>OV702282.1:163525604-164775604 GCA_916181665.1 Avena sativa
CTTCTTGAAAGGGCCTACCATGTCCATACCCCACACGGCGAACGGCCAGGTGATGGGGATTGTCTTGAGCGCCGAGCTCGGCACGTGGGTCTGGTTGGCGTATTTCTGGCACCCGACGCACCGCTGGACAATGTCGATAGCGTCTGCGTGTGCGGTGGGCCAGTAGAAGTCGTGTCGCATAGCCTTTGCAACCAGAGAGCGGGCGCCGGCATGGTGGCCGCAGTCGCCGGAGTGGATGTCTTGGAGGATTTTGCGTCCTTCAGCGGGTTGAACGCAGCGTTGGAACATGCCGGTCACGCTGCGCTTATGGAGCTCGCCGTTGATGATGACGAAGGATTTGCAGCGACGTGCTATCATCCGGGCGTCCGTCTCGTCTGCTGGCAAGGTGCCTCCCTCCAGGTATGCAATGTACGGCGTGGTCCAGTCGTCTGGCTCGGCGATGAGTGCGACCAGGGCTGCCTCTGGCTGCAGCGGGATTCCGATGTCGATCTCCCTTGGGGGAGAGACGGAAGGCTTGGTGATGGTGTCGAGGAAGACGCCGACGGGTGGTGCGAGTCTAGCCGAGCCAATGCGAGAGAGTGCATCGGCCTCCTCGTTCTTTCCCCTGTCAATCCACTCGACAGAGTAGCCTGCGAAGTGTCCGCCTAGCTTGTCCACTGCTTAGCGGTATGCCGCCATGGTGGGGGATACGGCGTCGCAGGTGCTAGCGACTTGCCCGACGACGAGGTCGGAGTCTCTGTAGCAGTGCAGGCGGTTGACGTTCATCTCCTTGGCATCTCGCATGCCATGGAGTAGTGCCTCGTACTCGGCCATGTTGTTGGTGCAGGGGTGAAGTCGAGGCACAGGACTTAGCGGAGCTTTTGCCTTTTGGAGAATTTAGCGCAATCCCTGCTCCTGCGCCATCTACGTTCTTGGAGCCGTCGAAGTGTAGGCTCCAGTAATGGAGGTACGGCAGCTTTTCTGGCTGCTGGGCCTCTTCCCAGTCGGCGATGAAGTCCGCGAGAGCCTGCGACTTGATCGCTTTGCGCGGCTCGTACTTGATGTTGTGTGCGCCGATCTCGACGGCCCACTTGGCGACTCGCCCGGTCGCCTCACGGTTGCGGATGATGTCCTGCAACGGTGCGGAGGAGACGACCGTTATCAGGTGCTCCTGGAAGTAGTGTGGCAGTCGCTGCTATGCTCTGAAGACTGCGTATACCAGTTTCTGGTATTGCGGGTAGCGTTGGCGCGACTCGGTGGAGACTTCGCTGATGTAGTACACTGGTCGCTGCACCGGGTGCTCCTTTCCCTCTTCTGGTCGCTCGACGACCATGACGGTGCTGACGACGCGCTCGGAAGCCGTGACGTAGACCAGCATGGGTTCCATGTCGACGGGAGCGGAGAGTAGCGGTGCTGCGAGTAGCACCTTCTTGAGGTTGCGGAGCGCATCATCCGCCTCCTTGTCCCACTGGAAGGTGGGATTCTTGCGCATCAGGCGGTAGAGGGGCATCGCCTTTTCACCCAATCGGGGGATGAAGCGACTGAGAGCCGCGACTCGCCCGGCCAGCTTCTGGACGTCGCGCAGGCACTCGGGTTTGCCGAGTCGAGCGATTGTGTCGATCTTGGTGGGGTTCACCTCGATCCCGCGCTTGGAGACGACGTATCTCAGTAGCTGCCCAGCTGGCACACCGAAGGTGCATTTGCCTGGGTTTATCTTTATCTTGTATTTCCTTAGGTTGGCGAATGTTTCCGCCAGGTCGGCGTGTAGGTCGCTCTGGCGAGCGGACTTCACCACCACGTCGTCGATGTAGACGTGGATATTGTGGCCAATTTAGCTCGCAAGGCACTCCTGCATGCACCGCTGGTAGGTTGCCCCGGCGTTCTTGAGGCCGAAGGTCATGGCAGTGTAGCAGAAGGCTCCGAAAGGCGTGATCAACGACATCATCTCTTCGTCCTCAACGGCCATTTTGATCTGGTTGTACCCAGAGTAGGCGTCAAGGAAACATAGCGACTCCGGGACCGCGGTGGAATCAATGATTTGGTCGATCCGCGGGAGGACGAATTTCTCCTTCGGGCAGGCGCTGTTTAAGTTTGTGTAATCGATACACATCCTCTAGGTCCCATTTTCTTCTCGACCAGGACTGGGTTTGCCAGCCACTTAGAGTACTTGATTGGCCGGATGAAGCCTGCAGCGAGTAGACGCTGCACTTCCTCGGCGATTGCTCGGCGGCGTTCTTCATTGAAGGGCCGCAGTGACTGCTTGATGGGTCGCACTTTGGGGTCGGCGTTGAGTTTGTGCTCAGCGAGTTCCCTAGGGACACCAGGCATGTCATAGGGCTTCCATGCGAAGATGTCCCTGTTATCACGGAGGAACTCGATGAGCACGCCTTCCTATGCTAGGCTCATGCCCGTCCCGATCGTCACCGTCCGGCTGGAGTCGCCTGGGACCAGCTCGACGGTGTGAGTATGCGTCGTTGCCTCAAAGGCTGAGGTGTTGCCGCCCTCCGAGTTGGGCTTCTTGAGTATGGTGGGGTCGTCGTTGTTGACCCCGCTCGCGTACGTGGTGAGCTCGTCGGCGTGGTTAGCCTCTGCCGCGATGACGGCGTCGGCGAGTTCAGCTCCTTTGGCCTCGCACTTGGCGGCCATGTCGGGGTCGCCGTGGATTGTGATGACTCCGCGCTGTCCGGGGAGCTTCATCGCGTTGTACGCATAGTGGGGCGCTGCCATGAACTTGGCAAACGCCTGGCGCCCCAGGACGCAGTGGTAGGGGTTGTCGTAGGGCACGAGCTCGAAGACGATCCGCTCGGTGCGGAAGTTTGCCAGTGTGCCGAAGGTGACTGGCAGCGTGACCTTGCCGATCGGGTACGCCTTCTGACCGGGGACGATGCCATGGAACGTGGTGTAGGTCGTCTCGACCATCGACTGCGGGAGCCGCAGTCGCCTGAACGTGTCCAGGTACAGGATGTTGATGGAGCTGCCGCCGTCCATCAATGTCTTGGGGAGCCAATAGTCTCCCACCTTGGGCTTGACCACCAGGGCGACTCAGCCTGGGTACTCGATTCGTGGCGAGTGGTCCTGGTAGCTCCAAGCGATTGGTTGCTCAGACCAGTTGAGAAACTGGGGGACGTCCACCTGGGCCACCGCATTGACAGCTGTAACACCCTGAAAATCGGCCCTATGCAAGTTTTAGTGCTTCCCGCCAAACGCGCATAGAAACGATTCAAAGGTGCCCAACAGGCACTTGCGTGCGGGTGGAAAACGAAGTAATATCATTACACAATAGTCCTCGATGGAACCCACAAAACATATATATACAACAGCGACTCAATGAGTCAAGAATACAGATATACAATACAAAGACCCAAATCACCTGGAAAACGATACAGCGTCCGAGTACGGACAAGATGCAAATTGAGCTAAGAGCCCTGAAGAATAACCAATGGCGTCCATAACCCTGCCCAGGCCAAGCCGGAAGGGTAACCCTGCTAACGACATCGATCTCAAAACCTGCTTAAACAAAAAGGGGTGCCGACAAAGGGCAAAGGAAAAAGAGAGCGGTCAGTACTGAGGCCAGTACACGGCGAGACTAGAATTCGGCGGTCCTCGCCTACATAGGTATTGTGGACTGAAGCGGCAGCGACAGCATGCACTAAACAACCTATAGAGACTCGATACAACTGTCGGCTATCAGAGAGAGATAAGAAAGACCTATGCGAAACCATCCTGATTCTACCACCAAGCATACCCATCCTGGTATGTCCCCCTCGAGACCAAACGAGGAAGTCAACCGAGGAACTCACACAGTTGGCAGTTTTAGTTATTCAGTTATCGTTGCAGCAATTACTAGTCAGGTATAGATAGTCATCCTGATATAATAAGCAGTGGGCACTTTTAGTTAACCATTCCATTGTAGTTGCACACTTACTAGTCAGATACAATTAGCATGAGATATCCCAAAACCCAGCAGTTGTTGGCACTTTTATTTAGCCATTCCGTTGTAGTGGAGCTGATTACTAGTCATATCGGATACAAGTCAAATTATAACAATAAACTTTAGTTATAGTTGTCTATGATCGAGAACTGTTCTCCAAGTCGTCCATAACCGTGGAAATGGCTTCTCGAAAAGATTTAACCCTCCAGGGGTGCACCAAAGTTTCCACACGCACCTACACCCTTGTTGTCAGATCAGGTAGGTACAAGATCACAAAACATACACACAACGGTATGTCGACGGGGTTTCGGACACGACGTTTCCCAGACCCAAAGCAAGCACATGGGGGCCACCCCACTAAGCTACCCGCAACGAAGTCGGCCGGCTCCGAGACGGACCCAGGGTTTGTGACGACGGCTGTAAACGACTGGGAACCCGAAAGTGTGACTGGGCTTGTCGATACCGCGAAAACGTGGCACGGGGTTCCAAAACAGTACAAGCGCTCCACGCGCAATCATAATAAAGCAGTAAAGCATGGCATAAGTATAGGATAGTAATAAAGCCCCAAACTACTTTGTGGCCCCCGGTATAGTACTTTGAAATCAGGTACTAATCGATGGGGGTGCCCACACACCCCACCTGTGGTTAGCGCGCTCGATCTCGGAACAGGTGTCAAGAACTCGGGGTCCTACGGGACACCAGTGAGCGGTTAAAAACCAAATATTGTCTATTACCCACTGGTGCCTCTGCATTTACCTACTTCAATTTTAGTTATTAAACGATAATTAAAGCCATGATCATCTCCAACATTAAACATACGGCAATACTCCAACAACCGTGGTACTGGACGACACGCAACAGCACTTGAGCAAGCGACTACGACACGCAAGTCCAACTATCTACCAAACAACAGGTAATAGGATGTGTCCAAGGCAATATAAAGCTGCACGGGATATCACGGGTACGAAAACTAGAGCATCGCAACACAGATAGCAATAGATCAACAGGAGGGAATAAATACTATAAAAGTAAGATAGGTAGAAAGGGGGAGAACGCTCGCCTGAAAAACATTGCCGAAGGTTCACCGGGGATCAGGTCGACACTCGCATCAACTCATCGGCCTAATCCGTGAAGAAGCAAAGCACTAGCAGTAACACCGGATGCAATATTTAATACTACGACATAAGATCGGGCATGATGCATGTACGATGTATGACATGGAAAAGGTGTGATGCGATTAGGCAATATTAAACGGAACCGGGGTCTCGACAATTAATTAGGTGGTTCATGTTGTTTAGCTACCCCGCAATTTAAATGTTGTCTTAACAAGGCAAATTATATCACCGGTTCGATGTACAAATTTAAATGGGGCCAATATTAGACTAGATTCGCCCGCATATGGCCTCCATATTTAACTTAGGTGAATCATCTAGATACCCCAAACACTCACAATATGTATGCAAGCATGACAATTTAATATGCAACAAGTGTATATAGTATTTAATAAAATAGGGGCTCGGATTTGGGATCACACATTGAGGGGTCTCGACGATCTTGGGGTTCCGGGGGTCTAGGCCAACGGATCTGGATCGACGAGGAGGAAGAGGAGCGCCGATGTTCGGTCTTTGGGTTTCAAGAGGGAGAGCTTGACGTTCCGTGAAAGCGATATTGTCGGCTCCTCCTCAAAGGCCTTGGGGTTCTCGCTTCGGGGGTCGGTGACGAGCTTGTGCGGTACCAGGTTCCTTGTAGCACTCCTTCGGTAAAGATCTTGAGCTCTGCAACATCACCACAACATCGGGCTAAGACTCCAAACATGAAGGATGGTCATGGCGAACTCGTGGACCGGAACGGGTAGGCATGCGTTCCACTTGTGTGCTCCAACACGTACTGGCTACAGGAAAACCAGAGGGGAGGCCTTTCTATTGGGATTGAGCTGATCATGCGCGGGGCAGACATTATGAGGAGGAACCAGAGGCAGGCGGAGTATGGCCATGGAGGCAGGGGGGCCACGCAACGGCGGTTGGAGGCGAGCAACAACGAGCTTCTCGCAGGGTCGCAGCAGGGAGTGGTTGGGGGAGAAGGACTGCCGGCAGCAGCAGAGAACGACCGCGGCGACAGTGGATGGCGCTGGAGGAGGCGGTCGGGTCGTCTCATAGAGAGAGGAGCACAGGACGTCGACGGGGCTTGGGGAGGACGGGGGGAGCCAGCGAGCGGGGCGGCAGCAGGGGCCCTGGAGGCGACGGCCTTCAAGGCCAGCGGCCCGGCGAGGCCTCGCAAGGAGGAGGGGTGGTCGAGCGGTGCGTTGCTGAGAGGGAGAGAGGTCGGTGGAGCGCAGACCAGCAGCGGGGGTGAGGATCTAGCGAGGCGCGGTGCTTGCGGCGGCTCGGAGGCGAGGCCACAGGGGCGGCGCGGCTTGGGAGCTTGCGAGGGAGAGACGGGGGCGGCCTTGCGAGACGGGGGAGGGAGAAGCGAGGCCGAGAGGAGGGGCGGCGGCACAGAGGGAGGCCGGCGGCGGCGGGCGATTGGGAAAGCGAGCGAGGCCGAGGGAGAGAAGGTGGGGGTCGCGGGCGCGTGAGGAGGGAGCACGAGGTGGGACCCAGGGACGCAGGCGGGCTGGACGGTTGGTGGACAGGGTCGTGAGGCGCACGCGGGGTTGGTGGCGGCGGCAGGGTGGGGAGTAGGTGGTGGGGTGAGGGCGTGTAGGAGGATTAGGGTTTGGGGTTGCATCGGTTTGGTCTAGGCTAGAATGGAGGTGGCCGGCTGGGCCGGGTTTGGCCTGGTTTGGCTGCCTCCCCCAATTAAAAGATTTAGGGTTTTATTTATACATTTATTTCAAAGAACTTTTGTAAATCATTTAGTCAAAACAAAATATCTGGACAACCGAAGTTTGATTTGAATTAAGACGGGGGTGTTTGCAAAAACAAAATAGACCTTTGTAAAATAGTTTTTATCAAACAGATGCATGATGATGCCATGGTGATGCGCATAATAAAATAATAGCGATTTTCTAGTACTGGATTTACCCGGGGTGCTACAACAGCGACGGCGCGGGCGATGACCTTCTTCGCGCGCTTCGTGTTGAAGCCTGTGAAGGTGTGGAGAGATCCGGCCACGCTGCCGAATTTTCCGCCGTTTGGTGGGTTGTTGTCGGGGT
This sequence comes from Avena sativa, assembly GCA_916181665.1. Lineage (NCBI taxonomy): Eukaryota > Viridiplantae > Streptophyta > Magnoliopsida > Poales > Poaceae > Avena > Avena sativa. The sequence continues at coordinate 163,532,669 of OV702282.1, forward strand.
CTTCCCGCGCACGCCGTGCCTTCTCGATCTCCTTGAGAGAATGGCAGTCGGAGGTCGTGTGCGTGGCGGTCTTTCCTTCCCTGCTGTGAAATACACAAGGTTGGTTAAGAAGGGCCGCGGGGTCGAACCTCGGCTTCGCCTTGTAATTGCCACCGTCACGGCGTTGCCCCCCGTTGCGGCGGAAGCTCTTGGGCTCGCGCTGCGGCGTACCCAGCGTTGGCGAAAAAGTCGACTCGCCCATCACTGCGGCGCTTGCCAGTGAGGCGAGTGTTGCTGTAGCGTAGGTCGGATCGTCTTCCGATGTCGTTGCCGCTCGTGCGGCGTTGTCCCCCCGATCCGTCGTCGGTTTCTTGGTTTGGGTCTTCCTCCGCATATCTTTTGGCGATCTCCAGGAGATCCGGTATGTTGTCGAGTGTGCGGTATGCTTGTTTGAGCTTGGCGACCAGGGGCTCGTAGCGGCACGAGGTCTTCAAGCAGTGGATTGCGGTGTCTGGGTGGATACCGACCGCGTTATACCATAGTTCTTGCCACCCTTGGACCCAGCTGCGGGTCGACTCGCGAGGTCCCTGGACGCATCGTTCCAGGTCCTCGATGGTGGTGGCGCGGGTGTATGAACCCTCAAAGTGCCTGACGAAGCATCGCGCATCTCTTCCCAGGAGTTGATGCTATCCGCGGGGAGAGTGTTGATCCACTGCCTGCACGCCCCCTCCATCATCAGGGGAAGGTAGCGGGCGGCTAGTAGATCGGTGTGGCCGGCGACCCCATCGCCATGAGGTCGGTATCCAGCCACACAGAGGGATCGTACAAGGGGTCGTACTTCTCTATTTCCTTCGGCGCTTTGAAGTTCGCCGGGTATCTTTCGCCTCGGATCATCGGTCTGAAGCACCGGGGCCAAGTCGGCTTAGCGACCCCCTCGGCTCGCTGTCGCGGCGGTTGGTTAGGCTATGCCGCAGGTCGTCGGGATAGCGTGCGCGCCAGCTCTGGTTATTGATGATGTGGGTGCGGGCGTCGACGGGCTGACCGTTGGCGGCGACGAAGTTGGTCGCTGGCCGGGGGTCGTTGGTGGAGAGTGCCGCGTACGTGGGTCGGTGTTGGAGCTGCAGTGGTTCGGGTGGCGGGCAGTTGAGGGTGTTTGCCTCCATGGGGCGGCCGCTTGAGGCCGCTCTGCTGCCCGATGAACACGAGTACATCCGACCCTGTGAGTCGACGCCTGCGTTTTGTTGCTCGACCGCTTTTGCGAGCAAGGCCTTGGCGTACTGGATCTGTAGGGGCACCGTCACTGGTGGCCGCGATGTTGTTGACTGCTGCTCGGCCCGCGACAAGGTTGTCCATCGGGGTGGAGAACAGCGGTAGGCCATTCGCGTCTCGCTCCCGTGAGGAGACCACGATCCTCGGCTGGTCCCTCGGTGGTGGCGGGGCGCCATTGGCCGTTGACCCTGGTGGGGGCCGAGCGCTTCCTCCTGGTGGCGCGTTCTCGCAGATCGCGTGCTCGGCTGCGCGGGCCGGGTCGCTCTCGTCGTCGAAGTTCAGGGCGCGCCCCTGGATGGTGGGGTTCAGGCGCGACCTGATTCGGAGCTGGTGGTAGCGCGACAGCTCCTGCGCTGTCACCTGCTCGAGGCGAAATTTTTCGCGCTCGGCTTGTTCCTTGCGAACTGCTTCCGCCAGCTTCAGGCGGAGTTCCTCGACATCCGTTGCTGTCGCGTTGGGAGGGATCGGAGTGGAGAATGGATCCTCCGGCGGGTCGGCGCCAGTCGCCATATATGTCGCGGCGTGGCGGCCGGTTCCGTCGCGGAGGTCAGCGGAGTTCTCCGACCCGGAGTCAAAGTCAAAGATCCCAAGGATAGAGGGATCCTCGAAGTCTTCGACGTTGTAGAACTGGGTGATGGAGCCCGCGGGCGACGCGGCGACAATGGATCTGGCGAGTGACGCCGGGGTCGCCGAGTCGGCGTCGTCGTTGAGGGCCTCGTCTTCCGTGGCTGCGGTGGTTTCGGCCACGTCGCTGTGGGCCGAGTCGTACTCGGAGGCGAGGCGGTGGATCGTGCAGACCTGACTCTCAGAGAGCCGGTCGCGTGGCGGAGACTCGCGGATGCGAGCCGAGTCCTCCGAGATGATGACGTCGGTGAGGCCGATGAAGAGGCTGATCGTGCCGACCGGCAGGATCATGCTATGTGTGACGGGTCGCGCCGCCGGGACGTAGCTGCTCGGCAAGATCTGGAGCATCTCGCCGATCGCTATCATGCGGCCGGTGGCGATCGACTCATTGATGGGTAGACTGGATCTCGCCGCAGAACACCGGCCTGACCAGCCAGGCCCCACGGTGGGCGCCATTGTTGTGGGAATGACCACGGCAAATGCTGCAATCGGCAGCGAGTAGTAGAACATGTGGCAAGGGCGACCAGCCATCTGCGGTGCGAGATGAGGGCGGAGACACAAGGATTTACCCAGGTTCGGCACCCCGGAGGGTAAAGACCTACTCCTGCTAGATTGTATTATGGTGGGAGTACAATGGGGCGAGCTCGGCAGCTAGGCAGCGAGTCGCTTGGGTGTATGATGGAACGTATCCTCTATGCGCCCTCTAGGGAGGTTTATATAGACTCACCCCCCCTAGGGTTTACAGATCTCAACCGAATCAGTTAAGGTTTCAGCGATCATTTAACCTAATCCGACTAGGCCTATCTACGCTTCTGGGCCTTCAGCTTCCAGTCGCTTGAGTCCATGCCAGATCTTAATCCAGTCGCTGTCCTACAGGCCCACTCGCTGGCACCTGGGCCAGTCGGAAACGTCCTGCTAGGTATACCCCGGTAGGCATAGCCCCATCAACAATGCAAGTAGTAGCTTTCTCAGTTAATAGCTTTCCTTGTGCAGAGCAGTGGCTGAAGTTCTCCTCGGCTTCTTCCTCGTAGTATCCTCCATCCTCCTCGTATCCTTGGTCAGTACTAGCGTCTATAAATAAATACGAGGTACAAAATCACCACAGAATTCTTAACTACTCTATTTAGCATACAAAGGTTCACACTAGATGATCTAGCCTTATCACTATTATCACAAAGATTAAAGCACTTGTCTTATTTTTTTTATTTTAGAAAAGTAATTTCTACTCATTGATAAACTATTTAAGATTTAATATTCTACCACTCAAACATGGGATCATGTTGACACATGTCATCACCACATATCTCAGTACATGGGAATGTGATTTAAAGTGGTGTCACAATTTAATAAATTTTAACCTTTTTATTTTAATTAAATAAAATGACTAGAATGGCCTATGAGGCATTCTTTTATTACTTGATCATTATTTCTGCAAGTAACCCTATATATTTTTATATATTCTGAAAGGTATGGTTAAATGAGATTTTTGAGAGTTGGAATCAACTCAAAAGCTTTTATGGTTGAATTTTTAAAAATGTTTGAATGCAGAAAAGCTTCTGTCTTGTTATTTTTACCATGGGTGATCTACAACTCCAATTGGTTTGAATCCAACGTGCTTGGATTAAGCACTCCGGTACCTTTCTAAAAAAATTGGTTTCATGCATTTTGGTTCAGTGAATCGGGCTAGGTTGATTTTTGAATCTAGGTACAGAACTGATTTTGAAACTAAATGAATAAACCTAAGTTTGAATTGCTGGGTCGCGCGGGAGGTTTAACTGGGCCGACCCACTAAGGACAGCGCGCGCACGGGGTGGTTAAGTGAACGAACCCACTTGTCAGTGAGACAGCAAGTGGCGAAGGGGTACGGGGTGATCTAGGTTGTGCGATCTAGTTCTAATCCTACGGTTGTGGTTCATCGTCCATGCCTGAACAGGATGCGGCGAGGCTGAACCCTAGCACGGCCAGCGGGGGTTGTGGGAGGCTCACCGGGGCTCCAGCGATGGTCGGTGATGGGGGTGAACGACGAAGTCGACGACGGCGATCCTCATGGTACCAACAACTCCTCCTGGGGCGGCTCCAATCGACGGCGCCTCTCCTCCTCTACAGCGGCGAACTCTGTTGCAATTTCTGGCCACCTGGTGCTCGCCTTCCTCCGGGAGTGAGTGGGTGTTATCAGTGAGAGGTGGGGAGTGAGATGGTGTGCTTAAATCGATAGGGTAGGCCTCCATTTATAGTGCCTGAAGGGGACCGAAGGGCGCGGGTGGAGCTCGTCGTGGTCGTCGGCACAATGTGCTAAGGGCATGGACAACGATAGGGGCGGTGCGTTGCCTCCTAGTGAAGCTCAACGGCTTGATGGCGAGGCGTGGGGCGGTGAGGAACGGTCGTAACGTTGCGGCGTTCTGAGCGGGTCCGACGACAAGTTTAATGGCGCACATCGTCCATGGTCTGCACGGCAGCGAACGGGTTTGTCTGGCGGGTTGCTGGGGTGCTGGCGATCACACACACAAGCGGCGAGGGCGGGGCGCGATCTGTGTGCTCGAGTCGCTGATGGCGCACTGGCGCGCTCTCGGCACGCACGCAGAGAAGCTGGACGCGAGCTTGTCGTGTGGTCCAGTGGCTGGCAAGGCTTGGGGCTTGGACAAGGGTGGCGGTGGACGGTGTTGCGTGTCCCAGACAAGATTGGCGAGGCTAGAGCTTCTCCTAGCTCGCTGGCGACATGGAGGTGGCAAAGGTTCTCTCGGCATGGTCACCTTTGATGGCTATGCATGCTCATAGTGGTGCTAAGGCTAGTTAGATTAGTTTAATCATCTACTGAGAGTGTAGAGTGAGCTAGAAAGGGGACAAGTGTCAACACCCAGATTTTTAACCCCAGATGCCTATTATGCCATACATCGCAATCACAGGATTACCATTTTTGAGACACATAACAGATTTGGATATCACAGTACATCATCCATTACAAACCATACATAAGGTCTTACACAAATAAGGATCTCATGATCCAGTTCTCAGCAGAATAACGTAATAGTAACGATAGCGTAGGCGAAGCTCCGTCTTCAGGGTCACAGACAATGCTGACAATGGGAGATGATCCTAGTTATCGTAACCTTCCTGCGGTCCGTCATCTTGATACTCCTCTTCATATTCTGGCCACGGGAATAGCCAGGGACAAAGCCATGAGTACTCTTTAAGTACTCATAAACTAATACTAACAAGTGAAGTGGTTTTGAAAAGGATATACTAAGCTCTAGGGTTGTTTTGCAAAAAGCCAGATTTACCTCTACTAAGTTCCAAAGCAAGAAATTTAGTTGAAAGTTTTATAACACCTAAGTGGGAACTTGAATTTCATATCACAACTCTATTGTGGTCAAGTCAAAGTCATAATTCATTTCACAAGTCGTTTTGGAAACATCTGATGGGGGAACAGTATGGCCACTCCAACTGTCCATAACCACGGACGTGGCTATTCAAATAGTTTGACACTCTGCATAGATTGTACACTTTCACCACAACATTCGATACATCCGTCAGGAACAAATCTTGAATTCGCCATACTAAGTATACGGATAATCAATCCTAACCTTTCAATTACACGCCCTAGTATAGGCACCTCTCCTGTGAGTTTGGCCTCCCAACCATGACCAACTGTCATCTTGGGTACGGCACAAGTGGAAAATCTTCACAAGGTAGCCTCAGCTTAGACCTTGGCCGCGAAGGAACCCATACTAAGGTATATAAATTTTCAATCAATCCCTACCCAAATTTTGGGTATTGTGGTTGTACGATAAAATTGGAATGGTATCGCATCCAGACAAACATCAGTTTTATAAAGGACTAAGGCTCATGCCTCAACATTTTCATCATCAAAATCATCTAGTGTTTGGAAACACATGTCAAAACATTTTAGTAGATACGAGGTACTAGCGTCTATACATAAATACGAGGTACAAAATCACCAAACAATACTTAACTATTTCCAATCATCACACAATGTTTCACACTAGATGATCTAGCATCATCACTAATATTACAAGATTAAAGCACTTGTCTTATTTGTTTTATTTTTAGAAAAGTAATTTCTACTCATTGAAAAACTAATTAAGATTTAATATTCTCCAACTCAAACATGGGATCATGTTGACACATGTCATCACCACATATTTCAGTACATGGGAATGTGATTTAAAGTGGTGTCACAATTTAATAAGGTTTAACCTTTTTATTTTAATTAAATAAAGTGACTAGAAATGCCTATGGAGCATTCTTTTATTAATTGAACAGTATCTCTATAAGTAAACACATATGTTTTTACAAATTCTGAAAGGTATGATCAAATGTGATTTTTGAGAGTTGGAATCAACTGAAAAGATTTTATGGTTGAATTTTGAAAAATGTTTGAATGCGGAAAAGCTTCTGCCTTGTTATTTTTACCATGGGTGATCTACAAATCTAAATGGTTTGAATCCAACGGGCTTGGATTAAGCATTTCAGTACCTTTCTAGCAAAAATGGTTTCATGCATTTTGGTTTAGTGAATCGATCTGGGTTGATTTTTGAATCTAGGTACAGAACTATGTTTGAAATTAAATGAATTGTTTCGGCGCACGGTCTGTGGGTGTTGGTCGACCGTGGCGCACTGGCGCGCTCTCGGCATGGTCGTAGAGAAGTTTGGCATGGGCGTGTCCTATGGTCCAGGGGCTGGCATTGCTCGGGGCTGGGACAATGGGTGGCGGTGGACGATGCTGCATGACCCAGACAAGGTTGGCGAGGCTAGTGCGGCCTCTAGCTCACTGGCGACAATGGGGTGACAATGGTTTTGTCGGCATGGTTGACATTAATGGCTAGGCTTGCTCACAGTGGTGCTAAATATTGTTAAAGAGGCTAGATGATCTACTAAGGGATAGTTGCAACCAGAGACGGAACAAGTTAGGCCAATTTTACTGCTACAAATAGTGTTAGATGTTTGTTTGATTTGAATCTGCAAGGTGTTTGATGAAATGGCCGCAAGAAGTTTAAATTTGAATTTTGGATTCAAACTTTGTGGGTTTTCTAGGCACATACTAGGGAGTATCTGCTTAGTTGTATTAGTCAAGGGGCATTGGTTTGGTTGGGTTTTGAAAATGGATGATCTTCACATATGAATAACATTCAATTTTGAATTGTGATTTGAATGGGGCTGCCAAATGTTTCTGCAAGTTTGAAAGGTGGGCCTGGATTCACTTTTACTAGTTCTATCAAGGGGTGAAAAGAATTGGGAAAGTTTCTGTTTGAAATCTTGGACTAGAAACACTCAAAGTGACCTAGTGAGCAAGATTGGCAAAAATGACCATTTGCTTTATTTGCTTTGTTTTTTATTTTCTTTTGATTTGTTTCTGCATGGAAATGTTTTATACGATGTTATTTTCATCTTTAAACCATTTCTTGCTATTTAGATTAATCACACAAGTCCATTCATGAATTTTTCAAATCATTTCATTCACACATGCATTCATATGATTTTAATTTATCAAAGTTTTTGTTAACCCTAATTTTAATGATTAGAGCTTCATGATCCTTGTGTTGTATTTTTGGGATGTTACAAACCTTCCCCCCTTAAACAAAATCTCGTGCCGAGATTTGAAAAAGGACGAAAAAGATTACCTAGGATTTAAAGAGATCTGGAAACTCCGTCCTGATGTGATCTTCGCGCTCCCAGGTAGCATCTTCTTTAGTGTGTTTGCTCCACTGAATCTTGAGAAACTTGATGCTTCGGTTCCTGGTGGTCCTGTAAGCTTCTTACAAAATACGGATGGGTACTTCAGGATAGGTCAGGTCATCGCTGATCTCTATGGTCCGGTGATCAATGTTTTTGAAAACTTCAGTCTTCTCCGGAACTTCAAGGCACTTGCCAAGTAATGATATATGGAACACATTGTGCACTGCTGACATATCCTCTAGCAGTTCCAATTGATATGATACTTTTCCTCTACGATTTAGAATCTTGAAGGGTCCGATATATCTGGGGGCTAAGTTTCCTTTCAGCTGGAAATGTTGCATTCCTTTCAAAGGCGACACTTAAAGATACACGAAATCTCCGATATTGAAAGCGAGGTGTCGACGTCTCTTGTCGGCATAACTCTTCTGTCTTGACTGGGCGGTCTTGAGGTGCTCACGAATCTTGTGAACTTTCTCTTCTGCTTCTCGTATGATGTCCGGTCTGAAAATCTGACTCTCTCCTACTTTCGACCAGTTCAAAGGGGTGCGACACTTCCTTCCATACAACAACTCAAATGGGGCCATTTGCAAACTAGCTTGGTAACTGTTGTTGTAAGAAAATTCCGCGAAAGGCAGACAGTCTTCCCATTTAGATCCATACTCTAGTACACATGCTCTCAACATATCTTCGAGTATTTGATTTACTCCCTCCGTTTGTCCATCGGTCTGAGGGTGATAAGCTATGCTGAAATCTAGTCGGGTTCCTAAACCTTCTTGGACTTTCTTCCAGAATCTCGAGGTAAACTGAGTTCCTCGATCCGATACGATGTTCTTGGGGACTCCGTGCAAACTAAAGATTCTAGCGATGTATAACTCCGCTAGCTTCGAACTCTGGTAGGTGGTCTTGACTGGTAGGAAATGGGCTACTTTGGACAATCTGTCAACTATGAACCAGATAGAGTCATTTCGCCTACTAGAAGTAGGCAATCCGGTGATAAATTCCATTCCAACTGAATCCCATTTCCATTCCGGAATCTGTAGAGGTTGCAACAGTTCAGCGGTCTTTGATGTCCCGCCTTGAATCTCTGACATATATCACACTTGGCGATATAGCTTCTGATTTCTCTCTTCATCTTATGCCACCAAAATTGTTCCTTCAAATCCTGATACATCTTCGTTCCTCCGGGGTGGATAGAATAAAGGGTATCATGGGCCTCTTTCAAAATCACTTCTTTCAATTCCGAATTTGCTGGTACACAAAGGCGTCCTTTGTACCACAGAACTCCTTCTTCATCTTCAGTGAATCCGGGTACTTTGCCTGTACCGATACGACGCTTGATTCCATCGATACTAGCATTTCCTTTATGCGCCTCTTTTATCTGACTGATCAAAGTGGGTTGAAGTTCTATGCTAGCCAAAAATCCTTCACTCACTAATTCGATTCTGAAATCTTCCATCTCCTCGTGCAAACTTGGTTGCTCCTTCAGAATCATGGAGTTCAAGCGGCACGGCAATCTGCTAAGGGCATCTGCTACCACGTCGGCTTTACCGGGGTGATAGTGAATGTCTAGATCATAGTCCTTGATTAGCTCAATCCATCTTCTCTGCCTCATATTCAGCTCCTTCTGAGTGAATATATACTTCAGGCTCTTGTGATCTGAATAAATCTCACAACGGTTTCCCATCAGATAATGCCTCCATCTCTTCAGGGCTAGAACTACGGCTGCTAGTTCAAGGTCATGGGTTGGTTAATTCTGTTTATGCTGCTTCAGTTGTCGGGATAGATAAGATATAACTTTTCCTTCTTGCATTAACACACATCCAAGACCGACCTTGGATGTGTCACAATACACATCAAAGGGCTTCGTGATATCCGGCATGATCAAGATTGGGGCTGAAATCAATCTCCTCTTGAGTTCTTGAAAACTCGCTTCACATTTGTCTGTCCATTCAAACTCCTTGTCCTTCTTCAGCAATTGGGTCATGGGTCTGGCGATACTCGAGAATCCTTCGAAGAACTTGCGGTAGTATCCCGCTAATCCGAGAAATGCACGAACTTGGGTTTGAGTGGTTGGGGCTTGCCAATCTTTGACATCTTTCACCTTTGCAGGGTCAACAGCAATTCCTCCGGCTGATACGATATGTCCGAGAAATCCTACCTCCTGTAACCAGAATTCACATTTGCTAAACTTGGCATACAACTGATGCTCTCTAAGGGTTCCAAGAATGGTCCTTAGGTGTAGCTCATGTTATTCTTCTGATTTGGAATAAATCAGAATGTCATCGATGAAAACAACGACAAACTTATCCAGGAATTCATTAAAAATCTTATTCATGAGATTCCTGAAATAAGCGGGGGCATTGGTTAATCCAAAAGACATGACAGTATACTCGTATAATCCATATCTGGTGGTAAAGGCAGTCTTTGGAATATCCTCTGCACGAATCTTGAGTTGATGATAGCCAGTTCTAAGATCAATCTTAGAAAACACTTTGGCACCAGTCAACTAGTCAAACAAATCTTCGATCTTCGACAACGGGTACTTGTTTTTGATAGTGACCTCATTCAACTTCTGATAATCCGTACACAGACGGTTACCTCCATCTTTCTTGTCCATGAACAAAACAGGTGATCTCCATGGTGACGCACTTGGTTGAATCAGTCCAATTTCCATCATGGCATCCAGTTGCTTCTTCAGTTCTGCTAGTTCAGACGGGTTCATACTATATGGTCTCTAGGATATGGGTCCGGTTCCAGGGATTAGTTCAATGATAAACTCGATATCCCGATCTTGGGGCATACCGGCAAAACATCTAGAAATACATCGGGATATTCACAGACTATCCGGACTTGGTAAATTGTAGGCTGGGCTATACTCTTGTTGCACTTGAATTGATGAGGCAAGGTTTTAGATATATGCTCGACTGATACTCCGGCTGTACTGGTCATGGTTATGGCTTTCTTGGCACAGTCAATTAATCCTTTGTGTTTGGACATCCAATCCATTCCTAGTACTACTTCCAAACCTTTAGTTCCGAGTACTATTAGAGTAGCATAAAAATCTATGCCATGGATTCGGATAGGGACGGATTTGCAAATTTATCTAGCTTTGGTGGTTGAACCAGGTATTTGAACAATCATAACATGCTTCAATTAGGTTGGTTGAATCTTACTAGTGCATGCAAATTCTTCAGTAACAAATGCGTGCGATGCTCCAGAATCAAACAACACTCTTGCTAGTACTGAGTTAACGGAAAACATACCCAGCACGACGTCTGGCGCTTCCTGGGCTTCTTCAGCATGCATGAGAAAAAGACGGCCGTTGCGGTTGAGCGAATTCCCTGGGGAAAATCTTCTTTCGGGCTGAACACGACGCTATTACTGAGCTAGGGAATTTGCATTGGGGGATTTGGCAATCTTCTTGGGGAATTCATTGGAATAGTGACCCTTGGTTCCACATTCATAACAAATCACTTGCGACTTGTCCTTTGCTACAACAGGCACCGCATTGCTTCCAGTCCTTGGGGAAGTGTTGGTGTTGGTGGCGGCATTGTTGTTATTGAACTTGGGTGGGGCATGGTTTAAATTGCTAGAGTTGTCGGGGTTGTTGTGGTTTCCTCCGGGCCTTGGGTTTCCACGGTTGGGATAGGTCGGACGGTTCATCGGGGGTCTGTTGGTTCTCGGGGCAAATTCTGGAGATGGGTTGGGGCGATACTTTGGTGTCTGGTGGGTTCCTGGTTGATGCATCATGCGGCACTTGCGGTTCTCATTGGCTTGGTTGATCTTTCCTTCCATCTGAATGGCAGAGTCGACTAGGGCTTCAATATCATCAAAGGGGATATTGACCAACACCGTTTGCATCTCGTCGTGCAGACCATTCAGGAATCTCTCTTTCTTATTGGCTTCAGTTTCGATCTCATCCGGTGCATACCTAGCTAGTGAAAAGAATTTGTCATGGTATTCCACTACGGTCATCCTTCCTTGGTTCAGTTCTTTGAATTCATCTCTCATCCTCTTGATCAAACCCGGTGGCACATGGGTTCTGCTGAACTTGACCTTGAATTCCTCCCAAGTCATCATCTGACCTCCGATCATTGCACGAACGCTGTTCCACCATGCTCTTGCATCTCCGGCCAGATAGTGGGTGGAAAACAGAACTTTCTCGTTAGCTTCCACTCCTACGACATCCAGATTGTTCTCCATGGTTTGCAGCCAATCATCTGCATCTAGGGGTTCTTCTGACTTAGTGAAAACAGGTGGATTGGTGTTCTGGAAATTTTTGAGCTTAGATCCATGGTTGTCCTGATTTCCATGGCCTTGATTATTGTTGGCCATCTAAGCTATCTGTTGAAGGGTGGACAAGTTGTCTTGACGTTCGACTCGTTCGGTTTCGCGGTCCAAAACCATCATTTGCAAGAGTTGAAATATCGGGTTTGGGGCTGAACCGCTTCCTCCGTGAGGCATCTGAAGATTGAGATAGATCATGAGAAAAGAGGGAAATTTCTAAGGTTCAGAGTTGTTTTGTAAAGTTGTTAAAGTGTGACTCGGATTTTGCTAGCAACTTGCTTTTCATTCATTCATAGAACACGATACAACACACACCACAAGAAAGAAAAATATATGGTTTTAAGAACCATTCTGTGAAGCTACGATACAGTGGAACCGACTACAATTCACTAACACTAGTGCTCAAGTGCTACTACTCCTCGGAGTCAGTGTACTCATCATCCTCCTCATCATCATCGTCATCGATGAAGGCGAAATCATCCTCATCGGTGAAGAAGTCTATGGCCTGATCCTCCAGAAAGTCATCATCATTGTTGAGATAGGAGTAGGGGTATCCACGAAGGTCTTCTCTGGCATTCTCCCTTTCCTCCAACTGCATGTCTCTCTCGTGGATGGTCTCCTCCAAATCTGTGATCCGGTGGTGAAGACGGGCAATGATGCGCTCCTTCTTGTCGAGCTGACGGCGACAAGACTTGCGATCCTTCACTAGCATGGCGAGGGTCTGATCCTTCTTCTTGGCGATGGCATACTTGTGGTTGGCGTAGGCACGGGCATTGTCCAACTCCTTCTGACGGTCGCACATCATGAAGCTGAGGTGGTCCAACTGAGTCTTCATCTCGGTATGATGTGGGGCCTCCAGTGGCTATTCCATAACATCACGCCTTGGGTAGAACTCAAAGCGGGTACCCTTGATCTGATTGATACTTTGCTCACACAGACGGGCAAGAGCTTCCTGCATGGCCCTAGCCAGTCCATCGAGCCAGTTGTTCTCTCTTAAGGTGAACTGAATTTCCTCTGTAGTGGGAGGGTTCAATATTTCCTCGGAGACTTGCAACAACTAGCCACTGCAGGTCTTCTCCTTCATGATCATTGAGCTGAGCTCCAAAGAACTCGGGGTGCGGACACTCCAGAAGCTCCGAAAGCTGGTCAAAGTCACGCTCAAAGATGAGGTCTCCTCCATTCCCCAACTAATAAAACTTGTTGTACTTCACGTCCATCTATAATAATATAAGATGAGTAAGTTAGTAGAGTGATTAAGTGTGTCAAATTTTATGTATTTTGCAAGAATTTTTGAGGAACATGAATTTTCATGAACGAATCCAAGTGATAAGAATGGGAATAAGTTTTTGTAAATACTCACTTCCATTGGTTTCGAAACTAAGTTTTTTATTCAAAAGTCCATTCTAACTAGGGTCTCCTATGGTCAGGATGGCTCTGATACCAACTTGTTAACACCCGGATTTTTAATCCTAGATGCATGTTATGCCATACATTGCAATCCCAGGATTACCATTTTTGCGAGACATAACAGATTTGGATATCACAGTACATCATCCATTACAAACCATATATAAGGTCTTATACAAATAAGGATCTCATGATCCAGTTCTTAATACAATACAAGCAGCGGAATAACGTAATAGTAACGATAGCGTAGGCGAAGCTCCATCTTCAGGATCACAGGCAATGTTGACGATGGGAGATGATCCTAGTTGTCGTAACCTTCCTGCGGTCCGTCATCCTGATACTCCTCTTCATAGTCTGGCCATAGGAATAACCAGGGACAAAACCATGAGTACTCTTTAAGTACTCGCAAACTAATACTAACAAGTGAAGTGGTTTTGAAAAGGATATACTTAGCTCTAGGGTTGTTTTGCAAAAAGCCAGATTTACCTCTACTAAGTTCAGAAGCAAGAAATTTAGTTGAAAGTTTTATAACACCTAAGTGGGAACTTGAATTTCATATCACAACTCTGTTGTGGTCAAGTCAAAGTCATAATTCATTTCACGAGCCGTTTTGGAAACATCTGGCGGGGGAACAGTATGGCCACTCCAACTGTCCATAACCGCGGACGCGGCTATTCGAATAGTTTGACACTCTGCACAGATTATACACTTTCACCACAACATTCGATACATCTGTCAGGAACAAATCCTGAATTCACCATACTCAGTATGCGGATAATCAATCCTAACCTTTCAATTACACTCCCTAGTATAGGCACCTCTCCTGTGAGTTTGGCCTCCCAACCATGACCAACTGTCATCTTGGGTACTGCACAAGTGGACAACCTTCACAAGGTAGCCTCAGCTCAGACCTTGGCCGTGAGGAAACCCATACTAAGGTATATAAATTTCCAGTCAATCCCTACCCAAATTACGGGTATTGTGGTTGTACGATAAAATTGGAATGGTGTCGCATCTAGACAACCATCAGTTTTATAAAGGGCTAACGCTCATGCCTCAACATTTTCATCATCTGGTGTTCGGAAAAACATGTCAAAACATTTTAGTAGAATGACTCATCATTCTAAGGTTTTCATAACCATTTTCACCAATTATTCCCATCTAAAGTTGATATATTTTTATACTTAGCACTAGCATCTACAAGTGGTGGTAAATATTAATGAATGGTGATAAACAAGTGGGTATTTGCTAAGTTCAATCTCATGCCTGAGGATGACATCAACATTATCTAACTTAGGCCAAATTTTATGCTCTTTATGCTACCTTCCAATATCCTTCTGGTATCTACAGTTCACTATGTAAACTCTAAGAGAAAGATTTGATAAAGAAATAAAGTATAAGGCTTGCAAGTAAAACTAGGATTGGGTTATCAAGTAGGTATGATCACATATGCTTAAGGCATATAGTGGTCATGGTAACAAGAAAGTATTATCTTGCATAGGTCAACTTGTGTAGTAAGGCTTGCATAAGTAGGGTATCTTGCAAGTGTTAGCTTGCCTTGTGCAGAGCAGTGGTTGAAGTTCTCCTTGGCTTCTTCCTCGTAGTATCCTCCTTCCTCCTCGTATCCTTGGTCGGTACTAGCGTCTATACATAAATACGAGGTACACAATCACCAAACAATACTTAACTATTTTCAATCATCACACAATGGTTCACACTAGATGATCTAGAATCATCACTAATATTACAATATTAAAGCACTTGTCTTATTTGTTTTATTTTTAGAAAAGTAATTTCTACTCATTGAAAAACTACTTAATATTTAATATTCTCCAACTCAAACATGGGATCATGTTGACACATGTCATCACCACATATTTCAGTACATGGAATGTTATTTAAAGTGGTGTCACAATTTAATAAGGTTTAACCTTTTTATTTTAATTAAATAAAGTGACTAGAAATGCCTATGGGGCATTCTTTTATTAATTGAACATTATCTCTATAAGTAAACACATATGTTTTTACATATTCTGAAAGGTATGATCAAATGTGATTTTTGAGAGTTGGAATCAACTCAAAAGCTTTTATGGTTGAATTTTGAAAAATGTATGAATGCAGAAAAGCTTCTGCCTTGTTATTTTTACCATGGGTGATCTACAAATCTAAATGGTTTGAATCCAACGGGCTTGGATTAAGCATTTCAGTACCTTTCTAGCAAAATTGGTTTCATGCATTTTGGTTCAGTGAATCGAGCTGGGTTGATTTTTGAATCTAGGTACAGAACTATGTTTGAAATTAAATGAATAAAGCTTAATTTGAATTGTTGGGTCGCGCGGGATGTTTTGCTGGGCCGGCCCTCTACACACAACGCGTACGCGGGATGGTTAAGTGGCTATCCCCACGCGTCTACTAGACGGGGAGGGGTGAAACAGTACGGGGCAATGTGAACTGCACGATCTAACTATAATCGAACGGCTACGGTTTATCGTCCACGTCGGATAGCGCCGGCGAGACAGAACCCTAACGCGGCAGGTGGGGTCGTGGTAGGCTCACTGGGGCTCAGGCGAGGGTCGTCGACGGGGGCGAACGACGAAGTCGATGACGGCGGTTCTCCTGGTACTGGCAGCTCCTCCTGGGGCGGCTCCAAACGACGGCTCCCTTCTTGTCCAGCAGCGGCGGGCTCCGGCCAAATTCCGGCTATGCGCTGCTCGCCTTGCTTCGGGAGTGAGGTGGGGTGATTCTGGGTGAGTGTTGGGGATATGCTATATGGGTATCCTCATAGCATGTCTCCTATCCGGATAACCCGGGTGGCCCACAGTTGGTAGCATGGCCTATGGCCTGCTGGGCAGCCCAGTTAGATGGATCCAGAAGGGAGGCCCATGCCGGATAAAGGAAGGCTACGGTTGGAGTCACCAACATACCCGGAGCCTTGGAGTACAAGACACGCAAAACTAGTAATAGACGGTGTAGGACTCTGTAACCTGTCTGGCTAGGATTTTTCCCTGCAACCCTAGGACCTGGAGACTATATAAGTCGGGCCTATGGGAGCCTTTAGGGCACGACCAAGTAGCGATTAGCATACACCTCGCACAGCGAACCTATCTCTGTAACTCGGCGTATTGCCATTATAGTGATTTATAGCAGGAGTAGGATTCAGCCACCATTGTGGGATCTAAACCTGGGTAAGATGTGTTACCTCGTACCCGTCAACCATCCGCCTTCCCCCACGTCTCTAAACACGCACTGTGAGGACCATCCATGGCGTATTCGTCGGCAATACCACGACAGTTGGCGCCCACCGTGGGGCAAGAGGCACTTCAGGCTCTTCAGCGGGCGAGGACCAAGATCTTCGCGGGAATCGGCGAAACCATGGCCATCGGACGCGTTCTCTTCTCCGGCAACATTCCGATCATCCCCCCCCCCCCGATGAGTTCTGGATCCCGGCAAAGACGAACCCTACGCGGTGTTCGATCGTTCCTATCAGAGACATCGACCTCTTCATTGGCAAAACCGACTCGGTTAATAGTTCCCTAGGAGTCGGAGGAGCATCAAGGCCCGCACGGACTGCCTACGGGCAGGATACGTTCACGGAAGGATCGATGTCGGATCTCTCTTTAGAGTTTGCCGGCAAATATCGGAAAAATTCAAGGCCCACCCAAACCGCCCATGTGCAGGATATAATGGTGGAAGATCACTGCAAGTCCGCCGGCTTCGCCCGTGCGTCTGGACAGTAGAGATCCAAGTTCGTCGGCATGGTTACCATCTTCGATCTGGCGCGTTGCGTTCAGAGAGAGGGTGAAAACCCTCGCGATTACCTGGCCAGGTGGCTCCTTATACGAGACGGTCTGGCTCACTACCCCAATGATGATGCTATGTATCACTTTGTGGAAGGACTGGACCATGGCATGCTTCTCCGGCATTCTCTAAGACGGCAGCAGGCGTCAGGACGCCTTACCTTCGAAGGCATGGTGAACACCGTCAACAACTACGCGGAGGCTGAAGCGGCAGCTCGGACAGCGCTTGCGCTCACTGACGGAGCCCCTCCGATTCAGCCACCGCCACCACCGCCTCCGGCCGCCATCATCGCAGATGCGCCGCCACCTCCAGTCATCGTTGCTGATGTTGCACCTCCACCCCCCGTCATCGAGGAAGTCCTAGCACCCTCCGACTCTATGATTGACGCGCTCTACACCAACTTCAGTGTAGATTGAGAGGAGATAAATTTCGGTCCATAAGAGCTAGACTCCGCCATGCAGGGGATGGAGGAAGAGTACACGCGCGACGAGCAAGCCAACAATGCTATCACGTCTCGAGAGGTGTTCGTCACCATTGGGACGGCGATGGATGAAGATTAACCCAGACGAGATCCGCCTACAGCGCTGGAAAAGGGGAAGGGGCACTTATTGCTGCTGACGATGATCGCGCAAAGGTCATGCCTCCTCCGCCTAACCCAGTAAAACAGCCGCAGGAACTTGGCACCGGCCCGAGCAACAACAACACCACAAACTTGCCGCCTCCGGCATCCACATCTGCTGCTGCCCAAGTTACTCCAGCTGATAGAGTGATGTATGGCAATCTCCTCGTTGAGCCACTGATCGTAGCTCATATCCGGAACATGACTCAGCTTGATGAGAAGCGCCAGCAGCTGCTGGAGGAAGCGCAGGCCATCGCGGAGCAAGGCGCTAAGCTGGATCGAGATCTGGTCAACGCACAGAAGTCCATAGAGAAAGCTAGAGCAATGGAGGCCGAGTACAAGACTCTGCTGCAATAGCAGAAGGCCAAGAAAGCTCTGCCTCGCGTCATCAACGATCCTGGTGTACGGTGAAACCTAGGATGGGATCCCTCGAAGCCGGCACATGCCAAGCCATACATTGACAGTGAAGGCTAACAGGTGATGCCCACCCCACTCCTTAACTTCGCCGTCCCCAAGACCCTTCTGGAGCAGGATAGATCGCCCGAGGCAGTGGAACAGGTCTATGACCTAGTGGCCAAGGCGGTGAAGCAGCAGGAAAAGGCCACCTATCAGAGGCTTGAGTCTGACCCAGCACTTTGCCAGTCTAGCCAGTATAAGCCGCTAAGGGACAGATCTCCTCTTGATGTAGGGTCCCAGACGGGTTCATTAGAACGAAGACGGAGGGATGCACGCAATAGGAACTATGCTATCCCCATATCCTCCGACCATGGAGAAAAGTCCCGACCTCGTCGCCCATCGCCACCGCCCCGATCCCCCCGACATCGCGAAGATCCCAAGGCTTACCATCGTACAGATATGCCCCCGCCAAGGCAGTGCGGCATCGTCATCCGCGACAACACACAGTAGACCCGTCATGACGGAGAGCGCAACCAAGGACACAAGAGCAGTTCACGCCATGACCCTCTGCGTCCGACAAGCAACCGTGACAGGCGTGAGGCGTCGCAGGAGGGTAACAGCAAAAAGGCTAACCCACCGCCACCTCCGCCTCCGTCGCCACCTAGCAGTCACCATGGCGGAGGAGGCCCGCGTTGTTCACGCAGCCTGTCCCCTGTTGACAAGAAGAAGAAGAGCCCGGAGCCGTACGATGCACGTTAGCGGATCGATAAGCTCCACGAGGCCCGGGAAGGACCATACCTGGGACCACGTTGTTTTGGACCTGCAATACGGTCTGCAACATACCCCAAAGGTTTCCGGATTGACAAGACCATCAAGCCCTAAGACGGAACCGCCAAGCCATCCACATGGTTCCAGAACTACGACAACGCGGTGGAGATTGCCGGAGGTAACCCCAACGTCACTGTCAAGTACCTCCCTTTGATGTTGGCAGGCACGACCCGTCAATGGATCGACGACTTGCCAGAGAAATCCATCTGCAATTGGTTGGACATGCAAGAAGCGTTCACCAAAAACTTTGAGGGTATGTACAAGCGTCCCTACACTGTTGGCGATCTATAGCGGTGCGTGCAAGACAAAGACGAGACATCTCGCGCCTACCTCTCCCGCTGGCTGGACAGGAAGAATTCCTGCGCAGGACTGCATGCTCAGACCGCCATGGCCGCCTTCATCGATGGGTTGGAAAGGGGCACGTTGCTCCGACATCAGATGAAGCGCTTGCAGGACAATCACCAGCTTGACTTGAACCAGATGAATCAGTTGCCTAGTGAGTTCGCAGCTGCTGACGACGATGCTCGCGGCTCCTTGCCAGCAACGGCCGTTCCAACTCAGGCTCGGAGGAACAACAATACAAAATGGAAAACCTCTCTAGAAGAAAAGCAATCTCCCGACATGGTCGCCATGACTTTTGCAGGACGAGGTGATGGCGGACAACGTGGCCGAGGACGAGGAGCTGGCCGTGGGCAGCAATGAGGAAGTGAAACCACCTCGGCACCGCTCCGCGTTCCCCAAACCTACGAAGAGTACCGCGATATGCCATGCCTCGTACACCTCGATGTCAACGGCAAGGCCACCCATACCAATCGACATTGCAAGTTCGTCAACGACCTCAAGGAAGACCCGGAGTCCGGCTACAAGCGAAGTCGGAAGAACAGACCATGAGGCAAGGGCAAGGGGAAGAAGAAGGAGGAGGAGTCCAAGGATTCAAGTGACATGGACAAGGATGTTGACCCCAAGCACGCCGCCAAGACCGACGACAAGGGCAAGAACCCCTTCGTGAAGAAGGCGCCAGTCTACCACACTTTCCTTGGCACCCCCACCGTCCGACAACACAAGACCTCTATGAGGATCCTGATGGCTACTCTACCCCCAGTCCCCCAGTACCTGCTCTGGTCGGAGGTTCCAATTACTTGGGACAGGACGGACCACCCAGAACTTATCCCTATGGAGAACCAATACACCATGGTCATCAACCCCTTGATTGACGGCGTGGAGTTCACCAAGTGTATGGTGGATAGTGGAAGCAGCATCAACATCATGTACATGGATACACTGCAGAAGATGAACTTGACGGAGGCAAACCTAAGGCGGACCAATACCATCTTCCACGGCGTAGTTCCTGGTCAGGAGGCTCGGTCCCTTGGGTGGCCTTTGGCGATGTTAATAATTACCGCCAAGAGCGCATGACCTTTGAGGTGGTCCCCTTCAAGAGCGTGTACCACGTCATATTCGGCCGCGACATATTCCACACGTTCATGGCCAAGCCATGCTTCGTCTACAACAAACTCAAGATACCCGGACCAAACGTTGTCATCACCATATCCGGAAGCTTTACCAAGGCAAGGGACTGCGAGATTAATGAAGAAGCCTTCGTGGAAGCTGTCCTCTACAGTGAAGAATTCAAAGAGATCTAGAGCAAGGTCGATGAATCAGAGATGCCCACGTTGAAGAAGCAGATCTCTGACTCCGCTCCTGCATTCAAGGCCGCCATCGAGATCAAGCCGGTGGAACTTGTGGTAGGCGATGCCTCCAAGGTCACCGCCATTGGGACGAACCTGGATCCCAAATAGGAAAGCGCACTCATCGAGTTCCTCCGTGAGAATAGGGACATCTTTGCCTGGCAACCTGCCGACATGAAAGGTGTCTCTAGTGAACTTGCCGAGCACAACTTAAACATTGATCCAAAATGCAAACCAGTGAAACAACCTCTACGACGCTTCGGAGACGAGAAGAGACGCGCCATTGGCAAAGAGATAGCTAGGTTACTTAAGGCTAGATTTATTCGAGAAGTCCTTCACACCCAATGGGTGGCCAATCCTGTACTTGTCCCCAAAAAGGGAACCAAAGAATTAAGAATGTGAGCTGATTACACTGGCTTGAACAAGGCTTGCCCCAAAGATCTGTTTGCTTTGCCTCGCATTGACCAAGTCATTGACTCGACGACTGGCTCGGAACTTTTGTGTTTTCTCGATGCATACTCAGGATACCACCAGATCAAGATGAGGAAGTCGGACCAATTGGCCACTTTGTTCACTACCCCATACGGCATGTTTTTCTATGTTATGATGCCCTTTGGGCTGAAAAACGCAGGTGCTACGTACCAGAGGACAATGCAACGTTTCCTCCACGACCAAATTGGTCGAAACATTCACGCCTATGTGGACGATATCGCGGTGATGTCCAAAAAGTCAAACGACTTAATCTCCGACTTAAAAGAAACCTTTGATAATCTCTGGAAATACAACATGATGCTTAACCCTAAGAAGTGCGTCTTCGGGGTTCCAGCCGGCAAATTGTTGGGTTTCATCGTTTCCCAGCGAGGAATCGAGGTCAACGCGGAGAAAATCAAGGCCATCTTAAACATAAACCGGCTGACATGCCTAAAGGACATTCAACGACTAACAGGTTGTGTTGCAGCAGTTAGTCGGTTCGTCAACCGACTTGGAGAGAAGGATCTGCCGCTGTACAAGTTGCTGAAGAAGGCGGACAAATTCACGTGGACGGACGAAGCAGATGCAGCATTGAAGCAGCTCATGGAGATTCTTTCCTCAGCGCCCATCCTTGCAGCACCCGAGCCTGGAGAGCCCCTGTTAATCTACATGGCGGCAACCAACCTGGTAATCAGCATCGTCGTCGTGGTATAGCGGAAGGAACCAGGCTATGAGCACGGATTTCAATGACCAGTTTACTATGTGAGCGAGGTCTTGATGGAGTCCAAGCAGCGTTACCCGCACTACCAGAAGATAGCTTATGGAGTATTCCTTGCTTCTAGGAAGCTGAGGCATTACTTTCAAGAGCACCCAATCACAGTGGTGAGCAAGACTCCACTGTCCGACATTATCAACAACAGCGACGCTACGGGAAGGGTCGCGAAGTGGGGAATTGAACTTGCCGCATTCGAGATCACTTACAAGAGACGCGACGCTATCAAGTCACAAGCCTTGGCAGATTTCATCGCAGATTGGACGGAGATGCCAAATGCTACTCCGTTGCCAGAACCAGAGTACTGGGTGATGCACTTTGACAGATCAAAGCTGCTCAACGGCTGGGGGCTAGTGTATTAATACAGTCACCAACGGGAGTCAAGCTACACTACGTTCTTCAGATCCACTTCGAGGCTACGAACAACATGGCGGACTATGAAACACTCATTCACAGACTACGTGTAGCCAAGGATATTGGCATCAAGCGCATAGTTTGCTGTGGAGATTCCAACTTGGTTGCCCAGCAGGTGGCTGGCACCTGGAATGCGCGGAACCCTATGATGGCGGCATATCGAGATGAAGTGGACGAGATAGCCAAGAGCTTCTTGGGCTACGAAGTCAAGTATGTGCCTAGGTAGAAAAACAAGGCGGGTGATCTGCTATCTAAGCTTGGATCAGGGCGCAAAATAATTCCGCCAGGAGTTTTCCTAGAGCATCTACGTACACCATCCGTGAAGGGAACCGACATCGACAATCCGGATAGAGCTGACTCTTTTGTCCACATGGTGGCAAAGGTCCCTCCGACTTGGACAAAACCGTTCATGGAATATCTCGAACACGGAATTTTGCCCGACGACGAGGTCGAAAGACAACAAATAGTACGACGAGCAAAGGGTTATACCATAATCAATGGACAACTCTACAAAAGGAACACTACTGATGTATACCTAAAGTGTGTTTCCCAGTTAGAAGGTATGGAAATCCTACGCGAAATCCATCTCGGAGATTGCGGGCATCACGCCGCTCCTCGATCGTTGGTCGCAAAAGCCTTCCGGCAAGGATTCTACTGGCTGACCGTGAAGGAGGACGCCGACAAGCTGGTTGAGACATGCATGGGATGCCATTATTATGCCCGACAACCACATGTTCCTGCTGAAGAATTGCGAACAATACCAATAACTTGGCCGTTTGCAGTCTGGGGGCTAGACATGGTGGGACCATTACAGACGGCACCATGTGGGCTTACGCATCTGCTAGTAGCAGTTGATAAATTCACCAAGTGGATAGAAGCTAAACCCATTAGAAAGCTTGATGGGGCAACTGCCCTTAGGTTTGTCCGGGATCTAGTGGTGAGATTTGGTCTCCCACATAGCATTATCACCGACAATGGCAGCAACTTGTCACTCAGAGAAGTGGAGGGTTATTGTTGGGAGAAGGGCATCCGACTTGACCTTGCATCTGTGGCACACCCACAATCCAATGGCCAGGTTGAGCGAGCCAATGGATTAATTTTGCAGGGAATCAAGACACATCTTGAGGCACCGCTACATAGAGCAGCTGGAGCCTGGGCGAAAGAATTGCCATCTGTACTGTGGAGTTTACGAACTACACCCAACAGATCCCCCGGATACACCCCTTACTTCATGGTATATGGAGCTGAAGCCATCCTACCTTCCGACATACTTCACGATGCACCAAGAGTTGCCGCCTACGACGAGGATGACGCTGAAGAATCCAGACGCCTAGATGTGGACCTTCTCGAGGAGGACCGCGTTTTGGCATGCCAAAGATCCGCCATCTACCAGCAAAAGCTATGTAGCTACCATAGTCGCCGCGTTCGGCATCTCTCGTTTAAAGAGGGGGATTTGGTGCTCCAACTTAAGCAGAAGAAGTCGCACAAATTATCCCCTCCATGGGAAAGACCGTTCATCATAAGCAAGGCGCTACTCAATGGGTCTTACTACCTCGTTGACAATCGTGAACTGAAGGATAGACCCAACGAGGATCATACGCATAAGCGACGTGACCCGGATGATGACTACCCGGAGCTTGATCGGCCATGGAACATAGCACAACTACGTCCTTTTTACACTTAGCATTTTTTATCTAATTGTGTACCTCTTATATGGTCAATGAAATAAAGCTCTCTGGTTCACTCATATTTCTGAGTCTTTTACCTCCTTTAGTGTTCATTTTTGGATCATATAAAACCTTTATGCACAAGTTTTGCGATTCCACTTGTGAAAATTCCGCCTATGGGCGTTAGCTTAAGTTTTCTGGTCTACACGTTCTTTGTCGTTTTTATGTGGATTCTGGAGTAGTGACTTTTGGTACTTATTGTCGACGATTTTGTGCTTAGGTTATTGACGGTGCCATTGGACATCATCACCTGAGCGCATGGTTCCGACAACGAGTCTTCCGAATCACGAAATGTCAAGCATAAGAACCAAAGTAATGGATAAGCCAGCACTTGCTTAAAAAATATATACATGCTGGAAACTGGTTCTTAAGAAGCAGGACATACAATATTGTTTTCCGCCTTAAGTTAATAAATAGTTTTTTCCGCATACGCATCAAAGGTGAAACAAATATTACAAGGTGTTTTTCATTCCTTTGGCGTAGGCAACTTGGAAGCACCGTCATTGGCAGCAGGAGAATCACCCTCGAAGTCGGCAGTGTGAAAGGCCTCGGAGGAGCTTTGGTTGCCGCCATCGATGGTGTTCATCGGCATGAAGACGTTGACATCGACTAACTCGACAACTCTGGTGTCATAGCCCGCGAGTGACGACAAGATGGATTCGTGATTAATCGCTTTGCCATCGTCATCTACGTCGGGAATGCCAGAGGTCACCGTGTCGATGTCAGCATCTTCGTATTGTGCCTTCACCATTGACAGCGCCATCCTTGCACCGGCCCGTGCACATGAAGCTTTCCAACTTGTGATACGCTCGGGGGCTCGGCACAGGATCTCCGAGAACTTCGTCATAGAGTCCGATGCCTTGATGTTGATCTGGAGGGGCTTGGCAATCTCTTTGGCTTGCGCGATGGCGGTGTTGATGAAATTGCCGGCAAGAACCATGCATTACTTTGCTGGAGGAGGCGACCGGGTTAAGCCCATAGGAGCTACAAATTCCGACAAGGAGCACATGAGTTCAAAAATTCAGAGTATCCAGCTTATAGAAATCCAAGACGGAGAATCACTTACTGAAGATGCTAGCCTCAGCTTGCCAGAGGGTATTCGCCAAGGAGTCCCGTTCTTGTTGGAGGACCTTGTACGCCTCATGATGACGTTGATTCTGCTCATCGGCAGCTTTCTTCTGATCTCTTAAGATCGAGATCTCCTCCTTCAAGCAGTTCATCTCCTCGGTGGCGGAGTCCTGCAGGGCTTTCATTGAATCCTCATGCATCTGCAGCATGTCCTTCCTCTCCTGCTTAAGGATCTTGTTCTCGCTATCCAGCTCCTGAATGTTCTTGGATTGCTCGACAATGTCCTTAGCCTTGGCAATGGTTTCTGCAAGTCGGAGAAAGCAAAGTACACAGTGAGTACTCAGAGAATACACAAGTTCAAGTCGGATTACAAAAAAGAAAGGAAAAACAGACGCTTGCTCTTGATGATCTGTTCCTTCAAGAAGGCAGTTTCACCCTTTTCGGCTTCCAGGTCCGCGCGCATCTTCTGGTACTTGTTGTTGGCCATGCCCCTCCGAGCATTATCGTTCTGTGGAAAAAATGAAAACTTAAATGTTGTTTGGTCTACTTGGAGCATCCATCCGGAAATTTTCCACCTAGACGCTCGGGGGCTACAGAGAGAGTTTTTAACTTAGCAACATGCTTAGTCTTTCTTTAAGCATCTAGTCAGAACTAATTCAGTTATCGATTAGAAGCTTGGGGGCTACAGTATAAAGTTTTTAACTCGGATGTATGCTTAGCTTTTCTTTAAGCATCTAGTCGGAACTAATTCAGTTACAACTAGAGGCTTCGGGGCTATAGTATTGAAATTTATAAACACGGTGTATGCTACTCTTAAAGCTCTAGTCGGAATAATTCATTCCACCTATATGCTTGGGGGCTACAGTGAGAAGTTTTCTAGCTTAGTCACTCTTTGAGCATCTACACGCAAAGACCTATGGTTTTCCGTCTAAATCCTCGGGGGCTACAATGGGATACTCATATGAAATGCAAAAGGCAAATAAAACTTACAAGTGCAATGATCTTGAGGTTGGTAGCACTCTCGGCCAGCAGCTTGCCAAAGGATACGCTGTTTCCTTGCAAGATCTCTGCTTGTCGGAGGAGCTCCTCTAGACCGCACGTCGGAGATGTCGGCGCCGCACCTGGAACCAGAGTAGTGCTACCTGGTGTAAGTACCGGATTGACTATCTTCGGATACTCTTTGGATTTCTTAGGTGTGGGGGTGCCGCCTACGGCAAAAGTACCAGCTTCCACCATCGCCTTACTGCCACCAATGGCATCCTTAGCCGGAGCTTCAGCCATTGGGTGTGCGGCACTCTCCTGCGTCGCCTGCTCGCCGATGACAGCAATCTCTGTAGAGGCACCTGTGTCCACTTGCATCGCGGAAGGGCCAGATGCTTCCTTGGCTTGTCAGCTTGTTGGAGCGGAGGAGGGCTTGACGCTAGGAGTAGCAGGGGCGATGGCGGGAGATGCGTCATGATGCAGAATGTCCTTGATGGTTCTAGAAGCCCCCAATGTTTTGGAGGTCTTCTTCAAGCTGGTCGTGGCTTTCTTCCTAAAACATGTTAAATGCATAAGTACAGGAACAAGAAAAATAAATAGACAATGTCGGAGAGAAAGAAGCTTACACAAGAGGGGGTGCTTTGGCAAAGGGGATCCCAGTAGTCTTTCTTTTCTCCACCTCCAGGGCGGCGGTAGTCTTTTTGGAGGCTCCACCCTCCGTCTTCTTCTTCTTGCCTCCGTCGGCAGCGTCAGAGGTGGAGCTCTTCCGCTTTCGCGCCAATGGAGCATCATCGTCGGACACGATGGTGACTTCCTTCATCTTTGGATCATAGATTTGAGGAGCCATGTTGTCATCATCTATGTCTCTAAGCTATAAGGTGAAGAACCACCGTGTTAGATGATATGACAATTTCTAGATGGAAGAACTGGAGTATATGTCATATACGGAAGATAAACAGTTACCTTTGGGCACTTGTTGTCTACGAACATGTCGAAGGTGATGGTGAAGCCACGCTTCTTGTCCTTCACCTTGGCGATGTCCTTAAGATAGATCTTGACGGAGTCGCTCGAGAAATTGTCCATGGAGATGCGGAGGCTATCCCTTCTATCGCTGGTATACTCGTGCATCATCTTCGCGTGGTGTTGCAGAGGCTGGATTCGCCTGATGAACCAGCACATGGCTAGGTCCAAGACGGTCAAACCCGTCTCTACGAACCAATCTATCCGCCTTATGGTGCGGCAAGCGTCAATGTCGGAGGGAAGGGAGTCCTGGGATTTCCATGTCGAAGTTTCGGCGGCGGCTCCATCGACGAAGTCTGGGTGAGTTACTTCTCAGCTGGCCAGAGGGATATCTGGGCCGTAGAAGTAAGTACGCTTCCAGTTCTTGCAGGACTCGTGGCTGACGATGTTGGGGAACCGCCGGCCAGGACGGATCTTGAAGCTTATGGTGCCACAATTTCTAAGTCCGTCCTTGCTGGCTCCGACCTCACGCTTCACGATGAAGAAATACACGAAGAGATCTAGCCTAGGCTTGACGATGAAGTAACCTTCGCATAGCGCCGCATAATTGCTGAGCGCTAGGATACTATTGGGAGAGAGGTTTTGGGGCTGGACTCGGTAGTGGTTTAAGACGGAAAGGAAGAAGTTAGAGATGGGCAGGGAGACGCCGCGTACCAATTGCACTTTGAGGTACACCTTTTCTTCGGCTTGGGGAGAAGGTGTGACCTCGCCGGCCGGCGCCGCCCGCCAGGCGAGACCCTCCGTCGCGGGGAGATAGCCCTCGACGATCAGCTCCTTGATGTCACGGTCCGTGATGTCCGAACCGCGCCAATCGCCCTTGCGGGAGTCGTTGTCCTCCTCCAGCAGCTCTAGCGCCGCCTGATTATGGTCGCCACCGGTGGTCTCAACCACCGCGGAGATGGGAATGACCAGGCCCTCTGGGGGCACGACGACGGAGCTCGCCGGCTTCGCCGCGGCTTCGCTCGACGCCACCATCGAGGGAGTAGAGCTGCTGCTGGCCATTGCGCAAGTTTGGAGGTGACTGGAGAGATTGGGAGTTAGGGTTTTTCGCAAGATTGCGCGGAGAGCTCGAGGAGGTGCTCGCTAGAGGAAGAAGACGATGCAAAGAGAGAATGAGGTGAAAAGTAAATTTTCCACTGCAGTTACTATTTATGATCTCTGGCATCAAGATTCGTGCAGCTTGATCGGACGGTTGCCACGTAGACAACGTGTGTGTGGACGTGCGCGGAAATTTTGCCGCGTCCCAACCGTCGCCGCCAATGGTTCGTATCGCGCGTGCGGGAAAAGTGGACATGATTGCGTTCTCTACATGTGTGAGTTATGAGGCGTGTTGACCTACGTCTACGTCGCCCTAGCTGACATAGGCAGATGAGCCATCACATCAGAAGATTCCGGTATGGATGGATCCAGTCTGGCTACGGAAGAGTACGATGGAAGATTCAGCAAATTCTCCGACTTACCAGTTGAAGACGGAGAAGACCTTCCAGGGTTCTTTGGGAGGACTATAAGATATTGCTTGACGATTTGCCGACATCCATCTAGACGGAGCATTCCACATGAAGAGGCAAGATGGCGCAAGATCTCGGAGCTCTCCGGGGGATACTGTTGGGGATATGCTATATGGGTATCCTCATAGCATGTCTCCTATCCGGATAACCCGGGTGGACCACAGTTGGTAGCATGGACTATGGCCTGCTGGGCGGCCCAGTTAGATGGATCCAGAAGGGAGGCCCATGCCGGATAAAGGAAGGCTACGGTTGGAGTCACCAACGTACCCAGAGCCTTGGAGTACAAGACACGCCAGGCTAGTAATAGACGGTGTAGGACTTTGTAACCTGTCCGGCGAGGACTTTCCCCTGTAACCCTAGGACCTGGTGACTATATAAGTCGGGCCTATGGGAGCCTTTAGGGCACGACCAAGTAGCGATTAGCATACACCTCGCACAGCGAACCTATCTCTGTAACTCGGCGTATTGCCATTATAGTGATTTATAGCAGGAGTAGGATTCCGCCACCATTGTGGGATCTGAACCTGGGTAAGATGTGTTACCTCGTACCTTTCAACCATCCGCCTTCCCCCACGTCTCTAAACACGCACTGTGAGGACCCCTCCATGGCGTACTCGTCGGCAATACCACGACAGTGAGAGGGGAGTGAACTGGTGTGGCGAAAACGAGCGGTGGAGGCCTCTATTTATAGTGGCGGAAGGGGACCAACGGGCACGGGCTGAGCTCGTCGTGGTCGACGGCACAGGCAGCTACTAGCATGGGCGACAGTAGGGGGCGATGTTGTGCTCCCTAGCGAATCTCAACGGCATGGTCTTGCGGCGTGGGGCGGTGCTGATCGAGAATGTCGCGGTGCTCTGAGCGGGTCCGATGGCGGTTTTAATGTCGCACAGTGCACGTGGTCTGCGCGGCGGCGAACGGGCATGTCTGGTGGGGTGCTAGGGTGCTAGTGATCATCCCTGCAAGCGGCGAGGGCGACGCGCGGTCTGTGGGTGCTGGTCGAGCGTGGCGCACTGGCGTGCTCTCGGCATGGTTGCAAAGAAGTTTGGCATGGGCGTCTCGTGTGGTTCAGGGGCTGGCATTGCTCGGGGCTGGGACAGTGGGTGGCGGTGGATAGTGCTGCATGTCCCAGACAAGGTTGGCGAGGCAAGTGCGGCCTCTAGCTCACTAGCGACAATGGGGTGGCAATGGTTCTCTCGGCATGGTTGATATTAATGGCTAGGCTTGCTCACACTGGTGCTAAAGATTGTTAAAGAGGCTAGATGAATTACTAAGGGCTAGTTGCAACCAGAGAGGGAACAAGTTAGGACAATTTTACTGCTGCAAATAGTGTTAGATGTTTGTTTGATTTGAATCTACAAGGTGTTTGATGAAATGGCCGCAAGAAGTTTAAATTTGAATTTTGGATTCAAACTTTGTGGGTTTGCTAGGAACATACTAGGGAGTATCTGATTAGTTGGATTAGTCAAGGGGCATTGGTTTGGTTGGGTTTTGAAAATGGATGATCTTCACATATGAATAACATTCAATTTTGAATTGTGATTTGAATGGGGTTGCCAAATGTTTCTGCAAGTTTGAAAGGTGGGCCTTGATTAACTTTTACTAGTTCTATCAAGGGGTGAAAAGAATTGGGAAAGTTTCTGTTTGAAATCTTGGACTAGAAACACTCAAAATGACCTAGTGAGCAAGATTGCCAAAAATGACCATTTGCTTTATTTGCTTTGTTTTTTATTTTCTTTTGATTTGTTTCTGCATGGAAATGTTTTATATGATGTTATTTTCATATTTAAACCATTTCTTTCTATTTATATTAATCACACAAGTACATTCACGCATTTGTCAAATCATTTCATTCACACATGCATTCATATGATTTTAATTTATCAAAGTTTTTGTTAAC
The DNA here is from genome assembly GCA_916181665.1 of Avena sativa. Lineage (NCBI taxonomy): Eukaryota > Viridiplantae > Streptophyta > Magnoliopsida > Poales > Poaceae > Avena > Avena sativa. Next base: position 163,563,116 of record OV702282.1, read on the forward strand.
CCTAATTTTTGTGATTAGAGTTTGATGATCCTTGTGTTATATTTTTGGGATGTTACAAAAAGGTTGGCCAAAATTACTGATACTAATAGTGTTTCATGCTTGTTTGTTTGCTGCTGACAAGGTCTTTGATGAAATGGCCGAAAGAAATTCAAATTTGAATTTTGGATTCAAACTTGGTAGGTTTGTTAGTTACATACTAGGGAGTCTTGGATTAGTTGGATTGGTCAAGGGGCACTGGTTTTGGTTGGGTTTTGAAAAGGTGTGATCTTCACATATGTTATAGATCCAATTTTCAATTGTCATTTGAATGGGGTTGCCAAATGTTTCTGCAAGTTTGAAAGGTGGGCTTTGATTCACTTTTACTTGGTCTTGCAAGGGGTGGACAAGTTTCTATTTGACATCTTGGACTAGAAACACTCAAAGTGACCTAGTGAGCAAGATTGGCAAAAATGACTATTTCCTTTATTTGTTTTATTTTTTATTTTCTCTTGATTTGCTTCTGCTTGGAAATGTTTTAGATGATGTTATTTTTCATATTTAAACCATTCCTTGCTATTTAGGTTAATCACACAAGTCCATTCATGCATTCATACAATCATCACATACACACATGCATTCATTTGGTTTTTATTTAATCAAAGTTTTTGTTAACCCTAATTTTAGTGATTAGAAATTGATAATCATGATCAATATTTTTGGGATGTTAGAAACCTTACCTCCTTAAACAAAATCTCGTCCAGAGATTTGAGAAAGAAGGAAAAATATTACCTAGGATTTAAAGAGATCGGGAAACTCCGTCCTAATGTGATCTTCTCGCTCCCAGTTAGCTTCTTTTTCAGTGTGGTTACTCCACTGAATCTTGAGAAACTTGATGCTTCTTGTCCTAATGGTTCTGAAAGCTTCCTCCAAAATACGGATGGTTACTTCGGGATACGTCAGGTCATTGTTTATCTCTATGGTTCTGTGATCAATGTTCTTGAAAACTTCGGTCTTCTCCGGAACTTCAAGGCATTTGCGAAGCAACGATATATGGAACACATTATGTACTGCTGACATCTCTTCTGGCAGTTCCAATTGATACGACACTTATCCTCGACCATTCAGAATCTTGAAAGGTTCGATATATCTGGGGATAATTTTCCTTTGAGTTGGAAACGTTGCATTCCCTTCAAAGGCGACACTTTGAGATACACAGAATCTCTGATATTGAAATCGAGGTCTCGTCGTCACTTGTCGGCGTAACTCTTCTGTCTAGATTGGGCGGTCTTGAGGGGCTCACAAATCTAGTGAAATTTCTCTTCTGCTTCCCGTAGGATGACGGGTCCGAAAATCTGACTCTCTCCTACTTCCGACCAATTCAAAGGGGTGCAACACTTCCTTCCATACATGAACTCAAATGGGGCCATTTGCAAACTAGCTTGATAACTGTTGTTGAAAGAAAATTCTGCGAACGGCAGACAGTCTTCCCATTTAGATCCATACTCTAGCACACATTCTCTCAACATATCTTCGAGTATTTGCTTTACTCGCTTCGTTTGTCCATCAGTCTAAGGGTGATACGCTGTGCTGAAATTAAATTGGGTTCCTAATCCTTCTTGGACTTTCCTCCAGAATCTCGAGGTAAATTGAGTTCCTCGGTCTGATACGATGTTCTTGGGGACTCCGTGCAAACTGATGATTCTAGCGATGTATAACTCCGCTATCTTAGAGCTCTGGTAAGCGGTCTTGACTGGTAATAAATGGGCTACCTTGGACAATCTATCAACTATGACCCAAATAGAGTCATTTCCCCTACTAGAAGTAGGCAAACCGTTGATCAAGTCCATTCCAACTGAATCCCATTTCCATTCCGGAATCTGCAATGGTTGCAACAGTCCAGCGGGTCTGTGATGTCCCGCCTTGACTCTCTGACAAATATCACACTTGGCGATATAGCTTCCGATTACTCTCTTCATCTTATGCCACCAAAATTGTTCCCTCAAATCCTGATACATCTTTGTCCCTCCGGGGTGGATAGAATAAAGCGTATCATGGGCCTCCTTCAAACTAACTTCTTTCAACTCTGTATCTGCTGGTACACAGAGACATCCTTTGTACCACAGAACTCCTTCTTAATCCTCGGTGAATCTGTGTACTTTGCCTGTACCGATACGACGTTTGATTTCGTTGATACTAGCATTTCCTTTCTGTGCCTCCTTGACCTAACTGATAAAAGTGGGTTTAAGGTTCTATGCTAGCCAAAAATCCTTCACTTACTAATTCCAGTCTGAAATCTTCCATCTCCTCGTGCAAACTTGGTTGCTCCTTCAGAATCATGGAGTTCAAGCGGCACGGAAATTTGCTAAGGGCATCTGCTACCACGTCGGCTTTACCGGGGTGATAGTGAATGTCTAGATCATAGTCCTTGATTAGCTCAATCCATCTTCTTTGCCTCATATTCAGCTCCTTCTGAGTGAATATATACTTAAGGCTCTTGTGATCTGAATAAATCTCACAACGGTTTCCCATCAGATAATGCCTCCATCTCTTCAGGGCTAGAACTACGGCTGCTAGTTCAAGGTCATGGGTTGGTTAATTCTGTTCATGTTGCTTCAGTTGTCGGGATAGATAAGATATAACTTTTCCTTCTTGCATTAACACACATCCAAGACCGACCTTGGATGTGTCACAATACACATCAAAGGGCTTCGTGATATCCGGCATGATCAAGATTGGGGCTGAAATCAATCTCCTCTTGAGTTCCTGAAAACTCGCTTCACATTTGTCCGTCCATTCGAACTTCCTGTTCTTCTTCAGCAATTGGGTCATGGGTCTTGCGATACTCGAGAATCCTTCTACGAACTTGCGGTAGTATCCCGCTAATCCGAGAAATGCACGAACTTGGGTTTGAGTGGTTGGGGCTTGCCAATCTTCAACATCCTTCACCTTTGAAGGGTCAACGGCAATTCCTCCGGCTGATACGATATGTCCGAGGAATCCTACCTCCTGTAACCAAAATTCACATTTGCTGAACTTGGCATATAACTGATGCTCCCTAAGGGTTCCAAGGATGGTCCTTAGGTGTAGCTCATGTTCTTCTTCTGATTTGGAATAGATCATAATGTCATCGATGAAAACAACGACAAACTTATCTAGGAAGTCCATAAAAATCTTATTCATGAGGTTCATGAAATAAGCGGGGTAATTGGTTAATCCAAAAGACATGACGGTATACTCATCTAATCCATATCTGGTGGTAAAGGCAGTCTTTGGAATATCCTCTGTGCGAATCTTGAGTTGGTGATAGCCAGTTCTAAGATCAATCTTAGAAAACACTTTGGCACCAGTCAACTAGTCAAACAGGTCTTCTATCTTTGGCAACGGTACTTGTTCTTGATGGTTACATCATTCAACTTTCGATAATCCATACATAAACGGTTACCTCCATCTTTCTTGTCCACAAACAAGACAGGTGATCTCCATGGTGACGCACTTGGTTGGATCAATCCAATTTCCAGCATGGCTTCCAGTTGCTTCTTCAGTTCCACTAGTTCAGACGGGTTCATACTATATGGTCTCTGGGATATGGGTCCGGTTCCAGGGATTTGTTCAATGATAAACTCGATATCCTGATATGGGGGCATACCGGGCAAAACATCTGGAAATACATCGGGGTATTCACAGACTATCAGGACTTGGTCAATGGTTGGTTGGGCTATACTCTTGTTGCACTTGAATTGACAGGGCCAGGTTTCAGATACATGCTCGACTGATATTGCGGCTGTACTGGTCATGGTTATGGCTTCCTTGGCATAGTCGATTAATCCTTTATGTTTGTACATCCAATCCATTCCTAGTACTACTTCCAAACCTTTAGTTCTGAGTACTATTGAATTAGCATAAAAATCTATGCCATGGATTCGGATAGGTACGGCTTTGCAAATTTGTCTAGCTTTGGGGGTTGAACCAGGTATTTAAACTATCATAACATGCTTCAATTTGGTGGGTTGAATCTTACTAGTGCATGCAAATTCTTCAGTAACAAACGAGTGCGATGCTCCAGAATCAAACAACACTCTTGCAAGTATTGAGTTAACAGAAAACATACCTAGCACGACATCTAGCGCTTCTTGGGCTTCTTCAGCATGCATGAGAAAGAGACGGCCGTTGCGGTTGAGCGAGTTTCCTAGGGCAAACCTTCTTCCGGGCTAAACACGACGCTGCTGCTGAGCTATGGCAATTGTATTGGGGGCTGCGGCAATCTTCTTGGGGCACTCATTGGAATAGTTGTTGGAGATATGCCCAAGAGGCAATAATAAAGTGGTTATTATCATATCTACGTACTTATGATAAATGTTTACATACCATGCTATAATTGTATTAACCGGAAACATTAATACTTGTGTGGTTTGTAAACATAAAAGAGTCCCTAGTAAAGCCTCTTGTTGAACTAGCTTGTTGGTTAATATATGATCATGGTTTCCTGATCATGAACATTGAGATGTTATTAACAATAAGGTCATATCATTAGGAGAATGATGTGATGGACATACTCGTATTGTTAAGCGTAGCATAAGATCAAGTCATTCAAATAGTTCACTTGCTATAAGCTTTCTGATACATGGTAACCTCATTCAGTCGACCATGAGATCATGCTAATCACCATCACCAGAAGGATGCTTTGATGACATCAACCACCACACTGTAACTGGGTGGCTATAAAGGTGGCATTGAGTGTTCGGAAAGTATGTATTGAGGCACATGGATCAAGAGTGGGATTTGTCCATCCATATGACAGATAGATATATTCTGGGCCCTCTCGGTGGAATGTCATCCAATTATCTTGCAATCATGTGAATGGCTCACAAGGGATCACATATCACGGGAACAAGAAAAGAATACTTATCGGTAATGAGGTTGAACTAGGTATGCAGAGATACCGACGATCAGACCTCGGATAACTAAAATATCGCGAGACAAAGGGAAATTGGTTCCATATGTAAATGGTTCATTCGATTGCAAACTAATCATAGAAATATGTGGGAGCCATATGAATTTCCAGATTCCTCTATTGGTTATTGATCGGAGAAGAGTCTCGATCATGTCTACATAATTCACGAACCGTAGGGAGACACACTTAAGGATTCGATGTTGTTTAGTAGATATGGAATGTGAGTAAAGAGACTGAATGTTGTTCGGAGTCTTGGATGGGACTTTGGATATCACGAGGAGATCCGGAATGGTCCGGAGAATAAGATTCATATAAGGAAAGTCCAATTTCGGAGTTCGGCAATGATTCCGGTGTTTTAACCAGAATGTTCTAGAAGGGTCTAGAAGGTTCATCGATCCGGAAGGGGAAGGGTACATGGATGTGTCATGACAAAGTGTAATGGTTGAATCATGTCCTAGGTCACTTGGCTGGACACTTGGAAGACAGAAATCAAACTCTAATTTGAAAGTCAAAAAGGCAGTTTGATAAAGTCAAATCCCAACATGGTTTCCGAGTTAGGGAGGGTTTCCACCTGGGTTGGGAACACCCTTGGACGCCCCCCCCCCACCTATATAATGAGGGGTGGGGGCACACCCCAAGGTATACCCCTTTCCCTAGGCACACAAGAAACACTAGGTTGGCCGCCGTCCCCCTCTCTAGTTGCGGCCAATCTAGATCTCCTCTAAACCGCTACCAACTAGCTAAACCCTAGTTGCTAGCTACCTCTAAACCTCGGCCTCTAAACGCTAGATTACCGGGGCTCCCTCTACTCAACCATACCAACTCCGGCTTAGGCGAAGCCCTGCGGGATCTCCCCTCTACATCTGACACCACGCCGTCGTGCTGCCGGAATCGCGAGGAGAGAACTACAACCGCCGCTGCCTGCTGGAACAAGGGAGAGGAAATTCTTCATCTAATACCGTACATGTGACCGACTGCGGGAGCGCTTCTGGAACGCGGCGCCGGAAGGATCGTCTACGCGATCTTGAGATCCGCAAGTGAACGACTACATCACCCACGAGAATCTGCTCTCGTTAACCGCTTTGGATCTTGGAGGGTTAGTACTCTATCAACTTTTTGCATCGATCTAGTAGATAGATCTTGTCTTGATCATAGATTAGATCTTGATTGTGTGTTAATGCGGTAGAAATTTTTTGTTTTCCATGCTACGAACCCCTATATTGGTATCAGATCCGTGTCTATATGTAGATCTGTTGCACAAGTAGAACATGATGGTCATTGTGTGCGGTGGTGCTTTTATTATCAATTGCTTCTTGTGTACTTTGCATCTTGAGGGATGGTGGGATGAAGCGGCCCAGGCTAACCTTACATGACATCGTTCATGAGACTTGCTCCACGCTTGATATGCAACTTGTATTGCATAAGTGGCTTTGCGGGTGTGTGTCTCTCCCATCATAGTGAAGATTCAATTTACAACGGGCACTTGATAGTTCATGCATCAACGTTGTGGTTCTTGTTCGTAAGTTAGAACGATACTTATAGAAAGCCCCAAACCACATAAAATATGCAAAGAAAATTAGAGGCGTCTAACTTTTTTTTGCAAGGGTGTGATGTGATGTGATATGGCCATGATTGTGATTATATATGATGTATTCATTGATCCTTACTGTAAGTCGGCAACAAGCAGGAGCCTTATGGTTGTCTTTTAATTTCGTTAAGACCTGCGTGTCTATTATTCAAAGTAGTTGTAATAGCTGATGCTGGTGGACGACAACCATGGAGCGGAGCCATTGACCTTGACGCCACGCCGGTGATGATGGAGATCATGTTCGTGCTTGAAGATGGAGATCGGAAGCACAAGAAGAAAGGCCATATCATATCACATATTATGAAATGCATGTGATGTTAATACTTTTATGCATCTTGTATTGCTTAGATTGCGATGGTAGCATTATAAGATGATCCCTCTCACAAAATATCAAGTTATAGAGTGTTTTTCCTTAGTAGGCACCGTTGCCAAAGCTCGTTGTTTTGAAGCACCACGTGATGATCGGGTGTGTTAGATTCTGCGAGTGTATACAACAGGAGCAAGCCAGATTTGCTCATGCGGAAGCTAAGGTTTGATCTTGACGAGCCTAGCATGTACGGACATGGTCTCGGAACACAGAATACCGAAAGTTAAAGCATGAGTCATATAGATGATATGATGAACATGATGATTGTTCGCCTTTGAAACTACATCATGTCACATGATGATCATACCTTTTATAGTGGATTTGGATCATGTAATCACTAAAACAATGTGAGGGATATTGTTTTGAGTGGGAGTTCAACAACAATATGATTAAAAGTTGAACACTATTTATCATAAATTAGATCAAAGTGAATTTGCATAGTTGTTGTAGTCATTGGCATCTGTTTACCACCTTGCGCTTAGTTATAATTGAGATAATAGAACTGTAGAATTCTGGTTAGTTACTTTACGAACTGGTATCGTATTGTTTTGAAGTGTTAATATAAAGTTTAAAAGTCCTACTGCAAACTTTTAGTAAGTTTCGGTTACTCCGTAAAGTTTAATAATTGGTATTAAATAAAGAGTGACAATTCCAGTGTTAGTATATAAGTATCATGTTTATCTCCATGATTCTTGATATTCAAAAGATTGTTTTAATATCAAGGTTATCTAGGATCATCATATGTGGAAGATATTGCGATATCTGAAACGATGTTTTGATTATAACATGATAGAGTATAATATAGCAAAGTTTATGTTCTCATATTTGATGAGAATTTTCAAAAGGTTGGAGACGCTAGTCGTCCTAATTCTCCAAAAGGTTTTCGAGAGCAACATTATACTCACAATTCACCGTTCTAAGCTTAAGTAGCTTGATCATGAATAGTTCCATGATAAGGATGAATATTTGATGTAGGTAAAATGTATAATACACTAAAAGATTACTAAAGAATGGAATTTGAAAGAACACCAAACATTTGATGATGGTGATCTACTTCAAAGTGCAAGTCCAAAGACATTGGTATTTAACTATACATGTTTTGGACTATGTATCATAAGTATGGAGCCACTGTTGATGTTGATATATTCTTTTGAAAGGATAAACAAATACTGAAAGAGAAATGTAAGAAATATTTGGCACAAGAGAAAAGACTAGAATTGTTCAGCTTATGTGTATAGAAGATAAACATGTTATGGCTATATTCTTTGATTGTTAAACAATGTGGTTCTTAAGTATTAGATACTGAATTTGCTGGTTCAAATCGTCATACAAAACAACACAATTCATGAACTACAATGGCCTAAGTAACTGGCAAACGAATATGTGATGATGTTCATCGAGAACAAATAAAGGGTTGTTGTGTTGCTCGTTAATATCAAAGCATGCCTTCTAGATTTGTTTTATCAGGTATTATGAGGACAAAAGGGTTGTTCAAATAAATTCCATATTCCATGAAAGATGGATGATATACAAGTCTAGTTGGAGAAATCACATCCATAAAACTAGTTCTAAAAATGTCGAAAGACAATTGATTGAAAAATCACTTAAGAAGTGACATCGCCGTTTAAATTATATTGGAAAGAAAACATGAAGAAACTCCATATGGATGGAATTTTGGAGTCTTCTGATTTTTGATCAAATGACGCTTGTGAAACTTTCCTAGACATAATTAAAACTCCGTTCATAGGCCAAAAGGTAACGAATGACTAGCTTATTGGAACTTATGCATATAGATGTATGAAGCCCATTATATGTAGTCAAGAGCGATGAATTTTCAACTTCATATGCTTTCTCCAAAAAGTTGAGTGAATATATGAATATTTACTTAATCAGGATGAAGTGTGAAACATTTGAAAAAGTTCGAACAATTTCAAGATGAAGTGCAAAATCAGTGTAACAAGAAAATAAAGAACTTATGATAAGATCATAAAGGAAGATTTTTGAGTTGCAAGTTTAGCAAAACACCTAAGATTAGAGGAATCGTTCCATGGATTTGCATTTCCCAAAACACCATAAGAGTATGGTGTGTTCGAGATATGTAATAAAACCTTGTTTATCATGGTAAGATCAAAGGTGTAATTCATAAAATTGCCATTATATTTTAAAGATTAAAAGCTTTAGAGACTACCGCTTTTCCACTAAAAAGAGCTCCATCATGATCCGTTGAAATGACACCATATAAAGTTATGGTTTGGGATAAAACCCAAGTTGTGCTTTCTTAAACATTGGTATGCTATGCATAAGTGAGATGTTTACAACCAAAGTCAGACGAACATGTCTTCGTATGTTATTTCGAATAACCGTTTATTATTCCTCCATAATACCAAAGACAAAAATGTTTGTTGCTTGGAACGTCAAGTTTCTTTGAGAAGGAATTTTCTGTGAAAAGTTAAGTGGGAGGACGATATAACTTTGATAAGGTTAAAAGAACTTTAGCTATATATGCAAAGTTGCGCAGCATCGAAAAGTGTTCCGGAGGCAGCAACAATGCTCATGACTCACGTGCCTCAAAGGTTGTGGTTATGGAGGTCTAAGTTCCTATTGAACCAAGTAGGTCGGGTAAACAATCAAATACCAAGATTTGAGGGTTGAATCATTATTTGACAATAATGAATGGACTACATGCAAAGAAGCGATGATGGGCCCTGACTCCATCAAATGGCTTGAAGCCATAATATCCGTGGTAGTCCCATACACGAGAAATCAAGCTTTGAACTTGAAAGACCCTCTGGAAAGGTGTAAGACCTTACAGTCGTGTTTGGATCTATAAAAAATAGACATGGATGTTTCACATCTATGAAATATTCGAAATGTTGGTAAAGAGTTCACAACAATGTTCAAAGGTGACAAGATTTGATGTTTCATATCGATATTTAGTCTATATGGATTAATGTAGCAACCACTACATATAATTCTGTTATATGGTGGTTGAACAAACAAAACAAAGTTCTTTTAATAGATTTATTACCTAGGACATGTACATAACACGATCCAAAGGGTTTTGTTAATTCAAAGGATGCTAATAGCGAATACAAACTTCAATAGTTGAAATAAGCATCGCGGAGTTGGAATTTTCACCATGATGAAACTATTAAAAGAGTTAATCTCACCAGAGATGATGAAGATGTTTGCATTTGCAAGAAATTAAGTGGGAGCGCTAAGACATATTTCTAATACATTATGTGGAAGACATATTGTTGATTGGAAATGATGTATCTTTTGTTAACACAAATTAAGAACTTCATTTTGATGAAAGACTTAGGCAAAACCCGAACATTTGGAATCTATATCTATATAGATAGATTGAGACGCTAATATGGTTGTGCTGAAAGTACATACATGATATATTGAATGATTTCAATATAGAAACAACAAGAAAGGTTCTTGTCGCACAGAAAGGATTGAATCGATATTCAAGTTTGTTGACACTTGGTAAGTGAAACAAAGATTCAAGTATAGATTGATACTTGATGTATGAAATCACAAAGAGTATTTATATCAATCATACTATGATATGTACAAATCCAGATATGTCATATGCTCTAAATGTTATGATCATATACCAAAATGATGTAATCATTGGACAATAGTAAGGATATTCTTATGATATTTTGGAAAAACTAAGAATATATTATTTTTGTAGAGGTGATAAATAGATGGTTAGTTCATTGTAAAAGTACTACATTGATACTAGTTTTGTCACAAAGTACAAATTAAGTTTATCTCAATCTAAACTAAGCGTGGCATAATATAATGGAAAGCAAGTTCCATAATGGATTTGGATGAGTTCCAAAGTTAAGACATTGTGAAAGATACTACAACAAAAGCTGAGTATATGACTGCTATTATAGCAGCAAAAGAGGGCATTTGTGTCAAGTAGTTTGTTATCAAACTAGGTGTAGTTCACAACGGGATAGTACTATGAAGATATATTGTACGACAATATTATCAACATGTTTTAACCCCAAGGAACTAAAGGTCTCACCAAAGGACCAAATTTATACAATTCCATCTTATTAGAGAATGAGTGATACGTAGAGACGCAAAGACATGCAATTTCACACGGACCTGTAAGTGTCAGATCCGAATATCGGTTGACCACTAGCAATCGTGTAAATACAACACCAGAAAGCCATAGGTGTTGAATACACAAAGTTCTGAAACTAGATTATTGTCTCTAGTGCAAGTGGGAGACTGTTGGAGATATGCCCAGGAGGCAATAATAAAGTGGTTATTATCATATATTCGTACTTATGATAAATGTTCACACACCATGCTATAATTGTATTAACCGGACACATTAATACTTGTGTAGTTTGTAAACATAAAAGAGTCCCTAGTAAAGCCTCTTGTTAAACTAGCTTGTTGGTTAATATATGATCATGGTTTCTTGATCATGAACATTGAGATGTTAAACTAGCTTGTGTAGGGGTTCGTAGCATGGAAAACAAAAAATTTCTACCGCATGCACACAAACAAGCCAAGATCTATCTACTAGATTGTAGCAACAAGTCGATAGAGGAACTCACCCTCGATGATTCCAAAGCAGTTAACGAGAGCAGATTCTCATGGGTGATGTAGTCGTACACTTGCCGATCTCAAGATCGCGTAGACGATCCTTCCGGCGCTGCGTTCCGGCAGCGCTTCCGCAGTCGGTCAAATGTTCGGTACTCTATGAAGACCTTCCTCTCCCTTGTTCCAGCAGGCAGCGGAGGTTGTAGCACTCTCATCGTGATTCCGGCAGCACGACGGCGTGGTACCGGAAGTACATGGGAGATCTCGCAGGGCTTCTCCTTAAGCCGGAGCGAGTATGGTGGACTATGAGAGAGGCCTTGGCAATCTAGGGTTTAGAGGCACCAAGGGAGGAAGCTTGGCCGGCGGCTAGGGCTTGGGGAGATCCCCAACTCGCCGAGTTGGAGGGGAAACCCTAGGCGGCGGCAGCGGGTGCACTTGGAGGTGGAGGCGCCAAAGCTAGGGTTTGAGGTGTGTGGAAGAGGGGCACCCCTGCCCCTTCTTTTATAGGTGGGAGGGAGGCGCTTAGGAGGAGGGAGTCCTCCTCCAACTCCTCCTCTTTCGCCGGTAGGTGGAGGGAGTGGGACTTCCTCCCCAAGTAGGTTTCCTACTCTCCCTCCACCAAGCAAAACTTGTCGTTTGACTTTTTAAATTGGCGTTTGACTTTTCAAACTAGGATTTGATTTATCCCTTTATTTTGCTCAGCGATGACACCTAGTACATGATGCAACCATTCCAACTTGTTATGACACATTCATGTACCCTTCCTCTCCGGAGTGCCGGACATTTCGGAACCTTCTAGAACATTCCCGATGAAAACACCGGAACCATTCTCCAACCCCGAAACAGGACTTTCCTTATATGAATCTTATTCTCCGGACCATTCCGGATCTCCTCCTGATATCCCGGATCCCATCCGAGACTCTGAACAACATTCGGTCTCTTACTCATCATTCCATAACTACTCATCAACATCGAATCCTTAAGTGTGTCTCCCTACGGTTCGTGAATTATGCGGACATGACCGAGACACTTCTCCGATCAATAACCAATAGAGGAATCTGGAAATTCATATGGCTCCCACATATTTCTACGATTACTTTGTGATCGAATGAACCACTTACATACGATACCAATTTCCCTTTGTCTCACGATAGTTTACTTATCCGAGGTTTTGATCATCGGTATCTCTGCATACCTAGTTCAACCTCGTTACCGATAAGTACTCTTTTCTCGTTCCCGTGATATGTGATCCCTTGTGAGCCAGTCACATGCTTGCAAGCTAATTGGATGACATTCCACCGAGAGGGCCCAGAGTATATCTATCCGTCATATGGATGGACAAATCCCACTCTTGATCCATGTGTTTCAACCCATACTTTCCGAACACTCAATGCCACCTTTATAGCCACCCAGTTACAGTGTGGTGTTTGATGTCATCAAAGCATCCTTCCGGTGATGGTGATAAGCATGATCTCATGGTCGAAGGAATTAGGTTACTATGTATCAGAAAGCTTATAGCAAATGAACTATATTAAATGACTTGATCTTTATGCTACGCTTAACTATAGGAGTATGTCCATCACATCATTCTCCTAATGATATGACCCTGTTGTTAATAACATCTCAATGTTCATGATCAGGAAACCATGATCATATATTAACCAACAAGCTAGTTTAACAAGAGGCTTTACTAGGGACTCTTTTATGTTTACAAATCACACAAGTATTAATGTTTCCGGTTAATAAAATTATAGCATGGTATGTAAACATTTATCATAAGTATGAAGATATGATAATAACCACTTTATTATTGCCTCTTGGGAATATCTCCAACAGTCTCCCACTTGCACTAGAGTCAATAATCTAGTTTCAAACCTTTGTGTATTCAACACCTATGGCTTTCTGGTGTCGTATGTACACGATTGCTAGTGGTCAACTGATCTCCGGATCTGATACTTACAGGTCCGTGTGTAATTGCATGTCTTTGCGACTCTACGCATCACTCATTCTCTAATGAGATGGCTTTGTATAACTTTGGTCCTTTGGTGAGACCTTTAGTTCTTTGGGGTTTAAAACATGTTGATAATATTGTCGTACAATATATCTTCATAGTATTATCCCGCTGTGAACTACACCTAGTTTGATAACAAACTACTTGACACAAATGCCCTCTTTAGCTGCTATTATAGCAGTCATATACTTAGCCTTTTGTTGTAGTATCTATCACAATGTCTTAACTTTGGAACTCATCCAAATCCATTATGGAACTTACTTTCCATTATATTGTGCCACCCTTAGTTTAGATTGAGATAAACTTAATTTGTACTTTGTGACAAAACTAGTATCAAATGTAGTACTTTTACAATGAACTAACCATCTATTTGTCACTTCTACAAATAATATACTCTTAGTTCTTCCAAAAGATCATAAGAATATCCTTACTATTGTCCAATGATCAACTTATGAATCATTCTGGTATATGCTCATAACATTTAGAGTATAGGACATATCTGGATTTGTACATATCACAGTATGATTGATATAAATACTCTTTGTGATTTCATACATCAAGTATCAATCTATACTTGAATCTTTGTTTCACTTACCCAGTGTCAATACGCTTGAATATATCATCAATATTGAACTCATTCAATCCTTTCTGTGCGACAAGAACCTTTCTTGTAGTTTATATATTGAACTCATTCAATGCATCATCTATGTACTTTCGGCACAACCATATTAGCGTCTATTGATGCCAAATATTTGGGTTTTGCCTAAGTCTTTCATCGGGATGAAATTCTTAATATGTGTTAATGAAAGATACATCATTTCCAATCAACAATATGTCTTACACATAAAGTATTAGAAACATGTCTTAGCGCTCCCACTTAATTTCTTGCAAATGCAAGCATCTTCATCGTCTAAGATGAATTTAAACTCCTTTAAAAGTTTCATCATAGTGAAGATTCCAACTCCGCAATGCTTACTTCAACCATTGAAGTTTGCATATGCTTTTCGCATCCTTTGAATTAACAAAACCCTATGAACCGTGTTATGCATATGTCCTAGGTAACAATTCTATTAGAAGAACTTGTTTTGTTTATTCAACTACCACATAACAAAATTATATGTAGTGGTTGCTACATTAATCCGTCTAGACTAAATATCGCTATGAAAGATCAAATCTTGTCATAGTAAACCTTTGAACATTGTTGTGAACTCTTTCCCAACATGTTGACTATTTCATAGATGTGAAACATCCATGTATATTTCTTTATAGATCCAAACACAACTGTAAGGTCTTACACCTTTCTCGAGGGTCCTTCAAGTTCAAAACTTGATTTCTCGTGTATGGAACTATCACGGATTTTATGGCTTCAAGACATTTTACGGAGTCAGGGCCCATCATCGCTTCTTTGCATGTAGTCCGTTCATTATTCTCAAATAATGATTCAACCCTCAAATCTTGGTATTTGATTGTTTACCCGACCTACTTGGTTCAATAGAAACTTTGACCTTCGTAACCACAACCTTTGAGGCACGTGAGCCATGAGCATTGTTGCTGCCTCCGGAACACTTTTCGGCGCTGCGCAACTTTGCACATATAGATAAGGTTCTTTTAACCTTATCAAAGTTCTATTGTCCTCCCACTTATCTTTTCACGAAAAATTCCTTCTCAAAGAAACTTGACGTTCTAAGTGACAAACACTTTTGTCTCCGATGTTATGGAGGAATACTTGACAGTTTATTGGAAATAACATACAAAGACAGGTTCATCCGACTTTGGTTGCAAACATCTTTCTTATGCATAGCATACCAATGTTTAAGAAAGGGCAACTTGGGTTTTATCCCAAACCATAAATTTATATGGTGTCATTTCAACGGATTATGATGGAGCTCTTTTCAGTGGAAAAACGGTAGTCTCTAAAGCTTTTAATCTTTTAAAAGCTAATGGCATTTTATGAATTACACCTTTGATCTTACCATGTCAAACAAGGTTTAATTACATATCTCGAACGCTCCATACTCTTATGGTGTTTCGGGAAATGCAAATCTACGGAACCATTCCTTAAATCTTAGGTATTATGCTAAACTTGTAACTCAAATATCTTCCTTTATGATCTTATCATAAACTATTTATATTCTTGTTACAATGATTTTGCATTTCATCTTGAAAGTCTTTGAACTTTTCAAATGTTTCATACTTCATCCTTATTAAGTAAATATTCATATATTCACTCAAATTTTTGGAGAAAGCATATGAAGTTGAAATCCATCGCTCTTGACTACACATAATGGAGTTCATACAACAATATGTACAAGTTCCAATAAGCTAGTCATTCATTCCCTTTTGGCCTATGAACGAAGTTTTAATTATCTCTAGGAAAATTTCACAAGCGTCATTTGATCAAAAATCAAAAGACTCCAAAATTCCATCCACATGGAGTGTGTTCATGTTTTCTTTCCAATATAATTTAAACGGCGATGTCACTTCCTAAGTGATCTTTCAATCAACTTGTCTTTCGACATTTTTAGCACTAGTTTTATGGATGTGATTTCTCCAACGAGATTTGTATATCATCCATCTTTTATGGATTACGGCAATTATTTGAACTACCCTTTTGTTCTCATAATGCCTGATAAAACAAATCTTGAAGGCAAGCTTTGATGTTTAACAAGCAGCACAATAACCCTTTATTTGTTCTCGATGAACATCATCACATATTCTTTTGCTAGTTACTTAGGCCATTGTAGTTCATGAATTGTGTTGTTTTGTATGACGATTCACACCAACAAATTCAGTATCAAATACTTAAGAACCACATTGTTTAATAAGCAAAGAATATAGCCATAACATGTATATCATCTATATACTTAAGCTGAACAATTCTAGTCTTTTCTTTTCTGCCATATATTTATGAGATTCTCTTTCAGTATTTCCTTTTCTGTTTGAAAGAATCTATCAACATCAATAGTGAAGCCATATACATGACACATAGTCCAAAGCATATATAGTAAAATACCAATGTCTTTGGACTTGCACTTTGAAGTAGATCACCATCATCAAATGTTTGGTGTTCTTTCAAATTCCTTTTTTTAGTAATCTCTTGGTGTAGTAAACATTTTAACTACATTAAATATTCACCCTTATCATGGAATTATCCATGATCAAGCTACTTTTAGCTTGTAACGATGAATCGCGAGTATAATGTTGCTCTCCAAAACCTTTTGGAGGATTAGGAAAATTAGTGTCTCCAACCTTTTGCAAATTCTCATCAAATATGAGAACATGGCTTTTGCCATATTATACTCTATCATGTTGCAACCAAAACTTCGTCTCAGATATCATAATATCTTCCACACATCATGGTTTCTGAAACAACTCTTTCAGATCTTAGATAACCTTGATATTAAGACAATCCTTTGAATATCAAGAATCATGGAGACAAACATGATACTCATACACTAACACTTGGAATTGTCACTCTTGATTTAATACCAATTATTAATCTTCATGGAGTAACCGGAACTTTACTGAAAGTTTGCAATAGGACTTTTAAACTTTAGATTAACACTTCAAAACAATACGATACCAGTTCGTAAAGTAACTAACCAGAATTCTATAGTTCTATCATCTCAATTAAAACTAAGGGCAAGGTGGTAAACGGATGCCAATGACTACAACAACTATGCAAATTCACTTTGATTTAATTTATGATAAATAGTGTTCAACTTTTAATTACATTGTCGTTGAACTCCCACTCAAAACAATATCCCTCACATTGTTTTAGTGATCACACGAACCAAATCCACCACATCAAAACCGATCATCACGAGAGTTGATGTAGCTTCAATGGCGAACAATCAACATGTTCATCATATCTACTATATGACTCATGCTTTACCTTTCGGTGATCCGTGTTCTGAGACCATGTCTGTACATGCTAGGCTCGTCAAGATCAAACCTTAGCTTCTGCATGAGCAAATCTGGCTTGCTCACGTTGTATACACTCGCAGAATCTAACACACCCGATCATCACATGGTGCTTCGAAACAACGAGCTTTAGCAACGGTGCTTACTAAGGATGAACACTTTAAAACTTGAAATTGTGTGCTTGAGGGATCATCTTATAATGCTACCGTCGTGAACTAAGCACTATAAGATGCATAAAAGGATTAACATCACATGCAATTCATAATATGTGATATGATATGGCCTTTCTTCTTTGTGCTTCCGATCTCCATCTTCAAGCACGAACATGATCTCCATCATCATCGACATTGCATCAAGGTCAATGATGCCGCTCCATGGTTGTCGTCCACCAGCTTCAACTATTACAACTACTTTGAATAATAGACAACCATATGGCTCCTGCCGGTTGCCAACTTACAATAAGGAACATTGCATACATCATATGTACTCACAATCATGGCCATATCATATCACAGCACACCCCTGCAAAACAAAGTTAGACGCCTCTAATTTTCTTTGCATGTTTTACGTGGCTTGGGGCTTTCAATAAGTGTCGTTCTAACTTATGAACAAGAACCACAACATTGATACTAGTATTATCAATCACCCGTTGTAAATTGAATCTTAACTATGTTGGGAGAAACAGGCACCCGCAAAGCCACTGATGCAATAGAAGTTGCATGTCAAGCGTGGAGAAAGTCTCATGAACGATGTCATGTAAGGTTAGCTCGGGCCGCATCATCCCACCATCCCGCAAGATGCAAAGTACACAAGAAGCAATCGACAATAAAAGCATCAACGCCCACAATGACCATTGTGTTCTACTCGTGCAACAAATCTACATATAGACACGGCTCTGATACCACTGTAGGGGTTCGTAGCATGGAAAACAAAAAATTTATATCGCATGCACACAAACAAGCCAAGATCTATCTACTAGATTGTAGCAACGAGTCGATAGAGTAACTCACCCTCAAAGATTCCAAAGCGGTTAACGAGAGCAGATTCTCGTGGGTGATGTAGTCGTACACTTGCCGATCTCAAGATCGCGTAGACGATCCTTCCTGCGCTGCGTTTCGGCAGCGCTTCCGCAGTCGGTCACATGTTCGGTACTCGATGAAGACCTTCCTCTCCCTTGTTCCAGCAGGCAGCGGAGGTTGTAGCACTCTCCTCGTGATTCCGGCAGCACGACGGCGTGGTACCGGAAGTAGAGGGGAGATCTTGTAGGGATTCGCCTTAAGCCGGAGCGAGTATGGTGGACTATGAGAGAGGCCTTGGCGATCTATGGTTTAGAGGCACCAAGGGAGGAATCTTGGCCGGCGACTAGGGCTCGGGGAGAGCCCCAACTTTCCGAGTTGGAGGGAAAACCCTAGGCGGCGGCAGCGGCTGCACTCGGAGGTGGAGGCGCCAAAGCTAGGGTTTGAGGTGTGTGGAAGAGGGGCACCCCTGCCCCTTCTTTTATAGGTGGGAGGGAGGCGCCTAGGAGGAGGGAGTCCTCCTCCAACTCCTCCTCCTTGGCCGGCGGGTAGGTTTCCTACTCTTCCTCCCCAAGTAGGTTTCCTACTCTCCCTCCACCAAGCAAAACTTGCCGTTTGACTTTTTAAATTGGCGTTTGACTTTTCAAACTAGAATTTGATTTATCCCTTTATTTTGCTCAGCGGTGACACCTAGTACATGATGCAACCATTCCAACTTGTTATGACACATTCATGTACCCTTCCCCTCCGGAGTGCCGGACATTCCGGAACCTTCTAGAACATTCCCGATGAAAACACCGGAACCATTCTCCAACCCCGAAACAGGACTTTCCTTATATGAATATTATTCTCCGGACCATTCCGGATCTCCTCGTGATATCCCGGATCCCATACGAGACTCTGAACAACATTCGGTCTCTTACTCATCATTCCATAACTACTCAACAACATCGAATCCTTAAGTGTGTCTCCCTACGGTTCGTGAATTATGCGGACATGACCGAGGCACTTCTCCGATCAATAACCAATAGAGGAATCTGGAAATTCATATGGCTCCCACATATTTCTACGATTACTTTGCGATCTAATGAACCACTTACATACGATACCAATTTCCCTTTGTCTCACGATAGTTTACTTATCCGAGGTTTTGATCATCGGTATCTCTGCATACCTAGTTCAACCTCATTACCGATAAGTACTCTTTTCTCGTTCCCGTGATATGTGATCCCTTGTGAGCCAGTCACATGCTTGCAAGCTAATT
The DNA here is from genome assembly GCA_916181665.1 of Avena sativa. Classification (NCBI taxonomy): domain Eukaryota; kingdom Viridiplantae; phylum Streptophyta; class Magnoliopsida; order Poales; family Poaceae; genus Avena; species Avena sativa. The sequence continues at coordinate 163,582,791 of OV702282.1, forward strand.
GGATGACATTCCACCGAGAGGGCCCAGAGTATATCTATCCGTCATATGGATGGACAAATCCCACTCTTGATCCATGTGTTTCAACCCATACTTTCCGAACACTCAATGCCACCTTTATAGCCACCCAGTTACGGTGTGGTGTTTGATGTCATCAAAGCATCCTTCCGGTGATGGTGATAAGCATGATCTCATGGTCGAAGGAATTAGGTTACTATGTATCAGAAAGCTTATAGCAAATGAACTATATTAAATGACTTGATCTTTATGCTACGCTTAACTATAGGAGTATGTCCATCACATCATTCTCCTAATGATATGACCCTGTTTTTAATAACATCTCTATGTTCATGATCAGGAAACCATGATCATATATTAACCAACAAGCTAGTTTAACAAGAGGCTTTACTAGGGACTCTTTTATGTTTACAAATCACACAAGTATTAATGTTTCCGGTTAATACAATTATAGCATGGTATGTAAACATTTATCATAAGTATGAAGATATGATAATAACCACTTTATTATTGCCTCTTGGGCATATCTCCAACAGCTTGTTGATTGGAAATGATGTATCTTTTGTTAACACAAGTTAAGAATTTCATTTTGATGAAAGACTTAGGCAAAACCCGAATATTTGGTATCAATATCTATATAGATAGATTGAGACGCTAATGCCGAAAGTACATACATGATATATTGAATGATTTTAATATAGAAACTACAAGAAAGGTTCTTGTCGCACAGAAAGGATTGAATCGATATTCAAGTTTGTTGACACTTGGTAAGTGAAACAAAGATTCAAGTATAGATTGATACTTGATGTATGAAATCACAAAGAGTATTTATATCAATCATACTATGATATGTACAAATCCAGATATGTCCTATGCTCTAAATGTTATGATCATATACCAAAATGATGTAATCATTGGACAATAGTAAGGATATTCTTATGATCTTTTGGAAAAACTAAGAATATATTATTTTTGTACAGGTGATAAATAGATGGTTAGTTCATTGTAAAAGTACTACATTGATACTAGTTTTGTCACAAAGTACAAATTAAGTTTATCTCAATCTAAACTAAGCGTGGCACAATATAATGGAAAGCAAGTTCCATAATGGATTTGGATGAGTTCCAAAGTTAAGACATTGTGAAAGATACTACAACAAAAGCTGAGTATATGACTGCTATTATAGCAGCAAAAGAGGGCATTTGTGTCAAGTAGTTTGTTATCAAACTAGGTGTAGTTCACAACGGGATAGTACTATGAAGATAGATTGTACGACAATATTATCAACATGTTTTAACCCCAAGGAACTAAAGTTATCACCAAAGGCTAAATTTATACAATTCCATCTCATTAGAGAATGAGTAATGCGTAGAGACGCAAAGACATGCAATTTCACACGGACCTGTAAGTGTCAGATCCGAAGATCGGTTGACCACTAGCAATCGTGTAAATACAACACCAGAAAGCCATAGGTGTTGAATACACAAAGTTCTGAAACTAGATTATTGTCTCTAGTGCAAGTGGGAGACTGTTGGAGATATGCCCAGGAGGCAATAATAAAGTGGTTATTATCATATCTTCGTACTTAGGATAAATGTTCACATACCATTATATAATTGTATTAACCGGAAACATTAATACTTGTGTGGTTTGTAAACATAAAAGAGTCCCTAGTAAAGCCTCTTGTTAAACTAGCTCGTTGGTTAATATATGATCATGGTTTTCTGATCATGAACATTGAGATGTTAAACTAGCTTGTTGATTGGAAATGATGTATCTTTTGTTAACACAAGTTAAGAATTTCATTTTGATGAAAGACTAAGGCAAAACCCGAATATTTGGTATCAATATCTATATAGATAGATTGAGACGCTAATATGGTTGTGCCAAAAGTACATACATGATATATTGAATGATTTCAATATAGAAACTACAAGAAAGGTTCTTGTCGCACAGAAAGGATTGAATCGAAATTCAAGTTTGTTGACACTTGGTAAGTGAAACAAAGATTCAAGTATAGATTGATACTTGATGTATGAAATCACAAAGAGTATTTATATCAATCATACTGTGATATGTACAAATCCAGATATGTCCTATGCTCTAAATGTTATGATCATATACCAGAATGATTCATAAGATAATCATTGGACGATAGTAAGGATATTCTTATGATCTTTTGGAAAAACTAAGAATATATTATTTTTATAGAGGTGATAAATAGATGGTTAGTTCATTTTAAAAGTACTACATTGATACTAGTTTTGTCACAAAGTACAAATTAAGTTTATCTCAATCTAAACTAAGCGTGGCACAATATAATGGAAAGCAAGTTCCATAATGGATTTGGATGAGTTCCAAAGTTAAGACATTGTGAAAGATACTACAACAAAAGCTGAGTATATGACTGCTATTATTGCATTAAAAGAGGGCATTTGTGTCAAGTATTTTTTATCAAACTAGGTGTAGTTCACAACGGGATAGTACTATGAAGATATATTGTACGACAATATTATCAACATGTTTTAACCCCAAGGAACTAAAGGTCTCACCAAAGGACCAAATTTATATAATTCCATCTCATTAGAGAATGAGTGATGCGTAGAGACGCAAAGACATGCAATATCACACGGACCTGTAAGTGTCGGATCCGAAGATCGGTTGACCACTAGAAATCGTGTAAATACAACACCAGAAAGCCATAGGTGTTGAATACACAGAGTTCTAAAACTAGATTATTGTCTCTAGTGCAAGTGGGAGACTATTGGAGATATGCCCAGGAGGCAATAATAAAGTTGTTATTATCATATCTTCGTACTTATGATAAATGTTCACATACCATGCTATAATTGTATTAACCTGAAACATTAATACTTGTGTGGTTTGTTAACATAAAAGAGTCCCTAGTAAAGCCTCTTGTTAAACTAGCTTGTTGGTTAATATATGATCATGGTTTCCTGATCATGAACATTGAGATGTTCAACTAGCTTGTTGATTGGAAATGATGTATCTTTTGTTAACACAAGTTAAGAATTTCATTTTGCTGAAAGACTTAGGAAAAACCCGAATATTTGGCATCAATATCTATATAGATAGATTGAGACGCTAATATGGTTGTGCCGAAAGTACTTACATGATGTATTGAATGATTTCAATATAGAAACTACAAGAAAGGTTCTTGTCGCACAGAAAGAATTGAATCGAAATTCAAGTTTGTTGACACTTGGTAAGTGAAACAAAGATTCAAGTATAGATTGATACTTGATGTATGAAATCACAAAGAGTATTTATATCAATCATACTGTGATATGTACAAATCCAGATATGTCCTATGCTCTAAATGTTATGATAATATACCAGAGTGATTCATAAGATAATCATTTGACTATAGTAAGGATATTATTATGATCTTTTGGAAAAACTAAGAATATATTATTTTTCTAGAGGTGACAAATAGATGGTTAGTTCATTGTAAAAGTACTACATTGTTACTAGTTTTGTCACAAAGTACAAATTAAGTTTATCTCAATCTAAACTAAGAGTGGCACAATATAATGTAAAGCAAGTTCCATAATGGATTTGGATGAGTTCCAAAGTTAAGACATTGTGAAAGATACTACAACAAAAGCTGAGTATATGACTGCTATTATAGCAGCAAAAGAGGGCATTTGTGTCAAGTAGTTTGTTATCAAACTAGGTGTACTATAAAGATATATTGTACGACAATATTATCAACATGTTTTAACCCCAAGGAACTAAAGGTCTGCGGTGACCCAGCATACCACTGCATTATGTAGTATACTATAGTCGTTGACATGACACCAATGAAACACCGTTCACTAGTATTACATCCCTCAGAATGGCACAACAGAAACACAGCGGGTCCAATACATGGCTAAAGGTTACAACTCACTCTTTACATAAGATCCAGAGAACAATCTAGGTTAAAGAGAGAGAAAGAACTTCTTATGAAGAATAATCAAAGATAAATAACGCAAAACTATTATACTATTTAAAACTAGTATTTAACTAAGGAATTGGCACTGTTGCTATTGCAACGCACTACTGAGATAGGTTCTTTGGCTAGAGATTTTATTTCTATCTAATCAGTAACTTCGTCTTCACTTGAGTTGAGTTATATGTTGTCTTCCTTGTCTTCATTGAAGCGCTTTAGCTGGTTTTGATAAGTCCTGGAGCATAACTTGATGAAGACATCGTTTTAATGGCTTCAGAATCTAGCAAGGGTTAAGAAGATACTTTGAGTACGAGCGTACTCATCAAATTCACTAGAAAAGGAGTGTTTGATGCACTATAACTACAGCCACAGACCATAGGTCGTAGGCAATGCAAGTTTTCGTAAACATTTCTTCAAAGGTTGCTTTTATTCTGAAAAGCTATGTCCGTCAGCCTTCACGGGTTTACCAGAACTTTCATGGAGTTCCTTTCCCGCCACGTTCGCAGCTCCTTCCCTGAACAAGGAGTAACAAGTTACAGTTCTTACACTCTGCAGAGGTGCGTTACTTTACCCATGAGAGATCAACTCTTTGTTGCACAACCGGGCTGCTTATTCCCGTCCACAATTCCATGATGTGGGGCCCAGAAGATGATCCAAGCCAATCACTGCCCCCTTCGCGACCCCGCATGCCTCCATGGTGTACACCATGCCCACATACTGAATTACGGCAATGGTTTGTACAAACCGTTAGATGCCAGAACTATCGTGGGACGATGAGGGTTCCCACCCATATGCTGCATATCCTCTACGAATTACCAATTAATATGCACGCTACGAGGATAACAGCCACGACCTGCAGATCCGTCTTCATGCGAGAGGAAGAAGATACAGCTGACTTCTCCGTCCCATTCCAAATCTCATGGTCAACGCGTAATATACGATGCAAGAATCACTAGCAAAATTGGTTGTTAAGTCCTAGGTGATATAGTTCTGAATAGTGGTATTCCAACTGTCAGATTTAATAGATTAGATGATCACCCTGGATCAGTAACCAATAGTTCACATTATTGTCGAAAATAGTGTTTTTAGACCTTTTTCAAATGCAGGTGATAACAACACTGGATTTGTAAAATACTTTACAGAAAATAAACAAAGGACATGAGAAAGTGTGAACTTGACTTTTGTGATTGCAAGATTATGCACTCACGGTCTTCGAGTCAGTATAAGATCCAAAATCTGAAATCAGCATCATTAGTCCGGTAAGTACTAATGTTTAAAGAAGCAATATGCCTTTATGCATAAGTAATGTGATGCATGTTCTACACGCAAATCCCGGGGATAACGTTGTCCTAGGGTTTGGATTCTGGAAATGATTACTTTGAAATGTGTGGTCCTTTTAGATAAGCTTCATAATTGTAGTTTTATTAGAGTTTATGAGTGGTTGTAGACAGCACATATGTAGGAGTAAAGTATAAATACTTATGACATACTAGTTAGGATTTCTTATACAATAGTTCTTATTTAAAGTGGCAAAAAGGATAACCTTCGAAATAAAGGTTGCTCTTCTAAGGTCTAAAAAAACTTTGGGGTTAGTTAGTGGTGGTTGATGTTATTTGTTTGCTCAAATGGTTTGGCTTGAGTGGCTTTGTAGTTTAACTACTTCAGACCAAAGTTAACTATAAAACATATAGTAATGCTTATAGTGTTGTATTAAGATTATGTAGACTAAAGTTATCTTTAAAACAAAGATGATTTTGAGAGTATAATACTTATAGCATTTGTATCTAGTGTATCTAACATGTTTTCTTTAGGTTACTTAAGAATGGTTATTCTTTTTACTTGGATAATGGTTTCTGGATTTGATTATGGAGTAATATCTTTTATAGATAAGTGGGTATAGTTGATATTCTAAAACATACTATTACTTAACTACTTATGGTTTTATATAATGTTGTTCTAGTTTTTGGAATTAGGTAGTTAATATATATAGAAAAGGTTTGGTGGATTCATAAGTTGTTCTTTAAGGTTTTTATCATGAATTGGAATCCTTTGAGAATCTAATCTTCACTTAGAGTTGAAGATAATTTAATACAAAGGTGTTTATAATGTTTTAATCCATTATGTTTTCATATTATTAATATTTAAGACTAATATTATTTATTATACTTAATTGATTTATTTTAGAAATATTAATAAATTTTATTTATCTTTATATGAATTATTAATGAAGTAAATAAGTTTATATTTGAGTTATTAAAATATTTGAATTTTTATTTAACTCAAAAGTATAATATTAGATTTTTATCATGTAGACATTATTTTTGTGATCATTTTAGTATATCACATTTATTTTTGTGATTAATAAATAATAAGATATGATTTTTATATTTCTTATTATTTTATAATTACTAAATAGATATCAAGTATTTGTTTAAGTGAAATAATAATACATAATTATAGTTCTATATTGAAATTATTACTTTTCCAAGATTTTTGGTATTTTATCTATATTTTTTAATATTTACCATAATTAAAATATGAATTATCAAAGCTTTATTACTTATAAAACTTTTATTAAATAATATTTATTTAAATAATCATCATAATAATATTTGATAATAAGTTTAAGTTGTAGATTTTATATTTCTACAAATTTTCATATATTATACACATTTTTTGAATTATAAATCAAAAGTTATTAATTAAACAAGATTTAATTATTTATTTGATTTCTGGAATATTATTAATTGAATTATAACATTTTATTTATTTCTTAACACAAAAATACTTTTTATACCACATCCAGAGCTAGTCCCAGTCACTGGCCTGTGGGCCATTGTCCACCTCAGCTCTCAAGTCTAGAAATGCTTTTGCTACTAACCTCCTCTCTACTCACTGTCGATGACATGTGGGCCCTGGGCCATGTCATCCACCACGCGAGGCAAAGACCAGTCAAACGAGCTGACGTGGCTCGATCATGAGGTAAGCATGGCGTCAGCATCACCACTTCCGCCAGATGTTGTTCGCCAGCGACGATCTACTGCGCCCCAGCAAGCGAGATAGATCTAGTTTGAATCAGTGCAACCTACTGAACCTAATAGTGGCAGCGTCGCTCGGAAATGGTCATCGGAGGGTCATCGACGATGAGCTACTGCGGCTGCCAGCGGCGATGCTCAACAAAACTAGACCTACGGTGCGAATCCGTAAACGAAAGTAGGGTCCAGAGATGCGTATGCTTACCCTGATGACGATAGTGTGGTCGACGAGGACAGGCACGGTCGGAATCGAGCTTCCCGACGAGGATTCCGACGAACTGCTACGAAGGAGAAACGACCAAATTCACCCGCTCCAGTTCTCCCCTTGATGCAAGCTTCTACCTAGAGGATCTACGGAGGAAGGCGCTTCTCCATGACGGCTTAGAATGGTGTGGGGAGACGTGGTTCGACGGCGAGAGGTGGCTCCGGTGAGCTAGGGTTTCGGTCTCGTTCATATCTGAGAGGATGAGGAATTGGAGATAGGGATGGAGGCAATGCGTCGCCTCCTCCTGGCAACGGCGGCGAGTATTTTGGCGCAACGACGACGATGATGGCATCGGGCGGCGGCGAGCTCCGCCAGCGAGCTGTCTGTGTGCGTGACGATGACGACGATGGTCGTTTTGCGAATAACCCCCTGGAGATTTCTTTAGGTCAACCTGCGGTCCTCTCGTGACCCCACTTGTCAGTCTCAGATGGAAAAGGACAGAGCTGGTTACTGGGCTGTTATGGGCTGCATATAGGCGTCAGATAGGTGTAAGGTGTTGGGCTGCGGCAAGGTTTGGTTTTTATTTGCTTTATCCTTTTTATATTTTCTGTTTTCTTATTCAAATTTGAATTTGATTTACATTTTGAATCTTTCTTTGTAGAATTTGTTTGCTGGATATTTACAACAATACAAAAAATATACCAAGTCTCATTTGTGAATTCTTATTATATCCTCTTTTTTGTATTTCTTGTATTTATTTAATGTGAACCCCCTTGGTAATATTTTATATAAACTTTTCTTATTATTTTTCTCTACTTATTTTAGTTAGAGATTTATTGAATGATATATTCTTATTTGCTTATCAACTTAATTTTAGTGAGCTCATAGTTTGAATAGAAACTTTATATATAAGTATAATGATTTTATACCTTTATTTGATGCATGAAATATAAAGACATTGATATGGTGATTATTACCCCCATTAATTTGGAAAATAGCAATGTATGTGATAAACAAATAAGTTTAGGTTAATGAATTATTAGTACTACCCTTGGCTTTAGGTTTTTGTATAAGCTTAGGTTCTTTTTAAGAGTTAAGATTTAATGGCTGAGCATATTGCCTTATGTATATAGTATTTGATGAAATCTTCCTTTTTAATAGGAAGTTTTAATTAGAGTGTTTTATAGAAGTGAGTATACTTAAGCACATATAGTTAGGATGTTTCAAATTAACATAGATGTGCTTATGTAATTTGCTATAGGAAAATATTTCTATAAAGTGTTATAGACATCAGATGATGGATCAATGGTATAAGATGGATATTATGTTTGAGTTGAGATTTAGAGTTGAATGCTTACCAAGATTAAATAGGAAAATGATTTATAACATATAACTATATTTCACAATCTTGGATCTCTAATTAAAGAATTCCTTTCCTAGATATAATACCTCTTTCTATCCATCACCATGGTTAGTTTGATGGACTTACTTATTAAAATCTTATTATTCAATATATCATTCTTCTAACTTATGGATGAATTCAATGAGTTTGATACAAAAGCACTTCATAGCTTTCTCATATCCTTGCTTGGTTGTATTTACTATTCTACTGTTGATAATCTTCCATCCAACCAGTAATTCCTTCAAACTCTACTCCCAAACTTCCTTAATCCTCCATCACTAATATTTCTCTAAAGTAAACTATCCTTAAGGATGAATAACACCAATTTTATGACTCTATGCTATAGTAGCTTTAGTTGAATAACAACATCTTATAAGTACTTAACCCTCATGACTTACAGTTCAATCCCTGAACTATATTTATGTGGTATGCAAAGACTTCTCTAGGATCACTTATCTTTACTAAGGTTCCAATCATGTTCTACCCACCAGTATTACCTATACTAAATATAAGCATTCCATGTTGGTGGCCAAAACATTACCATTATAATACTTTAATCATTTATTACTGAAGTTTTTAGCTGGCTAAGCAAGGCTTTATCAATCCTATCTTTTAATGTCTGGAAATTAGCTTCTTAGTATCTTATATTGGATTAAGGTTATTAATGTACTATGCCCTCATTAGAAGATTTGAGTAGATGTTCTGATAAGATCAAATAATATATCAAAGACTAATAGTTAAAGAAGTTGTGAATCAATGGGAAATTATCCAACATTGATGAACAACAGATATTGAGATAAGTTCCATAAAGATTATATAGAAAGAAAGATATATATATAGTGGATGATCTTGACTTAATCTCTTTCCAACTCCAACTCATCAAAAGAGTTTTTAAGGTTAGGTGTTACTATGATACTCAGAATGTATGCAGATGGGATTTAATATATAGTGGTTACATTCTTATTATTTGTTTTATATCCTTAACTTGGTACTTATGAGTGATTATAATGAATTCTATAACATGATCACCTAATGATCAAATATAATTCACATTATATTAAGGTTTAACTTACAGTACATTTGAGCTACCCTTAGATCAAATCTCTCTTACCCAAAATGATATTTTAACAAAGGTCTAATTGAAACTTATCGCAGTCAACTTGATGATCTACTTCAATTCCATCAAGCTAAAAGAAGCTTCAATCACTTTGACAAGTTTTGTTTAAAAGCGCGAAAATTATTCGGATTTTCTATGCATGAATGCAATGCACATATCTAGGTTCAACTTATTTCTAGGCTCTAATGCTGGGATGTTACAAGGTCTCACCAAAGGACCAAATGTATACAATGCCATCTTATAAGAGAATGAGTGATGCGTAGATACGCAAAGACATGCAATTTCACACGGACCTGTAAGTGTCGGATACAAATATCGGTTGACCACTAGCAATCGTGTAAATACAACACGAGAAAGCCATAGGTGTTGAATACACAAAGTTTTGAAACTAGATTATTGTCTCTAATGCAAGTGGGAGCTGTTGGAGATATGCCCAGGAGGAAATAATAAAGTGGTTATTATCGTATCTTCGTACTTATGATAAATGTGTTGGAGATATGCTCTAGAGGCAATAATAAATATGATTATTATTATATCTTTGTGTTTATGATAAATGTTTACATTCATACTATAATAGTATTAACAAGGAAACATTAATACTTGTGTGATTTGTAAACTAAAATAGAGTCCCTAGTAAAGCCTCTTTATAATACTAGCTTGTTGGTTAATAAATGATTGTGGTTTCCCTATCATGAACATTGAGATGTTATTAACAACAAGATCATATCGTTAGGAGAATGATATGGTGGACATACTCCTATAGATAAGCGTAGCATAAAGATCAAGTCATTTTAATAGTTCAATTGCTATATGCTTTCTGATACATAGTAACCTAATTCCTTCGACCATGAGATCATGCATATCACCTTCACCGGAAGGATGCTTTGATGACATCAAACACCACACCGTAACTGGGTGGCTATAAAGGTGGCATTGAGTGTTCGGAAAGTATTGGTTGAGACACATGGATCAAGAGTGGGATTTGTCCATCCATATGACCGATAGATATACTCTAGGCCCTCTCGGTGGAATGTCATCCAATTAGCTTGCAAGCATGTGACTGGCTCACAAGGGATCACATATCACGGGAACGAGAAAAGAGTACTTATCAGTAACGAGGTTGAACTAGGTATGCAGAGATACCGATGATCAATACCTCAGATAAGTGAACTATCGTGAGACAAAGGGAAATTGGTATCATATGTAAGTGGTTCATTCGATCGCAAAGTTATCGTAGAAATATGTGGGAGCCATATGAATTTCCAGATTCCTCTATTGGTTATTGTTCGGAGAAGTGTCTCGATCATGTCCGCATAATTCACGAACCGTAGGGAGACACACTTAAGGATTTGACATTGTTGAGTAGTTATGGAATGATGAGTAAGAGACCGAATGTTGTTCGGAGTCTCGGATGGGATCTGGGATATCACGAGGAGATCCGGAATGGTCCGGAGAATAAGATTCATATAAGGAAAGTCCTGTTTCGGGGTTGGAGAATGGTTCCGGTGTTTTCATCGGGAATGTTCTAGAAGGTTCCGGAATGTCCGGCACTCTGGAGGGGAAGGGTACATGAATGTGTCATATAAAGTTGGAATGATTGCATCATGTACTAGGTGTCATCGCTGAACAAAATAAAGGGTTAAATCAAATCCTAGTTTGAAAAGTTAAACGCCAATTTGAAAAGTCAAACGGCTATTTTGTGAGATGGAGGGGAAGTAGGAAACCTACTTGGGGAGGAGTTCCCTCCCTCCACCGCAGCCCACTTGGAGACCGAGTTGGGGAGGGACTCCCCTCCCCTTGGCGCGCCCCCTCCACCTATATAAGGAGGGGCAAGGCTGCCCCTCCAAGTACACAACACCACGCCCTCTAAACCCTAACCCTAGCCGCCGCCCTCCATAGCCGCCGCCGCCGACGCCTAGGTCAAACCCTAGCTGCCGGCTTTGCCCCCTTCCTTGGTGTGTCTAAACCCTAGATCACCGAGGCTCTCTCTCATAGTCCACCATACTCGCTCCGGCTTAAGGCGAAGCCCTGCGAGATCTCCCCTCTACTTCCGGTACCACGCCGTTGTGCTGCCGGAATCACGAGGAGAGTGTTACAACCTCCGCTGCCTGCTGGAACAAGGGAGAGGAAGGTCTTCGTCGAGTACCGAACGTGTGACAGACTGCGGAAGCGCTGCCGGAACGCAGCGCCGGAAGGATCGTCTACGCGATCTTGAGATCGGCAAGAGTACGACTACATCACCCACGAGAATCCGCTCTCGTTAAACACTTCGGAATCTTCGAGGGTGAGTTATTCCATCGACTCGTTGCTACAATCTAGTAGATAGATCTTGGCTTGTCTGTTTGTATGCGGTAGAAAAATTTTGTTTTCCATGCTACGAACCCCTACAGTGGTATCAGAGCCGAGTCTATATGTAGATCTGTTGCATGAGTAGAACACCATGGTCATTGTGGGCATTGATGCTTTTGTTGTCGATTGCTTCTTGTGTACTTTGCATCTTGCGGGATGGTGGTATGAAGCGGCCCGGGCTAACCTTGCATGACATCGTTCATGAGACTTGCTCCACGCTTGACATGCAACTTGTATTGCATAAGTGGCTTTGCGGGTGCCTGTTTCTCCCAACATAGTTAAGATTCAATTTAAAACGGGTGATTGACAATACTAATATCAATGTTGTGGTTCTTGTTCGTAAGTTAGAACGACACTTCTTGAAAGCCCCAAACCACGTAAAACATGCAAAGAAAGTAGAGGCGTCTAACTTTGTTTTGCAGGGGTGTGCTGTGATGTGATATGGCCATGATTGTGATTATATTTGATGTATGCAATGTTCCTTATTGTAAGTTGGCAACCGGCAGGAGCCATATGGTTGTCTTTAATTTCTGTTAAGACCCGTGTGTCTATTCAAAGTAGTTGTAATAGTTGAAGCTGGTGGACGATAACCATGGAGCAGCGTCATGGACCTTGATGCAATGCCGGTGATGATGGAGATCATGTTCGTGCTTGAAGATGGAGATCGGAAGCACAAAGAAGAAAGGCCATATCATATCACATATTATGAATTGCATGTGATGTTAATCCTTTATGCATCTTGTATTGCTTAGTTAACGACAGTAGCATTATAAGATGATCCCTCATGCACATGAATTTCAAGTTCTTAAGTGTTCATCCTTAGTAAGCAACGTTGCTAAAGCTTGTTGTTTCGAAGCACCACGTGATGATCGGGTGTGTTAGATTCCGCAAGTGTATACAACGTGGGCAAGCCAGATTTGCTCATGCGGAAGGTAAGGTTTGATCTTGACGAGCCTAGCATGTACAGACATGGTCTCGGAACACGGATCACCGAAAGGTAAAGCATGAATCATATAGTAGATATGATGAACATGTCGATTGTTCGCCATTGAAGCTACATCAACTCTCGTGATGATCGGTGTTGATATGGTGGATTTGGTTCATGTGATCACTAAACAATGTGAGGGATATTGTTTTGACTGGGAGTTCACCTAGATTAATTTAACTATTAATTAGAACTCAACTTGTCATAAACTTAGTCTAAACTATTGCAAATATGTTGTAGATCAATGGCGGCCCCTACCATCAGTTTTAATGCGTTCCTAGAGAAAGAAAAGTTGAAAAACAATGGAAGCAACTTCGCGGATTGGTTCCGCAATTTGAGGATTGTCCTCACAGCTGGTAATTTGACCTATGTGTTGGATGCACCGCTGGGTGACCCACCTGCAGCTACTGCTACCGATGAAGTAAAGAATGTTTACCTCGCTCGGAAGACTCAGTACTCCACAGTTCAGTGTGCTATCTTGTATGGTTTAGAATCGGAGCTTCAGAAAAGGTTTGAGAATTCAGACCCACATGATATTGTCCGTGATATCAAATTGATCTTTGAGACTCATGCGGCAATTGAGAGCTATGAGGCTTCTGAAAAGTTCTTTAACTGCAAGATGGAAGAGGGCAGCTCCGTCAGTGAGCATGTGATTAAGATGTCTGGCACGCAAACAAACTCCAAAGCTTGGGTATAGTGATTCCTAATGCTTTGGGGATTTACCGTGTCCTCCAATCACTACCACCAAGTTACAAGAACTTTGTGATGAACTACAATATGCAAAACATGAACAAGCAGTTGCCAAAACTCTTTGCCATGTTAAAATCTACAGAAGTGGAGATCAAGAAAGAGCACCAAGTGTTGATGGTCAATAAGACCACCAAATTCAAGAAAGGCAAGTCTAAGAAAAAGGGACACTTCAAGAAGGGTGGTAAGAAAGTTACCGCACCGAGGAAGAAGACCAAGGCTGGACCTAAGCGAGATACTGAGTGCTTTGACTGCAAGGGAGAAGGTCACTGGAAGCGGAATTGCCCAAATTACTTGGCGGATTTGAAGAATGACAACATCAAGAAGAAAGGTATATCCGATATACATGTTATTGATGTGTATCTCACTAGTACTCGTAGTAGTGCCTGGGTATTTGATACTGGTTCGGTTGCTCACATTTGTAACTCGAAACAGGTGCTGCAGAATAAACGGAAGCTAGCGAAGAACGAGGTGACGATGCGTGTGGGAAATGGATCAAAGGTTGATGTGATCGCGGTCGGCACGCTACCTCTTCATCTACCATCGAGATTAGTTTTATACTTAAATAATTGTTATTTGGTGCCCGCGTTAAGCATGAACATTATATCGGCATCTTGTTTATTGCGAGACGGTTACTTGTTTAAGTCCGAGAATAATGGTTGTTCAATTTATATGAGTAATATGTTTTATGCACATGCACCTTTGATAGATGGTCTATTCTTATTGAATATCAATAGTGTAAATACACATATTAATAACATTGAGGCTAAACGTTTGAAATCGAGCGATAACTCGACCTATATGTGGCACTGTCGTCTTGGTCACATTGGAGTGAAGCGTATGAAGAAACTCCATTCCGATGGACTTCTTGAATCACTTGATTTCGAATCACTTGAAAGATGCGAAGCATGTCTGATGGGTAAAATGACTAAGACTCCATTTTCTGGTATGATGGAGCGAGCTACGGACTTATTGGAAATCATACATACCGATGTGTGTGGTCCAATGAGTGTAGCATCGCGCGGTGGATATCGTTATGTTATTACCTTCACGGATGACTTGAGTAGATATGGGTATATCTATTTCATGAAACATAAGTCCGAAACTTTCGAGAAGTTTAAGGAATTTCAAAGTGAGGTTGAGAATCAATGTAACAAGAAGATTAAATTTCTGCGTTCTGATCGTGGAGGTGAATATCTAAGTTACGAGTTTGGCGAGCATTTGAAGAAATGCGGAATACTTTCACAATTGACACCGTCGGGAACACCACAGCGTAATGGTGTGTCCGAACGTCGTAATCGAACTCTCTTAGATATGGTTCGTTCTATGATGTCACTTACAGATTTACCGCTATCATTTTGGGGTTATGCATTAGAAATAGCCGCATTCACTTTAAATAGGGTACCATCTAAATCCGTTGAAACGACACCGTATGAATTATGGTTTGGAAAGAAACCTAAATTGCCGTTCCTTAAAGTTTGGGGTTGCGAAGCCTATGTAAAGAAGTTACAGCCGGACAAGCTTGAACCCAAAGCGGAAAAATGCGTCTTCATAGGATACCCGAAGGAAACTATTGGGCATACCTTCTATCATAGATCCGAAGGCAAAATCTTTGTTGCTAAGAATGGATCCTTTCTAGTGAAGGAATTTCTCTCGAAAGAAGTGACTGGAAGGAAAGTAGAACTCGACGAGGTTGTCGAACCTTCTCTCGAAATTGCGAGTAGCGCAGCACCGGAAGAAGTTCCTATGGTGCCTGCACCAATAAGAGAGAGGAAGCTAATGATGATGATCATGAAACTTCGGTTGTAGTTGCTACAGAGCCTCGCAGGTCAACGAGAACTCGTACCACTCCTGATTGGTATGATCCCGTTATGAGTGTCATGTTGGTGGACAACACCGATGACCCTGCGACGTATGAGGAAGCGATGATGAGCCCAGATTCCAATAAATGGCAAGAAGCCATGAAATACGAGATTGGATCCATGTACAAAAACCAAGTATGGACTTTGGTGGACTTACCGGATGGCCGGAAGGCTGTCGAGAACAAATGGATCTTCAAGAAGAAAACAGATGCTGATGGTAATGTTACTGTCTATAAAGCTCGACTTGTCGCAAAAGGGTTTCGAGAAATTCAAGGAGTTGGCTACGATGAGACTTTCTCACTTGTAGCGAAGCTAAAGTCTGTGAGGATTATGTTAGCAATCGCTGCATATTATGATTATGAGATATGGCACATGGATGTCAAAACATCATTCCTCAATGGAGACATTGATGAAGAGTTGTATATGATGCAACCCAAAGGTTTTGTCGATCCTAAATATGCTAACAAGGTATGCAAACTTCAACGGTCCATCTATGGATTGAAGCAAGCATCCCGAAGTTGGAATCAACGTTTTGATAAGGTAATCAAAAGTTTTGGTTTTATACAAACTTATGGAGAAGCTTGTATTTACAAGAAAGTTAGTGGGAGCTCTGTAGCATTCTTAATACTATATGTAGATGACATATTGTTGATTGGGAATGATGTAGACCTTCTTAATAGTGTCAAGGAATATTTGAATAATAGTTTTTCAATGGAATATCTTGGAGAAGAAGCTTACATAATAGGCATAAAGATTTATAGAGATAGATCGAGACGCCTAATATCATTGTCACAAAGTACATATTTGGACAAAGTTCTAAAGAGGTTTGGAATGGAAGATAGCAAGAAAGGGTTCTTGCCCATGTTGCCCAATACGACCTTGAGTAAAACTCAAAGTCCGGCAACGGCAGAAGATAGAGAAAGGATGAGTAAAACTCCCTATGCCTCAGCCATAGGATCTCTAATGTATGCCATGCTATGTACTAGACCCGACATTGCATATGCTGTTAGTTTAACTAGCAGATATCAAAGTGATCCAGGAGTGGATCATTGGATAGCGGTCAAAAACATCCTTAAGTACTTAATAAGAACTAAGGATATGGTTCTTTCTTATGGAGGTGATGAAAAGCTCGTTGTTAATGGTTACACCGATGCTAGTTGGAACACCGATCCGGATGATTCTAAATCACAATCTGGATACGTATTTACTTTGAATGGTGCAGCAGTTAGCTGGAGGAGTGCAAAGCAAAGCGTTGTGGTGAGATCTTCAACTGAATCGGAATACATGTCTGCTTCGGAGGCTTCACAAGAAGCGATATGGATGAAAGAGTTCATTACAGAGTTCGGTGTGGTTCCTAGTGCGATGGACCCAATGTATATCTACTGTGATAACATGGGAGCCATAGCCAATGCGCAAGAACCAAGGTGACACAAGAAGCTGAAGCACATCAAGCTGCGTTTTCACACTATTCGAGAACATGTCCAAGATGGAGACATAAAGATTTGCAAAGTACACACAGATCTGAATATGGCGGATCCGTTGACTAAACCTCTCTCGAGGGCAAAACATGACCAACACCAAACTGCCATGGGTGTTCGGTATATTACCATGTAATCTAGATTAGATGACTCTAGTGCAAGTGGGAGACTGTTGGAGATATGCCCTAGAGGCAATAATAAATATGATTATTATTATATCTTTGTGTTTATGATAAATGTTTACATTCATGCTATAATAGTATTAACAAGGAAACATTAATACTTGTGTGATTTGTAAACTAAAATAGAGTCCCTAGTAAAGCCTCTTTATAATACTAGCTTGTTGGTTAATAAATGATTGTGGTTTCCCTATCATGAACATTGAGATGTTATTAACAACAAGATCATATCGTTAGGAGAATGATATGGTGGACATACTCCTATAGATAAGCATAGCATAAAGATCAAGTCATTTTAATAGTTCAATTGCTATATGCTTTCTGATACATAGTAACCTAATTCCTTCGACCATGAGATCATGCATATCACCTTCACCGGAAGGATGCTTTGATGACATCAAACACCACACCGTAACTGGGTGGCTATAAAGGTGGCATTGAGTGTTCGGGAAGTATTGGTTGAGACACATGGATCAAGAGTGGGATCTGTCCATCCATATGACTGATAGATATACTCTGGGCCCTCTCGGTGGAATGTCATCCAATTAGCTTGCAAGCATGTGACTGGCTCACAAGGGATCACATATCACGGGAACGAGAAAAGAGTACTTATCAGTAACGAGGTTGAACTAGGTATGCAGAGATACCGACGATCACTACCTCGGATAAGTGAACTATCGTGAGACAAAGGGAAATTGGTATCGTATGTAAGTGGTTCTTTCAATCGCAAAGTTATCGTAGAAATATGTGGGAGCCATATGAATTTCCAGATTCCTCTATTGTTTATTGTTCGGAGAAGTGTCTCGATCATGTCCGCATAATTCACGAACCGTAGGGAGAAACACTTAAGGATTCGACGTTGTTGAGTAGTTATGGAATGATGAGTAAGAGACCGAATGTTGTTCGGAGTCTCAGATGGGATTCGGGATATCACGAGGAGATCCGGAATGGTCCGGAGAATAAGATTCATATAAGGAAAGTCCTGTTTCGGGGTTGGAGAATGGTTCCGGTGTTTTCATCGGGAATGTTCTAGAAGGTTCCGGAATGTCCGGCACTCCGGAGGGGCAGGGTACATGAATGTTTCATAGCAAGTTGGAATGATTGCATCATGTACTAGGTGTCATCGCTGAACAAAATAAAGGGTTAAATCAAATCCTAGTTTGAAAAGTCAAACGCCAATTTGAAAAGTCAAACGGCTATTTTGTGAGATGGAGGGGAAGTAGGAAACCTACTTGGGGAGGAGTTCCCTCCCTCCACCGCCGGCCCACTTGGAGACCGAGTTGGGGAGGGACTCCCCTCCCCTTGGCACGCCCCCTCCACCTATATAAGGAGGGGCAAGGCTGCCCCTCCAAGTACACAACACCACGCCCTCTAAACCCTAACCCTAGCCGCCGCCACCCTCCATAGCTGCCGCCGCCTAGGGCAACTTGCCTCCGCCTAGGTCAAACCCTAGCCGCCGGCTTTGCCCCCTCCTTGGTGCGTCTAAACCCTAGATCGCCGAGGCTCTCTCTCATAGTCCACCATACTCGCTCCGGCTTAAGGCGAAGCCCTGCGAGATCTCCCCTCTACTTCCGGTACCACGCCGTTGTGCTGCCGGAATCGCGAGGAGAGTGCAACAACCTCCGATGCCGGCTGGAACAAGGGAGAGGAAGGTCTTTGTCGAGTACTGAAAGTGTGACCGACTGCGGAAGCGCTGCCGGAACGCAGCGCCGGAAGGATCGTCTACGCGATCTTGAGATCGGCAAGAGTACGACTACATCACCCACGAGAATCCGCTCTCGTTAAACACTATGGAATCTTCGAGGGTGAGTTATTCCATCGACTCGTTGCTACAATCTAGTAGATAGATCTTGGCTTGTTTGTTTGTATGCGGTAGAATTTTTTTGTTTTCCATGCTACGAACCCCTACAAAATGTTGACATACCATGCTATAATTGTATTAACTGGAAACATTAATACTTGTGTGGTTTGTAAACATAAAAGAGTCCCTAGTAAAGCCTCTTGTTAAACTAGCTTGTTTGTTAATATATGATCATGGTTTCCTGATCATGAACATTGAGATGTTATTAACAATAAGGTCATATCATTAGGAGAATGATGTGATGGACATACTCCTATAGTTAAGCGTACATAAGATCAAGTCGTTCAAATAGTTCACTTGCTATAAGCTTTTTGATACATAGTAACCTAATTCCTTCGACCATGAGATTATGCTAATCACCATCACCAGAAGGATGCTTTGATGACATCAAACACCACACTGTAACTGGGTGGCTATAAAGGTGGCATTGAGTGTTCGAAAGTATGTGTTGAGGCACATGGATCAAGAGTGGGATTTATCCATCCATATGACGGATAGATATATTCTGGGCCCTCTCGGTGGAATGTCATCCAATTAGCTTGCAATCATGTGAATGGATCACAAGGGATCACATATCATGGGAACGAGAAAAGAATACTTATCGGTAACGAGGTTGAACTAGGTATGCAGAGATACCGACGATCAGACCTCGGATAAGTAAAATATCACGAGATAAAGGGAAATTGGTTCCGTATGTAAATGGTTCATTCGGTTGCAAAGTAATCATAGAAATATGTGGGAGCCATATGAATTTCTAGATTCCTCTATTGGTTATTGATCGGAGAAGAGTCTCGATCATGTCAGCATAATTCACGAACCGTAGGGAGACACACTTAAGGATTCGATGTTGTTTAGTAGATATGGAATGTGAGTAAAGAGACCGAATGTTGTTTGGAGTTTCGGATGGGATCCGGGATATCACGAGGAGATCCGGAATGGTCCGGAGAATAAGATTCATATAAGGAAAGTCCAATTTCGGAGTTCGGGAATGATTCCTGTGTTTTCACCGGAATGTTCTAGAAGGGTCTAGAAGGTTCATTGATCCGGAAGGGGAAGGTTACATGGATGTGTCATGACAAAGTGTAATGGTTGCATCATGTCCTAGGTCACTTGGCTGGACACTTGGAAGAGAGAAATCAAACTCTAATTTGAAAGTCAAAAAGGCAGTTTAAAAAAGTCAAATCCCAACATGGTTTCCCAGTTAGGGAGGGTTTCTAAGTTAGGGAGGGTTTCCACCTGGGTTGGGAACACCCTTGGACGCTCCCCCACCTATATATGGAGGGGTGGGGGCGCACACCAAGGTATCCCTTGCCCTAGGCACACAAGAAACCCTAGTTTGGCCGCCGCCCCCCTCTCTAGTTGTGGCCAATCTAGATCTCCTCTAAACCGCTACCAACTAGCTAAACCCTAGTTGCTAGCTACCTCTAAACCTCGGCCTCTAAACGCTAGATCGCCAGGGCTCCCTCTACTCAACCATACCAACTCCGGCTTAGGTGAAGCCCTACGGGATCCCCCCTCTACTTCCGACACCACGCCGTCGTCCTGCTAGAATCGCGAGGAGAGAACTACAACCGCCGCTGCCTGCTAGAACAAGTGAGAGGAAGGTCTTCATCGAGTACCGTACGTGTGACCGACTGCGGGAGCGATGCTGGAACGTGGCGCCGGAAGGATCATCTACGCGATCTTGAGATCCGCAAGTGAACGACTACATCACCCACGAGAATCTGCTCTCTTTAACCGCTTTGGATCTTGGAGGGTTAGTACTCTATCAACTTGTTGCACTGATCTAGTAGATAGATCTTGGCTTGATCATAGATTAGATATTGATTGTGTGTTCATGCGGTAGAAATTTTTTGTTTTCCATTCTACGAAGCCCTACAATAGTGACCCTTGGTTCCACATTCATAACAAGTCACTTGCGACTGGTCCTTTGCTGCAACAGTCACAACATTGCTTCCAGTCCTTTGGGTAGTGTTGGTGTTGGTGGCGGCATTGTTGTTGTTGAACTTTGGTGGTGCACAGTTGAAATTGGTGGGGTTTCCGGGGTTGTTGTGATTTCCTCCGGGCCTTGGGTTTCCACAGTTGGGATAGGTCGGACAGTTCATTGGGGTTCGATTGGTTCTTGGGGCAAATCCAGGAGATGGGTTGGTGCGATACTTCGGTGTACGGTGGGTTCCTGGTTGATGCATCATGCGACGCTTGCGGTTCTCATTAGCTTGGTTGTTCTTGCCTTCCATCGGAATGGCAGAGTCCACTAAGGCTTCAATATCAGCAAAGGGGATATTGACAAACACTGTCTGCATCTAATCGTGCAGACCATTCAGGAATCTCTCCTTATTCTTGGCTTCAGTGTCTATCTCATCCGGTGCATACCTAGCCAAGGACAAAAATTTGTCACGGTATTCCACTACTGTCATCCTTCCTTGCTTCAATTCCCTGAATTCATCTCTCATCCTCTTGATCAAACCTGGTGGCACATGGGTTCGGCTAAACTTGACTTTGAACTCTTCCCAAGTCATCATTTGTCCTACAGTCATGGCACGAACCATGCTCTTGCATCTCCTGCCAGATAGTGGGTGGCGAACAGAACTTTCTCGTTAGCTTCCACTCCTGCAACTTCTAAGGTGTTTTCCATGGTTTGCAACCAATCATTTGCATCTAGGGGCTCTTCTGACTTAGTGAAAACGGGTGGATTGGTGTTCTGGAAATTCATGAGCTTAGATCCATGGTTGTCCTGATTTCCATGGCCTTGATTATTGTTGGCCATCTGAGCTATCTGTTGAAGGGTGGCTAAATTGGCTTGACGTTCGGCTCTTTCAGCTTCGCGGTCAAAAACCAACATTTGCAAAATTTGCAACATCGGGTCCGGGGATCAAGTGCTTCCTCCGCGAGGTATCTAAAGATTGAGATAGATTATGAGAAAAGAGGGAAATTTCTAAGGTTCAGGGTTTTTGGGTTTGAAAAGTTTTCAAAGTTTGACGCAGATTTTTCTAGCAACTTGCTTTTCATTCATTCATTCATAGCACACGATAGAAACACAAAGCACAACAAAGGAAAACATATGGTTTAAAGAACCATTCTGTGAAGCTACGATACAGTGGGAACGAATACAACTCACTAACGCTAGTGCTCAAGTGATACTACTCCTCGGAGTCGGTGTCCTCCTCCTCATCATCATCATCGATGAAGGCGAAGTCATCCTCATCGGTGAAGAAGTCCATGGCCTGATCCTCCAGAAAGTCATCATCATCGCTGAGATAGGAGTAGGGGTATACACGAAGGTCTTCCCCTGCCTTCTCCCTCTCCTCCAACTGTATATCTCTCTCGTGGACGGTCTCCTCCAAATCCGTGATCTGGTGGCGAAGACGGGCAATGATGCGCTCCTTCTTGTCGAGCTGACGGCGACAAGACTGGCGATCCTTCACTAGCATGGCAATTGTCTGATCCTTCTTGGCGGCGATGGCGTACTTATGGCTGGCGTAGGAGCGGGCATTGTCCAACTCCTTCTGACGGTCATACATCATGAAGTTGAGGTGGTCCAATTGACTCTTCAGCTAGTGGCGATATGGGGCCTCCAGTGGCTGTCCCATAACATCACGCCTTGGGTAGAACTCAAAGCGGGTACCCTTGATCTGATTGATACTCTGCCCACATAGATGGGCAAGAGCTTCATGCATGGCTCTGGCAAGTCCATCGAGCCAGTTGATCTCTCTCAAGGTGAACTGAATTCCCTCTATGGTGGGGGGTTCAATCTTTCCTCGGAGACTTCCAACAACTAACCACTGCAAATCCTCTCCTTCTTGATCATTGAGCTGAGCTTCGAAGAAATCGGGGTGCAGACGCTCCAGCATCTCTGACAGCTGGTCCAAATCACGATCAAAGATGAGGTCTCCTCCATTCCCCAACTGATAAAACTTGTTGTACTTCACGTCCATCAAGAATATAGGATGAGTAAGTTAGTAGAGTGATCAAGTGTGTCAAATTTTATGTAAGTTTGCAAGAATTTTTGAGGAACATGAATTTTCATGAAAGAGTCTAAGTGATAAGAGTAAAAATAAGTTTTCATAAATACTCACTTCCTTGGTTTTTAAACTAAGTTTTTGATTCAAACATCCATTCTAAACTAGGGTCTCCTATGGTCAGGATGGCTCTGATACCAACTTGTCAACACCTGGATTTTTAATCACAGGATTACCATTTTTGCGAGACATAACAGATTGGATATCACAGTACATCATCCATTACAAACCATACATAAGGTCTTACACAAATAAGGATCTCATGATCCAGTCTTAATACAATTCAAGCAGTGGAATAACATAATAATAACGATAGCGTGGGCGAAGCTCCATCTTCATGGTCACAGGCAATGCTGACGATGGGAGATGATCCTAGTTGTCGTAACGTTCCTGTGGTCCATCTTCCTGATACTCCTCTTCATAGTCTGGCCACGGGAATAGCCAGGTACAAAGCCATGAGTACTCTTTAAGTACTTGCAAACTAATACTAACAAGTGAAGTGGTTTTGGAATAGGAAGTAGTAAGCTCTAGGGTTGTTTTGCAAAATGCCAGGTTTACCTTAACTAAGTTCAGAAGCAAAGAAATCTAGTTGAAAGTTTTATAACACCTAAGGGGGAACATGAATTTCATGTCACAACTCTATTGTGGTCAAGTCAAAGTCATAAATCATTTCATAAGTCATTTTGAAAACATATGACGATGGAACAGTATGGCCACTCCAACTGTCCATAACCGCGGACGCGGATATTCGAATAGTTTGACACTCTGCAGAGATTGTACACTTTCACCACAACATTCGATACATCCATCAATAACAATTCTGAATTCACCATACTTAGTATGCGGATAATCAATCCTAACCTTTTAATTAAACGCCCTAGTATAGGAACCTCTCGTGTGAGTTTGGCCTCCCAACCATGACCAACTGTCATCTTGGGTACTGCACAGGTGGACAATCTTCACAAGGTAGCCTCAGCTCAAAACTTGGTCGCATGGGAACCCATACTACACTACAAGGAATATGGCAATATATGACCCTCCATTTTCGTCACAGAATCGTCATAGTAGTCTATTTATGACGATTCTATGACGATTTTGAGATCGTCGAAAGCTGAGCGTCGCAAATGAACTATAACGACATTTTTGATAAAATCGTCATAACCGTCTATGACGATATTGGATCGTCATAACGTCTATGACGATTCAATATCGTCACGGGCCATCTAGCCATGCCATGTCAGATCCTACATGGCTGATCCTACGTGGCAAAATTGTGACGAAATTAAATCATCTTAAATCGGAATTAGCCCAATCCATTATTGTGGTCTATATGGGCCAGCCCAATAATTCTGGCCTTTTTCTTTTTTGTGTCGTGGCCTTTTATGGTACATTTCTTCTATGGGCCATGGCTTTATTAGGGTGTATTCCCTTTTGGGCCTTTATTCTGTACATCAGATTTCTCTTTTATTTTTTAGCCTTTTTTTTTCCTTTTTTTCTAATACCATGTAGCCTTTTTTATATCCAGAACAGGCCCGAAGCTACTACCAAACCATCCCAGCAACATTTCCAAATATATATTTTACACAACACAACAATTTAACATCCAGAATTTAAATATGACAGTGTAACACCCTCAGAATCGACCCTATGCAAGTTTTAGCGAAACCCGCCAAACCCGCATAGAAACGATTCAAAGGTGCCCACCAGGCACTTTCGTGCGGGTGGAAAACGAAGTAATAACATTACACAACAGTCCTCGATGGGACCCATAACACAGATATATATAACAGCGACTCAATGAGTCAAGAATACAGATATAATATACAAAGATCCAAATCACCTTGAAAATGACAGAGCGTCCGACTACGGACAAGATGCAAATGGGGCTAAGAGCCCTGAAGAATAACCAATGGCGTCCATAACCCTGCCCAGGCCAAGCCGGAAGGGTAACCCTGCTAACGACGTCGATCTCAAACCTGCTTAAACAAAAGGGGTGCCGACAAAGGGCAAAGGAAAAAGAGGAGCGTCAGTACTGAGGCCAGTACACGGCGAGACTAGAATTCGGCGGTCCTCGCCTACATAGGTATGGTGGACTGAAGCGGCAGCGGCAGCATGCACTAAACAACCTATAGAGACTCGAAACAACTGGCGGCTATCAGAGAGGGATAAGAACGACCTATTCGGAACCAACCTGATGCTACCACCAAACAAACCCATCCTGGGGTTTCCCCCTCGAGACCAAACGAGGAAGTCAACCGAGGAACTCACACAGTTGGCAGTTTTATTTATTCGGTTATTATTGCAGCAATTACTAGTCGGGTATAGATAATCATCCTGATAAAATAAGCTGTGGGCCATTTTAGTTAACCATTCCGTTGTAGTTGCGACACTTACTAGTCAAATACAATTAGCATGAGATAACCCAAAAACCCAGCAGTTGTTGGTACTTTTATTTAGCCATTCCGTTGTAGTTGTAATACTTACTAGTCAGATACAATGGTCGCAAGCGACAACCCAAGCAAGCAATTGTTGGCAGTTTTAATTAGCCATTCCATTATAGTGAAGCTGATTACTAGTCATTATAAAGTCAAATTTATAGCACTACTTTAGTTATAGTTGTCTATGATCGAGATACTGTGCTCCAAGTCGTCCATAACCGCGGACACGGCTTTCAGAAAGTTTTACCCGGCCGGGGTGCACAAATAGCAACACACACTCGATCAACCTCGGAATTACCAAATCAAAACCCAACGAGGCCTTCACGACAAAGCAATCACAGGATTCAGAAATATTTCAGGGGGCCACCCCTTAAAGTAGACCCGCAACAAAGCCGGCCGGCTCTGAGACGGACTCAAGGTTGTGGGGACGGCTGTGAACGACTGGGAACCCAAAACTGGGCTTGTCGACACCGTGGAATCGTGCCACGATCCTAAACAGTACAGTGTGCTCCTCGCACAATTGTAAATAAAGCAGTAAAGCATGGCATAAGTACAGGATAGTAATAAAACCCCAAACTAGTTTGTGGCCCCAAGAAATAAGAATGAATCAAGCTCTGGCTCAGGGGGGTCCCATAATCCTCCCGGATGTGGATAGTGCGAATATTCAAGGAACAGGTATCAAGTACTCGGGGTCCTACGGGACACAAGTGGACGGTTAACAACCAAATAACATCTATTGCCCACCTGTGCCTCTGCTTACCTACTTCAATTTTAGTTGTTAAACAATAATTAAAGTGAACAATAAATAAAGCCATGAGCATCTCCAACATTCAACGTGCGGCAATACTCCAACAACTGTGGAACGTGGCGACACACAACAGCACTGAAGTAAGCGACTACGACGCGCAAGTCCAACTATCTACCAAACAACAGGTAATAGGATGTGTCCAAGGTAATATATGGATGCAAGGGATATCACGGGTACGAAAACTAGAGCAACGCAACACAGATAGCAATAGATCAACGGGAGGGAATAAATACTATAAAAGTAAGATAGGTAGAAAGGGGGAGGTGCTCGCCTGAAAAGCATTGCCGAAGGTTCATCCGAAGATCGGGGCGAAGCTCACATCAACTCAACGGCCTTATCCGCGAAGAACCAAAACACTAGAATAAACAACGGATGCAATATTTAATACTACGGCAAAAGATCGGGCATGATGCATGTATGATGTATGGCATGGCAAAGATGCGATGCAAATGGGCCATATTAAGCGGAACCGGGGTCCCGACATTTAAATAAACGGTTCAAGTTATTTAGAACCCCCGCAATTTAAATGTTATTTGAACATGGCAAAATATAGCACCGGTTTGCTACACAAATTTAAATGAGGCCAATATAAGGCTAGATTTGCCCGCATATGGGCCCCATATTTAATTATTAGGTGAATCGGCATAATGCCCCCAAACCACATGACAATATGCATGCGAGTATGACAATTAATATGCAACAAGTTTTATATTTAGCATTTATAAAATAGGGCTCGGGAAAAGGTTCACACATTAGGGTTCGGCAGATCTTGGGGTTCCGGGGTTCGGGGTTCGGTCTCAGGGTTCAGGGTTCGACGGATCGGCCTCGGCAGAACATTCTCGAGCAACGGGTAGATCTTGTTGCATCCGGGGTCTCGGTGTCCGGGGAAGTACTCGGCGTCCTCGAGAGTGTACTTGTCGCACATGTGGTCTTCGGGTTCTATGACGATGATCTTGTCGTTTCGATGTCGGGGTCTTGAAATCTGTGAAGAGAGCCTTGCCGCCCTTGGGTGAAGAACATGTCATCCCGTGGGTCCGTGTAGAAGTGCTTGAAGATCCATGACGGAGGTCTCCGGGTTCGGCTTCGATTTCCATGAAGGAGATCTTGGGGTTTTCTATGTCGACGACCTTGGGTACCATCTTGTCCGCCGGTGGCGAGCTTGGGATCTGCGTCAGGACCTTCGCTTTCCACCAGGTACATTCTTCTAATCCAACAGCATCGAGCCGATCTTGTCGACAAGGGGAACTTGACGTTTTATCAACCTTCTCCGTGTTTGATTGTTGGACTCAGCACGACATCGAGGATCTTGGCGACTTCAGAGGGCCGGACCGAGCATGCCTCAACTTGGCACCATAACAGCACATCCCCCTTTGTCTTACCTCGCGGGGCAGAGGGTCGTAGAGCTCGGCTCGGGGAAGCGCGGCCGGCCGGGCGCTGCACCGAGCGGAGAGGATCGGGGAAGAGGGCGTGAGGCGACGTGCTTGGCGGAAGGAAGGAGCGGAGGAAGGCGCGGTCGAGGGCCCTGCAGGGGCCGGGGCACGCCGGCGACGGTCGGTCGGAGAGGCGACAGGTGCAGGAGGAGACGGCGGCGTCCGGCTCGAGGACGGACGGTGGACGGGATGGAGGCTGCGGCCAGAGGTGGCTCGGAGCGAGCGCGACGGCGGCAGCGAGGAGAGGCGGACGCGGAGCGGAGGGGCGGTGGCCGACGGTGGAGGGACGCCGGTGAGGAGGGGGCCGAGGAAGGCGGTGGGGCAGAGGCGCAGGGGCGCCGGCGGGGGCGGAGCTCCGAGGAGAGGCCACGGCGAGGGTCGACGGTAGTGGAGCTCGAGGGGGGCGCGCGGTGGTGGGGTGGGGAGGAGCCCGGCGGCCGGAGGGCGGGTCGGGGCGATGGCGAGGAGGCGAGGTTGGAGGTGGCCGGGAGCGGGACGCTCGGCGGCGAGAGCGCGCGTGGTCGGGGAGGGAGGTGAGGGCGCGACGCCGGCGGGCGGCACTTGCGGCGGTGGAAGCGAGCGATGGGAGGGGAGGAGGCGGCCGAGGCGAGCGACGGGCTCCGGGCGGGGACGGTGGCGAGGGGGTCGCCGGAGAGGAGGGTGAAGGGGGTGGGGCGCGTCGGGTTGGGGGTAGGGAGAGGAGCAGGCCGGCTCCGGCGAGGCGGGGAGTGGAGAGGCGGTGGCCGGAGGGAGGAGGAGAGGCGGGGCGGAGCGGCGGGAGGAGGAAGAAGAACAGGGGAGGGACGGCTCGCGCGTGGGGTGAGAGAGAGAGGTGGAAGCGGGGCGCGAGGTGGGCAGGTGGGACCGGGGGTGGGCCAGGAGGGGGCTGTCGGTGGTGGGTGTGAGAGTCAGGTGGGGTTGGGGAGTAGTGGGACTGGGGGTGGGGCCGCGGTGGCAGTGGGGTTGGGGTGGGCTGCGACGGGTGAGGTGGAGGGGAGTGAGGTGAGAGAGATGGGGAGAGGGGTGAGGTGGCAGCAGATAAGTGGTGGGGAGGAGGGAGAGAGGTGAGGTGGCGAGAGCGGATTGGGTGGGGTGAGGTGGCTGGAGGGGTGGGTAGATTAGGACTAGGTAGTTTAGGGATTTTTTGGGTGGACCGATTTATTCTGGGGGTGGTCGTCCGGGTCGAATCGGCCCGTTCGACTGCCCCCCTAAAAATAATTAAATATTTTATTTATTTCAAACAGGGCTTTTGCAAACCGATAGCACACAAAACAAAAATAATCCGGAGACCTGGGTTTTGTGTTTGAACAAAGACGGGGCGTTTAGAAAACATGAACCGGTTTTTCCGCAAATAATTTTATGCAAGCAAATGCAAGATGATGACGATGCTCAAATGCAATGTGGCATGATGTCATGAGCATGCGGTCATGATGATGCAATGCACAAAAACAACGCGATTTTCTAGTAATGGTTTTGCGGGATGCCACAGACAGCCACGAGGTAACAGTATAACAGGACATGACAGCCAGATCATCATATAACACTATAACAGATATAAATAGCTGACATAGTAGATATACACATGACAGCAGATACAAAGAAACAACAGCCAAAATTGATACACAATAACCAAATAATCAGCAGATGTAAACATTCCAGATTAGCTACTGACTGGCCTGGAGCATAGCTCCCTACTACTCCTTATGGTGCCCTTGTTGCTGGCCTATACCACATCCAAGAACTTCGAAATATCCTCCTTCGGCCTTCTTATTTCTGTCAAACAGAAAAACTAGCATAAGTGATACGAATTGGATAAATAAATAGCAGCATATTAGCTATGGTAAGTCCATTTCCATAACAGTTTTCAAGTACAAAAACATGTATTTAGATAAAAAACAATAGACAGTCTTGTACATGCACAAAACATGCATGCCTTGCTTCAAAAAGACAAGAGAAAATAGTAAAACAATAGTACAAGCAAACACATAGTTCTTACTTAGTTCTCACACGAGTCAGGAGATAGGCAAATAGAAAATAGAAGTACATCATGCATAGTTCTATATCGAACATATGGAAATAGCAAACAACACAGTTTTCACATCACAAATGGAAGCCAGGTTCAGATAATCCAAGCAACAAAAGATCACCATAGTTCCTAATCAATGACTGACCAAGCAAGATTCCAGCATAAAGTGATACATATGTCTACATAAAATGAATATCATACTGTCCAAGTAAGATTCCAGGATAATATAACATGTTATGGTCTAAAACTCCAAGTAAAAGCTGCTACGAATTCCACCTAAGCAGATTACTATCAATAACACACTACTAACCATATATTTCTTCTTCTCATACTGAATCAAAATAGTATCTATCTGTCTGAGAGATTAAGTTTCCAGATGCATCAATCAACCAACAAGAATATATAGATGCAAGGGGAAGAGAGTCGCTTACCACAGGGACCAGCTTATTGTTGGGGTGCTTCTCCTTGTAGTCCTTCCTAAACCCCTCCCTGTAGACACAAAACACACAAACAATCTGATAAGGATGCAAGTTAAAAGAAAAACAAAATCTTCATTTAGACTTAGGAAAGCAATTTCCCAAAAATTTTAGTCAGAAGAGAAGGCCTTGGCCGTGCATCTGTATTTTGGTGTGAAAGGAAAGTAAATGAACCAACAGAAAGCTATCAATGGTAGTAGTTGCAAGTTTTAGTTACAAGTAAACAAAACATTGTGCAGCATTGGTCTCACAAAGCATTTAATTTGCTATCTACTGCAGTTGTGCTCCTTCAAGATTACTAAAAGAGGAAAAACAAATAATCTAGTGCAGTCAGGAATACACGTGAGGCTAATATACAACAGACACAACTGGCACAAGCAATATACAGCATAGTTACTCAACTAAACAAGCTAGCAGACCTTTCACAACTTTAAGAACAACACAAGCTGGGAGACCTCCATCTTCTTGATCTACTCACGCAAACTGGTAGTGTACCTGTAAAATACACAACACAGGTAAGAGTCACCTCACATTTGCAAGAATGAAGCAAGAAATCATACACAGGTAACATGTCGCTACGTCGATTTCCCTTTCTCATGCTGCTTTGCTGAGTGGTACTTGTCTACAAAATTCCCAGTGCATACTACTAGTTCTGTAGCATTTAAAAGTACTACCTACTGTTGTATCTTCCTTTGGTTTTGGTGAGGAAGGGACAAATGAAGACGATGTAGCGAGCATATTGGAATCAGGAAAAACATATCATCATTCATATCTATGAAGATCTTAAGCTAAGGAAATTAGGCTATCAAACAACATGGAATTTTGTATGCAATTATGTTGGTAGATCTTTTATTTATGTTTACAATGAAGAAGAGTGACCACAATAGCAAGGTAAGAAAGCAACATTGTATCAACTCCATGAACACTTCATCTATGAAGAACATTGTATCAACATTGTATCTATGAAGAACATTGTATCAACATTGTTAGCAAGGTAAGAAAGCTAACAGTTTAAAAGATAGCCGACAGTCGATGACGGTAAAATCAAACTCATACCAATTCTTTTGTATTTCTAGGTCTTTGTATTCCCAGAAACATGGGACAGGCACAAGAATTTTGCACTAATGACTCCAACATAATAATTATTTTAGCTAGATGGGATGCATTTTTTTTCAAACCTTCATGTAAGTTATTGCCTTTAGTACAGGAATTTAGGTCTATAAGGCAAATCAGAGAGGAGGTCCCAATCCTGGCAGCAGACACATGATTTCTTTCCAGCATACAACCCCGTTTAGTTCCTACATCTTTATTTTCCAGCATACAGAATAGAGGATTCAATGAGAGAGGATTTGGTAGGAGCGGGGCGTGTACCTGGAGGAGCTTGGTGATGGTCTCGATGGTGGCAGTCTTGTTGATGCTGACGTCGTAGGAGCATACGATGGGTATTGACGGTGGTGGTCTTGATGAGGCCGTCCTCGAGGAGGCTCCCCATCTGCAGCCGCTCCGCCAAGTCGCGCCGCTCCCCAACCCCCATGCCGCCTGACCTGTCCACGGTCGCCACCACCACGACAACCTGCCGACGATGAGTGTGAGGGAACAGGATCGAGCAGGGAGGTTCGGGTGGTGGTTCTGGTGCTTGCAGGAAGAAGGGAAACGCGTACGCGGATGGAGAAGTGGCGGCATGAGAGGATGGGGGAGGATGTGGATGAAAGACGGTGTTGATTGGGGGTGGGGTGGGGGTGGCGGCGGCGGCGTGGATTGGATCTTGGGAGGCAGAGGCGATACTCAGTGAAGGTGGGGATCTAGCTCTGGGTGGGAGGCGCGGGGTGGATCGGGATCTGATGCGAGGGGAGAGAAGGGAGGAGGGAGGTGGTGGCGACAACGGGAAGCTAGGGTTAGGCGGATGCGGGAGGCGGCGCACAGCCATGGCGGCCCGGCCGCCATCCACGACCACGCTTCTCCCAGATTGAGAGAGAGTGAGGAAGGAGTGGCGGCGGGGTCTGCGAATAGGAGCGGCGGGGTCTGCGACGGGGCCGTCATCGCTGGATCCCCCTGCACAGGGCCGCCATCGACGGCGTAGACGAGAAGCGGGACCCAGCCCACCTTGATGTCGTCAGATTCCTCGTAGCCGCCTCATCTGCTCTGGCCACTTCCTTTCGATCGCGTCCGGAACTGGGGGAGGTCATCGAGGCTGTGCCGGGGGGGCGGAGCTGAGCTCAACGGGGGAGAGGGGAGGTAGACGTTGGATCGGCTGGAGGGGAGAGGGTGGTGGCCGTGTTGTGAATCGAGGAGTGGAGAGAATCGGCGGCGCAGAGATAGGGCAAGGAAAGGGGCGGCGCGAGGGGGGCGATCTAGGTTTTCTTGACAGATGGTGAGGTTAGGGTTGTTGAGGCCGTGGGCATGGTGGGGTGGTGTGCTTCTTCGGGTGAGCTACCAACCATTGGATCGACTTTGAACGGTCCATATAACGCACATAAGGCTGATCCATGGGAGGCAGTTTCCCGTGTTTTGATTGGTTGGTTCAGAAAACACCTCAATTTTTGGATGGGTCTGCCATATTATGACGATTTCAACCAACAAAATTACGACGATTCTGAGCCTATCGTCATAATTTTGAAGGGGTTTGGCCCTCCTGGAGTGGCTAGCGACGATCTGGTGCAAATCATCATAAAATTTATGACGATTTTTGCCATCGTCAAAATGGGAACGTCACAAGTTGACACATTTCTTGTAGTGCTAAGGTATATAAATTTCCAATCAAGCCCTACCCAAATTTCGGGTATTGTGGTTGTACGGTAAAATTGGAATGGTATCGCATCCAGACAACCATCAGTTTTATAAAGGGCTAAGGCTCATGCCTTAACATTTTCATCATCAAAATCATCTGGTGTTTGAGAACACATGTCAAAACATTTCAGTAGAATGACTCATCATTCTAAGGTTTTCATAACCATTTTCACCAAGTATTCCCATCTAAAGTTGATCAATTTTTATGCTTAGCACTAGCATCTACAAGTGGGCGTAAATACTAATGAGGGGTGGTAAACAAGTGTATCTTATGTAAGTTCAATCTCATGCCTTAGGGTGACATCAAGATTATCTAACTTAGGCCAAGTTTTATGCTCTTTATGCTACCTTCCAATATCCTTCTATTATCTACAAGTACTAGGTAAACTCTAAGAGAAGGCTTTGATAAAGAAATAAAGTATTAAGCTTTGCAAGTAAAACTAGGATTGGGTATCATCAAGGTGTAAGCTTGCTAGGTCAACTTATGTAGTAAGGCTTGCAAGATTGCAAGTATAGGCTTGCATATGTAACAATGCAAGTAGTAGCTTGCTAAGTTGCAAGTGTTAGTTTGCATAATTGCAAGTATAAGCTTGCAAGGTTTAGCTTGCTCAGTTAATAGTTTGCCTTGTGCAGAGCAGTGGTTGAAGTTCTCCTCGACTTCTTCCTCGTAGTATCCTCCTTCCTCCTCGTATCCTTGGTCGGTACTAGCGTCTATAAATAAATATGAGGTAACAATCACCAAACAATACTTAACTATTTATATTTATCACACAAAGGTTCACACTAGATGATCTAGCATCATCACTATTATCACAAAGATTAAAGCACTTCTCTTATTTATTTTATTTTAGAAAAGTAATTTCTACTCATTGAAAAACTAATTAAGATTTAATATTCTCCAACTCAAACATGGGATCATGTTGACACATGTCATCACCACATATTTCAGTACATGGGAATGTGATTTAAAGTGGTGTCACAATTTAATAAGGTTTAACCCTTTTATTTTAATTAAATAAAATGACTACAATGGCCTATGAGGCATTCTTTTATTACTTGATCATTATTTCTATGAGTAAACCTCTATATTTTTATATATTCTGAAAGGTATTGTTAAATGTGATTTTTGAGAGTTGGAATCAACTCAAAAGCTTTCATGGTTGAATTTTGAAAATTGTTTGAATGCAGAAAATCTTCTGGCTTGTTATTTTTACCATGGGTGATCTACAAATCTAAATGGTTTGAATCCAAAGGGCTTGGATTAAGCACTCCAGTATCTTTCTAACAAAATTGGTTTCATGCATTTTGGTTCAGTGAATTGAGCTGGGTTGATTTTTGAATCTAGGTACAGAACTGAATTTGAAATTAAATGAATAAACCTAAGTTTGAATTAATGGGTCGCGCAGGAGGTTTATCTGGTCTGGCCCACTACACATAGAGCGCGCATGGGCTGGTTAAGTGAGCGACCCCACTCATCAGTGAGACAACGAGTGGCGAAGCGATACGGAGCGATTAGGGATGTGTGATCTAGCTCTAATCGAACGGCTGCGGTTCATCGTCCACGTCGAACAACGTCGGCGAGACAGAACCCTAGCATGGCCAGTGGGGGTCGTGGGAGGCTCACCGGGGCTCCGACGATGGTCGGCGATGCGGGCGAATGACAAAGTCGACGATGGTGATCCTCCTGGTACCAGCAGCTTCTCCTGGGGTGGCTCTAATCAACGACGCCTCTCCTCCTCTACAGCGGCGAACTCCGGTGAAATTCTGGCCACCTGGTGCTTGCCTTGCTTCAGGAGTGAGTGGGAAGTATCAGTGAGAGGTGGGGAGTGAGATGGTGTGAAGGGTTTGAGCTGGGAAGGCCTCTATTTATATTGTGACGAGGGGACCGAATGGCGCGGGTGGAGCTCGTCGGTGTCGTTGGCACAGCGTGCTAATGGCATGGGCAAAGGTAGGGCGGTGCGTTGCCTCCTGGCGAAGCTCAGCGGCTTGATGGCGTGGTGTGGGGCGGTGAGGAACGGTCAGAATGTCAAGGCGCTCTGGGCGGGTCCGACGGCAAGTTTAATGGCGCACAGCGTGCGTGGTCCGCGCGGCGGCGAACGGGGCTGTCTGGCGGGTCAATGGCGCTCTCGGCACACACGCAGAGAAACTGGGCGTGATCTTGGCTTGTGGTCCAGTGGTTGGCTGCCCTCGGGGCTTGGACAGGGGGTGACGGTGGACGGTGCTGCGTGTCCTAGACAAGGTTGGCGAGGCTAGTGCTTCCTCTAGCACGCTGGCGACATGGGGTGGCAATGGTGCTCTTGGCATGGTCACCATTGATGGCTATGCTTGCTCACAGTTGTGCTAAGGATTGTTAAAGAGGCTAGATGATCTACTAAGAGCTTGCTGCAACCAGAGAGGGAACAAGGTTATCCACAATCACTGCTACAAATAGTGTTTGATGATTTGTTGTTTGCTGCTGACAAGGTGTTTGATGCAATGGCCGCAAGAAATTAAAATTTGAATTTTGGATTCAAACTTGGTGGGTTTTCTAGTTACATAATAGGGAGTCTCTGGTTAGTTGGGTTGGTCAAGGGGCACTGGTTTGGTTGGGTTTTGAAAATGTGGGATCTTCACATATGTTAAAGATTCAATTTTGAATTATGATTTGAATCAAGTTGCCAAATGTTTCTGTAAGTTTGAAAGGTGGGCTTTGATTCACTTTTACTTGGTCTAGCAAGGGGTGAAAAGAAATATAAAAGTTTCTGTTTGAAATCTTGGACTAGAAACACTCAAAGTGACCTAGTGAGCAAGATTGGCAAAAATTACCATTTGCTTTATTTGTTTTGTTTTTGATTTTCTCTTGATTTGTTTCTTCTTGGAAATGTTTTAGATGATGTTATTTTCATCTTTAAACCATTTCTTGATATTTAGGTTAATCACACAAGTCCAAACATGCATTCTTATAATCCTCACATACACACATGCATTCATATGATTTTTATTTAATCAAAGTTTTTGTTAACCCTAATTTTAGTGATTAGAATTTGATAATCATGATCAATATTTTTGGGATGTTACATCCTCGTAGGGATCCCAGTCGTGCGGGATCTTCCCGAGACGGTGATGACGGATGCGGGGATGGGGGGCTGGACGGGGATGACGGATGCCTTCGATGCCTCAACTGGGGACCGTACGGGGATAGGGGCCTCCTCGCCGGCGGCCTTGGAGGCGACAATGGCCACCGCATAGTTCTTCTCCATCACCGGGGTGGTTGGGGTTTTCTTGGGGTTTGCAGAAGGTGATGGGACGGTGGAGATGGTTGCATGAGTGAGTGAGCGAGTGAGAGTGAGGAGGCCTCTATAAAGGTGAAGGAAGGATATGTTTCGTTGCACCACCGTGCATCGCGTAACCGCGTATGCTACTGCACCGTGCACGGTCACACACATCCGCTGCTGCCTCGTGCACCGCAACACGCATACCGTGCGTCACGTTTTTCCCTCGTGTCTAACCTTGGCCACTTAGTTGTCCTCAGTTATACCCTCGAGTGTAACACTGGCAGTTTGGTTGTACTCACTTTTTCCATCCAGTAATAACACTGTCATGTGCAATATACTCACTTTTACCCTTTGATGGCCGGTCAACAGAGAGTCAATGAATAGGTTTTAGCTAGCTAATTGAGTCATTTTATGCACAACAAATTCAAAAAGATCAAAATATAGTGGAATCTATCTTATTATGTGACCTGCCACCATAAGAAATGTATATAAATCAAGTTTTAACCTAAATCACCACTTCTCAAATCACCTACTATCTATGAAGGTTCATGACTTTCTACTCAAGCCTCTTCCAAAACATCTCTCCCCACAATATAGTTTTTCTGAATGAGGCAATAACTGTCAAACTGATATATATTTGAATTGCAAATAGTTTGATGTATGCCAAGATGTATTTATTGTATAAAAGAAGTATTTTCCATTTTTTAAAATATCTTTCTGTTTTCTATTTGAATCTTTTTGTCAGTTTTTCCCTTGGTTTTTAAGTTCTACTCAGTTTTCCTCTCTCTTAGTCATAAACTCACACTTGTGCTCATCTTGGCTGCTACGCTCTGATTGGTCGATACAGTTGTCACGCAGATTATACCCACCAATATTGATCCTCTGTGATCTAGCAGACAAGATAACCCCTGTATTTGTCGGGGGCACCCTCTATCCATGGAAAATAACAATTTTTCCACCGGTACTTTAACTCCATATACAAATGATTTTGAATAGAATTTGAAGGGAAAGTTTTCAAAGGTGTATAATTTTCATATATTCAAGTTTATGCATTATATTTCACTCCATGAAAATGATAAATGATCAGGATTTTATTAGCACAATATTATCATGTCCTAAGTACAATTTCAAAGAGTTCAAAGGTGTATAATTTTTGTGATATGCAAGTTTATGCATTACATTCTATAAAAATGATAATCTCTCAAGATTTTCTTAGCACATCATTATCACATATTAAGTGCGATTTCACAGTGTTCCAAGGTTTATAATTTTCGTATATGCAAGTTAATGAATTATATTTCACTCCATGAAATGATAAATGATCAAGATTTTGTTAGCACAACATTATCATGTCCTAAGTGCGATTTCAAAGAGTTCAAAGGTGTATAATTTTGGTATATGCACGAGGCATAAAGATTTTAGTTTATGGATCACTTTTCACGCTCTAAAAATGGTAAACCCTCAAGATTTTCTTAGGAAAACATTATCATGTCCAAATTGTAATTTGAAAGTGTTCAAGAGTTGTGTCAATTATAAACACTCTTTTATATTAAGAGTTTTATAAATTTTTCAATTTTAAAGTGTGCAAGAATTGTGTCAATTATAAACACTCTTTTACATTAAGAGTTGTAGAAGTTTTTTTATTTTAAAGTGTTCAAGAGTTGTGTCAATTATAAACACTCTTTTACATTAAGAGTTGTATAATTTTATTAATTTGAAAGTGTTCAAGAGTTGTGTCAATAATAAAAACTAGTTTACATTGAGAGTTGTATAATTTTTTTAATTTAAAAGTGTTCAAGAGTTCTGTCAATTATATACAATCTTGTACATTAAGAGTTCTATAATTTTTTTAATTTGAAAGTATTCAAGAGTTGTGTCAATTAGAAACACTCTTTTATATTAAGAGTTGTATAATTTTTTTAATTTGAAAGTGTTCAAGAGTTGTGTGATTTTCTTATTTCTTATACATCCATCTCCCTATTTTTATTTATAAACACTCTTTTACTTGATTAAAGCCGACACATTAACTCGATAAACCAATTAAATCATCGGAACGGCTCACCGACGACATTCTACACAGCATGCGTCCCCGTCTAATCGGAACATTTTGGTGCGAGATCTAACTTTCTCTATGCACGGTTGTCATTGTCATCCTTCATACAGGTCAACAGGATGGCACCATACTGTGCCCAGGATGAACGGGAGTCCAAAGTGAATCTCGACAAAGGGCCGTCGTCGCCGGAGAAGAAGAATAAAGGGGAGGCAATGGCACGGGCGTGGGCGCTAGGCTGGCTCACATGGATAAGCTGTGGGTCTGACGCTCACGTGGATAATCTGTGGGTCTCATGCTGATCTGGATAAGTGGAGAGAGGTGCCCACTACGGGAACCAACTTAACGCCGCCCCACTTGTCAGCATGTAACCGCAAGGATCCACTACGGGACCTGACAGACCGTAGCCCCAACTGTCAGCATGTAACGGCGAGGGTCCACTACGGGACCCGACTGAATGCGGCTCCCCTTGTCATCATGTAACGGCAAGGCTGAGGACAGCGAGTTTCAGACCATGCGAGAGTTTCGGACAAGGAGATGGGCAAAATTAAGGAAAAGTTAAGTGGGTGGGGAAAAGTGAGTACAACTAAGGAACCAAGGGCATGAAAATATAAATCCCTTCATTATAATGCTAGGGTTTCTCCATCTCCCCAAGAACAAAGCGAACTACTCACACATTGAGGTAATTATCAACATCATCATATTCATATGGACGGATTGAAAGTGCAAAGTTAAAATCAAGTGCAAACCACAATTGTATTGTAATTACAACAAGATCTAATGAATAATAGAGGGGAATCATGATGTTGATGGAGATGCAACGGTTGATGTTGAAGGAGATTATGTGATGTTCTCTGATGATCCTTGTAGCAGCAAGGATTTTCTCTTCTCCAAGTTCATCCTCCATATCCCTTCTCGGCATGGTGTTTCGTGGCTAGAGGTGTCCTTGAATGTCGGATCTTAGATCCGTTTTCGTGTGGTGAGAGTATTTGACGGTGCAGATATCCTGGAAAGTGGTACGGGCAAAACGTACGAGCGGGCTTCGCCCGTATAGCAGGTAGTTAACCTTATGGAACTTCTCCTCACATCCTCTCTTTTCCCAGGTGTGTGGAAAATCATTTAAATGACATTTATCACTTATATATTACATAACATGATAGTCTCAATTGATATATTTACAAAAAAAAATACTAATAAATCAGTGCTGAAACAAGGGGAAAAGGTACGCGCGAGCGCAGTAAAATACCAAAATCCTAGCTCTACTTATGCAAAAACATAAGATAAAAAATTCTTTAAAAATATACTCATCAGTTAAGCATCAAGCATAAATATGATGTTGGGTTTTGGGGATTGCATGAGTGCAAAGAATTTAGTTTCTATTTAAATTGCAAACCACAATTTATCTAATAATCATAAAGATAAATTACATGAGTACCAGCATATCATGGTCCTCAAGTATAAATAGAAACCTAAATTCGTATTCATGAGGATTTAATCCCAGATGTTGGGTTTGTATATTCACTTTCCAACCAGTTAAGTTAGTCTCACTTATAAACCAATACCAAAAGGACGGACAAGTGGAAGCACCATTTATAGTTTTTATGGGGGACAAAAGGATCAAAGAGGATGCACGATCAAAAAGTCGATTGGTCATGGGCCACGTGGTGCCCTGTATTTTTTACTTTTTAAAAACTTGATTTCAAAGTATCAAAAAATTCGGAATTTTTCTTTACCTAGATAATATTGTACTCTATCTAATACACTGAGTCTCACTTAAAATAGTTTGTATTCCGGGCTCATCAAAATAGAAAATCTAACAGATTTTGGTGTTTTGAAATCTGGCACTGTTCCCAACTCTAGATGTCAGATTTTGACATTTTTGTACAGCCAAAAATACACTCAGAATTTTCGGTCGAATTTTTTTGTAACTTCAAACCTATATTTTTGAACTATTCAAAAAAGGGGTTCCATGTAGATCGGGACCCAAATATCTGCACTTAGGGAAGTACGCCCTCTGTTTTAAAATATAAAGTGTTTTAGCATTATAAAAAATGTGTATCTAGACCCATTTAGTGTGTAGGTTTATTTTGAATCTAGACACTAAAAATGGTTTAGATTTATTTCTTTTACAAAATCTAAAACATCATATTTTGAAGTGGATGGAATATTTGATTCGTGAGGGTAGCTGGGGACGAGTTAGCTATACGACTCGATAACGGTGTGCTTAATTCGTATCGAGCCAACCAGTGTCAATTGGAACAACGGAATGGATCGTTAAGCAGAGCATATGCCACTATGCGAGGGAGCAGAGACGTGCATGACCAGCTTATTTTTTAGTACTACTAGTAGAAACAACGACAGCCTTTGGGTACACGCAACACAACTGCTTTCCACATGTAACGGTTATCCCGCTGCCGTGAGCGCGACGGGCGGGAGCTCAGCTGTGAGAATCCGCGCGAGTCGTCATACGCGGAGAGCGAAACTGGGTAACTTTGCATATGAGCCCCCTTCCCCCACACTTTACAAATGAGATCCCAACTAATGAACGTACTCCTGCTGTACAAAAAAATGTTGCTTCCTACTAGTCCAACTTCCGAAGAGGTACGCGTATCTCCTGAGTCGGTGGCGCAAACTTCCCTCCCGATCTACACAGGCCACGGCCGGGTCCCTGTCCCTCTGCTCGCTGCTCGGCGGGACCTCATTCCTCCCTATTGGTCTAGCTAGGGTTAGGGTTTATATGCTGTACCGCGTCTTTGAGGTGGCGGGAGTGATGTATGGGCAAATAAATTTGCCTACATGGATGGTGACTTTTAAGATGACGTCTCGGAGTTGACGACAACATGTATTGGTTGTGCTTTCAGATCGTCAGCATAGTCTTCTCGCTGTTCTTTAGATTTAGAGAGATCAGTTTCTCAGTGTGTCAGCCGACGACCGTTGTTATCATGAACGACGCTGGTGGCCGGGGCGAGATGATTTCTCTGAAGCGCGAATGTTGGTTCGGAGGTGGTAGATATGTCGTTCTTCTCTGGTCGACTGGAGGTGGCGGATGTTGGCTCAAGACAAAACGGGGCATCCCAGGTTGACGTGCCACATCAATATGTGCCTTGCAACGTGCAACATGCAACATGTTTGTTCATCGCACAAAGCCTCATTGATGATGATACTATTTTGGATCTTGCAATGTTGGAAAGCTCACTGTCTCTTCTAGCGTGCATCTCGGCGACGCTAGAGTTGGGCGGCGGCCACTGGCTTTGGTGGTTGCAAAAAATTATAGGGATTGCTTTGTATTTGTCGATGTTTTAAAATTTTATCTGTAAAGTTCTCAGTATAATTATTTTATCCCAATTTATCTTTTAGTGACCACATGTGTTACTTGGTGTAACTTGATTTTTAATTAATGAAATATATGGTTGCTTAAAGAAATGTTGCTTCCTGTTCCTGATGAA
Source organism: Avena sativa (assembly GCA_916181665.1). Taxonomy (NCBI): domain Eukaryota; kingdom Viridiplantae; phylum Streptophyta; class Magnoliopsida; order Poales; family Poaceae; genus Avena; species Avena sativa. The sequence continues at coordinate 163,624,715 of OV702282.1, forward strand.
TATGCTGCGCGGATGGGTATAGACGTCGTCGTGTGGACGGGCGCCTTGTGAAATTTCCATTCATGGCTACCGATTTGACTAGTGTTATTTTTTTTCTGTTTTCCAAATGTACTTTGACTATTGAGTTGTTTGATCTTTCTTCCCGATCCTTAAATTAGGCGGATTATATAGTACAACGTGCTGATGATGACTGATATGTTCATGTGGTGTGGTAGCTAACCAATTCGCGGAGGACTAGTTGCTTGGAGGCGAAGAATTCTTGGTTCTGTTGCTCAATTTCTTGGGAGTTTCTTAGCCTAGTGTCGAGTTGACTTCAGAACGCGCCAGGTGCCTATAATATTTTAACAACGAGATGCGTCGACGGTCGCATGTGCGAGTGTCTTCAGAAGATTCGTCAGCTCTGCAGGGTGATACGCTCTGAGCAAACAAGATCAAGCTCGATTTGTGCATATGGAGATGCAGACGCGCTATAGCTAGCTTTGAACGGATCACGTTGGACACCGGAAGAAGATGCATGTTCTGGTTAGGTTGATCGTACATGATGCGCGTGTACACTACTAAAAAATATCATTTCAGTATTTCAATATAGCAGATACCGTATATCAACGGTCATTATAATTTTTAGGTTCATATGCCGCATCATAGACATAAAAAATAGCCATTTTAGATACTCTCTCCGATCACTGCAATGCGAATTGGGAGTTGACCTTTGAACACCACACGCTTCAGGCTTTGTCTTCTTCTCTTTCAGATCACTGCCCGATTTTGCTCTCAAATCAGAGAGGGCCGCGTAAGCCCGCCACTTTCCGCTTTGATAATTTCTGGACAAAGATGCCGGGCTTCATGGACGTTGTTCAAACTGCCTGGAATGAGCACTCTACCCACATGCAGCCTGTGCACGTCTTAAATCATAAGCTCAAGATCACGGCTAGGAGGCTTCGTGCTTGGAGCAAGGGCTTGTTTTCGAACCATAAGCAGCAGCTAGTCATGGCCCTGGATGTCATCCTGCAGCTTGACTTAGCGCAGGAATCGAGAAGGCTATCTGAGGAGGAGAAAACTCTTCGCTCGGCTCTGAAGCGACGGGTTATGGGGTTAGCGGTCCTTGAGCGTTCGTGTAAGCGGCAAGCTTCGAGAATCTCCTATCTACGGGAGGGTGATGCAAACACCAAATTCGTCCACCTTCGTGTCAACTTCCGTCGTCGAAAAAATGATATCCAAAGGCTGAGGCGCAATGGTGGTTGGGTCACTTCCCATGCTGAGAAAGAGCATACCATTCATGAACATTTCTCTACCGTTCTAGGTCGGCCGCAGCCGCGTGCTGTTGATTTCAACTGGGAGGTCATTGATCCTATCATTGAAGATTTGAATGATCTAGGCATACCTTTTTCTGAGGAGGAGATTAAATCGGCAATCAATGGTACACCTCTGGACAAAGCGCCTGGGCCGGATGGTTTCACTAGGGCCTTTTTCCTCTCTTGCTGGGATATTATCAAGGAAGACCTCATGGAAGTCATCAACGGATTTTCTGAATTGACAGTCAGCAACAACTTCCACATTATTAACTCCGCCAACATTGTTTTGCTCCCAAATAAGGATGGGGCAGATTGTGTTTCTGACTTCAGGCTAATCAGCCTCATTCATATGGTCCCCAAAATCATTGCCAAGGCGATGGCCCTGCGTTTCCGACCGAAGATGGATGACATTATTTCCAGCAGTCAAAGCGCCTTCATCAAAACCGGTAGCATCCATGACAACTTCATGTATGTCAGAAATGCAGCCGTCGTCTACACAAGAAGCACACACCTGCCTTGCTAATCAAGCTTGATATCGCTAAAGCCTTTGACTTTGTGCGTTGGGACTACATGCTGGACCTCATGCAGAGAAAGGGGTTCCCCCCTAGGTGGAGGGCGTGGGCCGCCCTGATCTTCTCTATTGCCACCTCTTGTGTTCTGCTTAATGGCCATCCAGGCAAAGAGATTTCCCGTGGTCGAGGGCTGAGACAGGGAGACCCTCTCTCGCCGCTCTTGTTCGACTTAGCAATCGATCCTCTGTAGAAAATTTTGGAGTTGGCAACCGAGGCCGGCCTTCTACACGAGCTTCCCGGGGATTTTATGAAATCAAGAATCTCGCTTTACGCTGATGATGCTGTAATCTTCTTGGCGCCTGTGGCGCAAGACATCTCAAACCTGGATCTGGTCTTGAAGGACTTCGGGGAGGTCACAGGGTTAGTGACTAATGTGGACAAAAGCTCCGTGGTGCCCATTCGATGTGAGGACATCGACCTTAACTCCATTCTACAGGACTTCCCAGCAACCTTGACACAATTACCAATTATGTACCTGGGTCTTCCCCTCGTCCTTGGAAGGTTGCGCCGTATTGATCTTCAACCTTACTTCGACAAGGCCATCTCTCGGCTTAACCCTTGGAAAGCTAGATTCCTCAATGTTGCGGGTTGCGCGACTCTGGTCAAGTCTGTTCTTACGGCCCTTCCGATTTTTCTGCTATCAGCTATCAAGGCAGATAAGGCAACAATTATGGCTTTGCACAGGATTCATAGGGGAATGCTTTGGGCATGAAAGGCCTCTCTTAGTGGTGGAAAGTGCAAAGTTTGTTGGGCCAAAGTTTGTCGCCCTAAGAAGCTGGGAGGATTGGGCATCCTCGACCTGGAGAAATTTGCCAGGGCACTCAGACTAAGGTGGCTCTGGCTTGAGTGGACATCACCGGACAAGCACTGGGTTGGCATGGAAACCCCAAATGATGACACTGATAGAGATTTTTTCAATGCCGCAACAAAAGTCTGCGTTGGGGATGGGAAAAAGGCTTCCTTTTGGAACTCCTCCTGGCTCAACAGATCCTTTTAGAGATATGCCCTAGAGGCAATAATAAATGTAGTTATTATTATATCTTTGTGTTTATGATAAATGTTTACATTCATGCTATAATAGTATTAACAAGGAAACATTAATGCTTGTGTGATTTGTAAACTAAAGTAGAGTCCCTAGTAAAGCCTCTTTATAATACTAGCTTGTTGGTTAATAAATGATTGTGGTTTCCCTATCATGAACATTGAGATGTTATTAACAACAAGATCATATCGTTAGGAGAATGATATGGTGGACATACTCCTATAGATAAGCGTAGCATAAAGATCAAGTCAATTTAATAGTTCAATTGCTATATGCTTTCTGATACATAGTAACCTAATTCCTTCGACCATGAGATCATGCATATCACCTTCACCGGAAGGATGCTTTGATGACATCAAACACCACACCGTAACTAGGTGGCTATAAAGGTGGCATTGAGTGTTTGGAAAGTGTTGGTTGAGACACATGGATCAAGAGTGGGATTTGTCCATCCATATGACGGATAGATATACTCTGGGCCCTCTCGGTGAAATGTCATCCAATTAGCTTGCAAGCATGTGACTGGCTCACAAGGGATCACATATCACGGGAACGAGAAAAGAGTACTTATCAGTAACAAGGTTGAACTAGGTATGCAGAGATACCGACGATCATAACCTCGGATAAGTAAACTATCGTGAGACAAAGGGAAATTGGTATCGTATGTAAGTGGTTCATTCGATCGCCAAAGTAATCGTAGAAATATGTGGGAGCCATATGAATTTCCAGATTCCTCTATTGGTTATTGATCGGAGAAGTGTCTCAATCATGTCCGCATAATTCACGAACCGTAGGGAGACACACTTAAGGATTCGACGTTGTTTGAGTAGTTATGGAATGATGAGTAAGAGACCGAATGTTGTTCGGAGTCTCGGATGGGATCCGGGATATCACGAGGAGATCCGGAATGGTCCAGAGAATAAGATTCATATAAGGAAAGTCCCGTTTCGGGGTTGGAGAATGGTTCTGGTGTTTTCATCGGGAATGTTCTAGAAGGTTCCGGAATGTCCGGCACTCCGGAGGGGAAGGGTACATGAATGTGTCATAACAAGTTGGAATGATTGCATCATGTACTAGGTGTCATCGCTGAACAAAATAAAGGGTTATATCAAATCCTAGTTTGAAAAGTCAAACGCCAATTTGAAAAGTCAAACGGCTATTTTGCGAGGTGGAGGGGAAGTAGGAAACCTACTTGGGGAGGAGTTCCCTCCCTCCACCGCCGGCCCACTTGGAGACCGAGTTGGGGAGGGACTCCCCTCCCCTTGGCGCGCCCCCTCCACCTATATAAGGAGGGGCAAGGCTGCCCCTCCAAACACACAACACCACGCCCTCTAAACCCTAACCCTAGCCGCCGCCGCTCTCCAAAGCCGCCGCCGCCTAGGGCAACTCACCGCTGCCGCCTAGGTCAAACCCTAGCCGCCGGCTTTGCCCCCTCCTTGGTGCGTCTAAATCCTAGATCGCCGAGGCTCTCTCTCATAGTCCACCATACTCGCTCCGGCTTAAGGCAAAGCCCTGCGAGATCTCCCCTCTACTTCCGGTACCACGCCGTTGTGCTGCCAGAATCGCGAGGAGAGTGCTACAACCTCCGCTGCCTGCTGGAACAAGGGAGAGGAAGGTCTTCGTCGAGTACCGAACGTGTGACCGACTGCGGAAGCGCTGCCGGAACGCAGCGCCGGAAGGATCGTCTACGCGATCTTGAGATCGGCAAGAGTACGACTACATCACCCACGAGAATCCGCTCTCGTTAAACACTTTGGAATCTTCGAGGGTGAGTTATTCCATTGACTCGTTGCTACAATCTAGTAGATAGATCTTGGCTTGTTTGTTTGTATGCGGTAGAAAATTTTTGTTTTCCATGCTACGAACCCCTACAGTGGTATCAGAGCCGTGTCTATATGTAGATCTGTTGCACGAGTAGAACACAATGGTCATTGTGGGCGTTGATGCTTTTGTTGTCGATTGCTTCTAAACTATTGCATAAACTTAGTCTAAACTATTGTTGAACACAATTGTCATAAACTTAGTCTAAACTATTGCAAATATGTTGTAGATCAATGGCGGCCCCTACCATCAATTTTAATGCGTTCCTAGAGAAAGAAAAGTTGAAAAACAATGGAAGCAACTTCGCGGATTGGTTCCGCAATTTGAGGATTGTCCTCACAGCTGGTAATTTGACCTATGTGCTGGATGCACCGCTGGGTGATCCACCTACAGCTACTGCTACCGATGAAGTAAAGAATGTTTACCTCGCTCGGAAGACTCAGTACTCCACAGTTCAGTGTGCTATCTTGTATGGTTTAGAATCGGAGCTTCAGAAAAGGTTTGAGAATTCAGACCCACATGATATTGTCCATGATCTCAACTTGATCTTTGAGACTCATGCGGGAATTGAGAGCTATGAGGCTTCTGAAAAGTTCTTTAACTGCAAGATGGAAGAGGGCAGCTCCGTCAGCGAGCATGTGCTTAAGATGTCTGGGCACGCAAACAAACTTCAAAGCTTGGGTATAGTGATTCCTAATGCTTTGGGGATTTATCGTGTCCTCCAATCACTACCACCAAGTTATAAGAACTTTGTGATGAACTACAATATGCAAGACATGAACAAGCAGTTGCCAGAACTATTTGCCATGTTAAAATCTGCAGAAGTGGAGATCAAGAAAGAGCACCAAGTGTTGATGGTCAATAAGACCACCAAATTCAAGAAAGGCAAGTCTAAGCAAAAGGGACACTTCAAGAAGGGTGGTAAGAAAGTTACCGCGCCAACGAAGAAGACCAAGGCTGGACCTAAGCCTGATACTGAGTGCTTTTACTGCAAGGGAGAAGGTCACTGGAAGCGGAATTTCCCAAAGTACTGAGCGGATTTGAAGAACGGAAACATCAAGAAGAAAGGTATATCCGATGTACATGTTATTGATGTGTATCTCACTAGTACTCATAGTAGTGCCTGGGTATTTGATACTGGTTCGGTTGCTCATATTTGTAACTCGAAACAGGTGCTGCAGAATAAACGGAAGCTAGCGAAGAACGAGGTGACGATGCGCGTGGGAAACGGATCAAAGATTGATGTGATCGCGGTCGGCACGCTACCTCTTCATCTACCATCGGGATTAGTTTTATACTTAAATAATTGTTATTTGGTGCCTGTGTTAAGCATGAACATTATATCGGGATCTTGTTTATTGCGAGACGGTTACTTGTTTAAGTCCGAGAATAATGGTATTTCGATTTATATGAGTAATATGTTTTATACACATGCACCTTTGATATATGGTCTATTCTTATTGAATCTCGATAGTGGAAATACACATATTAACAACATTGAAGCTAAACGTTTGAAATCGAGCGATAACTCAACCTATATGTGGCACTGTCGTCTTGGTCACATTGGAGTGAAGCGTATGAAGAAACTCCATTCCGATGGACTTCTTGAATCACTTGATTTCGAATCACTTGAAAGATGCGAAGCATGTCTGATGGGTAAAATGACTAAGACTCCATTTTCTGGTATGATGGAGCGAGCTACGGACTTATTGGAAATCATACATACCGATGTGTGTGGTCCAATGAGTGTAGCATCGCGCGGTGGATATCGTTATGTTCTTACCTTCACGGATGACTTGAGTAGATATGGGTATATCTATTTCATGAAACATAAGTCCGAAACTTTCGAGAAGTTTAAGGAATTTCAAAGTAAGGTAGAGAATCAACATAACAAGAAGATTAAATTTCTACATTCTGATCGTGGAGGTGAATATCTAAGTTACGAGTTTGGCGAGCATTTGAAGAAATGCGGAATACTTTCACAATTGACACCGCCGGGAACACCACAGCGTAATGGTGTATCCGAACGTCGTAATCGAACTCTCTTAGATATGGTTCGTTCTATGATGTCACTTACAGATTTACCGCTATCATTTTGGGGTTATGCATTAGAAATAGCCGCATTCACTTTAAATAGGGCACCATATAAATCCGTTGAAACGACACCGTATGAATTATGGTTTGGGAAGAAACCTAAATTGTCATTCCTTAAAGTTTGGGGTTGCGAAGCCTATGTAAAGAAGTTACAGCCGAACAAGCTTGAACCCAAAGCAGAAAAATGCGTCTTCATAGGATACCCGAAGGAAACTATTGGGTATACCTTCTATCATAGATCCGAAGGCAAAATCTTCCTTGCCAAGAATGGATCCTTTCTAGAGAAGGAATTTCTCTCGAAAGAAGTGACTGGAAGGAAAGTAGAACTCGACGAGGTTGTCGAACCTTCTCTCGAACTTGCGAGTAGCGCAGCACCGGAAGTAGTTCCTGTGACGCCTACACCAATAAGAGAGGAAGCTAATGATGATGATCATGAAACTTCGGTTGTAGTTTCTACAGAGCCTCGCAGGTCAACGAGAACTCGTACCACTCCTGATTGGTATGATCCCGTTATGAGTGTCATGTTGGTGGACAACACCGATGACCCTGCGACGTATGAGGAAGCGATGATGAGCCCAGATTCCAATAAATGGCAAGAAGCCATGAAATCCGAGATTGGATCCATGTACAAAAACCAAGTATGGACTTTGGTGGACTTACCGGATGGCCGGAAGGCTGTCGAGAACAAATGGATTTTCAAGAAGAAAACAGATGCTGATGGTAATGTTACTGTCTATAAAGCTCGACTTGTCGCAAAAGGGTTTCGACAAATTCAAGGAGTTGACTACGATGAGACTTTCTCACCTGTAGTGAAGCTAAAGTCTGTGAGGATTATGTTAGCAATCGCTGCATATTATGATTATGAGATATGGCAGATGGATGTCAAAACAGCATTCCTCAATGGAGACATTGATGAAGAGTTGTATATGATGCAACCCAAAGGTTTTGTCGATCCTAAAGATGCTAACAAGGTATGCAAACTTCAACGGTCCATCTATGGATTGAAGCAAGCATCCCGAAGTTGGAATCAACGTTTTGATAAGGTAATCAAACGTTTTGGTTTTATACAAACTTATGGAGAAGCTTGTATTTACAAGAAAGTGAGTGGGAGCTCTGTAGCTTTCTTAATACTATATGTAGATGACATATTGTTGATTGGGAATGATGTAGACCTTCTTAATCGTGTCAAGGAATATTTGAATAATAGTTTTTCAATGAAAGATCTTGGTGAAGCAGCTTACATATTAGGCATAAAGATTTATAGAGATAGATCGAGACGCCTAATATCATTGTCACAAAGTACATATTTGGACAAAGTTCTAAAGAGGTTTGGAATGGAAGATAGCAAGAAAGGGTTCTTGCCCATGTTGCCCAATACGACCTTGAGTAAAACTCAAAGTCCGACAACGACAGAAGATAGAGAAAGGATGAGTAAAACTCCCTATGCCTCAGCCATAGGATCTCTAATGTATGCCATGCTATGTACTAGACCCGACATTGCATATCTTTGTGTTTATGATAAATGTTTACATTCATGCTATAATAGTATTAACAAGGAAACATTAATACTTGTGTGATTTGTAAACTAAAATAGAGTCCCTAGTAAAGCCTCTTTATAATACTAGCTTGTTGGTTAATAAATGATTGTGGTTTCCCTATCATGAACATTGAGATGTTATTAACAACAAGATCATATCGTTAGGAGAATGATATGGTGGACATACTCCTATAGATAAGCATAGCATAAAGATCAAGTCATTTTAATAGTTCAATTGCTATATGCTTTCTGATACATAGTAACCTAATTCCTTCGACCATGAGATCATGCATATCACCTTCACCGGAAGGATGCTTTGATGACATCAAACACCACACCGTAACTGGGTGGCTATAAAGGTGGCATTGAGTGTTCGGAAAGTGTTGGTTGAGACACATGGATCAAGAGTGGGATTTGTCCATCCATATGACGGATAGATATTTTGGGCCCTCTCGGTGAAATGTCATCCAATTAGCTTGCAAGCATGTGACTGGCTCACAAGGGATCACATATCACAGGAACGAGAAAAGAGTACTTATCAGTAACGAGGTTGAACTAGGTATGCAGAGATACCGACGATCATAACCTCGGATAAGTAAACTATCGTGAGACAAAGAGAAATTGGTATCGTATGCAAGTGGTTCATTCGATAGCAAAGTAATCATAGAAATATGTGGGAGCCATACGAATTTCCAGATTCCTCTATTGGTTATTGATCGGAGAAGTGTCTCGATCATGTCCGCATAATTCACGAACCGTAGGGAGACACACTTAAGGATTCGACGTTGTTTGAGTAGTTATGGAATGATGAGTAAGAGACCGAATGTTGTTCAGAGTCTCGGATGGGATCCGGGATATCACGAGGAGATCCTGAATGGTCTGGAGAATAAGATTCATATAAGGAAAGTCCTGTTTCGGGGTTGGAGAATGGTTCCGGTGTTTTCATCGGGAATGTTCTAGAAGGTTCCGGAATGTCCGGCACTCCGGAGGGGAAGGGTACATGAATGTGTCATAACAAGTTGGAATGATTGCATCATGTACTAGGTGTCATCGCTGAACAAAATAGAGGGTTATATCAAATCCTAGTTTGAAAAGTCAAACGCCAATTTGAAAAGTCAAACGGCTATTTTGTGAGGTGGAGGGGAAGTAGGAAACCTACTTGGGGAGGATTTCCCTCCCTCCACCGCCGGCCCACTTGGAGACCGAGTTGGGGAGGGACTCCCCTCCCCTTGGCGCGCCCCCTCCACCTATATAAGGAGGGGCAAGGCTGCCCCTCCAAACACACAACACCACGCCCTCTAAACCCTAACCCTAGCCGCCGCTCTCCATAGCCGCCGCCTAGGTCAAACCCTAGCCGCCGGCTTTGCCCCCTCCTTGGTGCGTCTAAACCCTAGATCGCCGAGGCTCTCTCTCATAGTCCACCATACTCGCTCCGGCTTAAGGTGAAGCCCTGCGAGATCTCCCCTCTACTTCCGGTGCCACGCCGTTGTGCTGCCGGAATCGCGAGGAGAGTGCTACAACCTCCGCTGCCTGCTGGAACAAGGGAGAGGAAGGTCTTCGTCGAGTACCGAACGTGTGACCGACTGCGGAAGCGCTGCTGGAACGCAGCGCTGGAAGGATCGTCTACGCGATCTTGAGATCGGCAAGAGTACGACTACATCACCCACGAGAATCCGCTCTCGTTAAACACTTTGGAATCTTCGAGGGTGAGTTATTCCATCGACTCGTTGCTACAATCTAGTAGATAGATCTTGGCTTGTTTGTTTGTATGCGGTAGAATATTTTTGTTTTCCATGCTACGAACCCCTACAGATCCTTCCCTCGGTCCTTGGCACCCTTAATCTACGCGGCATCAAAAAGGAAGAAGTGCAAGGTGCACAGTGCCCTGCAGAACTCTCGGTGGATCACTGATATTTGTGTGAATCCTTTCACTATGCAGAACCTCGCTCAATATGTCACTCTCTGGGGAATGCTGCAGGGCAATGTTCTTCTGCCTGGCATCGAGGACAGCATCATTTGGACCCTCATGACCTCCGGATCATACAGTACAAACTCTGCTTACAAAGCTCAATTCCTGGGTGCCATTCCATGCTCCTTTGATTGGCTCATTTGGAAGACTTGGGCGCCTCCTAAGTGCCATTTTTTCGCCTGGCTTGCAGTGCAGAATAGGCTTTGGATCTCAGATCGTCTCGCTAAGAGGGGTCGGCCTCATCAACCGGCTTGCCCACTGTGCAGGTGCCAGGCTGAGACTGCCAGACACATTCTTTTCGAATGCCGCTACTCCAGAAGGATCTGGGAGGCTGCCGGCTCCTGGCTTGGATGCCCTTCACTTCTTCAGAGCATTGGGGAAGACCGTTCCACTGTTCTTCAATACTGGGAAGCTGCCACACAGATGCCGTCGGCATGTACTTAGGGCCTGAAGTCTGCAGTCACGCTAATTACATGGGAGATCTGGAAAGAAAGAAACAATCGAGTCTTCAACAACAAGTTTGCTACGCCAGCGATTCTCATTTAGAAGATAAAGGACGAGAGCAAAATTGGATTCTAGCGGGTGCCAAACATCTACAGGAGTTTATATCTTAGATTTCAATTTTCTCCTTTTCCCCTCCATGGGTGTTTCCTTTTCGGCCTAGGCCATCCATGTTTGCTTCTCCTTTATCAATATAATAGGCAAAGCTTTTTGCCGCGTTTCAAAAAAAGATATTCTCTCTTATCCATATTAATTTTTAATAAATTGGTATGTCCATGCGGCATATATTCAGGTGGATCGAACGGAGTACTATAAACAGGCTAAAGCCTGCAAAATAAAATACGGCTTTTCGTTTCTAGGCCCGTCGGTGTGGCATATATTCAGTAGGGGGGCCGAAATACGGCACTAGGCATTGCTTTTCCTCTTTCTGCCCACACACGGAAACCCTCACCACTTTCTCTAGCAGCTCTGATTCCGATCCATTCAGTTGGAAAAAACCACATGGTAGCTGCCTATTCACTACTAGGAAAATGGCTATAGGTAATCAGCACATCCATGGATCACATGGTTGAAGCGCCCCATGGCTAAAACAGGCGTGGCTCACCTGTGGGCAGTGCCCTACTAGTAACTAGAACAACCGTGGCGCACATGGTCATAGTGCGCCACAAATATGTGTGGGCCAGGGCCCTGCTGGCCGCATGCCAGATACCCGTAGCGCACATAGGGTAGGTGCGCTATGCTTGTTAGTGTTAACCGTGGCGCACATGGAGGGGGTGCGCTACGCCTAAGCGCATGCCCCTCTGCTCTGTAAACGGGCAGACACATCCGTGGCGCACTCTGGCATGTGCGCCACAATTGTTATTATTCCATGTGGCGCACTGGGGCCACGTGCACCACAGATGTGTCGACCCTTTTTTTTGGCAGCTCCACTTTGTGCACATGTGTGATCATCCACCACCCCACACTTCACTTTCCCCTTCTTCTTCCTCCTTAGATATAGTCAGGATCCTTCTCCTTCCTACCTCAATTTCTCCACTCATTCACCATTTTTAGCATGTAGAACTTGCCTTGGATGTTACATACGTAATAGAGGAAGCTCTCCGGTCTCGCGCGCACCTCTCCTTTCCATCTTCTCGCGATCGGTCTCTCATCTCGGTAAGTTGTCCATGTAAGGATGTGTTCATGTGTATATGGATGATATGCTCATATGTATGTAGATGATCGATGCTCATGATATGTGTATGGAGAGGATCGATGGTCATGTGTGTGTATATGGAGAGTATCGATGATGCTCATGCATGTGTGTATGGAGAGGATAATGATATGTTCATGTGTGTATGGATCGGTCTCTCTCTCTTGTGTTTGTGTGTGAACAAGTTGCCATTTGTTTTGCCAAAATGTTGATTCATTTCCATTTTGGAAAGACTTTGGCATTTCACAAAGGTCCTAATTTTAGGATAGTTCATGCCGAAATTTTCTATCGACCATTGCATGCATGATTGATTATGTGGTTCTAATAGACTTCTAATTGTACCATGTACATAGTGCAGGCAAAAATGGTGCTCATAAATGAGCGAAGACATTGTGGCTAGATTTTTGAAATGTGCGACGACCGACATGATACGAAATAACAAGATGGAGATAAGATGTCCGTGCAGAAGATGCAAACTCAACTGGGTGATCGACCCAGATTCCAGGAATCTGCAGGCGAACCTGCTCCGCCATGGTTTCATGGATGGATACACTCGTTGGATAAGCGATGACGAAGATGATGGAGACGGTGAAGGTGGGCAACATGACGATGATCATCACGGCGAGAATGGGCGAGATGATAAAGAGTCTCCTGGAGATGGTGAAGATGCGGAAGCAGACCGGGATGATGATGATCTAGATGCCGGAGGAGCAGACGACGATGGAACAACGTCAGGCTGGGTGTGGGACCCTTATGTGCAAGATCTGCTTCTCAAGCAGACGAGTAACGCCAGGGCTGCCGCTAGAGAGAAAGACAAGCTTGCGCAACTTGAGAAAGACGCGGTTACTTCATTATATGAAGGATGCAGGCCCGATGATACCCGGTTGAATGTAACACTCAAGGCTATGGAGATGAAGGCAAAACACAAATTGAGTGACGCAAGCTTCGACGATATGATGGCATTCTGGCACGATCGTCTCCCGGAGGGGAACACATGTCCAACTAGTATCGAGGACGCTAAGAAAATCGTCTGTCCTCTCGATCTACCGCACGTTAGATATCACGTATGCATCAATGATTGCATCATTTATCGGGGCGAGGACGCGGAGAAAACCACATGTCCGGTGTGCGGCGTGAGTCGATACAAGAAAGGGAAGAAAGCACCTCGAAAAGTGGTATGGTACTTTCCTATCACTCCTCGTCTCCAGCGCTATTTCGCGGACCCTAAGGAAGCGAAGCTCATGCGATGGCATGAGGAAAGGAAGAAGCCAGGAGATGAAGATGACCCCGAAAAGGATGAGATGCTGACGCACCCTTCAGATGCTAGCCAGTGGAAAGCATTGGACCTCGAATTCCCAGAATTCGGTGGAGATTCGAGGAACATCAGGCTTGGTGCGAGCACCGATGGACTCAATCCGTTTGGTAGCCAGAGCAGCACGCACAGCACTTGTCCCGTGTTTGTATGGATGTACAACCTCCCTCCATGGTTATGCATGAAGAAGAAGTACATACAAATGAGTATGATAATTCAAGGGCCGAAACAACCTGGTACCAACATCAATATGTATCTCGGGCTGTTGAAAGAGGAGCTAGCCACGTTATGGGAATCTGGAGCCAATACTTACGACGCCGTCGCACAAGATTATTTCACTATGAGAGCCGCGTTGGTCACTACGGTGCAAGACTATCCAGGTTGCGGGTATATCTCGGGGCAGGTTATCCAAGGATTCTGCGCATGTGTTAGGTGCATGGATAACACAATCTATCTCCAACTAGAGAAAGATCCAGGGTCTTCAAAAACCGTGTTTATGGCGCACCGGAGGTGGCTCGGCAAGAATGATCCATGGAGAAAACGTGGAGACCTGTTCGATGGCAAATCCGAGACCCAAGGAATCCCAGAGCGTAGGAGCAGCGAAGAAGTGGAAGAGTTGCTGAAAAACTGAAAAGATTGTCCTAAGCCTGGAAAGAAGTGAAAGAGGCAGCAAGACAAGCCGCTGATGAAGGTATGGAAAACAAGGTCTGTTTTCTGGTAGTTGCCATACTGGAAGTTTCTCCGCACGCCTCATAGCCTCGACATCATGCATATCACGAAAAACGTGTGCGAGAGTCTGGTGGCCACCATAATCAACATGCCAAATAGGACGAAAGATGGTCCGAAAGCAAGGCACGACCTGATATTCATAGATATCCGGAAGGAGCTTCACGGAGGACGCACTACTCCTGATGATCAGGAATATGACGATGATCATGAGTCGGAGACGACACAAGGTCGTCGGAAGGGTAAAAAGTTCAAGAAGAATGAATATTACTGCCCTCCTTCTTGCTTCACTCTAAGCCAGGATGAGATCAAACAGTTTTTCAAGTGCCTTCTAGGAGTCAAATTTCCTTACGGCTACGCGGGCAAGATAAGCAAATACCTAGACAAGGCGAAGCAGAGGTTCAGTGGCATGAAGTCTCACGACTTTGTCGTGCTAATGACGTAGGTACTTCCGGTTGCACTAAGAGGGATAATGGACGAGCACGTCCGTGAAACGTTATTTGGCCTCTGCAAGTTTTTCGACGTCATCTCTAGGAAGTCGATTGGCGTGAATCAGCTAGGGAGGCTACAGGAGGAGATCGTGGTGATACTATGCGAGCTTGAGGTCTACTTCCCACCCGCATTCTTCGACATTATGGTGCATCTGCTGGTCCATGTCATGGAAGACATCGTCCAACTCAGGCCGATGTTCCTCCGCAGCATGATGGCGTTCGAAAGGATGAACAGACACATCAAAGGATACGTTCGCAACAGGTCCCGTCCAGATGGAAGCATAGCCAAGGGCTTTCTGGCCGAAGAGTGCATCTCTTTCTGCACGAATTATCTTGGCATCGAGAACCCTGTTGGTCTTCCCGTCAACAGGCACCTTGGCAAGCTCGACGGATCTGGTCACCGAGAGGGTCGTCGCAAACTGCATGCAGACTTCGATTTTCGACGCGCAGATTTTGATCGAGCAAACCTCGTCGCGCTACAGCATTTAGAACTAGTCGATCCTTGGGTACCGAAGCACAAAAGGTTAATCGAGAAGAAGTATAGTGACCGGGGCATAGAGAGGACGCAGGGAGAAATAATCAAAGAGCACAACTCAGATTTCACGCGTTGGTTTAGGAAGATGCTCCTTGATAATCCCCCACGATCGCATTCTTCTGACACGGAAAATATCATATTCACCTTGTCGCAGGGACCGATGCAAAACCTGGTGACCTATCAGGCGTATGATATCAACGGCTACACATTCTACACGGAGGAAAAGGACAACAAGTGTGATTATCAGAACTCGGGCCTAACGTCGGAATTCTACACCGATGACAACGTGAAAGAAAGATTCTACGGAAGAATCAAGGAGATCTGGGAGCTCGACTACTATGGAGAAAAGGTGCCGATGTTCTGTGTCAGATGGGCAAAGAGCGTCGAAAGAGAAGACCGGTATTTCACAACCATGGTTATACGCGAAGCAGCCAAATCCAAGGCCGCCGGTGCGAACGTGGCCGCGAAAAATGAACCGTGGGTACTGGCTACCAAAGTGGAACAATGTTTTTTCATTACCGACCCGACAAAGCCTAGCCGTGTTGTCGTGAGGAGAGGAAAAACAAACATCATCGGAATGGATGGAGTCGCCAATGAGCAAGACTTCGACCAGTACGGCGATCCAAAGATTGAAGATGACGACGACTACCATGCAGCAACATACATCACAAGAAGAAAAAGGACAACCCTACCCAAAAAAGGTAGCCCGTTCGAAAGAAGAAACATTAAAGTGCCGGGGCTAAATTATTCAACCGCGACAAAGAAGGGAAAAAGATTGTAAAACGCTAGCTCAAAAAATATTATAAAACGCGTGGCCGAAAAAGATTGTAATATTCATGGACAAATTATTATGACATATTTGTATCATGGACAAATTATTATGACATATTTGAATCATATTTGTACCACTTTTATGACATATATTATCACTTTTGGGAAATTTTGGAATATTTAAAAGTATTTTAAAAACAAAACAAAACTTTTATGGTATATATCACCACTTTTGGGCATTTTTTGGGATATTTAAAATTATTTTTCAAATAAAAAGAAAAAAGGTTGGCACTAGGATTCGAACCTGGGTGCTCATAGAGGTTTAGAATAGAGCAGTGGGCGAAACCAGTGGGATAGGCAAGTGTAGTTGTTAGAAGCAGTGTTGCAGTAGTTTTATAGAGTTGCTAGAACCCGATAAGCGTAGCGCACTAGCTCGGAGTGCGCTACAGATATCCGTAGTGCACTATGCCAGAGTGCGCTACACCTATCTGGGCTTTATCCATGTCAGCCCCATCTCATCCCCCATCTCTCATCCCATCTCATCTCTCATAGCCACGCTCGATCCCCCCACCGCCGTGCTCGATCCGCTAGCTGCCGCTGCCGCTCGATCCCCCCGCCGCCGCGCTTGATCCCCCCCAGCAGCCGCCGCTCGAGGAGGAGGGCATGGAGGAGGAGCCCCGCCCGCGTCCGAGGAGGAGGAGCGCTCGCGTGTCCGAGGAGGAGGAGGAGGAGGAGGAGGCCGTCATCCGCCCGCCGTCGTTCGCTTGTCGTCGGCGGCCCGCCGTCGTTCGCTCGTACTCGTCTCAGAGGTTAGCCCCTCCCCTCTCTCCCTCTCTCCCTCTCAGGTTAGCAGTGAGGTTAGCTAGGGTTAGCAGTGAGATTAGCTAGGGTTAGCAGTGAGATTAGCTAGGGTTGACAGTGAGGTTAGCAGTGAGATTAGCTAGGGTTAGCAAACATATCTACCTACTAAAATGATGCAAGCTGTTGATGTATAACCTAAAATGTGCTAAATCTTTTTGTGCAAGCTGCCTACTAAAATGTATAATCCTCACCACAAGTTAACCACAAGTGTGTATGGAGAGGTATAATCTGTTGATGTATAATCTTCCTACTAAAATGATGCAAGCTGTTAATGTAAAATATGATGAATCTTTTTGTGCTTGAGCACATCAGTGGAATGCTATTAATGCAAGGTTTAGTGTTGTTTGTGACCTCCTGGTGATGGTCTAGTGTGTGATGAAATGTTGCTGAGTTACATGTGCTAGATAATTACATCCAGTTTAGGCTCTAGATAGCTTCTGTTCTGAATAGAAGCTATGGTAACCATGTTGTTTGCTGACATAAATGGTTTTAGTGCTGTTCCAGTTTAGCTAGCTTCTGTTCTAGATAGGAATATCAATGCAAAAATATAATTCTACATAGGTGACTGACATGTATCATGATTGAAGTTTACATGCATAGCCACAAATGTATCTGTTCAACACTCACCCTACTCAAACTAAGAAACTTTTCAAACTTGTATGAAGCCCTTTCTTATGTCCTGTATGCAAGTTATTGTATGAAATGAGTCCTGATTTTTGCCGGAATGTTGATTAACTTCCGTTCGGCAGAAATCGGGCACTCCTAGTTTAAGAAAATTAGCAAAGGTCATGCCGGATTTTTCCGTGCATTTAACCAATTATTTGTTTTTTATTAGTGCAAAGATGTGTGACAACGACGAGGCTGGATGTTCTAAGAGCATCAGCGCTGAAGGAGAACTCAGACCTCTGGATAAACAATTGACATTTTGGGAGGCGGCCCAGCGGCTAGAAGACGATGAAGAATACCATCCTTTGGAGAGCGAGGATGATGAGATGGAAGATGCGGAGGAAGAAGCCGAAGGAACGGCGGGTGATGAAACCACTGATGGCGGCGAGGGCACAGGGAGTAGTAGCAATCCTCCTAAGAAGAAGAAGCCGAAGGATTGGTGCCCGAACACGGTCGGCACCGTTAGGGAGGAAATTACCGAAGTGATCCCAACAGGGGTTCCTTTGGATCCCGGCCTTGTCTTCAAAGGGTACGGTGGGCAAGTGGCGGCGATCACCTGGACAACCATCTCGATTAACACCGATAATATTTGGCATAAAGATAATGGCCACTTGCGCACACTCCTCTTCGATAAGCTGCACGCAAGATACAAGTTTCCCGCTAAGTATCAGAACACAAATTATCATGGGAACGAAGTAAAAAAATCCGCCCTCACAAAGATGAGCACCGCCCTGGCTAGTTGGAGAACCCGGATAAAGAAGAAGATCTATAAAGAAGGCAAAATTCTCGAGGAGATCCAGAAGATTGACCCGCAGATCACCAAAGATCAGTTCCGGGAGTTCAAGGAGAGGTGTGAATCCGAAAGAGCCCTGGCCAATAGTAATCGGGGAAAGGTGTTGCAGGCGATGAATATAGGTCATAACCATCTCGGATCTGGTGGATACAGAACCGCGGAGGCCAAATGGAATAAGGAGGACGAAGAGCATAGATCCAAGGGGATAGAAAACCCCTTTGTGAAATTCGAACACGGGAAGGTTCGAAACTTCATGAGGGCCCATTACCATGTGGACCCAAAAACCAAACAACTCACCGCGGATCCTGCAGTGAAGGAATTCGAGGAAATTGTGGTAAGTAATCTAATTACCGCGGATCAACTCGATTGCATTCTAATCGATGATCTAAAGGATTCACTATTACTTTTTCTGCAGAAGGAGGAAATTGTTGCTAGTCATGGATCCCAGGGTTCCTCATCCCAGGGGTCGACGGTGGCCACCCGGTGGGATAACCATTTTAACAGGGCGATGAACCGGGCCAAGAAAATAGAGCTGGTTACGAAGAAGCCATCGTCGGATGGCCGTCTCACCGGCCTCGGGGGTAAGAATTGGGTGGATCATTTTGGTCCACCGCCGAGGAAGCATGTGGCGCCGTCGGGAAGGAGCGAGGAGGAAAACCGCGAGGTGAAGGGTTTCGCAGCATAGTAAATCAAAAAAAATTCTACGGATGCGAACGGGAAGGCCAAGATCTAATCTAGGAGATGCAAAAAACGAGAGAGATTAGATGAGATCTTCATACCCTTGAAGTTTCGCACAGCGGAACGTTCGTCGGAACGTGGGTGATGTAGTCGTACTCTCTTCTCCTCCTCGCGATCCGAACCGATCTAGCACCGCAAGTGGCGATTCCTCCGAGAGATGCACACGTGCAGCACCTCGACGTCTCCTCCTTCCTTGGTCTAGCAAGTATGGTGGAGAGACGGATTGGGTCTACAACGCGACGGCGTGGTGCAAGTGGTGGAGAGTTTCTGCAGCAGGGCTTCGCCTACGTGCAGTCGGGAGGGAGAGAGAGAGGAGGGCAGCAGGGCGGCTAGGGCTTGAGGAGGAGGTGTCGGGGGTGGTGCGCCCCCAGCCCTCTTTATATAGAGGGGTGGGCGGCAACCCTATCCCCTCCCCCAATCCTAGGCCGGCGGCCAAGGAGGGAAGAGTGGGGGCAAGTCCCCCCCCCTCCTTCTAGAAGCCCCCTTTAGGGTTTCCCCTTGATTTGGCCGGCTGGGCCCTATGGGGTCTTGTGCCCCTGGCCCAATGCAGCCAGGGCACTCCCTCATAGGCCCATGCCCCCTCCCGGCAGGTGGGGCCACGTTGGTCCCCCTCCGGAAGGTTCTAGAAGCTTCCGATACAATTAACCCGAAACAATTCCGAACTCCAAAAACTGCATTGCCTTATATGAATCTTATTCTCCGGACCATTCCGGAACCTCTCGTGATGTCCCGGATCCCATCCGAGACTCTGAACAAAAACTCATAAACAAATTATCCAATCTATCCTAGCGTCGAGACACGTTAAGTGTGTGACCCTTCGGGTTCGAGAACATGCAGACATGATCTTCTATCAATAATCAACAGCGGGGTCTGGAAACCCATACTGACTCCCACACATTCATCGATGATCATATCGGATGAACCACGATGCCAGGATTCAATCAATCCCATATATATATTCCTTTCGTCTCGCGATATTTTACTTGCCCGAGATTTGATCGTCGGTACCGTCATACCTAGTTCAATCTCGTTCACAACAAGTACTTTACTCGTTCCGTAATCCGATATCACTTTGTGATTAACTCCTTGACCACATGCTTGCAAGCGGTGTTGATATCGATTACCGATTGGGCCCGAAGTATATCTCTTCGACTTGGGAGGGACAAATCCCATCTCGATACATACAACCCAACAGGTACTTTCCGATCACCTGAGAGACACCTTTATGATCACCCTCTCATAGGATGACGTTTGATGACCTCAAAGCTTTCTTCCAATACTAGGGAGTTGTATTATCTCATGGTCTAAGGAATACAATATTTGACATAAGAAATGCTTCGCAAAGATGAACACGATGACACGATCTAATTGCTCCGCTTAGTTTGGGTCTGTCCATCATATCATTCTCCCAATGATATGATCTCATTATTAATCGACAACTCATGTCTATGGTTAGGAAACCTTAACCATCATTAATCAATGAGCTAGTCCATAGAGGCATACTAGGGACACGGTGTTGTTCACAAACCACACAAGTATTAAAGTTTCCGCTTAATACAATTCTAGCATGGAATATAAACTTTATCATGAACAAGAATTATAATAATAACATCTTTATTATTGCCTCTAGGGCATAATTCCAACAGTCTCCCACTTGCACTAGAGTCAATAATCTAGTTTACATTTGGCAACAATCTCACACCCATGGCATTCAGGTGCTGATCATGTTTTACACGTGGAAGAGGTTTAGTCAATGGATCTGCGACATTCAGATCTGTATGTACTTTGCTAATATTCAGATCTCCATCTGCTATATAATCTCGGATTATATGAAACTTGCGGTTGATATGCTTGGTCTTTGGATGATATCTTGGTTCCTTAGCGAGTGCTATGGCGCCAGTGTTGTCACACAATATCTCCAGTGGGTCCAATGCACTTGGAACCACGCCAAGCTCAGTGATGAAGTTCCTGATCCAAACTCCTTCACTTGATGCTTCTGCAGCAGCCATGTATTCCGCTTCTACTGTAGATCCCGCGATCACGCTTTGCTTGAAGTTTCTCCAGCTCATAGCTCCTCCATTCAAAATATAAACGTATCCTGTCTGAGATTTAGAATCATCCTTGTCGGTGTCGAAACTAGCGTCGACGTAACCTTTTACGACGAGCTGCTCATCACCTCCATAGACCAAGAACATTTCTTTAGTCCTTTTTAAATACTTTAGGATGTTCTTCACGGCTGTCCAGTGTTCCACTCCTGGATCACTTTGGTATCTGCTCGTCAAACTAAGAGCATTGGACACATCCGGTCTAGTACACAACATGTCATACATGATAGAACCTATGGCCGAGGCATAAGGCACTTTGCTCATAGCTTCTCTATCATTTACCGTAGCTGGACACTGAGCCTTGCTCAATATCTTACCTGACAACATAGGCACTGAACCTTTCTTCGCCTTATCCATTCTGAACCTTTTCAGAACTTTTTCTAGGTATGTACTCTGGCTTAAATCTATCAGGCGTCTTTGTCTATCTCTATAGATTTTGATGCCCAATATATAAGCAGCTTCACCTAGGTCTTTCATTGAAAAACACTTGTTCAAATAACTCTTCACATCGTTAAGCATGTTAATGTCATTTCCAATAATCAATATGTCATCCACATATAGTACCAGAAATGTCACCGAGCTCCCACTCACTTTCTTGTAGATACAAGCTTCATAGCAATTTGGAACAAATCCAAAGCTCTTGATCACTTGATCAAAACGAAGGTTCCAACTCCGAGATGCTTGCTTCAGTCCATAAATGGAATGCTGAAGTTTGCATACTTTATCAGCATCCTTAGGATCGACAAAACCTTCGGGTTGCATCATATACAACTCTTCATCAATGTTGCCATTGAGGAACGCAGTCTTGACATCCATCTGCCATATTTCATAATCATGAAACGCAGCAATTGCTAACAAAATCCGAATGGACTTAAACATCGCTACGGGAGAGAAAGTCTCATCGTAGTCAACACCTTGAACTTGTCGAAAACCTTTTGCGACAAGTCGTGCTTTATAGACGATAATATTACCATCCGCGTCCGTTTTCTTTTTGAAGATCCATTTGCACTCAACGGCCTTTCGGACGCTAGGAGGGTCCACCAAAGTCCATACTTGGTTTTCGCTCATAGATCCCAATTTGGATTTCATGGCCTCTAGCCATTTCTCAGAGTCTGGGCTCATCATCGCTTCCTCATAGTTCGTAGGTTCACTGTCTTCTACCAACAAGACAGTCAAGACAGGGTTGCCGTACCACTCAGGAGGGGCACGCGACCTTGTCGACCTGCGACGTTCAGTAGCAGCATCGTCCGAAGCTTCATGATCCTTGTCATTAGCTTCCTCTATTGTTGGTGCAGGCGGCACTAGAACAATTTCAGGTGCTGCGCTACTCTCCAATTCAAGAGAAGGTTCAACAACCTCGTCTAGCTCTACTTTCCTCCCACTCACTTCTTTCGAGAGAAACTCCTTCTCAAGAAAGGAACCGTTCTTTGCGACAAACACTTTGCCCTCGGTTATGTGATAGAAGGTATACCCAATAGTTTCCTTAGGGTATCCTATGAAGACGCATTTCTCCGCTTTGGGTTCGAGCTTGTCCGGCATCAACTTCTTGACGTAAGGTTCACATCCCCAAACTTTAAGAAACGACAACTTAGGTTTAGCACCAAACCACAGTTCATACGGTGTCGTCTCAACGGATTTAGATGGTGCCCTATTTAAAGTGAATGCAGCGGTTTCTAATGCATAACCCCAAAATGATAACGGCAAATCAGTAAGAGACATCATCGATCGGACCATATCTAATAGGGTTCGATTCCGACGTTCAGACACACCATTGTGCTATGGTGTTCCGGGTGGCGTGAGTTGCGAAACGATTCCGCTTGCTTTGAGATGCGTGAGAAAATCATAACTCAAATATTCACCTCCATCATCGGATCGTAGAAACTTAATCTTTCTGTTACGATGGTTCTCCACTTCATTCTGAAATTCTTTGAACTTTTCAAATGTTTCAGATTTATGTTTCATTAATTAGATATACCCATATCTACTTAAGTCATCGGTAAAAGTGAGAAAATAGCGATATCCACCGCGCGTCGAAACACTCATCGGTCCGCATACATCGGTATGTATGATTTCCAACAAGTCCGTTGCTCGCTCCATCATTCCGGAGAACGGGGTTTTGATCATCTTGCCCATGAGGAATGGTTCGCATGTGTCAAATGATTCAAAATCAAGAGACTCCAAAAGTCCATCAGAATGGAGTTTCTTCATGCGCTTTACTCCAATATGACCTAGACGATAGTGCCACAAATAAGTAGTATTATCACTATCTACTTTGCATCTCTTAGCCTCAATATTATGGATGTGTGTTTCATCCCTTTCGAGATTTAGAAGAAATAAACCATTCACAATAGGTGCATGACCATAAAAGATGTTACTCATATAAATAGAACAACCATTATTCTCCGATTTAAATGAATAACCGTCTTGCAATAAACACGATCCAGAAATGATGTTCATGCTCAACGCAGGCACATAATAACATTTATTGAGGTTTAAAACTAATCCCGAAGGTAAAACTAAGGAGAGCGTGCCGACGGCCATCACATCAACTCTTGATCTGTTGCCAACGTGCATCGTCACCTCATCCCTTGCAAGCCGCCGTCTATTCCGTAGCTCCTGTTTCGAGTTACAAATATTAGCAACTGAACCAGTATCAAATACCCAGGCACTACAACAAGGGCTAGTAAGGAAAACATCAATAACATGTATATCAAATATACCTTTGATGGTGCCAGCCTTCTTGTCCGCTAAGTACTTCGGACAGTTGCGCTTCCAGTGACCCTTGTCCTTGCAATAGAAGCACTCAGTGTCCGGCTTGGGTCTAGACTTGAGCTTCTTCTCAACAGGGGCAACGCGCTTGCCGCCGCCTTTCTTGAAGGGCTTCTTTGCACCCTTACCTTTCTTGAAGGTGGGGGGCTTGTTGACCATCAACACATGATTATCCTTTTTGATGTCCACCTCCGCAGCCTTCATCTTTGCGAAGAGCTCGGTGATCGTATCAGTGGAACCAATCTGATTATGAGTCACTACAAAACTTTTGTAGCTGGGAGGGAGTGATTGCAGAACCCTGTCAATCTTGAGCTCCTATGGAATCTTGCAGTCCAGTTGCTCAAGGCGTTGAGTGTAGCCCGACATCTTAATGGCGTGCTCACTAACGGAACTCCCTTCCTCCATCTTGCAGTTAAAGAATTTCTTAGAGATCTCATATCTCTCAAAACGGGCCTGAGTCTGAAACATGGTTTTCAGCTCCTCAAGAATGTCGAAGGGCCCGAGATAGTCTTCAAAACGATTTTGAAGGTCCGATTCCATAGCAAACAACATGGTGCTCTTAATCACACCATAATCATCTTTGCGCGACTGATAGACAGCTTTCTCATCAGCCGGCGCATCTACAGCAGGGGCGTCACCTAATGCATTCTCAAGGACATAGTCCTTTTGACCGCCAGAGAGAATGATTCTCAGATTGCGGAACAAATTGGTGAAGTTAGACCCATTGTTTCTAAGCTTTTCCTTCTCAGCAAAAACGTTGAAGTTGAAGTTGGACTTAGCCATTTGATATACAATATTTGCAAGTACAAATTAGACTATGTTCATGATAACTAGTTCAACTTTTAATCAAATTACTAGATGAACTCCCACTAAATTCAACATCCCTCAAGTTGTTTAGTGAACATGATCCAAATTCACCACACCTAATCCGATCTTCACGAGAAGAGATGTGGTTTCAATGGTGGACAACAAAGTGTCGATCATATCATTCATATGACTCATGTTTAACCTTTCGGTTCATGTGTTCCGAGGCCATGTCTGTACATGCTAGGCTCGTCAAGTCAAACCCAAGTATTTCCGCGTGTGCAAAACTGGCTTGCACCCGTTGTATGTGAACGTAGAGTCTATAGCACTCGATCATCACGTGATGCTTGGACACGACGAACTTTCGCAACGGTGCATACATGGGGAGAACACAGTTTTATCTTGATCTTTAAGTGAGGAATCATCTTATAATGCTACCGTCGCGATCTAAGCATAATAAGATACATAAAAGGATAAATATCACATGCATATAACTTTATGTGGTATAGCCAATCTTCGCGCAATGATCTCCATCTTGTGCGTGCCGGCATGATCTCCATCACTCCACCATTATTGCCTCCACCACGAATAGCAACTACAACTATTGCTAACTACTTAGCGATAAAGTAACTATTATATGGCGTATAAGAAGTTGACACACAGGTCATACACAATTATAAAGACAACCATATGGCTCCTGCCGGTTGTGTACTCATCGACATGCAAGTCGTGAAACATTACAAAACATGATCATCACATACAATATACACATCACATCTTGGGACATACCATATCACAGAAAACACTCCCTGCAAAAACAAGTTAGACGCCTCTACTTTGTTGTTGCATGTTTTACGTGGCTTATGGGAGTAGCAAGCTAAGAACGATTCTTACCTACGGAAAGCCACAACGGTGATATTATGGTTGCTAAACTCCGGTGTAAATCCCATGACAACTATAGTGAGAGAAACTGGCATCCACTAGCCGCATGTGTGGAACAAGCCACACGTCAAGTGCGGAGCCGGTCTCGCGAACGACGTCGCGTAAGGTTGGCCTGGACCGCTTCAATCTCACTATCCCGCGTCATAAGAAGAACACAAACAAGAGGCTTGCAATAGAAAACATCAACGCCCGCAACAACCATGTTGCGTTCTACTCGTGAAACACATCTACGCATAGATCTAGCTCTCATACCACTGAAGGGTTTCGCAGCATAGTAAATCAAAAAAATTCTACGGATGTGAACGGGAAGGCCAAGATCTAATCTAGGAGATGCAAACAACAAGAGAGATTAGATGAGATCTTCATACCCTTGAAGATTCGCACAGCGGAACGTTCGTCGGAACGTGGGTGATGTAGTCGTACTCGCTTCTCCTCCTCGCGATCCGAACCGATCTAGCACCGCAAGTGGCGATGCCTCCGAGAGATGCACACGTGCAGCACCTCGACGTCTCCTCCTTCCTTGGTCCAGCAAGTATGGTGGAGAGACGGATTGTATCTACAACGCGACGGCGCGGTGCAAGTGGTGGAGAGTTTCTGCAGCAGGGCTTCGCCTACGTGCAGTCGGGAGGGAGAGAGAGAGGAGGGCAGCAGGGCGGCTAGGGCTTGAGGAGGAGGTGTCGGGGGGTGGTGTGCCCCCAGCCCTCTTTATATAGAGGGGTGGGCGGCAACCCTAGCCCCTCCCCCAAGCCTAGGCCGGTGGCCAAGGAGGGAAGAGTGGGGGGCAAGTTCCCCCCCCCCCTCCTTCTAGAAGCCCCCTTTAGGGTTTCCCCTTGATTTGGCCGGCCGGGCCCTATGGGGCCTTGTGCCCCTGGCCCAATGCGGCCAGGGCACTCCCTCATAGGCCCATGCCCCCTCCCGGCAGGTGGGGCCATGTTGGTCCCCCTCCGGAAGGTTCTAGAAGCTTCCGGTACAATACCGATTAACCCGAAACAATTCCGAACTCCAAAAACTGCATTGCCTTATATGAATCTTATTCTCCGGACCATTCCGGAACCTCTCGTGATGTCCCGGATCCCATCCAAGACTCCGAACAAAAACTCACAAAGCAATTATCCAATCTATCCTAGCGTCGAGACACGTTAAGTGTGTGACCCTTCGGGTTCGAGAACATGCAGACATGATCTTATATCAATAATCAACAGCGGGGTCTGGAAACCCATATTGACTCCCACACATTCATCGATGATCATATCGGATGAACCACGATGCGAGGATTCAATCAATCCCATATATATATTCCCTTCGTCTCGCGATATTTTACTTGCCCGAGATTTGATCGTCGGTACCGTCATACCTAGTTCAATCTCGTTCACAGCAAGTACTTTACTTGTTCCGTAATCCGATATCACTTTGTGATTAACTCCTTAACCACATGCTTGCAAGCGGTGTTGATATCGATTACCGAGTGGGCCCGAAGTATAACTCCCCGACTTGGGAGGGACAAATCCCATCTCGATACATATAACCCAACAGGTACTTTCCGATCACCTGAGAGACACCTTTATGATCACCCTCTCATAGGATGAGGTTTGATGACCTCAAAGCTTTCTTCCGATACTAGGGAGTTGTATTATCTCATGGTCTAAGGAATACAATATTTGACATAAGAAAAGCTTCGCAAAGATGACCACGATGACACGATCTAATTGCTCCGCTTAGTTTGGGTATATCCATCATATCATTCTCCCAATGATATGATCTCATTATTAATCGACAACTCATGTCTATGGTTAGGAAACCTTAACCATCATTAATCAATGAGCTAGTCCATAGAGGCATACTAGGGACACGGTGTTGTTCACAAACCACACAAGTATTAAAGTTTCCGCTTAATACAATTCTAGCATGGAATATAAACTTTATCATGAACAAGAATTATAATAATAACAACTTTATTATTGCCTCTAGGGCATAATTCCAACACGAGGTTCAAGAACTTAAGGAACAAGTGGCGCGGATCCCGCAGATCGTCCAAGACAACCTGGCAATCACCCTCACGTACATCCTGCCTACCTTGGTGTAGTCAATAGCGAACTGGAGTGCGGGTGGTCGAGTAGGGCCATGCCCGATTCCAAGCATGGTCAGCAGCCACTCGAACAATGCGGCGCCGACAAATCAGGAGAACTACATGTTCGTGACTCCGCCCGCTAGCACCGCGGTGCCGCAAGTGTTGGTGACTCCCCCTGCCATCACCGCGGCGCCAGACATGTTGGTGGCCCCCTGCCATCGTCGTGGCGGCACTGGAGCTCCAAGCACCCGGTAGGGAGAATACACCGGCGGCCAGCACCGCGCCATCAAGCAACCCTTCTGTCTCTTGCACGCCCATCGCCGTATGCGGTGCCTCGACATTAGCCGATCTCGACGCCATCACGGTAAACAAATTGCTTTACCGTCTTTCACGCCATCTATTACTCTTATGGCATCTCTGACGACGCCGTACATGTTTTCCGCAGACGGATGTTCCTTGCACTCTCTTATGCTACATGAACAACGAGCTGAGGGATGTTGCCAAGGGTACCATCGTTCAACCCTTGCAGCGCACATTCCACTCAAGGCCGATGCCAGATAGCGTGCACAGGGTTAAAATTAGTCGGGTGCTAAGGGGCTGCGACGACCTGGAACCTCCCATTCAACCCCCAGGAGCGGATGTAGAAGAGTCGGCTGTCCTCAAAAGTTGCTTAGGCTTATTCTTGCAATGGCCAAAGAGCATGATCCGTTTGGGGACGGCGGGGGCCATCACGCCACAGACAACAGCACCGCCTGTCATGCCCCCCTTATCGCCCTCGCCGTCACCTCCAAGCGGTGGGTCGGATGATCATGTTGATGATATGCACATGGTGCAGGATCCGGCCGAAGACGACGAAGACTGGAATGATCACTTCTTCAACACTCAGTTTAGCAACAAAGACCTAGCTAGTGGCCCCACAGAGAAAGCCACTATCACCAAGCGTCTGTTTGGTTCTCAGGAGACGCCTCTAGCTTGCGCCTTTACAGAGCCAGCTGATATAACCAACCGGCCCTTTATTCTAAGCCCTAACACACTACATAGGGCGTCCGGTGCTCAGATTGCGGTGCCTGCCCGCTCTCCAAAAGGAAAAAGGGCAGGAAAAGAAAATCTAGCAGCTCGAGCCAGCCGGTGGCATCAACTGCGAATCCGATCAGGTTTCGGGACGGTCCACCAAGACCCGAGGGTATTATGTGGAGGATTCATGTGGCGGGTGAGCCCATGCTACCTAAGAATTTGCGGAGGCTCGCCAGTTCGTAACTGCAGAGTGTGCATGACGGAGTGCTGACGATAGAGAGACGCATTCTGGCGGAGAAAGATCCCTCGCACTCGGTATTCGTGGTTAAGGTGCCACCAGGCTTGGGCTTCATCGACAATGCCCCTGCGGATTTGTTCTTCTTACGGTTCGACGACATCTTCAATATGTTCCACCTATACCCACTGCACTATACCATGGTCCGCCTGTTTTCTCTCAGCCTGGCCATGCAGATCATTAGAGAGAACACACCGGGCATCGCTATAGTGGACCCCTACTACATGCATGACGGCTGCTTGGGTTCCCCCTCTGAACGACGTATCGTGGCCTCGTACCTAAATAGAATCCCCATGGCGCACAAGACAAAGGAATACATTCTCATGCCTTACTTTCCCGAGTAAGTCGTTATTCACTCGCCACCGTCGATTGGCTTTATTAGATTATCATCATTCTTTTTCCAACACATTCCATTTGAATTTTTTGCGCAGAGATGAACACTACACGCTCATATCCTTATCGCCGAAGCATTCCCATGCCATGTATTTCGACTCGGGGAGTCTAGAAAAGAAGAAAAACTACGACAAGATCAAGGAAGTTCTAGATGATGCTGTCACTGGCTATGCCTTGACGGAAGTCACCACCTTCGTGCGTACGAAGGTCAAGTTCGGCAGGCACATCTTCAACCACGTAACGGAGTTCCCCTGCGTGAAGCAGCCGGGAAAAAGTAAGAAGGAAGCCTACTACGCACTCCATCACATGAGGGCGTTCCTACTAGACCATCAGAATTCTACGCTGCCAGATCATCTCAAACAGTGGGCCGAAGCAAAGGCCAAGATCACTGATTCAGATATTAGACAAGAGATGTATCGCATCCAGCAGCAGTTTGGGGCAATCATCTTTCGTGATGTCATAACTTCGGTGGGGGGGTCTTCTACGGAGGAAATATTTCGAATAACCGTGACATAGAAGATCGCCTAGAGATGCAGGGTGACTATAGGAAGTTCATGACGAGACAAGGTGTCCTCCCATTCCCTAAGCCGAGCCAGAAGGCTTGATGTTGGCCTAGTTGTAGTTACAAACTATAGATGACCTTTGTGTGTGTGGACAAGTGTACATGCTACTACTTATCTTATTAGGTTTATGAATCATCGCTTACTTCTTTTGCTTATTATTATTATATATCAATCAATGCTTGGTTTTTTTGCTTACTCTTTGGTCCTTTGCTCACTTTGGTCCTTCTTTTTTCCATACTCTTTTTCGAGAATAATGTCAATGATTGAAATGTCGTGACACACTATATATGTGAATGTGCTACGACGGGATTGTGAGCCTTGTGATATGCACAATTCCAGGTCTCGTGCATCCTACTTGTCTCACCGTTCCGTCGTAGCATATTCCTGTGTCCAACGACCTATGTATATATATGAGGCATTCTTTTTTATTTACTTTGGTCTTTTTCAAGAATAATACCAATGATTGAAATGTCGTGGCACAATATATATGTGAATGTGCTACGACGGGATTGTGAGCCTTGTGATATGCACAAGTCCAGGTGTTGTGCATCCTACTTGGCTCACAGTTCCATCGTAGCATATTCCTGTGTCCAACTACCTATATATATATATATGAGGCATTCTTTTAGAGTTACTTTGGTCTTTTTCGAGAATAATGCCGATGATTGAAATGTCGTGGCACACTATATATGTGAATGTGCTACGACGGGATAGTTAGCCTTGTGATATGCACAAGTCCAGGTGTTGTGCATCCTACTTGGCTAACTGTTCCGTCATAGCATATTCATGTATCCAACGACCTAGCTAGTTATATATGAGGCATTCTTTTCGAGTTACTTTGGTCTTTTTCGAGAATAATGCCGATGATTGAAATATCGTGGCACACTATATATGTGAATGTGCTGCGATGGGATTGTTCTCCTTGTGCTATGCACAGGTCCAGGTGTTGTGCATCCTACTTGGCGAACACTTTCATCGTAGCATATTTCTGTGTCGAACAACCTTGTTATATATGAGGCATGCTTTTTGAGTTAATTTGGTCTTTTTCGAGAGAATGCCGATGATTGAAATGTCGTGGCACACTATATATGTGAATATGCTGCGAAGGGATTGTCCGCCTTGTGCTATGCACAGGTCCAGGTGTTGTGCATCCTACTTGGCGGACGGTTCCATCGTGGCATATTCCTGTGTCAAACAACCTAGTTATATATGAGGCATGCTTTTTGAGTTTTGTCTTTTTGATTTAGGAGTATTTTCTATAAGTGTATCTTCATATGCGACTTTAATTATACATGTTTTTTTCAATCACCGGTTAATTATTATTGTCAACTTGTAGCGTGGTAAGTCATGTACAAGGGACGGGTTCCCGGAGTCTACGATGATTGGGAAGACTGCCAGAGACAGGTGCACCATTTCAGCGGCAATAGCTACAAAGGGTACAACACTATGGCGGAGGCGGAAGCTAGATACACGCGTTATCTAGCGGGAGTTAGGACGAGGAACCGGATAAAGACCTACAGCTTCGTCGCGGTGATCATGCTTATCTTCTTTGGTTGTTTATCCCGTGTTTGTGTCTAGATAGTTTAGATGTCTAGGCGAGCTTTCGAGCTCTAACTTGTTCGAGACACATGTATTCGCATGTCACCAACTACTTTGTAACTTGATCGAAACAATGTATAACTTATGTATTCATATTTGGGACTTATCTATATGTATTTGTTTCAATCTTGTTTTGTGAATTGTGTACTTATATATATAACTCTATATCTTATATCTGTGTGTATATCTGCCTGTAATATTGTATATAATCTGTATTGTATATCATCTGGCTCTGAAATTAAAAAAACACCCATGGCGCATATGGCACAGCTTCTGTGGCGCATAGTGTCTAAAGCGCACCTGCGCAGGCTAGTGGCGCACTACCACATGCGCCACAGAAGATAAGTCTTGTAGCGCACCTGGACAGCTATCTGTGGCGCACTGGCATGTGCGCCACGCCTATCTCGGCACAACCGTGGTGCACCAGGCAGTGCGCCACAGCTAGGAGATAGCCGCAGCGCAAGCCTAGTGGCGCACGGGCAGTGCGCCACGGATGGCTTTTCCACGTGCGCCACTAACGAGCGTTTTCCTAGTAGTGACTGCCGCACAACCGCCTGATCTCCCTATGGTTGACCAATCGTTGCGCAATTTGGGATGACGCGGCGGCACTTCTCCGTGGCACGGCGGTAGTACCGGGTCTCTTCCTTGCGTGTTACCGTCGTCGGAGGGGGAGATCCACTATCACTGCTCCGAGCACGCATGTGCGTGCGGCGCTCTCTCCCAAACCTACGTGGGCGGCGATGCCGTTCCGCCCCGGCGCCAACGATGGCGAGGCCGAAAGCTCGAGGGTGGAGGCGCGTGCTAGCCTGGTGCTCTATGCTCGCTCCACCTCATGCCATGCTCGCGATCTCGGTGGCCTCGGACAGCAACGATGACGATGCCTGTGAGGCCAAGTTCAGCTCGCTCAGGACCCTCGTCTTTGATGTGTGGGATTGCGCAAAGGGCTGCCACGCCGAGCGCACCTACGAACAACAGTACCTTCGCTGTGCTCTGCGTCGTTCCGCACGCGAGCACCAGGCGCGGCTCGGCCTCCTCGTCGTCCACAACTCTGATGATGACACTACCGAAGACAAGGAGTAGGCGCGCGACACCGTCGGAGATGCTCAGGTGAGTAGTTACCACCGATAGCTAGGGTAGAGAGCGTGCTAGGATTTGTTTTGATGCCTCAACGGCATCAATTTTGCTTGTAAATTTGTTGATCTAGGTGATCAAGAAACCCTTTCGTATGTATGAACTTGTTTGGATCTGGCTCCAATAATATTTTGTTAATTATGCAGTTGTGATTACTGTATCTGTTATGCGAGGGATTTTCACATTGTAGTTAACTGCAAAACACTTTTGGACGCGCGCTTCGATGTATTTGGTAAGATACTTTAGGTAAATACTATCTAACGGGGTCCGATCGGAAGCAAAAGATCGGCACACCCAAAGACGTCGATTCCGATTCAATCGGGCGTTTCGGAAAGAAACGTCTCGATTAAACGGCGTGATACGACGGGTACCAGAGTAAACGGTGTGATACGATATTAATGCATACTGAACAAGAAATGGCTCCATAATCACCGCACCCTTCCCCCGACAGTCTATTCCCTGGAGCTCCGCCTAGCTTCCATCGCTTCCACCGCCGACCGCCCCCCATCTTGTTAATCCGCATCGCTGCACTCCTCCCCCCTCCGGCTAAGAATCCATTTGCACGGAATCTTCCTCACCGCTGCACATCCACTTCAACCTCCTCCGTGGCGGCGCATGAAGCTCCAAGGCCACCGGTCGTCGTCGGGGTGACCTTGCTTCCACCGCCCCCCATCTTGCTAATCCGCATCGCGGTGCTCCTTCCCCCTCCGGCTACGAATCGATTTGTAGGGAATCTCCCTCACCGCTGCACATTCCTCTTCATCCTCCTCCGTGTTGGCTCGTATGAAGCTCCGAGGCCGCCAGTCGTTGATGGGGTGACCTGCGGCCGCCGGATGTCAAGGTCGGGGGGATTTTTGGTGGCTTCTCCCACCTAATCAGGGGGTGAATCGAGCACTCACGCCCTTTTTGGTTGCTAGGCAAATCTAGCTCTCACGGGAGAGCACCCACCATCCGCACCACCACGACACGACAGGAGAACGTGATGAATTTTTGACCCCAAAATCCATGATTTCTTTGTTGTTTTCATGTATCAGATCTAATTTGCACATGTAGGTGTGTAGTTTCTTTACACATTTGTGCTCACATCTGTAGCTTGGCTAGGTTTTAGATTCCCGGATAATGACCTTTTTATTGGATAAATGCTACTCGTTTTTATGCTCCCGTGTAATGTTGTTCATGCTTCCACATATCCACAAATATGCTTCTTGTACAATATGTTTCTCACATTTTTTTACCCGGTTGATTAAGATGTTCTTGGGTACACATTCAGAGAGATTTGGCGACAACCTTTATATCCATTATTTTTGAAATGTTTCTGCTTCCACAGAAATTTCAACCTGTTGCATACAAACAATTTAATGCTTCTAGCATCCATGCTACCATCATACCACAAATATGCTTCATGTATTCTAGATGTGTAATCCCATATAGTTATATATAATTTGCATACCAACATGATTCCATTTAGCTTCCATGCTTCCATCATACCTGATATGTTTCAGGTATTATCATTACCTTTTTATGGCTTACATTTGAAATATTTCTGCTTCTACAAATATCATTATATATATCTGCTACATACAAACAATTTCATGCTTATATCATCCATGCTACCACCATACCACAAATATGTTTCATGTAATCGCATTGTTTAATTCCACATAGTTATATACAATTGCATACCAACATGATTTCATTTACCCTCCATGATTCCATTATACCACAAATATGTTTCATGTATTCTCATTGTCTAATTCCATATAGCTATATACAATTGCATACCAACATGTTTCCACTTGCCTTTTTTGCAGCAAACATATCCAAAATGCCTAAGGCTACAAAGGCAGAAAAGGATGTTCAACCAGAATCTAGACTAAAGAGTCATTTCTCGGGGTCTCGACTGAGGGACATTGTACTAGCTCTTAAGAAACTGATGGCTGACATGGAGCCTGTTGGGAACCCCAAGAGCAGGGTGTGAAGCATCACAGCAGCAAGTTTTCCCTTAGTAAGAATTCGAGGTTATCGAACCAGAAGGAGGAAGGAAATGTCACACAGGTGTTGCAAGCAACGCGGAGACCTGCACAACACAAACTCAAAACTTTGCCATAATGAACAGTGAGGTTGTCAAGCTCACCGGTTTGCTGTAACAAAGGATTAAACGTATGGTATGGAAGGTAATGGTTTGCATCAAGTAAACAAGTAACAGTGAAAGATATATCAATGATAAAGATTGGACCGGGGTCCATAGTTCACTAGAGGTGCTCTCCTTAGATAAACAACATGGCATGAAGGGTAACCAAATTACAGCAGGCAATTGACAGGAACTGAGCAAGGCATAACAATGCAATACCAGACAAAAATATCCTATGAGGTTCGATTGGGCATGTCACATCCCAAATTTTAGATTTGGTCCGCATATAATTCATTGCATCGCATCATACTTTTCCATACAAAACCGTCGAGTGAAAAGGTTCGGCGGAACGCTATTTTCGAAATCCTATTCTATTTTGCTACGAGGCTCCTGCGGGAGGCTTTAGTAGGACTAGCGTTGTCCACCCTTGTAGCCTAGTGGTTTCTCTCAAACCTTGACCCTAGATTGTTCCCCTCGATTGTACGAAACCGTAGGAGCAAGAATCGCTCGATTCGGAGCTCGTACGGAAAAGTTGTCGCCATTTTAGTGAGTCGTCGGAAAACGGTCCGAATTTCCGGACCGATTTCCGAGTCCGAAACCAACTCCGCGCCGTTTTCGCGTAGGATTCCGCGTGGGGCCCCACTTAAGGACCCCACCTGGCCGACCGACCCCTGCCCTCCTCGATAACCACCCCGCCACCTCGCCTCGGGACGCGTGCCGCCTCCCCTCGATCGCCCCCGCGCGCCGCCTCCTGGCCGCATCTCGCCGCCGTCGCCCGTCACCCTCGTCCGCCGCCAGGTACCCCCTCCCGCGCCGCCTCCTTCTCCTCTTCCCGCCGCCGGCGCCTCGCCTCGCCACCGCCCGCCTCGCAGCGCGCCGCCACCCGCCCGCCTCGTAGCCCGCCGCCGCACTCCACCCGCGGCCAGCCGCCGCCAAGTCGCCCTCCACCGCGCGCCCCGCGCCATCCACGCTGCCCGCGCTCGCCGCCAGCTGCTGCGCGCTTGCCGCGCCGCTGCATGCGTTGCCGCTTGCCTCGCCGCATGCGCTGTTGCGCGCTAGCTGCTGCCCTGCACGCGCGCTGCTCGCCGCGCGCCTTCGCGAGCATGCACGCACGTACGCGCGCCGTCTTGCGCGCCGCATTGTCGATCTTGAATCGCACGTTGACCGTCTCCCTCTCGCGCAGGAAAAACACCGACGCCGGAACCGATCGCCGCACCGTCCGGGACTCGCCGCCGTCCGTTTCGCCGTTCGTTCCCGGTAAGACTACAGCCGCCGTCAGATCTTAGATCAGCGGCTCAGATTGTTCGTTGACCGGTCAGACTCAGGCGTTGACTAGTCAGACGCTCAGTGAGCGCCCAGTCAGCAGACGCTTTGACCAG
This sequence comes from Avena sativa, assembly GCA_916181665.1. Classification (NCBI taxonomy): domain Eukaryota; kingdom Viridiplantae; phylum Streptophyta; class Magnoliopsida; order Poales; family Poaceae; genus Avena; species Avena sativa. Next base: position 163,660,821 of record OV702282.1, read on the forward strand.
TCAACAGACACAGTTGACTGGTTAATTTCGTTAATTCTTTTAGTTGACATATTTCGGTAGAAACTTGTAAATTGCGTAGAAATTAAATCGCTTGGCCAAAAATTGCAAATAAAATATGTGCAGATTCAGTGAGTCGTGTAGAATCTCGCTGTACCTTTGGTTCAGGCTTTTGCAGCAAGGTTTAGTACAGTTTAATCAAACTAGTTAGTGGCCTTTTCGGAGTAATAAATTCGTAGCTCCAAAAATCGCGTATGATATGTCCCTAGATTCAGTGGAACGAGGGGAATCTCATCGTGAATTAAAAAGATAGGCTTACAGTGAAAACTTCTGCAGAAACTGTCTAGTGGCTTTCTGCAGTGTTTTAATTACTCGGGGAGTTTTATAATTCCTTTTTGAGTAATTCCAGTTGGTACTGTTTCTAATCAGAGATGCCTATGCTGTAGAATTTTTCCAAGATTTTACAAACAGTATACTACCGGTAGTGAATTAATTGAGTACTAGCTCTAGTTTTGAGCATTATATTTTGCATAATAGTTTTCCTTGCGGAAAAACTATTTTACATGCATGCAATCGGTAGTATTATTGATTAGGATTATGTGGTGCAGCTGTAGCACCAATTCACTTGTCTTGCATACCTTCATGCATCATATTTGTTGCATATGCTTGTGGATTGTTTGTTTATGATTGCAATTGTATCGTGTAGATTGTGACGAGTGCAACGCTTGCTCGTGTGTGGATTGTTCTTCCGACCGCTACAACCAAGGCAAGTAAATGCTACTTTGTTCATGATATCGTCCTACTATTTTCAATGCATTGTCGTGTATTTTGTAGATGCATGTGTAGGATGATACTATCTCTATGCTATGTCCTATTATGTGGTAGGGTTTTCCTTGTAGATGAACCACCATTGGTAGATGTGCTTAGTCATACTATGTTGAACGAGGGCTGGGTTACATCATTGAGACTTGTTTCTAAAAGTATTGGTTTGTGAAAACTAAAACAACTTAATCAATGAATCTCCTGGGTGTGATGGTATTGATAATTTTTGGTGGTTTCATTGCGGAAAGGCACCCAGGTATCAAGAGAGAATGATTGGCTTCTTTATTGTGTAGCTTACGTGTACAACCATGTGCCAATAATGGAATGGGCGGTTGGTTGGACTTAGTAGGTTGTGGTAACTCGAACCCGCGTATCCAGAGATGTAGAATTTTGGTAGGTTGGACCGGTGCGCGTCGGGATTGAGGAGCTACTTCCCGAACAGTCTCTTCTTGGACTTCTCCCTATCATCACCCAAAATGAGAGTGATGGTACGAGCTGGGCTGGCCAAGTCACATGGGTAAAGTGTACTAACCCCTGCAGGGTGTATAATCTAATCGATTAGCCATGTCCCTGGTTATGGACAACTGAGTTTCTTGATACTGATTCTATGACATGTTTCTCGCTCATTCTAATTTCATAATTGTTTTAATATTGTTGGGTTAACTTAATTGGGATCTTTTCAAAGAAAATCAAAAACTGTTTATGAAAGTAGGACAAATGTATTTGCAAATGCAAGCCAGACACAGCTCCACTTGCCAAATATGCATGTAGTTGTTAGTACTATTGTCTCCATTACTAGCTCTACTTGCCATACATTCCATGTATTGACCCTTCGGGGCTGCTACGTTTCATGTTGCAGGTTATTCCGATTCTGATTAATCGATATAGGCCACGGTACTCCACTCGGCACTTGTTCACTTGTGGGCAATTTGAAGAATGGAGGATTTGCTTTATTTATGTTGCTACCTGAATAATTTTAGCTAGCCTTGTGCTAAGCTTTTATTGTAATAATGGTACTCTGGATCATCGTTATTCATGATACACGAATATTTTGCTATGTTATTCATCTTATTCTATTGTGCGCCAAGGAACCGATCCAGGGATTGGCATGTCACATAGAAGCCACGGTCTTTTCAGAACCGGGGTGTTATAGGGCAATACAACAATATACATAGACCGCCATCCAACTGCATATATGACTAGAAGTCCACCTTCAGGTTATCATCCGAACCCCTCCAGTATTAAGTTGCAAGCAACAGACAACTGCTTTAAACAACGTGTGTAAGGTAAACAATCCACTTGTTCCATGAACAAGAGACCATTGTTTTCTCCCTAGTAGAAACATCACATCTACAACCGAAGAGATTTCTGTCACTTCCCTTGGAAACTAGAGGCATGAACCCACTATCGAGCATAAATACCCCCTCTTGGAGTCACTAGCAACTACTCGGCCAAGATAGCTACTAACAACGGAGAGCATGCAAGATCACAAACAACACAGACATGATAGAATCATAAAGACAAAACCATTAATCAAAATAACAAATAATAAAGCATCTACAAGCTTGGTAGATTCTTCTTATATACTCAACATTGGATTAAACAGTTGGTGACCAAGCATGAACGAGAGGGATAAGCATTGGAGCATGAGCATGCATGGAGATGGTAGCAAGCATGTGAGGATTCAAGAGGAGGCCACGGATGAAGATTTCAGAAATTTGAATCCTCCATAATGAAGAAAGAAGGCTTGGACGAAATATTCAAGAATATTACATCATAAATTCTTCCATAGCTTAATTTGGTGCTGCGACACCTTTTATTTTGGGCCAGACCCATGTAATTTTTGCAGGAATTAAAATAGACACTTTTAGAGTATGTATTTGAGGAGAAAAGGACTTCTAGGGTTGGTTTCGGCCACCACCTCTATGGCTTGCCGAAATCCCACCTTTTCCTCCTTAAATACCCCCCATAGCCGTCACTTTAGACTCGGATTTTGTTTACACATAAAGTTAGCCATCATAGCAACTTCGCCAAGACTCAAGCATCGCAGAGGCCTCTTGTACTTCGCACCTATACAGGATCCCACCTTTTCAATAAAGCTTTCATCTTAATCCGCAATATCTTGATTGATATATTAGTTCTTACTTGTTCGTGATTTCAGGTAGGAATTAAGACCCTCGCTGGTCAGGCTTATCGTGCTTCCGCAGGATCTGTAACCTCCAGGAGATTGGCGTAGCAATTCCATTGGCACTCGTGCTCGCACGTGCGGATCGTCAAGCCCGAACTCCACCAAATCGAATATCATCATCTCATCAAAAGATTAGACACCTTTGCCCTATCATCACTGCTCCCCCATTCAAGGTGAACACATAACTGGACTGAGATCTAAAATCATCAGAATCAGTGACAAAGCTTGCATCAGTGTAACCCCTTGCAACAAGCTCTTTGTCACCTCCATATGAGATAAATATATCCTTAGTCCTTCTCAAGTATCTAAGTATATTTTTCACTGCTATCCAGTGATTCACTCCTAGATCACTGATGTCTATGCATTTCTATTCTTGTAGACATTTGTTGGGCCTCCAAGTGCAGAGGTTTGTAGAACAGCAGCAAGTTTCCCTTAAGTGGATTACCCAAGGTTTATCGAACTCAGGGAGGAAGTGGTCAAAGGTATCCCACTCAAGCAACCCTGCAATCAAGACACAAGAAGTCTCTTAGCCTCAAGGGAGAACTACTCCCTCCTCATCATGGGAATGAGAAACAACAATGGAGATGGTGGTGGAGATCGATGGATATGGCTCCTGGGGCAATTCCCCGTCCCGGCAGGGTGCCGGAACAGAGACTTATATCCCCCGAATCTCCCCTTCGGTGGCGGCGGCGCTGCAGAAGTTTTCGTGGCTTTCTCCTAGATGTTTTAGGGTTTCTGATTCCGGAGGCTTTTATAGGCGAAAGGGGGACGTCGGTGGCCGCTAGGGTTGCCCACACCTGGTGGTGGCACGGCCAGGGAAGGGCGCGCCACCCTAGGGTGTGCCCACCCTGGTGTCCCCCTCCGTCTGCTTCGCGTTTCCGTATTACTCCGGGAAAAATAGGCAGATTGGCTTTTGTCCCATCCAATTCCGAGAATATTCATTTTTTAGCTTTTCTAAAACCAAAAACAGCAGAAAACAGGCAACTGGCACTGCGGCATCTTGTCAATAGGTTAGTTCCAGAAAATGTATAAAAATACCTCAAAGTGTAGATAAAGTATAGCAAAGTTGATACTAAACAAGCATGGAACATAAAAAATTATAGATACGTTTACGACGTATCAAGCATTCCCAAGGTTAACTCCTGCTCGTCCTCGAGTAGGTAAGTGATAAAAAGAATAATTTTTGAGGTGACATGCACCACAATCTTGATCAAAATATTGTAAAGCATTGATAGCTGGGATTAAAGTACTCTAAACATGAGCATGAAAGATGTAGCTCTAACAATAAGACATAGCAACTATGATGTAACATGAAAGGGTACAAACAAAGATCATGAATAACAATGCATTGAAAGACGTTTGTTTGTTTCACATATAGAAAATATAGCATAGTGGTATTCAGCTTATCCCTCATGGAGTAGCAAAACATAAATGCATAGGACACCTTCAAAGTTCATAAGGGTCACTAGATACAAATAGTTCAAGAACAAGAAATATCAACATTATGAATAAATCAATAAGTTTTGGGACAATGCAGATAAAACTAAGAATGACAAATATGCTCTCTTAATTGGTGCATAAATATAGAAGGTGGAGACTCAATATAAAAGTAGAAGAAAGGCCCTTTAAAGGGAAGCAAGGATTTCAAGTTTCATAAAGAGCTTTCAAAAATTATGGTACTTGTTAGCTTTCATCTCACATTGCCCCTATCATAAGCATCTTAAAGTGATTAAGATTAAAGTGAACAAAGTATGGAGTATATGCTTGACAATTATAAGTTGGCAATCTCATGTCCCTTGAGTACGAGGGTTGTTCCTCATGCTATTCAACTTTAGTTACCGATAAGTTCTTGTCATTGTAAGTATATGTGTATCATAAAGAACCACCAACGGGGTACCCCCGAAACTCATTATGTGACAATGATTACTATCAGTATCTTAATACTAGTAGCAACCCCCGCAAATAACACGAAGTTCTTTATCGTGTGAATCGTAGTATTGAGTCCGATACATATCGTATGAATTCATTGATATTTTATATTTTCCGATATGAAACACTAGGTTATTCTCATTTCCTGGCATGTACTCTTTACTCATCCTGTACTATCTATGTTTCTGTGTTCAATAACTTGATCACGTGACCGGCCAGACGATGACGAACATCATAGTACATGAGTGGGCCTAGAGTGTAACTCTCCATTGTTAGGAGTATCAATTCCCACGAGCACACAATGTGAATGATTGGCGAACCATCTAGTATGAACACGCATCAACTGTATAATTACTATGTTGGGAGCAACTTTTGGGGAATCTTGCCATGTCCATATTGTACCCAAGTTCATATGTGTCTTGTGGTCAAACGATTTCTTGTAAAGGCAATACAATGTCATATGAGATTAAATCGATAACCATATTGATGATGCGTTCCCATGGTATCTCATGTTTGGGTCTATCCATCGTCGTTTTTCTCTAACAACTCCGATCATATATGTCATCGGCAACACCACAATCATATTGTCACTTTGCCAATTGTTAGGAAACCAAAACTATCATTGACATACATACTAGTTTTAGAGGCATGACCAGACATATCTTTGTATGGTGTTTATCATCCCACACATGTATTAGGTGTTTCCTCCAAATACACATTATTCGAAACTAATATAATTATAGCATAGAATGATAAACTTAATTATGAAACAGAAATATGAATAATAATACATATTATTATTGCCTCTAGGGCATATTTCCATCACACCCTAGCCAATAGGTGTCGAAATTTTTATTCGCACCGCTGAGAGGATACATGCTTTGTTGCTTAGTACCTTCCAAGGTTTTGGCGAGGCACTCGTCCTCCTTGGACCTCCACTTGGGGCCTTGGATTCCATGGCCTTTTTTGTGTGGCTTCGCCGCTTACTTCTTCTCGACATGCGATGGCGCCTCTTCGACTTCATCCTCCTCATCTTCCCACTCCTCCTCTTGCTCATCCTCTTGCGATGGCGCCTAGGATTTCTCTTTTGTAAATATGGTGGCTGCAGCCTTGGAGCCGTTTTGTATGAGGTCATGCACGAAGGAATCGCCCTGAGTTATTCTACCAAATAGGCTACACGCGTCCTGGTGGCCAACGATGAACTGTTGTGAAGAACCAACTCCTTAAGCGCTTGTGGCTAGGCCGAACGAGACTGATCCGAGGCGCAACGTAGTCGAGCCATCATAGGCAAGGTTGAGGTTGGTGTTGAACCCGGCGTGACAGGGAGGATTGGAAACACGTTCATTTCCATCGAGCGGTGAGAAGAGAGAGAGTTGGGATTGAACTAGCCGAGTGTATCGACATCGGGATACTCAGGAGAGTAGAACCTCGACAACAATGTCGCATGACCCTGACCCTCGTGGAACATCAACGAAGAGGACGCTGAGAGGATTGTCAGCGACAAGACGCTCCCTTGGCTCCCAAAGGCCGATGCTGTATTGGCCAAGGTGAGGTAGTGCAGGCCTCTCGAAAGACACCATTGTTGCCTTGACTTTAGCCTTGGCCTCCCTCACCTTGTGGTCATACAAGATCACCGCTCCGCGTGCGACGTCCTTTGCCCACTCGACATTTCTCATGCCAGGTAACCGCTTCTTTGGCTACCTCGGGTTCTTTGGCGGCGCTTCCAACGAACGAAGGCTGGCGAGCTTCTTCAGTGGCATGGCGGCATGCAGAAAAGGCGCTGCGTCCTGGGAGGAAGAAAATGGCAAGACTAGGGCTGCGGGGATGTGGGGGTATGGGAGAAAAAAGGAGGAAAAATAAAATGGGTGGAGGCAAAGTTTGCTCCGTCTCACTGACAGAGCTGACGCACTCGTCTTTTAGCTTGATCCGACGCCCCCTCTCACCCTCGTGGGTTGGGGTGCAGCGGGGCGTCAGATGAAAAACTTTACACTAAATATAACTTGGCTATGGGGGAGGAGGTGACCGGGCATGATTTGGATACCAAAGTCCCCATGTGCCGTTTTGGGGCTGTAGGAAGGCGGCTTGAGATGCTTTTGTCCTGTTGTAAAGGCGTAGCCAGTCCGTGAAATACGAATGCTTGCTTCGGACTCCATGCGTTTGGAGAACTTACTTGACAAGAAAGTGGATCGAAGTTTACAAGAAAGTGGATCGAAGTTCGTGGAGTATGCGTACAGAAGACTTTTTCTAAAGGAAAATGATACTACTCCCCCGGGGGATAAAGTTTTTTCATCCCCCGGATCACACGTCATAGATAGGATTAAAGAGGCATCCAGACGGAGTCGCTTTCCTAGGGCCCACAAGCACAGTTTCACGTCTCTTCTTCCTCCCTTTATCCTCCCGTCTGTGTGCGGTGGAGCTTTTTTTGCCTTGAACTATACTCACCTCTTGCTCACGCCGTCCCGCCGCCATGGCTCTCTCACCTCCACGACCAGAGCCATGGAGGAAGCCGCGCGCCGCCCCGCGCCAGTTCTTCCCCGGTCGCGCACCGCTCCGCGCCTGGCCATGCTGCCTCTGCCCTGGCCGCGCGCCGCCGTGCGCTGCCTCTGGACACAGCCTGACCATTCACTGGAGCAGGCCTCGCCGCATCAGCCTTTGCTGCCCTTCTCTACTTGGCGCGGCACCGGTGTCCGAGGTGCTGCCATCAGGACGACGGGGCCTCTTCCGCTGTACGTGCTATGTCGTTGCTACCGAGCGCATACGGTTTTGCTACATTGGATCAACAACGTTGCTATTTTTGTACAAATTTTGGCTATGAATTCCGGCAAGTCCCGGTGATATATCCGGCGAAGTTTGTTTTTGCTACACTAAATAATTTTTTACTACATTTGTTCTTCAATTTTGTGACATTACCACAACTTTTTGCCATAAGATATTTGGCGATGTCTCATGACAAAAGTCTCCGGCGAAATCAATTTTTGCTATATTAGCGCATTCTGTTTGCTACCAATTGTTTGTGGTTCTGCTACAATAGCGTACAATTTCTGCTACTATGTCTCCGGCGAGATCTCCCGACGAGATCTCCGGCGAGACTCCGACAAGGTCAGATTTGCTATATTAGCATTTTTTTGCTATCACAGTTTTGTGATTTTGCTATACTAGCGCAAAGTTTTTCCTACAAGGTCTCCTGCGAGGTCTTGCGAAAGTCTCCGGTAAGGTCGAATTAGCTATATTAGCATAACTTTTTTGCTACACGATCACCGGCGAGGTCTCCGGCGAAAGCTCCGACGAGGTCCAGTCTATTTTTCTATTTTTTGGGTTGAACATTTTTTGCTACACATAGCAAAAACAAGACATTTTATAGTAAAATCGGGTGCTTTACAAGAAAAGGGGATTAAGCCAGAAAAGAATGGACATATGATTGGTTGGGATCGGGGAATGAAAATGATCAAATCCCCGGGACGCGTAGGGGTGTCCTTTTCTAAAACAGTGCATGGGTCAAGTGGGGCCACCTAAGTTGTGGCAGGCCCAGATTTTCGGAGCTGGAAGAATCGAACCAAAAGCTAGCTATCACATTTACACCCTGCTAATCCCACTGAATTGCACCCGACCCGCCGCAGAGACAACCACCACCACGCGGCCGGACAACACAGTGACGGCGTGAGGCAGATTTGGCGGGAGCCGACAAAGGAGGCCGGAGGCTATAAAATTCGGAAGAGACGACCAAGAGCTGCGACTTGGCAGGTCGGCTTCCTCTTCTCCACCATATCCAGCAATGGACATGGACTCGTCCACCGGCTCGAGGGGCCCCGCCGGCTTCGCGACTCAGGCCAATGCCCTCCTCCGCAAGAACCTCTGCTTCTGATACCGTTCTTGGAGATGCTACGAGTTGCGCATTAACATTTGACTTGGCTGTCTCGTTTGCTGTGCTATGCTGTGCTGCAGAAGAGGAACCTGAAGACGAACCTGTGCATAACCATCTTCCCGATCCTCCTCTGCGTGCTGCTGGTCGCGCTGCAGGGCGCCATCGACCGCGAGATTGACAAGCCCAAGTACCGCTGCGGCTGTGTCTGCGTGGACACGGCCGCGGACGGCAGCTGCAGGAAGACCGAGTGCGGCATCCAGTACTCCACGCTGGACCAGGTCGCCAGCTGCCCGATCCCTAGCCCGCCGCGGTGGCCGGCCCTGGTTCAGGTGCCCCAGCCTGAGTTCCGGGCAGTCATAGCATCTCCACTCGTTGGGCGTATCCAGGCCTAAAACGTACCATTTTTAGACCAGACGAAACTAGTTTTCGGTCTGGTTACGCCTAGTCGCCCAGTCGCGTATTCAGACCACGTTTTCAAGTTCGACTAAATTAACTTAAACTCGACGAAATAAGGACGAATATAGACGGAATTTTATTAAAGTAGGCGAGGGGTACATAGTACATCGATTTTAACTAGAAAAGGACGCCGCCGTGGTTGATGCCGGACGCCGCAACTACAGGCCGAGGCGGGGATTGTTGCCGGCCTCGATGTGCGCCATGACTCCGGCTAGAGTCCGCCCTGGAACGCTCCACCAGCGGTGGCGGTAAGCCATATTGTTACGCGGCGGCGGCGAGCCCGACGGTCCGTCGTGTCGGGCGAGTTTCTCGGCGTCTGCCGGCGAAAAACTGCCTCTAGAAGACCAGGTTGTCCTGATCCTCGGCGAGTGCCAGGCCTTGCATGGCGGCGATAGCGGCCTGGATCTCTCCGGCGAGTTCTGGGTCTTCCATGGTGGAGATAGCCGCCTGGATCTCTCCGGCGAGGTCCTGCCCGTCCGGCACCGGCGGAACGGGGATCCCGTCGGCGCTGAGGTTCCAGCCTAGGGGGAGACGCGTGTCCGGCGGGGCCGTATAGCGCGCCTCGCGGAGCAGCCGGGCTTCCCACGGCGACAACGTGCGTCGGCCGGCCATGGCTTCTCGGCGGAGTTGAGGAAGAAAGGTGCGGGCGTCCGAAGTTCCCCGGAGTTGTGGTGGTGTGAGGGGCTGTGAAGAGAGACGGCGAGATGTACGTCTTTTATAGGCCGGAAGAATGGCGGAAGGGGTGTAGCGGCAAGGACGAGAAAGCGGAAACGGCGGGAAGTTAGTGACCGCCGGTTCGTCGCGGGAGCCGAGGCGGCGACGGTGGCGCCGAAAATCGGCGACGCATGGCCGACGGTCGCCGCGCGGTTTCGAGGATGACGACGACTCGGCTTCCGTCACTGACTCGACGGGTCCACGCGCCGCTTTGATTTTTTTCGCCGATTTCGCTGAATCTGGCGTCCTCAGGCGTACCCGGAAACCTAGGTTCGGCCTGGGTATTCCGGACCAAAAATAACCCAAATCCAGCCGAAAACAGGTTCTTAGATATACGACTAGACCAGTTTTCGGCGTCCGGACCGAAATTCGGCGTTCGGATTGACCCCTGGATAGGCGAGTGGAGATGCTCTCGGGACCGTGTCCCAGCTGTTCGATGGTTTGCCTGAACCCACGTGCCGGGACAACGGGTCTTGCCCCGCCTCTTTCCCCATCACCGGAAGCAACCGCTCGCTCGCCGAGAGTATGTTATCTGTAATCGTAGATATGACATGTAAATATACTCATTTCTCCTTCATAATTCAAAGCTCACGCTTTTCAATGGCAGGTCTTTCGGCTCAACTCTTCCCTGCTCTCTTATCCTCTTTGAACTTCACCGACTACCTAGATGCACACTCCAAGATTGTTCCTGTGAGTTCCATAGAGGCCTAATTGTGCACCTAGATCATAGAGTTGCTGTATCATGTTTTCTTTGTTAACCGTCTCAAGCTTTTGGCTGGATCTTTTTTTCTCAGGCCTCTGACATGCCGACATCTTCTAGGCAGCTTTTAGACCCAGCGTTTACCCCAGGAAATAATTTGTATATTGTCCAGCCTCAGTGTCGGTCCAATTTATCGCAAACAATATCAGTCGATGCTAGGCCGCTAACCCTTCAACTCAGTAAGTAACATTCTCCTCTGTTGACATCCTCATTTTTCACTCGAGACAAGGAAAGACATGTATTCTGAATGAGGAGTTAATTAATATGAAGCAAGTAGACAACCATGAACATTACTACTTCATGATCTCAACAAAAAAATGATTACTACTCATGCTTTAATTGAACAGACAGTAGCATTTCACCGCCATTATAACAGTGGACCTGGTAAAGTGGTAATATTAGATCTTTTTTTTATATTTAGATTTAGCTTTCTTGTTTGACTGTTCTATGCATCTGCTTACATTTATAAAAGAAGGAACAGACCAGCTGACCAGGTCTCCTCAAATATCATGAAGTGCTCTAAGCTGATATAGCTGGGCAGGCAGGCGTCTGAAATTTAAACTATTGCTTTGAAATACCAGGATCTAAGTTAAGACATGTTAGCAAGTAACTTTCCTTTTATTACTGAAATCTTTGACACTTCCATATTTGTATATCAGAAGGTGTATTTTTTCGAGAACATGCTATAGGAGGAAGTTTTTTTCATATGCTTTTCTATTCCTGGCCTGCTAATAATTCAATTTCCAATGCTCTTTTAAAACCTCCAGATATAGACTGCAATCAAGGTTTGTCGTTATGGCGTGAAAGTGCACCCGTTATCAGCGACGAACTATTTAAGGGTTATAGACAACAAAGGGCAGGTGGAGTAGACAAGTCGAATGAATTTTCTGCAGGTACCTACTAATCTAGTTCAGTGAAGTGTTAGCATTGATTATTTTTATGCTCTGTATAAAATGTTTTTCTTCACAGGTTACGACTTCTTGAACACAAATAAGAATAATCTTGACATTAGTATTTGGTACAAATTGGATTATTACGAGTGCCCCGCTTGGTTAACATGGTATGTGCTTTGAACTACTGCCCAACTTCATGTTAAGTGATTTTCATTTGTATTCAACTATTATTACAAGGTGCACTATCTTTCATATAGGCATCAAATGCATACATCAAATTTCTCAGAGGAAGTGGAGTGGAAATGCTGCTTGAATTTGTTAAAGATATGCCCAAAGTTGGAACAAGATTAAAATTCGACCTGTCTTCTCTTCTTGGTGCACTTTTCTTGACATGGATCATTGAACTACTCTTTCCAGTGAGTATGAGGCACAACTTTCGTAAATAAGTTTACGAAAATGGATAAAATGATGAGTTGGTACAATATTTTTGCAGGTTATACTAACATATCTTGTGTATGAGAAGCAACAGAAGCTAAAAATTATGATGAAGATGCATGGTTTGAAGGATGGACCTTACTGGATGATAACTTATTCGTACTTCTTTGCTCTATCAGCTGTTTATATTTTTGTATTCATCGTTTTTGGATCGTTGATAGGTAATTATTTTGAAATATCATGAATAAGGTGCATGTTTTTATCGTTAATCTACTCTCCTTAAAATGGTTTATCCTTCACAGGTCTGCGTTTCTTTACAACAAATGACTACATCATTCAGATTGTTTTCTACTTCATCTACATAAATCTGCAGATTTCACTCGCTTTTTTTACTGCGTCCTTCTTTTCTTCTGTCAAAATAGCCACAGGTTCATGCTAAAAAAGTTTAATATGTAAAGTAAAAAAGCAGTGCTTATAATATTTTACGACTAACTAATATGAAATTATCCTGCTGCAGTGGTTGGTTACATCTATCTATTTGGTTCTGGTTTACTAGGGGAGTTTCTTCTGCGTTTTTTTGTTGAGGATAATGGTTTCCCAAGTAAGTTTCTTTCTTATTTATGCATTAAAACTCTCTTTACATCATAAGCATGACAAGCTTGTTTTTCCATACAAAGAGTGTTGGATTGTAGTCATGGAGATCGTCCCTGGATTTTCACTTTACCGAGGGTTATACGAGTTTGGTCAATATGCATCCTCTGGAACTGCAACTGAAACCAGCGGTATGAAGTGGACTAATATGAGTGACCCGGTGAATGGAATGGTACTGTATTGATTATCATGGTTGCTGAATGGGCAATACTTCTCCCATTGGCATTTTATTTGGATCAAGTCTCATCATTGAGTGGTGGACTCCGAAAAAGATTGTTAACCTTCTTGAAATGCTTTAAAAACGAGCTGTATCATTCCGGAGGCATAGCTTTGGGCGAATAGGATCTAAAGTAATACTTGAAATGGAGAACCTCGACGCAACACAAGAAGTAGGTTAATCTCTTGCACATTTCTCAAAGATACCTATTAATTTTTATAGGAGGATCTGCTATATATGCATTTTATTGATAATTCATATTTTATTATGCTCAGAGAGAGGTAGTTGAGCAGCTACTGCTACAGCCCAATGCAAACTTGCTATTATATGTGATAACATAAAGAAGGTTTACCATGGAAAAGATGGAAACCCTGACAAGCTTGCAGTTCGTGGGTTATCTCTTGCCCTCCCAAAATGGAGCAAGGGGACCCTGCCCCCGGATGGAGAAGACGACTTTGTGGACTGGTGGCAACACGCTGTGCTATCTACCCCGCGCCATGCGCAAGGGGACATCTTCACTGATCATGTTGACGGCGTGGTGGATCTGGAAGCATCGCAATGCGGTCGTGTTCGATCATGTGTCGCCCGACATGGGTCGCCTTCTCACCACCATTCAAACCGACGCACGCTCCTGGGGAACTGCCGGTGCGATTGGCCTCCACGCCTTGATCCCCGTGGTTCCATAGGTCTAGTGGGTTGTATTGTATGGGTTGTTGGCCCTTCTGAGCCTTGTATATATTTGTACAAACTTCTTTTCCTATCAATGAATTGAAACACAAGACTTTTGCGTTTTCGCAAAAAAAAAAATCTCTTGCCCTCCCAAAAGGCCAATGTTTTGGTATGCTCGGCCCAAATGGAGCTGGGAAAACATCCTTCATCAGTATGGTACAGTGACAAGACATAGTACCTTCATTTTTTTGACAAAGGTAGCCCATATATTCAGTCGTTACTGATATATTTTCCATTTTTCCTCCCCAGATGATTGGGTTCATTCCACCTACATCTGACACTGCTTATGTACATGGAATGGATATACGGACCGATATGAATGATATCTACACAACTATGGGTGTTTGCCCACAACACGAGTGAGGCCTTTATCCAAAACGAATCTAAAGGAGTATTTTGTATGCTTCTCCAGGGCCACTTCATGGCACAAATGCTAATGCTTTTTAAAATATAGCTTACTTTTGGAGACATTGACGGGAAGAGAACATCTGTTGTTTTATGGGAGACTGAGGAATCAGGCGCTGCGTTACTAAAGGTACAGTTCTGTAATTTATCTATGTGTGGACCAATGTTTATTACTCCCTCTGTCCCAAATTAGATGTCACAGATTTGTCTAGATTCGCATATACCTATATACTAAAACGCGTCTAGATACATGCATATGTAGACAAATCTGCGACAATTAATTCGGGACAGACGGAGTATTATGAAACCCGGTGCTGTATGTTCATGTTTCTGCCATGAAGTAACAGTTCAGCTTATAACATGCATGAATGCATCAATATCTGAAGTGTAAACATATATTGTGCTGTCAGGCAACTGACGACTCTCTGAAGAGTGTTAACCTATTCCTTGGTGGTGTTGGCAATAAGCAAGTGGGGAAGTATAGTGGGGGCATGAAACGGAGGCTTAGTGTTGGGATCTCCTTAATTGGGGACCCCAAAGTAATGGTCTTTATTTCTGTTATGTTCTCAGCTGCACAACATATAACGGAACCTCCATCTGAAAGTTGTGTATATATATTTTAGGTTGTTTTCATGGATGAGCCAAGCACTGGACTAGATCCAGCATCAAGAAATAACCTGTGGAGTGTTGTGAAGGAAGCAAAGAAGAACCGCGCCATTATCCTTACAAGTATTTAACTTTCCTAATGATATCTTTGTTGCTTCGATTTACATTTTGACTCATTGTGTATGTTTTTTGACAGCACATTCAATGGAAGAGGCAGAGGTACTATGTGATAGACTCGGTATATTTGTTGGTGGTGGTTTCCAATGCATTGGAAATCCAAAAGAAGTAACTTACCTATTTACCTCAATGAAGAACATAACTACATTTTGTGTAGCTTTTCCTACTTTACTCAACACTTACAATAATTTCCGCTGCAATGTTCTGCGGCTGAAAGGAAGATATGGAGGAACCTACGTGTTCACAATGACAACATCTTCGGAACATGAACAGGAGGTTGAACAGCTCGTTCGCCGTTTGTCGCCAAGTGCAAACAGGATATATCACATATCTGGAACACAGAAATTCGAGCTGCCAAAGCAGGAGGTGAAGATAGCCGATGTGTTCCATGAAGTTGAGAATGCTTGGGGCCTCGCTGACACCACCTTGGAGGATGTCTTCATCAAGGTTGCCAATGGAGCACAAGCATTCAATGAGAACGCGCAACTAGTATTATCCGATTTGTAGGTGATTATTCATTTTCTTTGTCGAGGGTGTATGATGCTTATTTGAACTCCGCTATATTTTTTTGCTTAGTATTGCACTTGAGGTGTAAATTTATTACGTAGTATATTGTAAAGCTGTATAACTCAAATTAACTTGTAAATTTGGCAAATACAATGTACCATGTTCATATGTCATATTTAGAAAAAGAAACACTTTATGACCCTAAACCTTATAACTGTCTGAATTGGAATAGTCAACTTCTTCATCATGGGGTGTTTCACAAGTGCTTTTGGTTGAGGGGGACGCCATGCTTCATTCTGGCTGCAAAAACACAGAGAACTTGTCTGCTAAACTAAGCATGCCCCCTCTAGATAGCAGATGTTCATTTTAACTGGACAGCACACGTCAATCATGTTATTGCAGAATAAAGAACTTCAATGGTGTTCTCTTGGAATATGTAGAGGCAGGCCTCATTTTTCTGTACAATGATAGTATCTGTTGAATTTTTTTAAGATCTCCTGGTCAGCCGAAGTTGCAAGCAAAGTAGCATAGGATACTGCACTGTCTGCGTAATATATTCAGTTGTAATTTCAGATGCCCCTAGGCTTGCACAAAGTTGGGTGCCTCTGGGGATCTGCGTACCGGTCGCTTGCTTTGTCAGCATGGTGGGGCTCATGTTGCAGTAGAACACAGCAAGTCCCTTTCGATCTGTTCCTCCAAATCTGTACTTCCATGTCTGAAACTCTGGTGATTCTAAAAAGAGTGCATTTATGACACTAATTACCCTATGTAGTGAAAATCATCTAAATTACCATGTTCGTAAACTTTAAACCATCATTTTCTGATGCTTATATCTTAGGCAAGGTGTAAGGTGACGATTGAACCTCGAAATTATCGAGATGGCAACAAAGAATACAACATTTGGTACGGTGCAGATAAGGGTTGATATGATCGACAACGACGTCCTCCGATCTTGATATATTTTGTTGCGGCACATCGTTCTAACATGTCGGCTTTATCTAAAAACACGTGCTGAATGCTAAAACATGGCAAAATCATGCTCGAATTTTCTTAAATAGGACATTCGGGTATAACTTCTACTAAATGGGGTAATTAGTGTCTCATATGCATAAATAAAGAGTAAAAGGTGGAATTCACTCTTCTAAAAAAGACTGCTGCTCTGTGTCCCAAGCAAAGAACTTCTTTAGCGTCAAGTCAAAGTTGTCGGGTTGTTGTTTATTTAGCTGATAAATTAACACTACAGAGTTACCAGATTGATCAGTTCACAGTCACCGAATTGATTATCCAGTTCATGGATAATCAATTGATAGAGGGAACGTGTAGTTGATGGAGTCCCTGTTGTCTGCACCCTCATCCAGCCCCGTGCCAGCTGCTTCGACTCTACCATCTGCCTTTGCTGCGTCGTATCAGAGTTTGTGGGTACATGTTGCTGCCAGCGACAAGGAATATGAAGAGGAGGAGTTGACGTCCCAAATGCCGTCGCTTGTTTCGGCGTCGACCCCGCCAGCCCCCTTCGTCGTGATGTGTCCCTCTTTGCGGGCTTCTGCTATTGAGAATAGCGAGGACAGTGATGATGAGGAGTTGGCCCCTCAGACGCCGCCGGTTGCCAAGTTCTGCAATGCTACTGTTGAAGACGAAGTCAAGGGCAATTCGGTGAAGAAGACCTACATTGCAGTTTCTGCTGATGGCGATAAGAAGGATGGGTACAAGTGGGTTGAGACGGCCGCCCCGACCGTGAGCCATTGTCATTGCTTCAAAAGGAAGGCCTCGAGCATAGTCTCGGCTTCAAGCGTTGGCCTCATGGGAGATGTTTTTGGTGCCTCGAGTGTGACCACCAGGTCAGCACTTTCCATGAGCCCTTCAGATGCATCTATTGTCGTCGTCCTGGTCATCCAGAGCGTTTCTGTCGCGCTCACCCTGCTGCTCTTGGAGACGAGGTGGTCACTCGTGCTCGTTCTCCGGTCGCTCGTGCTCCCTGGCAGCGGATCCGCTCTCCCACTTCTCAGCCTCGTCGTCCCTCACCATCTCCGAGTTGGGTTGAGGTTGTGGGCCACTTGTCGTTGTTTGCGACGGTGCCGCCAAGACCCTCTCCTAGGTGTTACGAGCACTTCAAGGTAAATGGCACTTTGGAATCTCTCTTTCAGTCCCAGGTACCTTGATGCGCATAGAGCTCCTTCAGTTGGTAGTCGTTTGCATCGAGGAGGCGTCTCCCCCCCTTCATGAAGAGGTGGGCGGCTCTCAACTTATTGTTGGCGCATGGTGGTGATTCTTTGGAGCCGATAGAGGCATGCCCTTCTGATGGTCTGGGTCTCGTCAAAGCGTTGAATTCGACTGTGTTTGACTCCTCTAGGTAGAAGTCATCTGTGGTTGAGGATGAACATCTCTATGGCTGTTTCTCTCCCCATGGCCCATCGTCGCAGCTTGTTGTGTCGACTACCTCTGAGTGTGAGGGCATGGGCTTGATCATGGGTTAGGTGCTTGACTTTGAGAAGCATGGTGATGTTGACGTTGTCATCTCTCTCTCGCCTGAGTCCGACAGGCTTGTTGATGAGGACATTCCATCTATTGGTGCAACCGTTGTACCTATAGCTACACGCATACAAGGACCTATCACTCGAGCTCGTTCCAAGCAACTTAACTATCAGGTACTTTCGTTTCTTGGAACTATTCCTCATATACATGATAATATGATGCTGCCTAAATCAGATATGTTTGTTACTCTTAGGAAAGATGGACCTAGCAAGTACGAGAAGGACAAGCATTGGAGCATGATCATGCATAGAGATGGCAGCAAGCATGTGAGGATTGAAGAGGATACCACGAGTGGAGATTTCAGAACTTTGAAGCCACCATAATGAAGATTGAAGGCTTGGACAAAATATTCAAGATTAATAGTTCAAAAATTCGTCCATAGCTTAATATGGTGCTGCGGCACCTTTATTTTGGCCAGGCCCATGTAATTTTTGCAGGATTTTAAATAGCCACTTTTTAGAGTCCGTATTTGATGAGAAAAGAACTTCTAGGGTTGGATTCGTCTACCACCTCTATGGCTGGCCAAAACCCGACTTTTTTCTCCTTAAATACTCCACATAGCCATCACTTTAGACTCGGATTTTGTTTAGACATAAAGTTAGCCATCATAGCAACTTCGCCAAGGCTCGAGCGTCGCAGAGGCCTCTTATACTTTGCACCTATACAGGATCCCACCTTTTCAATAAAGCTTTCATCTTAATCCGCAATATCTTGATTGCAATATTAGTTCTCACTTGCTCGCAATTTCAGGTAGAATGAAGACCCTCGTTGGTCAGGCTGATCGTGTTTCCGCAGGATCGGTAACCTTTAGGAGATTGGCCTAGCGATTGCATTGACGCTCGTGCTCGCACGTGTAGTCGGATCGTCAAGCCTGAACTCCACCAAATCGACTATCACCATCTCATCAAAAGATCAGACATCTTTGCCCCTATCAAGTGGTATCATATTTCAGGTTGCTCGGTGAGATTTATTGGTTGCGTAGATTAGATCTGTTTTTACCTATAACCCACGAAAAGGCCAAAAACACAGTTAGATTTAGATCCATCCCATCACCATTCTTCGCCTTGCATTATCTTTTCAGTTTTTGCATTGTTGAATTTGTATCTGCATCGTCGCGTCGAGTTGCTGGTCTTAGTATCTCGTCCCTTAGAGTTTCGAGTTCTGTTCACATTAGTCACCGCCGCCACATTTGCAGATCACCGCCATATACACCTACCACATAAACCCTAGCCAGCGCCACCATATTCAGCCACCATACATACCGCCATATACTATTCTACATAAAACCCTAGCCGCCATACACCCTGACACCATAAACCCGACTCCGAATCTGTCACCGCCTTACTACCACGACACGGATCCGACCACTTTTCCTACCGCGTCACGAGTCCAAGTTGAGTAATTGTTCTAGTTATTTTTCTTTTTATTTTCTTGCCTTTCCTCTCCGTGCAGAATTCTAAGTCCGTGTTGAGATAAAGTGTGGTCGCAAGTCCAGGAGGAGAGCAAAAAAAGAGTCTGGAACTGCCTCCAAAAAATTGGCACCTGCGCGCTTCCAGAGCATGATAAAAAAATTTGACATATTTTTTTGGGGCTATCCTGTGTCAACACCCGGATTTTTAATCCCAGATACCTGTTATGTCATACATTGCAATCCCAGGATTACCATTTTTGCGAGACATAACAGATTGGATATCACAGTATATCATCCATTACAAACCATACATAAGGTCTTACAACAAATACGGATCTCATGATCCAGTCTTAATACAATTCAAGCAACGGAATAACGTAATAATAACGGTAGCGAAGGAGAGGCTCCATCTTCATGGTCACAGGCAATGCTGATGATGGGAGATGATCCTAGTTTTCGTAACCTTCCTGATGTCCGTCCTCTTGGTAGTCCTCTTCATAGTCTGGCCACGGGAATAGCCAGGGACAAAGCCATGAGTACTCTTTAAGTACTCGCAAACTAATACTAACAAGTGAAGTGGTTTTGAGTAGGATATACTAAGCTCTAGGGTTGTTTTGAAAAAATCCAGATTTATCTCTACTGAGTTCAGAAGCAAAGAGAGCTAGTTGATAGTTTTATAACACCTAAGTGGGAACTTGAATTTCATGTCACAACCCTGTTGTGGT
Organism: Avena sativa; assembly: GCA_916181665.1. Lineage (NCBI taxonomy): Eukaryota > Viridiplantae > Streptophyta > Magnoliopsida > Poales > Poaceae > Avena > Avena sativa. Next base: position 163,680,837 of record OV702282.1, read on the forward strand.
CAAGTCAAGTCACAAATTATTTCATAAGTCATTTTGAAAACATCTGACGACGGAACAGTATGGCCACTCCAACTGTCCATAACCGCGGACGCGGCTATTCAAATAGTTTGACACTCTGCAAAGGTGGTACACTTTCACCACAACATTCGATATATCCGTCAGGAACAATAATAAATTCACCATACTCAGTATGCGGATAATCAATCCTAACCTTTCAATTACACGCCCTAGTATAGTGTAACACCCTCAGAATCGACCCTATGCAAGTTTTAGCGAAACCCGCCAAACCCGCATAGAAACGATTCAAAGGTGCCCACCAGGCACTTTCATGCAGGTGGAAAACGAAGTAATAACATTACACAACAGTCCTCGAGGGGACCCACAGAACAGATATATACAACACGACTCCATGAGTCAAGAATACAGATATCATATACAAAGATCCAAATCACCTTGAAAATGATAGAGCGTCCAGCTACGGACAAGATGCAAATGGGGCTAAGAGCCCTGAAGAATAACCAATGGCATCCATAACCCTGCCCAGGCCAAGCCGGAAGGGTAACCCTGCTAACGACGTCGATCTCAAAACCTGCTTAAACAAAAGGGGTGCCGACAAAAGTCAAAGGAAAAAGAGGAGCGTCAGTACTGAGGCCAGTACATGGCGAGACTAGAATTCGGCGGTCCTCGCCTACACAGGTATGGTGGACTGAAGCGGCAGCGGCAGCATGCACTGAACACCCTATAGAGACTCGATACAACTGGCGGCAATCAGAGAGGGGTGAGAAAGACCTATTCGGAACCAACCTGATACTACCACCAAACAAACCCATCCTGGTATTTCCCCCTCGAGACCAAACGAGGAAGTCAACCGAGGAACTCACACAGTTGGCAGTTTTATTTATTCAGTTATCGTTGCAGCAATTACTAGTCAGGTATAGATAATCATCCTGATATAATAAGCAGTGGGCAATTTTAGTTAACCATTCCATTGTAGTTGCGGCACTTACTAGTCAGATACAATTAGCATGAGATATCCCAAAACCCAGCAGTTGTTGGTACTTTTATTTAGCCATTCCGTTATAGTTGCAATACTTACTAGTCAGATACAATTGTCGCAAGCGACAACCCAAGCAAGCAATTGTTGGCAGTTTTATTTAGCCATTCCATTATAGTGAAGCTGATTACTAGTCATTATCAAGTCAAATTTATAGCACTACTTTAGTTTTAGTTGTCTATGATCGAGATACTGTGCTCCAAGTCGTCCATAACCGCGGACACGGCTTTCAGAAAGTTTTACCCTGCAGGGGTGCACAAATAGCAACACACACTCGATCAACCTCGGAAAAACCAAATCAAAACCCAATGAGGCCTTCACGACAAAGCAATCACAAGATTCAGAAATATTTCAGGGGGCCACCCCATTGAGTACACCCGCAACGAAGCTAGCTGACTCCGAGACGGACTCAAGGTTTGCGTCAATGGCTGTAAACGACTGGGAACCCGAAAACTCGGGCTTGTCGATACCGCGAAAACACTCCGCTTTCCTAAACAGTACAGTGTGCTATCCATCGCACAATTTAAATAAAGCAGTAGCATGGCATAAGTACAGGATAGTAAATAAAACCTCAAACTAGTTTGTGGCCCCAAGAAATAAGACTGAATCAAGCTCTGGCTCAGGGGGGTCCCATAATCCTCCCGGATGTGGATAGCGCGAATATTCAAGGAACAGGTATCAAGTACTCGGGGTCCTACGGGACACAAGTGGACGGTTAACAACCAAATAACATCTATTGCCCACCTGTGCCTCTGCTTACCTACTTCAGTTTTAGTTGTTAAACAGTAATTAAAGTGAACGATAAGTAAAGCCATGATCATCTCCAACATCAACATGCGACAATACACCAATAACTGTGGCACTTGACGACACGCAACAGCACGTGAGCAAGCGACTACGACGCGCAAGTCCAACTATCTACCAAACAACAGGTAATAGGGTGTGTCCAAGGCAATATAAGGCTACAAGGGATATCGCGGTACGAAAACTAGAGCAACGCGACACAGATAGCAATAGATCAACAGGAGGGAATAAATACTATAAAAGTAAGATAGGTAGAAAGGGGGGGAGATGCTCGCCTGAAAACATTGTCGAAGGTTCATCCGAAGATCGGGCGAATCTCACATCAACTCAACGGCCTTATCCGCGAAGAAGCAAAACACTAGAAGAAACACCGGATGCACTATTTAATACTACGGCAAAAGATCGGGCATGATGCATGTATGATGCATGGCATGGTAAATATGCGGTGCAATTAGGCAATATTAAACGAAACCGGGGTCCCGATAATTATTTAGGTGGTTCATGTTGTTTAACTACCCTGCATTTTAAATGTTGTCTGAACATGGCAAAAGATAGTACCGGTTCGCTACACAAATTAAATGGGACCAATATACGACTAGATTTGCCCGCATATGGGCCCCATATTTAATCATATGGTGAATCGGCATAAGGCCCCCAAACCACATGACAATATGCATGCGAGATGAAAGATTATTAATATGCAACAATTTTATATTTTACATTTATGAAATAGGGCTCGAGAAAGGGTCACACATTAGGGTTCCGAAGATCTTGGGGTTTCGAGGGTTCGGGGTCGGTCTCAGGTCCGGATCTGGGGTTCGGTCTCGGCGGGATCGTTCTCGGGTTACTGAGGTAGATCTTGTCGCATCCGGGAAGCAGGACTTGGTTCGGCGTCGGGGCGCATCGGACTCGCCCTGGTCGGTGTCGATCTTGTCGTTGCGAAGATCTTGTCAGTCCGCGTACCGGGAAGTAGTACTTGTCTCATCTGGGGTGAAGTACTTGGCATGCTGCGTCGGCGACCTTGGCGTCTTCGGGTTCGGGTCTTTGGGGTTCATGAGGCGAACTTGGCGTTTCTGACCGGTCTTCGGGGCCGCGTAGTATACCTTGTGGTTCCACATCGAAGGCCTTGGGGGTTCCGCGGCGAAGGTCTTGGTGGTTCTGATTTCGCTTGTCGGTGCCGGACTCGGTTGCAGTAGATCTTGGCCATGTCGAAGATCTTGCCGGAGATTCGTCGAGTGTCATCGGTTCGGTACGGTTTTCGCTTTCTATGATGACGTTCTTGCGGGTTCGCGGCCTCGGACAATGCTCCTTGTAGAAGATCTTGACGGGTACGATGCCACCCGAACTCGTCAGGTCCAGGCCGCAAACAGGAAGCAGGGGTCCTGCAGTCGCAACACCATCCGCGGTAGAAGGCATCGGGGACAGGCTCGGGCGGGCCGGAGGACAGCGGAAGGGGCGGCGCTAGGCGACGGCGACCAAAGCGACGGGAGGCAAGGACGGCGAGGCCGGAGGGAGGCAGGCTTCAGGTGGCCGCGGAGGTGCACGCGGGCAGCGACGGCTCGCCCGGGGAAAAGGCAGCGGAGCTTGGGAAGGCCGAGGACGGCAGGGCCCGGGCGACGGGAGCCACCGGCGCCGGCGAGGTGAGGACCGGAGGCGGGCTCGGAGGCGCGGAGGAGGCCACGCGGACGGGTCGGCCTGGCGAGGCGGGTCCGCGGTGGTCGAGGACGGGCAGCGGCGGGCTCGCAGGCGGCCGGCGGCGCTGCGCTGCGAGGGGAGGAGGGCGGTGGTGGGAGCGTGGCGGCGGTGCCGAGACGTGGAAGTTGGGGCGGCAAGGGGCGACGCGGCCGGAGGAGGTGCGGCGCGGGTCCGGCCAGAGGCGGGCGGCGGTGGAGAGGTTGCGGGAGAGGGAGCGCGACCGGGGCAGGACGGGGCGGCGGCGGTTGCCTGCGAGGTGGCCGGGAGGAGGCGAGGAGGGAGGCCGGAGCTCGGGGAAAGGGCGCGCCGGCGGCGGGCGAGGAGGGAGGCTCGGGGGAGAGGCGGCCGGCGGGAGCGGGAGCGAGGCAGAGGGGAGGGTTGTAGAGGGAGGGCGGCGGACGGAGGTTGGGGAGGCCGGAGCGGAGATGGGGCGGGGCGAGCCGGCAGAGGGGGTCGCCGCGTCGGTGGCGGGGAGCCGGAGAGGAGGGATAAGGGGTGGGGCACGTCGGGTGGCGTGGAAGGTGGGGAGCGGGGTGAGGGAGGAGGCTGCGGGGTGGAGAGAGCGCGTCGGTGGGGGTGGGGCCAGGGAGAGAGTGGGGCCGGAGCGGGGCTAGGTGGGTGGTTGGGTCGGTGGTGGAAGGAGTGGGGCTGTGGGGCCGCGCGGGGGGGCCCAGGGACAGGGAGAGGGGGTGCGGCTGGTGTGTGTGTTTGAGTGTACTGCGGGTGGGACCGGGCTGGAGAGAGAGTGGGGGAGGGGAGTGGGGTTAGGATTGATGAGGTGGCGATGGCTGTGATGAGGTGGAGGGAAAGTGAGGTGGCGTGCTGTGGTTGGTGGGTAGAATAGGATTGGGTAGGAATAGGATTTAGAGTTTAGGTTTTATTAGTTTGTAAATATTTGTTTGTTTTGTTTTGTTTATTTTAAAACAAGGCTACTTTGCAATTAGTTTATAGGTAAATAAAATATCCGATACGATCGGGGCTTTGCATTTGAAATAAAGAGGGGTATTTGTACAAAGCAAAACTAGGCTTTTAGCAAATTCTTTTAGGCAAACAGATGCATGCTGAGGTCATGATGTTGCAATGCACAAAAACAACGCGATTTTCTAGTAGTGGTTTTGCGGGATGCCACAATTCGACACCACTAACAATGGATCTCGCCCTCGAGATCCGCCTCATGGTACCGGAAAGAAGGTCGGTGACCTGAATCTTCTCGCATCGTGTAGATCCTCGCGACACCACTAACAAGAGGTCGTTGTCCGTGATCGTCGAGAGAACACCCCGGGAACAAGAGATCGAAGGTAGAGGCATCAACAAATAAAGCCACCTCTAGCTCCGATGGAAAGAGGGAACCGATGCATTCTCATCCACTTCAATGTACAAAAGCGAATAGAAGGGGTAGTCGGCATGGGGGCCAATCCATCACGCACCCAAACTATTACTCTGCACAATCAGTAGAAAAGAGTGCAACCATTCTCGGAGTCAGACTGAAGATCTCATCAATCGAGGTTCAGAAACAAAGGAGTGATGCAGACTCTGCATTGGATCTGGCGTAGATGATGTCGTCGTGTCGGAAAACACCGGAAGGTACGAGAAGGATCAAAGAGAAGTCCACCAGACGAAGGATTCGTCGGATAGCATGAAGACCAGATGTAGCAACACCGTTGCCAAAGGAGGAAGCGAAACCCTGAAGGTACGACGGAACCCAACCACGAGAAATCCTGGACTCGAAGAGAGAGAAGAGAGCGGATTCAAAACACGTAGAGGTAAGAGAGGAATAGCAAAGGGGTAAGGAGTAAAAATCAGACCTAATCAGAACTATCCAACCGATTTTGCAAAAATAGTTTTGACACTCTACTGCGGCCGTTAGCTAGGTTATCCTACAGGCTGGACTTGTGGGGTATCGCAACTGCTGAGCTCTGATACCACTCTGTAACACCCTCAGAATCGACCCTATGCAAGTTTTAGCGAAACCCGCCAAACTCGCATAGAAACGATTCAAAGGTGCCCACCAGGCACTTTCGTGCGGGTGGAAAACGAAGTAATAACATTACACAACAGTCCTCGAGGGGACCCACAGAACAGATATATACAACACGACTCCATGAGTCAAGAATACAGATATCATATACAAAGATCCAAATCACCTTGAAAATGATAGAGCGTCCAGCTACGGACAAGATGCAAATGGGGCTAAGAGCCCTGAAGAATAACCAATGGCGTCCATAACCCTGCCCAGGCCAAGCCGGAAGGGTAACCCTGCTAACGACGTCGATCTCAAAACCTGCTTAAACAAAAGGGGTGCCGACAAAAGGCAAAGGAAAAAGAGGAGCGTCAGTACTGAGGCCAGTACACGGCGAGACTAGAATTCGGCGGTCCTCGCCTACACAGGTATGGTGGACTGAAGCGGCAGCGGCAGCATGCACTGAACACCCTATAGAGACTCGATACAACTGGCGGCAATCAGAGAGGGGTGAGAAAGACCTATTTGGAACCAACCTGATACTACCACCAAACAAACCCATCCTGGTATTTCCCCCTCGAGACCAAACGAGGAAGTCAACCGAGGAACTCACACAGTTGGCAGTTTTATTTATTCAGTTATCGTTGCAGCAATTACTAGTCAGGTATAGATAATCATCCTGATATAATAAGCAGTGGGCAATTTTAGTTAACCATTCCATTGTAGTTGCGGCACTTACTAGTCAGATACAATTAGCATGAGATATCCCAAAACCCAGCAGTTGTTGGTACTTTTATTTAGCCATTCCGTTATAGTTGCAATACTTACTAGTCAGATACAATTGTCGCAAGCGACAACCCAAGCAAGCAATTGTTGGCAGTTTTATTTAGCCATTCCATTATAGTGAAGCTGATTACTAGTCATTATCAAGTCAAATTTATAGCACTACTTTAGTTTTAGTTGTCTATGATCGAGATACTGTGCTCCAAGTCGTCCATAACCGCGGACACGGCTTTCAGAAAGTTTTACCCTGCAGGGGTGCACAAATAGCAACACACACTCGATCAACCTCGGAAAAACCAAATCAAAACCCAACGAGGCCTTCACGACAAAGCAATCACAAGATTCAGAAATATTTCAGGGGGCCACCCCATTGAGTACACCCGCAACGAAGCTAGCTGACTCCGAGACGGACTCAAGGTTTGCGTCAATGGCTGTAAATGACTGGGAACCCGAAAACTCGGGCTTGTCGATACCGCGAAAACACTCCGCTTTCCTAAACAGTACAGTGTGCTATCCATCGCACAATTTAAATAAAACAGTAGCATGGCATAAGTACAGGATAGTAATAAAACCTCAAACTAGTTTGTGGCCCCAAGAAATAAGACTGAATCAAGCTCTGGCTCAGGGGGGTCCCATAATCCTCCCGGATGTGGATAGCGCGAATATTCAAGGAACAGGTATCAAGTACTCGGGGTCCTACGGGACACAAGTGGACGGTTAACAACCAAATAACATCTATTGCCCACCTGTGCCTCTGCTTACCTACTTCAGTTTTAGTTGTTAAACAGTAATTAAAGTGAACGATAAGTAAAGCCATGATCATCTCCAACATCAACATGCGGCAATACACCAACAACTGTGGCACTTGACGACACGCAACAGTACGTGAGCAAGCGACTACGACGCGCAAGTCCAACTATCTACCAAACAACAGGTAATAGGGTGTGTCCAAGGCAATATAAGGCTGCAAGGGATATCGCGGTACAAAAACTAGAGCAACGCGACACAGATAGCAATAGATCAACAGGAGGGAATAAATACTATAAAAGTAAGATAGGTAGAAAGGGGGGGAGATGCTCGCCTGAAAACATTGTCGAAGGTTCATCCAAAGATCGGGGAGAAGCTCACATCAACTCAACGGCCTTATCCGCGAAGAAGCAAAACACTAGAAGAAACGTCGGATGCACTATTTAATACTACGGCAAAAGATCGGGCATGATGCATGTATGATGCATGGCATGGTAAATATGCGGGGCAATTAGGCAATATTAAACGGAACCGGGGTCCCGATAATTATTTAGGTGGTTCATGTTGTTTAACTACCCTGCATTTTAAATGTTGTCTGAACATGCCAAAAGATAGTACCGGTTCGCTACACAAATTAAATGGGACCAATATACGACTAGATTTGCCCGCATATGGGCCCCATATTTAATCATATGGTGAATCGGCATAAGGCCCCCAAACCACATGACAATATGCATGCGAGATGAAAGATTATTAATATGCAACAATTTGATATTTTACATTTATGAAATAGCGCTCGAGAAAGGGTCACACATTAGGGTTCGGAAGATCTTTGGGTTTCGAGGGTTCGGGGTCGGTCTCAGGGTCCGGATCTGGGGTTCGGTCTTGGCGGGATCGTTCTCGGGTTACTGAGGTAGATCTTGTCGCATCCGAGAAGTAGGACTTGGTTCGGCGTCGGGGCGCATCGGACTCGCCCTAGTCGGTGTCGATCTTGTCGTTGCGAAGATCTTGTCGGTCCGCGTACTGGGAAGTAGTACTTGTCTCATCTGGGGTGAAGTACTTGGCATGCTGCGTCGGCGACCTTGGCGTCTTCGGGTTCGGGTCTTCGGGGTTCATGAGGCGAACTTGGCGTTTCTGACCGGTCTTCAGGGCCGCGTAGTATACCTTGTGGTTCCACATCGAAGGCCTTGGGGGTTCCGCGGCGAAGGTCTTGGTGGTTCTGATTTCGCTTGTCGGTGCCGGACTCGGTTGCAGTAGATCTTGGCCATGTCGAAGATCTTGCCGGAGATTCGTCGAGTGTCATCGGTTCGGTACGGTTTTCGCTTTCTATGATGACGTTCTTGCGGGTTCGCGGCCTCGGACAATGCTCCTTGTAGAAGATCTTGACGGGTACGATGCCACCCGAACTCGTCAGGTCCAGGCCGCAAACAGGAAGCAGGGGTCCTGCGGTCGCAACACCATCCGCGGTAGAAGGCATCGGGGACAGGCTCGGGCGGGCCGGAGGACAGCAGAAGGGGCGGCGCTAGGCGACGGCGACCGAAGCGACGGGAGGCAAGGACGGCGAGGCCGGAGGGAGGCAGGCTTCAGGTGGCCGCGGAGGCGCACGCGGGCAGCGACGGCTCGCCCGGGGAAAAGGCAGCGGAGCTTGGGAAGGCCGAGGACGGCAGGGCCCGGGCGACGGGAGACACCGGCGCCGGCGAGGTGAGGACCGGAGGCGGGCTCGGAGGCGCGGAGGAGGCCACGCGGATGGGTCGGCCTGGCGAGGCGGGGCCACGGTGGTCGAGGATGGGCAGCGGCGGGCTCGCAGGCGGCCGGCGGCGCTACGCTGCGAGGGGAGGAGGGCGGTGGTGGGAGCGTGGCGGCGGTGCCGAGACGTGGAAGGAGGGGCGGCAAGGGGCGACGCGGCCGAAGGAGGTGCAGCGCGGGTCCGGCCGGAGGCGGGCGGCGGTGGAGAGGTTGCGGGAGAGGGAGCGCGACCGGGGCAGGACGGGGCGGCGGCGGTTGCCTGTGAGGTGGCCGGGAGGAGGCGAGGAGGGAGGCCGGAGCTCGGGGAAAGGGCGCGCCGGCGGCGGGCGAGGAGGGAGGCTCGGGGGAGAGGCGGCCGGTGGGAGCGGGAGCGAGGCAGAGGGGAGGGTTGCAGAGGGAGGGCGGCGGACGGAGGTTGGGGAGGCCGGAGCGGAGATGGGGCGGGGCGAGCCGGCAGAGGGGGTCGCCGCGTCGGTGGCGGGGAGCCGGAGAGGAGGGAGAAGGGGTGGGGCGCGTCGAGTGGCGTGGAAGGTGGGGAGAGGGGTGAGGGAGGAGGCCGCGGGGTGGAGAGAGCGCGTCGGTGGGGGTGGGGCCAGGGAGAGAGTGGGGCCGGAGCGGGGCCAGGTGGGTGGTTGGGTCGGTGGTGGAAGGAGTGGGGCTGTGGGGCCGCACGGGTGGGGCCCAGGGACAGGGAGAGGGGGTGCGGCTGGTGTGTGTGTTTGAGTGTACTGCGGGTGGGACCGGGCTGGAGAGAGAGTGGGGGAGGGGAGTGGGGTTAGGATTGATGAGGTGGCGATGGCTGTGATGAGGTGGAGGGAAAGTTAGGTGGCGTGCTGTGGTTGGTGGGTAGAATAGGATTGGGTAGGAATAGGATTTAGAGTTTAGGTTTTATTAGTTTGTAAATATTTGTTTGTTTTGTTTTGTTTATTTTAAAACAAGGCTACTTTGCAATTAGTTATAGGTAAATAAAATATCCGATACGATCGGGGCTTTGCATTTGAAATAGAGAGGGGTATTTGTACAAAGCAAAACTAGGCTTTTAGCAAATTCTTTTAGGCAAACAGATGCATGCTGAGGTCATGATGTTGCAATGCACAAAAACAACGCGATTTTCTAGTAGTGGTTTTGCGGGATGCCACATATAGGCACCTCTCCTGTGAGTTTGGCCTCCCAACCATGAGCAACTGTCATCTTGGGAACTGCACAGGTGGACAATCTTCACAAGGTAGCCTCATCTCAAACCTTGGCCGCAAGGGAACCCATACTAAGGTATATAAATTTCCAGTCAAGCCCTACCCAAATTTTGGGTATTATGGTTGTACGGTAAAATTGGAATGGTATCGCATCCAGACAACCATCAGTTTTATAAAGGGCTAAGGCTCATGCCTTAACATTTTCATCATCAAAATCATCTGGTGTTCAAGAACACATGTCAAAACATTTCAGTAGAATGACTCATCATTCTAAGGTTTTCATCACCATTTTCACCAAGTATTCCCATCTAAAGTTGATCAAGTTTTATGCTTAGCACTAGCATCTACAAGTGGGGGTAAACACTAATGAGGGGTGGTAAACAAGTGTGAAATAGCTAAGTTCAATCTCCTGCCTCAGGATGACATCAAGATTTATCTAACTTAGGTCAAGTTTTATGCTCTTTATGCTACCTTTGGATATCCTTCTAAATATCTACCAGTCACCAAGTAAACTCTAAGAGAGAGATTTGATAAAGAAATAAATACTAAGCTTATAAATAAAACTGGGATTTGGTATCCTCAAGGGAGTATAATCACATATGCTTAAGGCATCTAGTTTGCATAGTTATCATGCAAGGGTTAACTTGCAACGTCAATAGCTTGGTAAGATATTAGTATAAGATTGCCTTGTGCAGAGCAGTGGTTTAAGTTCTCCTCGGCTTCTTCCTCATAGTATCCTCCTTCCTACTCGTATCCTTGGTCGGTACTAGCGTCTATAAATAAATACGAGGTACACAATCACCAAAAAATACTTAACTATTTCTATTTATCACACCAAGGTTTTCACTAGATGATATAGGATCATCACAAGCATTACAACCATTAAGGCAAATAGTTTTATTTTCTTTATTTTAGAAAAGTAATTTATACTCATTGAAAAACTACTAAAGATTTAATATTCTCCAACTAAAACGTGGGATCATTTTGACACCTGTCATCACCACACATTTTAGTACATGGGAATGTGATTTAAAGTGGTGTCACAATTTAATAAGGTTTAACCTTTTTATTTTAATTAAATAAAGTGACTAGAAATGCCTATGAGGCATTCTTTTATTACTTGATCATTATTTCTGCAAGTAAACCTATATATTTTTATACATTCTGAAAGGTATGGTTAAATCTGATTTTTGAGAGTTGGAATCAACTCAAAATCTTTCATGGTTGAATTTTCAAAAATGTTTGAATGCACAAAAGCTTCTGCCTTGTTATTTTTACCATGGGTGATCTACAAATCTAAATGGTTTGAATATAACGAGCTTGGATTAAGCACTCCAGTACCTTTCTAACAAAATTGGTTTTATGCATTTTGGTTTAGTGAATCGAACTGGGTTGATTTTTCAATCTAGGTACAAAACTGAGTTTGAAACTAAAAGAATAAATCTAAATTTGAATTAATGGGTCGCGCGGGAGGTTAACTGGGCCGACCCACTACGCACAGCACGCGCGCGGGCTGGTTAAGCGGCTGTCCCCACTCGTTAGTGAGACAGAGGGGTGCGAAGCGGTATGGGGGGATGTGGACCGCACGATCAAGCTCTAATCCTACGTATGCGGTTCATCGTCCACGTCGAGCAACGTCGGCGAGACAGAACCCTAGCATAGTCAGTGGGGCTCGCGGGAGGCTCATCGGGGCTCAGGCGATGGTCGGCGATGGGGGCGATCGACGAAGTCGACAACAGCGATCCTCCTGGTACTGGCAGCTCCTCCTGGGGCGGCTCCAATCAACACCGCCCTTCTCCTCCAGCAGCGGCAGACTTCGACCAAATTCTAGCGATGCGCTGCTCGCCTAGCTCCGGGAGTGAGGTGGGGTGCTTCTGAGAGAGAGGGGAGTGAGATGGTGTGAAGAATTCGTGCTGGGGTGGCCTCTATTTATAGTGACTAAAGGGGACCGAATGGCGCGGGCTGAGCTCGTCGGTGTCGTCGTCACAGCGAGCTAAAGGCATGGGTGACGATAGGGGGCAGTGCTGTGTTCCCTGGTGAAGTTCAACGGCATGGCTACGCGGCGTGGGGCGGTGCGAAATGGTCGGAACGTCTCAGTGCTCTGTGTGTAGGGGTTCGTACCATGGAAAACAAAAAATTTCTACCGCATGAACACACAATCAAGATCTAATCTATGATCAAGCCAAGATATATCTACTAGATTGTAGCAACGAGTCAATAGAGTACTAACCCTCGAAGATCCAAAGCGGTTAACGAGAGCAGATTCTCGTGGATGATGTAGTCGTACACTCCCGATCTCAAGATCGCGCAGACGATCCTTCCGGCGCTGCGTTCCGGCAGCGCTTCCGCAGTCGGTCACACGTTCGGTACTCGATGAAGACCTTCCTCTCCCTTGTTCCAGCAGGCAGCGGAGGTTGTAGCACTCTCCTCGCGATTCCGGCAGCACGACGGCGTGGTACCGGAAGTAGAGGGGAGATCTCGCAGGGCTTCGCCTTAAGCCGGAGCGAGTATGGTGGACTATGAGAGAGCCCTCGACGATCTAGGGTTTAGACACGCCGAGGAAGAGGTGCTAGAGCCGGCGGCTAGGGCTTGGTGGTGCCTAAGTCGGCGTCAAGGAGAACCCTGGGAGGCGGCGGCAGCTGCAGGAGGTGGTGGCGCCAAGCTAGGGTTTAGAGGTAGGAACTTGTGTGTCTAGGAGGGGAGCCCTGCCCCTCCTCTTATAGGTGGAGGGAGACGCGCCTGGGGAGGGGAGTCCCTCCCCAACTCGGACCCAAGGTGGGCCGGCGGTGGGAGGAGGAACTCCTCCCCCAAGTCGGTTTCAAACCTCCTTCTCCTCTTTCCCAAAACTAGCCGTTTGACTTTCAAACTAGCCGTTTGACTTTTTCAAACTAGGATTTGAATAAACCCTCTATTTTGGTACATCAATGACACCTAGTACATGATGCAATCATATCAACTTGATATAACACATTCATGTACCCTTTCCCCTCCGGAGTGCCGGACATTCCGGAACCTTCTAGAACATTCTTGATGAAAACACCGGAACCATTATCCAACTCCGAAACGGGACTTTCCTTATATGAATCTTATTCTCCAGACCATTCCGGATCTCCTCGTGATATCCCGGATCCCATCCGAGACTCCGAACAACATTCGGTCTCTTACTCATCATTCCATAACTACTTAACAACATCGAATCCTTAAGTGTGTCTCCCTACGGTTTGTGAATTATGCGGACATGATCGAGACACTTCTCCGATCAATAACCAATAGAGGAATCTGGAAATTCATATGGCTCCCACATATTTCTACGATTACTTTGCGATCGAATGAACCACTTACAGACGATACCAATTTCCCCTTGTCTCACGATAGTTTACTTATCCGAGGTTTTTATCGTCGGTATCTCTGCATTCCTAGTTCAACCTCGTCACCGATAAGTACTCTTTTCTCATTCCCATGATATGTGATCCCTTGTGAGCCAGTCACATGCTTGCAAGCTAATTGGATGACATTCCACCGAGAGGGCCCAGAGTATATCTATCCGTCATATGGATGGACAAATCCCACTCTTGATCCATGTGCCTCAACCCATACTTTCCAAACACTCAATGCCACCTTTATAGCCACCCAGTTACGGTGTGGTGTTTGATGTCATCAAAGCATCCTTCCGGTGATGGTGATTAACATGATCTCATGGTCGAAGGAATTAGGTTACTATGTATCAGAAAGCTTATAGCAAATGAACTATATTAAATGACTTGATCTTTATGCTACGCTTACTATAGGAGTATGTCCATCACATCATTCTCCAAATGATATGACCCTGCTGTTAATAACATCTATATGTTCATGATCAGGAAACCATGATCATATATTAACCAACAAGCTAGTTTAACAAGAGGCTTTACTAGGGACTCTTTTATGTTTACAAATCACACAAGTATTAATGTTTCCTGTTAATACAATTATAGCATGGTATGTAAACATTTATCATAAGTATGAAGATATGATAATAACCACTTTATTATTGCCTCTTGGGCATATCTCCAACAGTCTCCCACTTGCACTAGAGTCAATAATCTAGTTTCAAACCTTTGTGTATTCAACACTTATGGCTTTCTGGTGTCGTATGTACACGATTGCTAGTGGTCAACTGATCTCCGGATCTGACACTTCCAGGTCCGTGTGTAATTGCATGTCTTTGCGTCTCTACGCATCACTCATTCTCTAATGAGATGGCTTCGTACAAATTTGGTCCTTTGGTGTGACCTTTAGTTCTTTGGGGTTAAAAACATGTTGATAATATTGTCGTACAATATATCTTCATAGTATTATCCCACTGTGAACTACACCTAGTTTGATAACAAACTACTTGACACAAATGCCCTCTTTTGCTACTAAAATAGCAGTCATACACTTAGCCTTTTGTTGTAGTATCTGTCACAATGTCTTTAACTTTGGAACTCATCCAAATCCATTATGGAACTCACTTTCCATTATATTGTGCCACCCTTGGTTTAGATTGAGATAAACTTAATTTGTACTTTGTGACAAAACTAGTATCAATGTAGTACTTTTACAATGAACTAACCATCTATTTGTCACTTCTACAAATAATATACTCTTAGTTCTTCCAAAAGATCATAAGAATATTCTTACTATTGTCCAATGATCATCTTATGAATCATTCTGGTATATGCTCACAATATTTAGAGCATAGGACATATCTGGATTTGTACATATCACAGTATGATTGATATAAATACTCTTTGGGATCAAGTATCAATCTATACTTGAATCTTGTTTCACTTACCAAATGTCAATACATTTGAATATATCATCAGTATTGAACTCATTCAATCCTTTTTCTGTGACAAGAACCTTTCTTGTAGTTTCTATATTGAACTCATTCAATACATCATCTATGTACTTTCGGCACAACCATATTAACGTCTATTGATGCCAAATATTTGGGTTTTTCCTAAGTCTTTCATCAGGATGAAATTCTTAATATGTGTTAATAAAATATACATCTTTTCCAATCAACAATATGTCCTCCACATAATGTATTAGAAATATGTCTTAGCGCTCCCACTTAATTTCTTGCAAATGCAAGCATCTTCATTGTCTCTGATGAAATTAAACTCTTTTAACACTTTCATCATAGTGAAGATTCCAACTCCGCTATGCTTACTTCAACCATTGAAGTTTGCATATGCTTTTAGCATCCTTTGAATTAACAAAACCCCTATGGACCATGTTATTCACATGTCCTAGGTAACAATTCTATTAGAAGAACTTGTTTTGTTTATTCAACTACCATATAACAAAATTATATGTAGTGGTTGCTACACTAATCCGTCTAGACTAAATATCACTATGAAAGATCAAATCTTATCACCTTTGAACATTGTTGTGAACTTTTTCCCAACATGTCGACTATTTCATAGATGTAAAACATCCATGTCTATTTCTTTATAGATCCAAACACGACTGTAAGGTCTTACACCTTTCTCGAGGGTCCTTCAAGTTCAAAACTTGATCTCTCGTGTATGGAACTATCACGGATTTTATGGCTTCAAGCCATTTGACGGAGTCAGGGCTCATCATCGCTTCTTTGCATGTAGTCGGATCATTATTGTCAAATAATGATTTAACTCTCAAATCTTGGTATTCGATTGTTCATCCGACCTACTTGTTTCAATAGGAACTTGGATCTCCGTGACCACAACCTTTGAGGTACGTGAGCCATGAGCATTGTTGCTACCTCTGGAACACTTTTCGGCGCTGCGCAACTTTGCACATATAGCTAAGGTTCTTTTAACCTTATCAAAGTTCTATTGTCCTCCCACTTAACTTTTCACGAAAAATTCCTTCTCAAAGAAACTTGACGTTCTAAGCAACAAACACTTTTGTCTCCGGTGTTTATGGAGGAATACTTAACAGTTATACAAAGACGGGTTCATCCGAATTTGGTTGCACACATCTTTCTTATGCATAGCATACCAATGTTTTAAGAAAGGACTACTTGGGTTTTATCCCAAACCTTAACTTTATATGGTGTCATTTCAACGGATTATGATGAAGCTCTTTTCAGTGGAAAAAAAACGGTAGTCTCTAAAGCTTTTAATCTTTAAAATATAATGGCAGTTTTATGAATCATACCTTTGATCTTACCATGTCAAACAACGTTTAATTACATATCTCGAATGCTCCATACTCTTATGGTGTTTCGGGAAATGCAAATCCACGGAACGATTCCATAAATCTTAGGTATTATGCTAAACTTTGTAACTCAAATATCTTCCTTTATGATCTTTATCATAAACTGTTTATATTCTTGTTACAATGATTTTGCACTTCATCTTGAAAGTCTTTGAACTTTTCAAATGTTTCATACTTCATCCTTATTAAGTAAATATTTATATATTCACTCAAATTTTCGGAGAAAGCATATGAAGTTGAAATCCATCGCTCTTGACTACACATAATGGACTTCGTACAACAATATGTACAAGTTCCAATAAGCTAGTCATTCGTTCCCTTTTGGCCTATGAACGAAGTTTTAATTATTTCTAGGAAAGTTTCACAAGCGTCATTTGATCAAAAATCAAAAGACTCTAAAATTCCATCCACATGGAGTTTCTTCATGTTTTCTTTCAATATAATTTAAATAGCGATGTCACTTCCTAAGTGATCTTTCAATCAATTTGTCTTTCGACATCTTTAGCACTAGTTTTATGGATGTGATTTCTCCAACGAGATTTGCGAATCCATCTTTTATGGATTACGGAAATTATTTGAACAACCCTTTTGTTCTCATAATACCTGATAAAACAAATCTTTGAAGGCAAGCTTTGATGTTTAACGAGCAACACAATAACCTTTTATTTGTTCTCGATGAACATCATCACATATTCTTTTGCTAGTTACTTAGGCCATTGTAGTTCATGAATTGTGTTGTTTCGTATGACGATTCACACCAACAAATTCAGTATCAAATACTTAAGAACCACATTGTTTAATAAGCAAAGAATATAGCCATAACATGTATATCATCTATATAATTAAACTGAACAATTCTAGTCTTTTATTTTTTGCCATATATTTATGAGATTCTCTTTCAGTATTTATTTTCTGTTTGAAAGAATCTATCAACATCAATAGTGGAGTCATACATATGACACATAGTCCAAAGCGTGTATAGTTAAATACCAATGTCTTTGGACTTGCACTTTGAAGTAGATTACCATCATCAAATGTTTGGTGTTCTTTCAAATTCCTTTCTTTAGTAATCTCTTGGTGTAGTAAACATTTTACCTACATCAAATATTCACCCTTATCATGGAATCATCCATAATCAAGCTAGTTTTAGCTTATAACGGTGAATCACGAGTATAATGTTGCTCTTCAAAACCTTTGGAGGATTTTGGACAACTAGTGTCTCCAACCTTTTGCAAATTCTCATCAAATATGAGAACATGACTTTTGCCATATTATACTCTGTCATGTTGCAACCAAAACTTTGTTTCAGATATCACAATATCTTCCACACATCATGGTTTCTGAAACAACTCTTTCAGATCCTAGATAACCTTGATATTAAGATAATCCTTTGAATATCAAGAATCATGGAGACAAACATGATACTCATACACTAACACTTGGAATTGTCACTCTTGATTTAATACCAATTATTAAACTTCATGGAGTAACAGGAATTTACTGAAAGTTTGCAATAGGACTTTTAAACTTTAGATTAACACTTCAAAACAATACGACACCAGTTCGTAAAGTAACTAACCAGAATTCTATAGTTCTATCATCTCAATTATAACTAAGCGCAAGGTGGTAAACGGATGCCAATGACTACAACAATTATGCAAATTCACTTTGAGTTAATTTATGATAAATAGTGATCAACTTTTAATAATATTGCTGTTAAACTCCCATTCAAAACAATATCCCTCACATTGTTTTAGTGATCACACGAACCAAATCCACCATATAAAAACCGATCATCACGAGAGTTGATATAGCTTCAATGGCGAACAATCAACCTGTTCATCATATCTACTATATGACTCATGCTTTACCTTTCGGTGATCCGTGTTCCGAGACCATGTCTGTACATGCTAGGCTCGTCAAGTTTAACCTTAGCTTCCGCATGAGCAAATCTGGCTTGCTCACGTTGTATACACTCGCAGAATCTAACACACTCGATCATCACGTGGTGCTTCGAAACAACAAGATTTAGCAACGGTGCTTACTAAGGATGAACACTTTAAAACTTGAAATTGTGTGTTTGAGGGATCATCTTATAATGCTACCGTCGCAAACTAAGCAATACAAGATGCATAAAAGGATTAACATCACATGCAATTCATAATATGTGATATGATATGGCCTTCTTTATGCTTCCGATCTCCATCTTCAAGCACGAACATGATCTCCATCATCACCGGCATTGCATCAAGGTCAATGACGCTGCTCCATGGTTGTCGTCCACCAGATTCAACTATTACAACTACTTTGAATAGACATGCGGGTCTTAACAGAAATTAAAGACAACCATATGGATCCTGCCGGTTGCCGACTTACAATAAGGAACATTGCATACATCATATATAATCACAATCATGGCCATATCACATCACTGCACACCCCTGCAAAACAAAGTTAGACGCCTCTACTTTCTTTGCATATTTTACGTGGTTTGGGGCTTTCAATAAGTGTCGTTCTAACTTACGAACAAGAACCACAACATTGATACTAGTATTGTTAATCACCCGTTGTAAATTGGATCTTAACTATGCTAGGAGAAACAGGCACCCGCAAAGCCACTTATGCAATACAAGTTGCACGTCAAGCGTGGAGCAAGTCTCATGAACGATGTCATGTAAGGTTAGCCCGGGCCGCTTCATCCCAACATACCGCAAGATGCAAAGTACACAAGAATCAATCGATAATAAAAGCATCAACGCCCACAATGACCATTGTGTTCTACTCGTGCAAACAGATCTACATATAGACACGGCTCTGATACCACTGTAGGGGTTCGTAGCATGGAAAACAAAAAATTTCTACCGCATGAACACACAATCAAGATCTAATCTATGATCAAGCCAAGATCTATCTACTAGATTGTAGCAACGAGTCAATAGAGTACTAACCCTCGAAGATCCAAAGCGGTTAACGAGAGCAGATTCTCGTGGATGATGTAGTCGTACACTCTCGATCTCAAGATCGCGCAGACGATCCTTCCGGCGCTGCGTTCCGGCAGCGCTTCCGCAGTCGGTCACACGTTCGGTACTCGATGAAGACCTTCCTCTCCCTTGTTCCAGCAGGCAGCGGAGGTTGTAGCACTCTCCTCGCGATTCCGGTAGCACGACGGCGTGGTACCGGAAGTAGAGGGGAGATCTCGCAGGGCTTTGCCTTAAGCCGGAGCGAGTATGGTGGACTATGAGAGAGCCCTCGACGATCTAGGGTTTAGACACGCCGAGGAAGAGGTGCTAGAGCCGGCGGCTAGGGCTTGGTGGTGCCTAAGTCAGCGTCAAGGAGAACCCTAGGAGGCGGAGGCAGCTGCAGGAGGTGGTGGTGCCAAGCTAGGGTTTAGAGGTAGGAACTTGTGTGTCTAGGAGGGGAGCCCTGCCCCCTCCTCTTATAGGTGGAGGGAGACGCGCCTGTGGAGGGGAGTCCCTCCCCAACTCGGACCCAAGGTGGGCCGGCGGTGGGAGGAGGAACTCCTCCCCCAAGTCGGTTTCAAACCTCCTTCTCCTCTTTCCCAAAACTAGCCGTTTGACTTTCAAACTAGTCGTTTGACTTTTTCAAACTAGGATTTGAATAAACCCTCTATTTTGGTACAGCGATGACACCTAGTACATGATGCAATCATATCAACTTGATATAACACATTCATGTACCCTTTCCCCTCCGGAGTGCCGGACATTCTGGAACCTTCTAGAACATTCTCGATGAAAACACCGGAACCATTCTCCAACTCTGAAACGGGACTTTCCTTATATGAATATTATTCTCCGGACCATTCCGGATCTCCTTGTGATATCCCGGATCCCATCCGAGACTCCGAACAACATTCGGTCTCTTACTCATCATTCCATAACTACTTAACAACATCGAATCCTTAAGTGTGTCTCCTTACAGTTCGTGAATAATGCGGACATGATCGAGACACTTCTCCGATCAATAACCAATAGAGGAATCTGGAAATTCATATGGCTCCCACATATTTCTACGATTACTTTGCGATCGAATGAACCACTTACATACGATACCAATTTCCCTTTGTCTCACGATAGTTTACTTATCCGAGGTTTTGATCGTCGGTATCTCTGCATACCTAGTTCAACCTCGTCACCGATAAGTACTCTTTTCTCGTTCCCGTGATATGTGATCCCTTGTGAGCCAGTCACATGCTTGCAAGCTAATTGGATGACATTTCACCGAGAGGGCCCAGAGTATATCTATCCGTCATATGGATGGACAAATCCCACTCTTGATCCATGTGCCTCAACCCATACTTTCCAAACACTCAATGCCACCTTTATAGCCACCCAGTTACGGTGTGGTGTTTGATGTCATCAAAGCATCCTTCCGGTGATGGTGATTAACATGATCTCATGGTCGAAGGAATTAGGTTACTATGTATCAGAAAGCTTATAGCAAATGAACTATATTAAATGACTTGATCTTTATGCTACGCTTACTATAGGAGTATGTCCATCACATCATTCTCCAAATGATATGACCCTGCTGTTAATAACATCTATATGTTCATGATCAGGAAACCATGATCATATATTAACCAACAAGCTAGTTTAACAAGAGGCTTTACTAGGGACTCTTTTATGTTTACAAATCACACAAGTATTAATGTTTCCTGTTAATACAATTATAGCATGGTATGTAAACATTTATCATAAGTATGAAGATATGATAATAACCACTTTATTATTGCCTCTTGGGCATATCTCCAACACTGTGTGGGTTCGACGGTGGTTTTAATGGCGCACAACGTCTACGGTCCGCGCGGCGGCGAACGGGCATGTCTGCGGTGTTGCTGGGTTGATGGTGATCCTGCTTGCACGCGGCAAGGGCGGCGCGTGGTCTGTGGGCGTGTGTCGCGGTTGACGCTCTGGCACGCTCTCGGCTCGCTCGCAGAGAGGCTTGGCATGCTTGGGCTGTGTGGTCCAGGGGCTGGCAGTGCTCGAGGCTTGGACAGGGGGTGGCGGTGGACAGTGGAGAGTGTCCCATACATGCTTGCTAGGCTTGGTGCTTCTCCTAGCTCGCTGTCGACATGGGGGTGACAAGTTAGGCTCGGCATGGTAACCATTGATGGCTATGGCATGCTCACAGTGGTGCTAAAGATTGTTAATTGGGCTAGATCATCTACTGAGAGTGTAGTGTGAGTTATAGAGGGAACAAGTTAGGCCAAATTCACTGCTCATGATAGTGTTTCTGGTTTGTTTATTTGATGCCAGCAAGGTGTTTGATGAAATGGCCGCAAGAGATTCAAATTTAAATTTTTGAATCAAACTTTGTGGGTGTGCTAGTTACATACTAGGGAGTCTCTGGTTAGTTGTAAAGGTCAAGTGGAATTGGTTTGGTTCGTTTTTGAAAAAGGGGGTGATCTTCACATATGAATCAAATTCAATTTTGAAATGTGATTTGAATCAAGTTGCCAAATGTTTCTGCAAGTTTGAAAGGTGGGCTTGGATTCACTTTGTTGCAAGGGGTGAAAAGAAATGGAAAAGTTTCTGTTTGAAATCTTGGACTAGAAAGACTCAAAGTGGCCTAGTGAGCAAAATTGGCAAAAATGACCATTTGCTTTATTTGTTTTGTTTTCTATTTTCTCTTGATTTCTTTCTGCTTGGAAATGTTTTAGATGATGTTGGTTTCACCTTTAAACCATTTCTTGCTATTTATATCAATCACACAAGTCCATTCATGCATTCACACAATCATCACATACACACATTCATTCATAAATATTTGAATTAACAAAAGTATTTGTTAACCCTAATTTTGGTGATTGGGATTTGGTAATCATTGTTCAACATTTTTGGGATGTTACAAACCTTCCCTCCTTAACCAAAATCTCGTCCCGATATTTTCAAAAGAAGAAAGAAGAAAAATAGGATTTAAAAAGATTGGGAAAATCCGTCTTGATGTGATCTTCTCGCTCCCATGTAGCTTCTTCTTAAGTGTGGTTACTCCACTGAATCTTGAGAAACTTGATGCTTCGGGTTCTGGTGGTCCTGAAAGCTTCCTCCAAAATACGGATGGGTACTTCGGGATATGTCAGGTCATCGTTGATCTCTATGGTGCGGTGATCAATATTCTTGAAAACTTCAGTCTTCTCCGGAACTTCAAGGCATTTGCGAAGTAACAATACATGGAACACATTGTGCACTGCTGACATCTCCTCTGGCAGTTCTAATTGATACGATACTTCTACTCGATGATTTAGAATCTTGAAAGGTCCGATATATCTGGGGGCTAACTTTCCTTTGAGCTGGAAACGCCGCATTCCCTTCAAAGGTGACACTTTGAGATATACAAAATCTCCGATATTGAAAGCGAGGTCTCGATGTCTCTTGTCGGCATAACTCTTCTGTCTTGACTACGCGGTCTTGAGGTGCTCACGAATCTTGTGGACTTTCTCTTTTGCTTCTCGGAGAATTTCGGGGTCCGAAAATCTGACTCTCTCCTACTTCCGACCAATTCAAAGGGGTACGACACTTCCTTCCATACATGAATTCAAATGGGGCCATTTGCAAACTAGCTTGATAACTGTTGTTGTAAGAAAATTATGTGAACGGCAAACAGTCTTCCCATTTAGATCCATACTCCAGCACACATGCTCTCAACATATCTTTGAGTATTTGATTTACTCACTCTGTTTGTCCATCGGTCTGAGGGTGATACGCGGTGCTGAAATCTAGTCGGGTTCCCAAACCTTCTTGGACTTTCTTACAGAATCTCGAGGTAAACTGAGTTCCTCGATCCGATAAAATGTTCTTGCGGACTCCATGAAAACTGACGATTCTAGCGATGTATAACTCTGCTAGTTTTGAACTCTGGTAGGTGGTCTTGACTGGTAAGAAATGGGCTACCATGGACAATCTGTCAACTATGACCCAAATAGAATCATTTCCTATACTAGAAGTAGGCAATCCGGTGATAAAGTCCATTCCAACTAAATCCCATTTCCATTCTGTAATCTGTAGTGGTTGCAATAGTCCTGCGGGTCTTTGATGTCCCGCCTTGACTCTCTGAAAAATATCACACTTGGCGATATAGCTTCCGATTTCTCTCTTCGTCTTATACCACCAAAATTGCTCCTTCAAATCCTGATACATCTTCGTTCCTCTGGGGTGGATAGAATAAAGAGTATCATGGGCCTCTTTCAAAATAGTTTCCTTCAATTCAAAAGAGACGTCCTTTGTACCACAGAACTCCTTCTTCGTCTTCGGTGAATCCGGGTACTTTGCCTGTACCGATACGATGTTTGATTCTGTCGATACTAGCATTTCCTTTCTGAGCCTCCTTGATCTGACTGATCAAAGTGGGTCGAAGTTCTATGCTATCAAAAAATCCTTCACTTACTAATTCCATTCTAAAATCTTCCATCTCTTTTTGCAAACTTGGTTGCTCCTTCAAAATCATGGAGTTCAAGCGGCACGGCAATCTGCTAAGAGCATCTGCTACCACATTGGCTTTACCGGGGTGATACTGAATGTCCAGATCATAATCCTTGATTAGCTCAATCCATCTTCTCTGCCTCATATTGAGCTCCTTTTGAGTGAATATACTTCAGGCTCTTGTGATCCGAATAAATCTCCCAACGGTTTCCCATAAGATAATGCCTCCATGTCTTCAGGGCTAGAACTATAGATGCTAGTTCAAGGTCATGGGTTGGATAATTCTGTTTTTGCTATTTCAGTTGTCGGGACAAATAAGATATCAATTTTCCTTCTTGCATTAACACACATCCGAGACCAATCTTGGATGCGTCACAATACACATAAAATGGCTTTGTAATATCCAGCATGATCAAGATTGGGGCTGAAATCAATCTCCTCTTGAGTTCTTGAAAACTCGCTTCACATTTCTCTGTCTATTCGAACTTCTTATCCTTCTTTAACAATTGGGTCATGGGTCTTGCGATACTCGAGAATCCTTCTACGAACTTGCGGTAGTATCCCGCTAATCCGAGAAATGCACGAACTTGGGTTTGAGTGGTTGGGGCTTGCCAATCTTCAACATCCTTCACCTTTGCAGGGTCAACGGCAATTCCTCCAGCTGATACGATATGTCCGAGGAATCCTACCTCTTGTAACCAGAATTCACATTTTCTCAACTTGGCATACAGCTAATTCTTTCTAAGGGTTCCAAGGATGGTCCTTAGGTGTAGCTCATGTTATTCTTCTGATTTGGAATAGATCAGAATGTTATCGATGAAAACAACGACAAACTTATCCAGGAAGTCCATAAAAATCTTATTCATGAGGTTCATGAATGTAACACCCCGGTTCTGAAAAGACCGTGGCCTCTGTGTGACATGCCAATCCCTGGATCGGTTCATTGGCCCACAATAGAGTAAGATAGATAACATAGCAAAATATCCGTGTATCATGATCTACAAAGATCCAGAGTACCATTATTACAATAAAAGCTTAGCATTAAACTAGCTCAAATTATTCAGGTAGCAACATAAACATGTAAATCCTCCAATCTTCAAATTGCCCACAAGTGAACAAGTGCCGAGTGGAGTACCGTGTCCTATAACGATCAATCAGAATCGGAATAACCTGCAACATGAAATGTAGCAGCCCCGAAGGGTCAATACATGGAATGTATGGCAAGTAGAGCTAGTAATGGAGACAATAGTACTAACATCTACATGCATATTTGGCAAGTGGAGCTCTGTCTGGCTTGCATTTGCAAAATTCTTTTGTCCTACTTTCATAAACAGTTTTGATTTTCTTTGAAAAGTTCCCAATTAAGTTAACCCAACAATATTAAAACAATTATGAAATTAGAATGAGCGAGAAACATGTCATGGAATCAATATCTAGCAACTCAGATGTCCATAACCGGGGACACGGCTAATCGATTAGTTTATACACTCTGCAGAGGTTAGTACACTTTACCCATGTGACTTGGCCAGCCCAGCTCGTACCATCACTCTCATTTTGGGTGATGATAGGGAGAAGACCCAGAAGAGACTGTTCGGGAAGTAGATCCTCAATCCCGACGCGCACCGGTCCAACCTACCAAAATTCTACATCTCTGGATACGCAGGTTCGAGTTACCACAACCTACTAAGTCCAACCAACCGCCCATTTCATTATTGGCACATGGTTGTACATGTAAGCTACACAATAAAGAAGCCAATCATTCTCTCTTGATACCTGGGTGTCTTTCCGCAATGAAACCACCAAAAATTATCAATACCATCACACCCAGGGGGTTCATTGATTAAGTTGTTTTTAGTTTTCACAAACCAATACTTTGAGAAAACAAGTATCATTGATGTAACCCAGCCCTCGTTCAACATAGCATGGCTAAGCAAAGCTACCAACGGTGTTTCATCTACAAGGAAGGCCCTACCACATAATAGGACATAGCATAGCGATAGTATCATCCTACAAATGCAACTACAAAATACACGACAATGCATTGAAAATAGTAGGACGATATCATGAACAAAGTAGCATCTACTTGCCTTGGTTGTAGCGGTCGGGAGAACAATCCACACACGAGCAAGCGTTGCACTCGTCACAATCTACACGATACAATTGCAATCATAAACAAACAATCCACAGCATATGCAACAAATATGATGCATGAATGCAAGAGCGGCAAGTGAATTGGTGCTACAGCTGCACCACAACATCCTATACCATAATACTACCGATTGCATGCATGGAAAATAGTTTTAGCGCAAGGAAAACTACTAGACAAAAGTAATGCTCCAAACTAGAGCTAGAACTTAAATAATTCACTACCGGTAGTATACTGTTTGTAAAATCTTGGAAAAGTTCTACCGCATAGGCATCGCTGAATAGAAAAAGTACCAATTGGAATTACTCAAAAAGGAGTTATAAAACTTCCCGAGTAATTAAAACACTGCAGAAAGCCATTAGACAATTACTGCAGAAGTTTTTACTGTAAGCCTATCTTTTTAATTCAGGATGAGATTCCCCTCGTTCATACGAGTTCAGGGACATATCACACGCGATTTTTGGAGCTACGGATCTTTTTCTACGAATTTATTACTCCAAAAAGGCCACTAACTAGTTTGATTAAACTGTACTAAACCTTGCAGTAAAAGTCTGAACCAAAGATACAGCGAGATTCTACACGATTCACTGAACTCGTACATATTTTATTTGCAATTTTTGGCCAAGCGGTTTAATTTCTACGCAATTTATAATATTCTACCGAAATCTGTCAAATAAAAAGGATTAACGAAATTGACCCAGTCAACTGTGTCTGTTTGACTGGTCAACTAGTCTGCTGACTGGGCGCTGACTGGGCGTCTGACTAGTCAACGCTTGGGTGCTGACCAGTCAACTAACGATCTAGGCCGCTGATCTGAGATCTGACGGTGGCTGTTGTCTTACCGGAAACGGATGGCGAAACGGACTCCGGAAGGTGCGGCGAGCTCCGGACGGCGGTGGCGATCACTTCCGGCGACGAGATCCTTCCTGCGCGAATACACAAGGTCAACTACGGGTCCGAGAAAATAATTGCGCGCGCATAAGACGGCGCGCACGTGCGTGTATGCGTGCATGCATGCGCGCATGCGATGACGCGCGCGGGCTAGCGCACGCGGCAGCGCAGCGAGCAGCGCGCAGCGCGCGCGCCAAGGCAGCGGCGGCGCGGCAGCAGCGCAGCAAGGCGGCGGCGGCGAGCGCGCGGTCGCGCGGGCACGCGGGGGTGGGCGGCGGCGCAGGCGCTGCAGCAGCTCGCGGCGCACGCAGCGGTTGGCGAGGCGGCGGCTGGCGCGGTGAGGGGCGAGCGAGGCGGCGGCCGGGGCGGCTCGCGCGGGTGGCGGCAGGCTGCGGGGTGGCGGCCGGTGGTGCGGCGGTCGGCGGCGGTAGCGGGCCGAGGCGGGGAGGCGCAGGCGCAGATGGCGGCGGCGATGGGAACGGCGGCGGCGGCGGCGACCATCGGCGGCGCGGCGCGCGGGAATAGAGAGAGGAGGAGGAGGCGAACCCGGCGGTGATGGCGGTGATGGCCGGCGGCGGCGGGGTGGCCGGCGGCGGCGATGGCGCCTGGGAGGCGCGCGCGTGGGGAGCCGAGGCGGCGGGGTCGGCGCGTGGGGCAGGAGTTGGGCACGAAAAACGAGGTCCCGGTGGGCCTCTTTAAACAGTCCCGCGCGCGAGTTCTAAACTGAAACGGTCCGCAGTTGGACTCCGATTCGGAAAATCGGTCCAGATTTTTGGACCGTTTTCCGGCGGTTTACTAAAACGTCCGAGTCTTTTGCATACGGACTCCGATTCGAGCGATTCTCGCGCCTACGGGTTCGTATGGTCGAGGGGAACAACCTTTCGTCAAGGTTTGCGCGAGAACTCAAACCTACAGGGGTGGTTGTCGCAAGTCCTTCTAAAGCCTCCCGCGGGAAACTCGTAGCGAAGTAAAATAGGGTTTTGCAAAAAGCGTTTCGCCGAACCTTTCTACTCGACGGTTTTGCATGGAAAAGCATGATGCAATGATATGAATGATATGCAAGACCAAATCTAAAATTTGGGATGTGACAAGACTAACCCCCTTAAGATGAATCTCGTCCTCGAGATTCGGCGCGGCTAGCAAATAGGTGTGGGTAGTCCTCTCGGATGTCATCCTCACGCTCCCAAGTGGCTTCCTCTTCGGTGTGGTGACTCCACTGTACTTTGCAAAACTTGATTGTCTTGGTATGGGTAGTCCTTTCTGCTGTCTCTAGAATCTTGACCGGTTTCTCCTCATAGGTCAAGTCACTCTCAAGCTGAACCTCCTCTAGTGGCATAGTGTCTCTCAATGGTGTATCCACCATCTCCGGATGGCACTTCTTCAGCTGGGATACGTGGAACACGTTGTGAACAGCAGACAGAGCCTCTGGCAACTCCAACTGATAGGCAACTTCTCCTTTGCGTGCTAAGACCCTGTACGGTCCAATAAATCGAGGTGCCAGCTTACCCTTAATTCCAAATCTCTTGATTCCTCGAAGTGGCGATACTCTGAGGTATGCTCTATCACCTATCTCATACACCACTTCCTTGCGCTTGGTGTCAGCGTAGCTCTTCTGCCTTGATTGTGCTACCTTCAGCATGTCCCTAATCAAGGCGACCTTCTCCTCAGCGTCCTTGATCAAATCGGGCCCAAACAACTGACGTTCTCCTACTCCATCCCATAGTAATGGTGTTCGGCACCGTTTCCCATATAGCACATCGAACGGTGACGTCTTGATACTGGTTTGATAGCTGTTGTTGTAGGAAAACTCCGCATACGGCAAATTCTCATCCCAACTGGATCCATGAGCCAAGGCGCAAGCTCTCAGCATGTCTTCCAAAATCTGATTCACCCTCTCGGTCTGTCCATCAGTCTGTGGGTGAAATGCTATGCTAAACTCCAATCTAGTACCAAGTGACTCGTGCAGCTGGCGCCAGAAGTGTAAGGTAAATTGGGTGCCTCTGTCAGATACGATACTCTTGGGAACTCTATGTAGGCACACAATTCTGTCCATGTAAATCTTGGCCAACTTCGCACTCGTATAGGTCGTCCTCACTGGTATGAAGTGGGCTACCTTGGTCAAATGGTCGACCACTACCCAAATAGAGTCATATCCTGACCTGGTCCTGGGCAATCCTGTGATAAAGTCCATTCCCACTCTATCCCACTTCCAATCCGGCACGGGCAATGGCTGTAGCAATCCTGCTGGCTTCTGGTGTTCCGCCTTTACTCGGCTACATACATCACATAGGGCAATATGCTCTGCGATGTCTACCTTCATGTTGTTCCACCAGAATCTGTCCTTTAGGTCCATATACATATTCGTGTTGCCCGGATGTATGGAATATGGCGAGTCATGAGCTTCCTGCAGAATCAACTTCCTTATCTCGGGATCGTTGGGAACGCACAAACGATCTCCGTACCACAAGGTTCCCTGCTCATCCTCGCGGAATTCCCTTGCTCGACCTTCCTTCATCTTCTCCTTAACTTCATCTATTTCCTTGTCTCCTATCTGAGCCTTTATGATCCTGTCCTGTAGCGTCGGTTGGACTTCCATTGTTGCCAGGTATCCTTCAGATACTACCTCCAGTCTAAGGTCCTTGAATTGCTTGCACAAGTCCTCAGGCAATTCACAAATTGTCAATCCATTGGCATAAACCTTCCGGCTCAGAGCATCAGCTACTACATTGGCCTTTCCTGGGTGGTATTGTAGATTCATATCATAATCCTTGATAAGCTCCAACCATCTCCTTTGTCTCATGTTCAGTTCCTTCTGTGTAAATATGTACTTCAGGCTCTTGTGGTCGGTGTACACATCATAGTGTTTTCCCATTAAGTAATGCCTCCATACCCAGAATGACATCTAATCCCTGTGAATCCAACACTACCAAATGTGCAATGAAGTTGTGTGTTCCAATCCTCACAGTTAAATCGCGGCATCCCGCACTAGCTATCATATCTCCTCCAGGTGAACTCACTCTAAATGACCTTTTCATAGACTCAGTAGGTAGCTTATACTTATCCACAAATGCCCTTGATATGAATGAATGCGATGCACCAGTATCGAAAAGTATAAGTGCAGGGTAAGTGTTGATTGGGAACTTACCAATCACAAGGTCAGGCTCATCTGGAATCTCCTCCACATTCATGTGGTTCACTGTGGCCTTCTCGCCGTTGGTTGGCTTCAGTCCTTTCCTCTCCGGACAGTTGTCAGCATAGTGTCCCTTCTGTTTGCACTTGAAGCACGTCACCTCACTCAGATCCTTCTTCACGAAGTTGCGATCACGGTTGCGGTCATGTCCACCGTGTCCTCCAGAGTGGTGAGAGTGTCCTCCCTTGTGGCTGTGGTGGCTGCTCCTATGGTTGTCATGACGATGTCCATCGCGGCGGTCATGGCTCCCATGGTCACTTCCTCCATGCTTGGAGTATCCATCATATGAAGTGCGAGTCTTATGGTGTGAACCAGAGTGGTGATTGTTGTTCTTTCTCTTGCGGTTCTCCACTTGCTTGTGCTTCCCCTCCAAGATCCTGGCCTTGTCCATAAGCTCCTGGAAAGTGGGGCAGTAAACCACAAGTAGCTGTACTGAAAGCTCATCACTGAGGCCATCCAGGAATCTCTCCCTCCTTTTGGCATCAGTGTCAACATCCTCAGGTGCATAACGGGACAGGTTGTTGAACTCCTCAATGTACTCGGCCATGGAACGATTGGTTTGGCGCAAGTTGCGGAACTCCTTCCTCTTCAGGCTCAGAACTCCTGAAGACACGTGGTTGGTCCTGAAACCTTCCTCGAACATTGCCCAAGTCAAGGTATCCAGCGGGTGGGTGATCTGAAATGTGTCCCACCAAGAAGCGGCTGGTCCCTCCAGTAGGTGAGCGACAAACCTCACCTTCTCAGCATCAGTGCATCCGACAGTTACTAGATCCTTGTTGACTGAACGCAACCAATCGAGAGCAACCATTGGTTCCGTTGCAGTAGAGAACTTAGCTGGCCTTAATCTCAGAAATCTGGTGAGAGCATCTCCCTGAGGCTGATTGTTTCCATTGTTGTTGTTCTGGTTTGCCATGAACTGGGTCATCACTTGGGTCAGCTGTGCCTGAGCTGCCATGATCTTCTCCATCTCAGTGGGTTGGCGGCGGGGAGGCATCTGCGGTTCAGCATAGGTAAGTTTAGAAAGAATCAACTACGACAATAGGATTCTACCCATGCATATGATCAAACAACAACAAACAATAGCAGATAATCACAAGCAAGCAACACATCGACAAACAAGCGATCCAGCAACATCCCAGGTGTTGTCCTAGCAGTATATACCTACTAAAATAGTTTTGCAAGAGTTGGCAATGGTTAACTAAACAATAGATCAACTAATCAACAAAACAGCAATTCTGCCAGAACAGTCCAGCAGCGTTCACGAATTTTTCCGCCTGACTTAAACTCGTCAGAAAATTTAGCTGATTTTTGTGCATATGGCACAGAGAGTTTTGCATCAGAACAATTTTTTTCAGATTTTTCCGAGTTACCAGAAAAATATGAAAAATCGCGCAGTACTGCTGTATCAGCAGAAAAACTGCAGCGAAAAAAACACAGATGATAACCAAATTGCCATAACTCTTTCATTAAAATTCGCACAAATAATTCCTGGGATACTGGAGTACACAAATAAGCAACTAATCACTCTTAAACTAACACGAACTAAGCTTCACAACGATCGAGACTAATCCTAACGAGTCTGCCTAACGTGGACTAATTGGTGGACTTCTATCTACTTCTTGAAGAGGTTGAGGTAGGGTCATGCGTTGGCGCTTCGGCTCGCGGTACAACCATGGTGGCAGAGTGTACATCTCTCCTGAACCATCACTTGAGACTTCAAACTCCACCTCTTCTGGATCCTCCTCTTCTTCTTCATTCTCAGCTACAACAGCAACAACTTCATCTCCTCCACCATCATCGTCTCCATCATCATCATCGTCTCCACTGTCATCATCATCCCCATTGTTGCCATCATCTCCATTGTCATCATCAGAGGGTGGATTCAGCTGTGCTTGGAGAGCGGCAATCTGGGCTGTCATAGCTTCAATGGTTTGGTCCCTTTCCTGGACGGTCCCTTGCAATTGTTGTATGTTCTGGGCGTTCTCCTGCACAGTACCATGAAGATGTGCTATGGTTGCATCTCTGGCTATCAGGGCATTCTCCAGAACTCCCATAGCTTCATGCAAAGTGTCAATCTCCTGTCCTTGGACCACCATTCCATTGCTAGTAAAATCTGCAATCTCCTTTATCATCCTCACCTTCTCTGCTAGAGCTCCATTCTCCCTTTCCATGTCCTCTATGTGCCTCCGACGGGGCGGCATGTTGTTCCTGTCGCCCGGGGTAATCACAATGTTCCCTTCCTCATCACGCCTTCCATAGTCACGGTAAGGTGAATCCGCAGGCAGTAGGTGTCGGACATAGTGGCACTGGCGAGACAGGGCTTCATGTATGGCCAAGTTGATTCCAAGTCCCCAGTTGCAGTATATCTTGGTGTAGACCAAATGCGCGGGGTTTGGCAAGGCGGCATCTCTGAATATGAAGGTAGTGATCTCCCATGCATCCTCTCCATATCCATATGTGTACAGCCTTCTTCCCTTGAACATAGGCAGTGGCAATCCCAATGACTGAGAGAGCTGAGCTAACTGCCTTGCAAAGGGCCTTGGTGACTCCATGGTAACATACTCAGTCCTGACTTCTCCCATCTATCAAGTAAAAGAGGAAAGTGTGAGAATAGCATATGGTAAGAATTTTACGAGGGTGAAAGGCACAAGATGAAAGACAGAGTTAATATAGGCTTAATAATTCTATGGCTTCCTAATCCAATCCTAGGTCACGATCCTACAGTCGACAACCTGGCTCTGATACCATCATGTAACACCCCGGTTCTGAAAAGACCGTGGCCTCTATGTGACATGCCAATCCTTGGATCGGTTCATTGGCCCACAATAGAGTAAGATAGATAACATAGCAAAATATCTGTGTATCATGATCTACAAAGATCCAGAGTACCATTATTACAATAAAAGCTTAGCATAAAACTAGCTCAAATTATTCAGGTAGCAACATAAACATGTAAATCCTCCAATCTTCAAATTGACCACAAGTGAACAAGTGCCGAGTGGAGTACCGTGGCCTATAACGATCAATCAGAATCGGAATAACCTGCAACATGAAACGTAGCAGCCCCGAAGGGTCAATACATGGAATGTATGGCAAGTAGAGCTAGTAATGGAGACAATAGTACTAACATCTACATGCATATTTGGCAAGTGGAGCTGTGTCTGGCTTGCATTTGCAAAATGCTTTTGTCCTACTTTCATAAACAGTTTTGATCTCTTTGAAAAGATCCCAATTAAGTTAACCCAACAACATTAAAACAATTATGAAATTAGAATGAGCGAGAAACATGTCATGGAATCAATATCTAGCAACTCAGATGTCCATAACCGGGGACACGGCTAATCGATTAGTTTATACACTCTGCAGAGGTTAGTACACTTTACCCATGTGACTTGGCCAGCCCAGCTCGTACCATCACTCTCATTTTGGGTGATGATAGGGAGAAGACCAAGAAGAGACTGTTCGGGAAGTAGCTCCTCAATCCCGACGCGCACCGGTCCAACCTACCAAAATTCTACATCTCTGGATACGCGGGTTCGAGTTACCACAACCTACTAAGTCCAACCAACCGCCCATTTCATTATTGGCACATGGTTGTACATGTAAGCTACACAATAAAGAAGCCAATTATTCTCTCTTGATACTTGGGTGCCTTTCCGCAATGAAACCACCAAAAATTATCAATACCATCACACCCAGGGGGTTCATTGATTAAGTTGTTTTTAGTTTTCACAAACCAATACTTTGAGAAAACAAGTATCATTGATGTAACCCAGCCCTCGTTCAACATAGCATGGCTAAGCACAGCTACCAACGGTGTTTCATCTACAAGGAAGGCCCTACCACATAATAGGACATAGCATAGCGATAGTATCATCCTACAAATGCAACTACAAAATACACGACAATGCATTAAAAATAGTAGGACGATATATCATGAACAAAGTAGCATCTACTTGCCTTGGTTGTAGCGGTCGGGAGAACAATCCACACACGAGCAAGCGTTGCACTCGTCACAATCTACACGATACAATTGCAATCATAAACAAACAATCCACAGCATATGCAACAAATATGATGCATGAATGCAAGAGCGACAAGTGAATTGGTGCTACAGCTGCACCACAACATCCTATACCATAATACTACCGATTGCATGCATGGAAAATAGTTTTAGCGCAAGGAAAACTACTAGACAAAAGTAATGCTCCAAACTAGAGCTAGAACTTAAATAATTCACTACCGGTAGTATACTGTTTTTAAAATCTTGGAAAAATTCTACCGCATAGGCACCGCTGAATAGAAATAGTACCAATTGGAATTACTCAAAAAGGAGTTATAAAACTTCCCGAGTAATTAAAACACTGCAGAAAGCCATTAGACAATTACTGCAGAAGTTTTTACTGTAAGCCTATCTTTTTAATTCACTATGAGATTCCCCTCGTTCATACGAGTTCAGTGACATATCACACGCGATTTTTGGAGCTACGGATCTTTTTCTACGAATTTATTACTCCAAAAAGGCCACTAACTAGTTTGATTAAACTGTACTAAACCTGGCAGTAAAAGTCTGAACCAAAGATACAGCGAGATTCTACACGACTCACTGAACTCGTACATATTTTATTTGCAATTTTTGGCCAAGCGGTTTAATTTCTACTCAATTTACAAGATTCTCCCGAAATCTATCAACTAAAAAGGATTAACGAAATTGACCCAGTCAACTGTGTCTGTTTGACTGGTCAACTAGTCTGCTGACTGGGCGTCTGACTAGTCAACGCCTGGGTGCTGACCAGTCAACTAACGATCTAGGCCGCTGATCTGAGATCTGACGGTGGCTGTTGTCTTACCGGAAACGGACGGCGAAACGGACTCCGGAAGGTGCGGCGAGCTCCGGACGGCGGTGGCGATCACTTCCGGCGACGAGATCCTTCCTGCGCGGATACACAAGGTCAACTACGGGTCCGAGAAAATAATTGCGCGCGCATAAGACGGCGCGCACGTGCGTGTATGCGTGCATGCATGCGCGCATGCGATGACGCGCGCGGGCGAGCGCACGCGGCAGCGCAGCGAGCAGCGCGCAGCGCGCAGCGCGCGGCAAGGCAGCGGCGGCGCGGCAGCAGCGCAGCAAGGCAGCGGCGGCGAGCGCGCGGTTGCGCGGGCACGCGGGGGTGGGCGGCGGCGTAGGCGCTGCAGCAGCTCGCGGCGCACGCAGCGGTTGGCGAGGCGGCGGCTGGCGCGGTGAGGGGTGAGCGAGGCGGCGGCCGGGGCGGCTCGCGCGGTGGCGGTAGGCGGCGGCCGGTGGTGCGGCGGTCGGCGGCGGTAGCGGGCCGAAGCGGTGAGGCGCAGGCGCAGATGGCAGCGGCGATTGGATCGGCGGCGGCGGCGGCGACCATCGGCGGCGCGGCGCGCGGGAATAGAGAGAGGAGGAGGAGGCGAACCCCGCGGTGATGGCGGTGATGGCCGGCGGCGGCGAGGTGGTCGGGAGGCGGCGGCGGCGATGGCGCCTGGGAGGCGCGCGCGTGGGGAGTCGAGGCGGCGGGGTCGGCGCGTGGGGAAGGAGTTGGGCACGAAAAACGAGGTCCCGATGGGCCTCTTTAAACAGTCCTGCGCGCGAGTTCTAAACTGAAACGGTCCGCAGTTGGACTCCGATTCGGAAAATCGGTCCAGATTTTTGGACCGTTTTCCGGCGGTTTACTAAAACGTCCGAGTCTTTTGCATACGGACTCCGATTCGAGCGATTCTCGCGCCTATGGGTTCGTATGGTCGAGGGGAACAACCTTTCGTCAAGGTTTGCGCGAGAACTCAAACCTACAGGGGTGGTTGTCGCAAGTCCTTCTAAAGCCTCCCGCGGGAAACTTGTAGCGAAGTAAAATAGGGTTTTGCAAAAAGCGTTTCGCCGAACCTTTCTACTCGACGGTTTTGCATGGAAAAGCATGATGCAATGATATGAATGATATGCAAGACCAAATATAAAATTTGGGATGTGACAATGAAATAATCGGGGGCATTGGTTAATCCAAAAGACATGACAATATACTCATATATTCGATATCTGGTGGTACAGGCAGTCTTTGGAATATCCTCTGCGCGAATCTTGAGTTGATGATAGCCAGTTCTAAGATCAATCTTAGAAAACACTTTGGCACCGGTCAACTGGTTAAACAAATCTTCTATCTTTGACAATGGGTACTTGTTCTTGGTGGTGACATCGTTCAACTTCAGATAATCCGTACATAAACGGTTACCTCCATCCTTCTTGTCCATAAATAACACAGGTGATCTCCATGGCGACACACTTGGTTGGATCAATCCTATCTCCAGCATAGCATCCAATTGCTTCTTCAGCTTCACTAGTTCAGACGGGTTCATACTATATGGTCTCTAGGCTATGGGTCCAGTTCCAGGGATTAGTTCAATGATAAACTCGATATCCCGATCTGGGGGCATACCGGGCAAAACATCTAGAAATACATCGGGGTATTCACAGACTATCCGTACTTGGTCAAGGGTTGGCTGGGCTATACTCTTGTTGCATTTGAATTGACGGGGCAAGGTTTCAGATACATGCTCTACTGATATTCCGGCTGTACTGGTCATGGTTATGGCTTTCTTGGCACAGTCGATTAATCCTTTATGTTTCGACATCCAATCCATTCCTAGTACTACTTCCAAACCTTTAGTTCCGAGTACTATTAGATTAGCATAAAAATCTATGACATGGATTCGAATAGGCACGGCCTTGCAAATTTGTCTAGATTTTGTGGTTGAACTAGGTATTTGAACTATCATAACATGCTTCAATTTGGTGGGTTGAATCTTACTAGTGCATGCAAATTCTTCAGTAACAAACGAGTGCGATGCTCCAGAATCAAACTACACTCTTGCAAGTACTGAGTTAACAGAAAACATACCCAGGACGACATCTGACGCTTCTTGGGCTTCCTCAACATGCATGAGAAAGAGACGGCCGTTGCGGTTGAGTGAGTTCCCTGGGGCAAACCTTCTTCCAGGATGAACACGACGCTTCTGCTGAGCTGGGGCATTTGCATTGGGGGTTGTGGCAATCTTCTTGGGGCACTCATTGGAGTAGTGACCCTTGGTTCCACATTCATAACAAGTCACCTGAGACTTGTCCTTTGCTGCAACAGGCATAACATTGCTTCCAGTCCTCGAGGCAGTGTTGGTGTTGGTGGCAGCATTGTTGTTGTTGAATTTAGGCTGTGCACGGTTGAAATTGCTGGTGTGTCCAAGGTTGTTATGGTTTCCTCCGGGCCTTGGGTTTCCACGGTTGGGATAGGTCGGACGGTTCACCGGGGGTCTGTTGGTTCTTGGGGCAAATCCTGGAGATGGGTTGGGGTGATACTTTGGTGTATGGTGGGTTCCTGGTTGATGCATCATGCGACGCTTGTGGTTCTTATTAACTTGGTTGATCTTGCCTTCCATCTGAATGGCAGAGTCCACTAAGGATTCAATATCAGCAAAGGGGATATTGACTAACACTGTCTGCATCTCATCGTGCAGACCATTCATGAATCTCTCCTTCTTCTTGGCTTCAGTGTCTATCTCATCCGGTGCATACCTAGCCAATGACAAGAATTTGTCACGGTAATCAACTACGGTCATCCTGCCTTGCTTAAGTTCTCTGAATTCATCTCTCATCCTCTTGATCAAACCCGGTGGCACATGGGTTTTGCTGAACTTGACTTTGAACTCTTCCCAAGTCATCATCTGACCTCCTGTCATCGCGCAAACGCTGTTCCACCATGCTCTTGCATCTCCGGCCAGATAGTGGGTGGAAAACAGTACCTTCTCATTAGCTTCCACTCCTGCAACTTCCAGGTTGTTTTCCATGGTTTGCAGCCAATCATCTGCATCTAGGGGCTCTTCAGACTTAGTGAAAACGGGTGGATTGGTGTTCTGGAAATTCTTGAGCTTAGACTCATGGTTGTCCTGATTTCGATGGCCTTGATTATTGTTGGCCATCTGAGCTATCTGTTGAAGGGTAGCTAAGTTGGCTTGACGTTCGTCTCATTTGGCTTTGCGGTTAGAAACCAACATTTGCAATATTTGCAACATCGGGTTCGGGGATGAGTTTCTTCCTCCGCGAGGCATCTGAAGATTTGAGATAGATCATGAGAAAAGAGGGAAATTTCTAAGGTTCAGGGGTTTTGTGTTTGAAAAGTTTTTAACGTTTGACTCAGATTTTTCTTGAAACTAGCTTTTCATTCATTCATTCATAGCACACGATACAAACACACACCACAACAAAGGAAAACATATGGTTTTAAGAACCATTCTGTGAAACTACGATACAGTGGGACCGAATACAACTCACTAACGCTAGTGCCCAAGTGCTACTACTCCTCAGAGTTACTGTACTTATCATCTCATGATCATCGATGAAGGCAAAGTCATCCTCATCGGTGAAGAAGTCCATGGCCTGATCCTCCAAAAAGTCATCATCGTCACTAAGATAGGAGTAGGGGTCTCCACAAAGGTCTTCCCCTGTATTCTCCCTCTCCTCCAACTGCATGTCTCTCTCGTGGATGGTCTCCTCCAAATCCGTGATCCGGTGGCGAAGACGGGCGATGATGTGCTCCTTCTTGTCGAGCTGACGGCGACGAGACTGGAGATCCTTCACTAGCATGGCGATGGTCTGATTCTTCTTGGCGGCGATGGTGTACTTGTGGTTGGCGTAGGAGCGGGCATTGTCCAACTCCTTCTGACGGTCATACATCATGAAGCTGAGGTGGTCCAATTGAGTCTTCAGCTCATGGTGATATGGGGCCTCCAGTGGCTGTCCCATAACATCACGCCTTGGGTAGAACTCAAAGCGGGTACCCTTGATTTGATTGATACTCTGCGCACATAGACGGGCAAGAGCTTCCTACATGGCCCTGACAAGTCCATCAAGCCAGTAGTTCTCTCTCAAGGTGAACTGAATTCCCTCTGAGGTGGGGGCTTCAATCTTTCCCCGGAGACTTGCAACAACTAGCCACTGCAAATCCTCTCCTTCCTGATCATTGAGCTGAACTTCAAAGAACTCGGGGTGCGGACGGTCCAGCATCTCTGACAGCTGGTCCAAGTCACACTCAAAGATGAGGTCTCCTCCATTCCCAAACTGATAAAACTTGCTGCACTTCACGTCCATCTATAAGAATATAGGATGAGTAAGTTAGTAGAGTGATCAAGTGTGTCAAATTTTATGTAAGTTTGTAAGAATTTTTGGAGGAACATGAATTTTTATGAAAGAATCCAAGTGGTAAGAATGAGAATAAGTTTTCATAAATATTCACTTCCTTTGGTTTTGAAACTAAATTTTTGATTCAAACGTCCATTCTAAACTAGGGTCTCCTATGGTCAGGATGGCTCTGATACCAACTTGTCAACACCCGGATTTTTAATCCCTGATGCCTGTTATGCTATACATCGCAATCCCATGATTACCATTTTTGCGAGACATAACAGATTGGATATCACAGTAAATCATCCATTACAAAACATACATAAGGTATTACAACAAATACGGATATCATGATCCAGTCTTAATACAATTCAAGAAGCAGAATAACGTAATAATAACGGTAGCGTAGGCAAGGCTCCATCTTCATGGTCACAGGCAATGCTGACGATGGGAGATGATCCTAGTTGTCGTAGCCTTCCTGCTGTCCGTCCACCTGGTAGTCCTCTTCATAGTCTGGCCACGGGAATAGCCAGGGACAAAGCCATGAGTACTCTTTAAGTACTCGCAAACTAATACTAACAAGTGAAGTGGTTTTGAGTAGGATATACTAAGCTCTAGGGTTGTTTTGCAAAAAGCCAGATTTATCTCTACTGAGTTCAAAAGCAAAGAGAGCTAGTTGATAGTTTTATAACACCAAAGTGGGAACTTGAATTTCATGTCACAACCCTATTGTGGTCAAGTCAAGTCACAAATCATTTCATAAGTCATTTTGAAAACATCTGACGACGGAACAGTATGGCCACTCCAACTGTCCATAACCGCGGACGCGGCTATTCAAATAGTTTGACACTCTGCAAAGGTGGTACACTTTCACCACAACATTCGATATATCCGTCAGGAACAATACTAAATTCACCATACTCAGTATGCGGATAATCAATCCTAACCTTTCAATTACACGCCCTAGTATAGGCACCTCTCCTGTGAGTTTGGCCTCCCAACCATGAGCAACTGTCATCTTGGGAACTGCACAGTGGACAATCTTCACAAGGTAGCCTCATCTCAAACCTTGGCCGCAAGGGAACCCATACTAAGGTATATAAAGTTCTAGTCAAGCCCTACCAAGATTTCGGGTATTGTGGTTGTACGGTAAAATTGGAATGGTATAACATCGAGACAACCACCAGTTTTATAAAGGGCTAAGGCTCACGCCTTTTTTCATCATCAAAATCATCTGGTGTTCAAGAACACATGTCAAAACATTTTAGTAGAATGACTCATCATTCTAAGGTTTTCATCACCATTTTCACCAAGTATTCCTATCTAAAGTTGATCAAGTTTTATGCTTAGAACTAGCATCTACAAGTGGGGGTAAACACTAATGAGGGGTGGTAAACAAGTGTGAAATAGCTAAGTTCAATCTCCTGCCTCAGGATGACATCAAGATTTATCTAACTTAGGTCAAGTTTTATGCTCTTTATGCTACCTTTAGATATCCTTCTAAATATCTACCAGTCACCAAGTAAACTCTAAGAGAGAGCTTTGATAAAGAAATAAAATACTAAGATTTTAAACAAAACTAGGATTTGGTATCCTCAAGGGAGTATAATCACAAATTCTTAAGGCATCTAGTTTGCATAGTTGTCATGCAAGGGTTAATTTGCAAAGTCAATAGCTTGCTAAGATATTAGTATAAGCTTGCCTTGTGCAGAGGAGTGGTTGAAGTTCTCCTCGGCTTCTTCCTCGTAGTATCCTCCTTCCTCCTCGTATCCTTGGTCGGTACTAGCGTCTATAAATAAATACGAGGTACACAATCACCAAAAAATACTTAACTATTTCTATTTATCACACCAAGGTTTTCACTAGATGATATAGGATCATCACAAGCATTAGAACCATTAAAGAAAATAGTTTTATTTTATTTGTTTTAGAAAATTAATTTCTAGTCATTGAAAAACTACTTAATATTTAATATTCTCCAACTAAACCATGGGATCATGTTGACACCTGTCATCACCACACATTTTAGTACATGGGAATGTGATTTAAAGTGGTGTCACAATTTAATTAGGTTTAACCTTTTTATTTTAATTAAATAAAGTGACTAGAAATTCCTATGAGGCATTCTGTTATTAATTGATAATTATTTCTACAAGTAAACCTATATATTATTATATATTCTAAAAGGTATGGTTAAATGTGATTTTTGAGAGTTGGAATCAACACAAAAGCTTTCATGGTTGAATTTTGAAAAATGTTTGAATGCAGAAAATCTTTTGCCTTGTTATTTTTACCATGGGTGATCCACAAATCTAAATGGTTTAAATCCAACGGGCTTGGATTAAGCACACCAGTACCTTTCTAACAAAATTAGTTTCATGCATTTTGGTTCAGTGAATCGAGCTGGGTTGATTTTTGAATCTAGGTACAGAACTGAGTTTAAAACTAAAAGAATAAATCTAAATTTGAATTAATGGGTCGCGCAGGAGGTTAACTGGGCTGGCCCAATACGCACAGTGCGCGCGGGCTGGTTAAGTGGCTTTCCCCACTCGTCAGTGAGACAGAGGGGTGCAAAGCGGTATGGGGGGATGTGGATCGCACGATCAAGCTCTATTCCTACGGCTGCGGTTCATTGTCCACGTCGGGCAACGCCGACGAGATAGAACCCTAGCACGGACAGTGGGGGTCGTGGGAGGCTCACTGGGGCTCAGGCGATGGTCGGCGACGAGGGCGAACGACGAAGTCGACGACGGCGATCCTCCTGGTACCGGCAGCTCCTCCTGGGGCGGCTCCAATCAACGACGCCCTTCTCCTCCAGCAGCGGTAGACTCCGGCCAAATTCCGGCGATGCGCTGCTCTCCTTGCTCCGAGAGTGAGGTGGGGTGCTTCTGAGAGAGAGGGGAGTGAGATGGTGTGAAGAATTCGTGCTAGGGTGGCCCCTATTTATAGTGCCTGAAGGGGACCGAATGGCGCGGGCTGGGCTCGTCAGTGTCGTCGTCACAGCGAGCTAAATGAATGGGCGACGATAGGGGGAGGTGTTGTGTTCCCTGGTGAAGCTCAACGACATGGCTAAGCGTCATGGGGCGGTGTGAAACGGTCGGAACGTCTCGGCGCTCTGTGCGGGTCCGATGGTGGTTTTTATAGGGGTTCGTAGCATGGAAAACAAAAAATTTCTATCGCATACAAACAAACAAGCCAAGATCTATCTACTAGATTGTAGCAACGAGTCGATAGAGGAACTCACCCTCGAAGATTCCAAAGCGGTTAACGAGAGCAGATTCTCGTGGGTGATGTAGTCGTACTCTTTCCGATCTCAAGATCGCGTAGACGATCCTTCCGGCGCCACGTTCCGGCAGCGCTCCCGCAGTCGGTCACACGTTCGGTACTCGACGAAGACCTTCCTCTCCCTTGTTCCAGCAGGCAGCGGAGGTTGTAGCACTCTCCTCGCGATTCCGGCAGCACAACGGCGTGGTACCGGAAGTAGAGGGGAAATCCCGCAGGGCTTCGCCTTAAGCCGGTGCGAGTATGGTGGAGCTTATGAGAGAGGCTATTAGTGGTCTAGTAATTAGACACACCAATTAGAAGGCTCTAAACCAATTAGAAGGCTCTAAACCGCTGGCTAAAGCAATTAGAAGCTCTAAACCAAAACGGCTCTAAACCTGAGATTAGAGGTGGAAACTTGTGTGTACTAGGAGGGGAGCCCTGCCCCTCCTTTTATGGGTGGGGAGGCGCGGCCAGGGGAGGGGAGTCCCTCCCCAAGTCGGCCTTGGGCTGGGCGCCGGCTTGGAGGAGTGGGACTCCTCCTCCAAGTTGGTTCCAACTCCTCTTGCTTGTTTCCCACAGTTTCCTGTTTCCCATAGTTTCCTGTTTTAGCCGTTTGACTTTCAAACTGGCAATTTGACTATCATGTTTTTGGAACAGCAAGAACACTTAGTACATGATGCAATCATTCAATGACACACTCATGCACCCTCCCCCCCGGAGTGCCGGACAATCCGGAACCTTCTAGAACATTCCCGATGAAAACACCGGAATCATTCCCGAACTCCGAAACGGGACTTTCCTTATATGAATCTTATTCTCCGGACCATTCCGGATCACCTCGTGATATCCCGGATCCCATCCGAGACTCCGAACAACATTCGGTCTCTTTCTCATAATACCATAACTACTCAAAACAACGTCGAATCCTTAAGTGTGTCTCCCTACGGTTCGTGAATTATGCGGACATGATCGAGACACTTCTCCGAACAATAACCAATAGAGGAATCTGGAAATTCATATGGCTCCCACATATTTCTACGATTACTTTGCGATCGAATGAACCACTTACATACGATACCAATTTCCCTTTGTCTCACGATATGTTACTTATCCGAGGTTATGATCGTCGGTATCTCTGCATACCTAGTTCAACCTCGTTACTGATAAGTACTCTTTTCTCGTTCC
This sequence comes from Avena sativa, assembly GCA_916181665.1. Taxonomy (NCBI): domain Eukaryota; kingdom Viridiplantae; phylum Streptophyta; class Magnoliopsida; order Poales; family Poaceae; genus Avena; species Avena sativa. Next base: position 163,724,349 of record OV702282.1, read on the forward strand.
CGTGATATGTGATCCCTTGTGAGCCAGTCACATGCTTGCAAGCCAATTGGATGACATTCCACCGAGAGGGCCCAGAGTATATCTATCCGTCATGTGGATGGACAAATCCCACTCTTGATCCATGTGTCTCAACCAATACTTTCCGAACACTCAATGCCACCTTTATAACCACCCAGTTACAGTGTGGTGTTTGATGTCATCAAAGCATCCATCCGGTAAAGGTGATATGCATGATCTCATGGTCGAAGGAATTAGGTTACTATGTATCAGAAAGCATATAGCAATTGAACTATTGAAATGACTTGATCTTTATGCTACGCTTATCTATAGGAGTATGTCCATCACATCATTCTCCTAATGATATGATCCTGTTGTTAATAACATCTCTATGTTCATGATCAGGAAACCATGATCATATATTAACCAACAAGCTAGTTTAACAAGAGGCTTTACTAGGGACTCTTATTTTAGTTTACAAATCACACAAGTATTAATGTTTCCGGTTAATACAATTATAGCATGGTATGTAAACATTTATCATAAGTGTGAAGATATGATAATAACCACTTTATTATTGCCTCTTGGGCATATCTCCAACAGTCTCCCACTTGCACTAGAGTCAATAATCTAGTTTCAAACCTTTGTGTATATAACACCTATGGCTTTCCGGTGTCGTATGTACACGATTGCTAGTGGTCAACTGATCTCCGGATCTGACACTTCCAGGTCCGTGTGTAATTGCATGTCTTTGCGTCTCTACGCATCACTCATTCTCTAATGAGATGGCTTTGTATAAATTTGGTCTTTCGGTGTGACCTTTAGCTCTTTGGGGTTAAAACATGTTGATAATATTGTCGCACAATATATCTTCATAGTATTATCCCACTATGAACTACACCTAGTTTGATAACAAACTACTTGACACAAATGCCCTCTTTTTGCTGCTATAATAGCAGTCATATACTTAGCCTTTTGTTGTAGTATCTGTCACAATGTCTTAACTTTTGGAACTCATCCAAATCCATTATGGAACTCACTTTCCATTATATTGTGCCACCCTTAGTTTAGATTGAGATAAACTTAATTTGTACTTTGTGACAAAGCTAGTATCAATGTAGTATTTTTTACAATGAACTAACCATCTATTTGTAACTTCTACAAATATTATACTCTTAGTTCTTTCAAAAGATCATAAGAATATCCTTACTATTGTCCAATGATCATCTTACGAATCATTCTGGTATATGCTCACAACATTTAGAGCATAGGACATATCTGGATTTGTACATATCACAGTATGATTGATATAAATACTCTTTGTGATTTCATACATCAAGTATCAATCTATACTTGATTATTTGTTTCACTTTACCAAATGTCAATACACTTGAATATATCATCAACATTGAACTTATTCAATCCTTTCTGTGTGACAAGAACCTCTCTTGTAGTTTCTATATTGAACTCATTCAATATCTTGTCTATGTACTTCTGGCATAACCATATTAGCGTCTATTGATGCCAAATATTTGGGTTTTGCCTAAGTCTTTCATCGGGATGAAATTCTTAATATGTGTTAATAAAAGATACATTATTTCCAATCAACAATATGTCTTCCACATAATGTATTAGAAACATGTCTTAGCGCTCCCACTTAATTTCTTGCAAATGCAAGCATCTCCATCGTCTCTGATGAACATTTAAACTCCTTTAACAGTTTCATCACAGTGAAGATTCCAACTCCGCTATGCTTACTTCAACCATTGAAGTTTGCATATGTTTTTAGCATCCCTTGAATTTTAACAAAACCCTTTGGACTGTGTCATGCACACGTCCTAGGTAACCCTTCTATTAGAAGAACTTGTTTTGTTTATTCAACTACCATATAATAAAATTATATGTAGTGGTTGCTACACTAATCCATCTAGACTAAATATCGCTATGAAAGATCAGATCTTGTCATAGTCAACTTTTGAACATTGTTGTGAACTCTTTCCCAACATGTCGACTATTTCATAGATGTGCAACATCCATGTCTGTTTATTTATAGATCCAAACACAACTGTAAGGTCTTACACCTTTCTCGAGGGTCCTTCAAGTTCAAAACTTGATTTCTCGTGTATGGAACTATCATAGATTTTATGGCTTCAAGCCATTTGACGGAGTCAGGGCCCATCATCGCTTCTTTGCATGTAGTCGGTTCATTATTCTCAAATAATGATTCAACCCTCAAATCTTGGTATTTGATTGTTTACCCGATCTACTTGTTTCAATAGGAACTTAGATCTCCGTGACCACAACCTTTGAGGCACGTGAGCCATGAGCACTGTTGCTGCCTCCGGAACACTTTTCGGCGCTGCGCAACTTTGCACATACAGCTAAGGTTCTTTTAACCTTATCAAAGTTCTATTGTCCTCCCACTTAACTTTTCACGAAAAATTCCTTCTCAAAGAAACTTGACGTTCTAAGCAACAAACACTTTTGTCTCCGGTGTTTTATGGAGGAATACTTAACAGTTTATACAAAGACAGGTTCATCCGACTTTGGTTGCACACATCTTTCTTATGCATAGCATACCAATGTTTAAGAAAGGACAACTTGGGTTTTATCCCAAACCATAACCTTATATGGTGTCATTTCAACGGATTATGATGGAGCTCTTTTCAGTGGAATAACGGTAATCTCTAAAGCTTTTAATCTTTAAAATATAATGGCAGTTTTATGAATTATACCTTTGATCTAACCATGTCAAACAAGGTTTAATTACATATCTCGAACGCTCCATACTCTTATGGTGTTTTCGGAAAAATGCAAATCCACGGAACGATTCCTTAAATCTTAGGTATTATGCTAAACTCTGTAACTCAAATATCTTCCTTTATGATCTTTATCATAAACTGTTTATATTCTTGTTACAATGATTTTGCACTTCATCTTGAAAACCTTTGAACTTTTCAAATATTTCACACTTCATCCTTATTAAGTAAATATTCATATATTCACTCAAATTTTCGGAGAAAGCATATGAAGTTGAAATCCATCGCTCTTGACTACACATAATGGATTTCGTACAACAATATGTACAAATTCCAATAAGCTAGTCTTTCGTTCCCTTTTGGCCTATGAACGAAGTTTCAATTATCTCTAGGAAAGTTTCACAAGTGTCATTTGATCAAAAATCAAAAGACTCCAAAATTCCATCCACATGGACTTTCTTCATGTTTTCTTTCCAATATAATTTAAATGGCGATGTCACTTCCTAAGTGATCTTTTAATCAATTTGTCTTTCGACATTTTTAGCACTAGTTTTATGGATGTGATTTCTCCAACGAGATTTGTGAATCATCCATCTTTTATGAATTACGGCAATTATTTGAACAACCCTTTTGTTCTCATAATACCTGATAAAACAAATCTTGAAGGCAAACTTTGATGTTTAACGAGCAACACAATAACCCTTTATTTGTTCTCGATGAACACCATCACATATTCTTTTGCTAGTTACTTAGGCCATTGTAGTTCATGAATTGTGTTGTTTCGTATGATGATTCACACCAACAAATTCAGTATCAAATACTTGAGAACCACATTGTTTAATAAGCAAAGAATATAGCCATAACATGTATATCATCTATATACTTAAGGTGAACAATTCTAGTCTTTTCCTTTCTGCCATATACTTATGAGATTTTCTTTCAATATTTCCTTTTCTGTTTTGAAAGAATCTATCAACATCAATAGTGGAGTCATACATATGACACATAGTCCAAAACATGTATAGTTAAATACCAATGTCTTTGGACTTGCACTTTGAAGTAGATCACCATCATCAAATGTTTGGTGTTCTTTCAAATTCCTTTATTTAGTAATCTCTTGGTGTAGTAAACATTTTACCTACATCAAATATTCATCCTTATCATGGAATCGTCCATGATCAAACTACCTTTAGCTTATAACGATGAATTACGAGTATAATGTTGCTTTCCAAAACCTTTTGGAGGATTAGGACAACAAGTGTCTACAACCCTTTGCAAATTCTCATCAAAATATGAGAACATGAACTTTGCCATATTATACTCTATCATGTTGCAACCAAAACTTCGTTTCAGATATCACAATATCTTCCACACATCATGGTTTCTGAAACAACTCTTTCAGATCCTAGATAACCTTGATATTAAGAGAATCCTTTGAATATCAAGAATCATGGAGACAAACATGATACTTATATACTAACACTTGGAATTGTTACTCTTGATTTAATACTAATTATTAAACTTCATGGAGTAACCGGAACTTACTGAAAGTTTGCAATAGGACTTTTAAACTTTAGATTAACACTTCAAAACAATACGATACCAGTTCGTAAAGTAACTAACCAGAATTCTATAGTTCTATTATCTCAATTATAACTAAGCGCAAGGTGGTAAACGGATGCCAATGACTACAACAACTATGCAATTTCACTTTGATTTAGTTTATGATAAATTGAGTTCTAATTAATAATTAAATTAATCTAGGTGAACTCCCACTCAAAACAATATCCCTCACATTGTTTTAGTGATCACACGAACCAAATCCACCACATCAAAACCGATCATCACGAGAGTTGATGCAACTTCAATGGCGAACAATCAACATGTTCATCATATCTACTATATGACTCATGCTCTACCTTTCAGTAATCCGTGTTCCTGAGGCCATGTCTGTACATGCTAGGCTCGTCAAGATCAAACCTTAGTTTCCGCATGAGAAAATCTGGCTTGATCACGTTGTATACACTTGCAGAATCTAACACACCCGATCATCACGTGGTGCTTCGAAACAACAAGCTTTAGCAATGGTGCTAACTAAGGGTGAACACTTTATGACTTGAAATTCATGTGCATGAGGGATCATCTTATAATGCTACCATCGTCTACTAAGCAATACAAGATGCATAAAGGATTAACATCACATGCAATTCAATAATATGTGATATGATATGGCCTTTCTTCTTTGTGCTTCCGATCTCCATCTTCTAGCACGAACATGATCTCCATCATCACCGGCATTGCATCAAGGTCAATGACGCTTCTCCATGGTTGTCGTCCACCGGCTTCAACTATTACAACTACTTTGAATAGACACGGGGTCTTAACAGAAATTAAAGACAACCATATGGCCCCTGCCGGTTGCCGACTTACAATAAGGAACATTGCATACATCATATATAATCACAATCATGGCCATATCACATCACTGCACACCCCTGCAAAACAAAGTTAGACGCCTCTAATTTTCTTTGCATGTTTTACGTGGTTTGGGGCTTTCAATAAGTGTCGTTCTAACTTACGAACAAGAACCACAACATTGATACTAGTATTGTTAATCACCCGTTGTAAATTGGATCTTAACTATGCTAGGAGAAACAGGCACCCGCAAAGCCACTTATGCAATACAAGTTGCATGTCAAGCGTGGAGCAAGTCTCATGAACGATGTCATGTAAGGTTAGCCCGGGCCGCTTCATCCCAACATACTGCAAGATACAAAGTACACAAGAAGCAATCGACAATAAAAGCATCAACGCCCACAATGACCATTGTGTTCTACTCGTGCAACAGATCTACATATAGACACGGCTCTGATACCACTTTAGGGGTTCGTAGCATGGAAAACAAAAATTTTCTATCGCATACAAACAAACAAGCCAAGATCTATCTACTAGATTGTAGCAACGAGTCGATAGAGGAACTCACCCTCGAAGATTCCAAAGCGGTTAACGAGAGCAGATTCTCGTGGGTGATGTAGTCGTACTCTTTCTGATCTCAAGATCGCGTAGACGATCCTTCCGGCGCCACGTTCCGGCAGCGCTCCCGCAGTCGGTCACACGTTCGGTACTCGACGAAGACCTTCCTCTCCCTTGTTCCAGCAGGCAGCGGAGGTTGTAGCACTCTCCTCGCGATTCCGGCAGCACAACGGCGTGGTACCGGAAGTAGAGGGGAAATCCCGCAGGGCTTCGCCTTAAGCCGGTGCGAGTATGGTGGAGCTTATGAGAGAGGCTATTAGTGGTCTAGTAATTAGACACACCAATTAGAAGGCTCTAAACCGCTGGCTAAAGCAATTAGAAGCTCTAAACCAAAACGGCTCTAAACCTGAGATTAGAGGTGGAAACTTGTGTGTACTAGGAGGGGAGCCCTGCCCCTCCTTTTATGGGTGGGGAGGCGCGGCCAGGGGAGGGGAGTTCCTCCCCAAGTCGGCCTTGGGCTGGGCGCCGGCTTGGAGGAGTGGGACTCCTCCTCCAAGTTGGTTCCAACTCCTCTTGCTTGTTTCCCACAGTTTCCTGTTTCCCACAGTTTCCTGTTTTAGCCGTTTGACTTTCAAACTGGCAATTTGACTTTCATGTTTTTGGAACAGCAAGAACACTTAGTACATGATGCAATCATTCAATGACACACTCATGTACCCTCCCCCCCGGAGTGCCGGACAATCCGGAACCTTCTAGAACATTCCCGATGAAAACACCGGAATCATTCCCGAACTCCGAAACGGGACTTTCCTTATATGAATCTTATTCTCCGGACCATTCCGGATCACCTCGTGATATCCCGGATCCCATCCGAGACTCCGAACAACATTCGGTCTCTTTCTCATAATACCATAACTACTCAAAACAACGTCGAATCCTTAAGTGTGTCTCCCTACGGTTCGTGAATTATGCGGACATGATCGAGACACTTCTCCGAACAATAACCAATAGAGGAATCTGGAAATTCATATGGCTCCCACATATTTCTACGATTACTTTGCGATCGAATGAACCACTTACATACGATACCAATTTCCCTTTGTCTCACGATATGTTACTTATCCGAGGTTATGATCGTCGGTATCTCTGCATACCTAGTTCAACCTCGTTACTGATAAGTACTCTTTTCTCGTTCCCGTGATATGTGATCCCTTGTGAGCCAGTCACATGCTTGCAAGCCAATTGGATGACATTCCACCGAGAGGGCCCAGAGTATATCTATCCGTCATGTGGATGGACAAATCCCACTCTTGATCCATGTGTCTCAACCAATACTTTCCGAACACTCAATGCCACCTTTATAACCACCCAGTTACGGTGTGGTGTTTGATGTCATCAAAGCATCCATCCGGTAAAGGTGATATGCATGATCTCATGGTCGAAGGAATTAGGTTACTATGTATCAGAAAGCATATAGCAATTGAACTATTGAAATGACTTGATCTTTATGCTACGCTTATCTATAGGAGTATGTCCATCACATCATTCTCCTAATGATATGATCCTGTTGTTAATAACATCTCTATGTTCATGATCAGGAAACCATGATCATATATTAACCAACAAGCTAGTTTAACAAGAGGCTTTACTAGGGACTCTTATTTTAGTTTACAAATCACACAAGTATTAATGTTTCCGGTTAATACAATTATAGCATGGTATGTAAACATTTATCATAAGTGTGAAGATATGATAATAACCACTTTATTATTGCCTCTTGGGCATATCTCCAACAGTCTCCCACTTGCACTAGAGTCAATAATCTAGTTTCAAACCTTTGTGTATATAACACCTATGGCTTTCCGGTGTCGTATGTACACGATTGCTAGTGGTCAACTGATCTCCGGATCTGACACTTCCAGGTCCGTGTGTAATTGCATGTCTTTGCGTCTCTACGCATCACTCATTCTCTAATGAGATGGCTTTGTATAAATTTGGTCGAGGCTTGGCATGCTTGGGATGTGTGCTCCAGGGGCTGGTAGTGGTCGAGGCTTGGACAGGTGGTGGCAGTGGACGGTGGAGAGTGTCCTAGACATGCTTGCTAGGCTTGGTGCTTCTCCTAGCTCGCTGTCGACATGGGGGTGGAAAGTTAGGCTCGGCATGGTCACCATTGATGGCTATGGCATGCTCACAGTGGTGCTAAAGATTATTAATTGGGCTAGATCATCTACTGAGAGTGTAGTGTGAGCTATAGAGGGAACAAGTTAGGCCAAATTCACTACTCACAATAGTGTTTGTGGTTTGTTTGTTTGATGCCAGTAAGGTGTTTGATGAAATGGCCGCAAGAGATTCAAATTTGATTTTTTGAATAAAACTTTGTGGGTGTGCTAGTTACATACTAGGGAGTCTCTGGTTAGTTGGAAAGGTCAAGTGGAATTGGTTTGGTTGGTTTTTGAAAAAGGGGTGATCTTCACATATGAATCAGATTCAATTTTGAAATGTGATTTGAATCAAGTTTCCAAATGTTTCTGCAAGTTTGAAAGGTGGGCTTGGATTCACTTTTACTTGGTCTTGCAAGGGGTGAAAAGAAATGGAAAAGTTTCTGTTTGAAATCTTGGACTAGAAACACTCAAAGTGGCCTAGTGAGCAAAATTGGCAAAAATGACCATTTGCTTTATTTGTTTTGTTTTTGATTTTCTCTTGATTTGTTTCTGCTTGGAAATGTTTTAGATGATGTTGGTTTCACCTTTAAACCATTCCTTGCTATTTAGATCAATCACACAAGTCCATTCATGCATTCACACAATCATCACATACACACATGCATTCATAAAGATTTGAATTAACAAAAGTTTTTGTTAACCCTAATTTTGGTGATTGGGATTTGGTAATCAGTGTTCTACATTTTTGGGATGTTACATCCTGTTTTTAGACCCCGTAGATTAGTTCTAGACACTTGCCATCATAGTGATTTTTGACATCTCGGTTCGCTTTTCAGGGCACCATATCATCATACCATTGCTTGTTGTGTCGCGTCGTGACATTGTTGGTGATCTAGGCTTGCGTCTCTAGTACGGTCTAGACTAGGACCAACACAGTACCATCGTTGAGCATTCTTTCAATATTGCATTGCTGTTTTGATAATTTCTAACCCCTTTGCTAAGTTTTCCCAGAGCTCCACAGATTTCTCCACGTGTGGTGTCTCGACTCCTGGTAATCACTCGGTTCAATCTCTGGACCACTGATCTTTGCGGTTGCACATCGCCTTTTCCTGCTATTTGGTAAGAACTTGTAAGAGCTCTGTATATTGCTTGACGAATTACGCGTGCCTTCCACCATATTTCCATATTTATAGGCATATACACCTGTTCTTTTTAAAGGACTAACCATGACAGATACTACACGTGACCCTGCAAAAATAACGAACAAAGAGCTACATTCCCACTTCACCGAGCTATTGGTAGGACATGCTGAAGATGTGGATGCAAGACTAGAGGAGTTTGACAACAAGCTCACCAACACCATGGACAAGATCGAAGGACTCGAGAAATCCTTCAACGACAAGCTAGACGCTTGGTTCAAGGAGGTCTTGAACAGATTGCCTGCACCTGCACCTGCCCCAGCTGCACCTCGGCATGGCCCATAGTGCATTTCGATCACGGGTCGTACTGCTGGTTCGGCTGCCGCCGCACCTCAGGCGGCTACTACTACAGCTGATGCACCTTAGGCTTCCAACACAGCTGCTGCTGCGACCTTGGAGGCAGACAACGGGAACTACTACGACTATGAATTCGAGGACGACGATCTGTTCGACGAGGAGGTTGAACAACCTCCACATCCTGCTAGCCGATCCCGACATTACCACCGCAACGCTCGACCACCGGTACGTGATGATGATCATGTTTCAAAGCTTAAATTAAATATTCCATCTTTGGGGGGTAAATATAATCCTGATGCTTATCTTACATGGGAAATGGAAGTAGAACAACGTTTTCATGTATAAAATATCCTCAGAATATGCGTGTTATTGCTGCTACATGTGAATTTACTAAATTTGCTTCACTTTGGTGGTCTGAATATTGTTGCTTAAATCCTACTACTATTCCTCGTACTTGGAATGCTTTAAAAACTTTTATGCGTGTTCGTTTTGTGCCTCCTACTTATCAACGTGATTTATTAAAGAAACTTACATTTTTGAATATTGTCGCTTAAATTTTCTTCACTTTGGTAACCAGCCTCAAAACCGGGATGCCCTATATATTAACCAGCCAACAAGAGCGCGTTTTGCACCTCAACTAGTGTACGCTTTCAATGAGGGGCTCATAGTATCGCGTGGAGGCCCGCAGACCCTTCGTTCCTTCTCCCAGTCAATGCCACGCATGGACCGTTGGACAGAGAAGGCCCACCGTCCGGGGATTGTTTGCCCCTGTAGTAGTATGAGGCACCTATACTAGATTAGACAAACTTCCAGCCCAGCCTCGCCCCATTCCAGAGTAATGTGGTTGCACGGGTTAAATTGCTCAAGCATTAGGAACTGTACAGCCCGATGTGTTTTCGTAAACATTTTTCCTCCATGTTTTGTCCGATCATTTTGTAAACCAAAACCTTTTTAATTTTCAACATCACTTGGTAGGCCAAGCCTCACCAAGGTTTTATCATAAAACATTTTTGTAAACCTTTTTCCGGGGTCTTCCCATCCCATTATTTTTTTTCTTTGTCTAAAACAGGGTCTCCAAGGGGTTATGGTGTTAAACACCATCTACCATACTAAGGGCAGGTTGGTACCATAAATTGAGTTCTACCTAATCGTACTAAAGGATAATGGTTTGGAGGAGCCAAACATTCCCCACATAACATAATATAGTAAGACAATGCATTTTGCATAAACGGGTAGATAAAACATGCATAGATAAAATAATAGGACAAGGCGTATGAGCAAGAAGGTGGCTTGCGTATGACCAGAGAGATGTTCCATGACTTCTTTAGAATACCAGAAAACCAATGATAATAATGATAGTGATAATAAAGCTCCGAGGCTTCCTTCTTCTCGACGGCACACAATCGCAACTATCGCCATTATCGAGCATACATGCAAACCAACAACACCACCATCAATATAAGGCATACAAGCACCAATAAATACCGCAAGCAGTTTATCAAGCAAGTTTATATATCAGTATGGATTGAGGATTTGATTGGGAATACAAGGGAAATGCTTGGGTTGCATTTGTGGGTTTTCTATTTAGGAATTATAGTCCAAAACTAACTAGATAAGGGAAGATCAAGTTCTACATGTTAACATTGGGTAAAAGTGATACCATCAGATAGGTATTGATAAAATAAAGCCAATGAAAGTGGTTTCACCATTTTATTAATAACCAATGATTCATAATGATATTTATAGTGATTAAAACTCTATTTTTAGGAAATAATTCACCAGAAATGTTATGGAGTTCCAAAACTATTTCCTTGGGTGATTAGGTATTATTTTATGAAATGATTCAATGAGAGTTGGATTCACCTTAAAATAATTACCAGAATGCCCTCAGGAAATTCCGAAAGATAGTTCTGGATGTGATTTGTCTTTTTCATCAGATTTAATTTACATAAGGTTTTTATGTGATTCCAATGAAACATATTAGGTACTGAAAATACCTTTCTTTAGAAATTAGAATCACCCTTTTTGGGAAATCAGAACTATTGTGGTGAATTTATTCGTGTTTAAACAATGCATATAATGTTTTAATTCACGAAAATTAGAGAATAGTTCAATAAATTTTGGGGCTCCTGGGTTTGATAGCTATGGGTAAGTAAAGGTACAGAGAGTTGGAATTAGGTAAAAACTCAATTTTCTTTGACCTACGGAAGTTTCTAAAGTCAGAAATGCCCTGTTTTTATTATTTTTGCTACAGGTAATCTATGAAGCAATTATAGGTGGGACCATTGGTACATGCAAGGTATGGCCAATACCTTTCAGTACCAATTGGTTTTGCTCCATTTGGAAACACCAAACACTCTGGAAGATTTTATTAGTGAAAAGTACACATCTAAGTAGATGATTTATCATAATTATTCTAAACCTCAAAAGGGCTAACCAAAGCCTCTACATGTTACGGAAAACATTAGTGTAACCAAGGAAATTTAGATCCGGGCCTTTACACTTGCTTTTCATTTTTGTTTGGATTTAATCCTCAAGGCAAGATTTTAGATCTGTAAGAAAATATTTAAACCAAAAAGGGGGTGCTGGGCCGGATCTTGAGGGCATTGGGCCACAATGCCGATTCCAGCCCACCCGGGCACACAGATGCGCGGGAGAGGAGTTTTAAAGGACCCCGGGAGGGGCCCACCTATTAGCGGGATGGGGCACCAAAGCGGTATCCAAAGACGAGGGCCATTGGATCAAGAGGGATCCAACGATCCATGGTCGTCTTCCTCCTGGGTTCGGGCCAGCGGGGCAAAAACCCTAGGGGAGCTGGCAGGGCTCGGGGAGCTCACGTGGGGCCTCGGGAGGCGACGGGGGCGGTCCAGGGCGAGGCGGTTCTTCGCAACGAGCCTAACAAGGGGCGACACGATCTGGTTCACGCCCGGGATGGGTCTCGTGCGTAAGCGCCCGAGGGGCATGCTCGGGTGCTTGATGGCGATGCCGATGGGAGCTGTCCTAAGAGGAAAAGAGGGCACCATTAGATGCAGGGGAGCGAGAGGAGTGTGTGTGTAATGCATGTAGAGGGAGAGGGGGAGTATAGAGAAGGCCTTGCTCGATTTTTTTTGAAAGATCCAAATCTCTCTCTTCTCCTTCCTTCGGGATAGGTAGAGCAGGAGAAAGTGGAGAGGAGTTCTGGGAGGGATAGGTGGATGGGAGAGTGGGAAAATGAGGGGGAGAGAGGCCCTGGGAGGCCTCTTGGTCTATTAAACCCTAGGAGGAGGGTCTATGGTGGGGGTGGCTCATGGATGAGCATGGAGATGGTCCATGGCCTCCCCATTGGATGCTAAGGGCGGTGGAGAGGTGTGGTGGGGCCCTAGTTCATGGTAGAGAGGGTGGAGGGGGAGTGGGAGTTGCTGCCTTTGTAGATATTTTGCAAGGCAATATAAAAGTGGCACATCTCTCTCACTTCATTTCCAAGCACTAAAGACAAAAGGAACAGTGCCTTGCTATAGTGGCTTCGACCAGAGAGGGGTGTGCTGCTAGGTATAAGTTCTTGGTAAGTTTGGAGTGAAAAGGGAGAGGTTTTGTTCAAAGATGTTGCTCATAGCCAAGTTTTGGTCATGTTAATGGTTATGAAGGAAGTCTTGAATCTTGATCCTAGAAAGGTGGGAACAAGGTAATGGCAGCTAAATATAATCAAGATACTTCCATATGATGTTTTTGGGATTTTTATAAGGACTAAAGGTGCACTTAAACTCAATTATTCAAATAGTCCAGAAGTAGTTTCTAGAAGCTTATTTGGTATTTTTACATTGTCCAGGGTTAGTTTTTGATGTGAGATGGTCCTAAATACCATATTACTCATTGTAGAATTTATTTGGAATTTATTGATATGGAAAAGTATTTTTAAGAAATTATTTCTTGTTTCTGCCATTTAAGAAAAAGGGCAAAAAGAAATAATAAATAATCTGAAAAATATTTATTTTTGAGATGGGAAGATAGGGCTTTATGTATAGAGCTCAAATGTGTATTGAGTTGGCAAAGTCGTTTGGAGAAAAACAAACTTGCCTTTATAGACAGGGTTTGTGAGGATTTTGTAAAAGAGGGTATTTAAATAGTTTTAGGCTCCAAATAATTATGGGAAATATTTGGGGAATTATGATAACCAGGGTAGATGATGTAAAACTGATCCATTCATCATTTTCCACTTGGATTATGAAGGATTTTGTTGGAAAATGATGGAAACTAGATTTGGGAGAATCTAGGGTTTTGAAAATTTTATACCACCAAAACATGGTGTATCAGGGAGCTCAGAGCTCACCTAGGTACAAGGGATAGATGGATGGACAGAGCAAGTTAGATATATGATCATGGAAGCAAGGGTTAGGCTTGGTTGTATTTGGGGTGGTCTAGAAGAGATGGCAAACTTTGTTGAAAATAAGGCTGCCATAATAGAGAGGTCATGATGCCTCCTAAACCATGGGGATTTAAGAAGCACAAAGCTCCAGTAGAAACAAGTGAAGTATGGATTCATAGAACATGGTTAGTGGATCATAACCATGCAAATATTTGGTCAAGGTGAGGTGGCATATAGATGTGAGCTTCTACCAAAGTAGGCAAGATGATAAGATTTGCAGAAAAGGTTATTACCTTGACTACAAAACCATCATGGATGAGTGGGAACCAGAATTGTTTATCCAAGTGCAAGAGTGGGCTTTGGTAGTACTCAGGATGTAATACAATAAGGTTAATATACATTCTCAATAATGCCCCTAGGTTGGAAAAGGTAGAGCTCCAAAGATTGCATCTAGATAAGAAATCCAGACTTAGCCATTTTGGCAGATTTAGGGTTTTATACTAGAGTGCAAGTGTAGATGATCTTGAAAGGATGCTATGTTCCAATTCATTATAAAGGATATTATGTTGAAGTGATAACTAAGTAGATAGGATCCATGCTTGGATTTGGTCTTCACTGAGTTGGAAACTATCAAAGGGGATTATCCTTGGATTAATCTGAGTAGGAGATGAGATGGTCACTTTAGGGGCTTAGGGTAGATCCCGATTTGGATGCTTGGTTTGAGAAGGATGATCACAATCATAGATTGTATCCTAAGGAATGAGATACTAGATTAGCTCACTCAAGTTCCTAAGAAAACAATGCAATCAGCAGATCAGGGCAATTCATCAGACAGCAGATCAAGGCAATTCATCAATTCAAACTTAGCAACTACTACTAAGGTTACCATCAAGCCTAGCTTGAGGTGAGGATTGGTATTTTTAAGAGGTTGTGTTTTGAAGTGAGATGAGTACCTCTTGGCATTTCTACCAAGATTGGAGTGAAGGGGTTTTAGGAAAAAGGTTTTGGAAAACCTAGGGATAAGAGTAATTGAAAGTTCTGTCTTGAAAACATAAGGAGATTGTATATAGGTCTCCATAGTTTTGTTAATAAAAACTAATAAAGTATTTTGTTGTGTCAAAATCATGTTGGCTCGGGTTTTTGAAATGCTAGAACATATGAGAAAATGAAAGATGAACCAAGACATCTCTTTTGTAAATAGCTTTTGTAAACTAGTGTTGGGTTAAGGAGTACACAATCATTTGCATGAAAATATAACCAAACAAGTAAGTAAGCAAACATTGCAACACTTGGCAAGAAAAAGTTTTTGTTCCCCCTAATTTTTTCCTTTTGGAAAGCAATTCAGGGTTGCTAAAATTGGGATGTTACAAACCTTTCCCCCTTAAAATAATCTCGTCCCGAGATTAGGGAGGAGTAGGGTTGGGTGATAACATCTGCTTAACAATTTCAGCGGTGGAAGTTATTAGACACTAACAAGTTTTACAGCTGACTGGCGTGGGTAGTTACGGATCGGCGCTGAGTGGCTTCGGATTGAGCTTCTTAAATTACACAAATGGAAAAGACGTAGTCTTTTCTCCTTAGGACGATTCTAGGTAGGTTAGCGTCGACAGGGTCCTTTCTTCTTGGGGCGAGGCGACGATTTGAGCCTTCTTTAATCCATTTCTTGCTGAAGTCAGCCTCTCTGCCTTCTTGGTCTTGAAACGCCAGAAGTGCTGGCTGGCTGTCGACTCTGCGATGGAGAGCTTTCCTGAAGTACCTTCTGATTTTGGAGAACTGCCGATTGTTGTCCTTCTTGCAGGGTCAATGATTTAGATTTCGCAGGGGTGGTCATCACTTAATGATAACTAGTGTCCGACTCTAGGGTTCTATCGGGTTTTTGGGCGGAAGATACGCAACCTTTCCCCCTTAGAGTGACACTAGTGGATTTTTGGTCGAGTCGCCGACCATCTTGATTGGAGTCGTATGCTGATGTTGGGGGATGGCGTTGCACCTTTCGTCAGGAGGTGGTTATCTTCTATTGATCTTGTGTAATCCGCTTTGTGAGAGGCATCGGTACCACTTCTTGAGATAGTAGTCGTAGAGGGAGAGGCATTTAACTAGCTTCCGGTTAGTTAGTTCTGAGCTCGGTAGGGGTCCAATAGGTTGAGGATTGTCGTTGGATGTTGGCGGTCTTGGAACGCGGTCCTTTAGGAAAGGGGTCTCTTTCGGGTTTGGTCTGATGCAACATAGTGGGTAAAACACACAAAGAAGTGCATTATTTTTGCCTACCATCCAACAGGGTCCATCCAGAAGTCAACAGATTTGCACCGGCCACTGGTGAAGGTACTTGACGCCTTACTGAGCAGGTTTCGAGACGATCCATCACTTGCTAGAGGTTAGCGGAGTAAGTTGGTAGGGTACGAAGGACTATGTCGAGGGTGCTCCTTGAATCTTGTAGCCGTCATTGGGTTGGGTACCAACTTGGTTACTATATTTACTCGGGGGTATGAGGGACATTCAGCTCTTCAGCGGTGACGGTCGTGCCTTCTCTGAGGTTTGCTTTGAAGAGTGGATCTCTTGGGGGTTGTGACTTGAGGAGGGGGTGATACTTGTGAAGGGGACATTTCTTCATCCTCCGTCTCGGGGTTTGCGGATTCGGGGTTCTTTTTTGGTGAGTTGTTAGTAGCAAAAGTAGAGAAGGGGGCTTCGCGACGTCTTCAGAGAAACTCGCTTCTTTGGGGTTTCTCTATTCTCCTTAGAGGGTAGTATTGGCAGCGTCGGGCAGTCTTGTTGTCTTAATTTTGAATGTCTCGGTTGTTGGGAGGATCAAGCAGATTTCTAGAGATTGTTGATGATGTTTGTGTTCTGTTCCTCTGACGACTCTTGAGGTGGTGTTTGGAGGAGGTTCTTGGATTAGAGATCTTCTGGTATTATCTTCTCATGGTCGGTCTTCTGGAATTGAGTGGAAAGACACAGTCTTTCCACCTTAGAGCTTTACTTAGGGTCGTCGAGGTTGGGGGTAGATCCTTCGTCTTGGAGCAAAAGCGTGATGCTAGAGTTGAGTTCTTCTGGTGACGCCTTGTTGCGACTACCTTCCTATGGTGGTTACGTAACAAAGCCGTATGGGTTATATCGGGGTAGTTTTAGCGGTTAGCGACGCTTCTTATTAGTCCTTAGTCGGGGTGGAGTCAATTTATCTTCAGAGGGATTGTCTTCACTTGAACACTTTGTGTTGCTTTGGACTGATGACGGGGTAGACTTGTTTTCTTCGGCGCCCTTATCTTTCGTCTTCTTGGGGCGTTTGAGTTATGGCGCAGACTTCCCGTTGATTCATTAGAGGGTTTATTAAGATTGTTGCTTCTTTGGGGTAATTTAGAACTAAGGCCATGAGTAGGAGTTGTCGGGGATTTCTTTATGTGGCCATCCTGCTGAGGAGAGGTTTGCAGCTATGGGGTTGCGAGGGTTATCATCGGGATGCGCCAACAAGGGGTTCAAAACTTTAGGATCTGATGATCCAAGGCAAACAACGCATTCCAAGCATCATATATGCACATGACAAGCAAACAAGGCGTACCGTAGGTACTAAGGGGTGACTACGCGCCATAAGGGTAATCCTATATTAGGGATGCTAATCCTAAGTATGAACGTTATGGGGATCTTGACTTCTATCTTGCCATCGGTTGTCTTTGGTGTCGTACTTGGTCGATTTGGGGGCGATGAAGGATTCCATTGGTAGGGCGATCTTGTAGTGTCTTTCGTCGTTGGTAGCTCCTTTCGTTTGCTTGTCTCAGTGTCTCTTCATTTCGGGACCTTCTTCTTCATAGTCTCCAAGTCAGACTTTTTTTAAAACAGTCATTTGAAGATAGACGAGAGGTAGAGTAACCATCTGTCAAATAGTTTAAGTCGAAATCTTTTGCAACACTTTGGTGAAATAGTTTTCGAAAACCGGTGTTTTTACAAAATAGGGGTTGTCCTGTCTAACGTCCATGCTAACTAGGGTCTCCTAGAGTCAGGATGGCTCTGATACCAAGTCTGTGGCACCCCCGGATTTACGGTCCGAGAATACCTGTTATGCATGCAATTCACATTCCCATGATCAGTGAGCCGTGAGCATAACCGACAAGTATCATTACAACATCCATAATTAATGAATATAAGTACTTACATTTATGCCATTATGGCGATACAACATCAACAACAGAAGTCTTCAAGCATAGAGCCCATGTCATGCCTTAACCTACAGGCAACTGACTGGGAAGATGGCCTAGCCCGTATAGACGGCATCAGCTCCTTCGTTTCTCTCGATCATCTGAAAGTCTGGCCAAGTAGATAGCCAGGGACAATGACGGTGAGTACTTTGAATGTACTCGCAAACCACCTTAAGAGAACAACAATATTAGATATGCAATATGGCTGTAGTAGGATGGTTCCATGAGAGGTTCTTTTATAAACTAGTTTCTCTTGTAGATATAGCATATCTCTTTATCTTTGTTGAAAAACTTTGGAAAACAGTTTGGAAACCTTTTCGAAAAGTTTAAAGAAAACACTAGGATTTGGTCACCCATTTGTTTTTTTCTTCCGGTCACCTCATGACCAAACTCCTTCCTCCTTTTCCTGACCATCTCATGGTCAAATCATTTCCAAGCCATTGCTTTTCCGAAGTCCTTTTTATAAAATAAAAACCATCACCGCCATACATCAGCCATCACAACCGTCCATGACCGAGAACTCGGCTATTCGAATAGATTTACACTCTGCAGAGGTTGTACCCTATACCCACACCATCCGATTACCTGTCTCTGATCTACACCGATCATGGGTCGAATAACCGGTCAAGACCTTCCGGATGCCCTCTCGGATACAAGTGCCTAGCCTATGAGGTTAATCCCCTCAAAACCGGGACGCCCTATATAGTAACCAGCCAACCGGAGCGCGTTTTGCACCTCAACTAGTGTGCTTTCAATGAGGGTCTAATAGTATCACGTGGAGGCCCGTAGACCCTTCGTTCCTTCTCTCGATCGATGCCACGCATGGACCGTTGGACAGAGAAGGCCCACCCTCCGGGGATTGTTTGCCCCTGTAGTAGTGTGAGGCACCTATACTAGATTAGACAAACTTCTAGCCCAACCCCGTCCCATTCCAGAGTAATGTGGTTGCACGGGTTAAATTGCTCAAGCATTAAGAACTATACAGCCCGACGTGTTTTCGTAAACATTTTTCCTCCGTGTTTCGTCCGATCATTTTGTAAACCAAAACCTTTCTCATTTTCAACATCACTTGGTAGGCCAAGCCTCACCAAGGTTTGCTCATAAAACATTTTCGTAAACCTTTTTCCCGGGTCTTCCCATCCCATAATTTTTTTCTTTGGCTCGGGGTCTCCAAGGGGTTATGGTGTTAAACACCATCTACCATACTAAGGGCAGGTTGGTACCATAAATTGAGTTGTACCTAATGGTACTAAGGGGTAATGGTTTGGAGGAGACAAACATTACCCACATAACATAATATAGTAAGACAATGCATTTTGCATAAACGGGTAGATAAAACATGCATAGATAAAATAGTAGGACAAGGCGTATGAGAAAGAAGGTGGCTTTCCTATGACCAGGGAGATGTCCAGTGACTTCTTTAGAATACCAGAAAACCAATAATAATAATAATGATAGCGATAATAATGCTCCGAGGCTTCCTTCTTCTCGACGGCACACAATCGTAACTATCGCCGTTATCGAGCATACATGCAAACCAACAACACCACCATCAATATAAGTCATACAAGCACCAATACATACTGCAAGAAGTTTATCAAGAAATTTTATAGATCAGTATGTATTGAGGATTTGATTGGGGATACAAGGGAAATGCTTGGGTTGCATTTGTGGGTTTTCTATTTAGGAATTATAGTCCAAAACTAACTAGATAAGGGGGTTTTAGAGCAAGGTCAAGTTCTGCATGTTAACATTGGGTAAAAGTGATACCATCAGATATGTATTGATAAAATAAAGCAAACTAAAGTGGTTTCACCATTTTATCAATAAGCAATGATTTATAGTGATTTTATAGTGATTAATACTCTAGTTTTAGGAAATAATTCACCCGAACTGTTTTGGAGTTCCAAAAATTATTTCCTTGGGTGGTTAGGTAGTAATTGATAGACTGATTCACTGAGAGTGGGATTAACCTTAAAATAGTTACCAAAATTCCCTCAGGAAATTCCCAAAGGCAGTTCTGGATGAGATTTGTCTATTTCATCAGATTTAATTTACATAAGCTTTTTATGTGATTCCAGGGATAATTGTTAGGTACTGAAAATACCTCTGTATAAATTGGAATCACCCTTTTTTGGAAAAACAGAACTATTGTGGTGAATTTATTGGTGTTTAAACAATGCACATAATAGTTCAATAAATTTTGAGGCTCCTGATGTTTGATAGATATGGGTAAGTATAGGTACAAAGAGTTGTAAATAGGTCAAAACTCAATTTTCTTTGACCTAGGGAATTTTCTGAAGTAAGAAATTCCCTGTTTTTATTATTTTTGGTACAGGTAATCTAGGAAGAAATTTTAGGTGGGACCAGTGGGACATGCAAGGTATGGCCAGTACCTTTCAGTACCAATTGGTTTTGATCCATTTGGAAATACCAAACTGACTAGAAGATTTTATTAGTGAAAATGACACATCTAAGTAGATGATTTATCATAATTATTCTAAACCTGAAAAGGGCTAACCAAAGAATCTACATGTTAGGGAAAACATTAGTGTAACCAAGGAAATTTAGATATGGGCCTTTACTCTTGTTTTTCATTTTTGTTTCGATTTAATCCTCAAGGCAAGATTTCCAGATTTGTAGGAAAATATTTACAACAAAAAGGGGGGTGCTGGGCCGGATCCTGAGTGCATTGGGCTGTAGTGCCGATTCCAGCCCACCCGGGCACATAGATGCGTGGGAGAGGAGTTTGAAAGGCCCCCTGGCGGGGACCGCCCGTCAGCGGGATGGGGCACCGTAGCGGTATCCAAAGACGAGGGTCGTTGGATCAAGAGGGATCCAACAATCCATGGTCGTCTTCCTCCTGGGTTCGGGACAGCGGGGCAGAAACCCTAGGGGAGCTAGCGGGGCTCATGGAGCTCACCTAGGGCCTCGGGAGGCGACGGGGGCGGTCCAGGCCGAGACGGTGCTCCGTGATGAGCCCAACAAGGAGCGGCACAGTTTAGTTCTCGCCCGAGATGGGTCTCGCGCGTCAGCGCCCGAGGGACGTGCTCGGGTGCTTGATGGCGATGCCGGTGGGAGCTGTCCTGAGAGGAAAAGAGGGCACCATTAGATGCAGGGAGCGAGAGGAGTGCATGTGTAATACATGCAGAGGGAGAGGGGGAGTATAGAAAATGCCTTGCTCGATTTGTTTTGAGAGAGCCGAATCTCTCTCTTCTCCTTCCTTCGGGCTAGGCAGAGCAGGGGAAAGTGGAGAGGAGCTCTGGGAGGGATATGTGGATGGGAGAGTGGGAAAATGAGGGGGAGAGAGGCCCTGGGTGGTCTCTTGGTCTATTAAACCCTAGGAGGAGGGTCTATGGTGGGGATGGCTCATGGATGAGCATGGAGCTGGTCCATGGCCTCCCCATTGGATGCTGAGGGCGGTGGAGAGGTGTGGTGGGGCCCTGGTTCGTGGCAGAGAGGGTGCAGAGGGAGTGGGAGCTGCTGCCTTTGTAGATATTTTGCAAGGCAATATAAAAGGGGCACATCTCTCTCACTTTATTTCGAAGCACTAAATACAAAAGGAATAGTTCCTTGCTATAGTGGCGTCAACCAGAGAGGGGTGTGCTGCTAGGTATAAGTGCTTGGTAAGTTTGGAGTGAAAAGGGAGAGGTTTTGTTCAAAGATGTTGCTCATAGCCAAGTTTTGGTCATGGTAATGGTTATGAACAAAGTCTTGAATCTTGATCCTATCAAGGTGGTAACAAGGTACTGGTAGTTAGATATGATCAAGATACTTCCATATGATTTTTTTCGGATTTTTATAAGGACTAAAGGTGCACTTAAACTCAATTATTCAAATAGTCCAGAAGTAGTTTCTAGAAGCTTATTTGGTATTTTTACATTGTCCAGGGTTGGTTTTTGATGTGATATGGTCCTAAATACCATATTACACATTGGAGAATTTATTGAGATGGAAAAAGTATTTTTAAGAAATTATTTCTTGTTTCTCCCATTTAAGAAAAAGGGCAAAAAGAAATAATAAATAATCTAAAAAATATTTATTTTTGAGATGGGAAGATAGGGTTTTATGTATATAGCTCAAATGTGTATTGATTTTGCAAAGTGGTTTGGAGAAAAACAAAGTTGCCTTTATAGACAGGGTTTGTGAGGATTTTGTAAAAGAGGGTATTTAAATAGTTTTAGGCTCCAAATAATTATGGGAAATATTTGGGGAATTATGATAACCAAGGTAGATGATGTAAAACTGATCCATACTTCATTTTCCACTTGGGTTTTGAAGGATTTTGTTGGAAAATGATGGAAACTAGATTTGGGAGAATCTAGGGTTTTGAAAATTTTATACCACCAAAACATGGTGTATCAGGGAGCTCAGAGCTCACCTAGGTACAAGGGATAGATGGATAGATAAAGTTGGATATATGATCATGGAAGCAAGGATTAGGCTTGGTTGTATTTGGGGTGGTCTAGAAGAGATGGCAAACTTTGTTGAAAATAAGGCTGCCATAATAGAGTGGTCATGATGCCTCCTAAACCCTGGGGGTTTAAGAATCACAAAGCTCCAATAGAAACAAGTGAAGTATGGATTCATAGAACATGGTTAGTGGATCATAACCATGGAAAGAGTTGGTCAAGGGGAGGTGGCATATAGATGTGAGCTTCTGCCAAAGTAGGCAAGATGATAAAATTTGCAGAAGAGGTTATTACCTTGACTACAAAACCATCATGGATGAGTGGGAACCAGAATTGTTTATCCAATTGCAAGAGTGGGCTTTGGTAGTACTCAGGATGTACTACAAGATGGTTCATATACATTCTCAAGAATGCCCCTAGGTTGGAAAAGGTAGAGCACCAAAGATTGCATCTAGATAAGAAATCCAGATTTAGGTTTCTAGACTAGAGTGCAAGTGTAGATGATCTTGAGAGGATGCTATGTTCCAAAGTCATGATAAAGGAGATGATGTTCAAGTTCTAACTAAGTAGATAGGATCCATGGTTGGATTTGGTCTTCACTGAGTTGGAAACTATCAAAGGGGATTATCCTTGGATTAATCTGAGTAGGAGATGAGATGGTCACTTTAGGGGCTAGATACGTCGGAAACGTATCTATAATTTTTGATGCTCCATGCTTGTTTTGTATCTACTTTGCTTTACTTGTCCACACTTTGAGGTGCTTTTTACATGTTTTCTGGTACTAACCTACTAACAAGTTGCAATAGCGGCAGATGCCTTTTTTCTGCAGTTTTTGGTTTTAGAAAAGTTAATAAAGAAATATTCTCGGAATTGGACGGGACAAACGTTAAAGTCAATTACTTTCCGTGGGGAACAAGAAGTCTAGAGGGGAGATGAGGAGGCGTTCCAGGGCGGCTAAACCCCCTAGGCGCGGGTGGGCCCTACGCCACGCCTGGGTAAGGTTTGCCCCCTCTAGCCGCCGCCTCGGTCTCCCCCTTCGCCTATAAGATGCCCCCGATGCAGAAACCCTGAGTACCCGATCAGAAATCCACGAAACCGTCTATAGCGGCCGCCACCATCGTCCCTAGATCGGGGGGATCTGAAGTTCTTCCCGGCACCCTGCCGGAGGGAAGATCATCCCGGAGGCCTTCTCTCCGGTATTGTGCGTGAGTAGTTCCACCTTGGACTGTGGGTCCATGTAGTAGCTAGATGGTTGTATCTCCTCCTTTGTGCTTTCATGTATAGATCTTGTGAGCTCCATTCATGATCAAGATCTAATCTATTTGTAATCCTGCATGTTGTGTTTGTGGGGATCCGATGGATATTGAGATTATTATGTTGGTTTGATTAATGGTTTTGTCTTTATGATTCTATCATGTCTATGTTGTTTGTGATCTTGCATGCTCTCCGTTGTTAGTAGCTATCTTGGCCAAGTAGTTGCTAGTGACTCCGAGAGTGGGTATTTATGCTCGATAGTGGGTTCATGCCTCTAGTTTCCAAGGGAAGTGACAGAAATCTCTACGGTTGTAGATGTTCTGTTGTTACTAGGGAGAAAACAACGGTCTCTTGTTCATGGAACATGTGGACTATTTACCTTACACACTTTGCTTAAAGCAGTTGTCTTTTGCTTGCAACTTAATACTGGAGGGGGTTCGGATGATAACCTGAAGGTGGACTTATAGTCATAGATGTAGTTGGATGGCGGTCTATGTATCTTGTTGTATTTCCCAATCAACCTCATAGGATTTTTCTGACTAGTAATTGCATTGTCATGCCTTGCTCAGTTCCTGTCAATTTCCCGGCTGTAATTTGTTTACCCTTCATGCCATGTTGTTTATTTAAGGAGAGCACCTCTAGTGGACTATGGACCCCGGTCCAATCTTTACCATTGATACATCTTCCACTCTTACTTGTTTACTTGTTGCTAACCATTACCTTCCACACCAGACGTTTAATCCTTTGTTACAGCAAACCGGTGAGCTTGACAGCCTCACTGATTCGTTGGGGCAAAGTCTTGAGTTTGTGTTGTGCAGGTCTCCACGTTGCTATCAACACCTGTGTGACGTTTCCTTCCTCCTACTAGTTCGATAACCTCGGTTTCTTACTGAGGGAAACTTGCTGCTGTGCTGCTTCATACCTTGCTCTTGGGGTTTCCAACGAAGCGTCCCACGACAAGTACTGGGAGCCATCAAGCTATTTTCTGGCGCCGTTGCCGGGGAAGCTAAGGACGTCTTTACTAGGGGAGTCCTTCACTTCCTTTCTCTTTACTTTGTTTTTAGTTTGCTTTGTTTCTTTTGCTTGGTTTTGTTTGCCTCTTTTCAAAAAACCCAAAAAAAATTAGTCTAGTTTGGTTTGCTTCCTTTATTCAAAAACACAAAAAAATTAGTTCCTACTCTAGTTGCTGGTCTGTTATTGCCTTGCTTGGTCATGCTTTATATCAATGGATGGTTTCTTTGAAACTAGTTCTTATTGGAAAGGTGGGTTCACGGAAGAACAAAAGTATTATTATAAGGAACACCGTTTGTCACAAAAAGAGAAACACTTATGGGCACAAATTGATAGGTTGAATACTATTGCTAGAGACATGTGCTCTACTTATAATGTTACTTATTGCTTTGATAAAGCTTGTTGCTGCAGGAGGTATAAACACCTACCCTTTCAATGTGAGTTTAATGATAATGTTACCATATCTTCTTATGTTAAAGGAAATTATGATTTTTATGATGTGGAACAAATTGAAGAATTTATTGCTTTCAAGGGTGCATTTGAACTTGCTAGTTTGCTTGAAAATACTGATGATGCACCTTAAGAATATGAGGTTTATGAGATACTTAAATTTTTCTTTGATAATTACATGGAAGCAAATGGCTATATTCTTGAATATTTTAACAGATGCTTTGCACACATGGAAGAGACTAATGCCTTGCAGGAGCCTATGGAAGAAGAAATTGTTGAAACTGGAAGCTCATTAGATGAAAAGGAGGAGGAGAGTGATGCACAAAAGGAGGAAGAATGGATCTACCCATGCCTACCTTCTAATGAGAGTAACTCTTTACCTCTTATATTATTTTATTTCCCCCCATGCTTACCAAAGGAGGATGAATGTTATGTCCCTATGGATCCTTTTGAAATATCTACTTTGGGTAAAACCTGTGAAGGTTTTAATCCCACTATTTTTGAGCTTGATAGAAATTATGTGTTGGAAGATCATGAAAAGCATGCTTTATGTGATAGCTATATTGTTGAGTTTACTCATGATGCTACTGAAAATTATTATGCGAGAGGAAAGTTTGGTTGTAGAAGTTTTCATGGTATTGAAACACCTCTCTATGTGCTGAAGGTTTTGAAGTTACTCTTGTTTTATCTTCCTATGCTTGTCACTTTGTTCTTTGTGAATTTATTTGCATACAAGATTCCTATGCATAGGAAGTGGGTTAGAATTAAATGTGTTTTGAATTTGCTCCTTGATGCTCTCTTTTACTTCAATTCATATTTCTTATGTGAGCATCTTCTCAAGCTATCAAGCCTAACTTAAAGGCATTAAAGAAAAGTACTTGTTGGGAGATAACCCAAGATTTTTCTTGAATCTTGAAAGTTATTACTTCAGTAATGACCTCTCCTTATCCTTTTTGTTTGCTTTTTGTGCCAAGAATGGCCTCTAATGAGAGGGAAGTAAGATTTAGGGAGTTGCTGTCCCGAAACAGATTTCTATCCTCCACCAAAAAAAATCGTGAGGAGTATCTATAACTCGGATTGAGCTCAAAATTTACAAATAAATCCCCCAGTATGTTAGCTAACTTTAGCGAGTTCAACAATTTTTTATTTGAGCAACAGAAGATGTTCGAATAAATCGGTTTCTACCTGCTGGTCTGTTTTGACAGATTTCTGCCATTATTTGCATTTGCTTCTTATTAATTCCTTTTTGAGTTCTCTTCAGGTAAATTGAGCTTTTTGAAGGATTTACTATAGTATCTTGTGTTTTTAGTGAAAATCTTTGTTGTTCCAAAGCTTTTCTAGTGGTCTAATATCTTTTGAATACACAAATGTTCCTAATGAAGATTGTGTGAAGTTTTGTATGAAAGAAAAAATTTAGGTGTAGAGAGAGAATGATGCAATGAGATGAAGAATGGACAAAATCTCAAGCTTGGGGATGCCACCATGGTGTCACCCCAAGCAAAATCCAAGAGGTACAAGCGTCAAAGCTTGGGGATGCCCAAGGCATCCCCTTCTTCATCAATAAAAAGCTCAGGTCTGTCTAGAAACTTTGTTTTTATTGTTTCATGCACAATTGTGTTGTTCTTGGAGCATCTTAGTTTTTGTTTGCTTTGTTTAGGTTGTTTAGTTTGCTTGAATAAAGTAGTTTGGACCCCGTTCTTGTTGTGTTGTTTTGCAAATAAGTTGCTTGGTGTTGGAAAGGAGTAGTAAGTTCTTGCTTGAAGTGCAAGAGGAGCTTGCATTGACTGTGACTTGGACTTTAGCATGACATGCTAGGTGTTGTTTTAACTTTATGCTTAGTGATTATTGCTGTAGCATGTCTTGTTCCAAACAATTGGGATTGCTTAGTGTGCCTTGAAAGAATTATGCGTTGTTTTAGCATGCAAAAGCATAGTATTGTGGTATTCTCCTTTGATTCTTTGCTTGGGTTGACTTGGGACATGCTCACACCATGTTATGACTATGACAAGTCACCATTAGCCTCTATGATCATTTAGTCCTTGACTTGTAGTACCACTCTTTGCTTTGATTAGTTTGCTTTGTTGCATTGCATGATTTTGGCCATTATTTCTCTCTTAGTTGGTTGCTCCCAGTCTTTTGCTAGCCTCCACTTGTATGAGTAAGTTCTACTCATGCCTCCAACTCCCAAGAAACCAAGTTATTCCAAAGTGTCCACTATAAACTCCTATGCATGGTGTGTTACACCATTCCAAGTATATTCCTGTTTTCAACTATCTTCCAATTTAAAACTATTTTGTTATGAGAAAACTTAGTGATTAAAGCCCTCACGAAGTTGTTGGCACACTTTATTCTTTGCCCCTAATAAACTTGAACCATTGTGATAACTTTGTTGTATATGCTTGCACTTATAAGTTGGAATTAGCAAAACCGTGCTGTCACGGGGAACGTTTTCAACATTGCACTTGTACCTTGTTGTACTCAGTTGATATCATGTTCTTTTGTATATGGATGTCACCAGTGTGAAATAAATAGAGAACTTGTAAGTCCATGGAGTTTGTATCCTGTGTTAGAGAAACGCCTGGGCCGCTAGCCTAAGCCATGCCTAATCATGGTGGAAACTTGCAGCATCACCATAGTGACATCTATGAAGCATTCTTCTTATAAAAAAAGAGACACATTGAGAAAAGAGGAAAGAGATAAAAAGCACCATATTCCCATGGTACATAAGAAGAATTGCTGAGATGCTCATTGTCTACTTGTCTTGTCATTTTGGTTATGGGAAAGCTCCTGTACCATGTGCAAGGGGTACCCCGTTGGCGGTTCTCAATGATATGCAAATACTTATAGTGACAAGAACTTACCTGGACCCAAAGTTGAGTATGCATGAGGTGTGTCCCTCGTATTCAAGGGGCATGAGATTGCCAACTTATACTTCGTCAAGCATATACTCCAGCTTTGCCACTTTAACCTTAACCACTTCAAGATGCTTATGATATGGGCAATGAGGGCTGAAAGCTAACAAGTACCATAATTTTTGGAAGCTCTTTTTGAAACTTGTAATCCCTGCTTCCTTTACAAAAAGGCCTTTCTTCCACCACTATTGAGTCTCCACCTTCTACCTTTAGGCACCATTAAGAGAGCATAGTTGTTATTTTGTGTGCAGTTTTCCAAAGCTTATTAATTGATGCATTTTGTGTTATTACTTGCTCTTGTGCTACTTGTTTCTAGTCACCCTTGTGAACTTTGCAGGTGTCCTATGCATTTAATTGATACTCTATGAGGGACAAGCTGATTGCCACTATGCTATGTTTTCTGCATGTGAAACAAACAAACGTTTTTCAATGCATGTTATACATAATCTTTATTTGTAGCTTGCCATGTTGCATGCATAGTTACTATGTCCTATTGTTAGAACTCCATCTTTCATGCACATGTTTAGAGTTCTTTGATCCCAGCTTTCAATGCTTGCAAATGGTTGGATCTTTATTGTGAGGGTGCATGTCACCTCAAAAATTATTCTTTTATCATTACCTACTCGAGGACGAGCAGGAATTAAGCTTGGGGATGTTGATACGCCGGAAACATATCTATAATTTTTGATGCTCCATGCTTGTTTTGTATCTACTTTGCTTTACTTGTCCACACTTTGAGGTGCTTTTTACATGTTTTCTGGTACTAACCTACTAACAAGTTGCAACAGTGCCAGATGCCTGTTTTCTTCTGTTTTTGGTTTCAGAAAAGTTAGTAAAGAAATATTCTTGGAATTGGACAAGAAGTCCAGAGGGGAGACGAAGAGGCGTGCCAGGGCGGCTAAACCCCCCCTAGGAGCGGGTGGGCCCTACCCCCCGCCTAGGTAGGGTTTGCCCCCTCTGGCCGCCGCCTCGGTCTCCCCCTTCGCCTATAAGAAGACCCCGATGTAGAAACACTGAGTACCCGATCAGAAATCCACGAAACTGTTTGTAGCCGTCGCCACCATCGTCCCTAAATCAGGGGGATCTGAAGTTCTTCCCGGCACCCTGCCGAAGGGGATATCATCCCGGAGGCCTTCTCTCCGGTATGATGCGTGAGTAGTTCCACCTTGGACTATCGGTCCATGTAGTAGCTAGATGGTTGTATCTCCTCCTTTGTGCTTTCATGTATAGATCTTGTGAGCTCCGTTCATGATCAATATCTAATCTATTTGTAATCATGCATGTTGTGTTTGTGGGGATCCGATGGATATTGAGATTATTATGTTGGTTTGATTAATGGTTTTGTCTTTATGATTCTATCATGTCTGTGTTGTTTGTGATCTTGCATGCTCTCCGTTGTTAGTAGCTATCTTGGCCAAGTAGTTGCTAGTGACTCCAAGAGGGGGTATTTATGCTCGATAGTGGGTTCATGCCTATAGTTTTCAAGGGAAGTGACAGAAATCTCTTCGGTTGTAGATGTGTTGTTGCTAATAGGAAGAAAACAACGGTCTCTTGTTCATGGAACATGCGGACTGTTTACCTTACACACTTTTCTTAAAGCAGTTGTCTGTTGCTTGCAACTTAATACTAGAGGGGGTTCCGATGATAACCTAAAGGTGGAATTCTAGTCATAGATGCAGTTGGATGGCGGTCTATGTATCTTGTTGTATTGCCCAATCAACCTCATATCATTTTTCTAACTAGTAATTGCATTGTTATGCCTTGCTCAGTTCATGTCAATTGCCCCACCGTAATTTGTTTATCCTTCATGCCATGTTGTTTATTTAAGGAGAGCACCTCTAGTGAACTATGGACCCCGGTCCAATCTTTACCATTGATAGATCTTCCACTATTACTTGTTTACTTGCTGCAAACCATTACCTTCCACACCATACGTTTAATCCTTCGTTACAGCAAACCGGTGAGCTTGACAACCGCACTGATTCGTTGGGGAAAAGTCTTGAGTTTGTTTTGTGAAGGTCTTGGTGTTGCTAGCAACACCTGTGTGATGTTTCCTTCCTCCTACTGGTTTGATAACCTCGGTTTCTTACTGAGGGAAACTTGCTGCTGTGCTGGTTCATACCTTTCTCTTGGGGTTTCCAACGAAGCGTCCCACGACAAGTACTGGGCACCATCAGGGCTTAGGGTAGATCTAGATTTGGATTCTTGGTTTTAGAAGGATGATCACAATCATAGATTGGATCATAAGGAATGAGCTACTAGATTAGCTCACTCTAGTTCCTAAGCAAACAATGCAATCAGCAGATCAAGGAAATTCATCAGACAGCGGATCAAGGCAATTCATCAGACAACAGATCAAGGCAATTCATCAATTCAAACATAGAAACTACTACTAAGGTTACCATAAAGCCTAGCTTGAGGTAAGGATTGGTATTTTGAAGAGGTTGTGTTTTTAAGTGAGATGAGCACCTCTTGGCATTTCTACCAAGATTGGAGTGAAGGGGTTTTAGGAAAAAGGTTTTGGAAAACCTAGGGATAAGAGTAGTTGAAAGTTCTGTCTTGAAAACATAAGGAGATTGTATATAGGTCTCCATAGTTTTGTTAAGAAAAACTTGTAAAGTATTTTGTTGTGTCAAAATCATCTCGGCTCAGGTTTTTGAAATGCCAGAACATTTGAGAAAATGAAAGATGAGCCAAGACATCTCTTTTATAAAATAGCTTTTGTAAAGTAGTGTTGGGTTAAGGAGTACACAATCAATTGCATGAACATATAACCAAACAAGTAAGTAAGAAAACATTGCAACACTTGGCAAGAAAAACTTTTGTTCCCCCTTATTTTTTCCCTTTTGGACAGCAATTCAGGGTTGCTGAAATTGGGATGTTACATCCCGGATCCCATCCGAGACTCCGAACAACATTCGGTCTTCTTACTCACATTCCATATCTACTAAACAACATCGAATCCTTCAGTGTATCTTCCTATGGTTCGTGAATTATGCAGACATGACCGAGACTCTTCTCCGATCAATAACCAATAGAGGAATCTAGAAATTCATATGGCTCCCACATATTTTTACGATTACTTTGTGATCGAATGAACTATTTACATATGATACCAATTTCCCTTTGTCTCGCGATATTTTACTTATCTGAGGTCTGATCGTCGGTATCTCTGCATATCTAGTTCAACCTCATTACCGATAAGTACTATTTACTCGTTCCTGTGATATGGGATCCCTTGTGAGCCAGTCACATGCTTGCATGCTAATTGGATGACATTCCACTGAGAGGGCACAGAGTATATCTATCTGTCATATGGATGCACAAATTCCACTCTTGATCCATGTGCCTCAACACATACTTTCTGAACACTCAATGCCACCTTTATAAACGCCTAGTTACGAAGTGGTGTTTGATGTCATCAAAGCATCCATCCGGTGATGGTGATTAGCATGATCTCATGGTCGAAGGAATTAGGTTACTATGTATCTGAAAGCTTATAGCAAACAAACTATTGAAATGACTTGATCTTTATGATATGCTTATCTATATGAGTATTTCCATCACACCATTCTCCTAATGATATGATCTTGTTGTTAATAACATCTCAATGTTCATGATCAGGAAACCGTGATCATCTATTAACCAACAAGCTAGTATTATAAACAGGCTATACTAGGGACTCTAACAAGTTTACAAACCACACAAGTACTAATGTTTCTGGTTAATACAATTATAGCATGAATGTAAACATTTATCATAAACATAAAGATATAATAATAACTCCTTTTATTATTGCCTCTAGGGCATATCTCCAACATCAAGTGATGGGTTTATGGTCATATTGAGAGGCAATGCACAACACAACATGTTATGATGGTGCGTGATGATGGTGAATATGATTTAGCAAGTGATATTTATGAAGATACATTAGCCCTTATTTCTGATCGAGGCGGAGATAATTCTGATTCTAAAGAAGAGACATAGGTAATGGGAGCTGAATCTGCTGATCAATACAAGAGTCTAGTTGCACAATGTGTGTTGAGTGTGCAATTGAGAAAAACTGAGCATGATCAACGCCATGACCCGTTTCAAACACGCGGCGTTGTCAAGGAAAGAGCTATAAGGATCATCATTGATGGAGGGAGTTGTAATAATCTAGCTAGTGTTGACATGGTAGAGAAACTTGCACTCCCAACAAGAAAACGCACACATTCATATTACATCCAATGGTTTGAGAGTTCTTGCAAGATCAAGGTAACAAGAACGGTACGCATGCATTTTACTATTGGTACATATTCTGATTTTGTTGATTGTGATGTTGTACCTATGCAAGCTTGTTCTTTGTTACTTGGTAGACCATGGCAATTTGATAGAGAATCTGTTCATTATGGTAAAACTAATCACTATTCTCTTATGCATGATGGAAATAAAATAGGTCTAAAACCTATGAATCCCGAACAGATTTTAAAAGATGATCTTGCTAGAGCTAGTAGAGTTAAAACTGAGGACAAGAATAAAAGTGAGAATCAGATTGTTGTTGCAGATTTTGTACCACCAAAGAACACTAAATCTGATTCTAAACATGCTACTGAAATTTGTATGAAGAGTCCATGTATGCTTGCAAATAAAATTGATATTACTGAACTAGATGTAAACAATACTCAATGTTATGCAATTGTCTACAAAGAGGTTTTGTTTCAATTTGAGGATATGCCTCCTTCTTTGTCACCTGTTGTTGCTAACCTTTTGCAGAAATATGAGGACGTTTTTCCAGCGGAGATGCCACCAGGACTACCTCCTATTAGAGGAATTGAGCACCAAATTGATCTAATTCCTGGTGCTATGTTGCCCAACCACGCGCCATATAGAACCAATCCAGAGGAGACAAAGGAGATACAACGCCAAATTCAGGAGCTACTCGACAGAGATCATATTCGTGAGTCCCTTAGCCCATGTATTGTTCCTATTATTTTGGTACCTAAGAAAGATGGTTCTTCGCGCATGGGTACTGATTGTAGAGCTATTAATAATATTACTCTTTCGATATCGTCATCCTATTCAACGTTTAGATGACATGCTTGATGAATTGAGTGGCTCTATCATGTTTTCTAAAGTTGATTTGCGTAGTGGTTACCACCAGATTCGTATTAAATTGGGAGATGGATGGAAAACAACATTTAAAACTAAGTTCGGTTTATATGAGTGGTTAGTGATGCTGTTTGGTTTAATTAATGCACCCAGCACATTCATGAGATTAATGAACGAAGTTTTACGTGCTTTCATTGGACATTTTGGGGTAGTCTAATTTGATGATATTCTGATTTATAGAAAATCTTTAGAGTATCATTTGCGTGCGATTTTCAATGCTTTATGCGATGAACGTTTATTTGGTAATCTTGAGAAGTGCACCTTTTGCACCGATCGAGTTGCGTTTCTTGGCTATGTTGTTACATCACAGGGTATTGAAGTGGATCTAGCCAAGATTGAACCTATTAAGACTTGTCCGCAGCCCAAGACGGTCACACACGTGAGGAGTTTTCTTGGCCTCGCTGGTTTTTATAGGATCTTTGTCAAAGACTTTTGATCAATTGCCGCGCCGTTGAATAAGATTACCAAGAAGGATGTTCCCTTTGTTTGGGGGGATACACAACAACATGCCTTCATGATTTTGAAAGATAAGTTAACACATGCTCCATTACTCCAACTTCCTGATTTTAATAAGAATTTTGAGCTTGAATGTGATGCTAGTGGAATTGGTTTGGGAGGTGTGCTATTACAAGAGGGAAAACCTGTTGCATATTTTAGTGAGAAATTGAGTGGGGCTAGTCTGAACTCTTCTACTTATGATAAAGAATTATATGCGTTGGTTCGGACATTAGAAACTTGGCAACATTATCTATGGACTAAAGAATTTGTTATATATTCTGATCATGAATCTTTGAAGCATATTCGTAGTCAAGATAAGTTGAATCATCGTCATGCAAAGTGGGTTGAATTTATTGTGTATTTTCCTTATGTTATCAAACTCAAAAAGGGTAAAGATAATGTTATTGCTGATGCTTTGTCGTGCCATTATACTTTGTTATCTCAACTCGACTTCAAAATATTTGGATTGGAAACTATTAAGGAACAATATGTGCATGATTCTGAAATGTGTTGCAGAATTGTAGAGATGGTAGAACATGGAACAAGTTCGTCTTCAATGATGGATTTGTATTCCGTGCTAACAAGCTATGCATCCCAGATCGTCCCGTTCGTCATTTGTTGTTACAGGAGGCGCATGGAGGAGGATTGATGGGACACTTTGGTGTCAAGAAAATGGAGGATGTTCTTGCTGCACACTTCTTTTGGCTAGTATGCGTCGAGATGTTGAGAGGTTCGTGGCACGCTGCACTACTTGTCAAAAAGCTAAGTCTCGTCTTAATCCACATGCTTTATATATAAGTTGGGGACTAAATTGCTGTTTATTACTACATGTCATCCCATAAACTGATGGACAAACTGAAGTAGTAAATAGAACTTTGTCTACTATGTTGCGTGCTGTTTTAAGAAGAACTTAAAATTGAGGGAAAAGTGTTTACCTCACATAGAATTTGCTTATAATCGTTCGCTGCATTCTACCACAAAGATGTGCCCATTTGAAATTGTGTATGGTTTTGTTCCTCGTGCACCTATTGATTTATTGCCATTACCTTCTTCGGTGCAATATAATTTGGATGCTACACAACGCGCTGAAATGATATTAAACTTACATAAGACTACTAAAGATAACATAGAACACATGAATGCTAAGTATAAACTTGCTGGGGATAAAGGGAGAAAGCATGTTGTGTTTGATGTTGGAGATCTTATTTGGTTATATTTGCATAAATATCATTTTCCTGATTTGTGCAGGTCTAAGTTAATGCCACGTGCTTCTGGTCCTTTGAAGCTGTTAGAGAAAATAAATGATAATACATATAAACTTGAGTTGCCTGCACACTTTGGTACGATTAGTTCTACATTTAACATTGCATATTTAAGCCTCACTTCGGTGAGGAAGATGACATTGCGTTGAGGACGACTTCAATTCAAGACGGGAGCATGATGAGGACATCCCATCTATTGATACAACCGCTGTACATACAGTTACACACATACAAGGACCTATCACTCGAGCTCGTGCCAAGCAACTTAACTATTAGGTACTTTCGTTTCTTGGAACTATTCCTCATATACATGAGAATATGATACTGCCTAAATCAGATATGGTTGTTACTCTTAGGAATGATGGACCTAGCAAGGACGAGAAGGACAAGCATTGGAGCATGATCATGCATGGAGATGGCAGCAAGCATGTGAGGATTGAAGAGGACGCCACGGGTGGAGATTTCAGAACTTTGAAGCCACCATAATGAACATTGAAGGCTTGGACGAAATATTCAAGATTAATACTTCACAAATTCGTCCACAGCTTAATATGGTGCCGCGACACCTTTATTTTGGGCCAGACCCATGTAATTTTTGCAGGATTTTAAATAGCCGCTTTTAAAGTCTGTATTTGACGAGAAAATGACTTCTAGGGTTGGATTCGGCCACCACCTCTATGGTTGCCCGAAACCCCACCCTTTTCTCCTGAAATACTCCCCATAGCCGTCACTTTAGACTTGAATTTTGTTTAGACATAAAGTTAGCCATCATAGCAACTTCACCAAGGCTCGAGCGTCGCAGAGGCCTCTTGTAATTCGCACCTATACATGATCCCATCTTTTAAAAAAGCTTTCATATTAATCCGCAATATCTTGATTGCAATATTAGTTCTTACTTGTTCTCGATTTTAGGTAGGAATTAAGACCCTCGCTGGTCAGGCTGATTGTGTTTCCGCAGGATTGGTAACCTCCAGGAGATTGGCCTAGCGATTGCATTGGCGCTCGTTCTTGCACGTGTAGTCAAATCGTCAAGCCCGAACTCCACCAAATCGACTATCACCATCTCATCAAAAGATCGGAAACCTTTGCCCTATCACTTGTGGTTCCCATATGTGATGGGGTTGCTAAGTCAGGAGTGTTGATTCCTATGCCTGGAGCTATCGTCGCTGGAGATATTTGTGATTTTCTTGCCACCTTGGTTGCTGCCTATCCTGGATCCAAAATATCTATTGGGTGTAAGGATAAGTCCATGAGAGGTGGTGCTAGGACAAGATCAACCTTTGGAAAGGAGAGATAAAGCAATAAAGGGGGTACTATTGGAAATGCATCTACAGTTGCTTGATGGATGCCTCTTTTGTGCTGACATGTCTTTGTCAGTGCGATGTAGGAGTGTTGTGTTTGGTGTGTTTGTTGTGTGACTATGTGGGTCTTCTCTCTCTTTTTGAACTATATGTGGGTCTTCTCGGTGTGTGGGTGTTTCCCCTATGTTGGTGGTGGTTGTGTTTGGATGTTGCCCCGATGTTGTTGGTATTTGAGTGAACTTAGCCTCGTTGTTGTAGGTTTTCGTCCGATTTTCTCCGAAAAAACTGGCCATCTTCTTCTTAATTAATATAGATGGGGCAAAGCTTTTGCCTCCATTTCAAGTAGAGACGGTCACATTGTTAACTAATTTTATTCCACACCACTGTTCTTGATACTCCCCATCAGTGCTCCACAGCTATGTTTCCAATAACTTCCAACGGCCATTGCGTTGCAGTTCATAGGATACT
The DNA here is from genome assembly GCA_916181665.1 of Avena sativa. NCBI lineage: Eukaryota > Viridiplantae > Streptophyta > Magnoliopsida > Poales > Poaceae > Avena > Avena sativa. The sequence continues at coordinate 163,760,984 of OV702282.1, forward strand.
GCTAGTACTAGTAGTATCGATTCTATGTTGTACGCATACGGTAAAGAAAATAAATACCTACATACATACTAATGCGTAGAAATCAATAAGTTTGTTTGCTTGAGAAACAAGCACCTCAAGTTTGGAGGTCTAAAATTCTTTCGGAGGATTAAACACAACAACTGTCACTTTGTCGGTTAGCATGGTTTGGCACACGTTAGAACCAAGCACTAGCTTGGTGGCTAGAGCTGGGAGTACCGAGCCAGTCCACCCAGGTTCGAGTCGATGAAGCCCTTGTTTACCAACTGGGTGTTATCCCGTGTTAAAAAACCAATGGAGATGTCTTATCTATCTAACACAGTATAGCTAAGAAAGGGATCTTTCACCCGTCATTACTAGAGAAAACCCTACTCAAGGCGTACCATAAAGGCTATTCGAGGAGCATGTGGGATGCGCGCATATGGGATGCGCCTCGAGGCGTATACACTAGATATGCGTGTTGTATACCCTAGATATGCGAGACGCATATCTATATATATACACCTCGTATAATATATAATATACAAGGTGCATATATATCGATATGCACCTCGCATATCTAGGGTATACAAGGCTATTATACGAGGTGTATATATATAGATATACGCCTCACATATCTAGGGTATACAAGGCGCATATCAGATGCGCCTCGAGTATGTCTGAAAAATGCACCTCTAATAGCTTTATAGATGCACCTTGAATAGCATTTTCGAATTTCAAATTTACCCGTGGTGCCGCTGCTGCCGTAAAAATGTAAAAAACACCCTTGTTTTGAATTGCAAAAGCAGTCGAGTCAATGCATCGCCACCGTCATGTCGCCTCGCCGGAGCATGGTGATTGTAGCCGCGGCCACAACCTACCACCACGGGGAGGTGCAGGAGGTTGTGGCCGCGCTAGTTTATCGAGCGGGAGGTGTCGAGAAAAGGAGGAGGATGTGGCGGCCATAGGAGGAGGAGGTGGTGGCGTCCAGAGGAGGATGTGGCGGCCGGAGGAAGAGGTCGTCGTTGTTGTCACTGCAAGGAAGAGGAGGACGGAGCATGGAGGCCAGAGAAAGAGGAGAAGGAGAAGGAGGAGTAGAGAAGGAGAGGAGGATAAGGGGAGGAGAAGGAGAAGGAGGAGAATGGAAGGAGAATGAGAAAAATATATTTGAGGGAAAATGAGAGGGGAACGCAGATGGCTGGATTCTAATTTTGAATCCCTCCCAAAATGTGGAGAGAAGTGAGTAGTGCTAGGTGGTGACGAGGTTTAATCTCGTCAATGCCCATTGTTATGGACTTGGGTTTTGGAGAAGATGGGGATGCTGGAGATCGTGGCACGGTTAACAGACAAGCAACCAGGGGACACGAGATTTACCCAGGTTCAGGCCCCCGGAGGGAAAACCCTACTCCTGCTTGTCTGCTCTTTGATTACGGCGGAACCGAAAGTTACAGGGTGCGCAGATTCGATCTGGCGTGGATGCGTGTGCGAAAGTATGAGTCGAGTTTTCCTAGGACGTGCCCTCCTGGCCTTTATATAGACTTAGGCAGGTCCCGGGCGTAGTCCTAGTCGGTTATAAGTTCTAGGGTTTTACCCCTTTGAATTTCCTATCTCCTCTAGTCTTGTTCTCCAAGGATCCGAAGACGTCATGGGCCTTGGCCACCCGAAAATCGTCATGGGCCAGCGTATGTCTGCCGTGGGCCTTCCTTGGGCTGGACTAGGTATGCTGAAGTTACGTATCCGTAGGGTATAACCATGTCAGTAGCCCCCAAGTGATCAGTCGAATCGTAGATTCGGCTGAGAACTCTTCCATCCTTCGGGAGCAGCTATATGTTAATAGTATATGTGTGCAGGGATTGTTGATGCGTGTGCCTGACTCACCCGACGGATCAGGGTCAGTTAACTGTCTTAGGACGAAACAACACGATCTTCTTCAGGTTCGGGTCCCTTAACCCGGGCCTGGAACATATGCTGGCGTAATTCAACTCAGGCCGTGGAGGACTTATAGGAGTGGAATTCCAGTGATTTTAATTGGTGTACCCAACGCATCCGTCGGGATTTTTCATCGTACCTGCTGGTACGGATTCATACTAGCAGAGCGCAGTCAGGTGCGTTGCCAGGCCATCAGATGATATCTGTAGGTCTTATCTTTGCGTCGCAGACGCAGCATCCGAATATTTATCACCTCGGAGGTGCTTCGGGTGACCAAGGAGATTGTCGCTCACTCAGCGTTTTGTTGGGGAGAGTTGCCAAAAAGTTATTGCGTGCTGATCCGAAAGATCACAGTCGAAGATTTCATAGGGTGCGCGACCAGCGCTCCCTATGGGAGTAGCCCCCAAGTGTCTGTTCGAGTCGTAGACTCGAACGGAGACTTTCAGTTCAAGCATTGTTTCAATCATTTGGTCCGCAGGACTCAAAATTTTTTCGGATGCTTAAATCCATCTTCCCTATGGGAGTAGCCCCCGAGTCTGTAGTGGAGTCGTAGACTCGACGTAGGACTCAGAGAAGTAATTTTGTCTTCATTTGTCCGCCGGGTGCGCGGCCAGCGCTCCTGATAGGAGTAGCCCCCAAGTATTTAGTCGAATCGTAGATTCGAGTGAGTACTTTTAGCTGTGGAGCCGAAGTGGTGCTAGTATAGCTTTTGATGACGTCAGTGCTTACGATCGATGACCTCAAGCGTCTGCTACGCCAGAGATGACTTGACTGGACGAAGCGTGGGTCCCACTTGCTGACTTTGAATTGACCGGTCACGCGGGGCGTGGAGATAATTACGGTGTCTCCTCGATTTCCGCGCGTAGTGGACGGCGTGGTAACGACGGTTCGTTGTGGTGTTGACACGTGTACGGCCAGATCTACCGTTGGCGTTAGGTCTTCTCAATGGACGGCCAGCGTGCGTCGTCTTCGCTGTTATAATCCTAGGTGAAATCGTGGTTTGTTTTTCACCGCACCAGTTCATCTGTTCACTGCTTCCTTGTTCTTGAGCGATTCTTGCTGCGCGCTGAGCTTTCCTTCCACATTTCCTTCGTTCTTTCTGCGTTGTCATCGCCACCACCGCTGCAGCGCCATGGGGAAAACAAAGAAGTCCTCATCTGCGGTTGGGACCAGCGCCGTCGGAGGCAAGAAGAGCACCGCCGCTGCTCGCGTCACCGATGGTGGCTGGCGGCGATCAGAGACGCGAGAGAGCGATCTCCGCAAACTGCGCGAGCGGGGCCTGATCCCACGGGATACGACGGCCGTCAAACTCCCCGGCAATGAGGTAATCCCCCGTCCCCTATCTAGGTACCGGGTTATGTTTCTTTCCTTCGTCTTGCGTGGGTTTTCGTATCCAGTCCATGACTTCCTTCGTGGACTGCTCTTTTTCTATGGGGTTCAGTTGCATCATTTGTCTCCCAATTCTCTTCTCCACATTGCGTGTTTTATCACGCTTTGCGAGTGTTGGCTTGGCATTGAGCCGCACTTTGGCCTCTTCCGGAAGCTTTATTCCGTGAAGAGGCAGTCTGGTTCGGATGGTGTGTATCCCATTGGGGGTTTCATCATCTCCCTCAGTCCCAATGTGCAATTCTTTTCCTTTTCCATGTCCGAATCTGTCCAGTACTGGCGGAGGAAATGGTTTTACATCCGTGACTCCGTACTGCCTAGGCAAGATTTTGGTCTCGTTCCTTTTGACCCCTCCCAGTTGATTGAGAAGAAAAGATCCTGGAAAAAACAAATCTTAGATGGTGAGGTGGTGGAGATAGAGGCTCTGTACCGTCGGGTGGAGGATCTCCAACTGATTCCTGAGAAGGAGGTGAACGGTGTCGACATCATCCGGACGTTTCTTGAGCGTCGGGTGCAGCCTCTCCAAGCGAGGGCGCATCCGATGTTTCTTTACTCTGGGCGCCGTGATCCGACGAGGGTTTCGAGTGAGAAAATCTCCGAGGTGGAACTTGACAAGGCTCTTCGCGTGCTGTTGAAGTTCAAGGCCGACGAAGAAATCCCAGAGAAGTCGCTGACTCCTCCCTTTTCTTCGACGTTGGTCGTAGCGAAGGTGTAGATTTGCGCACGTAGTGCTCCCCTTTTGTTTTTGTCAGCTGTGTACTTTTTCCTTTGTTTGCTAACAAAGTTCCTTTTCCTTTTGCAGAGCTTCAAAGTGCCGGGCATGGCACCACCGTTGCCCGAAAGGTATCCGAATGCCCTGGATAATGAAGTGGTGGATTCCGTGTCCGAGCTACCGTCAGCGCGATCTCCAGCGGAGGATGCCGACGAGTCGAGTGAGGACCATTCGCGCAAGCGATCACGGAGCTCCAGCGAGTCTTCGGATGCCTCGGCTCCTCCGACTCCCAGAAATCCTCTGGGCCTTGAGCGTCATGATGATGTTCATGGGGGTTCTTCCTCTCCCCTTCCTGCCATTCCTGTGCGGGCTGTTGCTCCGCACCCGCCAGCAAAGCGGAAGAAGGAAGAAAAGAAGGAGGAGAAGAAGGAAGAAAAGAAGGAGGACAAGAGGGCCCGAAGGGCTTCTCCTATCTTCGACCTGAGCGCGTTGGGCTCATAAGTTTTCTTCTTGCTACTGTTGTCCTTTGTTCCCTTGTTATTTTTGCACCTGTGTTGATTGGTTCGTATGTAGGCAATCCTTCGACGGCTCTAGTGATGGTGCGCGCGAGATGATGGGGGAGTCGAACATTGCGTCGCCTCCTCCTCAGACGGTGGCGACTTCTGGTGAAGCTGCGCCAGTTCCTCCTGTGCAGGAGAGGTTGGTGGTTGCGCCCCAGAATTTCGCAGGCGGGCCTGCGGGTTCGCCTTCGGAGCACGTAAGTTTTTCTGCTTGATGTTACGGGGGGAGCCCCCGAGTGTCTTCGTGTGCTGATGTTGTTTTTGCTTCTTTGTGTTGGGCGTAGCCCCCAAGTCCTGTTCTTACTGCTATTGCCTTCTTCTGCAGCCTTTTGTCCAAGAGGCCAAGCGGCTGGTGGAGGAGCGCCTGACGCTGGAGGCGAAACTGCGGCAGCTTCAAGGTATTCGTCTGCCTTGTAGTACTTCTCTTGCTTATCCTGGTCTTGTTCTTTGACACTTGCTTGTTGTAAATGCAGAGGAGCATAACGACTCTCTCCGTGAGGTCGATGCTCTGAAGAAGAGCCTTGGCCAATCGGAGCAGAAAGCCGAAGCTGCCGCTGGTGCGAGAGAGCGCCTTGAGCTGGAGCTGACGAAGGCAGCCAAAGCGAAAGAGCGGCTGCAGCAGGAGGCCGCAGATCGTGAAGAGCAGCTGGCCACCCTTGCGGCTGCTCGTGAAAAAGGGGTGGCGGATAAGCTCATGGCTGCTGCCAAGGCTATTTCGGGTGAGTACAAGCTTTTGTACTTGCTTCTTTTTCTACGGATCTTCTTCTATGTTGCCTTTCTTCATATTTCTCTTCGTTATTGTATCAGATGCCGCAGGCATCGAGTTCGACCGCGGTGCTCTGGAGCACGGGAGTGCTCTAGATGATGCCACTGTGGCGGTCAAAGACCGCTGCAGCACCGTCGTCAACTCCCTTGCCAAGGCGAAAGAGGTCCTTGGTCGCTTCTACCAGGAGCTTTTCCCGAAGGGCGCATCCCTTGAAGATGTTGATGCCCTGGCAGAGGCTCTGTCAGGCGAAGCGCCTGCAGCGTACAAGCGCAAGCAGAAGGGCATCGGCGCGTCCGTCGGGCTGGCAATGGCCATGGCGGCTGGGGCGGAGCTGGACCTGCCCCAGATCACTTCTCGGATGCCGACGGCTGCGGATGGATCCGAGGTAGCCTTCGCCGCCTACTCCGCTCGCTGCAGACGATATGGGCCCAAGCTCATTGACTTGCTGTCTGAGTACGCACTGCGGCAGCAGGGCGAGGCCAAAGCGAGGCAGTCTGGTTCTGAGGCGACTCAGTGTCCTGCACCTTAGGCATAGTAGACGTAGGGTAGTTTGTAGTCTTCTTTTGTTGTAAATATCTGCTGTAGTACCATACTTATGCCACGTAGTGGCCTTATATATTTTAATGAATTCCTCCGAGTTGTGCTCTATCCTTGGCTGAATGTCTGTGTGCCCTCTTTTTTCTGTTGCTATAGGTTCCTTCGGGTGCTGACCCAGTTGACACTTCATCTGAAAGGCCCTTGCGAGCGTCATTGGATGATTCCTCGCAGCTCGCTTTTCTTCGAGATCGCGTGCGCAGCTTGGAGAGAGATTTGCTTGGGTTACGCGGTCGTGCTGACGTTTGGAAATCCAAAGCAGACCCTGGTGCAGCCAGAGAGGAGTATTTGATGGCGGAGCTGAGTCGGCTGTCCGAGCAGCTGCAATGTAAGTTGATCCTTCTTTTGGGCTGTAGCTCAGTTCTTCGGGTGAGCCTGCTGGCCTTACTCTTGTTTTGTGCGGTTGTCGCAGGTGCCAATCTTGCTCCGAGGGAAGAAAAAGAGCGTATTGTTGTTCGAGTCAATTGCTTGACTCAACAGGAGATGGAGGCCGGCGGCTTCTTCTGGATGGATCGTGATCGCGCCATAGTTCTGGCGACGGTGCAGGATCGTGTCTACCAGGTTTCGCGGGTGCTCCGCCAGGTGCAGACATCACTTTCCTCGGTGCTGCACGTCATGTTTCCGTTGGATGTCGTGCCAACGACCCTTGCAGGTCTGCTGACGAAGTTTCGGAGTGCCAGCAATGTCAAGGAGCTGGTGCGGCAGCAGCTCGTCGCAGGGGTGAAGGCTGCCTTATCTCTTGTTAGGGTGCACCGCCCTGACGTAGATTTGGCTGCTGTGGCGACTGGGCCACCTCCTCGACCAGATGGTGGCGAGTGGGATATGCGTCCGCATTACGCGGCTGTAAGGCAGTATGCCGAACAGATTGTAGATTTGTTTGAGTAGCGTGCTTAGGTTATTCTTCAGAATAGGTAGGACCTGAAAATAAACAGATAGATGTAAAATTTGTATATTGCGGCTGGGCGTTTCTGTGCCCTTTGTTGTAAAGGTTTGTGAGCACGCAGTGCTTTGATTGAGTACGTGCCCTTTTCGTTTGCCTGACATAGTCAGCTACTCAGGTGTACACGTTTGGTCCTCAGTCGATGAAATCGTGAGGTGGGGGGAGCCCCCAAGTGCGTATGTAGCATGTAGTAAAGTTGCAGAAAATGGTCAACCGAAGGTTGGGGGCGAGACACTTAGCTGTATTTATATCGTAATGGAGGAGGTACATGGTTCGGCTGAGTAGCCTTGGCTGAAAGCCTTATTGAAAGTAAAAGGGGGTAGGTTGCTACGGGTAGAATCGTCGCAGGTGCGAGATGTTCCATGGGTTGGAGTATGCGACTCCAGACTCCACGTGCTTGAGGCGATAGGCGCCACCTGGGATGACCTCGGTGATGGCGTAGGGTCCTTCCCATGGGGAATCGAGTTTGTTCGGTCGCTTTTGCTTGAGTCGCAAGACGAGGTCTCCTTCGACGAAGGACCTTGGGCGCAGCCGGCGGCTGTGATAGTTGCAGAGACTTTGCTGGTACACCGCTGATCTAGCTGCTGCTATATCCCGTGCTTCGTCGAGTGTGTCGACGGCATCTTCGAGTGCAGCCGTGGATTCGGCTTCACTATAAGCGACGACTCGTGGAGCCTGGTGGCGTACTTCGGCTGGTAGCATGGCCTCAGCTCCGTGCACCATGAAGAACGGTGTGTAGCCGGTGGAGCTGTTTGGCGTAGTCCGTAAGCTCCACAGGACAGACGGTAGCTCTTTCGTCCAGTTTCCAGCTTTGTGCTCGAGTGAGCTCATGAGGCGCTTCTTGATGCCGGCGCCAATTAGGCTGTTGGCCTTTTCCACTTGCCCGTTTGTTTGCGGGTGTGCCACTGAGGCATACGTGATATTGATCCCGAGGCCTTTGCAGAAGTCCTGGAATTCTTCGGAGATGAAGTTTGATCCGTTGTCGGTGATGATGCTGTGCGGTATGCCAAACCTGTAGACAATGGATTCGAAGAACTTGACGGCGGTTTTGCCCTTATGGTTGGTGACTGGCATGGCTTCGATCCACTTGGTGAATTTGTCGACTGCGACCAGGAGGAAGACGTGTCCTCCTTTCGAAGATTTTGGCAGTTTGCCGATCATGTCGAGGCCCCATTGGGCAAAAGGCCAGTCTATGGGTATGGGTCGAAGTTCGGACCCAGGTGCGTGCGGTTTGTCGGCGAACCGTTGGCACCCGTTGCATCTTCGGACGATGTCCTTCGCGTCGCTCATGGCCGTTGTGATAGGGCAAAGGTGTCCGATCTTTCGATGAGATGGCGATAATCGATTTGGTGGAGTTCGGGCTTGACGATCCGACTACACGTGCGAGCACGAGCGCCAATGCAATCGCTAGGCCAATCTCCGGGAGGTTACCGATCCTGCGTGAACACGATCAGCCTGACCAGCGAGGGTCTTAATTCCTACCTGAAATCGAGAACAAGTAAGAACCAATATTGCAATCAAGATATTGCGGATTAAGAGGAAAGCTTTATTGAAAGAGGTGGGATCCTGAATAGGTGCGAAGTACAAGAGGCCTCTGCGACGCTCGAGCCTTGGCGAAGTTGCGACTATGGCTAACTTAATGTCTAAACAAAATCCGAGTCTAGGGGGTCGGCTATGGGGAGTATTTAAGGGCGAAAAGGTGGGGTTTCGGCCAGCCATGGAAGTGGTGGCCGAATCCAACCCTAAAAGTCCTTTTCCCCTCAAATACGGACTCTAAAAAGTGGCTAATTAAAATCCTGCGAAAATTACATGGGCCTGGCCCAAAATAAAAGGTGTCGCAGCACCATATTAAGCTATGGACGAATTCGTAAAGTATTGATCTTGAATATTTCGTCCAAGCCTTCTTTCTTCATTATGGTGGCCTCAAAGTTCTGAAATCTTCATCCGTGGCCTTCTCTTGGATCATCACATGCTTGCTGCCATCTCCATGCATGGCCATGCTCCAATGCTTGTCCCTCTCATCCATGCTTGGTCCATCATTCCTAAGAGTAAGAAATATATCTGATTTAGGCAGCATCATATTCTCATGTATGTGAGGATTAGTTCCAAGAAACGAAAGTACCTGATAGTTAAGTTGTTTGGCACGAGATCTTGTGATGGGTCCTTGTATGTGTGTTGTTGTAGGTACAACGGTTGTATCAATAGTAGGGATGTCCACATCATGCTCCCCTTCTTGAATTGAAGTCGTCCTCGACGCAATCTCATCTTCCTCACCAAAATAAGGCTTCAAATCTGCAATGTTAAATGTAGGACTAACCGTACCAAAATCTGCAGGCAACTCAAGTTTATATGCATTATCATTGATTTTCTCTAACACCTTAAAGGGACCAGCAGCACGAGGCATTAACTTAGACTTGCGTAAATCAGGAAAACGATCTTTACGCAAATGTAACCAAACAAGATCGCCAACATCAAACACAACATGCTTTCTCCCTTTATCCCCAGCAAGTTTATACTTAGCATTCATGTGTTCAATGTTATCTTTCGTAGTCTTATGCAAGTTTAATATCATTTCAGCGCGTTGTGTAGCATCCAAATTATGTTGCACCGAAGAAGGTAAAGGCAATAAATCAATAGGTGCACGAGGAACAAAACCATACACAATCTCAAATGGGCACATCTTTGTGGTAGAATGCAACGAACGATTATAAGCAAATTCTATATGAGGTAAACACTCTTCCCACAATTTTAAGTTCTTCGTTAAAACAGCCCGTAACATAGTAGACAAAGTTCTATTTACTACTTCAGTTTGACCATCAGTTTGGGGATGACATGTAGTACTAAAGAGCAATTTAGTCCCCAACTTAGCCCATAAACATCTCCAAAAGTGGCTAAGAAATTTAGTATCACGATCAGAGACAATAGTATTTGGCACACCATGCAAACGAACAATTTCACGAAAGAACAAATCAGCAATATGCGCAACATCATCCGTTTTATGACAAGGAATAAAGTGTGCCATCTTAGAAAACTGATCCACAACAACAAAAATACTATCCCTCCCCTTCTGTGTTCGTGGCAATCCCAAAACAAAGTCCATAGAAATATCCTCCCAAGGAACACTAGGAACAGGAAGAGGCATATATAAACCATGTGGATTAAGGCGAGACTTAGCTTTTTGACAAGTAGTGCAGCGTCCAACAAATCTCTCAACACTTCGACGCATACGTGGCCAAAAGAAGTGTGCAGCAAGAACATCCTCCGTCTTCTTGACACCAAAGTGTCCCATCAATCCTCCTCCATGTGCCTCCTGTAACAACAAAAGATGAACAGAGCTATCTGGAATGCATAGTTTGTTAGCACGGAACACAAATCCATCATTGAAGACGAACTTGTTCCAAGTTCTACCATCTCTACAATTCTGCAACACATCTTTAAACTCAGCATCATGCACATATTGTTCCTTAATAGTTTCCAATCCAAATATTTTGAAGTCAAGTTGAGATAACAAAGCATAACGGCGTGACAAAGCATCAGCAATAACATTATCTTTACCCTTTTTGTGTTTGATAACATAAGGAAAAGACTCAATAAATTCAACCCACTTTGCATGACGACGATTCAACTTAGCTTGACTACGAATATGCTTCAAAGATTCATGATCAGAATGAATAACAAATTCCTTAGGCCATAGATAATGTTGCCAAGTTTCTAATGTCCGAACCAACGCATATAATTCTTTATCATAAGTAGAATAGTTCAGACTAGCCCCACTCAATTTCTCACTAAAATATGCAACAGGTTTTCCCTCTTGTATTAACACCCCTCCCAAACCGATTCCACTAGCATCACATTCAAGCTCAAAAGTCTTAGTAAAATCAGGAAGTTGGAGTAAGGGAGCATGTGTTAGCTTATCTTTCAATATGACGAAGGCATGTTGTTGTGCATCGCCCCAAACAAAGGGCACATCCTTCTTGGTAAGCTCATTCAGCGGCGCGGCAATTGATCCAAAGTCTTTGACAAAGCACCTATAAAAACCAGCGAGGCCAAGAAAACTCCTCACTTGTGTGACCGTCTTGGGCTGCGGCCAATTCTCAATAGCTTCAATCTTGGTTGGATCCACTTCAATACCCTGTGATGTAACAACATAGCCAAGAAACGCAACTCGATTGGTGCAAAAGGTGCACTTCTCAAGGTTACCAAACAAACGTGCATCACGTAAAGCATTAAAAACAGCACGTAAATGGTCCAAATGATCCTCTAAAGATTTGCTATAAATCAGAATATCATCAAAGTAGACTACCACAAAACGTCCAATGAAAGCACGTAAAACTTCGTTCATTAATCTCATGAAAGTGCTAGGTGCATTAGTTAAACCAAACGGCATTACTAACCACTCATATAAACCGAACTTAGTTTTAAATGCTGTTTTCCATTCATCTCCTAATTTCATACGAATCTGGTGGTAACCACTACGCAAATCAACTTTAGAAAACATGGTAGAGCCACTCAATTCATCAAGCATGTCATCTAAACGTGGAATAGGATGACGATATCGAATAGTAATATTATTGATAGCTCTACAATCAGTACACATGCGCGAAGAACCATCTTTCTTAGGTACCAAAATAATAGGAACAGCACAAGGGCTAAGGGACTCACGAATATGATCTCTGTCGAGTAGTTCCTGAATTTGGCGTTGTATCTCCTTTGTCTCCTCTGGATTGGTTCTATATGGTGCGCAGTTGGGCAACGTGGCACCAGGAATTAGATCAATTTGATGCTCAATTCCTCTAATAGGAGGTAGTCCTGGTGGCAACTCAGCGGGAAAAACGTCCTCATATTCCTGCAAAAGGTTAGCAACAGCGGGTGGCAAAGAAGGAGGCATATCCTCAAATGAAAACAAAACCTCTTTGCAAACAATTGCATAACATTGAGTATTGTTTACATCTAGTTCAGCAATATCAATTTTATTTGCAAGCATACATGGACTCTTCAAATGAATTTCAGTAGCATGTGTAGAATCAGATTTAGTGTTCTTTGGTGGTATAAAATCTGCAGCAACAATCTGATTCTCACTTTTATTTTTCTCCTCAGTTTTAGCTCTACTAGCTCTAGCAAGATCATCTTTTAAAATCTGTTCGGGAGTCATAGGTTTTAGACCAATTTTCTTTCCATCATGCATAAGAGAATAGTGATTAGTTTTGCCATTATGAACAGATTCTCTATCAAATTGCCATGGTCTACCAAGTAACAAAGAACAAGCTTGCATAGGTACAACATCACAATCAACAAAATCAGAATATGTACCAATAGTAAAATGCACGCGTACCGTTCTTGTTACCTTGATCTTGCGAGAACTCTCAAACCATTGGATGTAGTATGAATGTGGGCGTTGTCTTGTTGGAAGCGCAAGCTTCTCTACCATGTCAACACTAGCCAGATTATTACAACTCCCTCCATCAATGATGATCCGTATAGCTCTTTCCTTGACAACACCACGTGTTTGGAACAGGTTGTGGCGTTGATCTTGCTCAGATTTGCTCAATTGCACACTCAACACACGTTGTGTAATTAAACTCTTGTATTGATCAGCAGCTTCAGCTCCCATTACCTCTGGCTCTTCATCAGCATTAGAATTGTCTCCATCTCGAGCAGAAATAAGGGCTAGTGTATCTTCATCGAAGTCACTCGCTGAATCGTATTCACCATCTTCTCGCACCATCATCACACGTTGTGTTGTGCACTGTCTCTCAATATGACCAAAACCCCAGCACTTGCGGCATTGTATATCCTTTGTCTTACCCGTGGAAGCCATAGAAGATGCACTACGAGCAGGAGCATTGGATGATGGTGGAGGAGCAGCTGGAAATCTTGTGGTGGCCTTGGATGTGGTAGTAGCTGGAGGCGAATCACGAGGAGGCGCTGATTGTCGGGATGTCCAAGTGGATGTGCGACCTGCAGAATTATTAGTCCTCCTCCATGGTGTTTGGCGATCCTGCACTTCACGTTCAGCTTTGCAAGCAAGATGAAACAAACGAGTGATAGAATTATATTCCTTATAATCTAATATGTGCTGAATGTCCTTGTTTAATCCACCAAAGAAACGTGCAAGCATTTGTTCATTATATTCAACAAGACCACACCTAACCATCCCCGTTTGCAATTCCTGATAATACTCTTCTACAGAATTTTTCCCTTGCTCTAAGCGTGTCAGATTCTTTAGTAAATCACGTTGATAAGTGGGAGGTACAAAACGAACAGGCATAGCAGTTTTTAAAGCAGTCCAAGTACTAGGAATAGTAGTAGGATTTAAACGACAATACTCAGACCACCAAAGGGAAGCAAATTTAGTAAATTCACATGTAGCAGCACTAACACGCATATTCTCAGGATATTTTAAGCATGCAAAACGTTGTTCTACTTCCATCTCCCATGTAAGATATGCATCAGGATTATATTTACCCTCAAAAGATGGAATATTTAATTTAAGCTTTGCAACATGATCATCATCATTACGTACCGGTGGGCGAGCGTTGCGGTAGTAATGTCGGGGACGACCAGCAGGTACCTGTGGAGGTTGTTCAATCTCCTCGTCAAATAGATCGTCATCGTCGGGGTCGTAGTAGTACCCGTCGTCTGTCCCCAATGTCGCAGCAGCAGCCGCGGCGGAAGTCTGAGGAACGTCAGTCGCAGCAGGAGCCGCCGGGGGTGCGGCGGCAACCGAACCAGCAGTCCGACCCGTGATCGGAATGCGCCGTGCGCCATGTGTGGGTGCCGGTGCGGGTGCGGGCAATCGGTTCAGAAGCTCCTTGAACCGAACGTCAAGCTTGGCGTTGAAGGATTTCTCAAGTCCATCGATCTTGTCCACGGCGTTGGTGAGCTTGGTGTCAAACTCCCCTAGGCGCGTATCCCCGTCTTCAGCGCGACTGACCAAGAGCGCGGAGCAGTGGGCGTGTAGTTCTTCGTTCGTCATGGTGGCAGGGTTCCGCGAAGTATCTGTCATGGTTAGTCCTTAAAAAGCACAGGTATATACTACAGGAATATGGTGGAAGTCACGCGTAATCCGTCAAATAATATACGAAGCTCTTACAAGTTCTTACCAAACAGTAGGAAAAGGCGATGTGCAACCACGAGGATCAGTGGGTCCAGAGATTGAACCAAGCGATTACCAGGAGTCGAAACACCGCACGTGGAGAGTATCTGTGGAGCTCTGGGAAGGCTTAGCAAAGGGGTTAGCAATTATCAAAACAACAATGCAAAAGTTGAAAGAATGCTCAACGACGGTACTGTGCTGGTCCTAGGCTAGACCGTACTAGAGACGCGAGCCTAGATCACCAACGATGTCACGACGCGACACAACAAGCACTGTATGATGATATAGCACCCTGAAAAGCGATCCGAGATGCAGAAAATCACTATGATGGCGAGTGTCTAGAACTGATCTACGGGGTCTAAAAAGAGGTTAGCCCCCAAAAAAAATTTCGAAATTTTTTATTTTGCTCCGGAAAGCGCGCAGGCGCCAAAAAAATATCGCTATAACGGCCGATGGAGAAAAGTGATCCCCAAAGCCGAAAACCAGTATAGCCAGAAAAAATTTTCGGAGGCGGTTCCAGACTTTTTTTTTTTTTTTGCTCTCCTTCTGGACTTACGACCGGACTCTTAGCTCGACACGGACTTTAGCTGAACACGGAAACAACAAAGAAGGAAAGTCAAAAGAAAAACTAGGAAACAGTAACTCTACTCGGACTCGTACCGCGGCAGGAAAACTGATTGGATCTGTGTCGCGGTAGGAAGGCGGTGGCGGAGTATTAGGATTTATGGTGGCTGGGTATATGGCGGCGGAATATGGTGGCGGAATATGGTGGCGGTGATCGGCGAGTGTGGCGGTGACTAGTATGATTAGAACTCGAAACTCTAAGGGACGAGACACTAAGACCAGCAACTCGACGCGACGATGTAGACACAAATTCAACAATGCACAAACTGAAAAGATAATGCGAGGCGTAGATTGGTTATGGGATGGATCTAAATTCTAACTGTGTTTTTGGCTTTTTCGTGGGTTATAGGTAAAAAACAGATCTAATCTATGAAAAACAGTAAAATCTCACCGAGCAACCTGAAATCTGATACCACTTGATAGGGCAAAGGTGTCCGATCTTTCGATGAGATGGCGATAATCGATTTGGTGGAGTTCGGGCTTGACGATCCGACTACACGTGCGAGCACGAGCGCCAATGCAATCGCTAGGCCAATCTCCGGGAGGTTACCGATCCTGCGTGAACACGATCAGCCTGACCAGCGAGGGTCTTAATTCCTACCTGAAATCGAGAACAAGTAAGAACCAATATTGCAATCAAGATATTGCGGATTAAGAGGAAAGCTGTATTGAAAGAGGTGGGATCCTGAATAGGTGCGAAGTACAAGAGGCCTCTGCGACGCTCGAGCCTTGGCGAAGTTGCGACTATGGCTAACTTAATGTCTAAACAAAATCCGAGTCTAGGGGGTCGGCTATGGGGAGTATTTAAGGGCGAAAAGGTGGGGTTTCGGACAGCCATGGAAGTGGTGGCCGAATCCAACCCTAAAAGTCCTTTTCCCCTCAAATACGGACTCTAAAAAGTGGCTAATTAAAATCCTGCGAAAATTACATGGGCCTGGCCCAAAATAAAAGGTGTCGCGGCACCATATTAAGCTATGGACGAATTCGTAAAGTATTGATCTTGAATATTTCGTCCAAGCCTTCTTTCTTCATTATGGTGGCCTCAAAGTTCTGAAATCTTCATCCGTGGCCTTCTCTTGGATCATCACATGCTTGCTGCCATCTCCATGCATGGCCATGCTCCAATGCTTGTCCCTCTCATCCATGCTTGGTCCATCATTCCTAAGAGTAAGAAATATATCTGATTTAGGCAGCATCATATTCTCATGTATGTGAGGATTAGTTCCAAGAAACGAAAGTACCTGATAGTTAAGTTGTTTGGCACGAGATCTTGTGATGGGTCCTTGTATGTGTGTTGCTGTAGGTACAACGGTTGTATCAATAGTAGGGATGTCCACATCACGTTGGCCAGTAGAATCCTGCTCGCAGAGCTTTGGCGACGAGGGAGCGACTGCCTGCATGGTGGCCGCAGATGCCCTCATGGATATCTTGGAGTATGGCCTTGCCGTCGTCGATGGTGACGCACCGTTGTAGTACGCCCGTAATGCTGCGTTTGTACAGCTCGCCATTGATGATGGTGAAGGCTTTTGACCGACGAGATATGCGTCGGGCATCTGTCGGGCTATCAGGCAATTCTCCGTTTATCAGGAACTGGAGGTATGGACGTGTCCAAGTTTCTTTGACTGCCATGACCTGCATCAGGTTGACCATGGCAACTTCGGTATCCAACTTTTCGGGTCCTTCATGACCTTCGGGTAGCGTAGCCCCCGAGTGTTCTGCTTCTTCGGGTGATCCCTTGGGGAATTTCCGCTTGATGGATGGCACGCAAATCTGTTCGAGGAACACACCTGGTGGTACCTTTGCACAAGTGGAGCCGATGTTGGCGAGTCTATCGGCCTCCTCGTTGCTCTCTCTTCCAACATGCCGAAGTTCGCAGCCGTCGAATTCTCCTTCGAGTGTGTTGTATAGCGCGCGGTACGCGATCATGTTTTCGGCGTGTGCGTCGCACTCATTCATTGTCTGCTGTACGACAAGGTTGGAGTCACCGTAGATGACCAGGCGCGTTGCGCCACATATTTTTGCCATCTTCATGCCATGGATGAGGGCTTCGTATTCGGCCTCGTTGTTTGAGGCTCTGAATTTCATCTGAAGGATGTACTTCATCTTGTCACCTTGCGGGGAGGTCAGTATGACTCCTGCCCCTGCTCTGGCTTCGCGTTTGGAGCCGTCAAAATGCAATGTCCAGGACTGCGACATGTCTGGGGTGTCAGGCAGCTGCAGCTCCATCCAGTGCACCAGGAAGTCCGGAAGGACTTGAGATTTGATTGCGTGTCGCTTCTCGTAGATGATGTCCAGGGGTGATAGTTCAATGCCCCACAGGGCCACGCGTCCTGTGGCCTCTGGGTTATTCAGGATGCTGTTTAGGGGTGCCTCGTTGACGACCATCATCTGATGCTCCTGGAAGTAGTGGCTCAGTCGTCGAGCCGTCATGAACACGCCGTAGGCCAGCTTCTGGTAGTGCGGGTACCGCTGTTTTGTTGGAGTGAGAACCTCGCTAAGGTAGTAAATTGGGCGTTGTACCCCGTGGGTCTTGCCTTCTTCGGGTCGTTCGACCACGAGTACTGTGCTGACCACCTGGTGTGTGGCTGCTATGTACAGCAACAGGGGCTCGCGCTCTTTTGGCGTGACCAAAACTGGCGAGGTGGAGAGGAGCCGCTTGAGGCTTTCGAATGCGTCGTTGGCTTCTGGTGTCCACTCGAACTTGTCTGCCTTGCGCAGCAGCTGGTAAAATGGTAGGGCCTTCTCGCCCATGCGGCTGATGAACCTGCTTAGTGCCGCTACTCGCCCTACGAGCTGCTGAACGCCCTTGAGGTTTTTCGGCTTCTCCATTGTCATGATATCTTTGATTTTCTTCGGGTTCGCTTCGATCCCTCGTTGAGAGATGAAGTACCCGAGCAGCTGACCCGAGGGGACGCCGAAGGCGCACTTTTCTGGGTTGAGCTTGATCCTGTAGCGATCAAGGTTGTCGAACGTCTCGCGGAGATCGTCGATAAGTGTTCTTGCCTCCTTGGTTTTTATGACTATGTCGTCGACATAGACTTGGACGTTGCGACCGATCTAGTCCTTGAGGCAGGCCTGCATGCATCGCTGGTACGTGGCACCGCGTTCTTTAGCCCGAAGGGCATTGTGTTGTAGCAGAATACTCCGAACGGTATGATGAACGCCGTTTTCTCTTGATCCTCGACCTTGAGTCGAATCTGGTTATAGCCTGAGTAGGCGTCGAGGAAGGAGAGCTTCTCACAACCTTCAGTCGAATCGATGATCTGGTCGATCCGAGGTAGAGGGAAGTGGTCCTTTGGGCAGTGTTTATTTAGTGACGTGAAGTCCACGCACATCCGCAGATGTCCGTGTCCTTCTTCGGGACCATCACCGTATTTGCCAGCCACTCGCTTTCCTTCATTTCCCGGATGAAGTCTGCTGCGAGTAATCTGTTGATCTCCTTGCCGATAGCTTCGGCTCGTGGCTCCGACAGTCTTCGGATAGACTGCTTGACTGGCTTGGTGTCTGGGAAGACATTGAGTGTGTGCTCGGCGAATTCCCTGGGAACTCCTGGCATGTCCGCAGGACACCAGGCGAATATTTCCCAGCGCTCACGGAGGAATTCGACGAGCGCGCCTTCCTATGCGGTGCTGAGGTCGTTGGCGATCAGCGCCGTCTTGGAGGCGTCTGTCGGATGGACCTGCACTTTCTTGGTGTTGACGGTGGAGTCGAAGGACATGTCGGGTGCGTTCTGCCTTGTGACTGGGGGTAGCCCGTTGTCCGTCACCTCGCGGAGCCTTACGAGCTCGTCTTGCATGCCGAAGGACTGGGAGATTTTGTTGAAATCCCTGTCGCATTGGTCCGATCGGGTGAAGCTCCCGTGGACTGTGATGACGCCCCTTGGTCCTGGCATCTTGAGTAGTAGGTATGCGTAGTGTGGGACGGCCAGGAACCTTGCGAATGCTACACGTCCCAGGATGGCATGGTATTGCGACGGCCAGTCCACCACTTCGAATTCTAGGCGCTCCCGCCGAAAGTTGTCCGGCTTCCCGAAGATGACGTCGAGCCCTATTTTGCCTAGGGGGAAGATGCCCTTCCCTGGGACAATGCCGTGGAACGTTGTGTCTGATTGTTCCAGGCTGCATTGCGGGATCCGCATAGCTGCTAGAGTGCTTGCGAACATTAGGTTGATGCCGCTGCCGCCGTCCATGAAGACGCGACTCATCTCGAAGCCTCCGATCTGCGCCTCCAGCACCAGGGCAGCATGACCTGGGCGAGGGATCTGGCAAGGGTGATCCGCGCGGGTGAATGCGATGCAGGACTCCGATCCGCTGAGGTACTTAGGGATTGCAGGCGGAGTTGCCACGGCCAAGTTGATTTGTCGGGTGATTTTCTTTCGCACCCTATTTGTGGGGCGTCCCTTCTGTATCATATTGAGTGCTCCTTTTGGTGGGGGGTATGGGACCCCGGCGTTGTTTTTCGCTGGTGCGACTGGTTAATTTGGGCCTCCAATAGGCGGTGGTGGAGGAGCTCCGTGTGCTATTTCACCTGGCGCAGGTGTGTTTCCGAACGCAGGGATTGTGTGGCATCCCGCAAAAACCACTACTAGAAAATCGCGTTGTTTTTGTGCATTGCATCATCATGACCGCATGCTCATGTAATCATGCCACATTGCATTTGAGAAACGACATCAACTTGCATTTGTTCGCATAAAACTATTTTTAAAAGCCCGTTTTGTTTTCTAAAACGCCCCATCTTTATTCAAACACAAAGCCCGGGTCTCCAGATTATTTTGTTTTGTTGCTATCGGTTTGCAAACGGTCCAATTAAAGTAAATAAAAATTATATTATTTTTAGTGGGGGCAGTCGAACGGGCCAGATCGACCCGAACGACCACCCCCAGGATTTTCAATCGGTCCAACCAGTCCCACCCATAATCCTAAACCTACCAAACTAAACTACCCACACTCAGCCTCCACCTCACCCGGACCAATCCCCTTGTGCCACCTCACTCTCACCCTCCCCCCTAACCAATCTAACTCTGCCACTTGGCTCACCCCTCTCTCCCTTCCCCCCCACTCTCTCTCCTGCCACACACACCAAACAGCACACACGCGCGCGCAGCACACAACACAGCAGCTACCCACCCCACTTTCCTCCCTGACGCGCGGGCCCACCGCGTGGCTACCTGCCTCAGCCCCCACCCCACTGACACACCTGGCCACCCCGACCCACCGCCCCCGGCCCCACCTGGCGCGCCCCACCTCCCTCCTCCTCCCCTGTTCTTCTTCCCTGGCTCGCCCGCGCCCCGCACGGCTCCCCACCGCGACCAACCTCCCAGGCCCGCCGAACCCCTCTCTCGCTCCCTCCCTCAGGCCGGCGACCCCTTCCCCCGTTCGCCCCGCTGCTCCGCCTTCCCCGCTCGCCTCCACCGCCCAGCTCGCCCCGCGCCGCCCCACTCCATCACCCAACCGCCGCCTCCCGCTCCTCCTCTTCCCTCGCCTCCCAGTGCCCTCCGGCGTGCTGGCCGCTCCGCCCGCGCACCGCCAGCGCCCGCTCTCCCTCGCCCGTCCCCGCCTCGAGTCCCCCTCCGCCTCCGTCCCGCGCGAGCTCGTCGTCGACCGCATCCTCCCCGCCTGAGCCGCCACCGGACCCCCGAGCAGCCGCCGCCGCGCCAGGCTCCCCCTTCCCCGTCGCCGTTCCCCTCCCCGGCCACCGCGCGCCCCGGCGCCTCCCCGCTCCGGCGAGTGTCGCCGCTCGCCTTCGCCCGCGGCCGCGGTGCTCCTCCGCCGAGCCGCTGCTTCCTCTCCGCGGGCTCCCTCTCCTCGCCGGCGCCGGTCTCCGCCCGCCGCTCGCCGTCGATCCGCCCCTCCGTCTGCAAGCCGGCCGCCCCGTCGTCCTCGCCGGCGATCGCCGTTGCAGCGCCTTCCGCCACCGCAGCGAGCGTCCTCGCTCCCTCTACAGCCACCACCCGCGTGCCCGGTCTCCTCCACCTCCCTCCCTGCGGCCTCCGCCGTTGGTGCAGCCCTGCTGCCCGCCCTTCCTCACAAGGCCGCGTTCGAGCCCCGGGAACATGAGTACCGCGGTTGCAAGGTTCCCGATGCAAAACCCGACAAGATCGACAAGTGGCGAGGTAATCTGCAGTATGCCCGGCAAGGACGGCCCGGTATCAAGATCTTCATCATGGAACGCGAAGGCCTCCTTCACGGAACGCCATGACCCCTTCCCGGATCCGATGACGTGAGGCCCCGATTCCGACGTCCGAAGACTGAACCCCGTCAAGACCCCGAGCCCTCACGGATCCGAGGACCGGAGTATGCCCGAAACACTAAGATCTACTGCGCGGGCCCAACAAGATCCTCGCGACGGCAAGACCAACCCGACTTGAGAACCCGACAAGATCTTCACAACGACAAGCACGGCATCGGCCTGGAAGAATCCGACGCGCCCTGACACCGAACCAAGTCCGGCTTTCCGGAACGCCAAGATCCACCCCCGCTACCCGAGAACGACCCCGGAGTCCGAGAACGCATCCGTCGAACCCCGAGCCCCGAGGCCGAACCCCGAACCCCGGAACACCAAGTTCGTCGAACCCTAATGTGTGAACCCCTTTCCGAGAACCCTATTTTATAATATAACAACTTGTCGCATATTGAATTGTCATACTCGCATGCATATTGTGTGGTTTGGGGGCCTTATGCCGATTCACCTAATAATTAAATATGGGGCCCATATGCGGGCAAATCTAGCCTTATATTGGCCTCATTTAAATTTGTGCATCGAACCGGTACTATCTTTTGCCATGTTGAAACCACATTTAATTGCGGGGTAGTTAAATAACTCGAACCATATAATTAATTGTCGGGACCCCGGTTCCGCTTAATATGACCTAATTGCGCCGCACTTTGCCATGCCATACATCATACATGCATCATGCCGATCTTCTGCCGTTGTATTAAATATTGCACCCGGTGTTTCTCCTAGTGTTTTGGTTCTTCGCGGATAAGGCCGTTGAGTTGATGTGAGCTTCGCCCCGATCTTCGGATGAACCCTTCGGCAATGTTTTCAGGCGAGCATTTTCCCCTTTCTACCTATCTTACTTTTATAGTATTTATTCCCTCCTGTTGATCTATTGCTATCTGTGTTGCGATGCTCTAGTTTCCGTACCCGTGTTTTGTTTTCCCTTGCAGCCTTATATTGCCTTGGACACATCCTATTACCTGTTGTTTGGTAGATAGTTGGACTTGCGCGTCGTAGTCGCTTGCTCAAGTGCTGTTGCGTGTCGTCAAGTGCCACAGTTGTTGGTGTATTGCCGCATGTTGAAGTTGGAGATGATTCTAGTTTTACTTATCGTTCACTTTAATTACTGTTTAACAACTAAAATTGAAATAAGCAGAGGCATCGGTGGGTGATAGATAATATTTTGGTTTCCGAACGCCCACTTGTGTCCCGTAGGACCCCGAGTACTTGATACCTGTTCCTTGATTTATCGCGCTATCCACATCCGGGAGGTATATGGGACCCCCCTGAGCCAGAGCTTGATTCAGACTTATTCCTTGGGGCCACAAACTAGTTTGAGGTTTTCTTTACTATCCTGTACCTATGCCATGCTACTTCTGTATTTACGATTGTGCGAGGTACTGCACACTGTACTATTTTGGATCGGGACACGATTCCGCGGTGTCGACAAGCCCAGTTTTGGGTTCCCAGTCGTTCACAGCCGTCTACCCAAACCTTGAGTCCGTCTCGGAGCTTGCTTACTTCGTTGCGGGTCTACTCCAAGGGGTGGCCCCCTGAAATATTTCTGAATCCTGTGATTGCTTTGTCGTGAAAGCCTCGTTGGGTTTTGATTTGGTTTTTTCGAGGTTGATCGAGTGTGTGTTGCTATTGGTGCACCCCGGCCGGGTAAAACTTTCTAAAAGCCGTGTCCGCGGTTATGGACGACTTGGAGCACAGTATCTCGACCATAGACAAGCATAACTAAAGTTTATTGCTATAAATTTGACTTTATAATGACTAGTAATTAGCTCCACTATAATGGAATGGCTAAATAATACTGCCCACAATTGCTTGTTTGGTTGTCGCTCGCGACAATTGTATCTGACTAGTAAGCATTGCAACTACAACGGAATGGCTGAATAAAAGTACCAACAACTGTTGGGTTTTGGGTTTATCTCATGCTATCTGTATCTGATTAGTAATTATCGCGACTACCACGGAATGATTAACTAAAAGTGCCCACTGTTTATTTTATCAGGATGATTATCCATACCTGACTAGTAATTGCTGCAACGATAACCGAATAAATAAAATTGCCAACTGTGTGAGTTCCTCGGTTGACTTCCTCGTTTGGCCTCGAGGGGGAAACACCAGGATGGGTTTGTTTGATGGTAGTGTCAGGTTGGATCCGAATAGGTCTTTCTTAACCCTCTCTGATAGCCGCCCGTTGTATCGAGTCTCTATAGGTTGTTTAGTGCATGCTGCCGCTGCCGCTTCAGTCCACCATACCTATGTAGGCGAGGACCGCCGAATTCTAGTCTCGCCGTGTACTGGCCTCAGTACTGACGCTCCTTTTCTCCTTTGCCCTTTTGTCGGCACCCCTTTTGTTTAAGCAGGTTTGAGATCGACGTCGTTAGCAGGGTTACCCTTCCGGCTTGGCCTAGGCAGGGTTATGGACGCCATTGGTTATTCTTCAGGGCTCTTAGCCCCATTTGCATCTTGTCCGTAGTCGGACGCCGTATCATTTTCAAGGTGATTTGGATCTTGAATATTATATCTGTATTCTTGACTCATGGAGTCGCTGTTATATATATCTGTTCTGTGGGTCCCATCGAGGACTGTTGCGTAATGTTATTACTTCGTTTTCCACCCGCACGAAAGTGCCTGGTGGGCACCTTTGAATCGTTTCTATGCGGGTTTGGCGGGTTTCGCTAAAACTTGCATAGGTCCGATTCTGAGGGTGTTACAGAGTGGTATCAGAGCTCAGCAGTTACGATACCCCACAAGTCCAGCCTGTAGGATAACCTAGCTAACGGCCGAAGTAGAGTGTCAAAACTATTTTTGAAAAAAAAATCGGTTGGATAGTTCTGATTAGGTCTGAATTTACTCCTTACCCCTCTGCTATCCTCTTCTTACCTCGGCGTGATTTGAATCTACTCTCTTATCTTTCTTCGAGTCCAGGATTTCTCGTGGTTGGGTTTCCGTTGTACCTTCAGGGTTTCGCTTCTTCCTTTGGTAACGGTGCTGCTACATCTGGTCTTCATGCTATCCGAGGAATCCGTCTGCCGTGGTACCATTCTTTGTTCCGTGTTTGTGCCTTCCGGTGTTTTCCGACGCGACGACATCATCCACGCCAGATCCGATGCAGAGTCTGCATCCCTCCTTTGTTTCTGAACCTCGCTTGTCGAGATCTTCAGTCTGTTTCCGAGAATGGTTGCACTCTTTTCTACTGGTTGTGCAGAGTAATAGTTTGGGTGCATGATGGATTGGCCCCCATGCCGACTACCCTTTCTATTCGCTTTTGTACATTGAAGTGGACGAGAATGCATCGGTTCCCTCTTTCCATCGAAGCTAGAGGTGGCTTTATTTGTTGATACCTCTACCTTCGGCCTTTTTGTTCCCGGAGTGTTCTCTCGACGATCACGGACAACGACCCCTTGTTAGTGGTGTCGCGAGGATCTACACGAAGCGAGAAGACGCAGTTCGCCGACCTTTCCTTCCGGTACCATGAGGCGGATCTCGAGGGCGAGATCCCTTGTTAGTGGTGTCGAATTGTGGCATCCCGCAAAAACCACTACTAGAAAATCGCGTTGTTTTTGTGCATTGCATCATCATGACCGCATGCTCATGTCATCATGCCACATTGCATTTGAGCAACGACATCAACTTGCATCTGTTCGCATAAAACTATTTTTAAAAGCCCGTTTTGTTTTCTAAAACGCCCCATCTTTATTCAAACGCAAAGCCCGGGTCTCCGGATTATTTTGTTTTGTTGCTATCGGTTTGCAAACGGTCCAATTAAAGTAAATAAAAATTATATTATTTTTAGTGGGGGCAGTCGAATGGGCCAGATCGACCCGAACGACCACCCCCAGGATTT
Organism: Avena sativa; assembly: GCA_916181665.1. Taxonomy (NCBI): domain Eukaryota; kingdom Viridiplantae; phylum Streptophyta; class Magnoliopsida; order Poales; family Poaceae; genus Avena; species Avena sativa. The sequence goes on from OV702282.1 coordinate 163,785,666, forward strand.
TCAATCGGTCCAACCAGTCCCACCCATAATCCTAAACCTACCAAACTAAACTACCCACACTCAGCCTCCACCTCACCCGGACCAATCCCCTTGTGCCACCTCACTCTCACCCTCCCCCCTAACCAATCTAACTCTGCCACTTGGCTCACCCCTCTCTCCCTTCCCCCCCACTCTCTCCTGCCACACACACCAAACAGCACACACGCGCGCGCAGCACACAACACAGCAGCTACCCACCCCACTTTCCTCCCTGACGCGCGGGCCCACCGCGTGGCCACCTGCCTCAGCCCCCACCCCATCGACACACCTGGCCACCCCGACCCACCGCCCCCGGCCCCACCTGGCGCGCCCCACCTCCCTCCTCCTCCCCTGTTCTTCTTCCCTGGCTCGCCCGCGCCCCGCACGGCTCCCCACCGCGACCAACCTCCCAGGCCCGCCGACCCCCTCTCTCGCTCCCTCCCTCAGGCCGGCGACCCCTTCCCCCGTTCGCCCCGCTGCTCCGCCTTCCCCGCTCGCCTCCACCGCCCAGCTCACCCCGCGCCGCCCCACTCCATCACCCAACGGCCGCCTCCCGCTCCTCCTCTTCCCCCGCCTCCCAGTGCCCTCCGGCGTGCTGGCCGCTCCGCCCGCGCACCGCTAGCGCCCGCTCTCCCTCGCCCGTCCCCGCCTCGAGTCCCCCTCCGCCTCCGTCCCGCGCGAGCTCGTCGTCGACCGCATCCTCCCCGCCTGAGCCGCCACCGGACCCCCGAGCAGCCGCCGCCGCGCCAGGCTCCCCCTTCCCCATCGCCGTTCCCCTCCCCGGCCACCGCGCGCCCCGGCGCCTCCCCGCTCCGGCGAGTGTCGCCGCTCGCCTTCGCCCGCGGCCGCGGTGCTCCTCCGCCGAGCCGTTGCTTCCTCTCCGCGGGCTCCCTCTCCTCGCCGGCGCCGGTCTCCGCCCGCCGCTCGCCGTCGATCCGCCCCTCCGTCTGCAAGCCGGCCGCCCCGTCGTCCTCGCCGGCGATCGCCGTTGCAGCGCCTTCCACCACCGCAGCGAGCGTCCTCGCTCCCTCTGCAGCCACCACCCGCGTGCCCAGTCTCCTCCACCTCCCTCCCTGCGGCCTCCGCCGTTGGTGCAGCCCTGCTGCCCGCCCTTCCTCACAAGGCCGCGTTCGAGCCCCAGGAACATGAGTACCGCGGTTGCAAGGTTCCCGATGCAAAACCCGACAAGATCGACAAGTGGCGAGGTAATCTGCAGTATGCCCGGCAAGGACGGCCCGGTATCAAGATCTTCATCATGGAACGCGAAGGCCTCCTTCACGGAACGCCATGACCCCTTCCCGGATCCGATGACGTGAGGCCCCGATTCCGACGTCCGAAGACTGAACCCCGTCAAGACCCCGAGCCCTCACGGATCCGAGGACCGGAGTATGCCCGAAACACTAAGATCTACTGCGCGGGCCCAACAAGATCCTCGCGACGGCAAGACCGACCCGACTTGAGAACCCGACAAGATCTTCACAACGACAAGCACGGCATCGGCCTGGAAGAATCCGACGCGCCCTGACATCGAACCAAGTCTGGCTTCCCGGAACGCCAAGATCCACCCCCGCTACCCGAGAACGACCCCGGAGTCCGAGAACGCATCCGTCGAACCCCGAGCCCCGAGGCCGAACCCCGAACCCCGGAACACCAAGTTCGTCGAACCCTAATGTGTGAACCCCTTTCCGAGAACCCTATTTTATAATATAACAACTTGTCGCATATTGAATTGTCATACTCGCATGCATATTGTGTGGTTTGGGGGCCTTATGCCGATTCACCTAATAATTAAATATGGGGCCCATATGCGGGCAAATCTAGCCTTATATTGGCCTCATTTAAATTTGTGCATCGAACCGGTACTATCTTTTGCCATGTTGAAACCACATTTAATTGCGGGGTAGTTAAATAACTCGAACCATATAATTAATTGCCGGGACCCCGGTTCCGCTTAATATGACCTAATTGCACCGCACTTTGCCATGCCATACATCATACATGCATCATGCCGATCTTTTGCCGTTGTATTAAATATTGCACCCGGTGTTTCTCCTAGTGTTTTGGTTCTTCGCGGATAAGGCCGTTGAGTTGATGTGAGCTTCGCCCCGATCTTCGGATGAACCCTTCGGCAATGTTTTCAGGCGAGCATCTTCCCCTTTCTACCTATCTTACTTTTATAGTATTTATTCCCTCCTGTTGATCTATTGCTATCTGTGTTGCGATGCTCTAGTTTCCGTACCCGTGTTTTGTTTTCCCTTGCAGCCTTATATTGCCTTGGACACATCCTATTACCTGCTGTTTGGTAGATAGTTGGACTTGCGCGTCGTAGTCGCTTGCTCAAGTGCTGTTGCGTGTCGTCAAGTGCCACAGTTGTTGGTGTATTGCCGCATGTTGAAGTTGGAGATGATTCTAGTTTTACTTATCGTTCACTTTAATTACTGTTTAACAACTAAAATTGAAATAAGCAGAGGCATCGGTGGGTGATAGATAATATTTTGGTTTCCGAACGCCCACTTGTGTCCCGTAGGACCCCGAGTACTTGATACCTGTTCCTTGATTTATCGCGCTATCCACATCCGGGAGGTATATGGGACCCCCCTGAGCCAGAGCTTGATTCAGACTTATTCCTTGGGGCCACAAACTAGTTTGAGGTTTTCTTTACTATCCTGTACCTATGCCATGCTACTTCTGTATTTACGATTGTGCGAGGTACTGCACACTGTACTGTTTTGGATCGGGACACGATTCCGCGGTGTCGACAAGCCCAGTTTTGGGTTCCCAGTCGTTCACAGCCGTCTACCCAAACCTTGAGTCCGTCTCGGAGCTTGCTTACTTCGTTGCGGGTCTACTCCAAGGGGTGGCCCCCTGAAATATTTCTGAATCCTGTGATTGCTTTGTCGTGAAAGCCTCGTTGGGTTTTGATTTGGTTTTTCCGAGGTTGATCGAGTGTGTGTTGCTATTGGTGCACCCCGGCCGGGTAAAACTTTCTGAAAGCCGTGTCCGCGGTTATGGACGACTTGGAGCACAGTATCTCGACCATAGACAAGCATAACTAAAGTTTATTGCTATAAATTTGACTTTATAATGACTAGTAATTAGCTCCACTATAATGGAATGGCTAAATAATACTGCCCACAATTGCTTGTTTGGTTGTCGCTCGCGACAATTGTATCTGACTAGTAAGCATTGCAACTACAACGGAATGGCTGAATAAAAGTACCAACAACTGTTGGGTTTTGGGTTTATCTCATGCTATCTGTATCTGATTAGTAATTATCGCGACTACCACGGAATGATTAACTAAAAGTGCCCACTGTTTATTTTATCAGGATGATTATCCATACCTGACTAGTAATTGCTGCAACGATAACCGAATAAATAAAATTGCCAACTGTGTGAGTTCCTCGGTTGACTTCCTCGTTTGGCCTCGAGAGGGAAACACCAGGATGGGTTTGTTTGATGGTAGTGTCAGGTTGGATCCGAATAGGTCTTTCTTAACCCTCTCTGATAGCCGCCCGTTGTATCGAGTCTCTATAGGTTGTTTAGTGCATGCTGCCGCTGCCGCTTCAGTCCACCATACCTATGTAGGCGAGGACCGCCGAATTCTAGTCTCGCTGTGTACTGGCCTCAGTACTGACGCTCCTTTTCTCCTTTGCCCTTTTGTCGGCACCCCTTTTGTTTAAGCAGGTTTGAGATCGACGTCGTTAGCAGGGTTACCCTTCCGGCTTGGCCTGGGCAGGGTTATGGACGCCATTGGTTATTCTTCAGGGCTCTTAGCCCCATTTGCATCTTGTCCGTAGTCGGACGCCGTATCATTTTCAAGGTGATTTGGATCTTGAATATTATATCTGTATTCTTGACTCATGGAGTCGCTGTTATATATATCTGTTCTGTGGGTCCCATCGAGGACTGTTGCGTAATGTTATTACTTCGTTTTCCACCCGCACGAAAGTGCCTGGTGGGCACCTTTGAATCGTTTCTATGCGGGTTTGGCGGGTTTCGCTAAAACTTGCATAGGTCCGATTCTGAGGGTGTTACAGATTGGAGCTTGTTGCCTCATCTGCATCATGCCTTCGCTGAGTTTCTAGAACTCGCGGCAGTCCTTGAGCATGTGGCTAGCTTTCTTTTTGCCATCTTGTTTGTCGATGTAGAAGTGGATGGTGCATGGACCCGAAAGTTTGTCGAATGCTGAGGGTCCGTTCTCGCGGTCGCGGCGTTGCCACGACTGCGTTGGTCGTCCGTTGTCGCGAAAGTTTCCGCTACGGTATCCTCCGCTGTTGCGGCTGTTGTCATTACGACGGTCGGCGTAGCCGGCTGCGACCATGTCGGGTCCGTCGCGGTCCTCGTAGATGCGCGATCTCCTCTTGCTGCGGCGTTCGCGTCTTCGGCCGTAGTCGTCCTCTTCATCTGATTGCGCCCGCTGGATGCAATCTTCGCCGTCTGCCCAACTGTTGGCAATTTCTATGAGGTGGTCGAGTTTCTTGGGCTTTACACGCCCAAGTTCCTCCTTGAAGTCTGGGCATTTGATGCCGTCCCTGAAGGCGTCGATGGCCCGCTCTTCGGAGATGTGTGCTGCGGAGTTCTTGGTTGTAGACCAGCGTAGTATGTACGAGCGAATAGATTCACCCATTCTCTGAGTGCAGGCTCGCAACTCTTCGATTGAGGTGGGCCTCTTGCTGGTGCCTTTGAAATTTCGGATGAAGCTGTAGGCGAGCTCCTCCCAGCTTCGGATGGATCCTGATGATAGGCTGCTAAGCCAGACCCGCGTCGCGCCTGTCAGCTGCAGCTGAAGGCATTACATGGCGGTTTCTTTGTTGCCTCCGTGAATCTTGACGGATGACAAATGGTCACTGAGCCAGGACTTTGGATCTTGCGTGTCGTTGAACTTCGGATTATCCGAAGGAAGCTTGAAGTTGCGTGGCATCTGTGTTCGCCGGACGGATCTGCTGAAGCATCGAGCCCCGTAGAGTTCTCCTTCGTCTTCATCCATCTCAGATTCAGACGAGCATGCGCGTTTAGCGCGTGCTTTATCGATCTTGCGCTGTGTAAGCTTGTCTCTGGCGTCGTAGTCGCGTTTATGGCGGTGCGAGCTCTTCTTTCTTCGAGGAAGATCATGCTCCTCTTCCTCTTCGGATGAGGGGGTAGGGCTCCGGTCGCGCCTGGCCGGAGCTTTCTTCTTCGGCTCCGCAGGAGCGTCTTCGTGGAGCGCAGCTCCGATTAGTCCTAGTCCGGTGAGTGCGGACCTATGCATGGCCCTTTTCGGGTCCCCCTCCGGAGGTGGGTGAGCCACGAGATACGCAGTGGCTGCCATGATCGCAGCTTGTGGCGTCTTCGGGATGATGTTGCCATCAGCGTCCATATCCATGAACGATGTATGGAGAGTTCGGGTCACGTCACGCCGCTCCTTGGGGTCCATGTTTTCCACCCGAGAGCGGTGCTTGTTTCCCTGATTTCCGTTTGTGCTAGAGCCGGGTCCCATGGCGGAGAGCGCAGCTCGTCGCGCACTGGACTCAGAGGCTGCTTGCTTGCGTTTGTCGAGCGTCTCCTGCATCTTGACTTGCTTCTTGTGCTCCTCGATGAGGAGGTAGTGGTATGCCTTCAGCAGATCACGTGGGGAGTCCAGGGGTAGGACTATTTCGCCTGCGACGACGCGGCGTGCTTCGACCCATCCTTCTTTGCTAAGTTGGATGAGGTGGCCTCTGTTTTCCCCGTTTTCGCCGTTTCCACCGTTTTCGCCGTTTCTGTCCTGCGGGTTGGGGTTGGGCGGCGGGTTAGGCGTTTCCTCGTCGGTTTGGATGACCGCGGCGCACAGATAGCGCCTGCAGATCGGTTGGTTGCTGCCGCAGCTTTCGGATCCGGAACCGTAGGTCCCTTCATCCGAAGGTGGATCGCACAGATCGGAGTTGCAGCTGCTGCTACTGTAGAACTCATCTGTTGATGGTGACGTGCGTAGCACGGGGTGTGGAGCCCATGAAGCGGGCCTGATGGACGGCACGGGCACCCGCTCAGGGAGGCGGAGGGTGCCGGTTTGTCCCACCTGGAAGCAGAAGCTCCCGAACAAGATTTCGAGTCCGTCACCTACGGGCTCGAAATCCTTCATGGTAGCCGGCGAGTGGGCGGTGAAGTCGAAAGCGCCGAAGAGGAGGTGATTCTCCGTCGCCGCGGAGTTGTAGATCGATCGGGTCGGAACCGTCACGACCGCACAATCAGCAGCCCCAATTCCCACAGACGGCGCCAATTGACGAGGTTTGATCTCGTCAATGCCCATTGTTATGGACTTGGGTTTTGGAGAAGATGGGGATGCTGGAGATCGTGGCACGGTTAACAGACAAGCAACCAGGGGACACGAGATTTACCTAGGTTCAGGCCCCCGGAGGGAAAACCCTACTCCTGCTTGTCTGCTCTTTGATTACGACGGAACCGGAAGTTACAGGGTGCGCAGATTCGATCTGGCGTGGATGCGTGTGCGAAAGTATGAGTCGAGTTTTTCTAGGACGTGCCCTCCTGGCCTTTATATAGACTTAGGCAGGTCCCGGGCGTAGTCCTAGTCGGTTACAAGTTCTAGGGTTTTACCCCTTTGAATTTCCTATCTCCTCTAGTCTTGTTCTCCAAGGATCCGAAGACGTCATGGGCCTTGGCCACCCGAAAATCTTCATGGGCCCGCGTAAGTCTGCCGTGGACTTTCCTTGGGCTGGACTAGGTATGCTGAAGTTACGTACCCGTAGGGTATAACCATGTCAGGTGGCTCCATGTGCCAAAAAGTGAAAAAGGTGGTGCCAGAATACTCGAGGCGCATCCCATACAAGATGCGTCTTGTATAATTTAAGAACACAAGGAGTATCTTGTATAGGATGCGCCTCGAGTAATTTGGTACCACCATTCCCACTTTTTGTCACATGGAGGTGGGCCCATGGGTTCGGGATTTAGGCCCACATTAGTTACTAGAGGCGCATCTGTGGGTCATGCGCCTCCTGTGGAAAATATTGAATCCCTTAAATATTGTGTTGTATTGCAATGACCCTTGTGGGGGTTTATATAGAGTTACACGGGGTAGGTGGAGACTTGGAGTACTAGATATAGAGTCATAGTATATCTTTAGCCTATACACGTATACGTACTCTAACATCCCCCTCATTCGTAGCGGGAGTGAAGCGGATGCTTGCGACTGGATTTGAAGTCTTGTGTTTTTGTTGTCTTCATCTCTTTGTCATCATCACCTGCGTAGACATGATCATGGCTGGCACCTAGGGACGGTGACTGCGTCCCCTTCTAGTGTCTCTCTTCCATCCCGCAGTCACAGCTGGAGCGGTGTGGACGCAAGTGATGATGCAGATGATGTTGACTAGAGTTTTTGACTTCCTGTAAACGTTGTTCTTGATGTCGATGTCGAGATAGCCGGTCATGATGTAGCCGTGGTCGAGGATGTCGTGGTCATTTTAGCCGCGCCGAAGGCGCAAAAAATTGCGCAGTTTGTATCATGGGGTTTTAGGTTTTTGTGCGACAGCGACAGGTTTCTTGGTCATAGTGCGGCGGCGGTAGGAATCTGCGGCAGCGACAGGTTTTTGATTGTAGGTTTTGGAGGCGGCAAGGCAAGCGCAGCGGCAAGGTTTTTATGATGGCAGCAACAGATCACATAGGATCGTCGGCGGCGGCGGTTTTTTGACCAGGCGGACGAGGCGATTGTGTGCTTCTAGTATTGGCAAAATACACAGGGAGTATATGGGCATATGCGTCTCCAGTATTGGGCACCTACCACCACTGGTCCATCTAACTTACGAGGCGCATCAGATCCATATGCGCCTCGAGTAGTTGACCAGATCCATCTCGAATAAGGGAAGACAACCAGATCTGGTCCGTACATGAAATATAGGAGATACACCATTCAAATATACGCCTTCACTATTCAAATATATAAAACGCATAGTGCGTCTTATATATTTAGTGGTGACGCATATGGTTAAAATATGCCTCATATAAGCTTATCTCCTATTAGTGCGCTGGTCAACGTATCACCAGTTGGTCAATGTACGATGCTACCCTCGTCCCTTTCATTTCATTCACACGTGACAAGCTAGATCAAGATGCCGTAAGGCTGATGATACGGGAGGCAACTCCAGGGGGACCGACCGCCTTGTAGCTTTGATGTTTTTCAGACAACAAGGAAGTCAATGATGATGTGCGTGCTAAGCCATATTCCTTTCATTCATTCGGGGTGATGTTAAGTAGAGTAAATCACTCATGAGGAATAGTATAGCAGCTAGCTAGCCAGGAATATCAACAGTCCAGGATTAGTGAGCGTTCATCCCTGTCATTCCATCGATTCTGCGCCTTTTCTATGGCTAAAGCGACGGTGAACTCGATGTGTTCCGTTGATCCGGTTCGTCTTGACTGTCTTGTTGATACTATCTCAGAATGAGCGATAGTTCAGATAGAAAACTCCCAACTGAACCCTGGCCTCATTTTCTGTACAAACAAAGTGCTGACATTTGTTTAAGATGTTGTGGTGAGTAGAAGTTGCAAGTGAAGTAGCATAGGACGATATTCGTGCCGCGTAATATATTCAGTTTGTGAGCCCTAGACGATTTTACCTTCCAACAATCCTTCCAACAATGTGATATGTTCCAACAACTAACAAAGAAAACTAGTCTTGCCGTTTAGCAAAAAACAGCTAATAGCTTTATTATAATAGGGTGGCGCTATTTGACACCCAGGGTGTAGAATAGTTATTACTTTATATATATATATATATATATATATATATATATATATATATATATATATATATATATATTTGGCTCTATCTTTAGAACCGTATATTATTGTTACGTCACGTAAATTTTGTATTACTTCGTAAGTTGAGAAGAACATAATAAAATTTATAAATGACATAATTTTTTGTTACATATTTTTGGTGTTTTTTACACTATAATTACTCGTAAACTTTATTTTTGTGTCAAATTTTTTGGTTGTGGTGAATATATGAATATGATTATCCGTATACAAAACATAATTTTTTAAATCTAACAACATAAAAATATGTTGGGTGCAAAATAACTATTCTACACCCTGGATGCTGAATAGGGTTTATATATATATATTTATATATATATATATATATACACAAAATAGTGGACTACTCATCTGGCTAGCTGTGCATGCCTGCAACACCGTAGGATTAAAAGACAAGAGCACAATCTGATTATTGGGATATGATATAAACCCATTAGAAAAACTAACAAACGTTGTATCGAGAGTATGATATTGATTTCAGAAGTAAATGACGCATGTCATCCACACACATGAGTTCTTCACACAATGTTACCCATCCACACACAAGTCCTCTCCATGGTGCAACATTTACCATGACAACACGTGTTTTTGCATGTCACGCATGCTAGATCACAAATCCAAGAACATGCATCTTTCCACAAAGCAAGAACATACGCCTTTCTACAAAATGAAATAGGGCATCCTCTCGCTTAGACGACACGGGTCCATTGAGGGATCAAGAAGGTATCAATTTTTTGATGTTTCATATATGTGATTTCCACCCACATGCATCAATTCGGGAAAATAACAAGGACACTTGGTCGGACAAGCCACAGACACATGTACATGGTATCTAGAGCACCTTCAGGAAATCACAAAACATGTGACCGTGGCCACATGTGAAAAACCACAATGATGTGACGGTGGTTTCTAAGAGACAAATGAAAACGACAACGATATGACGGTGGTGTCTAATACACAAGTGAAAGGACAAACGACATCTCCTATAACTTATTCTTAGCAAAATTTGACGGATGGCAAGAGGTCACCGTTAGCAGGACGGATGGCAAGAGGACACCGTTAGCAGAATAATGCCAGCAACCAACGATGCGGATATTACAGAATCATAGGGTCGCAATATCGAACGACTGAATAATCATGTGGAGCTAGCCTGGTGGGTAGAAAATCCACACACATATATATATATATATATATATATATATATATATATATATATATATATATATATATATATATATATATATATATGTATGTATGTATGAAGCAGATTTAGTACGTCTATCCTCGCTAGAGGAAGCATCTAGCACCACACATGTCCTTTGAGATGCGTATCCAATGTCTATCTTTTTTCATTTACAATTTACACCAAGTATTTGTGAATATACTTCCTCTCACCTAGCACATCACATGCACAAGCAAAAGAGGAAAGTTGTCATAGTTTGACCGTTCTACTTTTGTATTGATTGCAACCCTTTTTTGAATCTGAGTTCAAAAAGAGGCAAAAAATCACAAAGCATGGCGGCTGTGTGCAGTGGACTTGCATGTCTCCTTGTCAACCCACTATCCCTCTGCGCGTGCAGTTTAAGAAACAAGGCCCACCATTCAAAATTCAAATAGTCGGTACTGTACACCAAAATGGACTGACTTTTCTGTAGGTACCTAACGCGGGCCAGTTTTTGGATTCCTATGTCCGTTACAGTCTGGTAATCACCTTAATAGTTGGGTACCTACCAGCCACCAGGTGCTGAATATTACTGCTCCATCACAAGGGCTTCTTCAGTGCAAAGACGAACCTGCACTAGTGTCAATCTATGCTTAACATCCATTAAAATAAATTAGGCAATTGATTTCAAGGTTTAAATTTGGTAAGGAGAAAAATCTAATCCCTCGCAAAAAAAAAGCAATAATCTAATCTAGAGCTCTCTGAATAATGGAAACACGTCAGTTGCTCTTTTATGTCGGTACATGTATGCACAACAAGCTCTCTAAAAATCCCCTATTTAGGTAAAAGAAAGTCTACAAAATGCATCAAATACCTACAAATAGACTCACAACAAAAATAATGCACTCGTAGTCTAGGGTCCCTTCTAGGTCAAACCAAGCAATCAGTATCATATGGGGGCGCAAAACACATTGTTCGGCACCACAACATATTTTTTCAAGCACCATGGTATAGACAGAGCAAGCTCCATCCAATAGACAGAGCAAGCTCCATCCATGAGATCTCCTAGCTAACAAGCCACACAACAACAATCAATCAGTACCAGATGATTAACGACTCAGTTCCCAGGAAAACTCATGTAATCGGCACCACAAATTAAACCATTAATCACCTCCAGTCAGCAACTTGGTCCCATATGAAGACGCGTCTAATCAGATTTGAATTAGCATAAATATCTGTTATTCAAATATACCAAGACGGATAGAGAAGATGAATAACTCTGAAAAAACTACTTTTTTGCAGCTGTTGGAGGACAAGCTTAACCAAGGTGAAATGATTGACACCAAAATTATTTACCAAGCTGAATATTTGATACTATGAAGTATCAAGCACAACCAACAACAATGGAGAAAACACATACATACATGCTTAGTACCAGTTCTACTAACTTCAACCCCAAGGACGAACCAAACCAACTGACTAGTACAAGGTCATTGACTAATGATATATGATCTCTCTTTGTATGAAATAATCTAATATAATCTCAAGAGCATGAGAAATCGCTGCTAAAATTAAAAGAAAAGTCTAAAACTAATGTTATTCCAAGAAAACTATTTTTCTTTGCAATTAGTTTTCTTCTATTTTTACAGAACTCTGGAGATTAATGCTTCCTTTTCTTGATCATTCTTCCAAACTATAGTACCCTTATTCAAGCTTAGAATCTGGAGATTAATTACCACGGAGATCATGGTGACACAGTGGAAACTTGGAGGTGGAATTCAAAAAAGAAAGCATTATACACCATACAGTACCTTAACCAGGTTAAAAGTAAGGCCATATCTCGACCTGAAAGAAAATCTTTACAGTAAGTAATCAAAAAATGGAAGGAAACTGTTTCATTCCATGGTGACCTGAGCTCCACATATTAAACACAAATTTATGACAAGGAAGGAAAGTACACAGGACCCGGTGAAAAAGAAAGATAACATGTGCAGCTATCAGGACCAAATGAAACGTAATCAAAGAAAGAGAAAGCTTAATTCATTACTTGACAAAGGAATCTATCAGGAAACAAGACACACATTCGAGACCCAAGGATCCAGAGCGAACAGGGGAGAAAATAGAACTAGATGTGGGAAGAACGTAAACTGAATCTGATAACATGAGAGCTAGACTTGGTGGCATCTAGTCCACATCCGCTGCCTGGACTGGGGGATTGACACCGGCTTGCTCCCTTGCTCGTTGTCAATGGATTGTGGATGGCGCGGTCGTCTCCTGTAATGTGAAAACCAGCGGGTGCAGTCCCGTGACCAGCGGCGCCATCAGGGCTCAGGGCTCAAGCCCATCCTCGAAGCCGCGAAGAACAACATCTGTGCGTTGGGTGGCGCAAAATCAAGGCAGCTGGTTTGGTGCGCGGTTGGTTTCCTCATCCGGATGGCAGTGTGCGGCTGCTACTCCGCTGTACTAGATTGGTGCTGTCGTCAAGCCTGACGAGCTCCACTTGGGTGGATGCCGTCGTCAAGACCGCGACTCCCATCTGCACATCATCCTCACTTGAGTGGAGGACGTCATCCCGAGCCAATTCCCCGCGGCCCAGGAATCAGGACCTAGACCCACGGGGGTGAAATGCAGGGGTCGAAGAACGACGAGGGGCGGTTGCGACTGCGGTTATGGTGGATGGCCGGCTCCTAAATCCCAGCGAGTGTGGTGGCGGCTGGATGTGGTGTGGGATGGCGACGAATCCGGGCAGGGCCTCCAACGGTGGTGTGGAACGTGACTGGGATCAGGTGACATTCCTATCGCTGAAACATGCGGCCTCCTATCTGCCGTCCATCTAGGATTCAACGCACAACAACAACCCAAGGCAAAAATACTCCCAGATGTCTAGATTGCTTCATAATCCAACTGTAAATGATATTGGAATGATGGATTCTCAGCTATCTTGTCACGAAAAAACTTCAACATACTACTAGCCTGTCAATAGGCCAACTCCCGCTGCCGCTTGGTTCGCAAATAATTCTTTTGGTCACGACAAGTGTAACCAAGGTTAAACTGGCCGCCAACTAGACGACAAGCAAGCTCATGTGCAGATTTTGGCATAATTCCAGAATCATCGGTGTTTCTATCTCGAAAGCTTGCAGTTCTGAAATCTTCCTTTGTGATGCCAACAAGTGACGGGTTTGTGGCAATTGAAGGTGGTGATTGTGTTCCAAATCAACTTCGGTGACTTCAAAATTTTTGGCCACTCGATCATATGAAACAATCATCCGAACTTTACAATTGGTTCTCGTTTCAGCTCTAATACGCTTTGGCTCATGATCTGTTTGACTTTTTCTTCGATGGCCTTCATTGGAACAAACAAATCTGCGTGAAGTGATTGTTCCATCACATCTGCTTTTGATGGTGTTTCTTTTCCTCACATCAAAGCCGACGTGACCACCATACTCTACCCAGAACTCTCAAGCCTGATCCGAATCTCTAAACCTCAGACCAACTTTGGGTATACTCTTGTCAATCGATCCCATTGCACAACACTCACAATTGCAGAATAGGAAATTCTGTCAAATTAGAGAACAATGTATACAAATTAGTGAACTGAACATATGGAATTCAGGCACAAGTTAGAAACTGAACATATGGAATTTAGACAACTTCTGTTTGGTTTAGACATAAAGCTATTGTGCTCATAAAGCTCGAAGAAGTGCATTTCTCATGTGACTGGTCAAACGTAAATAGAAGTCCAGGAGCAGAACTACTAAACCATCTGAACTGAATTTGAGAGCCCATACGGTACAACAGACTGCTCTCTGTTATGAATTTATATTACAATCTGAACTAAGACCATATCACACAAGTTAGAAACTGAAATTTAGAACCACATTTATGTAATTTGTTCTGACTATACCTCTATTAAGGTTTCTCTATTCCAATCCAAACACTAATTTCAATAAATTTGTGTCTCGAATGCATAAGAAAATAGCAGTAGTGTAAAGAAAGAGGAGATGGACCTGAGAATAGGTTGAATAAGCTACGCAGCAGTCAGCAATTGGCACATTGCTGGCGCTCGTCCCTGGCCGGCGGCGGCGGAGCTCGTTCCCGGCTGGCGGCGGCGCTCATCCCCGGCCCCAGCTACGCACCGTCCTGGTTCCGCGGCGGCGCGGGGAGCTGCCTTTCCTCTATGGCGGCGGCGGTCGGCTGCTCAGAGAGTGCGAGACAGGAGAGGCCGGCAAATCGCGGCGCCAAGCCCTCCTATTCCCCGCCTTCGTCCGCCAGAAATTTTACTGTGTCGCGCGCCCTTTTCCCACCTACCATTTTCTTCCTTCCGCAGCTTTTACTGAGTCTTGGATGGGTTCCGATTTGCCTTGGGTTGTTGCTGTGCGTTGGATCTTAGATGGACGGCAGTTAGGAGGCGGCATGTTTCAGCGTGACATGCCATAGATCCCAGTCCGTGTGCAAAGGTAGCGATAGGGATAGGGATCTGGGACGGGAGCGGGCGACGGTGGACAGAGGTGGGATTGGGAACGAGGAGTGCTGGTTTGTTCTATTTATTTGGGGAGTGGCACAGCTACCTGCTCCGGCAAAGCCTCCGTGTGACGAGCCATGCATGTGAGATCTGCCATGGCTGCACGAGGCAGGCCGTCCTGTGTCGATAGCAGGAGACTATCATGCACTGTGGCAGAGTGACAATACGCGGGCGGAAAGTCGATGGTGATAATACCACTTTGGGTTATATCTGATAATGCATAAAAGACAGCATATTCTTTCAGCTAACACACATCTCCAAGCAACGAACGACGTTGACATGGTTATACCCTACGGGTACACGACCTTAGCATACCTAGTCCAGCCCAAGGAAGGCCCACGAGAACATGCGCCAGCCCATGAAGACTTTCGGGTGGCCAGGGCCCATGACGCATTCGGATCCTTGGAGAACAAGACTAGAGTAGATAGAATATTCAAAGGGGCAAACCCTAAAACCTGTAACCGACTCGATCTGTGCCTGAGACCTGCCTACCTCTATATAAAGGCTAGGAGGGCACGACGAGGAGGATACTTCGCATACCACCGCATACACACCTCCACGCCAGATTGCATCTGCGCACCCTGTACTTTTCGGTTCCGCCGTAATCAAGAGCAGACAAGCAGGAGTAGGGTTTTCCCTCCGGGGGCTTGAACCTGGGTAAACCTCGTGTCCCCGTGTTGCTTGTTTGCTAACCGTTCCGCGATCTCCAGCATCCCCATCTTCTCCAAAACCCAAGCTCATAACAATGGGCATTGACGAGATTAAACCTCGTTAATTGGCACCGTCTGTGGGAACTGGGGACGCTGATTATGCGATCGTGACAGTCCCAACCAAAGTGATCTACAACTCCGCGGCGACGGAGAGTCATCTTCTCTTTGGCGCTTTCGACTTCACCGCCCACTCGCCAGCCACCCTGAAGGACTTCACCGTCTGTTCGGGAGCTTCTGCTTCCAGGTGGGACAGACCCACACTCTCCGTCTCCCAGAGCGGGTGCCCCTGCCATTAATCAGGCCCGCTTCGTGGGCTCCACACCCTGTGCTACGCACATCGCCATCAACAGATGAGTCCTATGATAGCAGCAGCTGCAACTTATATATGTGCGATCCACCATCGGAGGAAGGGACCTACGGTTCCGGATCCGAAAGATGTGGCAACATCGATCCAATCTACGAGCGCTACCAATGTTCTGCAGTCATCCAGAGCGACGTGGATCAGGAGCACAACCCGCCACCCAACCCGCATGGTAGAAACGACGAGAACAGGAGAAACCAGTCCCCCCGCCCAATGAGGATGACACTGATCCCAATCGCATCATCCACCTCAACGATGAAGGATGGGCTCAAGCACGCGAAGCCATGACAGGGAACAAGATCCTGCCCGTGGGTGCCTCACGGGACCTACTGATGGCATACCACCTGCTCCTAGTCGAAGAGCACAAGAAGCAGGTGAAGATGCAAGAAGTGCTTGACAAGCCCAAGCAAGCAGCCTCGGAGTCCAGTGCGCGGCGAGCTGCACTCTTCGCCATGGGCAGCTCCAGCTACGACAACCATGGTAACAACCACCGTTCTCGCACGGAGAACATGGATCCCAAGGCACGTCGCGAGGTGACTCGGACCCTCAACACGTCCTTCATGGACATGGATGTCGATGACAACGTCATCTCGAAGACACCGCAAGCTGCGATCATGGCAGCCACCACATACCTCGCGTCCCATCCACCTCCGGTGGGGGACCCGAAAAGGGCCATGCACAAGTCCGCGCTTACCGGACTCGGACTCATTGGAGTTGCGCTCCACGGAGAAGCTCCTGTGGAGCCAAAGAAGAAGGCTGCGGTCAGGTTCAACCGCAGCCCCACGCCTTCATTCGATGATGAAGAGCACGACCTACCTCGAAGGCAGAAGAGCTCGCGCCATCACAGCCGCGATTACGATGCCCGAAGCAAGCTCACCCAGCGCAAGATCGACAAAGCGCGCGCCAAGCGCGTATGCTCATCCGAATCCGAGGAGGACGGCGACGAAGGGGAACTCTGCGGAGCCTGATGCTTCAGTGGACACGGATGCCGTGGAACTTCAAGCTTCCTTCGGACACTCCGAAGTTCGACGGCACACAGGACCCCAAGGCGTGGCTCAGAGACCACCTGTCGTCTGTCAAACTACACGGCGGAAACAAGGACACCGCCCTGCAATGCCTTCAGCTGCAGCTGACAGGCGTAGCCCGGATCTGGCTCAGCAGCCTATCCTCGGGATCCATCCGAAGCTGGGAGGAACTGGCGTACAGTTTCATCCGAAACTTCAAAGACACCAGCAAAAGGCCAGCCTCGATTGAGGAGCTGCGAGCCTGCACCCAACAAACGGACGAATCCATTCGCTCGTACATATTACGCTGGTCCAACACCAAGAACTCCGCGGCGCACATCTCTGAGAAGAGAGTGATCGACGCATTCAAGGATGGCGTCAAGCGCCAGGACTTCACGGAAGAACTTGGGCGCGTCAAGCCCAAGACACTCGACCACCTCATGGACATCGCCAACAGGTGGGCAGATGGCGAGGACTCCGTCCACCGAGCGCACTCGGAGGAAGAAGATGACTACGGCCGGCGACGTGAACGCCGTAGCAAGAGAAGATCGCGCGTCTACGATGATCGCGATGGACCCAACATGGTCGCGGCTGGCTACGCCGACCACCGCAGCGACGACAACCGCTGTAGTGGCGGATACCGCGGAAGCAACTTCCGCGACGGAGGACGCCCAACGCAGTCATGGCAATGTCACGGCCGCGACGATGGACCCTCAGCATACAACAAACTGTCGGGTCCATGCACCATCCACTTATACATTGACAAGCAGGATGGTAAAAAGAAGGCAAGCCACATGCTCAAGGACTGCCGCGAGTTCCAGAAACTCAGCGAGAGCATGTATCAGATGAGGCAACAAGCCCCGAACCCTGGGTACGGGAACGCACCCGCACTAGTTGAGATCGCACAAGGAGCTCCTCCTCCACCACCTGCGGGACCTTCGAACCACCCAATCGCACCCGCGCAGAATAACGGTGGGCACGGGTACCCCGCGCCAAAAGGATCACTGATGATCCAAAAAGGGCGCCCAACAAACAGGGTGCAAAAGAAGATCACCCATCAGATCAATCTGGTTGTGACCGCTCCAC
This sequence comes from Avena sativa, assembly GCA_916181665.1. Classification (NCBI taxonomy): domain Eukaryota; kingdom Viridiplantae; phylum Streptophyta; class Magnoliopsida; order Poales; family Poaceae; genus Avena; species Avena sativa. Next base: position 163,803,319 of record OV702282.1, read on the forward strand.
CCGCCATCCCTGAGTACCTCAGCGGATCAGAGTCCTGCATCACATTCAGCCGTTCGGATCACCCTTGTCAGGTCCCTCGCCTAGCTCTTTCTGCCCTGGTGCTTGAGGCACAGATCGGAGGGTTCGACATGAGCTGCGTCTTCATGGACGGCGGCAGCGGCATCAATCTGATGTTCGCCAGTACCTTAGCAGCAATGCGGATCCCATTGTGCAGCCTGGAACAATCCGATACAACGTTCCACGGCATCGTCCCAGGGAAGGGTGTATTCCCCCTGGGAAATATATGGCTCGACATCATCTTCGGCAAGACCGACAACTTTCGGTGCGAGCGACTCGAATTTGAAGTGGTGGACTGGTCATCACAATACCACGCCATCCTCGGGCGTGTGGCATTCGCGCGATTCCTGGCAGTACCGCACTACGCATACCTGCTACTCAAGATACCAGGACCTAAGGGCGTCATCACGGTCCACGGGAGCTTCACCCGATCGGACCACTTCGACAGAGACTTCAACAGAATCTCCCAGTCATTCGGCAGGAAGGAGGAGCTCATAAGGCTCCGAGAGGTGACAGACAACGGGGCACCCCCAGTCGCAAGACATAACGCATCAGACATGTCTTTCGACTCCACCGTCAACACAAGGAAGGTGCAGGTCCACCTGACGGACGCCTCCAAGACGGCGCTGATCGCCAACGACCTTAGCCCTGCATAGGAAAGCGCGCTCGTCGGATTCCTCTGTGAGCACTGGGAAATCTTCGCCTGGTGTCCTGCAGACATGCTAGGAGTTCCCAGGGAATTCGCCGAGCACGCACTCAACGTCTTTCCAGACGCCAAGCCCGTCAAACAGTCCATCCGACGACTGTCCGAACCACGGGCCGAAACAATCGGAGTCGAAGTCAACAGACTACTCGATGCAAACTTCATTAGGGAGATCAAGGAGAGCGAGTGGCTTGCCAACACCGTGATGGTCCCCAAAAAGGACATGGACATCCTGCGGATGTGCGTGGACTTCACATCGCTGAACAAGCACTGCCCGAAGGATCACTTCCCTCTCCCTCGGATCGATCAGATCATTGATTTGACTGTAGGATGCGAGAAGCTCTCCTTCCTCGACGCCTACTCAGGCTACAATCAGATTCGAATGAAGGTCGAAGATCAGGAGAAAATGGCGTTCATCACACCGTTCGGAGTGTTCTGCTACAACACAATGCCCTTCGGGCTAAAGAACGCAGGCGCCACATACCAACGGTGCATGCAGGCATGCCTGAAGGACCAGATCGGCTGCAACATCCAAGTCTATGTCGACGACATAGTAATCAAGACAAGGGAGGCCAAGACACTGATCGACGATCTCCGCGAGACGTTCGACAACCTTGATCGATACAAGATCAAGCTAAATCCAGAAAAGTGCGCCTTCGGCGTCCCATCTGGTCAGTTGCTACGCTACTTCATCTCCTAGTGAGGAATCGAAGCGAACCCGAAGAAAATCCGGGCCATAATGCCCATGGAGAAGCCAAAGAACCTCAAGGGCATCCAGCAGCTTGCTGGGCGAATCGCGGCGTTGAGCAGGTTCATCAGCCGCATGGGCCAAAAGGCCCTGCCCTTCTATCAGCTGCTACGCAAAGCAGACAAATTCGAGTGGATGCCCGAAGCGGACGACGCATTCGAAGATCTAAAGCGGCTACTCTCTACCTCGCCCGTCTTGGTCACGCCAAAAGAGCGTGAGCCCCTACTGCTATACATAGCAGCTACACACCAGGTAGTAAGCACCGTGCTTGTGGTCGAAAGACCCGAAGATGGCAATACCCATGGGGTCCAACGCCCAATCTACTACCTCAGCGAGGTATTGACGCCGACAAAGTAGAGGTACCCTCACTACCAGAAACTCGCCTACGGCGTGTTCATGACGGCTCGTCGGCTGAGCCACTACTTCCAGGAGCATCAGGTGATGGTCGTTAATGAAGCACCTCTGAACAACATCCTGAACAACCCGGATGCCACATGACGTGTGGACCTGTGGGGCATCGAGCTGTCACCTCTAGACATCGTCTATGAGAAGCGCCACACGATCAAGTCTCAGGTCCTTCCGGACTTCCTCGTCCACTGGATGGAACTGTAGCTGCCGGACACACCGGACATGACACAGTCATGGACAATGCACTTCGACGGCTCCAAGCGCGAGGCCGGAGCAGGAGCTGGGGTCATACTGACCTCCCCGTAGGGCGACAAGATGAAATACGTCCTCCGGATGAAATTTCGAGCTTCCAACAACGAGGCCGAGTATGAGGCCCTCATCGACGGCATGAGAATGGCCAAGATCTGCGGCGCGACGCGCCTGGTCATCTACGGAGACTCGAACCTCGTTGTCCAGCAGACGATGAACGAGTGCGACGCACACACCACCAACATGATTGCGTACCGTGCACTCTACAACGCACTCGAAGGAGACTTCCACGGCTGCGAGCTTCGGCACGTTGGGAGAGAAAGCAACTAAGAGGCTGATAGACTCGCCAACATCGGCTCCACCTGCGCACGGGTGCCACCAGGTGTGTTCCTCGAACAGAGCTGCGTGCCATCCATCAAAAGGAAATTCCCAAAGGGATCACCAGAAGAGGCAGAACACTCGGGGGCTGCGCTACCCGAAGGACAGGAAGGACCAGAAAATCTCGACACAGAGGTCGCAGTGGTCAACCTGATGCAGGTCATGGCAGTCGAAGAAACATGGACACAGCCATACCTCCGATATCTGATAGACGGGGAGCTTCCTGACAGCCCGACAGATGCCCGCCGCATATCTTGCCGGTCCAAGGCCTTCACCATCATCAATGGCAAGCTATCCAATTGCAGCATTTCGGGTGTACTCCAAAGGTGCGTCACCATCGGTGACGGCAAAACCATCCTCCAAGACATTCACGAGGGCACCTGTGGCCATCACGTGGGCAGCCGCGCCCTTGTCGCCAAATCTCTACGAGCTGGGTTCTACTGTCCAATGGCCATGAACGACGCCAAGGACATCATCCAAAGGTGCAACGGCTGCCAGAGGTTCGCAGATAAACCACACGCACCAGAATCAGAGCTCAGGCCCATACCCCTGGCCTGGCCTTTTGCCCAATGGGGCCTCGACATGATCGGCAAACTGCCCAAGTCCTCGAAAGGAGGCCACGTCTACCTCCTGGTCGCAGTCGACAAATTCACCAAGTGGATCGAGGCCATGCCCGTTACTAACCTAAAGGGCAAAACGGCCGTCAAGTTCTTCGAATCCATTGTTTACAGGTTTGGCGTGCCGCACAACATCTGTTGGGCCACGCAGAGATAAAACAAAAAATTTCCTCCAACATGGTGATCCCAAGATCCAGCTGAGGTAGAAGGCCACGAGGTTTACCACTAGACGCGTAGTTGTGGATTACTAATGAAGCGCGTCAGCTGATGCAGTGCAGTCCTTTGCGATCCGATCGTCCTGGTGCTGATCGTACAACACCTCCACTGGTATCCACACGTACGAGGAGCAGCGCCAGCGGTGAACTGCTAGATTCGTATCGTTGGCAGGACTACTGTGGAGCTAGGGTTTCCAACACATGGAATGACCTAACTGAACAACGATTAACCTTTGTGGGTTACGGTGCTCCACTATATATAGGGAGTGAACGTGGGCTCCACTCTCGTGGCCCACTCACTAAAGCCCATATAACACTAGTCACCGCGAGTCCGACTCACTGACTTAGTCCTAATCCGGCTTGGGTCCAACTCGGCCAGATTTCCGGTTCAGATCCAATCTAAACTTGCTCCCGCTCTTAAGTGTGTGACCCCGCAGGCTCATGGCTACTTGGACACGATTGGAGTCCGACTCTCAATCGATCAGTCGGTAGCGGCTCCTGGCAGAACGTGCCGACTCCCAAGTACCAAAGAGTCATGACGACTTGCCTTTCCAATGCGACTTACGTCCGAGTCCCTTTTGCCTCACGATATACCTTGTCAGACTATAGGCGAATATTTGTCATCCCTTAAATAGTCCGACTCTCTTCTCGATCCAAGATAAGTGATTCACCCGACTAACTCTTAGTCGATCGCCTTGGTTAACACTTAACCGAGTCGTGCATGGCCATGCTTTCCGAATCATATCTCACGAGAGGGCCCAGAGAATATCTCTCCAAGTGGAGGGGAAAAATCCCATCTTGGTTATTCACATCACACAGCTTGATTCTCAGTCGACCCGAACTCTGCCTTTATAACTGCCCAGTTAGGGATCAGCGTTTGACATAACCTAAGTCGGTGATCCTCAACTCGGACTATGCAATAACCTTAGGTCTAAGGATTACATTGATTGAGATATACAAATGAAAACTTGTTCGTTGTACCTCAATATGGGTCAATCCGACTCTCTAAACTCTTTAGCCAAATCTGTGTAAGTTGGAATAGCATCTCCATGCCCATGACAAGTGGAACCGAGTCATCAAGCCAACTTTCACATTGGTCTAAGTTGTGTGTCCAGCACAACCTCAATGACCAAGGATATTTAGTACAAACAACATGAATGCATAGTTCCACGACCGAATCACAAATTCAATGATACACATCAGATGTTTATACAAGGACTACTTAATATCTTTATGAATACAATGGGAAATATCATCATACATGATTGCCTCTAGGGCATATTCCCAACAGTCTCCCACTTGCCTAGAGTCAATCGTCCGACATCACATGTCTAAACATCTAATGCCCATGGCTCTCAGGTGCGCCTCATGCTTCGGCTGTGGTAACGTCTTTGTCAACGGATCCGCAATATTTTCATCCATGTGTACCTTGCATAACTTGATATCACCCTGATCCACGAACTGGCGAATCAGGTGGTATCGCATAAGTATGTGCTTGTTCTTCTGGTGCTGTCTAGGTTCCTTGGCTTGTGCAATAGCACCATTGTTGTCACAATACACGTCCAACAGATTGGACAATCCCTGAACCACACCAAGATCCATGAGGAAATTCCTCATCCAAACAGCTTCCTTTGTTGCCTCCGAGGCGGCAATATACTCAGCCTCTGTTGTAGACGCAGACACAGTCTCTTGCTTGGAACTCTTTCAGCTCACAGCACCTCCGTTTATAATAAACACGTATCCGGATTGCGAACGAGAATCATCAGAGTCGGTAAGATAACTCGCATCCGTATAACCCTTTACACTGAGTTCATCTTCACCACCATAAACCAAGAACATATCCTTAGTCCTTCTCAAGTACTTTAGGATATTTTTAGCCGATGTCCACTGGATCTTTCCAGGATTAGCCTGGTATCTGATCACAACACTTAGCATAGGAAACATCCGGCCTAGTACAAATCATGGCATACATGATGGATCCGACTGCATAAGCATATGGAATCGCACTCATCCGACTTCGCTCATCAGTTGTCGAAGGACACTGAGTCTTGCTATGTTTTACACCATGGTACATCGGTAAGAACCCCTTCTTAGACGATTCCATGTTGAACTTCTTCAACAGTTTGTCCAAATAAGTACTCTGACTCAATCCAATGAGCCTCCTTGATCTATCTCTATAGATCCGGATTCCGAGGATGTATGTTGCCTCACCCAAGTCTTTCATTGAGAAACTCCTTTCCAATGATTCCTTGGTTTCTTGCAACATCTAGACATCATTTCCAATCAGTAATATGCCATCCACATATAAGATTAGAAAATTTACCTTGTTCCCACTAAACTTCTTGTACAAACAAGAATCATGATCACTCTTGATGAAGCCAAACGATTTGACTACCTCATCAAAGCGAATATTCGAACTCCGAGATGCTTGCTTCAACCCATAAATGGATTTTTGAAGTTTGCACACCTTGTCACCATTAGCCGGATCGACAAAACCCTCGGGCTATATCATATACACGCCCTCGGTTAAATTTCCGTTAAGGAAAGACGTTTTGACATCCATCTGCCATATCTCGTAGTCGAAATAGGACGCTATAGCTAACATGATCCGTACTGATTTAAGCATCGCTACGGGCGAGAAAGTCTCGTCGTAATAAACTCCTTGAACTTGTCGGAACCCCTTCGCAACAAGGCATGCTTTATAGACGGAAACATTTCCATCCATAGCAGTTTTCTTCTTAAAGACCCATTTGCACCTGATGGGTCTTGAACCGTCTGGCAGATCAACCAAGTTCCAAACTTGATTTTCATCGATGGACTTTAACTCGGATCTCATGGCTCCAAGCCATGACTCGGAATCACATCCCACCATCGCTTCCGAATAATTTGCTGGCTCATCACTGTCTAACAGTAACACATCACGAACACTTCATAATCTCGCCGATCTTCATAGTACAGGTGCTGCTACCGGCTCAGCTACCACGACCGGCTCAACCTCCAAGGTTTCTGCCGACTCGCCACTAGCCGGTTCCTCTCGAATTTCTTCGAGCTGCACCGTGCTCCCACTTACTCCCCGACTGAGAAACTCTTTCTCAAGGAAGACACCATTCCGAGCGACAAACACTTTGCCCTCTTCTCGGTTGTAGAAGTAGTAACCCAAGGTTTCCCTCGGATACCTCAAGAAAATACACTTATTAGATTTGGCTGTAAGCTTGTCCGACTGAAGTCGCTTGACAAATGCTTCACAACCCCAAATATTAAGAAAAGACAAACTCGGCTTTTTGCCTGTCCACATCTCATGCGGTGTCTTCTATACCGATTTTGATGGTACTCTGTTTAGTGTGAACGCCGCTGTTTCTAGACAATAACCCCAAAATGATAAATGCAGATCTGTCTGACTCATCATTGACCGTACCATGTCCAACAAGGTCTGATTCTGCCTTTCCGAAACACCGTTCCTTTGCGGCGTTCCTGGCGGAGTAAGTTGAGGAACTATTCCACAACTTTTAAGATGGTCATCAAACTCATGGCTCATGTACTCACCTCCTCGGTCCGACCAAAGAAACTTTATTTTCTTGCCGAGTTGATTATGTGCTTCATTCTGGAATTCTTTGAACTTTTCAAGGCTTCCGACTTATGTTTCATCAAGTAGATATATCCATACCTACTCAAATCATCAGTGAAGGTAATTAAGTATTCATAACCACCCCTGGCTGTCGTGCTCATTGGTCCACATACATCACTATGTACTAGTCCCAACAAGTCGGACGCCCTTTCGCAACTCTTTGCAAAAGGTGTCTTGGTCATTTTGCCGAGTAGGCAAGATTCGCATGTATCGAACGACTCCAAGTCGAACGAAGTTAGGAGTCCATCATCATGGAGCTTCTTCATGCTTTTCCAACTTATATGACCAAGACGACAGTGCCAAAAGTAAGTCATATTCAGATCATTTGGTTTCAACCTTTTAACATTTATGTTATAAACCGACTCACCATCAAGATTCAAAATAAATAACCCGTCCTGGACGGGTGCAAAGCCGTGAAACATATCATTCAAATACAAAGAACAACCATTATTCTTGATATTCGACTCATAGCCTTGCCTCATCAAACATGAAGCAAAAATAATGTTTCGACTGAGCACTGGAACATAATAACAATTATTCAGTTCCATAATGAATCCGGAAGGTAAATGAAGTTGCATCTGAAGGGAATATGCCCTGAGAGGCAATAATAAAATGTTTATTATGTGTATTCCAAGTATATGATAGATGTTTATTTTGCATGATATAATTGTATTAATACGGAAACATTAATACATGTGTGTTTAATAAACAAACAGAAAGTTCCTAGTTATGCCTCTCTCATAAACTAGTTCGTTGATTAACAAGATGATCACGGTTTCCTGATCATAGACATTGGATGTTGTTAATAACGAGATCACAACATTAGTGTAATGGTGTGATGAACATTCATCCGAAGTATAGCATTACGATCAAATTCATTGAGTTTATATTGCTATAAACAAACTACGAAGTAGTCCTAATCCTTAGACCATGAGATCATGCCAATCACTAACACCGGAAGAGTTTCTTGTTGACATCAAACGTCACTCTGTAACTGGGTGATTATAAAGATGGCTTCAAAGCTACTAAAGTGTTATGTTGAGAATCATGGATGAAGAGTGGAATTTGTTCATCCCGATGACGGATAGATATCTAAACAGCAAATTTTCAATGAAGGACCTAGGTGAAGCGTCATACATATTAGGCATAAAGATCTATAGAGATAGATCTAGGCGCCTAATAGGGCTATCGCAAAGTACATACCTTGATAAGATTTTAAAGAAGTTTAAAATGGAAGATAGTAAGAAGGGGTTCTTACCTATGACACAAGGCACGACATTGAGTAAGACTCAAAGTCCGGCTTCGGCGGAAGAAAGAGAGATAATGGACAAGGTCCCCTATGCTTCAGCCATAGGCTCTATAATGTACGCCATGCTATGTACAAGACCGGATGTGGCACATGCTATTAGTTTGACTAGTAGGTACCAATCGGATCCAGGTTCAGAACACTGGAAAGCGGTCAAGAATATCCTTAAGTACTTGCGAAGAACTAAGGATATGTTTCTTGTATACGGAGGTGAAGAAGAGCTCGTCGCTAAGTGTTATGTCGACGCTAGCTTTGACACCGATCCGGATGACTCTAAGTCTCAATCCGGATACGTATTTCTCATGAATGGCGGAGCGGTTAGTTGGAGGAGCTCCAAACAACCTGTGGTGGCTGGATCAACAATGGAGGCCGAATATGTTGCTGCTTCAGAAGCGGCTCAGGAAGCAGTTTGGATGAAGGAGTTCATATCCGAACTAGGTGTGGTTGCATACGCGTTGGACCCAATGGTGATCTATTGTGACAACAATGGTGCCATTGCCAATGCCAAAGAGCCAAGGTCTCACAAGCATTCCAAGCATATTAAGCGCCGGTTTCACTCCATCCGCGAGCATGTCAAGGATGGAGATATAAAGATTTGTAAAATACATACGGATCTCAATGTAGCAGATCCGTTGACTAAAACTCTCCCTAGAGCAAAACATGATCTACACCAGAACTCCATGGGTGTTAGATACATCACAATGTAACTAGATTATTATCTCTAGTGCAAGTGGGAGACTGAAGGGAATATGCCCTGAGAGGCAATAATAAAATGTTTATTATGTGTATTCCAAGTATATGATAGATGTTTATTTTGCATGCTATAATTGTATTAATACGGAAACGTTAATACATGTGTGTTTAATAAACAAACAGAAAGTTCCTAGTTATGCCTCTCTCATAAACTAGTTCGTTGATTAACAAGATGATCACGGTTTCCTGATCATAGACATTGGATGTTGTTAATAACGAGATCACAACATTAGTGCAATGGTGTGATGAACATTCATCCGAAGTATAGCATTACGATCAAAGTCATTGAGTTTATATTGCTATAAACAAACTACGAAGTAGTCCTAATCCTTAGACCATGAGATCATGCCAATCACTAACACCGGAAGAGTTTCTTGTTGACATCAAACGTCACTCTGTAACTGGGTGATTATAAAGATGGCTTCAAAGCTACTAAAGTGTTACGTTGAGAATCATGGATGAAGAGTGGAATTTGTTCATCCCGATGACAGATAGGTATGCTCTGGGCCCTCTCGGTGATATCACATTGCTTAGCTTGCAAGCAAGTGATTTGATCACTAGAATGTTATATCACGGGAACGAGAAAAGAGTGCATGTCAGTAACAAGATCAAACTAGGTATGGAGATACCGATGATCAAATCTCGGACATGTAATATATCGTGAAACAAAGGGATTAAGATACAAGCGTAAAAGGTTCCGACGATCACAGGAAAAGTCATCGTTGAATGTGTGGGAGTCAGTATGGATCTCCAGGTCCCGCTACTGATTATTGATCGGAGAAGGGTCTTGATCATGTCCGCATTATTCGTGAACCGTAGGGTGACACACTTAAGGGACACTGGCATCCAGTTAGAGCAAATGTTTCATGCTGAAAGAATAAACAAGCGCAGGAATTTATTTCACTAGATACCGAAACAGGTTTTCGGGTGAAATTGCATAAAGTGGTTATGCATGTGAAATGGAATTCTAGCAAGGGGTTATTTGTGAATGTTTGTCATTAAAGTAATTGACAAAATTCTGAATAAAATAAAAGAGTTTTATTTAATGAGAGTTTGCATTAAATTTAGTGGAAATTTAATGGGAATTTGAGTGAACTTTTGAGTGGAGGGAATTTAAAGGAATTTTGTGAGTGGAGTGTCCACCCACATGAAGAGGGGAGGGAAAGGGGGCAGCCCCCATGCGCCGGCCACCCCCTTGGGGTTCCCCCCTCCTCCTATAAAAGGAGCCCCCCTCCTCACTTGTCTCTCACACCTCCTCGTGAAGGATCTCTCTCCCCCTCTAGAATTTATCCCCCATGGTCTCGGACTAGCGAGATACATGTTCCTGGTGGCTATTCGGCAAGAAAGGGTTGTGCTTCCGCTGCATCACTGGAGCGAGGAGGTGGAGGTTGCCCAATGTCTTGTACGTGTGTGCGAGCACGGATGCGCTGCTGCTTTGCGGCGCTAGGACTTCCTCTCGATCTTGAGATCGACAAGAGATCGTCTACATCAACCACGAGTTGAACTCTTTAAGCTTTGTCGGCCTTCAAGGGTATGTTCTCTATGGATATACAATCGCCCGTTGTTTGTATCTAGTAGATAGATCTTGGTACATAGTTCCCATCGTAGGAAAATTTTTGTTTTCTATGCTGCGAACCCTACAGTGGTATCAGAGCCAGATCTATGCGTAGATACTTTACACGGGTAGTACACATATGAGTATGTGGGCGATGATGATCATGTTGTTGCTCCTTTGTTGTAATTTTGGATATTGGTGGCATAGTGGGATGAAGCGGCCCGGACAAACTTTACATGTCCTCGCACATGAGACCTGTTCCATGCTTGACATGCAACTAGTTTGCATAAGTGGCTAGCGGGTGTCTGTCTCTCCTACTATAGTAAATATCTATTTTGCAACGAATTGTCAACAATTTGGTTATCCTCGTTGTGGTTCATGTTCGTAGGTAAGAACGGTTCTATCTCGAAAGCCCCAAGCCACGTAAAACTTGTAATGGATAAATTAGAGGCGTCTAGTTTAGATTGTTGCTGGGCTAGTGTTATGATATGGTGATGTTGTAAGTAGATGTATGAGATGATACTCTTACAACATACGTAACGTGTAATCTCCATAGACCTTGGACTTACACATATAGGTATGATAGTGATCATACCACGGTGCACATGATAGAGATCATATGCGGGAACCATATCATTTCACTAATAAACATGTGATGTTTGATAGCATCTTATATTCCTTGTTTAGCTCTTTGTTAGCATAATAAGATGATCCCTCTTTTAAATATCAATATAAGAATGTGTTCTTCCTTTAGTATGCACCGATTATGTTTTCGTCGCTCCAAGACATCACGTGATGATCGGGTGTTCTTGGATCCACAACCATATTTCGGGTGTGAAACAGTTACACACGCGAATACTAAGGTTCTAACTTGGCGAGCCTAGCATGTACAGACATGGACTCGGAACACGGACCGAAAGGTTAAGCATGAGTCATATAGTTGATATGATGCCCATTTGATGCTCGCCTTTGAAGCTACACCGACTCACGTGATGATCGGACTTGGTGTAGTGGATTTGGTTCATGTAATCACCAAACAGGCATGAGGGATGTCGTTTTTGAGTGGGAGTTCATTCGTAATATGGATTAGTTGAACTCAATCTATCATACACTTAGTCTAAACTTTACAAATTCTGTTGTAGATGGCACCACCTGATTTTAATTTCAATGTGTTCATGGAGAAAGAGAAACTTGCAACGAACGGTAGCAACTTTACCGAATGGGCCATGAATTTGAGGATTCTCCTCTCTGCTGCACAAAAGCAATATGTGCTAGAAGCGCCGTTAGGCCCCCCACCTTTAGATGATGCCCCTGACGAGGAGAAGAATGTCTATCAGACTCGTCAGGAGGACCACAACTTAGTTCATTGCGGCATATTGTATGGGCTAGAGCCGGAACTTCGAAAGCGTTTCGAAAATGGCAATGCTTTTGATACAATGGGTGAGTTGAAAATGATTTTCAACACACATGCTGCTGTAGAGAGATACAACGCTTCAGAAAAGTTCTTTAGCTGCATGATGGAAGAGCACAGCTCCGTTAGTGAGCTCGTACTCAAGAAGTCGGGTTACGCCGATAAGCTTGTGTCCTTGGGAATATTGATTCCCATTGACTTAGGCATCCATCGTGTTCTGCAGTCTCTGCCACCTAGCTATAAGAGCTTCGTGATGAACTATAATATGCAAGGCATGAAGAAGTCTCTCCCCGAGCTTCTGTCAATGCTTAAAACTGCAGAAGTGGAGATCAAAAAGGAACATAAAGTGTTGATGATCAATAGGAACACTGGTTTCAAGAAAGACAAGAAGGGAAAACGGAAGGGAAGTAAGGGCAGCAAGCCTGTTGCCGTGCCTGAAAAGAAACCCCGAGTTGGACCTAAGTCTAATACCCAGTGCTACTATTGTAAGGGGACTGGCCACTGGAAGCGCAACTGCCCCAAGTATTTGGCAGACAAGAAAGCCGGCAAGGCAAACAAAGGTATATATGATATACATGTTATTGATGTGTACTTGACTAGTGCTCGCAGTAGCACCTGGGTATTTGATACCGGTTCAGTTGCTAATATTTGTAACTCGAATCAGGGGCTACGGAACAAGCGACCGCTAGCAAGGGGTGAGGTCAAGATGCGTGTCGGCAATGGATCAAGCGTTGATGTGATCGCCGTCGGAACGCTGCCTCTCCACTTGCCGTCGGGATTAGTTATAAACTTGAATAATTGTTATCTGGTGCCTGCACTAAGCATGAACATTGTATCTGGATCGTGTTTGATGCGAAGTGGTTATTCATTTAAATCTGAGAACAATGGTTGTTCCATTTATATGAATGAAATCTTTTATGGTCATGCACCAATGATGAATGGTTTATTTCTTTTGGATCTCGATAATAATGTTACACATATTCATAATGTTGATGCTAAAAGGATTAAACTAAATGATGATATATCCGCATATATGTGGCACTACCGTCTAGGTCATATTGACGTTAAACACATGAATAAGCTCCATTCGAATGGACTTTTGGAATCACTTGATTATGAATCATTTGATACATGTGAGCCATGCCTTATGTGCAAGATGACTAGAACACCATTTTCCGGTTCAATGGAACGGGCGACAGATTTATTGGAAATCATACATTCTGATGTATGTGGTCCAATGAGTGTGTCGGCGCGAGGTGGATATCGTTATTTTGTTACTTTCACGGATGATTTGAGTAGATACGGTTATATCTACTTGATGAAACACAAGTCTGAGACCTTTGAAAAGTTCAAGGAATTTCAGAATGAAGTGGAAAATCATTGTAATAGAAAGATCAAATTTCTACGGTCCGACCGTGGAGGTGAGTATCTAAGTTACGAGTTTAGCACTCACATGAAAGAGTGTGAAATTGTTTCACAACTCACACCTGCCGAAACACCACAGCGAAATGGTGTGTCGGAACATCGTAATCGTACTTTATTAGATATGGTTCGATCTATGATGTCTCTGATGGACTTGCCGTTGTCATTTTGGGGCTATGCACTAGAAACTGCTGCATTCACTTTAAATCGGGCACCATCTAAATCCGTTGAAAAGACACCGTATGAATTGTGGTTTCGAAACAAACCTAAGCTGTCATTTCTTAAAGTTTGGGGATGCGATGTTTATGTGAAGAAACTTCAACCGGATAAACTCGAACCCAAAGCGGAAAAATGCGTCTTCATAAGATACCCTAAGGAAACTATTGGGTATTCCTTCTATCACAGATCTGAGGGCAAGGTTTTTGTTTCCAAGAATGGATCCTTTCTAGAGAAAGAGTTTCTCGCGAAAGGTGTGAGTAGTCGGAAGGTAGAACTCGAAGAGGTTATTGAACCTTCTCTTCAAAGTATGGCGAGTAGCGTAGCGCCGGAAGTTGTTCCGGAGTTGGCTCCACCTGTTGAAGAGGGAACTAATGATAATGATCATGAAACTCCGAAAGAGAGTACTACCGAACCTCGCAGGTCAAGCAGGACGCGTGCAGCTCCCGAGCTGTACAGAAATCATGTCATGAATTTCATGGTTGATGAAAATGATGACCCTGCGACGTATGAAGAAGCGATGATGATCCCGGATTCCAACAAATGGTTAGAAGCCATGAAATCCGAGATGGAATCCATGTATGAAAATCAAGTTTGGAACTTGGTGGACTTACCTCACGACCGAAAGGCCGTGGAGAACAAATGGATTTTCAAAAGGAAAACTGATGCTGATGGTAATGTAACCGTCTATAAAGCTCGACTTGTCGCAAAGGGGTTTCGACAAATTCAAGGAGTTGACTAGAATGAGACATTCTCTCTCGTAGCGATGCTAAAGTCAGTTAGGATTAAGTTAGCAATTGCTGCATATTTCGATTATGAGATATGGCAGATGGATGTCAAAACCGCGTTTCTCAATGGTAATATTGAAGAAGAGTTGTATATGATACAACCAAAGGGTTTTGTAGATCCTAAGGATGCTAACAAGGTGTGCAAGCTTCAGCGATCCATCTATGGATTGAAGCAAGCATCACGAAGTGGGAATCTCCGCTTTGATGAGGTGATCAAAGAGTTTGGATTTGTCCAAACTTATGGAGAAGCTTGTATTTACAAGAAAGTGAGTGGGAGCAATGTGGCATTTCTGATATTATATGTGGATGACATATTATTGATCAGAAATGATATAGATCTTTTAAATGGTGTTAAAAGTTATCTAAACAGCAAATTTTCAATGAAGGACCTAGGTGAAGCGTCATACATATTAGGCATAAAGATCTATAGAGATAGATCTAGGCGCCTAATAGGGCTATCGCAAAGTACATACCTTGATAAGATTTTAAAGAAGTTTAAAATGGAAGATAGTAAGAAGGGGTTCTTACCTATGACACAAGGCACGACATTGAGTAAGACTCAAAGTCCGGCTTCGGCGGAAGAAAGAGAGATAATGGACAAGGTCCCCTATGCTTCAGCCATAGGCTCTATAATGTACGCCATGCTATGTACAAGACCGGATGTGGCACATGCTATTAGTTTGACTAGTAGGTACCAATCGGATCCAGGTTCAGAACACTGGAAAGCGGTCAAGAATATCCTTAAGTACTTGCGAAGAACTAAGGATATGTTTCTTATATACGGAGGTGAAGAAGAGCTCGTCGCTAAGTGTTATGTCGACGCTAGCTTTGACACCGATCCGGATGACTCTAAGTCTCAATCCGGATACGTATTTCTCATGAATGGCGGAGCGGTTAGTTGGAGGAGCTCCAAACAACCTGTGGTGGCGGGATCAACAACGGAGGCCGAATATGTTGCTGCTTCAGAAGCGGCTCAGGAAGCAGTTTGGATGAAGGAGTTCATATCCGAACTAGGTGTGGTTGCATACGCGTTGGACCCAATGGTGATCTATTGTGACAACAATGGTTCATTGCCAATGCCAAAGAGCCAAGGTCTCACAAGCATTCCAAGCATATTAAGCGCCGGTTTCAGTCCATCCGCGAGCATGTCAAGGATGGAGATATAAAGATTTGTAAAATACATACGGACCTCAATGTAGCAGATCCGTTGACTAAAACTCTCCCTAGAGCAAAACATGATCTACACCAGAACTCCATGGGTGTTAGATACATCACAATGTAACTAGATTATTGTCTCTAGTGCAAGTGGGAGACTGAAGGGAATATGCCCTGAGAGGCAATAATAAAATGTTTATTATGTGTATTCCAAGTATATGATAGATGTTTATTTTGCATGCTATAATTGTATTAATACGGAAACGTTAATACATGTGTGTTTAATAAACAAACAGAAAGTTCGTAGTTATGCCTCTCTCATAAACTAGTTCGTTGATTAACAAGATGATCACGGTTTCCTGATCATAGACATTGGATGTTGTTAATAACGAGATCACAACATTAGTGTAATGGTGTGATGAACATTCATCCGAATTATAGCATTACGATCAAAGTCATTGAGTTTATATTGCCATAAACAAACTACGAAGTAGTCCTAATCCTTAGACCATGAGATCATGCCAATCACTAACACCGAAAGAGTTTCTTGTTGACATCAAACGTCACTCTGTAACTGGGTGATTATAAAGATGGCTTCAAAGCTACTAAAGTGTTATGTTGAGAATCATGGATGAAGAGTGGAATTTGTTCATCCCGATGACGGATAGATATGCTCTGGGCCCTCTCGGTGATATCACATTGGTTAGCTTGCAAGCAAGTGATTTGATCACTAGAATGTTATATCACGGGAACAAGAAAAGAGTGCATGTCAGTAACGAGATCAAACTAGGTATGGAGATACCGATGATCGAATCTCGGACATGTAATATATCGTGAAACAAAGGGATTAAGATACAAGCGTAAAAGGTTCCGACGATCACATGAAAAGTCATCGTTGAATGTGTGGGAGTCAGTATGGATCTCCAGGTCCCGCTACTGATTATTGATCGGAGAAGGGTCTTGATCATGTCCGCATTATTCGCGAACGGTAGGGTGACACACTTAAGGGACACTGGCATCCATTTAGAGCAAATGTTTCATGCCGAAAGAATAAACAAGCGCATGAATTTATTTCACTAGATACCAAAACAGGTTTTCGGGTGAAATTGCATAAAGTGGTTATGCATGTGAAATGGAATTCTAGCAAGGGGTTATTTGTGAATGTTTGTCATTAAAGTAATTGACAAAATTCTGAATAAAATAAAAGAGTTTTATTTAATGAGAGTTTGCATTAAATTTAGTAATGGGAATTTGAGTGGACTTTTGAGTGGAGGGAATTTAAAGGAATTTTGTGAGTGGAGTGTCCACCCACATGAAGAGGGGAGGGCAAGGGGGCAACCCCCATGCGCCGGCCACCCCCTTGAGGTTCCCCCCTCCTCCTATAAAAGGAGACCCCTCCTCACTTGTCTCTCACACCTCCTCGTGAAGGATCTCTCTCCCCCTCTAGAATTTATCCCCCATGGTCTCGGACTAGCGAGATACATGTTCCCGGTGGCTATTCGGAAAGAAAGGGTTGTGCTTCCGCTGCATCGCTGGAGAGAGGAGGCGGAGGATGCCCGGTGTATTGTACGTGTGTGCGAGCACGAATGCGCTGTTGCTTTGCGGCGCTAGGACTTCCTCTCGATCTTGAGATCCGCAAGAGATCGTCTACATCAACCACGAGTTGAACTCATTAAGCTTTGTTGGTCTTTAAGGGTATGTTCTCTACGGATATACATCCGTCCGTTGTTTGTCTCTAGTAGATAGATCTTGGTACATAGTTCCCATCATAGGAATTTTTTTGTTTTCTATGCTGCAAACCCTACAGCATCGTGCCGACTTCCAACGCAACAACTCTTGCTTTGTTGCCGACTTGAATATCAACCTCGCCTATTACTACGCTCCTAGTTCTTACCAGTCCCTGCAACGAGTTGCGGATGTGAATAACTGATCCGGTATCATATACCCAAGAACTATTAGGTGCATCAGCAAGATATATGTCTATAACATTGCAAACAAGTGTACCTGAGTCGGAAGTCATTCCTCCACTCTTGGCTTTGCCGGCCAAGTACTTGCTGCAGTTCCTCCTCCAGTGGCCATCTGCCTTGCAGTAGAAGCAACTGGATCCGGCTGAAGGAGATGACTTAGTCCCTGAGGAAGCGCTTGGGACCGGGTCCTGAGCCTGCTTTCCTCCTGACTTAGCCTTCTTCTTAGTCCAAGAACTCTTCTTGAATTTAGCCTTATTCTGCACCATCAACACTTGACTGGCGCCCTTCTTGAGATCCGCCTCTGCCTGCTTGAGCATCCCATGTAATTCAGTGAGCTTCTTATCCATACCATGCATGTGGTAGTTCGAAATGAACTCCCCATATGCACTAGGAAGAGATTTCAAAATTATATCCGTAGCGAACTCTTCGCTAATGGGGTAGCCAAGCCTCTCCAGAGACTGCACGTAACCAACCATTTTGATCACATGCGAACTCAGTGGATCACCATCCTTTAGCTTGCAACTCAGCAAAGCCTGAGAGACTTGATACCTCCCAGTCTTCGCCTGAGCCTGGAACATACTTTTGAGGCTTTCGATCATATCGTAGGCCTCAACATGCTCGAACTGCTTTTGCAAGTCCGGTTCCATGTGAGAAAGCATAAGACAGCTAATATCCGTGGACTCATCCTTAGCCCGATGGTAGGCATTGGTGGCCGCGACAGTCGCATTCTCATTCGGCTCATTTGGAAGTGGGTTGTCTAGGACATGGTCCTTCTTTTCTTGTCTGAGAACAATTCTCAGATTTCGATACCAGTTGTTAAAATTAATGTCATTCAGTTTATCTTTCTCAAGGATAGTCCTCAACGCAAAAACGGATATCTGAGAGTGACTGCTACTTGGTGCCATGATCTACAACAGAAAATATGCAAAACACTTAAGACATGTATTCATAAAAGAGCAAGCATATTAAACATTTTAATATTTTATGCTCCCACTAGAACCAACACCCCTGCGATGGTTACTTAGTGATTCAGGATCCTAAATAAGCAAGTCGGCTAGTGAGCTTTAGCATCACCGCTAGCCGCCAAGTGATCTAGGTAGAAAACTCCTTGTCAATCGCATATTATGCGACTCCTGTTGGACGGGTGGCATCACATGCCTCGGCTCCCATCCGACTTTTCCCCGAGTCCCACAACCGTTGTGATAGACCCGTCTAGCTTACCGAGTGTTTCCGCAGTAAGAGTCCGACTCGAACCCACCTAGTCGGAAAGAATTGGTAGCACCTCAATTTTATGAGCCCACTACCAAAAATGTCCGACTTGTGATGGTGCAAACACTGGCGGGAAAACCGACTAGACCTTCTTTGAGGGATTAAATTTTACCGACTATCTAATAGAGGTAAAACTGAGACATAACAATAACACAAAATAAAGCATTTATAATGTGAAATGGTATGGCTCTCTTCATGGCGATCTCCATCTCCACAAAGCCTATAATCCGACTCATGCCAACTCTTGTCACTTGCCGTCTTACTCCATGTCGCCGACATGTACAATGTCTTGCATGCCTTCCGGGGTTCTCCAAACAGCTACACTAGCTTAGTAAAGTAAATTACAAGGAGAATCCGACACGCAGGTCATTATACAATAAAATGACAGTACCTAGGCTCCGGCCGGCTGACAAAAATCGTGATTCGCAGATCACGTATGGATTACACACATACATCACATGCACATGAACCATACCATTCACAACTTCCTGCAAAAACAAGTTATGCATAGATACAATATCTACCGGCGTTGTGAAACTCGCAACAACATCTAAGGCGCTACGATAGGGCGAATCCGGCGGTCCCGAAAACATAGATCTCATCTACGATCCGAACATGGATTCCGACCATCGTTCCTATTCGATCAAACTCTTTGATCTTCGATCACCGCTTTTGGATTTACGTGTTATAGTCTACCCCGATGGCGGAAGCCGACCGGTAGGGGTATGTCATTCCACGACCTCAGCAGTATGATCACGGAAATCAGATCTACCATTCCCCAAGTACAATTGATCCAATCAACTTTGTACAAAACCGATCTATCTCATAGATCGACCACCAAAACAACACATAGATCTCATCTACAGCCAACTGCATATCACATATGCGAGATCTCGAGCCTAAAACCAGAAGCTATCGCTCTGATACCACAGTTGGGCCACGCGGAGATAAAACAAAAAATTTCCTCTAACGTGGTGATCCCAAGATCCAGCTGAGGTAGAAGGCCACGAGGTTTACCACTAGACGCGCAGTTGCGGATTACTGATGAAGCGCGTCAGCTGATGCAGTGCAGTCCTTTGCGATCTAATCTTCCTGGTGCTGATCGCACAACACCTCCGCTGGTATCCACACGTACAAGGAGGAGCGTCGGCGGCGAACTGCTAGATTCGTATCATCGGCAGGACTGCTGTGGAGCTAGGGTTTCCAACACATGGAATGACCTAACCGAACAACGATTAACCTTTCTGGGTTACGGTGCTCCACTATATATAGGGAGTGAACGTGGGCTCCACTCTCGTGACCCATTCAATAAAGCCCATATAACACTAGTCACCGCGAGTCCGACTCACTGACTCAGTCCTAATCCGGCTCGAGTCCAACTCGGCCAGATTTCCGTTTCAGATCCAATCCGAACTTGCTCCCGCTCTTAAGTGTGTGACCCCGCAGGCTCATGGCTACTTGCACACGATTGGAGTCCAACTCTCAATCGATCAGTCGGTAGCGGCTCCTAGAAGAACGTGCCGACTCCCAAGTACCAAAGAGTCATGACGACTTGCCTTTCCAATTCGACTTACGTCCGAGTCCCTTTTGCCTCACGATATACCTTGTCAGACTATAGGCGAACATTTGTCATCCCTTAAATAGTCCGACTCTCTTCTCGATCCGAGATAAGTGATTCACCCGACTAACTCTTAGTCAATCGCCTCGGTTAACACTTAACCGAGTCGTGCATGGCCATGCTTTCCGAATCATATCTCACGGGAGGGCCCAGAGAATATCTCTCCAAGTGGAGGGGCAAAATCCCATCTTGGTTATTCACATCACACAGCTTGATTCTCAGTCGACCCGAACTCTGCCTTTATAACTGCCTAGTTACAGATCAGCGTTTTACATAACCTAAGTCGGTGATCCTCAACTCGGACTATGCAATAACCTCAGGTCTAAGGATTACATTGATTGAGATATACAAATGACAACTTGTTCTTTGTACCTCAATATGGGTCAATCCGACTCGCTAAACTCTCTAGCCGAATCTGTGTAAGTTGGAAAAGCATCTCCATGCCCATGACAAGTGGAACCGAGTCATCAAGCCAACTTTCACATTGGTGTAAGTTGTGCGTCCAACACAACCTCAATGACCAAGGATATTTAGTACAAACAACATGAATGCATAGTTCCACAACCGAATCACATATTCAATGATACACATCAGATGTTTATACAAGGACTACTTAATATCTTTATGAATACAATGGGAAATATCATCATACATGATTGCCTATAGGGAATATTCCCAACAACATCATCACCGACAATGGGTCAAACTTCATCTCCAGGGAATTCCAGGACTTCTGCAAAGACCTCGGAATCAACATCACATACGCCTCCATGGTGCACCCGCAAACAAACGGGCAGGTCGAAAAGGCCAACGGCCTCGTCGGTGGCGGCATCAAGAAGCGCCTAATGAGCCCACTCCAGCGACTCGCAGGAGCCTGGACACAAGAGCTACCCTCCGTCCTCTGGAGCTTGCGCACAATGCCAAACAGCTCAACTGGCTACACGCCCTTCTTCATGGTGCACGGAGCCGAAGCCGTACTACCTGCAGAGGTACGCCACAAGGACCCACGGGTCGTCGCCTACAGCGAAGCTGAATCGACGGCCGCACTCGAAGATGCTATAGACACACTCGACGAGGCACGCGACATCGTCGCGGCTCGATCAGCGGTTTATCAACAGAGCCTCCACAACTACCACAGCCGTCGGCTGCGCCCAAGGTCCTTCGTCGATGGAGACCTAGTCTTGCGACTCAAGCAAGAGCGACTGAAGAAGCTCGAGTCGCCCTGGGAAGGACCCCACATCGTCACCGAAGTCATCCCAGGTGGCGCCTACCGCCTCAAACACGTGGATTCGGGAGTAGCATACTCTAACCCATGGAACATCGCACAACTGCGACGCTTCTACCCCTAGCTACCCCCTTCCTTTTACTTTCAATAAGCCTATTCAGCCAAGGCTAACTCAGTCGAACAATGTACCTCCTCCTTACGATATGAATAAAGCTAAGTGTCACGCCCCAAAAAAATTTCTATTATTCGAATTTTCTTCATGTTACAACACACTCGGGGGCTCCCCTCACCACACGACTTCGTCGACTGAGGATAACACATGTACACCTGAGTAGCTGACTATGTCAGGCTAAAAAAAAGGGCACGCATACAAACAAAGCACCACATGCTAACAACAATCAACCTTTACAAGGGCATCACACGCCCAGTCGAATAATTTTTTTTATATCTATCTTTTTACAGGTCCTACCTATTCTGAAGAATCACCTGCGCACGCTGCTCAAAGAGATCTACAATTTGTTCGGCATACTGCCTTACAGCCGCATAATGTGGACGCATGTCCCACATACCACCATCCGGCTGAAGAGGCGGTCCAGCCGCCACAGCAGCAAGATCTACATCAGGACGATGCAACCGCACGAGGGAAAGCGCATCCTTCACCCCTGCAACCAGCTGATGCTGCACCAGCTCCCTGACATGATGCACATCTCGAAACTTCGCTAGCAGGCCCCATAGAGTTGATGGTGCCTCATCCAGGGGAAACATCACATGCAGAATTGACGCCAAGGAAGTCTTCGCTTGCCGCAACACCCGCGACACCTGGTGAACACGGTCCTGCACAGTCGCAAGAACCATAGCACGATCATGGTCCATCCAGAAGAAGCCGTCGGCCTCCATGTCCTGCTGGGTCAGGCAATTGATCCGAACAGCAACACGCTCCTTTTCCTCCTTGGGAACAAGGTTAGAACCTGCAACAAGCTGCAACGTAAGATGACAAGCCAACAGGTGCATCCGAAAAATGAGCAGCAACTCGAGGAAACTCACATTGAAGCTGTTCGGCCAAACGCCGCAACTCCCCCATCAGATACTCCTCCCTGGGAGCGCCCCGTTCCGCCTTCGACTTCCAAACATCCGCATGGCCTCGAACGCCAAGCAACTCTTTCTCAAGAGTACGGATGCGGTCACGAAGAAACACAAGATATGACGCATCATCCAAGGATGGTCGCAGCTGCGGTGCAAGCGAAGTATCAACGGGATCATCACCCGAAGGTCCCTAGAGGAAAAGAAGGAAAGGATATGAACAAACGCAGGAATAAGCAAACAACTCGGAGATTCATTATATACAGCAAAAGCCACTGCATGGCACAAGGAGTGTTCATAGATACATTACAACAAAAGAAACAAAAGCTATACTACAACTACAAGGCCTAAGAAGCTGCATCCTGAGTACCTTCGGAGCCGGACTGCCTGCTCTTGGCCTCTCCCTGTTGCCTCACCGCGTACTCCGCCAGCAAGTCAATCAGCTTTGGCCCATAGCGTTTACAACGGGCAGCGTAGAGTGCGAAGGCTACCTCGGATCCATCAGCAGCTGTCGGCATCTGGGAGGTGACCTGATGAAGATCCAGCTCCGCTCCAGACGCCATGGCCATCGCCAGCCCCATGGAAGTGCCGATACCCTTCTTCTTGCGCTTTTACGCCGAGGGAGCCTCGGCTGACAGTACGTCCGCCAGCAATTCGACATCCTCGAGGGAGACTCCCTTGGGGACGAGCTCCTTGTAGAAGCGCCCGAGAACCACCTTGGCCTTGGCAAGCGAGCCGACCACGGTACTGCAACGGTCTTCGAACGCCGCAGTGGCGTCATCCAGAGCACTTCCGTGCTCTAGGGCACCACGGTCAAACTCGATGCCCGCGGCATCTAGATAAATGGAAGAAGCAAGGTGAAAACCAAAAAAAAGCTAGAAAGGTAGGGAAGCCGAAAAGGAATAGACGAAACTAGTCACCCGAAATAGCCTTCGCGGCGGCCATCAGCTTGCCGGCTAACTCCTCGCGCGAGGCCGCAGCGGTGGCGAGTTTCTCCTCGCGATCCGTGGCCTCCTGCTGAAGGCGCTCCTTGTCCGAAGTCGCGTCGGCTAACTCTTGCTCAAGGCACTCCTTATCTCCAACGGCATCTTCAGCTTTTTTCTCCGCCCGCCCGAGGCTCTTTTTGAGAGCATCAAGCTCGCAGAGGGCAGTGTTGTTCTCCTCTACAACAAAGAACAAGCATGAGATTCGTGAGTAAACAAGCAGCCAAATAAGGAGAAGATTGATAAAAGCACACGAACCTTGGAGCTACTGAAGGCTGGCCTCCAATGCCAGATGCTGCTTCACCAGCTGGTTGGAACCTTGAACAAAAGGCTACGAGAAGACGCAACTTGTCAGGAAAAAGGCTCAGGGGCTGTGCCCAGGAAAATGAGCAAAGCAAATCACGCATACGAAAACACTCGGGGGCTCCTCCCGAGATATGTACAAAAATGGCATGATCAGCAGATCATCCGATAGATGCTCGGGGGCTTTCCCCGAGACACAAAACAAAAACGATCAGCAGATCATCCGGAAAATGCTCGGGGGCTCCCCTCGCGGCAAGAATGAAAACACTTACGTGGTCAGACGGCGACTCCGAAGGTCCGCCCGTAGTCTTCTGGGGGAAAACCACCCGAACCTCCTGCGGAGAAGGGTTCGGAGTAGCGCCCTTAGAGGTGGCCACCATCTGAGGAAGAGGAGGAGCAACCTTCGACTCCCCCACCATCTCCCGAGCGCCATCGCTGAAGGATCCATCGGAAGAGTGGCTACAAAATAAAAAATCAGACAAGTACAAGCAAAAATACGAAAGAGAGCAAAAGCAATGGAAGATACATACGAGTCGAAATCGCTCAAGTCGAAGACAGGAGGGGCCCTCCTGCCTTTCTTCTCTTCCTTCTTCTCTTCCTTCTTCCGCTTCACCGGCGGCTACGGCTCCACAGCCCGCACGGGCACGGCCAGAATAGGAGAGGAAGAGCCACCATGACCCCCATTGTGACGCTCAAGGCATGACGGGTTCCTAGGGGTCGGCGGAGTTGAAGCATTCGACGCTTCGCTCGAGCTCCGTGTCCGCTTTCGAGTCTGCTCCTCGCTAGAATAAAAAGTTTCTTCCGCGGGTGATCACGCAGAGGGAAGCTCAGACATGGAATCCACTACCTCATTGTCTGGTGCATCCGGAAACAGTTCGGGTAGTGGAGGCGACATGCCCGGTACCTTGAATTCCTGCGCAAAAGAAACAAACTTTCAGAACACAAGCAAGTGCAAGAAAAACGCAGTCAAAAAAGCGCTACGTGCACGCCCCAGATCTACACCCGCGGAACCAGACGAGAGGCGGCGAATGGAGGAGTCAGCGACTTCCCCGGAAGATCCTCTCCAGCCTTGAACTTCAGCAGCGGCCGAAGAATCCTGTCGAGATCCCCCCTGGAGAACTCCTCAGCCGAAACCCTAGTCGGATCGTGGTGACCAGAATAAAGGAACATCGGGTGCGCCCTAGCCTGGAGCAGCTGCACCCGACGTTTGAGGAAGGTGCGGATGATATCCACACCGTTCACCTCTTTATCTGGAATCAACTGAAGATCCTTCACCCGACGACAGAGCCCCTCTATCTCCGCCACCTCACCATCCAAGATGTGGTTCTTCCAGGACCTCTTCGGCTGGATTTTCTGGGAAGGGTCAAAAGGAGTAAGGCCAAAGTTCTTCCGGCCACCGTGGAGTCACCGATGTAAAACCATCGCCTCCGCCAGTACTGGAAAGATTCAGACATAGAAAAGGAGAAGAAGAGAAAGTTGGATTTAAGGGAAATGATGCAGCCGCTGATGGGATAAACGCCATCGAAGCCAGATTGCCTCTTCACGGAATAGAGCTTCCGGAAGAGGCCAAAGTGCGGCTCGACACCGAGCCAGCACTCACAGAATGTGATGAAGCAGGCGATATGAAGAAGAGAGTTCGGTGAAAGATGATGGAGCTGGATGCCATAAAGGAAAATCAATCCACAGAGAAAATCGTGGATTGGGAAAGAAAGGCCCCGAAGGACAAAAGCGATGAACATGACCCGAAACCCAGCGGGAGGACGTGGAATTACCTCATCACCGGGAACCCTGATGGCCTCCCTATCCTGCGGGATCAGACCCCGCTCACGGAGCTTGCGGAGATCGCCCTCGCGCGTCTCCGATCGTCGCCAGCCACCATCGGTGACGCGAGTAGCGGCGGAACCCTTCTTGCCGCCGGCGACAGCACTGGTACCAACTGCGGTGGAGGCCTTCTTGGACTTCCCCATCGCAATGCGGTGATGACGACGATGAGAATGCAGAAACAAAGATAGAAAGGTTCGAAGAAATTCCAGTGTGTAGCGAGAAAAACTCAAAGAAGATGGGAGCAGTGAAACGAGAATGGCTGCGGTGAAAAACAAACAAACTTTTCCTCAGTGATTATAAGGACGAGGACGATGCACGACGACCGTTCATCGGGAAGACCTAAAGCCAACATCCAAATCCAACCGTCCACATGTCGACGAAGCAGCGAACTGTCGCTCACACGCCATCCACTACGCACGGAAATCGAGACGATGCCGTAATTATCTCCACGCCGCACGTGACCAGTCAACTCAAAGTCAGAAGGTGGGACCCATGTTCGTCCAGTCACGTCACTACGGACTCGGGGGATACTCCCATAGGGAGGATGGATTCAAGCATCCAAAAAATTTGTGTCTTATGGACCTAAAAGTCAACAAAGACTGAATTAAAGTCTCTGCTCGTGTCTACGACTCGAACAGACACTCGGGGGCTACTCCCATAGGGAGCGCTGGTCGCGCACCCTATGAATTCTTCGACTGCGATCCTTCGGATCAACATGCAAAAACTTTTTGGCAACTCTGCCCCAATTAACGCTAAGTAAGCAACATCTTCCTTGGCCACCCAAAACACCTCCACGGTGATAAACATTCGGATGCTATGTCTGCGACATAAAGATAAGACCTACAGATTTCATCTGATGGCCTGGCAACGCACACGACTGCGCTCTGCTAGTAAGAATCCATGCTAGCAGGCGCGATGAAAAATCCCGACGGACGCGTTGGGTACATCATTTAAAATCTACTCGAATTCCACTCCTATAAGTCCTCCGTGGCCTGAGTCGAGTTACGCCAGCATATGTTCCGGGTTCGAGTCGAGGGACTCGAATCTAAAGAAGATCGTGTTGTTTTGTCCTAAAACAGTTAACTGACCCTGATCCGTCGGGAGAGTCAGGCACGCGCATCAGCAATCCCTACACACTCAAATTGTTCTCTAAACGAACAAAAGATTGATGCACCCGAAAGATTGAAGAGTCCTCAGCCGAATCTACGATTCGACTGAACACTCGGGGGCTACTAACATGGTTATACCCTACGGGTACACGATCTTAGCATACCTAGTCCAGCCCAAGTAAGGCCCACGAGAACATGCGCCAGCCCATGAAGACTTTCGGGTGGCCAGGGCCCATGACGCCTTCGGATCCTTGGAGAACAAGACTAGAGTAGATAGAACATTCAAAGGGGAAAACCCTAAAACTTGTAACCGACTCGATCTGTGCCTATGACCTGCCTACCTATATATAAAGGCTAGGAGGGCACGACGAGGAGGATACTTCACATACCACCGCATACACACCTCCATCCTAGATTGCATCTGCGCACCCCTGTACTTTTCGGTTCCGCCATAATCAAGAGCAGACAAGCAGGAGTAGGTTTTTTCCTTCGGGGGCCTAAACCTGGGTAAACCTCGTGTCCCCGTGTTTCTTGTTTGCTAACCGTTCCGCGATCTCCAGCATCCCCATCTTCTCCAAAACCCAAGCTCATAACAATGGGCATTGACGAGATTAAACCTCGTCAGACGTGATATGCTTTCTCTGTAGAGGATGGACATACAAAGTGTTTTGGTATATATATACTCCCCTAGAGATTAGAAATTAATCATTGCTTGATTTTCTTGAGAAACAAGTATCTCAGATTTTGAGATGGGGAATTTTCTGTGGGGATTTTCATAGCTTGGCCATCATGATTGACGTTGATGTAGGGGACATAGGAAGTCCCTTTCGGTTCTTCAAACTATGTACTTCCACGACAAAAACTCTAATTTCTGATAGAAGATGCTTCTATGTACCCCGAACTAGAATATTTTTATGTTGGCGACTATTGTTTTGACCATTGCGCAAACACCAAGGACACTACCGGTTTGACCATTCTTCTCTTATCCATTTTCATTCCATCCCTGATCCCCATTCCTTCTCAAAACAAGCTTTCTCTAGCTTTTATAAATAAAACAACATCTATATAAATCCAACAAACAAGAGTCAAAGATGAAAAAGAAACAAGCCGAGGCAACAACACACACACACATGTCCTCAGCCAAAGTCAAAACACATAGAAACATGATACAACTCCCTCCAGGAGTACCACTCAACGGCTTACCACTCAACGACTAGAAGATGTAGCTAATTGACGGACTGCCACAATTTGGTGCTCCATCATCACGTCCAGATGCTCCCTATCTCACTGCCTACACCGAGGGTACCACTGCTGCAAAAAAGCCAAGAGTTTGAAAATCGAGTCAGAGGCACGGCGCAGGAAAACATGCTCTATGACCATTTTATTGTGGATGTTGCATAAAGTCCAGGTCATAGCCGCAAACACTAACCAGAAGAGAGGCCTCCTCCTACCGGTATCATTTGCATTGGCTTCCACGAAATCCCCCAGGTCTGAGGCCTGCCAGTCAGGCCCCAAGGCCTCATGGGTGAAGTTCCATAGGAAGCGAGCTGCGAGACAGGTACAGAAAATGTGGGCGCCCGATTCTAGGACCGCACAAAGGGGGAATATGCCATTTCCAGGGCCATGCCGCTTGGCCACCTCCATACCTGAGGGAAGCTAGTCACACAACAACTGCCATACAAAGATCTTAATCTTCAAGGGCAGGGGGCCTTCTAGAGTGGAGAGGTCTAAGGGAGAGAGGGCCCACCAAACAGGGCCATATACGCCAAAATCCTAGTAAATGTCCAAGAGGGGGCCAGGTGCCAAGATACGCTATCCGGGGCTTGGGAAAGGGTCAGCTGGAGGCTTTCCCGAAGCCCATCTCAGGCTGCTACCTCCACCAAGCTAAGATTACACCAAAACTCGACAGTCTAGGACCCATCTTGGAAGGCTTACGCCACCAAGATCATTGGATCCGAGAAAATCGTGAAGAACCCAGGGACCTCATGCCACAAAGGTCAGCCTTCAAAGCAGGGGTCAAACGAGAATAGGGTGTCCCCTCCATCACCTATGAAGATGGACAACCTTTTTCGTACTGCCGGCTTGATATCCTAGATGGATCTCCAAAACTGAGATCCCTCCGATGTTGACAAGACATCAACGACCATCCCCGAAGGTCCTTAGCTTTTACTAGTTGCAGCCAAAGTCCACCATCGTCAGTTAAGATTCGCCACACCCATCTAAGCATCAGTTCCACGTTCATGTGGCGAGAAGTTAGGATCCGTATGCCCCCAATATCTTTGGGGGCGCAGATGTCAGCCCATTTGACCATGTGATACTTTTGGTGGCCATCAGTAGCCATCCAAAAGAACCATTATAGATACTTGTCAAAGCTAGCATGGGCACCTTCCTGCAGGAGATATAGCCCCATGATATACATGGGGAGGCTGGAGAGACAAGAGTCGATGAGGATGGTATTGCTCCCTTTGGAGGTAAATATCCCTTGCCATGGCTTAGATTTTTCCTTAACCCGCCCCATGAGGGGCTCCAAGTCTTTGGTCGGAAACTTGGTGTCCTGTACTGGCATCCCCAGATAGTTAATGGGAAAAACTGCCAGCCGATATTTCAAGTTTTCAGCCGGGTCCCTGATCCCCATTCACAACGAGCTAATAGATGATGTAACATTGACAAGATGGGAGAGAGGCAACTATGAGGGAACCTCCTTGTTCTCTTGTGTTTTTTAGCTGAGACAAAGAAGGAAATCAAAATTCAAATGTATAGCCAACTCAAATCCTTTTATTGTTCTTCGAGAAAATGCTTTACTATATATGGCTGCCAAAATAGGAGTAGTCATAGCAGTAGATGATAGTGATAGTGTTGTTACTACTTCCACCGATGCCCCTTCTAGTCCTTTATTCACTCTACATTCTAGGTTAGATGTTCTAATGTTCACTCTCTAGACTCTAGTATGGCAAATACAGTGAGCACACCTTCTGGATGCAGTTCCCCTCCTGTGTCAAGTTCTTCTTTTTCTGATACTTGTTCCCCTGTCCAGTTTTTGAACAGTGAGGTAAACCCAACTGTTCCAAAAATAGGCAGGGCCGCTGTTACTTTAAATGTAAACTCTCCACCTCCCACCCCCACTGTCCTTTATAGATATGATGAGTTAGAAGACTATAGTGAAATATTATGGACAAAAGTTTGCAAACAAAAACAGGTCAAGCACCCTAGGAAGATAGTTTATTATGATTAGTGTTAGTAGTCATGGAAGATTATAAGTATTTTTTCTAAGGGTAGAAAGGAATGCATTCATGAAATCCTTTCCAAAACCCATGCATCTATAGTTTCTTTGGAGGAAACTAAAAGGGAGAGTTCCCCCATCTTTCTTAAACTCTATTAGTTTAAATACAAAATTTTCTTGGAATTTCCTCTCAACGATAGGAACCATAGGAGGGATTATGGTTGCTGTCGATCTAGATTTTTTTGATATACTTTCCTAGGAAATTAAAAACTTGTCAGTCTCTTGTGTCATACAAAACAAAATAGATTGCAAGGTTTGGAGACACATTTATTTTTATGGTTCCTCTTATGAGGAAGGGAAGGAAGAATTCATTTCAGAACTTCATAGTCTGTTCATGGATAACACCATGCCTGCCCTTATTGTTGGGTTCATAGCATAGAAAACAAAAAATTCCTACGATAGAACAACTAAGCACCAAGATCTATCTATCCTGATACACGAAACGGATGGATATACATCCATAGAGAACTTACCCTCAAAGACCAAAAAGATTTACGAGATTAGTTCTCGTTTATGATGTAGTCGTACACTTCACGATCTCAAGATCGTGCTGAAGTCTAGCGAGTCTAGCACC
Organism: Avena sativa; assembly: GCA_916181665.1. Lineage (NCBI taxonomy): Eukaryota > Viridiplantae > Streptophyta > Magnoliopsida > Poales > Poaceae > Avena > Avena sativa. Next base: position 163,834,157 of record OV702282.1, read on the forward strand.
GCAAGGTAGCGACACATCCGTGATTGCATACACCTCTAGTACCCCAACAACCTCCGAGTCCTCGCTCCAGCAAAGCAGTGGAATTAGCAAATCCTTCCAGAGAAACAGCGGGGAACATATACTTCGCTAGTTCCAAGCCATGGGGAATACTCTAGAGGGGGAGAGATCCTTCACGTGGAGGTGTGTAGTGAGAGGAGGAGGGGCTCCTTTTATAGGGGAGGGGGAAGCCCCATGCCATGTCAACACCCGGATTTTTAATCCCAGATGCTTGTTATGCCATACATCGCAATCCTGGGATTACCATTTTTGTGAGACATAACAGATTGGTACCATAGTTCATCATCCATTACAAACCATAATAATGGTCTTACAAATAAAGGATCTCATGATCCATTCTTAGTACAATCAAATCAACAAAATAATATAATAACGGTATCATGGGCGAAGCTCCAACTTCATGGTCGCAGGCAATGCTGACGATGGGAGATGATCCTAGTTATCATAGACTTCCTGCGGTCCATCCTCCTGATAGTCTGGCCACGGGAATAGCTAGGGACAAAGACATGAGTACTCTTTAAGTACTCGCAAACTATCACTAACAAGTAAAGTGGTTCAATTAGGAATACTAAGATATAGGTTGTTTTGCAAAAATCCAGGTTTATCTCTAGCTGAGTTCAGAAGTAAAGAAAGCTAGTTGAAGGTTTTATAACACCTAAGTGGGAACTCAAGTTTCATTTTCACAACCCTGTTATGGTCAAGTCAAAGTCATGATTCATTTGACAAGTCATTTTGAAAACATCTGATGATGGAACAGTATGGTCACTCCAACTGTCCATAACCGTGGACACGGCTATTCTAATAGTTTGACACTCTGCAGAGGTGGTACACTTTCACCACAATATTTGATACATCCGTCAGGAACAATCCTAAATTCACCATACTCAGTATGTGGATAATCAATCCTAACCTTTCTATTACACACCCTAGGATAGGCACCTCTCCTATGAGTTTGGCCTCCCAACCATGACCAACTGTCATCTTGGGAACTGCACAGGTGGACAATCCTCACGAGGTAGCCTCAGCTCAAACCTTGGCCGCAAGGGAACCCATACTAAGATATATAAACTTCCAGTCAAGCCCGACCCAAATTCGGGTATTGTGGTTGTACGGTAACATTGGAATGGTATCGCATTCGAACATAACCATCAGCTTTATAAAGGGCTAAGGATCATGGCTCAACATTTTCCTCATCAAAGTCATCTAGTGTTCAAGAACACATGTCAAATCATTTCATTAGAATGACTCATCATTCTAAGGTTTTCATAACCATTTTCACCAAGTATTCCCATCTAAAGTGATCAAGGTTTATGCTTAGCACTAGCCACTAAATTGGGGGTAAACACTAGTGAGGGGTGATAATCCAGTATGACTTATCTAAGTATAAACTCAAGCCTCGGGATGAAATCAATTTCTACCTAACTTAGGCCATGTTTTATGCTCTTTATGCTACCTCTAATATCTTTCCAAAATTTCACAAGTCACTAAGTAAACAAGCCTTGATAAAGAAATAAAATAACTGAGCTTGCAAGTAAAACTGGGATTTGGTATAATCAAGGGGTATAATCACATATTCCTAAGGCATCTATTTGGCATAGTTATCTTGCAAAGTTAACTTGTATTGTGAAGCTTGCATAGGTAACATGCAAGTGGTAGCTTTCTAGGATGGCTTGCAAAGTTGCAAGTGTAAGCTTGCCTTGTGTAGTGAAGTGGTTGACGTTCTCCTCGGCTTCTTTCTCGTAGTAGTCTCCTTCCTCTTCGTATCCTTGGTCGGTACTAGCATCTATAAATAAATACAAAGTACACAATCACCATCAATACTTAACTACTATTATTTAGCAAACAAAGGCTCACACTAGATAATCTAGTATCATCATAATCATCACAAGAATTAAAGCAATATCTTTATTTATTTCATTTTAGAAAAGTAATTTCTACTCATTGAAAAAGTACTTAAGATTTAATATTCCCCAATTAAAACATGGGATCATGTTGACACATGTCATCACCACATATTTCAATACTTTGGAATGTGATTAAAAGTGGTGTTACAATTTAATAAGGTTTAACATTTTTATTTTAATTAATTAAAGTGACTAGAAATGCCTATGTGGCATTCTTTTATTACTTGTTCATTTTTACTGCAAGTAAACCTAGATATTTTTATATATTCAGAAAGTTCTTATTAAATGTGATTTTTGAGATTTGGAATCAACTCAAAAGAATTTATGGTTGAATTTTGAAAAAAAATTGAATGCAGAAAAGTCTCTGCCTTGTTATTTTACTATAGGTGATCTATAATTTCAAATGGGCTTGGATTAAGAATTTCGATATCTCTCTAGCAAAACTAGTTTCATGCGATTTGGTTCAGTAAAACTCTTTGAATCTACTACCAGAACTAGGTTTGAAACTTAATAGATAAACCTAAATTCAAACTAAATGGGTCGCGTGGGAATTCTAACTGGGTCGGCCTACTACGCACATCATGCGCAAGATGGTTAAGTGGTATCCCCACGCATCAGTGGGACAGGAGGATGTGAAGGGGTACAGGCTAACTACGACCATAGGATTAGATCAAGGATCAACGGCCGACGGCCATCATCCTCGTCGAACAGAACACGATGGGCTCGAACCCTAGCGCGACCAGTGGGGGTTGGGGCGGCTCACCGGGGCTCAGGCGATGGTCGGCAATGGGGCAAACGACGAAGTCGACGACGGCGGTTCTCCTAGTACTGGCGGCTCCTCCTGGGGTGGCTCCAATCGACGGCGCCCTTATCCTCCAGCAGCGGCTGGCTTCAGCGAAATTCTAGTGATGCTGCACTCGCCTTGCTCCATGAAGAGGTGGGAAGGATCGATGAGATGTGGGGAGTGAGATGGTGTCAAGAAAACGAGCGGGGGAGGCCTCCTTTTATAGGCGAGCGAGAGAGGTCGAGCAGCATGGGCAGTTCTCGTCGGGGTCGGGCTTACAGCGAGCTACAGGCATGGCTGAAGGTAGGGGATGGTGCGCGGTCTCCTGGCGGTCCTCAACGTCTTGATGGCGCGACAAGGGGTGGTCGAGGTTGGTCGGAATGGTTCGACGCTCTAAGCGGTACCGACGGTGTTTTTGATGATGCACGGGTGCTACAGGACGCGCGACGGCGAACGGGGTTGTCTCGGAGGTTCCTGGTGTCGCGGTGATTGCAGGCACGGGTGGCGAAGGAGAGGCGCAGTCTGTGCGAGCGTGTCGAGCGCGGCGAGCTGGCACGCTCTGGACATGGCAAAGACAAACTGGGAGCGTGCGTTCTCGGTGGTCCATGGCTTGGCAGAGCTCAAGGGTTGGACAGGGGGTGGCAGTGGACGATGGCGTGCTTCCCGGACACGGTGGCTAGGCACGGTGATGGCTCTGGCTAGCTTGTCATGGTCGGCTGGCCGGGGTTAGCTCGGGCATGCACGTCATGGTGCAATGGTAAGGTTCTAGGTTGGTTCAATGCACTGGTTGTCACTGGGGGAGACAGGGATGATCAATGGTGAATAAGGTTTGGCCAATTTACTGCTCAGAACAGTGAAGTTTGGCCAAATTTGTTTTCTGTCTCCAAGTGTTTGATGCAATGGATGAAACAATTTCATATTTAAATTTTTGGATGAAACTTGGTGAGTGTACTGGGAACATACTAGGTAGTCTCTAGTTGCTTGGATTTGTCAAGGTGCACTGGTTTGGTTGGGTTTTGAGAAATGGTGATCTTACCATATAAACTAGATTCAATTTTGAATTGTCCTTGGCATAGATTTGCAAAATATTTTTGTGGGTTTTCAGGGTGGGGTTGGGTTCACTTTTACTTGGTCTAGCAAGGTGTTAAAAGAATTGGATTTGTTTCTGTTTGAAATATTGGACTAGAAACACTCAAAGTGGTTTAGTGAGCAAGATTGGCAAAAATGACCATTTGCTTAGTTTGTTTGTTTTTGAATTTCTCTTAATTTGGTTCTGCTTGGAAATGATTTAGATGATGTTGTTTTCATCTTTGAACCCATCCTTGCTATTCACAACAATCAAACAAGTCCATACAAGCATTCATGCATTCATCACATACACACATGCATTCATAATGATTTTAATTAACAAAAGTTTTTGTTAACCCTAAATTTGGGTGATTGGAATAGATAACCTTGATTAATATTTTTGGGATGTTACAAACCTTCCCTCCTTAAACAAAATCTCTTCCCGAGATTTGAGAAAAAGAAAACTTGGATTTAAAGAGATCTAGAAACTCTGTCCTAATGTAGTCTTCTTGCTCCCAGGTAGCTTCTTCTTCAGTGTGATTACTCCACTAGATCTTGAGAAACTTGATACTCCGGGTCCTAGTGGTTCTGAAAGCTTCCGCCAAAATACGAATGGGTACTTCGGGATATGTCACGTCATCGTTGATCTCTATGGTTCGGTGATCAATATTCTTGAAAACTTCGGTCTTCTTCGGGACTTCTAGGCATTTGCGAAGTAACGAGATATGAAACACATTATGCATGGATGACATCTCCTCTGGCAGTTCCAATTGATAGGATACTTCTCCTCGACGATTCAAAATATTGAAAGGTCTGATACATCTGAGAGCTGGAAACGTGGCATTCCTTTCAAAGGTGACACCTTGAGATACATAAAATCTCTGATATTGATGGCGAGGTCTCGACGTCTCTTGTCCGCATAACTCTTCTATCTGGATTGGGATGTCTTGAGGTGCTCACAGATCTTGTGAACTTTCTCTTCTGCTTCTCGTAGGATGTCAGGTACGAAAATCTGACTCTCTCCTAGTTCCGACCAATTCAAAGGGGTACGACACTTCCTTCCATAATTAATTCAAATGGAGCCATTTGCAAACTGGCTTGATAACTGTTGTTGTATGAAAATTCTGCAAAAGGCAAACAATCTTCCCATTTAGATCCATATTCTAACACACATGCTCTCAACATATCATCGAGTATTTGGTTTACTCGCTCCGTTTGTCCATCAGTCTGAGGGTGATAAGCTGTGCTAAAATCGAGTCGGGTTCCTAATCCTTCTTGGACTTTCTTCCAAATTCTCGAGGTGAACTGAGTTCCTCGATCCGACACGATGTTCTTGGGGACTCCATGCAAACTAACTATTCTAGCAATGTACGACTCTGCTAGCTTCGAACTCTGATAGGTGGTCTTGACAGGTAAGAAATGGGCGACTTTGGACAGTCTATCCACTATGATACAAATAGAGTCATTTCCCCTGCTAGATGTAGGAAAACCGGTGATACAATCCATTCCAACTGAATCCCATTTCCATTCCGGAATTTGCAATGGTTGCAAAATTCCTACGGGTCTCTGATGTCCCGCATTGACTCTCTAACAAATATCACACTTGACTATGTAGCTTCCGATTTCTCTCTTCATCTTATGCCACCAAAATTGCTCCTTCAAATCCTGATACATCTTTGTTCCTTCGGGATGGATAGAATAAAGAGTATCATGGGCTTCTTTCAAAATAGCATGCTTCAATTCTAAATCTTCTGGCACATAGATACGTCCTTTGTACCACAAAACTCCTTCTTCATCTTCGGTGAATCCGGGTACCTTTCCTGTACCGATGCAACGTTTAATTTCGTCGATACTAGCATTTCCTTTCTGTGCCTCCTTGATATGATTAATCAAAGTGGGTTGAAGTTCTATGCTAGCCAAAAATCCTTCACTTACTAATTCCATTCTGAAATCTTCCAACTCCTTGTGCAAACTTGGTTGCTCCTTCAGAATCATAGAGTTCAAGCGACACGGCAATCTGCTAAGGGCATCTGCTACCACATTGGCTTTGCTGGGGTGATAGTGAATGTCCAAATCATAGTCCTTGATTAACTCTATCCATCTCCTTTGCCTCATATTCAGCTCCTTCTGAGTGAAAATGTACTTCAGGCTCTTGTGGTCCGAATAAATTTCACAACGGTTTCCCATGAGGTAATGCCTCCATGTCTTCAAGGCTAACACTATGGATACTAGTTCAAGGTGATGGGTAGGATAATTCTTCTCATGCTGCTTCAGTTGTCGAGATAGATATGATATGACTTTTCCTTCTTGCATCAACACACATCTGATACCGATCTTGGATGCGTCACAATACACATCAAAAGGCTTCGTGATATCCGGCATGATCAAGATTGGGGCTGAGATCAATCTCTTCTTAAGCTCTTGAAAAGTTGCTTCACATTTGTCCGTCCATTCAAACTTCTCATCTTTATTCAACAATTGGGTCATGGGTCTTGTGATACTCGAGAATCCTTCTACGAACTTGCGGTAATATCCCGCTAATATGAGAAATGCACGAACTTGGGTTTGAGTGGTCGGGCTTGCCATTCTTCAACATACTTAACCTTTGCAGGGTCAACAGCAATTCCTCCGGCCGGCACAATATGTCCGAGGAATCCTACTTATTGTAACCAGAATTCACATTTGCTAAACTTGGCATACAACTGATGCTCCCTAAGGGTTCCAAGGATGGTCCTAAGGTGTAGCTCATGTTCTTCTTCTCATTTGGAATAGATCAGAATGTCATCAATGAAAACAACGACAAACTTATCCAGGAATTCCATAAAAATCTTATTCATGAGGTTCATGAAATAAGCGGGGGCATTGGTTATTCCAAAAGACATGACAGTGTACTCATACAGTCCATATCTAGTGGTAAAGGCAGTGTTTGGAATATCCTCTGCACGAATCTTGAGTTGATGATACCCAGTTCTAAGATCAATCTTAGAAAACACTTTGGCACTAGTTAACTAGTCAAACATGTCTTCTATCTTCGGCAGTGGGTACTTATTCTTGATGGTGATATCATTCAGCTTCCGATAATCCGTACACAAACGGTTACCTTCATCTTTCTTATCTACGAACAAGACAGGTGATCTCCATGGCGACGCACTTGGTTGAATCAGTCCTATCTCCAGCATAGCATCTAGTTGCTTCTTCATCTCCACTAATTCTGATGGGTTCATACTATAAGTTCTCTAAGCGATGGGTTCGGTTCTAGGGATTAGTTCAATGATAAACTCGATATCCCGATCTGGGGGCATAGCGGGCAAAACATCTGGAAATACATCAGGGTATTCACAGACTACTCTGACTTGGACAAGGGTTGGTTGGGCTAGACTCTTGTTGCACTTGAATTGACGGGGAAAGGTTTCAGATACATGCTCTACTGATACTCCAGTGGTACTGGTCATGGTTATGGATTTCTTGGCACAGTCGATTAATCCTTTATGTTTCGACATCCAATCCATTCCTAGTACTACTTCCAAACCTTTGGTTCCAAGTACTATTATATTAGCATAAAAATCTATGCCATGAATTCTGATAGGTACGACCTTGCAAATTTGTCTAGCTTTGGTGGTTGAACCAGGTATTTGAACTATCAAAACATGCTTCAATTTTGTTGGTTGAATCTTACTAGGGCATGCAAATTCTTCTGTAACAAATGAGTGCGATGTTCCAGAATCAAACAACACTCTTGCAAGTACTGACTTAACCGAAAAATACCCAGCATGACTTCTGGCGCTTCTTGGGCTTCTTCAGCATTAATGAGAAACAGACGTCCGATGCGGTTGAGCGAATTCCCCGAGGCAAATCTTCTTCCAGGCTGAACACGACGGCTGTTGCTGAGCTGGGGCATTCACATTGGGGGCTACTGCAAGATTCTTGGGAAATCATTGGAGTAGTGACCCTTGGTTCCGCATTCATAACAAGTCACCTGAGACTTGTCCTTTCCTGCAACAGCCACAACATTACTTCTAGTCCTTAGGGCAGTATTGGTGTTGTTGGCGACATTGTTGTTGTTGAACTTGGGCGGTGCATGGTTGAAATTGGTGGGGTTGCTGGGTTTTTTGTTCTGGTTTCCTCCTAGCCTGGGGTTTCCTCCTCCACGGTTGAGATAGGTTGGACGGTTCATCGGGGGTCTATTGTTTCTTGGGGCAAATCCTGTAGACGGGTTGGGGCGATAGTTTGGGATATGGTGGGTTCTTGATTGATGCATCATTCGATGCTTGCGGTTCTCATTGTCTTGGTTGATCTTGCCTTCCATCTGAATGGGAGAGTCCACTAAGGCTTCAATATAATAAAACGTAATGTTGACTAACACTGTCTGCATCTCATCATGCAGACCATTCAAGAACCTCTCCTTCTTCTTGGCTTCAGTGTAAATCTCATCGGGTGCATACCTGGCTAATGACAGAAATTTGTCATGGCACTCAACTACTGTCATCCTTCCTTGCTTCAATTCTCTGAATTCATCTCTCACCCTCTTAATCAAACCCGGTGGCACATGGGTTCGGCTGAACTTGAGATTGAATTCATCCCAAGTCATCATTTGTCCTCCGGTCATGGCGCGAACGCTGCTCCACCAAGCTCTTCCATCTCCTGCCAGATAGTGGGTGGCAAACAGTACTTTCTTGTTCGCTTCCACTCCCGCGACTTCTAAGTTGTTCTCCATGGTCTGCAGCCAATCATCGACATCTAAGGGCTCTTCATACTAACTAAAGAAGGGGGGATTGGAATTCTGAAAGTTCTTGAGCTTGGATCCATGGTTGTCCTGGTTTCCATGGCCTTGGTTGTTGTTGGCCATCTGAGCTATGTGTTGGAGGGTGTCTAGGATGGCTTGACATTCGACTCTTTCAGCTTCGCGGTCAGAAACCAACATTTGAAAGATTTGCAGCATTGGGTCTGGGGATGAACTGCTTCCTCCGCGAGGCAGCTGAAGATTGAGATAGATCATGAGAAAAGAGGGAAATTTCTAAGGTTGAGGGGTTTGTTTTGGAAAAGTTTTTAAACTTTGACTCAGATTTTTCTAGAAAATTGCTTTTCATTCATTCATAGCACACAATACAAACACACACCACAACAAGGAAACATATGGTTTTAAGAACCATTCTGTGAAACTACGATACAGTGGGACCTGATACAACTTCACTAATGCTAGTTTTCAAGTGCTACTACTCCTCGGAATCAGTGGCTTCATCATCATCATCAATGAAGGCGAAGTCATCCTCATCGGTGAAGAAGTCCATGGCTTGATCCTCCAGGAAGTCATCATCGTCACTGAGGTAAGAGTAGGGGTCTCCACGGATATCCTCCCCTACATTCTCCATCTCCTCAAGCTGCATGTCCCTCTCGTGGATGGTCTCCTACAAGTCTGTCACCTTGTGACGAAGGCGAGCAATAATGCGATCCTTCTTATAAAGCTGACGGCGACGAGACTGGTGATCCTTCACAAGCATGGCGATGGTCTGGTCCTTCTTAACTGCGATGGCGTAGTTGTGGTTGGTGTAGGAGCAGGCATTTTCCAACTCCTTCTTCCGGTCATACATCATGAATCTGAGGTGGTCCACTTGATGCTTCAGCTCTGGGTGATATGGTGCCTCCAGTGGTTGTCCCATAACATCATGCCTTGGGTAATACCCCAAATGGGTGCCCTTGATCTGATTTATGCTTTGCCCACACAGACGGGCAAGAGCTTCCTGCATGGCCCTGGCAAGTCCATCTAACTAGTTGTTCTCCCGTAAGGTGAACTGGACTCCCTCTGAGGTGGGGGCTTCAATATTCCCTCTAAGACTTGCAACAATCTACCATTGCAATTCTCCTCCTTCCTGATCGTTGAGCTGGGCTCCGAAGAACTCGGGGTGCGGGTTCTCTAGAAGTTCCGAGAGTTGGTCCAAATCATGCTCAAAGATGAGATCTCCTCCATTGCCCAACTGATAGAACTTGTTATACTTCACGTCCATCTATAAGAATTTAGGATGAGTAAGTTAGTAGAGTGATCAAGTGTGTCAAATTTTATGTAAGTTTGCAAGAATTTTTGAGGAATATGAATTTTCATGAAAGAATCTAGGTGATAAGAATGAGAATAGGTTTTCATAAATACTCACTTCTTTTGTTTTGAAACTAAGTTTTTGATTAAAGTGTCCATTCTAACTATGGTATCCTATGGTCAGGAGAGCTCTGATACCAACTTGTCAACACCCGGATTTTTAATCCCAGATGCCTGTTATGCCATACATCGCAATCCCAGGATTACCATTTTTGCGAGACATAACAGATTGGTACCATAGTTCATCATCCATTACAAACCATAATAAAGGTCTTACAAATAAAGGATCTCATGATCCAGTCTTAGTACAATCAAAGAAGCGGAATAATATAATAACGGTATCCTGGGTGAAGCTCCATCTTCATGGTCACAGGCAATACTGACGATGGGAGATGATCCTAGTTGTCGTATACTTCCTGCGGTCCATCGTCCTGATAGTCCTCCTCATAGTCTGGCCACGGGAATAGCCAGGGACAAAGCCATGAGTACTCTTTAAGTACTCGCAAACTATCACTAACAAGTAAAGTGGTTCAAGTAGAAATACTAAGCTCTAGGTTTGTTTTGCAAAACGCCAGGTTTATCTCTAGCTGAGTTCAGAAGTAAAGAAAGCTATTTGAAGGTTTTATAACACCTAAGTGGGAACTCAAGTTTCACTTTCACAACCCTGTTGTGGTCAAGTCAAAGTCATGATTCATTTGACAAGTCATTTTGAAAACATCTGACGACGGAACAGTATGGCCACTCCAACTGTCCATAACCGCGGACGCGGCTATTCGAATAGTATGACACTCTGCAGAGGTGGTACACTTTCACCACAATATTTGATACATCCGTTAGGAACACTCCTGAATTCACCATACTAATTATGCGGATAATCAATCGTAACCTTTCAATTACACACCCTAGTATAGGCACCTCTCCTATGAGTTTAGCCTCCCAACCATGACCAACAGTCATCTTGGGAACTGCACATGTGGACAATCCTCACGAGGTAGCCACAGCTCAAACCTCGGCCGCAAGGGAACCCATACTAAGATATATATACTTTCAGTCAAGCCCTACCCAAATTCGGGTATTGTGGTTGTACAATAACATTGGAATGATATCGCATCCGAACACAACCATCATTTTTATAAAGGGCTAAGGCTCATGCCTCAACATTTTCCTCATCAAAGGCATCTGGTGTTCAAGAACACATGTCAAATCATTTCATTAGAATGACTCATCATTCTAAGGTTTTCATAACAATTCTCACCAAGTATTCCCATATAAAGTGATCAAGTTTTATGCTTAGCACTAGCCACTAAATTTGGGGTAAACACTAGTGAGGGGTGATAATCCAGTATGACTTATCTAACTATAATCTCATGCCTCAGGATGACATCAATTTCTACCTAACGTAGGCCAAGTTTTATGCTCTTTATGCTACCTCTAATATCTTTCCAAAACTTCACAAGTCACTAAGTAAACAAGCTTTGATAAAGAAATAAAATAACTAAGCTTGCAAGTAAAACTAGGATCTGGTATAATCAAGGGGTATAATCACATATGCCTAAGGCATCTATTTGGCATAGTTATCTTGCAAAGTTAACTTGTATTGTGAAGCTTGCATAAGTAACATGCAAGTGGTAGCTTGCTAGGATGGCTTGCAAAGTTGCAAGTGTAAGCTTGCCTTGTGCAGTGTAGTGGTTGAAATTCTCCTCGGCTTCTTCCTCGTAGTAGTCTCCTTCCTCTTCGTATACTTGGTCGGTACTAGCGTCTATAAATAAATACGAAGTACACAATCACCAAACAATACTTAACTACTGCAATTTAGCACATAAAGGCTCACACTAGATGATCTAGTATCATCACAAGAATTAAAGCAATAGCTTTATTTATTTCATTTTAGAAAAGTAATTTCTACTCATTGAAAAAGTACTTAAGATTTAATATTCCCCAATTAAAACATGGGATCATGTTGACACATGTCATCACCACATATTTCAATACTTTGGAATGTGATTAAAAGTGGTGTTACAATTTAATAAGGTTTAACATTTTTATTTTAATTAATTAAAGTGACTAGAAATGCCTATGTGGCATTCTTTTATTACTTGTTCATTTTTACTGCAAGTAAACCTAGATATTTTTATATATTCAGAAAGGTCTTATTAAATGTGATTTTTGAGATTTGGAATCAACTCAAAAGAATTTATGGTTGAATTTTGAAAAAAAATTGAATGCAGAAAAGTCTCTGCCTTGTTATTTTACTATAGGTGATCTATAATTTCAAATGGGCTTGGATTAAGAATTTCGATATCTCTCTAGCAAAACTAGTTTCATGCGATTTGGTTCAGTAAAACTCTTTGAATCTACTACCAGAACTAGGTTTGAAACTTAATAGATAAACCTAAATTCAAACTAAATGGGTCGCGTGGGAATTCTAACTGGGTCGGCCTACTACGCACATCATGCGCATGATGGTTAAGTGGTGTCCCCACGCATCAGTGGGACAGGAGGATGTGAAGGGGTACAGGCTAACTACGACCATAGGATTAGATCAAGGATCAACGGCTCACGGCCATCATCCTCGTCGAATAGAACACGATGGGCTCGAACCCTAGCGCGACCAGTGGGGGCTGGGGCGGCTCACCGGGGCTCAGGCGATGGTCGGCAATGGGGCAAACGACGAAGTCGATGACGGCGATTCTCCTAGTACTGGCGGCTCCTCCTGGGGTGGCTCCAATCGACGGCGCCCTTATCCTCCAGCAGCGGCTGGCTTCGGCGAAATTCTAGTGATGCCGCACTCGCCTTGCTCCATGAAGAGGTGGGAAGGATCAGTGAGATGTGGGGAGTGAGATGGTGTGAAGAAAACGAGCGGGGGAGGCCTCCTTTTATAGGCGAGCGAGAGAGGTCGAGCGGCATGGGCAGTTCTCGTCGGGGTCGGGCTTACAGCGAGCTACAGGCATGGCTGAAGGTAGGGGATGGTTCGCGGTCTCCTGGCGGTCCTCAACGTCTTGATGGCGCGACAAGGGGTGGTCGAGGTTGGTCGGAATGGTTCGATGCTCTGAGCGGTACCGACGGTGTTTTTGATGATGCATGGGTGCTACAGGACGCACGGCGGCGAACGGGGTTGTCTCGGAGGTTCCTGGTGTCGCGGTGATTGCAGGCACGGGTGGCGAAGGAGAGGCGCAGTCTGTGCGAGCTTGTCGAGCGCGGCGAGCTGGCACGCTCTGGACATGGCAAAGACAAACTGGGAGCGTGCGTTCTTGGTGGTCCATGGCTTGGCAGAGCTCAAGGGTTGGACAGGGGGTGGCAGTGGACGATGGCGTGCTTCCCGAACACGGTGGCTAGGCACGGTGATGGCTCTGGCTAGCTTGTCATGGTCGGCTGGCCGGGGTTAGCTCGGGCATGCACGTCATGGTGCAATGGTAAGGTTCTAGGTTGGTTCAATGCACTGGTTGTCACTGGGGGAGACAGGGATGATCAATGGTGAATAAGGTTTGGCCAATTTACTACTCAGAACAGTGAAGTTTGGCCAAATTTGTTTTCTGTCTCCAAGTGTTTGATGCAATGGATGAAACAATTTCATATTTAAATTTTTGGATGAAACTTGGTGAGTGTACTGGGAACATACTAGGTAGTCTCTAGTTGCTTGGATTTGTCAAGGTGCACTGGTTTGGTTGGGTTTTGAGAAATGGTGATCTTACCATATAAACTAGATTCAATTTTGAATTGTCCTTGGCATAGATTTGCAAAATATTTTTGTGGGTTTTCAGGGTGGGGTTGGGTTCACTTTTACTTGGTCTAGCAAGGTGTTAAAAGAATTGGATTTGTTTCTGTTTGAAATATTGGACTAGAAACACTCAAAGTGGTTTAGTGAGCAAGATTGGCAAAAATGACCATTTGCTTAGTTTGTTTGTTTTTGAATTTCTCTTAATTTGGTTCTGCTTGGAAATGATTTAGATGATGTTGTTTTCATCTTTGAACCCATCCTTGCTATTCACAACAATCAAACAAGTCCATACAAGCATTCATGCATTCATCACATACACACATGCATTCATAATGATTTTAATTAACAAAAGTTTTTGTTAACCCTAAATCTGGGTGATTAGAATTGATAACCTTGAATAATATTTTTGGGATGTTACATGCCATGGACGGCGGCCAAGGTGGGTGCCTCCACCTTTCCCTCATTCATGTGGGCGGAGGTTCCACTCACATAAAAACCGTCCACTCAAAATTCCACTCACATGCATTAATTTTCCACCAAAATTAATGCCATCTCTCATTTAATAAAAATATTTTATTTATTTTATTTTGAAGTTTGTGAATTACTTTAATTAACAAAAATTATCATAAAACCCGTTTTAGTACTTCGATATTACATCTAAAACCCTTTTCCGCAATTTGACTCGAAACAATTCTGGTGTCCATAGAAATAATTCCAGTGCTTTAAAAATATTTATTTGGTAATATATTTGCTCAAATTTTTGTCCGTATACCTTAAGTGTGTCACCCTACAGTTCGCGAATAGTGCAGACATGATCAAGACCCCTCTCTGATCAATAACCAGTAGTGGGACTTGGAGATCCATACTGACTCGAACACATTCCATGATGACTTAGTGATCGTGAGAACCTTCGATGTCGTAACTAAATCCCTTTGTCTTGCGATATATAACATTTCCAAGATTTGATCATCGGTATCCCCATACCTAGTTTGATCTCATACCGACAAGTACTCTTTTCTCGTTCATGTGATATAACATTCATTGTGATCAAATCACCCCCTTGCAAGCTCATGTCGATGTGATATCACCGAGAGGTCCTAGAGTATATCTCTCCGTCATCACGATGTACAAATCCCACTCTTGATGCATGAGCCTCTACATAGCACTTATGAATTACCTGAACCCACCTTTATATTCACCCTGTGATGGTGTGACATTTGATGTTATCAAAGCACTCTTCCGGTGTTAGTGATTGACATGATCTCATGGTCTAAGGATTAGGGTTACTTTGTATGACTTATTATAGCAATGTAAACATAATGACTTTGATCGTATTACTATACTTCGGGTGAGTGTTCATCACATCATTCCACCAATGCTGTGATCCCGTTATTAACAACATTCAATATGCATGATCAGGAAACCTTTAATCATCTTGTTAATCAACGAGCTAGTTTATATTAAAGGCATAACTAGGAAATCTTATTTGTTTATTAAACACACATGAATTAATGTTTCCAATTAACACAATTATAGAATGAAAATAAACATCTATCATAAACATGGAATAAGATAATAAACACTTTATTATTGTCTCTCGGGCATACCATCAGTCTCCCACTTGCACTAGAGTCAATAATATAGATTACATAGTGATAAATCTAACACCCATGGAGTTCTGGTGCTGATCTTGTTTTTCCACAGGGAAAGTTTTACTCAATGGGTATGCTACATTCAGATCCATATGCACTTTACAAATATTTATATCTCCATCCTTTGCATGCTCGCGGATAGAGTCAAACTGTTGCATGATATGCTTGGAATTCTTGTGAGACCTCGGTTATTTGGCATTGTCTATGGATACTTGTTGTAACAATAGATGACCATCAGGTCCAATGCATTGGGAACCCCACCTAGTTCAGCTATGAACTGCTTCATCCAAACCGCTTCCTGCGCCGCTTCCGAAATAGCAACATATTTTGCCTCCGGTATTGATCCTGCCACCACGGGTTGTTTGGAACTCCTCCAACTAACTGATGCTCCATTCATGAGAAAATCATACCCAGATTGAGACTTAGAGTCATTCGGATCGGTGTCGAAGCTAGCATCAACATACCACTTTGCGACAAGCTCTTCTTCACCATCGTACACGAGAAACATGTACCTAGTCCTTCTTAAGTACTTATGGATATTCTTGCCCTCTATTTAGTGTTCCAAACCTAGATCATATTGGTACCTACTAGTCAAACTAGTAGCATGTTCCACATACGGTCTTGTACATAGCATGGCATACATGACAGAGCCTATGGCTGAGGCATAGAGGATCTTATCCACCATCTCTCTTTCTTATGCCATAGTTGGACTTTGAGTCCTACTCAATGTCATTTCTTGCAACATATGTAAGAACACTTTCTTACTTCCGTACTTTTTAAACTTTTATAAAATATTTTCAAGGTAAGTATTTTGTGATAACCCAATTAGGCATCTTGATCTATCTCTATATATTTTGATTCCTAATATATATGATGCTTCACCAAGGTCCTTCATTGAAAAATAGCTATTCAGATAACTTTTAACACTATTTAAAATATCTTTGTTATTTCCAATCAACAATATGTCATCCACATATAATATTCGAAATACCCCAGAGCTCCCACTCACTTTCTTGTAAATACAAGTTTCTCCGTAAGTTGGAAAAATCCAAACCCTTTGATCACCTCATCAAAGCGGAGATTCCAACCCCGGGATGCTTGCTTTAGTCTATAGATGGATTGCTGAAGTTTGCATAACTTGTCAGCATCCTTAGGATCGACAAAACCCTTTGGTTGTACCATATACAACTCTTCCTCAATGTTACCATTAAGGAAGGCAGTTTTGACATCCATCTACCAATTTTCATAATCGAAATATGCAGCAATTGCTAACATAATCCTAACCGACCTTAGCATCTATAGGAGAGAATGTCTTATTGTAGTTACCTCATTGAATTATTGAAAGCCCTTTGCGACAAGTCGAGCTTTATAAATGGTTACATTTCCATCAGCGTCAGTTTTCTTCTTGAAAATTCATTTATTCTCAACGGCCTTTCGGTCGTGAGGCAAGTACACCAAAGTCTAAAATTGGTTTTCGTACATGGATTCCATCTCGAATTGCATGGCTTCTTACCATTAGTTTGAATCCGGGATCACCATCACTTCTTCATATGTCACAGGGTCATCATTTGCATCTATCATGAAATTCATGACATGATTTCCATACAGTTCAGGAGTTGCATGTGTCCTGCTTGACCTGCGAGGTTCGGTAGTTTCGTCTTTCGGAGTTTCATTATCTTTATCATTAGTTCCCTCTTCATCTTGTGAATTCAACTCCGGAACAAATTCCGGTGCCGTGCCACTTGCCATTCCATGAAGATAAGGTTCAGTAACCTCATCGAGTTCTACCTTTCGATTACTCACACCTTTCAAATGAAACTGCTTCTTAAGAAAGGATCCAATCTTGGCAACAAAAAACTTGCCCTCAGATCTATGATAGAAGGAATACCCAATTGTTTCCTTAGGGTATCCTATGAAGATACATTTTTCTTCTTTGGGTTCGAGTTTGTTAGGTCGAAGTTTCTTCACATAAACATCGCATCCCCAAACTTATAGAAATGATAGCTTAGCTTTATTTCCAAACCACAATTCATGCCGTGTCATTTCAACGGATTTAGAAGGTGTCCTATTTAAGTGAATGCAGCTGTTTCTAGTGCATATACCCAAAATGAAAGTGGCAAGTCAGTCAGAGACATCATAGATCGAACCATATCCAATAAGGTATGATTATGATGCTCCGATACACCATTTCGTTGTGGTGTTCTGGCATGCGTGAGCTGTGAAACCATTCCACACTCTCTCATGTGTTCCAAACTCGTAACTTAGATATTCCCCTCCATGATGAGATCACAGAAATTTAATCTTTATGTTACGATGATTCTCCACTTCACTCAGAAATTCTTTGAACTTTTCAAAGGTTTCAAACTTTTGTTTCATCAAATAGAAATATCCATATCTACTCAAATCATTCGTGAAAGTAACAAAATAACGATATCCACCACATGCCGACACACTCATCGGACCACATACATCAGTATGTATGATTTCCAATTAGTCGGTCGCTCGTTCCATAGTACCGGAAAATGGGGTTCTTGCCATCTTTCTCATAAGGCATGGTTCACATGTATCAAATGATTCAAAATGGAGTTTCTTCATGCACTTTTACACCAATATGACCTAGACGGCAGTGCCATATATATGTAGATATATCATCATTGAGTTTAATTCCTTTGGCATCCACATTGTGAACATGTGTAATACTCACTATAAGAAATTTTTCCATCCACAACGACTTGGCCCATCGGTCATTGTAGAAGGCGCGTCTTCCACCATGAATTTCGTGACTCGACCATGGCTGATGAAGAACTTTTTTCAGTTTGCCGCCCCTCTACTACGATGAAACTGCTAAAAACATGGACAAAGCTCGACGGGTGCGTGGCAGAAGCAAGATTTTTAGTTTCTCATGCGACGTTGACTCACCCGTGTCTATTTAGGCGTGTAGGACCTGGACGTTAGTGACTCTAGTGGACCATAATTTTTGGTCGCGCCTCCCTGATTTGAACTCAATAATGTTGCTCGATGCGTCTTCAGTTTAGTCAGGCTGCTGTATCCCACATGTCAGCCTCTCATTAGAAGAATTGTGTGTATGATAGAAATTTTTCCTTCGCTCGCGCTACCCTGTTCCAAACTTGATAGCATTGCTCGATGCATCTACCATTTAATCAGGATACTGGGTCCCACATGTCATTCTCACATTAGAAGAAACGTGTGCATGATGGATTTTTTCCTTGGCTCGTGCCTCCCTGATTTGAACTTAATGACTTTGCTCGATATATCCGCCATTTAGTCACGCTGCTGGGTCCCATATGTCAGCCTCTCATTAGAAGAATCGTGTTTCTGTTGGAATTTTTTCTTTGCTCGCGCTACTCTATTCCGAAATTGATAGTTCTCCTTGATGCATCAACATTTTAATCATGCAGCTAGGCCTCACATGTCATCTTATCATTAGAAGAAACGTGTGTATGATGGATTTTTTTCTTATCTAGTGCTACACTGTTCCGAACTACATAGCGTTACTCGTTGTATCAACCATTTATTCAGGATTGTGGGTCCCCCTGTCAGCCTCACATTAGAAGAATCATGTGTATGATGGATTTTTTCTTATCTAGAGCTACTCTGTTCCGAACTAGATAGCATTGCTCGATGAATCTGCCATTTGGTCACGCTGCTGGGTCCCCCATGTCATCCTGTCATTAGAAATGTGTGCATGTTGTACTTTTTTCTCGCTCATGGATCCCTATTTCGAACTTGGCAATGCTTCTCGATGCAACACCTGTATAAGGTATCGTTGGTGGGTCCCACGTGTCAGTCTCTCTATAAATGAAAAGTGTGTATGGTGGAATTTTTTTTGGCTGCGTTTGGTGTTTTGACCTTGGCAATGTTGCTCAATGCGGCAGCCGTGTATGGTCTTGTTGCCAGAGCCCCATTGTCAGCCTATCTGGTATGTTCTAACTTAATGTAAACCCAAGATATATATGTACGCATAGAGGATTCAAACTAAAGATCTTCATCAAATTAAATAGACGTAAACTGAGTGCATTACCACTACACCAAAGATATTTATAAGAAAGATATCGTTAAACGTTTATTAGTACTACACCTTATGTATTATTTTTCTTAAAAATATTTTGTGTCAATTTTTATCTCCTTTAAAATATAAAAGGGCGGCGCTCCTAGCATCTCAATTAATAAAATGCCACATAATGGAGTAGTTTCTTAAAAATATGGGTAGACAGAGTTTTTATATTTTTAGAGGTGGCGGGAATGCACAAAACAACAAATTTAAAAGAGTTGGCTATTATATATGGGATGCTCTACATGGGCTATACTCCATAGGCTATGCTCCATGGGCTGCTTTCTCAAATTTATCTGGGCTCTGGTCTGCAATCCCCTAACCCCTCAAAGGCTGAATTAAAATGTCCACGACTATGCTCCATGGGATCCTTGTTCAAATTTCTCTGGATTGTGGTCAGTAGTCCCCTGACCCCTAATAGGTCGAATTAAAATATTTTGGGCTAAAGAGGGGCTGAATGGGCTACATTTCTTCCCCTAGTTAATAAAAATTGCATTGTGATGTGGCTCGGCGGGATTCAAAACAAAGACCTCATAGAGGGAGGGGAAATGCGATAATTTTTTTGACAGATATTCATGCGAAAAGTCAAAAGAACCATGGACACACCCTCTACCCATGCCAAAACTGGATTGTTACCCTATGAATTCACTTGGTGAAATCACGCTGTATATTTACCCCTCTCATATCTGTCCAAAACACACATCCAACGGTTCTGATGATACAAAAGATCTAGTGCAAATAACTAGTTAGCAATGACAAAACTTTTGACAAACTTTGTCCTTGCATTTGAAAGATTCAATAGTACATTATAAGACAAACAAATATTGACAGATTCCCAGATCATAATCAGTCGCACTTGATAGATTCAACAACATTTCAATCTGGTCAATTTAGCAATACAGACACTACAATCCAACATTAGTACAGAGATAATCAATTATTGTTTTAGCTCTAAAAACCTTGGCACACGATGAGTTTGCCCTTTTCTCCGAACACACTCCATCATTTGAGCATGCAAAAGATAAAATCAAGTCTGCTTTTGTGTGCATAACTCATTCTTACACCAATGCGTGTGTGACCAACATATATGCAACCAAAGTGCCCAAGTCTCATCTAGATTGTGACAAGGCTATGTTTGAAAAGAAAATCAAGACCGTCCATCTACTTCCCTTAATCTAAACAAGTACCAGTACATCAGTATTAGATCTACGAAATACTTTAGTAATAGCAACGACCAAAATTTTGAAAGATTCAACAACATTTGAAAGATTCAGCGGTACATAATAAGACTAGAGATGTATCTGGAACATTCCTAGTTCACATTCAGCATCACATGATAGATTCAGCAGCAATTTAAAGTGACCAATTCAATGGTGGCAGAAAATGACCAAAAGAATATATAGATTCATCAATGCACATATTGAAATTCAATAAATGTACATTAATGCGGCAATGCCAAGTTTCAAAAGGAAAGCAAGACCATGCTGATGCATGTAAAATGCATGCCTAAACTTTGTAGTTTTTTATTTTAATTCCCACATATTTGCATCATATTAGTAGTTATTACCAATGTTCTTAATGATTTTGGGGATTTTCTAAATAATCCCCTCTCTTTTGATTTAAACTCTATCAGGCAGAAAAACCTTCTGTTAGTGTTTTTGAATTTCTAGGAGCTACGGAACTCTAAATGGATCTATGTAAACAAGATATGTTAGATAATTTCCATACGGATCAAACAAGATAAATTAGGGCCATAGGGTCCAAATGAGCTAAAAATGTGAGCCCATTTACTTTTGGGCGTGTCACATGTGCTATTTCAGCCGTCGAAACTCCGATGCCGTCGACTCCACTGCATTCACTTTGTTTTGACCTAAAACCATATATATATATACCCCTGGTGGCCTTTATCGAGGCGGAGATCGAAAACCAAGTAATAGAGAGCCAGCAGGACGCTGCCTAGAGGAACATTGGAGGGGGAACAACTGCCAGAATCGCCTCTGACCGCCTCTCCTCCTTCACCAACATCTCCTCATCTCTCTCCATGACGAGAGGGGAGTAGTACACCCCTTGGACTATGGTTTTGTGGTGGTAACTTGATCTAATATATATATGTATCATCATTGTTGAAGTACATATGATGTGCCTTGCATGAGTATGGATCTATCTATGTAATTCCTATGGTGGATATTGTGATATGAGATATTACTTGTTATGCATTTACCGTTGTGGTAATTATCACAACATATGAATCATTACACTAGTTTTTGGAATATTTTCCATTAAGAAGTATGATGTATATATGTAATGGGTGGCTGAGTGACAATGTCATATGTATTGAGTGACACCATGCAACCAAACATCCTTTATCTAGGGATAAGAATGGTGAAGTATGATGTGTGGTGTGACAATAACCAAATGCTAGCCTTATTACAAGGGTGGACTAGCAGCATGAAGGAGTACTTCTTTCAACTATGTGTTTTAAGACATGTAGCCACCATAAAGTTACCATTTGTAAGACCCTAGCGCATGGCTTGATAGGATTGATAGGATACCCATACCAACAAGTTGCAACTTATTTTTCGTAAGCTCATCCAAAAATAACTCTAAGGTTAAGCATGATTGACCTAGAGCAATTTGATGATGGGTGACCGGTGGGGAAGTGGGTACCGGGTGCTCATGAGTAAGGACAAAGTGCATACAAAAGAATAGTTTTGGTCTGTGGGGCTAGTCTAGCGATCCTATTGAGCTACTAGGAGTGACAGCCGCTGGTACGGAGAGACAAGGGTGTTATAAGTGGTATCAGAGCCGATCCTCGCGGTTACATAGGTGTGCAGGTTAGTGGCGGGACATGTGGAGCATGGCGTGTGTGGCCCAGAGTGAACATGGAATGGGACATGTGTCGGCACTAGACGCATATACGTGCTCCAAGAGGGAACGTTCCTAGGGTGTGCTTGATCGATGAGGGCATCGATCTTCTAAAGGGTGGGTGCACATGGCTTAATAGGATTGATAGGATACTCATAAAAATAATTTGCAACTTCTTTTCTGGAAGCTCATCCAAAAAGAACTCTAATGTTAAGAATGCTTGGCCCAGAGCAATTTGAGCATGGGTGACCAACTCGGAAGTGGGTACCGGGTGCGCATGATTAAGGACAAAGTGCGTAGAAAAGACTAGTGTTGGTTTGTGGGGCCAGTCTAGAGAACCTATTAAGAGGCCAGGAGTGACACCCTGGGTCCAAGAGTTGTAACACCCCGGCCTCTCCGTACCAGTGGCTGTCACAACTGGCAGCTCAATAGGATCTCTAGACTAGCCCCATGGCCCAAAATTAGTCTTTTCTGCGCATTTTGTCCTCACTCATGCGCACCCGGTATCCACTTCCTGTTCGGTCACCCATCCTCAAATTGATCTAGGCCAAGTACTCTTAACCTTAGAGTTCTTTTTAGATGAGATTCTATAAAAGAAGTTGCAACTTGTTGGTATGGGTATCCTATCAATCCTATTAAGCTATGCGCCAGGGTCTCACATACACCCACCCTTAGAAGATCGACCCCCTCGTCGGTCAACCACAAGCCAAGAACGTCCCCTCTTGGCACACGTCTATTCATCTAGTGCCAGAACATGTGCCATGCCATGTCAACTTGGGGGAACATGAGCCATGCGCCACATGTCCGCCAATGACCCGCACACACCCGTGTAACCGCGAGGATCGTCTCTGATACCACTTGTAACACCCGTTCCCTCTTGGCCCCGGGGGTATCACTCCTGGCAGCTTAATAGGTTCTCTAGACTAGCCCCACAGACCAAAACTATTCTTTTATGCGCACTTTTTCCTCACTCATGCGCACCCGGTACCTACTTTCCTATCAGTCACCCATCCTTAAATTGCGCTAGGCCAAGCATGCTTAACATCAGAGTTCTTTTTGGATGATCTTCTGGAAAATAAGTTGCAACTTGTTTTTATGAGTATCCTATCAATCCTATTAAGCCATGTGCCTGGATCTCACACCATTAAAACATGACAATTGTGTGTACTTTTATTATCTATAACATGATCATCACCATAGATGGAGACATAGGATTGAGTGAACCCCTAAACCCATGTCTTGTCCTCTTGCATTGAATAGGATCAGGACACTTTCACATTTTTTCTTTGTTACATTACACTTCCAAGCCTTAAATAAAGCACCTTGTTCCTTAAATTTTTTAAGTGCAAATCAACTATAACTTGTGACACTTTAGTTGTAGATAATAGATAACTTTTCCTTCTTTCTCCTACGGATCGATACCCTACTTCCACATTGAGAGGTACTATAGTGATCCCCTGCTCTTGGGTGTTATCAAGTACTTTTTAGCGCCATTGCCAGGGAGCATATCGCTTAAGTTTCTATTCTTGTGTGCACTAGACAATGGAGTTTTCTAGTAATAACTATATGAGAGAATTATTATTTAAATATGTTAAAAGTTTGAATCTTCCTCCTTGTACTAATGTTTACAAAAGAAGTGCCACAGAAAGCACTCATGTTTTGCAAGAAGAAGATGATAAAAGCATAAGCTTGGGGATGGCCATGCACCCCCAAGAAGAGGAGAGTGATGATAAAACGCAAGAAGAGGACAAAATCATAAACTTGGGGATGCATATGCACCCCAAAGAAGAAGAGTAGAATGAAGAAGAGTAAGAAGATATGGTCCAACCTAAGCTTGGGGATCTATGGGAACCTCTCAAAGATGATAGTAACACTCAAACTCAAAACTCATTTGTCATTTATGAGAACCCATGCTATGCTAATTTTCCAACTAAAAATATATGAACATCAATGAAAACCCATGCTATTATGATGAAACTAATAATGCTCCTTTACTTGCTAGTAATGATATTAGTGAAATTATTGATAATGTGGATTATGTTTTAGAGATGCTATATGATAATGCTTTAAATGATGGCCATATTTCTATTGATAACCCTCCATGTATAATACATGAGGATAGAAATGATATACTTGTTATCCATGATGATGCTCTTATTAGCAAGAGTCCTACTTTTCTGAGTTCTCCTGGCATAACCTTAGATTAGAGATATGAACTTGCTAGGAAATACATATGTGGTTTGAAAAAATCTTGTTGCAACCATGATCTTGATATTGAAAATAATACTAGAAACTATTTTGAAAGAGTAAAACATGCTAATGAATTTCATGATAGTTATAATCGTATTTACATGAAAAACTCTATGAACATGCATGCTTTGAATGGTTACAATATTAGATTTGCTTATAGTGAGTGCAACTACTATGAAAGAGGAGGTGATAAGTGACTTCTTTATGCTTCTAATTATTATATGTTGGTTTCAATTACTAATTATATGCAAAGGTATGCTTCTACTTGCTGTGATTTAGTCATGTATAAAATGCCAATGCATAGGAACAAGGTGATACTTCGTTGTTATTGTTTCCATATCTTGTGTTGCTTTTTACCATGTTTTAACTTGACTATCATTTTTATTGGCATGAACACACCATGGGACCCCGGTAAAATGTATGGAACACTTCCCAAGGAAGGATATGATACCAAGGTACAAGATACCACATGATCTGCACCTCACTTGAATCAAGTAAGTAAAGCCTAGCTATATGGCTATAAAAAAGAGCTTTACGTGAGGCAACCTGGTTATTTATTTTTTAGGGATTTCTATTTTGGTGTCCTTGGTTCGTTAGTTGTACTCAGTTTTCCCCAGACGCTTAACTTTTCCTCACTTTTCTCCTTGCTATGTTATGAAACCCTCGCGGGCGCTCGTAGGCGCTCGGATGAAGGGATGCCGTCAGGTCAAAGGCTTGACCGTTACATGCCGACCAGTGGGACCGTGTTGGGGCAAGTCTTTCTGTAGCTGTTACGTGCTAACATGTGGGGCCAGGATACACGTCAGACCCACCATCCATCTCTCGTTGACTTGTGGGCCACTTTTTTCCTGATTGGGTGGCCGATGCGGCCAATGACAAATGGGGCCGTTCTGTGGGGCCATTGAAGCCAATGAATGATGGGGCCGTCCTCTTGGGATTTCGAAGCTAATGACCAATGGGGCGATGATGTGGGGCTGGAGGGAGATTTGCATATTTGCCACGTTTCATGTTGCAACTTGCATATTTTCCATTTTGTGGATCATAGACAAAAAGTGACAAATATGCAAATTTCAAAGAAAAAGTTTGGCAGTTATGCAAAATTGGCAAATATGCAAATATCCCGGAGTAGCTACTCCCCCAAACATTGACAGGTGGGGTCGTGTATGACAGACGTGAGGTCGGCTCTCTCTCTCATCCGCTCCCAGCCCCCAGCCCCGAGCAGCTCCTATCCCATCGACGGATAGAGCAGCCATCGTCGGCGCGTTGGCGGCTCCGTCCTACGGTGGCCTCAGACGAACTGCCATGATGCACCTCAACCACGGCTCCAGCACCTATTTCGTCCGCACACATTGTATTTTGAGGTAGTACCGACCGCAGGCAGGTCCACCGCCCACGACGACCGGGATTTTGTTCCGCCGTCATATCTTGACGAACGGTCACAACAATTGCTAGTAGTCCTTAGTAATACCTTCGCTCCTTCTCCGCCCACCCTAAACGATTCGGTTCCCGTAATTTGGTCGATATTGCAGGGGTAAATTAGTCTTCAATGTTTGGTCGTAGCAGGTACACTAGTGAGGGTGGGGATTCGATCATGTCGTGGCCATATTCTCCTTCTCCTACCATGCTGGAAGTGTAGGTAGCTCCTTCTTTTTGTACTACTGTTGAATTTGAAGTGCCGCCATGGCATGTCGTACTGATTTTAATTGGGTTTTTTTGGGGATTGTTACAGTGTGCTATGCAGGACGAAGATCCATGGTACATTGCATACCAAGATGAATCAACCCAGTGGTCTAGCCAGAGGATGGATTTGGAGGAGTTGGTTCCCAATTTAGGTGATGAATTCGCCGATAAAAACCTGTTGATATTAGAGCTAAAGCGTACTGTCGAGGAAGAAAATAAGAACTTAGAGATTATTCGCAAAGAGAAGTTGACACTTGAGGCTGATCTTGCCGTATCTGATAAAGTGGTAGAAAATCTAAAACATGAACTTCAAGTGAAGGGGGAGGAGAATAGTAGATTCATGTGGACAGTTTTAGTAGTTGTCATCCCCGTCCTAACAGTTAAAGTATGGGGTTGTGGTGCATGTAATGATTAGTTTAATTGATAGATAATTTAGAGAGTAGAATTGCTATTCAATGGATGGTTGCGAGTTCGTACTAATTTAGTCACTTTGCGGTCCCAAAGTTGTCAAGTGAATGCATTGCAGGGCCCGAGTTGCTTGCCATTGGATCTAGCTGCCCATAGTTGGCGTTCCAAATGCCTAGAGGGTCAAGTTGGGGGACCTATCAATTATGACCGACGTGTCGCTGCCATCGTGGCTGCCATGTATACTTGCAGCATTGACGACAGCATCCATTCACCGTTCTTCTTGACGCCGCATTCTTCTTATCTAGAGAGGCGATCTGTCAATGAAAGTACTACTCGCTCCGATCCAAATTAGTTGACTCAAATTCGTCAAGATACGGATGAATCTAATACTAATTTCATGTCTAGATACAATCGAATCTAGACAAATCTAAATCAACTAATTTGGGTCAGAGGGCGTACTACTTATGAATCAGCTTTAGAGCATATCCGTCCAATCCATATTACTACTTGTCACTGAAATGGATGTATCTAGACATGTTTTAGTGCTAGATACATCCATTTCAATGACAAGTGGTATGAATCGGAGGAGTATCAATTTTGATTCAAATGATACATATTTCGATCAAATTTATACAAGCCCACCTGAGATTGTCAAAGCAAGTAATGCTACTTATGAATCAGCTTGAGAGCATATCTACTGGTCTCACGGCTCAAATACATACTCCCTACGACCCATATTAGCACTAAAAGTTGACTAGATACATTCATATCCAGATGAATCTAAGTCAACTAATATGGGTCGGAGGGAGTATCAAATTTATTAAAATCATACATATATTTTAAGTCACAAAATTTGAAATCATACATATATTTATCCATCTGGCCACGAGGTACATCCAGCCTTCACCGTCGAAATGCACCTCGACGTGCCAGCCGCGGCCTACCTCCCACATCATCGATTCATGAGGTCTTGATTTACTCTGTCGAAGTGATATTGCGGATGATGGCTTCAATCGTCGTCGCATCGATGACCACTGTCGGCACCATCGCCTCGGTGTCTTTCATCAACAACGGATCTGAGGAGGTGAACAGGAGTGAGACAGATAGAGACAGAAATTTCAGACACTTAGATCCTCACTGCCGCACGTCGTTCCATCCGCCACGCTTGGATCCGTGCCGCCGCAAGCCATTCCGACCCCCACGCTAAGGCCGCGCCGCAGCATGCCATTCCAACCGCTAGGCTTAGATCCGCGTCGCCCCATGCCGTTCCGGCTCCCATGCTTAGGTTCACGCCACCGCACGCAATTCGGACCGCCATGCATAGAACCGCGCCGCCACACGCCGTATGGACTGTCGCACCGCCGTACGTTGATAGGAGGGGGGAAGATGCAGCTGGTATACGTGCTACAGGGAAAGGGAGGGAGAGACATCCAGCCCGCCGGGCTCTCCTTTGCGTACATGGTAGGTGCGCCCATTGGGAGAGGGAGACCTCCAGCCCGTAGGATCATGATGTATCCAATGGTGGTTGGCCAAGATCCGTGTGACATACATATCGACCAATTAGAGCACAACCAAACTGATGCGGCTAGTATACGTGCGGCATGGAAAGGAAGGGAGACACATTCAGCCTGTCAGACTCTCCTCTTTGTACAAGGTAGGTGCACCCATCGGGAGAGAGAGACCTCCAGCCCGTCGGATCATGATGTATCCAACAGTGGTTGGCCAAGATCCGTGTGACATACATCTCGACCAATCAGAGCGCAACAGCCAGACTGAGCGCAATTTGAGTTGTTGTGATGGTTTGAGTCAGGAGAGAGGGGAAAGTTGAGGATAATTTTAGCAGGAGGGGAAAAGTGAGGAAAAATTTAGAGGGAGGGGAAAACTGAGTAGAGCTAAGGAAAACAAGGGCACTCAGATAAAAAAATGAGTAAGGGAAATTCAAGCTTTTGGCATAAAAAATGGAAAATGTGTTATTGAACACAATAATTCATCTTGGCCAACATTATATGGTTTGCAACTCAAAGATACACAAGTGTTCCAAATTTGGCCTCATTTAGACAAAGTATGTTTTGGGATGGGTTATTTTGGAGGTCGATAGAGTAGAAAGTCATGCATCTCCATAGCTAGTAGCTCATTCCAAGAAGGGTTTAATAAGTGGTTTAGGGGATAAGTCCATTTCTCTTTATTTCCTTTTCCTTTATTAGTCATGCTAGGTAGTAGGAAACATAACAAGACTCCATTTGCAGGTTGCACTATGCTTTGACCTTTTTTTGAATTAAACTAACCCTAAAACCATTTTTTTTGAATTTAATCACTTAGAAAAAGAAAAATGTGGCTAATTATATGTTAACCAAAATTTCCAATTTCATATGGTAAATCAATCCAAGATACACAAGTATGCCAAATTTTAGATCAATTGGTCAAGGTTTAAGCCATGAACTAGCTAAATCCCATGATTTGACCACATGTCGAGGGCAAAAATGAGCAGTGCTATGCAACTAGGTGCATGACCATAGAAACTTGAAATAACACATACATTATGGGATTATCCAACATAAAAACTTAGGACCGTCACACTAGTTCGAATTCAATACAAACATTGACAGTAGTTCAAATTTATCATACAAATTCAAATTAATAATGCAAATCTCGGACCCCTGGATTTACGGTCCGGAAAATTCTCGTTATGCATACATTTCACGTTCCCATGATCAGTGATCAGTGATCATAACCGACTAGTATCATTACATCATCCATTAAGTAGCGATTACATAAGCTTACAATATGGCCAATATGGCGATTACATCACAAATAGTGGAAGTATTCAATCGCATAGCCGATGTCATGCCTTAACCTATAGGCAACTGACTGGGAAGACGACATGGCTCACATAGACATCAACAACCTCCATCGCTTCTCTTGCTTCTGAAAATGTAGCCAAGGAAATAGCCAGGGACAAAGCCGGTGAGTACTTTGAATTTACTCGCAAACCACCTTAAGAGGATAATAATAAAGGATATGCAATATGGCTGTGGTAGGATGGCTTCATAAGAGGCTCTTTTATAAATTAGTTTCTCTTGTAGATATAGCATGTCTCTAAATCTTTGTTGAAAAACTTTTGTAAAATATTTGGACATCTTTTTGAAAAGTTTTAGAAAACACTAGGATTGGGTCACCCATTTGTTTCTTCCTTCCGGTCATCCCATGACCAAACTTATTTTTGTAGGGGTTCGTAGCATGGAAAACAAAAATTTCTATCGCATACAAACAAACAAGCCAAGATCTATCCACTGGAGTGTAGCAACGAGTCGATAGAATAACTCACCCTCGAAGATTCCAAAGTGTTTAACGAGAGCGGATTCTCGTGGGTGATGTAGTCGTACTCTTCCCGATCTCAAGATCGTGTAGACGATCCTTCCGGCGCTGCGTTCCGGCAGCGCTTCCGCAGTCGGTCACACGTTCGGTACTCGATGAAGACCTTCCTCTCCCTTGTTCCAACAGGCAGCGGAGGTTGTAGCACTCTCCTCGCGATTCCCGCAGCACGACAACATGGTACCGGAAGTAGAGGGAGATCTCGCAGGGCTTCGCCTTAAGCCGGAGCGAGTATGGTGGACTATGAGAGAGGCCTCGGTGATCTAGGGTTTAGAAACACCAAGGAGAGGGAGCTAGGCCGACGGCTAGGGCTTGGGGAAGCCCAAGTCGGCGGCTAGGGTTTGCCCTAGGCGGCGGCAACAGCAGGAGGTGGTGGCGCCGGCGGCTTGGGGCTAGGGTTTGGAGGGTGCAAGGTGTAGTCTTGGAGGGGCAGCCCTGCTGTAGAGGTCCCAACCTTCAATAAGGTAGAGATCCCTGTGTTTACAATGCTAGTCCCTCGATCAATAGCTAGCATCCACAGTTAAGATGTAATATCAAGAAACAAAGGTCATAATATAACTTTATAACAGGGAATAACATAATTTTATTACATCTTACATAGCTCTTTGGCTATTACATTACATTGCAGCAGAAAATCTATAAGCATGGGGTCCTTCATCTTCAAAGTGCCACAGGCAAACATGTTGGTTGTAGACTTGTAATCCTAATCAATCAATCTTCACTAAAATCAATCAAACCTGCAACATTACAAGTTACAGCCACAAGGGTCAATACATTTTAATTGTATTGGCAAGTTTCACTATTATGTGGAATATAAGTGGATCCTATCATTACATGCATATTTGGCTAAGTAGAGTTTTAGGATCATTTGCAGAAAGCAATAATTTATCCTATCTTTTCAAAATGGTTTTGTTCCTTTTGTCAAATCTTTCTGAACTCCTTGGTAAATCCCCAAGGGTTTCAAGTCTTTGTCAAAATCTCTTGAGCTCCTTGGTAAATCCCCAAGTGCTTCAAGTTTTTATCAAAATCCCTTGAGCTCCTTGGTACCCCCAAGTGCTGCAAGTTTTTATCCAAATCTCTTGAGCTCCTTGGTACCCCCAAGGGCTGCAAGTCTTCTGTTATCACTTTAAAGTTTTTCTTTTAGAAATTGGAATGTCGAGATTTCCCATAGCTTCAAGCTTTAGTTGCTCAGTATTGTCCATAACCGGGGACATGGCTAAGTACTTAGATTTTATTATCTTCTGCAGAAGTTGTACACTTTACCCACATGACACAATCTCATCTTGTTGCCACCAGTGGCCACTGGATAAGTACTCACCAAGATGGAGTACTGACAGATTGAGAATGTGACGAAGTCTTTCCAAAGGTTCCTCCCATACATCATTGCTAGCTTGTCTTCAGTCACCCATGTAGGGTTTCGAGTTCCCTCATTTTCAGTAACCTGAAGACAATGCATGGGTCTTCCCAATGTAGTTGACCAAGCCAGAGCCATATGTAGCATGTGGCTGTACACGAAAGCCACAATTGGAGAAACATGTTCAATCTCTAAGTTCCTTGGTGGTTTTCTTTTGGTGGACAACACAAAGAGATTGCCATAGACATGGTTCCTTTTGTTGCCACCTTGTCCAAAACTTGAGTAACCTTGTCCACCCAGGTGGTTCATTGAGTACTTGTTTTATTATATAAAACATAAGTCCTTTTCTCAACTTCAAAAAAATCTCAACATGTATCTCTTCTCAAAATATATAGCATGGCTAAGCAATTTACAACTACATTGTTTTCACTAAGGAATATATAGGGTATCCTATTAGGATTTAGCATAACATAAGTATAGAAGTTCTTTTCATGCATGTGTCAAAATCCACTAAGTATAATGAAAATAGTAGGACTTTAGATGATAGTGTCACTTGCCTTTTGGTAGGGAATGTTGGTTCACTTCTTGATCTTGCTAGTTTCACACTTTTCTAACTTCACTACAAATCAATCAAGCAAACACAAAATCAACTTGCATTCCAACCAATATTCAAACAATACATCACACACATAAAATAATAGGAACTAAGTCATGCATGCAAGCATGCAAAAGATAGTTTTATTTGCAAAGGTGGTTTCTACTAGGCTCTAAACTTTGTGAGGTTCAAAGTGGTCATTTTCCAAAGTGGCAAAGTCATTTGCAAAAGGTTTTTATCTATAAACCATTTTTAAATCCAATCAATATTTTATGTGGTGGAAAATGTTTTTATCAAAGCAAAAACTTTATGTTGTTTCACCAAATAAGTTGTTACTTCTCAAAACTTGGTGTTTAGGGTCAGTAGGTTTGATTCAAATCATTTTCCCAAAGTTTTTACTCCAAAAACATTTTCATAACAAAATCAATATTTTTATTTGACTAAAAATAGGCTAATTCAAGTTTTTATTACTAAACTTCACAAAATCCATTTTTAAATCCATGGGTTGGTTCCTAGGGTCAGTAAGTTCACCACAAACCAATTTGCAAAGATTTCATCCTTAAAATCATTTTGGAATAATTTTTCTAACCTAAACAAGCATACAAATGTTTCTGCAAAAACAAACATTTTACCAGAAGCTTTTTACTAAACACATTGCATGGTTGTCTAGGGCTTGTTCCACTGATTCCATTGATATAAAATTTGCAATTTTTGGACGTGTGGATCAAAAGTTACAAGGTTTTCAAATCTGCATCTAAATCAGATTCAAACTTTGTTTTTAAACAGAACTGGTGCCACGCGGCGTGTTCTCATTGGGCGGTACCGCTTCGGTCGGATCGTGCTTGCTGGGCCGTAGGATCTAACTTAGATCGAGCGGCGCAGAGGCACACGATACCCCTTCGTCTATGTTCTATCACAGCCACACGATATTGATCTAACGGATACAATCAACTGGCCACTAACTGGCGGCGGTGCGCGGCGGCAGACGGCGGCGACGGTCGGACGATGTGCTATCGGCGGCTACAGGAAGCAATCGAGGAAACGAGGATGCTCACCGTGATCGCAGGGATGTGGTGATGCTTGAGGCGTGGTCGGTTGGTCGAGGGGCGCACGGGCGTGGAAGTAATCGCTCGTCGGAGTGGGGGACGGCGTCGGGCGGCTCTGGTCGTTGTCGAGGGCGGTGCTGCGTTTTGCCCCGAGGGAAAACAAAGGCGCGGTTAGATGCGGCCGAGTGTGGCGAGTGCAGGAGCATGAACGAGAGAGCGTGGGGCAGTCTGGGCTTACCAGGGAAGTTCGCCGGAGAAAGCAGCAACAGGCGCAGCCCAACTAGCCCACCCGGCTCCTCTCTCTCTCTCTCGCACGCGCAGACGCACCCACGCGGTCACTGACGCTCGGACCCCACTCCCTCTCTGCTTATTTCGCTGACAAGCGGGCCCCGTCCACGTCATCGTCGTCTTCCCCAAAATCCCGCGCACGAACTCCGCCGCTGCCCGTTGCTGCTTTGATTCCGCGAGGTAAATGGCATTGAATCACTGGGCGTTTCTTGTCGAGCCTCTGGCTACTTAATCCCCTCTCTCTCGCGACCATTTCCCCTCAACCAATTCCCCCTTCACGCCCCCAGGCTGCTCGCAACTCGCTCGACGCCGCCGCTGTTCCGACGTCCGCGCCGACGAATTCCGGTGAGCACCGTGTCCCCCTCTATCCCTGACTCATGCTATCAAGCTCAGCAACTCCTTGCGCATCTACTGACACACCCTGTTTGTTCTCGCATGGTCTGTAGCTTCGGCAACGACTTGGACCGAGCGCCGCCGCTCTCTGCACGAACTCCGGCGACCTCTCCCCGTAAGTACCAGCCGCCCCTTGCCCTCTACCTGATACGCCTAGGACCCCCATCGTCTTGCGCATCTAACGGTGGCCTCCTTTTGACTTAGCGCGACGCAGAACCTCGCCAACGTCGACAGCAGCCGCACCCGACGCATTCGCGAACTCCGGCGAGGAATCTCCGACGACCCCATGCGCCCCTTTCAAAGCCACCGCCACGTCGAGCTTCAGCACACCACCGCGGTTCTGGTAAGCCTCTTCCCCCACTCCCGCGCGACCTAGAACGCCAGCGCCACCGCTGACAGACGCGCCGCTGCCAGTCGCCGCCGCTAGCGCCTCTCATCTTTGGTCAAGGCGTTCAGGAACGTTAGATGTAGATCCTACGGCTGAAATTAGAACTTAAGCGAAGAGGTATGCGCGCATCTGAGCCACCAGATCTGACTTAAATCCTACAGCTCCCAGAGCTCGATCCGTCCGAACCGGTACGGGCCAATAGGAAACAGATGCGTGGCTAGGGTTTGAGTTTAAAAACAGATTTGAATCAGATTTAGATCCAATTTTGAATAGCTATAACTTTTGATCCACACGTTAGAATTTGACAAATTTTATACCGTTGGAATCAGGAGAACAAGCCCTTTCCATTTATGCAATGTGTTTAATGTTTAGTTTCTATTAAAATGATTTTATTTGCAGAAACTTGTTTAGGACTATTTTGAGTATAGAAATTGTTTAGGAATTTGTTTTAGTGCTAAATAAACTTGGTTTAGCAAGTTTTTGACTTGTTATGATTCAGTATCATGCACTTGCTTGGTTGAGTTTTAAAAATCATCACTTAGCATTATTGCATGCATGCATATTTTTTTTTGTGTGTTTGTATATATTGTGTGTAATTTGTTGCTACCATTCTTTGTGTAGACTTTGGTGCTAGTGATTGTGATTGTGAAGAGTGCTACTCTCCCAACTACCAAGGCAAGTGGTACTTCATGAATATTTACATCCCTATACTTTTATACAAGCATTAGAAATATTTTTGCTAAGTCATGCATGTTACTATTTTTGCCAAATGCCATGTTGGGAAATCCTAAGTAGTTATAGAATTGCTAGGAAATTCCTAAGTTAAGTTACGATGCCATGCTTAGCCTAGCTAGTAGCAAACAAGGGTTGGTAAAGTATATACATGCTATGATGAAAATATTTCTAAGTCTTTGGACTTATGTTTTTCTTAATAAAACAACTAAGTCAATGAATCACCTGGGTGGAATGGGACTTGATTGGTGGTTTTTGGTTGAGTGGTTACACAAGGCCCATGGATATGGTTTACCTTGTGTATCTCACTTGTGGTATGCCACCCAGGAACAAAGGGATTTTAGAGGCCAAGTGTTGAGAAGCTTATAGTGCAGCCACTTGGCAATATGGGCTCTGCCTAGATCACATAAGTTGCTAGAACTTAGCCATTTGGACAGTTGGTGGTAGTGGGAATGATAGGTTGGAGCGCGTCCATTTGGTCTAAGGAAAGGCTTCTGAAAGGTCCTGTCTTGGGAAACCAAGTCTGGTGGGGAAAGTGCACAACCTCTGCAGATGGAAAAATCTAAGTACTTTGCCAAGTCCATGGCAATGGACAACTTGAGCATCAAGACATGGAAGCTATCAAGAATCTCATGACTCCAACTTCTAAGTAAAACTTGTGGGTGAACAAGGGTGAAGGACCTCAATGTCTATTGATGGTTTCTTGGGAAAAGGTTTTGACAAAAGAAAAACTTAGTGATTTCAACTAATAGGAAAAACCTATTTTGAGCAAAGCAAGCCAAACTACACTTAGCCAAAATGCATATAGTAATATAGTCCACTTAAAATTTACTAAGGTATCACTTGCCAATACTATTCCAAAGTATTGACCCACTGTGGCTGTAACTTGTGATGTTGTAGGTTACTCTGATGAGGATTAGGTGTCATGAGTCTACACTCAACATGTTTGCCTGTGGCACATGAAGATGAAGACTTATGTTTATTTACTTATTCCAAACTCCTGTGTTAGGCCTGTGGCCTTGAGTTGTAAAGACTATGTTTAAACTCTGGAATGGATGTAATAAATGACCTTTGTATCTGTGTACTTCATCTTAAACTGTGGATGCTAGCAATGATCCAGGGACTAGCATTGCAATCACAGGGATCCTTTTCCTTTACAAAGGAGGGACCCCCAGAGCGTCGACTCCGACCACCTCTGAGCACCGCGGCGTCTGCTACTTTCTCCGGCGAACTTCCCTGGTAAGCCCAGACCGCCCCACGCTCTCTCATTCATGCTCCTGCACTCACCACACTCGGCCGGATCTAACCGCGCCTTTGTTTTCCCTCGGGGCAAACCGCAGCACCGCCCTCGACAACGACCAGAGCCGCCCGACGCCGTCCCCCACTCCGACGAGCGATTACTTCCACGCCAGTGCGCCCCTCGACCAACCGACCACGCCTCGAGCATCACCACGTCCCTGCGATCACGGTGAGCATCCTCGTTTCCTCTATTGCTTCCTGTAGCCGCCGATAGCACATCGTCCGACCGTCGCCGCCGTCTGCCGTCGCGCAGCGCCGCCAGTTAGTGGCCAGTTGATTGTATCCGTTAGATCAATATCGTGTGGCTGTGATAGAACATAGACGAAGGGGTATCGTGTGCCTCTGCGCCGCTCGATCTAAGTTAGATCCTACGACCCAGCAAGCACGATCCGACCGAAGCGGTACCGCCCAATGAGAACACGCCGCGTGGCACCAGTTCTGTTTAAAAACAAAGTTTGAATCTGATTTATATGCAGATTTGAAAATCTTGTAACTTTTGATCCACACGTCCAAAAATTGCAAATTTTATATCAATGGAATTAGTGGAACAAGCCCTAGCTAACCATGCAATGTGTTTAGTAAAAAGCTTCTGGTAAAATGTTTGATTTTGCAGAAACATTTGTATGCTTGTTTAGGTTAGAAAAATTATTCCAAAATAATTTTAAGGATGAAATCTTTGCAAATTGGTTTGTGGTGAACTTACTGACCCTAGGACCCAACCCATGAATTTAAAAATGGATTTTGTGAAGTTTAGTAATAAAAACTTGAATTAGCCTATTTTTAGTCAAATAAAAATATTGATTTTGTTATGAAAATGTTTTTGGAGTAAAAACTTTGGGAAAATGATTTGAATCAAACCTACTGACCCTAAACACCAAGTTTTGAGAAGTAACAACTTATTTGGTGAAACAACATAAAGTTTTTGCTTTGATAAAAACATTTTCCACCACATAAAATATTGATTGGATTTAAAAATGGTTTATAGATAAAACCCTTTTGCAAATGACTTTGCCACTTTGGAAAATGACCACTTTGAACCTTATAAAGTTTAGAGCCTAGTAGAAACCACCTTTGCAAATAAAACTATCTTTTGCATGCTTGCATGCATGACTTAGTTCCTATTATTTTATGTGTGTGATGTATTGTTTGAATATTGGTTGGAATGCAAGTTGATTTTGTGTTTGCTTGATTGATTTGTAGTGAAGTTAGAAAAGTGTGAAACTAGCAAGATCAAGAAGTGAACCAACATTCCCTACCAAAAGGCAAGTGACACTATCATCTAAAGTCCTACTATTTTCATTATACTTAGTGGATTTTGACACATGCATGAAAAGAACTTCTATACTTATGCTATGCTAAATCCTAATAGGATACCCTATATATTCCTTAGTGAAAACAATGTAGTTGTAAATTGCTTAGCCATGCTATATATTTTGAGAAGAGATACATGTTGAGATTTTTATGAAGTTGAGAAAAGGACTTATGTTTTATATAATAAAACAAGTACTCAATGAACCACCTGGGTGGACAAGGTTACTCAAGTTTTGGACAAGGTGGCAACAAAAGGAACCATGTCTATGGCAATCTCTTTGTGTTGTCCACCAAAAGAAAACCACCCAGGAACTTAGAGATTGAACATGTTTCTCCAATTGTGGCTTTCGTGTACAGCCACATGCTACATATGGCTCTGGCTTGGTCAACTACATTGGGAAGACACATGCATTGTCTTCAGGTTACTGAAAATGAGGGAACTCGAAACCCTACATGGGTGATTGAAGACAAGCTAGCAATGATGTATGGGAGGACCCTTTGGAAAGACTTCGTCACATTCTCAATCTGCCAGTACTCCATCTTGGTGAGTACTTATCCAGCGGCCACTGGTGGCAACAAGATGAGATTTTGTCATGTGGGTAAAGTGTACAACTTCTGTAGAAGATAATAAAATCTAAGTACTTAGCCGTGTCCCCGGTTATGGACAATACTGAGCAACTAAAGCTTGAAGTTATGGGAAATCTCGACATTCCAATTTCTAAAAGAAAAACTTTAAAGTGATAACAAAAGACTTGCAGCCCTTGGGGGTACCAAGGAGCTCAAGAGATTTGGATAAAAACTTGCAGCACTTGGGGGTACCAAGGAGCTCAAGGGATTTTGATAAAAACTTGAAGCACTTGGGGATTTACCAAGGAGCTCAAGAGATTTTGACAAATACTTGAAACCCTTGGGGATTTACCAAGGAGTTCAGAAAGATTTGACAAAAGGAACAAAACCATTTTGAAAAGATAGGATAAATTATTGCTTTCTGCAAATGAGCCTAAAACTCTACTTAGCCAAATATGCATGTAATGATAGGATCCACTTATATTCCACATAATAGTGAAACTTGCCAATACAATTCAAATGTATTGACCCTTGTGGCTGTAACTTGTAATGTTGCAGGTTTGATTGATTTTAGTGAAGATTGATTGATTAGGATTACAAGTCTACAACCAACATGTTTGCCTGTGGCACTTTGAAGATGAAGGACCCCATGCTTATAGATTTTCTGCTGCAATGTAATGTAATAGCCAAAGAGCTATGTAAGATGTAATAAAATTATGTTATTCCCTGTTATAAAGTTATATTATGACCTTTGTTTCTTGATATTACATCTTAACTGTGGATGCTAGCTATTGATCGAGGGACTAGCATTGTAAACACAGGGATCTCTACCTTATTGAAGGTTGGGACCTCTACAGATGGTATCGGAGCATTGTGTGCCTGTAGGATTTGTAACCCTAGGATTGGACAAAAACCCTTAGAAAAATAGGAGTTGTATTTGTTCCAAAACTTATTTACAAACAACCTTGTAAACTCTTTCCTTAACCATTTTGGTTTTGATTCTACATCTGTTCTATTTCAACTTGATGGAAAAACCTACCCCATGGCCAAAGAATTCACCATGTGAAAAGGACTTCTTCAACTCTAATGACTTCAACTTCTTCAACTCTAATGACTTCGACATCTTCAGCATATTCACCAAGGACTTCAACCTTAGATACCATTAAGGACAAGTGAGACAAGAAATCTTGCTCAAGATTTGGAGACTAAGGAAAGACAAGTTAGAAGGAGCCCACATCACTTGAAGATTAGTGACCAAGAATTTTTCCTAAGGAAACCATGATCTCATGCAAGAAGAATCAACCAAGAAGGATGGAAAGATCCCAAGTGAACCATATAGATGGACCACCATATTTTGTTTAAGTCAAACACACCAACTTATGTGGTGTAACAAAAATATTTTGTTGTCTAAAAATATGCTTGAACTTTGTTGTGTGAGTGAAAAGTTGTTTGTGAATGCTTGCACATTGCTTGTGTGAATTGTGATGTATGTGATTAGAATTATTTCCTTAGAAATATCTTGCCTATTGTAATCTCAATTCAACCCAAACAGATGACTACTCCAAGAGACTCCAACATCAAGGTTGATGACACCAACACCAACCAAGAGGACAACATGGAGGAACTCATAGGAACCCAAAACCAGTTGAACCAAATGACAGCTCAATTCATAGCCAACACCAGTGGGGAAGATCCAACCCTGCAAAAGTTTTTGGAAGACCAAGCTCAAATGTTGCATAAGGTGACAGACCAAATGCTCAACATGGAAAGCAACTTCAAGGATGACAAGGATGTTATTCTAAAAGGAACCAAATCTTCCAATATTTGTGGAGACAAGGATCACACTACTAAGGAGCATGGAGATCAATGCCCTAACTGTGAAGAGAAACATCCAGTTGACCAATGTCCCACCTCTCAAGCTACTTGCTACCTATGTGAAGGAAACAATCATGTCCCTATCCAATGCCTCATCTATTCCATAGTTGAACAAAGGAAACAAGGTGGAGTGCAACAAATGATTGCAAACTATCAAGAGGGATCCAAGTCAACCAAGAAGAATGAGGACAAAGGAAAAGCTCCACTTATACCTCCATGCAATACAACCCAATTCAAAGGACCAAAGAAGAGGCATATGAATTATCCAAAGAGCAATAGAAGGTCCAAGAAACATGTAGACATTCCTACCTACCAGATAACATATGAACAACATGAACTAGATGCACTCCTAGCTTTGGAGAAGCCCAAAACGAAAAAGAAGGACAAAAGCCATGTGCAATGTCATCATTGTAAAGAAATGGGACACTATTCCAGTGAATGTCCAGAGAAACAGCAGTATAAAGAGATTGGCCAAGTATGGTGCAACAACTGCAAAGGACTAGGTCATTATGCAGCAACTTGTCCACAAGAGACACATGAAGAACTCAAAGTTATCATATGTTTCAATTGCAAAAACCCAGGACATTATGCAAGAAATTGTCCAGAAAAGATGAAGAACAAAATAAACAAGCCTGATCTCAGCCTTGTCACATGTACCAAGTGTGGAAACAAAGGACACTATGCAGATGTTTGCCCAGAGAAGTTTCCCCAAGATCCCAAGCAAGCCAACATGTAATTTAGTTGGAAATTTTTTTAAGGGTGGTAGTACCCTAGATGCTTTGAGCCTACTTGTAACCCTAGCCTTCCCAAATCTCGGGACGAGATTTATTTTAAGGGTGGTAGCCTGTCACATCCCAAGATTTTCCAAATCTTGTAATGTGAAAAATAAATGAATAAAATAAAACTTTGTTGATTTTCAGGGTGAGAAGAAACTTTTGAATCCAATTGGAAACCTTCAAACCTATTTTGAACAAATAAATCCAAAAAGGATTTATAAAGATAAACAATTAATAAAGAAAATTTTAAACATTTGGAATTACTATTTTAGATATTTTAATAAAAAGATTTGGTTTTCAAATGAAAAGGTAGAAATTTAAATAAGGATTATTTTATAGAGCCAGATTAAAACTTGGCCAAGACTTTGAAATAAAATATTTATATTTGATAAAAATAGTAAAGGTTTGTTTAAAAATAAAATAATAAGGATTTAATATCCAAGTTTAATAAAAATAAAGGTTTTACTATTTTTAAGTAAACATCAAAACTTATTTATTTATTTTAAACTAGTTTTCCAAGTATTCTTTATTTCCAAATAAAACCTACTGATTTGGTTTTGAAAATATTTAAATTTCAAAAGGACATTTTAAATAAATCAAATCCTATTTGATTTAATAAACAAGGTCTATTTATTTAATTAATAATGGACCCTAAAATAAAAAATATATTATTTTTGTTTTTGGGACTTTGGTTTATGTTGTTAAACAGAACCAAAAACTCAATACAAAGTTTGGTGAAAGTTTGATTTGATTTGAGTGTTTGATTGTTGTTTGAATTTCAAAACAGAAAATAGATATGGAAAAAAGAAAAAGTATCCAGAAAGAAAAAAATGAAAACAAACCTGACCCAGCCCACCTGGCCCAGGAAGCCCAACTCCAGCCCAGCTCCTCTTCCCCACGCACGAAAACGTTTTCCACCTGAACACGTACCCGCAGAGCGACTGCCGAGTGGCCCCTCTTCCCCTCTCTCTCCCCCACTGACGACAGGACCCCACAGCACTGTTCGTCGTTTCCACCCGCCGCTGACCACGCCCGGCCGTTCCTGCCGTTGAATGCTCGCGTTAATTCGCCGTAACGCCGCAGTGATTCCGCTCTGCAAATGCGTCCTTTTAATCGCCTGCGCCTTCTCCTCCTTTCCCCTCAAACACCGTTGCACGAGAGCCACCAGGCTGCCCTGAATCAGATTTACACCGCCACTGCTCCGACGAACATCCCCAGTAAATTCCGGCCGAACCTCGCTGCCCCTTGCCTTCCTAAGCACACCGTCGTGATCCCCACTCACAGGCGCATCTGTCTGTACCTCCCATTCACCTGTGGGCGCCCCAGAGCGTCGACTCCGACCACCTCTGAGCACCGCCGTGTCTGCTACTTTCTCCGGCGAACTTCCCTGCTAATCCCAGACCGCCCCACGCTCTCTCGTTCATGCTCCTGCACTCGCCACACTCGGCCGCATCTAACCGCGCCTTTGTTTTCCCTCGGGGCAAACCGCAGCACCACCCTCGGCAACGAACAGAGCCGCCCGACGCCGTCCCCCACTCCGACGAGCGATTACTTCCACGCCAGTGCGCCCCTCGACCAACCGACCACGCCTCGAGCATCACCACATCCCTGCGATCACGGTGAGCATCCTCGTTTCCTCTTTTGCTTCCTGTAGCCGCCGATAGCACATCGTCCGACCGTCGCCGCCGTCTGCCGCCGCGCAGCGCCGCTAGTTAGTGGCCAGTTGATTGTATCCGTTAGATCAATATCGTGTGGCTGTGATAGAACATAGACGAAGGGGTATCGTGTGCCTCTGCGCTGCTCGATCTAAGTTAGATCCTACGGCCCAGCAAGCACGATCCGACCGAAGCGGTACCGCCCAATGAGAACACGCCGCGTGGCACCAGTTCTGTTTAAAAACAAAGTTTGAATCTGATTTAGATGCAGATTTGAAAACCTTGTAACTTTTGATCCACACGTCCAAAAATTGCAAATTTTATATCAATGGAATCAGTGGAACAAGCCCTAGCCAACCATGCAATGTGTTTAGTAAAAAGCTTCTGGTAAAATGTTTGTTTTTGCAGAAACATTTGTATTCTTGTTTAGGTCAGAAAAATTATTCCAAAATGATTTTAAGGATGAAATCTTTGCAAATTGGTTTGTGGTGAACTTACTGACCCTAGGAACCAACCCATGGATTTAAAAATGGATTTTGTGAAGTTTAGTAATAAAAACTTGAATTAGCCTATTTTTATTCAAATAAAAATATTGATT
This sequence comes from Avena sativa, assembly GCA_916181665.1. NCBI lineage: Eukaryota > Viridiplantae > Streptophyta > Magnoliopsida > Poales > Poaceae > Avena > Avena sativa. The sequence continues at coordinate 163,876,952 of OV702282.1, forward strand.
TTGTTATGAAAATGTTTTTGGAGTAAAAACTTTGGGAAAATGATTTGAATCAAACCTACTGACCCTAAACACCAAGTTTTGAGAAGTAACAACTTATTTGGTGAAACAACATAAAGTTTTTGCTTTGATAAAAACATTTTCCACCACATAAAATATTGATTGGATTTAAAAATGGTTTATAGATAAAACCCTTTTGCAAATGACTTTGCCACTTTGGAAAATGACCACTTTGAACCTTACAAAGTTTAGAGCCTAGTAGAAACCACCTTTGCAAATAAAACTATCTTTTGCATGCTTGCATGCATGACTTAGTTCCTATTATTTTATGTGTGTGATGTATTGTTTGAATATTGGTTGGAATGCAAGTTGATTTTGTGTTTGCTTGATTGATTTGTAGTGAAGTTAGAAAAGTGTGAAACTAGCAAGATCAAGAAGTGAACCAACATTCCCTACCAAAAGGCAAGTGACACTATCATCTAAAGTCCTACTATTTTCATTATACTTAGTGGATTTTGACACATGCATGAAAAGAACTTCTATACTTATGCTATGCTAAATACTAATAGGATACCCTATATATTCCTTAGTGAAAACAATGTAGTTGTAAATTGCTTAGCCATGCTATATATTTTGAGAAGAGATACATGTTGAGATTTTTATGAAGTTGAGAAAAGGACTTATGTTTTATATAATAAAACAAGTACTCAATGAACCACCTGGGTGGACAAGGTTACTCAAGTTTTGGACAAGGTGGCAACAAAATGAACCATGTCTATGGCAATCTCTTTGTGTTGTGCACCAAAAGAAAACCACCCAGGAACTTAGAGATTGAACATGTTTCTCCAATTGTGGCTTTCGTGTACAGCCACATGCTACATATGGCTCTGGCTTGGTCAACTACATTGGGAAGACCCATGAATTGTCTTCAGGTTACTGAAAATGAGGGAACTCGAAACCCTACATGGGTGACTGAAGAAAAGCTAGCAATGATGTATGGGAGGACCCTTTGGAAAGACTTCGTCACATTCTCAATCTGCCAGTACTCCATCTTGGTGAGTACTTATCCAGCGGCCACTGGTGGCAATAAGATGAGATTGTGTCATGTGGGTAAAGTGTACAACTTCTGCAGAAGATAATAAAATCTAAGTACTTAGCCTTGTCCCCGGTTATGGAAAATACTGAGCAACTAAAGCTTGAAGCTATGGGAAATCTCGACATTCCAATTTCTAAAAGAAAAACTTTAAAGTGATAACAAAAGACTTGCAGCCCTTGGGGGTACCAAGGAGCTCAAGAGATTTGGATAAAAACTTGCAGCACTTGGGGTACCAAGGAGCTCAAGGGATTTTGATAAAAACTTGAAGCACTTGGGGATTTACCAAGGAGCTCAAGAGATTTTGACAAATACTTGAAACCCTTGGGGATTTACCAAGGAGTTCAGAAAGATTTGACAAAAGGAACAAAACCATTTTGAAAAGATAGGATAAATTATTGCTTTCTGCAAATGAGCCTAAAACTCTACTTAGCCAAATATGCATGTAATGATAGGATCCACTTATATTCCACATAATAGTGAAACTTGCCAATACAATTCAAATGTATTGACCCTTGTGGCTGTAACTTGTAATGTTGCAGGTTTGATTGATTTTAGTGAAGATTGAGTGATTAGGATTACAAGTCTACAACCAACATGTTTTCCTGTGGCACTTTGAAGATGAAGGACCCCATGCTTATAGATTTTCTGCTGCAATGTAATGTAATAGCCAAAGAGCTATGTAAGATGTAATAAAATTATGTTATTCCTGGTTATAAAGTTATATTATGACCTTTGTTTCTTGATATTACATCTTAACTGTGGATGCTAGCTATTGATCGAGGGACTAGCATTGTAAACACAGGGATCTCTACCTTATTGAAGGTTGGGACCTCTACAGATGGATGGGAGGTACGGACAGATGCGCCTGTGAGTGGGGTCATGACGGTGTGCTTAGGAAGGCAAGGGGCAGCGAGGTTCGGCCAGAATTTACTGGGGATGTTCGTCGGAGCAGTGACGGTGTAAATCTGATTCAGGGCAGCCTGGTGGCTCTCGTGCAACGGTGTTTGAGGGGAAAGGAGGAGAAGGTGCAGGCGATTAAAAGGACGCATTTGCAGAGCGGAATCACTGCGGCATTACGGCGAATTAACGCGAGCATTCAACAGAAGGAACGGCCGGGCGTGGTCAGCGGTGGGTGGAAACGACGAACAGTGTTGTGGGGTCCTGTCGTCAGTGGGGGAGAGAGAGGGGAAGAGGGGCCACTCGTCAGTCGCTCTGCGGGTACGTGTTCAGGTGGAAAACGTTTCGTGCGTGGGGAAGAGGAGCTGGGCTGGAGTTGGGCTTCCTGGGCCAGGTGGGCTGGGTCAGGTTTGTTTTCATTTTTTTCTTTCTGGATACTTTTTCTTTTTTCCATATCTATTTTCTGTTTTGAAATTCAAACAACAATCAAACACTCAATTCAAATCAAACTTTCACCAAACTTTGTATTGAGTTTTTGGTTCTATTTAACAACATAAACCAAAGTCCCAAAAACAAAAATAATATTTTTTTTTATTTTAGGTTCCATTATTAATTAAATAAATAGACCTTGTTTATTAAATCAAATAGGATTTGATTTATTTAAAATCTCCTTTTGAAATTTAAATATTTTCAAAACCAAATCAGTAGGTTTTATTTGGAAATAAAGAATACTTGGAAAACTTGTTTAAAATAAATAAATAAGTTTTGATGTTTAATTAAAAATAGTAAAACCTTTATTTTTATTAAACTTGGATATTAAATCCTTATTATTTTATTTTTAAACAAACCTTTACTATTTTTATCAAATAGAAATATTTTATTTCAAAGGCTTAGCCAAGTTTTAATCTGGCTCTATAAAATAATCCTTATTTAAATTTCTACCTTTTCATTTGAAAACCAAATCTTTTTATTAAAAGATCTAAAATAGTAATTCCAAATGTTTAAAATTTTCTTTATTAATTGTTTATCTTTATAAATCCTTTTTGGATTTATTTGTTCAAAATAGGTTTGAAGGTTTCCAATTGGATTCAAAAGTTTCTTCTCACCCTCAAAATCAACAAAGTTTTATTTTATTCATTTATTTTTCACATTACAAGATTTGGAAAATCTTGGGATGTGACACCTGCCCCTCCTTATATAGGTGGAGGGCACTGGCGAAGGGGAGGGGAGTCCCTCTGCAACTTGGCTTCCAAGGCCGGCGGGTGGAGGGAGAGGAACTCCTCCCCAATTAGGTTTCCTACTCTCCCTCCACCAAGCAAACTTGCCGTTTGACTTTTCAAATTGGCGTTTGACTTTTCAAACTAGGATTTGATTTATCCCTTTATTTTGCTCAGCGATGACACCTAGTACAAGATGCAACTATCCAACTTGTTATGACACATTCATGTACCCTTCCCCTCCGGAGTGCCGGACCTTCCGGAACCTTCTAGAACATTCCCGATGAAAACACCGGAACCATTCTCCAACCCCGAAACAGGACTTTCCTTATATGAATCTTATTCTCCGGACCATTCCGGATCTCCTCGTGATATCCCGGATCCCATCCGAGACTCCGAACAACATTCAGTCTCTTACTCATCATTCCATAACTACTCAACAAGATCGAATCCTTAAGTGTGTCTCCCTACGGTTCGTGAATTACGCAGAAATGATCGAGACACTTCTCCGAACAATAACCAATAGAGGAATCTGGAAATTCATATGGCTCCCACATATTTCTACGATTACTTTGCGATCGAATGAACCACTTACATATGATACCAATTTCCCTTTGTCTCACGATAGTTTACTTATCCGAGGTTATGATCGTCGGTATCTCTGCATACCTAGTTCAACCTCGTTACTGATAACTACTCTTTTCTTGTTCCCGTGATATGTGATCCCTTGTGAGCCAGTCACATGCTTGCAAGCCAATTGGATGACTTTTCACCAAGAGGGCCCAGAGTATATCTATCCATCATATGGATGGACAAATCCCACTCTTGATCCATGTGTCTCAACCAATACTTTCCGAACACTCAATGACACCTTTATAGCCACCCAGTTACGGTGTGGTGTTTGATGTCATCAAAGCATCCTTCCGGTGAAGGTGATATGCATGATCTCATGGTCGAAGGAATTAGGTTACTATGTATCAGAAAGCATATAGCAATTGAACTATTAAAATGACTTGATCTTTATGCTACGCTTATCTATAGGAGTATGTCCACCATATCATTCTCCTAATGATATGATCTTGTTGTTAATAACATCTCAATGTTCATGATAGGGAAACCACAATCATTTATTAACCAACAATCTAGTATTATGAAGAGGCTTTACTAGGGACTTCAATTTAAGTTTACAAATCACACAAGTATTAATGTTTCCTTGTTAATACTATTATAGCATTAATGTAAACATTTATCATAAACACAAAGATATAATAATAACTACATTTATTATTATTCCCTCTAGGGCATATCTCCAACAGTCTCCCACTTGCACTAGAGTCATCTAATCTAGATTACATGGTAATATACCGAACACCCATGGCAGTTTGGTGCTGGTCATGTTTTGCCCTCGGGAGAGGTTTAGTCAACGGATCCGCCACATTCATATCTGTGTGTACTTTGCAAATCTTTATGTCCCCATCTTGGACATGTTCTCGAATAACATGAAAACGTAGCTTGATGTGCTTCATCTTATTGTGTGACCTTGGTTCTTGCGCATTGGCTATGGCGCCCATGTTATCACAGTAGATAGACATTGGGTCCATCGCATTAGGAACCACACCCAGCTCTGTAATGAACTCTTTCATCCATATCGCTTCTTGTGAAGCCTCCGAAGCAGCCATGTATTCCGATTCAGTTGAAGATCTCGCCACAATGCTTTGCTTTGTACTCCCCCAGCTAACTGCTGCACCATTCAAAGTAAATACGTATCCAGATTGTGATTTAGAATCATCCTTATCGGTGTTCCAACTAGCATCAGTGTAACCATTAACAACGAGCTGTTCATCACCTCCATAAGAAAGAACCATATCCTTAGTTCTTCTCAAGTACTTAAGGATGTTTTTGACCGCTGTCCAATGATCCACCCTGGATCACTTTGATATCTTCTAGTAAAACTAACAGCATATGCAATGTTGGTTCTAGTACATAGCATGGCATACATTAGAGATCCTATGGCTGAGGCATAGGGAGTCTTACTCATCCTTTCTCTATCTTCTGCCGCTGCTGGACTTTGAGTTTTACTCAAGGTCGTATTGGGCAACATGGGCAAGAACCCTTTCTTGCTATCTTCCATTCCAAACCTCTTTAGAACTTTGTCCAAATATGTACTTTGTGACAATGATATTAGGCGTCTCAATCTATCTCTATAAATCTTTATGCCTAATATGTAAGCTGCTTAGCCAATATCTTTCATTGAAAAACTATTATTCAAATATTCCTTGACACTATTAAGAAGGTCTACATCATTCCCAATCAACAATATGTCATCTACATATAGTATTAAGAATGCTACAGAGCTCCCACTCACTTTCTTGTAAATACAAGCTTCTCCATAAGTTTGTATAAAACCAAAACTTTTGATTACCTTATCAAAACGTTGATTCCAACTTCGGGATGCTTGCTTCAATCCATATATGGACCGTTGAAGTTTGCATACCTTGTTAGCATCTTTAGGATCGACAAAACCTTTGGGTTGCATCATATACAACTCTTCATCAATGTCTCCATTGAGGAACGCTGTTTTGACATCCATCCTCACAGACTTTAGCTTCGCTACTGGTGAGAAAGTCTCATCGTAGTCAACTCCTTGAATTTGTCGAAACCCTTTTGCGACAAGTCGAGCTTTATAGACAGTAACATTACCATCAGCATCTGTTTTCTTCTTGAAAATCCATTTGTTCTTGACAGCCTTCCGGCCATCCGGTAAGTCCACCAAAGTCCATACTTGGTTTTCGTACATGGATCCAATTTCGGATTTCATGGCTTCTTGACATTTATTGGAATCTGGGCTCATCATCGCTTCCTCATACGTCGCAGGGTCATCGGTGTTGTCCACCAACATGACACTCATAACGGGATCATACCAATCATGAGTGGTACGAGTTCTCATTGACCTGCGAGGTTCTGTAGCAACTACAACCAAAGTTTCATGATCATCATCATTAGCTTCCTCTCTTATTGGCGCAGGCACCACAGGAACTTCTTCCGGTGCTGCGCTACTTGCAAGTTCGAGAGAAGGTTCAACAACCTCGTCGAGTTCTACTTTCCTTCCAGTCACTTCTTTCGAGTGAAATTCCTTCTCTAGAAAGGATCCATTCTTGGCAACGAAGATTTTTCCTTCGGATCTATGATAGAAGGTATACCCAATAGTTTACTTTGGGTATCCTATGAAGACGCATTTTTCCGCTTTGGGTTCAAGCTTGTCCGGCTGTAACTTATTTACATAGGCTTCGCAACCCCAAACTTTAAGAAATGACAATTTAGGTTTCTTCCCAAACCATAATTCATACGGTGTCGTTTCAACGGATTTAGATGGTGCCCTATTTAAAGTGAATGCGGCTGTTTCTAATGCATAACCCCAAAATGATAGCGGTAAATCTGTAAGTGACATCATAGAACGAACCATATCTAAGAGAGTTCGATTATGACGTTCAGACACACCATTACACTGTGGTGTTCCCGGCGGTGTCAATTGTGAAAGTATTCCGCATTTCTTCAAATGCTCGCCAAACTCGTAACTTAGATATTCACCTCCACGATCAGAACATAGAATTTTAATCTTCTTGTTATGTTGATTCTCCACCTCACTTTGAAACTCCTTAAACTTATCGAAAGTTTCGGATTTATGTTTCATGAAATAGACATACCCATATCTACTCAAGCCATCTGTGAAGGTGAGAACATAACGATAACCACCACGCGATGCTACACTCATTGGACCACACACATCGGTATGTATGATTGCCAATAAGTCTGTAGCTCGCTCCATCATACCAGAAAATGGAGTCTTAGTCATTTTACCCATCAGACATGCTTCGCATCTTTCAAGTGATTCAAGAAGTCCATTGGAATGGAGTTTCTTCATACGCTTCACTCCAATGTGACCAAGACGATAGTGCCACATATAGGTCGAGTTATCGTTCAATTTCAAACGTTTAGCTTCAATGTTATTAATATGTGTATTTCCACTATCAAGATTCAATAAGAATAGACCATCTATCAAAGGTGCATGTGCATAAAACATATCACTCATATAAATCGAACAACCATTATTCTCGGACTTAAACAAGTAACCGTCTCGCAATAAACAAAATCCCGATATAATGTTCATGCTTAACGCAGGCACCAAATAACAATTATTTAAGTATAAAACTAATCCCGATGGTTGATGAAGAGGTAGCATGCCGACCGTGATCACATCAACCTTTGATCCATTTCCTACGCGCATCATCACCTCGTTCTTCGCTAGCTTCCGTTTATTCTGCAGCACTTGTTTCGAGTTACAAATATGAGCAACCGAACCAGTATCAAATACCCAGGCACTACTACGAGTACTAGTGAGATACACATCAATAACATGTATATCGGATATACCTTTCTTCTTGATGTTGCCGTTCTTCAAATCAGCCAAGTACTTTGGGCAATTCCGCTTCCAGTGACCTTCTCCCTTGCAGTAAAAGCACTCAGTATTAGGCTTAGGTCCAGCCTTGGTCTTCTTCGTCGGTGCGGTAACTTTCTTACCACCCTTCTTGAAGTGTCCCTTTTGCTTAGACTTGCCTTTCTTGAATTTGGTGGTCTTATTGACCATCAACACTTGGTGCTCTTTCTTGATCTCCACTTCTGCAGATTTCAACATGGAGAAGAGTTCTGGCAACTGCTTGTTCATGCTTTGCATATTGTAGTTCATCACAAAGTTCTTGTAACTTGGTGGTAGTGATTGGAGGACACGGTAAATCCCCAAAGCATTAGGAATCACTATACCCAAGCTTTGGAGTTTGTTTGCGTGCCCAGACATCTTAAGCACATGCTCACTGGCGGAGCTGCCCTCTTCCATCTTGTAGTTAAAGAACTTTTCAGAAGCCTCATACCTCTCAACTGCCGTGTGAGTCTCAAATATCAGTTTGAGTTCACGGACAATATCATGTGGGTCCGAATTCTCAAACCTTTTCTGAAGCTCCGATTCTAAACCATACAAGATAGCACACTGAACTGTGGAGTACTGATTCTTCCGAGAGAGGTAAACATTCTTTACTTCATCGGTAGCATCAGCTGCAGGCGGGTCACCCAGCGGTGCATCCAGCACATAGGTCAAATTACCAGCATTGAGGACAATCCTCAAATTGCGGAACCAATCCGTGAAGTTGCTTCCATTGTTTTTCAACTTTTCTTTCTCTAGGAATGCATTAAAATTGATGGTAGGGGCCGCCAATTGATCTACAACATATTTGCAATAGTTTAGACTAAGTTTATGACAAATTGAGTTCTAATTAATAGTTAAATTAATCTAGGTGAACTCCCACTCAAAACAATATCCCTCACATTGTTTTAGTGATCACACGAACCAAATCCACCACATCAAAACCGATCATCACGAGAGTTGATGTAGCTTCAATGGCGAACAATCGACATGTTCATCATATCTACTATATGATTCATGCTTTACCTTTCGGTGATCCGTGTTCCGAGACCATGTCTGTACATGCTAGGCTCGTCAAGATCAAACCTTAGCTTCCGCATGAGCAAATCTGGCTTGCTCACATTATATACACATGCAGAATCTAACACACCCGATCATCACGTGGTGCTTCGAAACAACAAGCTTTAGCAACGGTGCTTACTAAGGATGAACACTTTAGAACTCTAAATTTATGTGCATGAGGGATCATCTTATAATGCTACCATCGTTAACTAAGCAATACAAGATGCATAAAGGATTAACATCACATGCAATTCATAATATGTGATATGATATGGCCTTTCTTCTTTGTGCTTCTGATCTCCATCTTCAAGCACGGACATGATCTCCATCATCTCCGGCATTGCATCAAGGTCAATGACGCTGCTCCATGATTGTCGTCCACCAGCTTCAACTATTACAACTACTTTGAATAGACACGCGGGTCTTAACAGAAATTAAAGATAACCATATGGCTCCTGCCAGTTGCCAACTTACAATAAGGAACATTGCATACATCAAATATAATCACAATCATGGCCATATCACATCACAGCACACCCCTGCAAAACAAAGTTAGACGCCTCTAATTTCTTTGCATATTTTACGTGGTTTGGGGCTTTCAATAAGTGTCGATCTAACTTACGAACAAGAACCACAACGTTGATGTTTGAACTATCAAGTGCCCGTTGTAAATTGGATCTATACTATAATGGGAGAGACAGACACCCGCAAAGCCACTTATGCAATACAAGTTGCATGTTGAGCGTGGAGAAAGTCTCATGAACGATGTCATGTAAGGTTAGCCCGGGCCGCTTCATCCCATCATACCGCAAGATGTAAAGTACACAAGAAGCAATTGATAATAAAAGCACCACCGCCCACAATGACCATTGTGTTCTACTCGTGCAACAGATCTACATATAGACACGGCTCTGATACCACTGTAGGGGTTCGTAGCATGGAAAACAAAAATTTTCTATCGCATACAAACAAATAAGACAAGATCTATCTACTATATTGTAGCAAAAAGTCGATAGAATAACTCACCCTCGAAGATTCCAAAGTGTTTAACGAGAGCGGATTCTCGTGGGTGATGTAGTCGTACTCTTCCCGATCTCAAGATCGTGTAGACGATCCTTCCGGCGCTGCGTTCCGGCAGCGCTTCCGCAGTCGGTCACACGTTCGGTACTTGACAAAGACCTTCCTCTCCCTTCTTCCAGCAGGCAGCGGAGGTTGTAGCACTCTCCTCGCGATTCCGGCAGCACGACGGCGTGGTACCGGAAGTAGAGGGGAGATCTCGTAGGGCTTCGCCTTAAGCCAGAGCGAGTATGGTGGACTATGAGAGAGGCCTCGGTGATCTAGGGTTTAGACACACCAAGGAGAGGGAGCTAGGCTGACGGCTAGGGCTTGGGGAAGCCCAAGTCGGCGGCTAGGGTTTGCCCTAGGCGGCGGCAACAGCAGGAGGTGGTGGCGCCGGCGGCTTGGGGCTAGGGTTTGGAGGGTGCAAGGTGTAGTCTTGGAGGGGCAGCCCTGCCCCTCCTTATATAGGTGGAGGGCGCCGGCCAAGGGGAGGCGAGTCCCTCCCCAACTAGGCTTCCAAGGCCGGTGGGTGGAGGGAGAGGAACTCCTCCCCAAGTAGCTTTCCTACTCTCCCTCCACCAAGCAAACTTGCCGTTTGACTTTTCAAACTAGGATTTGATTTATCCCTTTATTTTGCTCAGCGATGACACCTAGTACATGATGCAACTATTCCAACTTGTTATGACACATTCATGTACCCTTCCCCTCCGGAGTGCCGGACCTTCCGGAACCTTCTAGAACATTCTCGATGAAAACACCGGAACCATTCTCCAACCCCGAAACAGGACTTTCCTTATATGAATCTTATTCTTCAGACCATTCCGGATCTCGTCGTGATATCCCGGATCCCATCCGATACTCCGAACAACATTCAGTCTCTTACTCATCATTCCATAACTACTCAACAACATCGAATCCTTAAGTGTGTCTCCCTACGGTTCGTGAATTATGCAGACATGATCAAGACACTTCTCCGAACAATAACCAATAGAGGAATCTGGAAATTCATATGGCTCCCACATATTTCTATGATTACTTTGCGATCAAATGAACCACTTACATATGATACCAATTTCCCTTTGTCTCACGATAGTTTACTTATCCGAGGTTTTGATCGTCGGTATCTCTGCATACCTAGTTCAACCTCGTTACTGATAAGTACTCTTTTCTCGTTCCCGTGATATGTGATCCCTTGTGAGCCAGTCACATGCTTGCAAGCCAATTGGATGACATTCCACCGAGAGGGCCCAGAATATATCTATCCGTCATATGGATGGACAAATCCCACTCTTGATCCATGTGTCTCAACCAATACTTTCCGAACACTTAATGCCACCTTTATAACCACCCAGTTATGGTGTGGTGTTTGATGTCATCAAAGCATCCTTCCGGTGATGGTGATATGCATGATCTCATGGTCGAAGGAATTAGGTTATTATGTATTAGAAAGCATATAGCAATTGAACTATTAAAATGACTTGATCTTTATGCTACGCTTATCTATAGGAGTATGTCCAACATATCATTCTCCTAACGATATGATCTTGTTGTTAATAACATCTCAATGTTCATGATAGGGAAACCACAATCATTTATTAACCAACAAGCTAGTATTATACAGAGGCTTTACTAGGGACTCTAATTTAGTTTACAAATCACACAAGTATTAATGTTTCCTTGTTAATACTATTATAGCATGAATGTAAACATTTATCATAAACACAAAGATATAATAATAACTACATTTATTATTGCCTCTAGGGCATATCTCCAACACCTTTATTATTTTCCGACCATACCATGGTCAAAACATTTACAAAGCCATTTATTTTCCGAAATCCTTTTTAAAATCAAAACCTGTCGTTGTGGTGGCATGGTAGATGCCATGGGTAGGCTTAAGTTGGGGGCCAATGGGTGCTAGTGGGATCCATGGAGGGAAGATGTAGTGGTTTCTACACTCTGAATGCTAGAACTGAATCTTTATTCAACACCAATGGACCTACACTTGCTCCTCGAGCTGTATGAGCGAGAGGAAGAAGAAGATACAACTAGTGCCCAGTGAGAAAATGAATCGATCCCCTTCTCCAAACGCCCAGCCTCTCCTTATAAAGGAGTGGCCTGGCGCCTTCTAGGGCTGACGTGGACAAGCATATTCGTGGAATATGCTTGTCCCAAAGTGGTAACTCGGCATGCTTGTTTCCGTGTCCCCCTTCTATCGATGGCAAAGACATAGAACCCACCACATGTGAGCCTCGGGTCTGAGGCACTGTACATATTCCTGAGAGAGATACTGGCTAGTTTTGACTTTGGGGTTTGACTCCTCCTTCTTGGACAAGCTTCCCTTGACCCGTCCTTGCCTTGCATGACTCGGCCTGACCTCAACCTGCACTTAAGATGCGTGACAGTGTTACACCAACATACCTCATATGTCGGTCGAGTCAAGTCTTAACTACTTGACTCGAGGCAAGTCGGACCTCATTCGGCCGACTCCTACATGACTCGGCCGGATCATATCTAGTTCCGGGCATGATAATGAATATTCATCTCTCTTTTTACTTACCTTGACCCTATTTGGGGTCATCCCCCCAACATTAGTCCCCGAAGCTGGTGCGGTCTTGCCGAATACATTCGGCCAGACCACAGCAGTTTCTACACACTCAGTTTCTGGTACCTTTCTCTTCGACTTATTATTCGGTCAGTGCCTTTCTCGTTTTTTATCCTCTTTGCTCACCTTCTTTTTCCGATGTGTGACTCTTTTTCCGAGTCACTCATCTTTGTCCGAGTCATCCTCTTAGCTTCTCTGGTAAGCTTCATCCTACGTGTATCAATTATTGCCTTTTGTCTCATTTTTTGTACCGCTAAAGTGTATCCTGACATTGCTACAGTAATCACTATGGTAGTCTTATCGACGGAGTGACTCTTCGATCACCGCAACAGTCATGGCGGCCGGATCTCCCCCTGTGCCGTGTGATCCTCCCTGTGGCTCCAATCGCCGACCAAGAAAACACGAGACACACCTTTTTGTGGTTACCACGGCGCATTCGCGATTCCACTAACACTCACCACACGCGGTTATAAATAGGGGGAGTGGGGAAAAGGTTGTTTTAGTTTCCCATTCTCACCCTCCTCGTCTTCCTTCTTGCACCGCCGCCGCTGTGCTCCTTTCCCGCGAGCACGCCGTTGCGCTCCTTCTCACGCGACGCACCGGTGTTGTTTGGTCCTTTCTCACCGCGCTTCATCTCCGCGTAAGGCCTCCGTGGCGGTTCTCTACTTCCTTCGCCCCCATGCTCATCGTTTCTGCGACGAGGCATTGGATTTTGAGGCTGCTTCCCGCTGCCAGTGATTCCTCCTCTGTTGGCTCCTCCGACGAGCCTATGTCGATCTCGCATAGCGGCGCCATCGTAGGAGAAGAAGACCTCGTGGTGGATATGGAGCGTGGTTTGTAGAAAGGGTCCACGGTCACCCGCCGAGAGATCGAGTGGATCCGCAAGACTCGTCGAGTTCCTGCCAAGGTAAAGTGTCGCTTACCCGACAAGGAGTCTGCTCCCATAGTTCAAGATGGTGAATACGTAGTTTTCATCTCGCTTTTTGCCAGAGGATTCGTCCTCCCTCTTAGCGATTTTGCCAAAGGCTTCCTTTATTTCTTTGGCCTCCAGCCTCATCATCTGCCGGCTAATGCCATCGCTTCTCTATCGGCCTTTATCTCGGCCTCAGAGGGATACTTCGGCCTCTGGCCTTCTGTAGTGGTTTGGTCGAAGTTTTTCCAGATCCGAGCCAATGTTGTGCCGAATAAATCTCTCCATCCTTCCAAGAAGTCTTTGACTCAGTGTGGGGCCGCTTCCATCACACCTCAGAAGAATTCTTTGTTTCCCCAAGTTACAGGCCTAGAGTCCTGCATAGGTCGTTTTTCTATGTCAAGAATACTGGCAAGGAGGATAAGGTTCGTCTGCCTTCCTTCTCAATTGGTCCTCCCTCTAAGCAGAATTGGAATTATAACACGAAAGAGACTGACGCTCTTGCTGAAGCATTCAAGCTCCAACTAAAGGAATTGACTTAGGCGGGGCTTCATGGCAAAGATTTGATGGCCGCATTCATCAATTACCGGATCTTCCCTTTCCAGCTTCTCTCTCATAAGCTTATCTATATGAGCAGTCCATTGGATCCCAACCGAGTCTCCACGGTTGAGCTTGACGACGTTCAGATTCAGAAACGCGTCTGAGCTATCTTCAAGACCTAAATGGCCGAGGATTGGACATGGGGAATTAAACCCTTTTCCCGCGATAATCCCCCTCCACAGGTAACTCAAATTTGAGTTGCCATATCCGAGTTATTTTTTGTGGATTATTTTGCTAATTTTCATCTATTATTTCTGCAGAAATTTGAGGAACAAGCTTCGGAAGATGCCGAGGTGCTCTCTCTTCCTTGGAGCGATGACCGCAACACCCCGGACAAGGGGGAACCAGAACCGGAGGATTTTATCCCCAAACCCGAGGCTTCTCCTGCCCGCACTCGGGGTAAAGCCTCTACCCGCATTGATGAAGGTGATTCGGACAACGTCCAAATTCTCGAGGTAGTTGCCGCGGTGCCTATCTCTTACGCATTACCGGCTCCTTCTCTCCTAGCTAATACAACTAGCCAGGTGCACGAGGTCGAAACCCTTGCCTCTGAAGCTCCCACTCCGTCGAAGAAGCGTTCCGCTTCGAACGATCCCTCAGACATGGCTCCCAAGAAACAAACTAAGAGATCCGCTAGCACGTTCCTAAGCGGAAAAGTATGCCTGGAGTCTCTGGGTATGTTCCCTTGCTCATTTTAACTTGTATTTCTTGTTTCTCTCTTTCTATTTCTAAATTGGTTTTTTCCCTTTACCTGGACAGTGCTGCTGTTTCTACGAAGCCGAGTGGTACGAGCATGACCTCACATGTTACTCGGCCGCCATAGCCACTGCCTCAAGGGAATGTTCGAGTTTCAAGCCATCCTCGCGATAATTCTGTAACACCCTCAGAATCGGCCCTATGCAAGTTTCAGCGCTTCCCGCCAAACCCGCATAGAAACGATTCAAAGGTGCCCACCAGGCACTTGCGTGCGGGTGGAAAACGAAGTAATAACATTACACAACAGTCCTCGATGGGACCCACAGAACAGATATATATACAACACGACTCCATGAGTCAAGAATACAGATATACAGAACAAAGATCCAAATCACCTTGAAAACGATAGAGCGTCCAGCTACGGACAAGATGCAAATGGGACTAAGAGCCCTGAAGAATAACCAATGGCGTCCATAACCCTGCCCAGGCCAAGCCGGAAGGGTAACCCTGCTAACGACGTCGATCTCAAAACCTGCTTAAACAAAAGGGGTGCCGACAAAGGGCAAAGGAAAAAGAGAGAGCGGTCAGTACTGAGGCCAATACACGGCGAGGCTAGAATTCAGCGGTCCTCGCCTACATAGGTATGGTGGACTGAAGCGGCAGCGCAGCATGCACTAAACAACCTATAGAGACTCGATATAACTGACGGCTATCAGAGAGGGGTAAGAAAGACCTATCCGGAACCAATCTGATACTACCACCAAACATACCCATCCTGGTATTTCCCCCTCGAGACCAAACGAGGAAGTCAACCGAGGAACTCACACAGTTGGCAGTTTTAATTATTCAGTTATCGTTGCAGCAATTACTAGTCAGGTATAGATAGTCATCCTGATATAATAAGCAGTGGGCACTTTTAGTTAACCATTCCGTTGTAGTTGCAACACTTACTAGTCAGATTCGATTAGCATGAGACATCCCCAAACCCAGCAGTTGTTGGTACTTTTATTTAGCCATTCCGTTATAGTTGCAATACTTACTAGTTAGGTATAATGGTAGCAAGCGACAACCCAAACAAGCAATTGTTGGCCGTTTTATTTAGCCATTCCATTATAGTGAAGCTGATTACTAGTCATTGTAAAGTCAAATTTATAGCACTACTTTATTTATAGTTGTCTATGATCGAGATACTGTGCTCCAAGTCGTCCATAACCGCGGACACGGCTTTCAGAAAGTTTTACCCTGCAGGGGTGCACAAATAGCAACACACACTCGATCAACCTCGGAAAAACCAAATCAAAACCCAACGAGGCCTTCACGACAAAGCAATCACCAGATTCAGAAATATTTCAGGGGGCCACCCCATTAAGCTACCCGCAACGAAGTTAGCTGACTCCGAGACGGACTCAAGGTTTGCGTCAGTGGCTGTAAACGACTGGGAACCCGAAAATGTGACTGGGCTTGTCGATACCGCGAAAACACTCCGCTGACCTAAACAGTACAGGTGCAGTACCTCACACAATTTAAATAAAGCAGTAAAGCATGGCATAAGTACATGATAGTAAATAAAACCTCAAACTAGTTTGTGGCCCCAAGAAATAAGAATGAATCAAGCTCTGGCTCAGGGGGGTCCCATAATCCTACCGGATGTGGATAGCGCGAATATTCAAGGAACAGGTATCAAGTACTCGGGGTCCTACGGGACACAAGTGGACGGTTAACAACCAAATAACATCTATTGCCCACCTGTGCCTCTGCATTTACCTACTTCAATTTTAGTTGTTAAACAGTAATTAAAGTCTTGATCATCTCCAACAAAAAACACACGGCAATACTCCAACAACTGTGGTACTTGACGACACGCAACAGCACTTGAGCAAGCGACTACGACGCGCAGGTCCAACTATCTACCAAACAACAGGTAATAGGAGGTGTCCAAGGCAATATAAGGCTGCAAGGGATATCACGGGTACGAAAACTAGAGCATCGCAACACAGATAGGAATAGATCAACAGGAGGGAATAAATACTATAAAAGTAAGATAGGTAGAAAGGGGGAGGTGCTCGCCTGAAAACATTGCCGAAGGTTCATCCGAAGATCGGGGCGAAGCTCACGTCAACTCAACGGCCTTATCCACGAAGAAGCAAAACACTAGAATAAACACCGTATGCAATATTTAATACTACGGCAAAAGATCGGGCATGATGCATGTATGATGTATGACATGGCAAAGGTGCGATGCAATTAGGCAAGATTAAGCGGAACCGGGGGTAACGACAATTAAATATATGGTTCTAGTTGTTTAGATACCCCGCATTTTAAATGTGGTATTAACATGGCAAAACATATGACCGGTTCGCTACACAAATTTAAATGGAGTCCGGAATAAGACAAAGTTATTCCGCATATAGACTCCATATTTAATTATGCGGTGAATCGGCATAATGCCCCCAACCCACAGACAGGCATGCAAGCATGGCAATTTTATATGCAACAAGTAATATTATTTATAAAATATAGGGGCGCAGAAAAGGGTCACACATTAGGGTCGAAGGTCTTGGGTTCCGGGGGTCTGGGGCTTAGTCTCAGGGTCTGGCTCTGGGGTTCGGAAGGAGGTCTTGACGTTCAGATGGATCGGTCTCCGGGGTCGAAGAACTTGGCGTCCGAGAGATGATCTTGTCGCATCCGCGGTCCTCGGGTTGTGTCGTTGGTCTTGTCGTTTCACGGCGGAGATCCTGGCGTCCCGGGTCTCGGCGTCTTCGGCTCCGGGAGGAAGAACTTGGCGTGTCGGGTTCGGTCTTCGAATCCATGTAGTAGACCTTGTCAGTTCCATGTCGACGACCTTGGGGTTCGGGGGCTTCGGCTCCGTGAGGCGACCTTGGCGCCCCGCGGCCTTCAGACGCCGGAATGGAGAACTTGGTGGTTCCGTGAAGAAGACCGGCTTCGATAATCGGTGTCAAACTCGGTTTTCCTTGGCGCCAGCATATCTTAGCAGAAGGTCTTGGAAGAGACTGTAGGGGTGATGGCACAGACGATCGCCTAAACGGCATGTATCTGCAGCAAAGGAAGCCCACCAGGCCGTTGTGCCTGCACTGGCACATAGAGGTGCGCCCGGCCCATATACCACGGCCACTACAGAGGAACGGTGACGCGGACTCAACGAATAGCGGCTTGGGGCCGCACTGCGGGCATCCCACGAGGAGGACGAGCAGGGCTCTACGGTCGCCGCAGTCCTTGGTCGGGGTAGTGTAGATGGCGACGACCTGAGCGGGAGGAGGAAGGTCGCGCTAGGTAGGGGCGATGGTGCCGGCGCCTGGGAGAGGTGGCGACAGCGGCGCCCTGGGCGCGGAAGGGATAGCGGGCAACGGCCAACGGCGACCACGCAGAGACGGCGACAAAGAGGGGGTCGAGGCGGTGCCCCTGGCGGAAGGTCGGGGACGGGCCTCGCGTGGCCGAGGCGGGGTCGCGGCAGGCGTCGGTGACGGGGATGCGCGGCCAGCAGAGGGAGGAGAGATGCTCCTGTCGGCGAGGAGGCAAGATGGACGAGATGCGGGCCGACTCTGGCGGAGGAGTGGCTCGGCAACGCGCGGCCGCGAGCTCCATGAGGAGGTGGGGTCGGGGAGAGGGTAGCCAGCAGGGGCAGACTCTGGCGGCGGCACAGAGGAAGGAGTCGTGTGGTAGTGGGCGGCCGCTAGCGGGGCAGAGGTGGCCTTGGGCGACAGGGTCCGCAGGTCTCGCCGGCGGAAGGGAGAGGGGAAGCCCTGGCGGCACGGGGTGGATGCGAGGAAGAGGATGCGAGGGAGGCAGGAGTGTGGAGCAAGGGACGCGGGATGGGGAGGTGGGCACGACGCATCAGGTGGGACCCGCGGGTGGGCCGCGGTTTGACCGCGTGAGTCCCACGCGGGGTGGATGCGGGTTGGTTTGGGGTGGGTTCTGGGGTAGCAGGGCGTGTCGTTGTAGGTGGGGCCGGGGTGGGGACGCGCCCAGGTGGGGAGGCTGCCGGTGGGTGAGGGAGTGGGGGCTGTGGGCCAGGTGGCGAGCTAGGATTGGATGGGGGGAAAGGGAGAGGTGAGGTGTCGACAGGCTATTGGGTGGGGTGAGGTGGAGGCAGAGTGGGTAGAATAGGACTGGGTAGTTTTAGGATTAGATATTTTTGACTAGGGTTTCTTTTATTTTAAAAATAAATTTGTAAATAGTTTTAGATGAATAAAAGATCCGGCTGGACCGACGGTTTGGTTTGAACAAAGGGGGAGGATATTAATATAGAAAACAAAGTAGGTCTTTTAGCAAAATAGTTTTAATCAATTAGATGCATGCTGATGTCATGATGATGCAATGCACAAAATAAACGCGATTTTCTAGTAGTGGTTTTAGCGGGATGCCACAATTCGACACCACTAACAATGGATCTCGCCCTCGAGATCCGCCTCATGGTACAGGGAAGAAGGCCGACGATCTGATCCTTCGCGCTTCGTGAACACCCTCGCGACACAACTAACAAAGATTGTTCCCCATTCGTCGAGAGAACCCTCCGGAGAAACAAAGATGAAGGTGAAGGTCTCAAAAGGGTAAGGCCAACTCTAACTTCCGCGGAAGAAGTATAACTGCAATGATTCACCATTCAAGGTGTAAGAGCGAATGATAAGAGTAGTCGGATGGTGATCAGTCCATCGCGCACCCAAAGCATTACCCTGCACATGAATAGGAAATTATGCAACCAACTCTCAGAATTCAGATTGTAGATCTCGACGAGCGAGGTTCGGAAACAGAGGAGTGATGCAGACTCTGCATCGGATCTGGCGTAGATGATGTCGTCGCGTCGGAAAACACCGTAAGGCACGTGGAGGAGCAAAGAGAAGTCCACCAGATGAAGGATTCCTCGGATAGCATGAAGACCAGATGTAGAAGCATCGTTACCCAAAGAGGAAGCGAAACCCTGAAGGTACGACGAAAACCCAACCACGAGAAATCCTGGAATCGAAGAGAGAGAAGAGAGCGGATTCAAAACACGCAGAGGTGAGAGGAGAGAAGCAGAGGGGTAAGGAGTAAAATTAGACCTAATCAGAACTATCCAACCGATTTTGCAAAAATAGTTTTTGACACTCTACTTCGGCCGTTAGCTAGGTTATCCTACAGGCTGGACTTGTGGGGTATCGCAACTTCTGAGCTCTGATACCACTCTGTAACACCCTCAGAATCGGCGCTATGCAAGTTTCAGCGCTTCCCGCCAAACCCGCATAGAAACGATTCAAAGGTGCCCACCAGGCACTTGCGTGCGGGTGGAAAACGAAGTAATAACATTACACAACAGTCCTCGATGGGACCCACAGAACAGATATATATACAACACGACTCCATGAGTCAAGAATACAGATATATAGAACAAAGATCCAAATCACCTTGAAAACGATAGAGCGTCCAGCTACGGACAAGATGCAAATGGGGCTAAGAGCCCTGAAGAATAACCAATGGCGTCCATAACCCTGCCCAGGCCAAGCTGGAAGGGTAACCCTGCTAACGACGTCGATCTCAAAACCTGCTTAAACAAAAGGGGTGCCGACAAAGGGCAAAGGAAAAAGAGAGAGCGGTCAGTACTGAGGCCAGTACACGGCGAGGCTAGAATTCGGCGGTCCTCGCCTACATAGGTATGGTGGACTGAAGCGGCAGCGCAGCATGCACTAAACAACCTATAGAGACTCGATATAACTGACGGCTATCAGAGAGGGGTAAGAAAGACCTATCCGGAACCAATCTGATACTACCACCAAACATACCCATCCTGGTATTTCCCCCTCGAGACCAAACGAGGAAGTCAACCTAGGAACTCACACAGTTGGCAGTTTTAATTATTCAGTTATCGTTGCAGCAATTACTAGTTAGGTATAGATAGTCATCCTGATATAATAAGCAGTGGGCACTTTTAGTTAACCATTCTGTTGTAGTTGCAACACTTACTAGTCAGATTCGATTAGCATGAGACATCCCCAAACCCAGCAGTTGTTGGTACTTTTATTTAGCCATTCCGTTATAGTTGCAATACTTACTAGTCAGGTACAATGGTAGCAAGCGACAACCCAAACAAGCAATTGTTGGCAGTTTTATTTAGCCATTCCATTATAGTGAAGCTGATTACTAGTCATTGTAAATCAAATTTATAGCACTACTTTAGTTATAGTTGTCTATGATCGAGATACTGTGCTCCAAGTCGTCCATAACCACGGACACGGCTTTCAGAAAGTTTTACCCTGCAGGGGTGCACAAATAGCAACACACACTCGATCAACCTCGGAAAAACCAAATCAAAACCCAACGAGGCCTTCACGACAAAGCAATCACCAGATTCAGAAATATTTCAGGGGGCCACCCCATTAAGCTACCCGCAACGAAGTTAGCTGACTCCGAGACGGACTCAAGGTTTGCGTTAGTGGCTGTAAACGACTGGGAACCCTAAAATGTGACTGGGCTTGTCGATACCGCGAAAACACTCCGGTGACCTAAACAGTACAGGTGCAGTACCTCGCACAATTTAAATAAATCAGTAAAGCATGGCATAAGTACAGGATAGTAAATAAAACCTCAAACTAGTTTGTGGCCCCAAGAAATAAGAATGAATCAAGCTCTGGCTCAGGGGGGTCCCATAATCCTCCCGGATGTGGATAGCGCGAATATTCAAGGAACAGGTATCAAGTACTCGGGGTCCTACGGGACACAAGTGGACGGTTAACAACCAAATAACATCTATTGCCCACCTGTGCCTATGCATTTACCTACTTCAATTTTAGTTGTTAAACAGTAATTAAAGTCTTGATCATCTCCAACAATAAACACACGGCAATACTCCAACAACTGTGGTACTTGACGACACGCAACAGCACTTGAGCAAGCGACTACGACGCGCAGGTCCAACTATCTACCAAACAACAGGTAATAGGAGGTGTCCAAGGCAATATAAGGCTGCAAGGGATATCACGGGTACGAAAACTAGAGCATCGCAACACAGATAGCAATAGATCAACAGGAGGGAATAAATACTATAAAAGTAATATAGGTAGAAAGGGGGAGGTGCTCGCCTGAAAACATTGCCGAAGGTTCATCCGAAGATCAGGGCGAAGCTCACATCAACTCAACGGCCTTATCCGCGAAGAAGCAAAACACTAGAATAAACACCGGATGCAATATTTAATACTACGACAAAAGATCGGGCATGATGCATGTATGATGTATGACATGGCAAAGGTGCGATGCAATTAGGCAAGATTAAGCGGAACCGGGGGTCCCGACAATTAAATATATGGTTCTAGTTGTTTAGATACCCCGCATTTTAAATGTGGTATTAACATGGCAAAACATATGACCGGTTCGCTACACAAATTTAAATGGAGTCCGGAATAAGACAAAGTTATTCCGCATATAGACTCCATATTTAATTATGCGGTGAATCAGCATAATGCCCCCAACCCACAGACAGGCATGCAAGCATGGTAATTTTATATGCAACAAGTAATATTATTTATAAAATATAGGGGCGCAGAAAAGGGTCACACATTAGGGTCGAAGGTCTTGGGTTCCGGGGGTCTGGGGCTTAGTCTCAGGGTCTGGCTCTAGGGTTAGGAAGGAGGTCTTGACGTTCAGATGGATCGGTCTCCGGGGTCGAAGAACTTGGCGTCCGAGAGACGATCTTGTCGCATCCGCGGTCCTCGGGTTGTGTCGTTGGTCTTGTCGTTTCACGGCGGAGATCCTGGCGTCCCGGGTCGCGGCGTCTTCGGGTCCGGGAGGAAGAACTTGGCGTGTCGGGTTCGGTCTTCGAATCCATGTAGTAGACCTTGTCAGTTCCATGTCGACGACCTTGGGGTTCGGGGGCTTCGGCTCCGTGAGGCGACCTTGGCGCTCCGCGGCCTTCAGACGCCGGAATGGAGAACTTGGTGGTTCCGTGAAGAAGACCGGCTTCGATTATCGGTGTCAAACTCGGTTTTCCTTGGCGCCAGCAGATCTTAGCAGAAGGTCTTGGACGAGACTGCAGGGGTGATGGCACAGACGATCGCCTAAACGGCATGTATCTGCAGCAAAGGAAGCCCACCAGGCCGTTGTGCCTGCACTGGCACATAGAGGTGCGCCCGGACCAGATACCACGGCCACTACAGAGGAACGGTGACGCGGACTCAACGAACAGCGGCTTGGGGCCGCACTGCGGGCATCCCACGAGGAGGACGAGCAGGGCTCTACGGTTGCCACAGTCCTTGGTCGGGGTAGTGGAGATGGCGACGACCTGAGCGGGAGGAGGAAGGTCGCGCTAGGTAGGGGCGATGGTGCCGGCGCCTGGGAGAGGTGGCGACAGCGGCGCCCTGGGCGCGGAAGGGATAGCGGGCAACGGCCAACGGCGACCATGCAGAGACGGCGACAAAGAGGGGGTCGAGGCGGTGCCCCTGGCGGAAGGTCGGGGACGGGCCTCGCGTGGCCGAGGCGGGGTCGCGGCAGGCGTCGGTGACAGGGATGCGCGGCCAGCAGAGGGAGGAGAGATGATCCTGTCGGCGAGGAGGCAAGGTGGACGAGATGCGGGCCGACTCTGGTGGAGGAGTGGCTCGGCAACGCGCGGCCGCGAGCTCCGTGAGGAGGTGGGGTCGGGGAGAGGGTAGCCAGCAGGGGCAGACTCTGGCGGCGGCATAGAGGAAGGAGTCGTGTGGTAGTGGGCGGCCGCTAGCGGGGCAGAGGTGGCCTTGGGCGACAGGGTCCGCAGGTCTCGCCGGCGGAAGGGAGAGGGGAAGCCCTGGCGGCGCGGGGTGGATGCGAGCAAGAGGATGCGAGGGAGGCAGGAGTGCGGAGCGAGGGACGCGGGATGGGGAGGTGGGCACGACGCGTCAGGTGGGACCCGCGGGTGGGCCGCGGTTTGACCGCGTGAGTCCCACGCGGGGTGGACGCGGGTTGGTTTGGGGTGGGTTCTGGGGTAGCAGGGCGTGTCGCTGCAGGTGGGGCCGGGGTGGGGACGCGCCCAGGTGGGGAGGCTGCCGGTGGGTGAGGGAGTGGGGGCTATGGGCCAGGTGGCGGGCTAGGATTGGATGGGGGGAAAGGGAGAGGTGAGGTGTCGACAGGCTATTGGGTGGGGTGAGGTGGAGGCAGAGTGGGTAGAATAGGACTGGGTAGTTTTAGGATTAGATATTTTTGACTAGGGTTTTCTTTTATTTTAAAAATAAATTTGTAAATAGTTTTAGATGAATAAAAGATCCGGCTGGACCGACGGTTTGGTTTGAACAAAGGGGGAGGATATTAATATAGAAAACAAAGTAGGTCTTTTAGCAAAATAGTTTTAATCAATTAGATGCATGCTGATGTCATGATGATGCAATGCACAAAATAAACGCGATTTTCTAGTAGTGGTTTTAGCGGGATGCCACAAATTCGCTGCTCATGCCGAGTAACAGCCCATCTCGGCGAGACGAGGCCGAAGTTCCCCCTAGTGATGGTGTTGATGTCGTTATGCCGGATCACTCAATTGATCCGGCAATTTCTTCCGAGGTACCCAAAGTTGCTCCCGCCGAACCTTCCTCTGTCAAAGTTCATGTTACTTCGGTTACTACCGAGGCTGCCGCTACCTCGGCTCCTGTCGATGCAACCGCCCCTCCTGCCGTAGAGGTTATTGCTCCGAGTCCAGTTCATCGCCCTAAATCATTGCCTATTATCGAGGTTCCCTCCAAGACCAAGAAGGATGGCGCTGCCAAATCCAAACCCTCTCAGAAAGCCAAACCTGGTTGCTCTCAGCCGAGTGTCGCCGGCATGCTTCACAAGGGGGCTTCTGTTGCTAAGCCTGGGTGTGCCTCTCCCTCCGACTCACAGTTCGTGCTTCATAAGAGCCTGGCGGCCGGGGTAGATGCACAAGAGGCGCAAGAGGCTAGGTGCAAGGTTTTAACACGCATAGAGAGAGGAGGAAGTCTTGGGTCACTGGTAGAGTATGCCAATAATTGGAATGCTGTCGATCAGATTGAGGGCAACCCCAGTAACCAACCCTTCCAGCTCTCCAACATTAGCAACCATTTGCATTTGGCTACCAAAGTTGTGCACAATATACTATATGCCCGCACAGTAACCAACACTTTATCTTTTGCGCATAGTATACTATATGCCCGCTAGTCCCCGAGCTTGCAACCGAATAACTTGTTATCATTTGGAAGTTTCAAGTACTTTAGAATATAGTTATTTGCGTGCGTAATAGATAATTTTTATATGCATGTTTTAGCTTAAAACACATCTAGCCACCTAGATCCGAGTTACGACTTTGAATATCCAACCACCTAGATCCAAGTGTGGCTTTGCTTCATTCGGATTTTCTTAAGTTATTATTTCAATATCCAGCCACCTAGATCTGAGTCAAATTTTGCTTCATTCGGATCTTTTTGAGTTCCTGCTTTCAATATCCAGCCGCCTAGATCCGAGTCAAGTTTTGCTTGATTCGGATCTTTTTAAGTTCTTGCTTTCAATATCCAGCCGCCTAGATCCAAGTCAAGTTTCGTTTGATTCAGATGTTTTCAAGTTTTGGCTTTGAATATCCACTCAGTTAGATCCGAGTCAAGTTTTGCTAGATTCGGACCTTTTGCGTATTCTCCCCTGTATAACTCGCTGTTATTTTAGGTTGCTCATAATCGACGTACTGTCGAATTCCAGAAGCTGCTCTTTTCACATAGGAAACTGCAGGTCATGTATGAGAAGATGGTTCCCATTCTGAAGAATACAGGTAAATTATTCGGCGTTTGCACTCAAGTCCTTTGTTCAAGTTTTTAATTCTTAATTGATTTGTGATTTATCCTTACTCAGCTAAAATTGATACTCAAAATACTCTGCTGACGAAAAAGATTGCCAGTCTTGAAGGTTAGTCGTGTATCCTCTCCTCACTCGTCTATTTATTTTCCCTTATATATAATTTACGTGTATCTTATAGTGCTCCATCCTCGGCTCAGAAAAATTACAAAAATCCGCAGCATCGCATCAAGAATGCATATCCATGCCTAATATGATGCTGATTTTTTTAGAGAAAACAGGAACTCATTCAACGCAGCTGAAGGAGAAGGATGACGAGATAGATCGGCTCCGCGCCGAGGTTGAGTCCTTGAGAACATCCCAGAAGTCTGAGCTAGAGAAAATTGATTAAGAGTTTTCCGAGGAAAAGAATGGATTAAGTCTCCAGCTTCAGAAGGACAAAGAACTCCTCGAAGCGACTGAGGTAAAAAATCAGATGATGACGGAGGAAATTACTCGGTTCGAAAAGAAAAGGGTTGGCTGGGCCGTGGATCTTCAGAAGATGCTGCGATATATCCATCATAAGTTTATTGGATGAGTTTTTCTCTTGTGGTTACTAGCCGAGTCATTATTTGCTCGTTGCTCCTCTTGATTTATATGATTTTTGCTTGAAAGATCATTTTCCGGAAGCCGAGCCCATTAGTACTAAAGTCGTGATTGCTGCCCGTGCCCGCCGAGGTGTCCCCAATATCCCGGACCAAGAATATTCTATTGAGGATCTCCTGGTTGCTATTGCTGCCGCCATTGAGCCGATGAAAATCATGGGCATATATCTAGTGAAAGCATCCATTCGAGCCTTCAACGTGCTCTGGCCGAATGGACCAAAAATTATCAAGGTGGAAGTACTTGTGGTGAAACTAATGGATTCTCAAACTCAGTTGAACCTCTGGAGAGAATCCGCCAGGCGAGCAGGGGATGACATGGCGCTTACCGTCGTTCTATCATGGTATGAGGACATCTCCCTTGACACATTGATGAACTTGCGTACCGGCTCTACTTGGGTCAAAAATCCGGATTACGTTGCTCACCGCCAAGCCTGGGCCTATCAACTCATCGAGTATGCAAATGTGCATCAATGGAATGAGGGGTCGAGTTTTCTACCACACGAGGCTGAAGAGAATGTTGAGGCCTCTAATGATGATGAATTTGACGGAGATTCTGGTGATGAACATGACTCGGGTGAAGATTCTAGAAATTCTAATGAGCCAAGTGGCAGTTCAGGAAAAAATGCTGAAGCTGGGTATTCCTTCAAGGGGACTGAAGCTTCCCAAGCCCAAGGTGGAGCTTCGCATCAAACGGCCAAAACTCAAGATGCCATGGTTACTTCGGCCGATGCCGAGGTAACTTCTGCGGAGGATCAGGCAACCTCGGAGATTCCCTCTCCTGAAACTATTGCTTCTACAGAAGTTAAGGTGCCTTCGGTGGTAGCCAAGGTACCTACTCCGGAAACCCCTGCCACTTCCATCACCCCTCCTGCCGATGAATCGGCTGCGGTTAATGCCTGAGCTATAAAACTTTTATTTGCCAAGTCCCCGGTATGCTGAGCGTATGTTGTTTTAAGACAATCTGCCTCTTTTGGTATTGTTTAATCTGTATAAGTTCGGAATCTTTCATATGCTATGGTAGTCGTTAAGTTGTTACCGTTCTGGTTGAGTTATTCGGCGTGTATTATTGTTTGCGAATTTTAACCCATATGTTTGAAACAAGCATTTTTGATTATTCGGGTTTTTAAAATATTGCGAGCTCCATTTGAAAATGAGCACTTTGGTTAATAGACCACATAAATCCTATGACAGATAATATGTCGTGTATCGGCTTGTGTATAGCTCATTCCTTAGTCGTTTTTCCTGTGTTTGATTCTCCGTTGCCTCTTGTCTTATTTATCATGAGATCTCTCTTTAGACTGTGAAAGACCAGGGACGTTGCTTCCGATGTCCACACATTAGTAATTTGAATTGATGGATATATAAATCAACCGACGTATTAAATATATAATATCAAGATAGATAATACAGGGCAGTCCCTGAGTTACAGCTCATGTTGCTGAGGTCTTATTCATATCAAATACATAATCATAGTGATAAATAACATGGGGCAGTTCCCGAGTAACTGCTCGCGTTGCCGAGGTCTGATTCATATCAAATACACAATCATAGTGGTAAATAACATGGGGCAGTCCCCGAGTCACTGCTCGAGTTGCTGAGATCACATTAATTCATTCCTGACTTGTAAAACCTGACACATAATAATACTGGATACAATACACTTCCTCTAAGTGTAGAATGGACGAAGTAATTCTATGTTCCATGGTCTTTTTGACTCGTCTCCGGATTTATCCGCCTTGTTCCTTTCTGGTGCTTGAGCATCTATGAGGTAATATGCATCGTTGTGCAGTGCTTTGCTCACGATGAATGGGCCTTCCCATGGAGGCGACAGCTTATGCATGCTGGCCGTGCGTTGCACGAGTCGAAGGACCAGATCTCCTTCCTTGATGACTCGGGGATTTACCTTCTTGCTATGGTAGCGTCTGAGGTCTTGTTGATAAACAGCTGACCTGGACAATGCCAATTCTCTTGCTTCCTCTAATATATCCACGTCGTCTTGCCGAGATTTTTCATTTACTTCAGCGTTCGTGTACTGGGTGACTCTAGGTGAATCATGCACTATATCGGCTGGGAGCATAGCTTCTACCCCATATATGAGAAAGAATGGGGTGTACCCCGTTTATCTATTCGGGGTAGTTCTTAAACTCCATAACACTACTGGGAGTTCCTCAATCCAACAACCTGCCGACCTTTGGAGTGGTTCTATAAGCCGAGGTTTTATTCCGGATAGTACGAGTCCATTTTACCTTTCTACTTGTCCATTTGATGCCGGATGCGCTACTGAAGCAATATCGAGTCTTATGTGCTTTTCTTGGCAGAAGCATGCAAAGGCTCCCTCGGCAAAATTTTTGCCATTATCCATAATGATACTGTGTGGGTATCCATATCTCATAATTATGTCTTTGAGAAATTTCACTGCTATGGGCCCGTCACATTTTCACCTCTATCCATTTTGTGAACTTGTCCACCATGACCAAAATGTGAGTCATGCCTCCGCGAGCCGGCTTAAATGGACCTACCATATCTAGGCACCATACTGAGAATGGCCAAGTGATTGGTATTGTTTTTAACTTGGATGAAGGCATATGTATTTTCCTGGCATATCTCTGGTAGCCATTGCATCTTGCTACCAATTGTTTCGCTTCCTTTAGCGCACTTGGCCAATAAAATCCTTGTAGGAATTCTTTGGCACAAGGGCTCTGGATGAGGCATGGTGTCCACATTCCCCTTGATGTATGTCCAAGAGGATCTCTTGTCCTTTTGCCGGGCTAACACATTGTTGCAGCACGTTTGTTACACTTCTCTTATAAAGTTAATTATTTATTATTGTGTAAGCCTTTGCCCTCCTTATTATCTGCCTAGCAAGGACCTCATTATTCGGCATGGTCTCATTTTTGAGGAATAGGAATATTGGATGTGCCCACTCCGGCATGTCCTTCCCCTGGGTAACTGTCTCATCAATTTCCATTACTTCTGCTGACATAATGTTTGTCCAATTTTCCCAATCAGCTCCCTGTTTAGCCGAATCAGTCCCCGGGTTACTCGGCTCATTTCCCTTATCAATTTCCATTGGGACACATTCAGATTTCTGATCTAATGAGAGACGAATTGATTTGGACTCTAGGGAAGGTATGATTGATGGCTTTCTCAGGTGTTCTAAGGCGATACCAGGTGGAATTGATTGTCTGGTCGATCCGAGCTTTGACAGGGTATCCGCAACATCGTTTTCCGCCCGAGGTATGTGATGAAATTCACATCCGTCGAGATAGCCACTAATTTTTTGTACATGAAACCGATATAAGGCCACGTTTGCATCCAATGCATCCCAATTTCCTGGTACCTACTGCACTACAAGGTTCGAATCTAAGCATAGAATCCGACGTATGCCAATCTCTTTCACCATCTTTAGGCCATGGACCAGTGCCTCATATTTGGCTACATTGTTTGATGCCGCAAAGTGTATTTGTAACACATATTTTAGTTGATCTTTCTTTGTAGACGTTAATACTATTCCTGCTCCTAACCCATTTCTTAGTTTGGACCCATCAAAATACATCGTCCAATATTTCGGATCATCCAATGGGGGTTCATACTGTATCTCGGCCCAATCGACAAAAAGTCGGCCATTGCCTGAGATTTGATTGCATCCCGTCTATCAAATTATGGGGCATAGGGGATTAACTCAATTGCCCATTTTGCTATTCGGCCGCTTGCATCTTTGTTGCTCATTTTCTCGGCTATTGGTTCCTCGCAAATTACCTTTATGGGGTGCTCCTCAAAATAATGCTTGAGATTTTTTGCCGACATATACACTCCATAAGCCATTTGCTGGTAATGTGGATAATTTTGCTTCGAGGCTGACAATACCTTGCTTAGGTAGTAAACCGGCCTTTGTACCGACTTGCCTTCCTCCTCGCTCTCTACAACTATCACCGCAGTCATAACTTGGTTTGTTGCTGCTACATAGAGAAGCATGGGCTCTTTTGATAGTGGCGAGGCTAAAATTGGCATTGTGGCCAGCATCTTTTTAATTCATGAAAAGCATTATCAGCCCGGGGTGTCCAGGTAAATTTATCATATTTTTTCATCAACTGATACAAAGGCAATGCTTTTTCAACTAGCCGACTCAGAAACCAACTTAAAGATGCTAGGCATCCTATAAATTTCTAAACATCATTGAGACATTTCGGAAATTCCATCCTTTCAACTGCCCGAATTTTAGCCGGAATTTCCTCTATGCCTCGGCTAGACACAAGGAAACCGAGTAATTTTCTGGCCGGTACACCGAAGGTGCATTTGTCTGGGTTAAGCTTCATTCGAAATCTCCTCAGATTTATGAATGTCTGTCGGATATCTTATAGGAGCGTATGGCTCTCTTTGGTCTTTATAACCACATCATGAACATATACTTGAATATTTTCTCCAATATGATCATGCAAACATTTTTGCATACACCTTTGGTACGTGGCTCCCGCATTGTGCAGGCCGAATGGCATTGTATGATAACAATAAGCCACATATGGGGTGATAACCGCAGTTTTTATTTGATCAGCCGGGTTTAACAGTATCTGGTAGAAACCAGAATACGCGTCTAGAAATGATAATAGTTCACAACCTGCGGTTGAACCAATAACCTGGTCTATCCTAGGTAAAGGAAAAGGATCTTTGGGACACGGCTTGTTAAGGTTCATGTAATCGATGCACATGCACCAAACGACAACTACGTTCGGGTCATCCTTTTTCTTTTCTACCAACATCGGGTTAGATAGCCAATCTAGATGAAGTACTTTCATAATAAAACCGGCCGCAAGTAGCCAAGCTATCTCATCCCCTATGATTTTTCTCCTGTGTTCAGCGAAGCGACGGAGAGGTTGCTTCACCGGCCTTGCTCCTGGCCTTACATGCAAAGAGTTCTCAGCCAACTCCCTCGGTACTCCTTGCAGATCTTGTGTTGACCATGCAAAGATATTCCGATTCTTGCATAGGAAGTTGGTGAGCTCGCTTTCCTATTTATCATTCAGGCCGGCACCAATGGTGATGGTTCACTCTAGGAACTGATCATCAATCTGAATTTTATTTATCTCCTTAGTCGGCTGGAAGGACACACTTCCATGCGGGTTAGCAAGTGCCGACATGTTAAGCTGTCCCAACTGAGCTAAAGCCGCGACCTCCTGAATTCTCTTTTTCTCCCTTGCGATCACCAAAGATTTGGCCAGATTTGATCCGGCTGAAGCACATTCCATCGATTTCCTGTAGTCTCAGGCTTTTGGTATTACCCCTTGTGCTCCTGGCATCTTCATTTTTAAGTAACCAATGTGGTAGATGGTCATAAATTTAGACAATGCGGGCCGTCCGAGTAATGCATGATAGAAAATTTCTAAATCTACCACCACAAATTCCAAATTCTCTGTTCTGCAATTCTCCCTTGCGCCGAATAAGACGTCTACTCAGACCTTCCCAATGGGCTCGCAGGACAATCCTGGAACTATCCCATGTAAAGTTGTCTTGGTCGAATGCAGCATATTCGGAGAGATGCCGAGTTTATACATCGTATCCTTGTACATAATGTTGATGCTGCTTCCATTATCTATCAGTACCTTTGAAAATTTCATGTTGATACTAGGTCCGACAAACGTCGGGTCTAGCACCAAAGAATATGACCCAGGGTTTGGCATGATCTTTGGATGATCTATAATGCTCCAAGTTATATCATTATCTGACCATGGCATATACCTCGGAACTGCTGGCATAACTACATTTACTTCCATGTGTCGATGTTGTATGCTCTGCATGTCTTGCTGTTCCATGGTGAATACACAGTATGACTGATGGTGCTCCCTGTACTCATTGCATCCCTTATTTCCGGGGTTCCCCTTCCATCTTGGCCTTGGTTCACCACATGGTGAACTGCATCCCTCCGGTCATGATTTTCATACCTCGGAGGTGGTGGAGGTAACATCAATTGCTGTGCATTTCCTCCTGTAAGCTGCGGCTGCTGCGGATGATGTGATTGCTGCAGTGGCACCTATATTGCTGTCGGGTTTCCCATTGCGCTCTTCATCCATGCACACTGATGAGTTGTGTGGTTGGCCGGTTTTGCCACGTTAGGCGTGTGGAACTTACACGGTTGATCCAACATTTTCTCAAACGTGTACTTCAGTCTCTCTTGCCATTGCTTCTTCTGTTTGGGAGTCCACTGTTTCTTCCGTCATTCCTCGGCGTCCATTGCTAAGGACCATTTGTCTGGCCCTGATTACTTCCTATACCCGGCTGGTCCTGAGTAACTGTAGCAACCTGATTCGAACTGTATCTATAATCCGGCCTGTCATCTCTTCTTCTACCTCAGAATTCATTCCACCAAGATGACCCTGCGCCATCACGAGCATAATGATCATGTTGCTCAAGATGTTCTGCCGACATAAGCTCAGGTTGAGTTGGATCACCCAGTGCATATGAATCTGCTATTCTGATTGTCTCTGCCAACGTAGTTGGCATATATCTTTGTAGTCTTTTCCATAACACACTTCCATATATGCACCCTTGTGCAAACCAAGCAATCGCTTGTGATTCAGTTACTCCTCCGCAAGAGTTTCTAAGGTAACACCATCATGTCAGGAATTCTCTATCAGTCTCATTTGGTTTCTGCTTGCACATCACCAGTTGTTGTGGCCTATTAGTCCTCTTTTAAGTACCAGTGAAGTTACTAACCAACATCTCCTCAAAGTCCGACCAGCAATTAATACTGCCGGCAGTTAAATTATTCAGCCAGACCCTGGCCGGCCCCTCCAACATCTGGGGCACATATCTCATAGCCCATCTCAGATTTCCCCTGCTATTTTTAGTGTAGTGGCATAGTCAATCACTGTAGTGGCTCGCCCATAATCCGGGGTCCAAAACACGCCGGACCAGGAGGACCTTGCTCTTCTAATAACTTGGACCGATATAGCCTATCAAGTTTTAATCTTGCGTCATTCGACAATTTTTTTTGCACAGCTCTTTCTTCCACCCCGTAGTGGTTCTGCCCAACAAATCTAGTAGTTTCCATTTCCGAATTACCATCATTATAACTGTCATGTGCCAGGTTATGTGGAACATGTCCTGCATCTCTCCCCTACCGACGTTCATGCCTCGGCTGATGATCTTGCGGGTGATACCGTCTCCCTTCAGACGGGTTATTATTCTCGGGGTTCCCCCTTCCGAGATTCCCATGCTCTCTATTGTCGCGGACGGGGTTTCTTTCACCGCTGTTACCTCGGCTTCCATTGCCTTTATTTTCATTAACTTTTCTGGCCATTGCCGGGTCATATGGAACAATCTGTTTGTTCCTTTTTCCCGAGGTTACTGCTTTATATTTTCGCATGCTATTTCCGGGTGAGGATGTCGCGACAGCTGATAATGCCGGGGCGGCCCCAGCCGAATGAACCATGCACGAAGCTCCTGGCATTGTCAGGTTAGCTCTGAGCATCTCCTCATTTTGTTGGTTCGCGATGCGTACCAGCTCATTTAATATTTCTTGTTGCCTTTGCCGGGCTTCCCCGGCAATCCTTCCAACTCTGAGGCTGCCGTATTCGCCGCCCTGAGGTTCTTTGCCAAGGTACTATACCTCGGCAACCCTGGGTCGGCCGAATTGCCCTGCTGAGACTCATGATCCTTGTTAATGTCACTAAGGAGATTCTTTCCTTTCATCCTTAGGTCATCTATTCGTGTGGGGGATGTATCTAGCTTGTTTGCCCTAGCATACTCTCTCAAGGTTCTATTAAAGGACTCATGTAGAGCAGATACTTTATTGGCCACTTCTAACATTCTCAACCTAGTCTCTTCTAATTCTGCCTATGCATTTGTCGCGTTAACTATTGGTGCTACAAGTGTTGTTAGGGTGTCTATGGCTTCTTGCAAGATATTCTCCGGCCTCTCCAGAGGTGGCCATTTTACCCTTGGTGCCTTGGGGGTTACCTCCTGCACCTTGGGTGCCTTTGCTGTTACCTGGTCTGCTGCTGCCTGCTTTGCGTTTCCTAGCTTAGCCGCTGTGGGGTTCGCCATTGCCGGGTTCTTGCTTGGTCCGGCTCCTGCTCTTGCTGCTGGTGCCGGTGCCGTCATCATCACCTCAACACTTCCTGCGGGGCGGGCATTACGCTGACCGCTTGCAGCGCTGAGGGGAGGATCTCCCGCGAGGATGACTTGGCGTGGGTAGACGCGAGACATGTTGACGCCGACGTAGATCTTATGAGCGCCCAAGTTTATGAAGACACTGTTGCGCGGGGGTGGTCTTTCAACTAAGCTGCCAGCGTTGTCGCTAACATAGTCCCAGATGTCGAATCTCTGGACTAAGCCGGAGATGACGCGCTCGCCTGTGTTGATGAAGTTTTCCGTCCGGATCTTGACTCCGGCTAGCACCGCTGATGGCCCCATGGTGGACGCCAACTGTCGTGGTGGTGGCACGGCAGATGCCATGGGTAGGCTTAAGTTGGGGCCAATGGATGCTAGTGGGATCCAGGGAGGGAAGATGTAGTGGTTTCTATACTCTGAATGCTAGAACTCAATCTTTATTCAACACCAATGGAGCTACACTTTCTCCTCGAGCTGTATAAGCGAGAGGAAGAAGAATCTACAACTAGTGCCTAGTGAGAAAATGAATCGATCCCCTTCTCTAGACGCCTAGCCTCTCCTTATAAAGGAGTGTCCTGATGACTTCTAGGGCTGACGTGGACAAGCATATTCGTGGAATATGCTTGTCCCAAAGTGGTAACTCGGCAGGCTTCTTTCCGTGTCCCACTTCTATCGATGGCAAAGACACAGAACCCACCACATGTGAGCCTCGGGTCTGAGGACTATCACCTCCGTGACCTTCCTCTGCTCCTCTGCTGCTCTGCTTCTTGTTTGTAGCGCTTGGCGCTGTATAGATTCCTGAGAGAGATACTCGCCTCGCATGACTTGGCCTGACCTCAACCTGCACTTAAGATGCGTGACAGTGTTACACCGACATACCTCATATGTCGGTCGAGTCAAGTCTTAACTACTTGACTCGGGGAAAGTAGGACCTCATTCGGCCGACTCCTACATGACTCGGCCGGATCATATCTAGATACGGCCTTGATCATGAATATTCCTCTCTTTTTACTTACCTTGACCCTATCTAGGGTCATCCCACTTAACAAAACTAGCTCCGCTGTATATCAACCTTCCCAACCGTCCATGACCGAGGACTCGTATATTCGGCCCACTCATTCCGGCCCACTCGTATAGATTTACACTCTATAGAGGTTGTACACTTTACCCACACATTCCGGGTACCCTGCCCTGATCTACACCGATCGTGGGTCGAGTAACCGGCCAAGATCTTCGGAATGTACACTCTAATATAAGTGCCTACCCTATGAGTGTTTTACCCTCAATGTCGGGACGCCCTGTACAGTTCCAAGGCCAATCGGAGCACCTTTTCCACTACACCAAGTGTGCGCTTTCAATGAGGGGCTCATAGTAACGCATGGCTGCCCGTAGACTGTTCCTTTCTTCTCCCGGTCAATTAATGGACCTTTTTCCAGAGAAGACCCACCCTCCAGGATATTGACATCCCCTATAGTTGTTGTGAAGCACCTATACCAGAATAGACAAACTTCTAGCACAGCCCTGTCCCATTCTAGAGAAATGTGGTTAGACGGGTTAATTGTTCGGGTAAAACTGCACAGCCCGGTGCATTTTTGTAAACCTTTTTCCTCCATATTTCGACAAACCTTTTTGTAAAACCAAAACCTTTTCCTTTTTAAACTCACTTGGCAGGCCAAACCTCGCCATGGTTTTCTCATAAACATTCTTGTAAACTTTTCCGGGGTCTTCCCATCCCTTAGTTTTGCTTCGGCTAAAACTGGGTTTCCAAAGGGGCATGGTGTTACACACCATCTACCATACTAGGGGAAAGTAGGTGTCATCCAAGGGGGTTGTAATTAATAGTACAAACATGTAATGACTTGGAGGGTCCAAGCCACTACCATATATAGCTCATCGTATAATAAAACAATGCAGTTTCGATAAACAGTAGGTCAAACATGCATAAGTAAAATAGTAGCACAAGGCTTATGATCAAGAAGGTGGATTGCCTGTGACTAGCGAGATGTCCCGTGACTTCTTTAGAAAACCAGAATACCGATAACCATAGTAATAAGAATAACCCCAAAGCTTCCTTCTTCTCAGCGTCACACAAACACAACTATCGCCTTTATCGAGCATACATGCAAACAAACAACACCACCATTAATACAATGAATACAAGCATCAAACCATACAACAATCAAAGGATAATAACATATACATCAGTAGGGTGTTGGATGATGGGTTTTATTAGATTGGTAGAAGATTTGGAGGCATTGGAAAATGATCCTTTTGGATTTATAGTCTAGGAATTGCCTAAGGGGGGGGGGGGTTTGGCCAAGGACATGTTCTGTATGATACCATTGTATAAAAATCATATCATCACATATATATTGATAAAATGAAACCAACAAAAGTGGTTTCACTATTTTATCAATTACCAAAGATTTATAGTGATTTCTATAGTGAATAAAACTCTAGTTTTAGGAAATAATTCACCAGAATGGTTTTGGAGTTCCAAAAATTATTTCCTTGGGTGATTAGATAGTATTTGATGGATTCATAGAATTACCTCAAAACAATTACCAGAATTCCCTTTAGAAATTCCCAAAGACAGTACTAGATGTTAATTTTCTTTTCACCGGATTAAATCTATAAGGGATTTTGACGTGATTCCAAAGACAGATGTTAGGTAATTGCAATAAATTTCCGTATAAATTGGAATCAACCATTCTAGATTCATAGAATTATTGTGGTGAATTCATTAGTGAACTAAGCCTAAACAGAATACTTTAATTCAACAAAATTCAATAAAGGATGAATAAATTATGGTCTTCTGGCAATTGAGGGATAAAGGTAGACATGTACACTTGGAGTTGGAATTAGGTCAAAACCATCTTTGGTTTTACCTAGAGAATTTTCTAAAGGCAGAAAGGGCCTGATTTTGTTATTTTCATCAGGGGCAAACTAGGAAGTAAATTAGGTTGGGTCCAAGTGGACATACAAGGTACATGGGGTAACTTTCGTTACACAAAGGTTTCACCCCATTTGGAATTAGGATACTCTCTAAACTCAATTTTGAGTGATCTAGACACATGTTGGGCAAGGTACTTGGTCTGCATGTTAGTCAAGACATACAGGAACTTGGTAAAAATGTGCATGGGCAAAAATAACTTATTTTGTATTTTTATTTGGATTTAAACCAAACTGCTTGCATTCAGATATGGAATTTAAATAAAAAGAAATGGGAGATGAGGGGCTCTTAAGCTGGATCTGAGGCAAGTTGGGCCTCACAGGGGGATTCGGCCCATCCGGAGGCATCCGCGGGCGGGAGGCCGCGTTTGAAATCTCGCGGCAGCGGGCCCACTGGTCAGTGGCTCTAGGGGCTGAAGGAGTATGGGGAGTTGCTCGTCGTTGGATTTAAGAGGATCCGACGTCCAGCCGCCTTTGTCTCCAAGGAAACAGCCAAGTGGCGGCGAAACCCTAGCAAGGAGCAGGGGCGACGGGCTGCTTACCGGGATCTTGGGAGGCGACACAGAGGGTGTAGGGATACGCGATCGACGACATGGATCACATGGATGGTTGGCATCGACCTGTTCCATGATGGAACGATGCTCCTGCGACGGCAACCGAAGGAACTGCGATGGAGCTCGACGGCGACGTTAGTAGGTGCTGTCCTAGAAGGGGAGAAGGGGATGATTAGATGCTGTAGGTCGAGGCGAGCTTGGGAATCTGTCATGCAGCAAGAGAGGAGTAGGGAGCAGAGTACCCGCACGAGATCTTGAAAGTGGCCAAGAGGAGGAGCTCGGGACCTCGCTGGTGAAACCTCCAGGGGTTGCTGCATGTCGAAGATAAGAACAAGGTTAGCTTCATAAGAGCAAGGGGAGTTTGGGGAATGGACGTGCAGAGCGAGTGGAGCAGAGGAGAGAGCACTATTGTAACATCCCAAAAATATTGATCATGATTATGAAACTCTAATCCCTAAAATTAGGGTTAACAAAAACTTTGATTAAATAAAAATCTTATGAATGCATGTGTGTATGTGATGATTGTATGAATGCATGTTTGGACTTGTGTGATTAACCTAAATAGCAAGGAATGATTTAAAGATGAAAATAAAATCATATAAAACATTTCCAAGTAGAAACAAATCAAGAGAAAATCAAAAACAAATCAAATAAAGCAAATGGTCATTTTTGCCAATCTTGCTCACTAGGTCACTTTGAGTATTTCTAGTCCAAGATTTGAAACAGAAACTTTTCCATTTATTTTCACCCCTTGCTAGACCAAGTAAAAGTGAATCAAAGCCCACCTTTCAAACTTACAGAAACATTTGGAAATGTCATTCAAATCACAATTTAAAATTGAATCGTTAACATATGTTAAAATCACACCTTTTCAAAACCCAACCAAACCAGTGCCCCTTGACCAATCCAACTAACCCAGGACTCCGTAGTATGTGCCTAGCAAACCCACCAAGTTTGAATCCAAAATTCAAATTTGAATTTCTTTCGGCCGTTTCATCAAACACATTGTGATCAGCAAACAACAAAACATCAAACACTATTTGCAGCAGTGAATTTGGCCAACCTTGTTCCCTCTCTGGTTGCAGCAAGCTCTTAGTAGATCATCTAGCCTCTTTAACAATCCTTAGCACCACTGTGAGCAAGCCTAGCCATTAATGGTGAGCATGCCGAGAGCAAACTTGTCACCCCCATGTCGCCAGTGAGCTAGAGGAAGCACTAGCCTCGCCAACCTTGTCTGGAGCACTGACCACCGTCCACCGCCACCCCCTGTCCAAGCCCCGAGCGCAGCCAGCCATTGGACCACCCTCCAAGATCATGCCCAGTTGCTCTGCATGCGAGCCGAGAGCATGCTAGTACACCGTCAGCGACACGAGCCCACAGACCACGCGCCGCCCTCGCCGCTTGCAGACGTGATCGCCAACACCCAAGCACCCGCCATACAACCCCGTTCGCCACCGTGCAGACCATAGACGTTGTGCGCCATTAATTTGCTGTCGGACCCGCCTAGAGCACCGCGACATTCTAACCGTTCAGCACCGCCCACGCCACATGATCGTGCTGATGAGCTTCGCCAGGGAGCACATCACCGCCCCCTATCGTAGCCCATGCCAGTAGCACTTTGTGCCATCGACCACGACGAGCTCCACCCGCGCTCGTCGGTCCCCTTAAGCCACTATAAAAGAAGGCCACCCCCGCTCGATTTGAGCACACCATCTCACTCCCCACCTCTAAGTGATCACACACACTCACTCCCGGAGCAAGGCGATCACCAGGTGGCCGGAATTACATCGGAGTTCGCCGCTGCAGAGGAGGAGAGGCGCCGAAGATTGGAGCCGCCCCAGGAGGAGCTGCCGGTACCAGGTGTAAGACCCCACCTGTATAAAGGTAAAGGTCCGTGTGATTGCAATGCTAGTTCCTGGATCAATTGCTAGCATCCACAGTTTAAGATGAAGTACATAGAAACAAAGGTCATTATTACATCGTCATTCCATAGATAACATAGTCTTTTACAACTCCATAGCCCTAGGCTACTACAAGAGTTTAACTAAACAATATAAATAAAAAGTCTTCATCTTCATGTGCCACAAGCAAGCATGTTGAGTGTAGACTCATAACCCTAATCCTCATCAGTGTAACCTGCAACATCACAAGTTACAACCACAGTGGGTCAATACATTAGAATATTATTGGCAAGTGATACCTTAGTAGAATAATAATATCTAGTTTCTACATGAATTGGGCTAAGTGTAGCTTAGGCTTGCTTTGATCAAAATAGGTTTTACCTGTCAGTTGAAAACACTAAGTTTTTATTTGGCAAAAAGTCCCAAGGAACCACCAATAGACATTGGTGAAACTTCACCCTTGTTCAACCTCAAGTTTTAACTTAGAAAATTGGGATGAGTAGATTCTTGATAGCTTCCATGTCTTGATGCTCAAATTGTCCATTAACGGGGACACGGCTAAGTACTTAGTTTCTTCCTTCTGAAGAGGTGGTGCACTTTCCCCACAAGACTTGATTTTCACCAAGACAGGACCTTTTAGAAGCCTTCCCTTAGACCAAATGGATGCGTTCCAACCTATCACCCACTACCACCAACTGTCCAAATGGCTAAGTTATTGCAACCTATATGATCCAGGCAGAGCCCATAATGCCATGTGGTTGCACTAGAAGCTTCTTAACATATGGCATCTCAAATCCCTTTGTTCCTGAGTGGCATTCCACAAGTGAGATACACAGGGTAGACCATTGGAAAATGGGCCCTGGTAACCACTCAACCAAAACCACCAAGCAATTACCATTCCACCCAGGTGTTTCATTCACTTAGTTGTTTTATTAATAAAAAACATAAGTCAAAGACTTTGAAATATTTTTCCATAGCTTGTATATAATCCACCCTTGGTTTATAATAGCTAGGCTAAGCATGGAAATAGCAAGTATCTTAACTTAGAGAAATTTCTAACAATTCTACAACTACTAGGATTTCCCAAGCATAGCATATAGATACGTAGCAAAAATTATCATGCAAGCCCTATACAAAATATTTCTAATGCATAGTCAAAATATTGGGACAAAAGTATGAAGCACCACTTGCCTTGGTAGTTGGGGGAGTAACAACAATCCTCACAGTCACAATCACCACTAGCACCAAAATCTACACATAAAATGATAGCACCAAATTCACATTCCAAATAATCAAGCAAAAATATATGAATGCATGAAAATGCCATGTGATGATTTTTCTAAATCAAAAAAGACAAGTGAAATAGTAATGAATCATAAACAAAACAATTATACACTAAATAAACTTAATTTGCCCTTTAGAACATTTTCCAAATAATTTTTATACACAAAATATGCATACAAATGTTTCTGCCTAAAATTCCATTTTAACAGAAACAAAATACAAAACTAAGCAGATAGGTGTAGATGATATCTTTTTTTGATTCCAATGGTATATTATTTGTATTTTTTGGATAAACAGATCAAAAGTTATTGAATTTACAAGTTTGAATAACTAATAGATTCAAAAACAGAATTTAAATCGAAAACCTAGACACGTGGGCGTGTCTGACTGGCCCGTACCGGTTCGGCCGGATCGATCAACGTGATCCACATGATCTAAATGAAATCGCACGGGCCAGATTCACCCGTACCCCTTCGTTAAGTGATCTAATTTTACGCGTCAGATCTAGATCTAACGGCCCAAATTGAACAAACCAAAAACGAGCGGCGCTGCGACGGTGGCTGGCGGCGGCACTACTGGTGAAGGTGGAACGGCGATTCCAGTGAGTCCTAGGGGTGGGGAAGAAGCTCTGCACGTGCACGAGGAAGCTCAACGTCGTCGCGGTTGGGCAGGGGGCGTGCTGTAGCGGGGCCTTGAGCTCGTCGGAGTTGTTGGCGGCGTCGGGTCCTTGTAGACGAGATCGTTGCCGAGGCTCTGGTCGTCCTAGCTCAAGCCAGTGGTATCAGTAGCTGCGCAAGGACAAGGCTAACATGGTCGTATGCAAGCGAGATCAAGGGGCGCTCAGTAATTACCGTAATCAATCACCGGAGTTGAGCGGCGGCTCTGTCGCTTGCAGGCGTGAACGGGGACGGCGGCCTAGGTCATGCGCGGACAAACGAACGATGTCAGAGGATGCACAAGGTCACAAGGAACACGCTCGTATGAAGGACAGGGGCGGTTAGGCTCACGGAATTTAGTCGTCGGAGTTCGTCGGTACTGCGGCGATGTTCTGCGAAATATGGGCAACCTGGTGGCGGAGTGGGGGTGCTAAGTGAGGGGAAATGGTCGCAGAGGGGTGGGGGTTAAGTAGCCGGAGTGGGGGCGAGAATCTCGAGAGAAATCAACGTCAATTAACTGCATTTGCGTCGGGGAGGAAACGACCGCGACGAGCAGGTCTTCGGCGCGATATTGACGACGAGGTGGACGTGGCTGGTGGGTCTGAGGCGTCGGTGAGGGGGTGTGTGCGGGCTGGAGGAGAAACAGAGGGAGAGGAGGAAAACCCGGGTGGGCTGCTTCCGTTACTGGGCCGAATAAGTGGCGCCGGCCCTTTCTGTTTTCTTTTATTCTTTTCCATTTCTATTTGATTTTCTGAAATCATTTTCAAATGCTTTTCATATGGGTTTGAATTCAAACTTGTTCTGAATTTTTGTAAAGTGGTCCTTTCACATGTTTGACTACAAAACAATGTTGTTCACTCAAAAATACATTGGTCCATTGGATTTTATAAATAAACCATGCTTTAATTTATTTATTTATATTAGGCATATGAATGGTTTTGAATTCATATTTTGTTTTGAAACTTTGACCAAGCTTTGGAAATATCAATCAAACCTATGTTCAAATATTTTCTGGTTAAAACAAGTATTCTCATATTAGAGTGTAGCAATAAGGCCATTGCTTTGCTTACATAAATAATGGACAACAAATGCTTCTGTTTTTGAAATCTTATTTGAAAATGATCCTAAAATGATTATGAATGCATGAATGATATGTAAACTTTGAAATCATGATTTTTGGGATGTTACAAATCTAACCCCCTTAAGGTGAATCTCGCCCTCGAGATTCGGATTGGCTAGCAAATAGGTCAGGGTGGTCTTTCTGAAGATCATCTTCTCTTTCCCAAGTTGCTTCTTCCTCGGAATGATGGTTCCACTAAACTTTGCAGAATTTGATACTCTGTGTCCGAGTTACTCTTTCTGCAGTCTCGAGAATATTGATAGGTTTTTCTTCATAGGTGAGATCACTTTCCAATTGGACATCCTCCAAAGGTATAGTATCCTTCAAAGAAGTCTCTTCCATCTCCGGATGGCATTTCTTTAGCTGACTCACATGAAACACATTGTGAACAGTAGACAATGATTCAGGCAATTCAATCTCATATGCTACTTCTCCTTTACGGCTCAGAATCTTGAATGGTCCAACATATCT
Organism: Avena sativa; assembly: GCA_916181665.1. Taxonomy (NCBI): domain Eukaryota; kingdom Viridiplantae; phylum Streptophyta; class Magnoliopsida; order Poales; family Poaceae; genus Avena; species Avena sativa. The sequence goes on from OV702282.1 coordinate 163,919,999, forward strand.
TGGGGCCAATTTTCCTTTGACTCCAAACCTCTTCACTCCATGAAGTCGTGATACTCTAAGATATGATCTATCACCCACCTCATAGGTGACTTCTCTACGCTCTGGATCTGCGTAGCTTTTCTGTCGGGACTGTGCTATGTTCAATATGTCCCTTACCAACTTGACCTTCTCTTCAGCTTCCTTGATTAGTTCTGGCCCGAACAAATTCCTTTCTCTAACACAATTCCATAGCAATGGTGTAGTACACTTTCTTCCATAGAGAAATTCAAACGGTGCCATCTGAATACTGGCTTGATAGCTGTTGTTGTAAGAGAATTCTGCGTAGGGCATACTTTCATCCCAACTAGCACCATAATCTAAGGAACATGCCCTCAACATATCCTCTAGAATCTGGTTGGTCCTTTTTGTCTGTCCATCAGTTTGGGGATGAAAAGCAGTACTGAATTCCAATCTCGTTCCCAATGACTCATGCAGTTGTCTCCAAAAATGGGAAGTGAATTGAGTTCCCCTATTAGACACAATACTCTTGCGTACTCCATGCAGACACACAATCCTATTCATATAGATCTTGGATAACTTAGCACTTCTATAGGTTGTCTTCACAGGTATGAAATGAGCCACTTTATTTAGGCGATCTACTACGACCCATATAGAATCATATCCTGATCTAGTCCTTGGTAGTCCAGTGATGAAATCCATGCCAATCTTGTCCCACTTCCAATCAGGAATAGGTAGTGGTTGTAACAATCCTGCTGGTTCCTGATGTTCCGCTTTCACTCTACTACAAACATCACACAAAGCAATATGTTCGGGGATGTCCTTCTTGAGATTATTCCACCAAAATCTTTCCTTCACATCCATGTACATTTTGGTGTTACCCGGATGAATGGAATATGGTGAGTTGTGTGCTTCTTGTAAAATCAGTTTCTGAAGCTCCAGATCTTGCGGAATACAGATATGTTTTCCATACCATAAAGTACCCTGTTCGTCTTCATGGAATCCTTTGAATTTTCCCTTGCCAATCTTTTCCTTAATTTCTTCAATTTCCTTGTCCATCTTTTGGGCTTCCTTGATTTTGTCCAACAAGCTCGGTTGAACATCCAATGACATGAGATGTCCTTTAGGCACAATCTCCAATCTGAGATCTTCGAATTGGGCACACAGATCATCTGGCAACTCTCCCTTAGTAAGGCCATTCACATAAACCTTACGGCTTAATGCATCCACTACATCATTTTCTTTACCGGGGTGGTATTGTAAACTCAAGTCATAGTCCTTGATGAGTTCTAACCATCTTCTTTGTCTCATGTTGATTTCTTTCTGAGTAAAGATATACTTCAAACTTTTGTGATCTGTGAACACTTCACATCGCTTTCTGAAAAGATAATGTATCCATGTTTTGAGTGCATGGACAACAGAGGCTAACTCTAAATCATGAGTAGGATAATTCACTTCATGAGTTTTGAGTTGTCTTGAGGCATAAGCCACAACTTTCCCTTCTTGCATCAGAACTGCACCCAATCCTTGGTGAGATGCATCACAATACACTTGGAAATCCTTCTCCAAGTCTGGCAGACATAAGACTGGTGCTGTCACTAGTCTCTTCTTCAACTCTTGGAAGCTGAGTTCACATCCTTCAGTCCAATCAAATTTATTGTATTTCTTGAGTAACTCCGTCATTGGATTAGCTACCTTTGAGAAATTATCAATAAACCTTCTATAGTATCCTGCCAAGCCAAGGAAACTATGGACTTCTTTCACTAACTTAGGAGATTCCCACTCAGTTACAGCTAACACTTTTGCAGGATCAACTGCTACACCATCTCCTGACACAATGTGTCTAAGAAATCCAACCTCATTCAGCCAGAATTCACACTTGCTGAATTTGGCATACAGTTTATGCTCTCTAAGCTTCTCAAGTATCAAACGCAAATGTCCTTCATGCTCTTTGTTACTCTTGGAGTAGATTAAAATGTCATTGATGAAGACGACAACAAACTTGTCAAGAAACTCCATGAACACCTTGTTCATCATATTCATGAAGTAGGCTGGTGCATTGGTCAAACCAAACGGCATCACGGTGTACTCATATAGTCCATACCTAGTGGTGAAAGCAGTCTTAGGTATGTCTTGTTCCCTTATCTTAAGCTGAAAATAGCCTGACCGGAGATCAATTTTTGAGAACACACGGGCTCCTTCTAACTGATCAAACAAGTCATTGATTCTGGGCAAAGGATATTTGTTCTTGATAGTCACCTCATTGAGTGAACGATAATCTATGCATAACCTTTGACTTCTATCTTTCTTTTCAACAAACAAGACTGGTTCTCCCCAAGATGAAGAACTTAGTTGAATAAATCCTTTCTGCAACTGTTCTCCATGTTGTTTCTTGAGTTCCTTCAACTCATCAACTGACATCTTGTAAGGTCTCTTTGCTATCGGTCCTGATCCTGGCAGCAAGTCAATCAGAAATTCCACATCTCTATCTGGTGGCATTCCCGGCAATTCTTCCGGAAATACATCTGGATATTCTCTCACAATTAGCACGCTATCTATGCTAACCCCCTTAAGAGAATTTAGCTTACTCCCTTTTGATTCAAATTAACGGGAAACTTATACTTCCCAAATTCTATGACTAGGTCATGACATCCTGAGGTCACTATCATTTCTCCACCAGGAGAACTTACTTTTATAGGACACCCAATAGTTTCAATTGGAAGTTCATTTCTATCAATAAATGCTCTTGATATGAATGAATGCGATGCGCCAGTATCAAGAAGAACAAGTGCTGGACCAGAATTGAGTTTGAACTTACCAGCCACAGCATCAGGTTCCTCATATATTTCTTCCACATTGATGTGGTTCACTTGTCCCATCTGGAAGGGGTTGGGCTTGGTGGTTCCTTCAACCTTCTTCTCTAGGAACTCATTAGCAGAGTGCCCCATATTCTTACACTTGAAGCATTCAACCTGACAGATATCTCTCTTTGCAGGCTGACTTACACTTCCACTTCCACTGTGGTGACTCTTGTGTCCACTGTTGTGGTTCTTGTACTTGTCATTATCATGACTGTGGTGATGCTTGTTGTCATGATGGCGGTTGTGGCTGTGGTGGTTGTTGTACTTTCCATGCTTGTGGGATCCAGAACTCCCACTATCATCATGATGGGAACGTTTGTGAGATGAACCCGAGTTGTGCTTATGAAAGCTGTGCTTCCTCTTCCTGCTCTCAACCTATTTCATCTTGTTTTCCAAGATGGTAGCCTTGTCATAAAGTGATTGGTATGTTGGGACATAGGCAACAGACAACTGTAGATTCAGTTCATCATTCAGTCCTTCGAGGAATTTCTCCTCCCTCTTGGCATCTGTATCAACTTCATCTGGTGCATATCACGCCAGATTGTTGAACTCCTCAATGTATTCAGCCACGCTGCGGTGAGGCTGCTTCAGATTGTGGAACTCCTTCTTCTTCAAATTCATCACCTCGGATGAGATGTGAGCTGTGCGGAATCCATCCTCAAAGATAGCCCAAGTCACCTCCTCAATGGGAGTGGTTATCTAAAAGTTGTCCCACCAGGTTGCTGCTGGCCCTTCCAGCAGATGTGCTGCAAACCTAACCTTCTCTTCGTCGGTGCAGCCAATAGTCACTAAGTCCTTGTTCACTGAACGTAACCAGTCATTAGCTACCATTGGATCAGTGGTTCCCGAGAACTTTGCAGGCCTCAGTCTTAGGAATCTGGTGAGCATGTCAAATCCTGGCGGATTATTCTGGTTGTGGTTGTTATTGTTATTGTTGTTGTTATTCTGATTCTGGTTCTGCATGAAGGTGGTCATCATCTGCATCAGTTGTTCCTGTGCTATCATCAACTGTTGCATCTTGGGAGTGACATTGTTGTTGTTGTTTGGGTTGGGGTTGGAACATCGAGGAGGCATCTGTGGTTTTAATAAGGATAAGAATGAGATACCCATAGATGCTTAACATGCACAATACATCAATACTCAATCACAATAACCAAGCATCAAAATAACATAAATTTTGAAGGACATAAACAACAAGTTTGGAAATGCAAACACACCATAGCAAGACACCCACATGTTGGATGGTCATTGCGACTCATTAATCAAAGTACGGTAGATGAAAGATAAACGAGTAGTCTACATTACTCCTCCGCATGAAACTCCACATCAACAAGGGTAAGAGCTACATTCTCCATAGTGGTCTTGTACTCCTCAACATTAGTAGTCAAGGCCTCAATATTAGCCCTAAGAGCCCTCTTCTGTGAGTGAAGCCTCTCGATCACTCCCTGTTGATGCTCAAGCTCGAAGTCCATGGCCTCTATCTCTTCCTTCATCTCCTGGATCTTCTTGTTCCTGTATTGGACTCTTTTCTCCTGGCTCTTAAATTTCTTTTCCTAGATTTCAAACTTGGCCTCCATTTCCTTGACTCTCTCGTCTTGCTCCGCGAAGTGCTTGTCCTTCTCACAAAGCTGAACCTGGAGATCATCATTGCTAAGCATGACGTTGGTCCTATCAGTATCTAGGTGCCTAATAAGACCCTCTAGTTCCTGGAGGTACAGATGAATCGGCTACATCGTCTCTCTAGCAGCATCCTCGTACTCTATGGCCTCACCCTCCTCGTTGCGTCTCCCAAAGGTGTGAAAGTAAAGACCTCTAAGCTCGGTGGAGTGTCTTCCTACCAGGTGACCAAGTAACTCCTGCATGACTACATCTAAGCCTTTTTCCTTGTCGTCATGCTTCAGCTTGAAAGTGATGGTCTCCGTGGTTGGATCTGTCTGGCGTCCGGGCTGGGTGACTCTGAAGCCCCATAGGTCCTTCCTCTCAAACTTGGTGAGTGGAAGTGTCATGATGCTAGGAAATGGAAGGTTGAGCACACTAGTGAGCTCAATGAGACGAGTACCAAAACGAGTTCCCTTGAACTCCTCGGCCGTGTTGATAATAACATGCATCTACTTTTATAAGATAGAGAAAAGTTAGAATCAACATCAAATAGAGAAAAATCACAAGACAAAATATCACAACCACATCTTTTGCAACAATCACACAAGTCATGGCATACAGAAATCCATTACAAGCATCAAAGGTTCAACATAACTTAGACAAATTTTTGTAAGTAAAACAATAAGTGTGGTGGTACAACTAACGAAGTACGTTACAACTCTCACTCACTAGACAAAATAGCTATCGGGGCATCCTTAGTATCCATCTGTCTATCTTGTTCACAAGACTCCCAAATTAAGTCTATGATGTCTCCCCTTAGTTGTTGGTTCGTAGTCTCCAACTCTTGGGTATGCTTCTTTTCTTCTCTAAGGTTATTTTGGGTCTTGAGCATTCTGCACTTGAGTCTATCACCAAGCTCCTTCATAGCATTCCAAGCTGCATTTCTTGCAGAGTCAAAGAATGTTGTGTGCATTTCTGAGTTGGTGACCATGCAGAATCCTGACTCCTTGTGGTTGTCTTCCTTGTTTTTGTACAAGTGCAGTTACACCCACCAGTACTATTCTCCTTCATCCATCACAGGGAATCCTTTGTACACAGCTGCACCATGTATCCCCATGGTAACCATAAGGTTCTTGAGGGCCTTGGGATATTCAGTCTCACACTCCAAGGTCATGGTCATGAGTGGTCCCTTCCTTACGGCTTCGTTGATGGAGTTCATCTACAAATAGAGATGAGAAAGAAGATTAGAAAAGTTTACGAGAAGAAAAAGACAAGTGTGGAAATTTTTCAAAGTGTTGAAATTTTTTCCTTAGTGGTTTCTAATCCAATCCTAGGGTCATAATACTACAGGCAACACAGTGCTCTGATACCATTTGTAAGACCCCACCTTTATAAAGGTAAAGGTCCTTGTGATTGCAATGCTAGTCTCTGGATCAATTGCTAGCATCCACAGTTTAAGATGAAGTACACAGAAACAAATGTCATTATTACGTCGTCATTCCAGAGATAACATAGTATTTTACAACTCCATAGCCATATGATAGTACAAGAGTTTAACTTAACAATATAAATAAAAAGTCTTCATCTTCATGTGCCACAGGCAAGCATGTTGAGTGTAGACTCATAACCCTAATCCTCATCAGAGTAACCTGCAACATCACAAGTTACAGCCACAGTGGGTCAATACATTGGAATAGTATTGGCAAGTGATACCTTAGTAGAATAATAGTATCTAGTTTCTACATGAATTGGGCTAAGTGTAGCTTAGGCTTGCTTTGCTCAAAATAGGTTTTACCTATCAGTTGAAAACACTAAGTTTTTATTTGGCAAAAACTCCCAAGGAACCACCAATAGACATTGGTGAACCTTCACCCTTGTTCAACCTCAATTTTTTACCTTGAAAATTAGGATGAGGAGATTCTTGATAGCTTCCATGTCTTGATGCTCAAATTGTCCATTACCGGGGACACGGCTAAGTACTTAGTTTCTTCCTTCTGAAGAGGTGGTGCACTTTCTCCACAAGACTTGATTTTCACCAAGACAGGACCTTTCAGAAGCCTTCCCTTAGACCAAATGGACGCGTTCCAACCTATCACCAACTACCACCAACTGTCCAAATGGCTAAGTTATTGCAACCTATATGATCCAGGCAGAGCCCATAATGCCATGTGGTTGCACTACAAGCTTCTTAACATATGGCATCTCAAATACCTTTGTTCCTGGGTGGCATTCCACAAGTGAGATACACAGGGTAGACCATTGGAAAATGGGCCCTGGTAACCACTCAACCAAAACCACCAAGCAATTACCATTCCACCCAGGTGTTTCATTTACTTAGTTGTTTTATTAAGCAAAAACATAAGTCAAAGACTTTGAAATATTTTCCATAGCTTGTATATAATCCACCCTTGGTTGCTACTAGCTAAGCTAAGCGTGGAAATAGCAAGTATCTTAACTTAGAGAAATTTCTAACAGTTCTACAACTACTAGGATTTCCCAAGCATAGCATATAGATACTTAGCAAAAATTATCATGCAAGCCCTATACAAAATATTTCTAATACATAGTCAAAATATTGGGACAAAAGTATGAAGCACCACTTGCCTTAGTAGTTGGGGGAGTAACAACAATCCTCACAGTCACAATCACCACTAGCACCAAAATCTACACATAAAATGATAGCGCCAAATTCACATTCCAAATAATCAAGCAAAAATATATGAATGCATGCAAACGCCATATGATGATTTTTCTAAATCAAACAAGACAAGTGCAACAGTACTGAATCATAAACAAAACAATTATACACTAAATAAACTTAATTTGCCCTTTAGAACATTTTCCAAATAATTTTTATACACAAAATATGCATACAAATGTTTCTGCCTAAATTCCATTTTAACGGAAACAAAATACAAAACTAAGCCCATAGATGTGTAGGATTTATTTTTGTGATTCCAATGGTATATTATTTGTATTTTTTGGATAAACAGATCAAAAGTTATTGAATTTACAAGTTTGAATAACTAATAGATTTAAAAACAGAATTTAAATCTAAAACCCAGACACGTGGGCGTGTCTGATTGGCCCGTAACGGTTCGGCCGGATCGATCAACGTGAGCCGCACGATCTAAATGAAATCGCACGGGCCAGATTCACCCGTACCCCTTCGTTAAGTGATCTAATTCTACGCGTCAGATCTAGATCTAACGACCCAAATTGAACAAACCAAAAACGCGCGGCGCTGCGACGGTGGCTGGCGGTGGCGCTACTGGCGACGGTGGAACGGCGATTCCAGGGAGGCCTAGGGGTGGGGAAGATGCTTACCAGACTCGCACGTGCACGAGGAAGCTCAACGTCGTCGCAGTTGGGCAGGTGGCGTGCTGTAGCGGGACCTAGAGCTCCTTGGAGTTGCTGGCGGCGTCGGGTCCTTGCAGAAGAGGTCGTTGCCGAGGCTCTGGATTGTCCTAGCACAAGCCAGTAGTATCAGTAGCTGCGCAAGGACAAGGCAAACCTGGTCGTATGCAAGCGAGGTCAAGGGGCGCTCAATAATTAACGTAATCAATCGCCGGAGTTGAGCGGCGGCTCTGTCGCTTGCAGGCGTGAACGGGGACGGCGGCCTGGGTCATGCACGGACAAACGAACGATGTCAGAGGATGCACAAGGTCACAAGCAACACACTCGTCTGAACTAGAAGGATAGGGGCGTTCAGGCTCACCGGAATTTCGTCGTCGGAGGTTGTCGGTACTGCGGCGGTGTTCTGCGAAATATGGGCAACCTGGTGGCGGAGTGGAGGTGCTGAGTGAGGGGAAATGGTCACAGAGGGGTGGGGGTTAAGTAGCCGGAGTGGGGGCGATAATCTCGCGAGCAATCAACGTCAATTAAGTGCATTTGTGTCGGGGAGGAAGCGGCCGTGGCGAGCAGGTCTTCGGCGCGAGATTGACGACGAGGTTGACGTGGCTGGTGGGTCCAAGGCGTCAGTGAGGGGGTGTGTGCGGGCTAGGTGAGAAACAGAGGGAGAGGGGGAAAACCCGGGTGGGCTTCTTCCGTTACTGGGCCGAATAAGTGGCGCCTGCCCTTTCTGTTTTCTTTTATTCTTTTCCATTTCTATTTTGATTTTCTGAAATCATTTTCAAATGCTTTTCATATGGGTTTGAATTCAAACTTGTTCTGAATTTTTGTAAAGTGGTCCTTTCACATATTTGACTACAAAACAATGTTGTTCACTCAAAAATACATTGGTACATTGGATTTTAGAAATAAACCATGCTTTAATTTATTTATTTATATTAGGCATATGAATGGTTTTGAATTCATATTTTGTTTTGAAACTTTGACCAAGCTTTGAAAATATCAATCAAACCTATGTTCAAATATTTTCTGGTTAAAACAAGTATTCTCATATTAGAGAGTAGAAATAAGGCCATTGCCTTGCTTACATAAAATAATAGACAACAAATGCTTCTATTTTTGAAATCTTATTTGAAAATGATCCTAAAATGATTATGAATGCATGAATGGTATGCAAACTTTGAAATCATGATTTTTGGGATATTACACCAGGAGGATCGCCGTCGTCGACTTTGTCATTCGCCCCCATCGCCGACCATCGCCAAAGCCCCGGTGAGCCCCCACTGACCCCCACTGGCCGCGCTAGGATTCTGTCTCACCGGCGTTCACCAACGTGGATGATAAACCTCAGCCTTTCGATTAGAGTTAGATCGTGCGGTCCTAATCGCCCCGTACCTCTTCGCCACTTGCTGTCTCACTGACGAGTGGGGTTGGTCACTTAATCAGCCCGCGCACGCTGTGTGTAGTGGGCTGGCCCAGTTAAACATCCCGCGCGACCCATTAATTCAAACTTAGGTTTATTCATTTAATTTCAAACTCAGTTTTGTACCTAGATTCAAAAATCAACCCAGCTCGATTCACTAAACCAAAATGCATGAAACTAATTTTGTTAGAAAGGTACTAGAGTGCTTAATCAAAGCCCGTTGGATTCACACCATTTAGATTTGTAGATCACCCATGGTAAAAATAAAAAGGCAGAAGCTTTTCTGCATTCAAACATTTTTCAAAATTCAACCATGAAAGATTTTGAGTTGATTCCAACTCTCAAAAATTACATTTAACCATACCTTTCAGAATATATAAAAACATATATGGTTACTTGCAGAAATAATGATCAAGTAATAAAAGAATGCATCATAGGCATTTCTAGTCACTTTAATTAATTAAAATAAAAAGGATTAAACCTTATTAAATTGTGACACTACTTTAAATCACATTCCCATGTACTGAAATATGTGGTGATGACATGTGTCAACATGATCCCATGTTTGAGTTGGAGAATATTAAATCTTAAGTAGTTTTTCAATGAGTAGAAATTGCTTTTCTAAAATAAAAGAAATAAGACAAGTGCTTTAATCTTTGTGATAATAGTGATGATGCTAGATCATCTAGTGTGAACCTTTGTGTGATAAATAGAAATAGTTAAGTATTGTGTACCTCATATTTATTTATAGACGCTAGTACCGACCAAGGATACGAAGAGGAAGGAGGATACTACGAGGAAGAAGCCAAGGAAAACTTCAACAACTGCTCTGCACAAGGCAAGCCTAATACTACTGGTTGAATTAGCAAGATATTAACTAAGCAAGCTAACAATTGCAACTATGAAAGATAGATAACCTATGCAATGCATTAAGCATGCTTGGTTAGATACATTGATGATACCAATCCTAGTTTTACTTGCAAGCTTAGTACTTTATTTCGTTATTAAAGCTTTCTCTTAGAGTTTACTTAGTTACTTGTAGATTCTAGAAAGATAATTGAAGGTAGCATAAAGAGCATAAAACTTGACCTAGGTTAGATAATCTTGATGTCATCCTGAGGCTTGAGATTTAACTTAGATAAGATACACTTGTTTACCACCTCTCATTAGTATTTACCCCCACCTGTAGATGCTTGTGCTAAACATAAATCTTGATCACTTTAGATGGGAATACTTGGTGAAAATGGTTATGAAAACCTTAGAATGATGAGTCATTCTACTGAAATGTTTTGACATGTGTTCTCGAACAACAGATGATTTTGATGATGAAAATGTTAAGGCATGAGCCTTAGCCCTTTACAAAACTGATGATTGTCTAGATGCGATACCATTCCAATTTTACTGTACAACGACAATACCTAACATTTGGGTAGGGCTTGACTAGAAATTTATATACCTTAGTATGGGTCCCTTGCCGCCAAGGTCTGAGCTGAGGCTACCTTATGAAGATTTTCCACCTGTGCAGTACCCAAGATGACAGTTGTTCATGGTTGGGAGGACAAACTCATAGGAGAGGTGCCTATACTAGGGCGTGTAATTGAAAGGTTAGGATTGATTATCCGCATACTTAGTATGGAGAATTCAGGACTGTTCCTGATGGATGTATCGAATGTTGTGGTGAAAGTGTACAATCTCTGCAGAGTGTCAAACTATTCGAATAGTCGCATCCGCAGTTATGGACAGTTGGAGTGGCCATACTGTTCCGTCGTTAGATGTTTTCAAGATGACTTGCAAAATGAATTATGATTTGACTTGACCACAACAGAGTTGTGACATGAAATTCAAGTTCCCATTTAGGTGTTATAAAACTTTCAACTAGCTTTCTTTGCTTCTGAACTTAGTAGAGGTAAATCTGGCTTTTTGCAAAACAACCCTAGAGCTTAGTATATCCTATTCAAAACCCCTTCACTTGTTATTATTGGTTTGCGAGTACTTAAAGAGTACTCATGGCTTTGTCCCTGGCTATTCCCATGGCCAGACTATGAGGAGGAGTATCAGGAAGATGGACAGCAGGAAGGTTACGACAACTAGGATCATCTCCCATCGTCAACATTGCCTATGACCATGAAGATGGAGCCTCGCCTACGCTATCGTTATTATTACGTTATTTCCGCTGCTTGATTTGTATTAAGAATTGGATCATGAGATCCTTATTTGTGTAAGACCTTATGTATGGTTTGTAATGGATGATGTACTGTTATATTATGTCTCGGAAAAATGGTAATCCTGGGATTGCGATGTATGGCATAACTGGCATCTGGCATTAAAAATCTGGGTGTTGACAACTATGCTCAGATTTTGAGCAATGGCCGAGAGGCCATTTTTCTTCTCTTCTTGAGCAGGGCGGAGCAAGGGGGAGAGAGGGGAGTTCAGTGGAGGTAGTTGGGGGAAAATGAGGTGGGAGAGGGGGCTCGAGGTGGCCTCTATCCTTATGAGCTGAGTGAGAAGGGTCCATAGTGGACTTTGTCCATGTGCAAGCTTAGGAGGGGGTGTTGGCCAAGGATTTGGCAATGAGGGTGGTGGAGAGAGGGGTGGTGGGGTCCTATGCTCGACCAGATGAGTGGAGGGGAGGGTTGGTGGCTGATGGTGAAGTTTGCTTAAGGATTTTGAATTAATTCAAAATCTTGACCTTATTGATGGTTATGAAGGAAATCAGAAATGTGAGGGTAAGGTCATTTGATAACATTAGGAATTTTTTGACATTTTTTCAAGAGTTTAAAGTCCACTAGAAACCATTTATTCAAAAAGTATAGAAGTAGTTCCTAGAAGTTTATTTGATATATTTACATTGGACATGGTTGGGTTTTGGTGGGATATGGTCCTAAATACCATATTACACCTTGGATAATTTTATTGGAATTTATTTTGGTAGAAAAGTATTTTTAAACAATTATTTCTTGTTTCTGCCATTCATGAAAAAGGGAAAAAAGAAATAATAAAGAATCTCAAAAATATTTATTTTTGAGTTTGAAATATAAGGTATGAGGTAGAGACCTCAAATTTATATTGAGTAGGCAAAGTGATTTGGAGAAAAACAAACTTGCCTTTATAGGAGAGATTTTGAGAACTTTGCAAGATAATGAATTTAAATAGATTTGGGTTCCAAATAATTATGGAAATTATTTGGAAAATTATCATATCCAAGGTAGATGATGTAAACTTGATGTATCCATCATTTCCAACCTTGGTTTTTGAAGAATTGTGGTGAAAAAGGATGGAAACTAAATTTGGGATAATCTAGGGTTTTGATAATTTTATACCACCAAAACAGGGTTGGATTTGGGGAGCTCAGAGCTCACCTACACTACTAGGAAAATGTCTGTTCGTGGCGCACCTGTAAACAGCATCTGTGGCGCACTAGGGGTGTGCCACGGGCCTCGCGCTACGGCTATCTCCTAGCCGTGGCACACTGCCTGGTGCACCACGGTTATATCGAGATAGGCGTGGTGCACGCCACGGGTAGGGGTGCAGGGTGCGTCACAGATGTGTTTTTCAAAAAAAATGCAAAAAACACCCTCGTTTTAAATTGCAAAAGCAATCGGGTCTGTGCATCGCCGCCGTAGTCGTGTCACCTCGCTGGAGCATGGTCGTGGCAGGGAGGTGCGGGAGGGGTCGTGGCCGCTCTAGTCCTCGTCGGCATCGAGGTGGTAGGAAGGGTGTGGTTGGAGAAAGGAAGGTAGGAAGAGAGGGAGGAAGGAAGAGATGGAGGAAGAGAGGGAGGAAGGAAGAGATGGAGGAAGAGAGGGAGGAAGGAAGAGATGGAGGAAGAGAGGGAGGAAGGAAGAGATGGAGGAAGAGAGGGAGGAAGGGAGGTCAGACACCGTCGTCACTGCAAGGAGAGGAGGAGGCCGCCGTGCCACCGTCACTGCAAGGAGAGGAGGAGGCCGTCGTCGCGCCGTCACTGCAAGGAGATGAGAAGGGGAAGGAGGAGAAGGAAGAAGGAAGGAGAAGGGAGAAGGAAGAAGGAGAAGGGAAAGGAAAAGGAAGAGGGAAAAGGGGGAGGGAAAAGGGGGAAGGGAAAGGTAGGTGGGAGGGGTGAGGATTCGAAATTTGAATCCCGCCCAAGCTTATCCGTGGCGCACTAGGTGGTGGTGCGCTACGGGTAAGTCGCCCTCTATTTTTTTTCTGCAGGAAAAAATGGTCTTTTGACCGTAACTTTTTACTCTTTTCGAATTTTGAAAATCTAAAAAATCGCTAGTCCTCGCCGGAAAAAACCCACAGGAAAAAACTTTTTACTCCGTTGCGAGCAGATGCGAAATCTCGTTCTCATCATTTTGGTATATTATATGATTTTTTTTCGATATCGTATGCAAAAGTTACGGCCTTTTTACTGTGGCATGACTTTTTTTTGCAAATAAAGTCGAAACTCATGTTTGTTAATTTTACTAGAAGCTATACCACATTACCTACCTAAATATGAAAGGATTTAACTTTTTGAAGTGTTTATCATTTTCTTTTATTTTTTGCAAATCCTAAAAAGGCGATCCACCGGGGGGGGGGGGAGTTGGTGCAGGATAGTTAGGCGTAGGGCACTAGGGCAAGGTGCCCTACTACTAAGTTTATACATCTGTGGCGCACATGGCATAGTGCGCCACAGAACTTGCCACAACCGTAGCGCACCTACCCCATGTGCGCTACGGGTACGTGGCATGCGGCTGAAAGGCCCCTGGCCCATACATATCTGTGGCGCACATACCCCATGTGCGCCATGGTTGTTCTAGTTACTAGTAGGGCACTACCCACAGGTGAGCCACGCCTATTTTACCCGTGGGGCACTTCAACCATGTGAGCCACGGATGTGCGGATTACCTATAGCCCTTTTCCTAGTAGTGCTAGGTACAAGGGATATATGGATATCTATAAAAAGTTATATAGATGATAATGGAAGCAAGAGTTGGGCTTGGTTGTATTTGAGGTGGTTTAGGAGTGATGGCAAACTTGGTTGAAAATAAGGCTGCCATAACAGATACATCATGATTCCTAATAAACCATGTGGGTTTAAGTAACACGAAGCAAGTGAAGTATATATTAATAGAAAATGTAGAGGCAATAATAAATGTAGTTACTATTATATCTTTATGTTTATGATAAATGTTTACATTCATGCTATAATAGTATTAACAAGGAAACATTAATACTTGTGTGATTTGTAAACTTAAATTGAAGTCCCTAGTAAAGCCTCTTCATAATACTAGCTTGTTGGTTAATAAATGATTGTGGTTTCCCTATCATGAACATTGAGATATTATTAACAACAAGATCATATCATTAGGAGAATGATATGGTGGACATACTCCTATAGATAAGCGTAGCATAAAGATCAAGTCATTTTAATAGTTCAATTGCTATATGCTTTCTGATACATAGTAACCTAATTCCTTCGACCATGAGATCATGCATATCACCTTCACCGGAAGGATGCTTTGATGACATCAAACACCACACCGTAACTGGGTGGCTATAAAGGTGGCATTGAGTGTTCGGAAAGTATTGGTTGAGACACATGGATCAAGAGTGGGATTTGTCCATCCATATGACGGATAGATATACTCTGGGCCCTCTCGGTGAAAAGTCATCCAATTAGCTTGCAAGCATGTGACTGGCTCACAAGGTATCACATATCACGGGAACGAGAAAAGAGTACTTATCAGTAACGAGGTTGAACTAGGTATGCAGAGATACCGACGATCATAACCTCGGATAAGTAAACTATCATGAGACAAAGGGAAATTGGTATCGTATGTAAGTGGTTCATTCGATCGCAAAGTAATCGTAGAAATATGTGGGAGCCATATGAATTTCCAGATTCCTCTATTGGTTATTGTTCGGAGAAGTGTCTCGATCATGTCCGCATAATTCACGAACCATAGGGAGACACACTTAAGGATTCGACGTTGTTTGAGTAGTTATGGAATGATGAGTAAGAGACCAAATTTTGTTCGGAGTCTCGGATGGGATCCGGGATATCACGAGGAGATCCGGAATGGTCCGGAGAATAAGATTCATATAAGGAAAGTTGCTACAGAGCCTCGCAGGTCAACGAGAACTCGTACCACTCCTTATTGGTATGATCCCGTTATGAATGTCATGTTGGTGGACAACACCGATGACCCTGCGACATATGAGGAAGCGATGATGAGCCCATATTCCAATAAATGGCAAGAAGCCATGAAATCCGAGATTGGATCCATGTACGAAAACCAAGTATGGACTTTGGTGAACTTACCGGATGGCCGGAAGGCTGTCGAGAACAAATGGATTTTCAAGAAGAAAACAGATGCTGATGGTAATGTTACTGTCTATAAAGCTCTACTTGTCGCAAAAGGGTTTCGACAAATTCAAGGAGTTGACTACGATGAGACATTCTCACCTGTAGCGAAGCTAAAGTCTGTGAGGATTATGTTAGCAATCGCTGCATATTATGATTATGAGATATGGCAGATGGATGTAAAAACAGCATTCCTCAATGGAGACATTGATGAAGAGTTGTATATGATGCAACCCAAAGGTTTTGTCGATCCTAAAGATGCTAACAAGGTATGCAAACTTCAACGGTCCATCTATGGATTGAAGCAAGCATCCCAAAGTTGGAATCAACGTTTTGATAAGGTGATCAAAAGTTTTGGTTTTATACAAACTTATGGAGAAGCTTGTATTTACAAGAAAGTGAGTGGGAGCTCTGTAGAATTCTTAATACTATATGTAGATGGCATATTGTTGATTGGGAATGATGTAGACCTTCTTAATAGTGTCAAGGAATATTTGAATAATAGTTTTTCAATGAAGGATCTTGGCGAAGCAGCTTACATATTAGGCATAAAGATTTATAGAGATAGATTGAGACGCCTAATATCATTGTCACAAAGTACATATTTGGACAAAGTTCTAAAGAGGTTTGGAATGTAAGATAGCAAGAAAGGGTTCTTGCCCATGTTGGCCAATATGACCTTGAGTAAAAATCAAAGTCCGACAACGGCAGAAGATAGAGAAAGGATGAGTAAGACTCCATATGCCTCAGCCATAGGATCTCTAATGTATGCCATGCTATGTACTAGACCCGACATTGCATATGCTGTTAGTTTAACTAGCAGATATCAAAGTGATCCAGGAGTGGATCATTGGACAGCGGTCAAAAACATCCTTAAGTACTTGAGAAGAACTAAGGATATGGTTCTTTCTTATGGAGGTCATGAACAGCTCGTTGTTAATGGTTACACCGATGCTAGTTGGAACACCGATCCGGATGATTCTAAATCACAATCTGGATACGTATTTAGTTTGAATGGTGCAGCAGTTAGCTGGGGGAGTGCAAAGCAAAGCGTTGTGGCGAGATCTTCAACCGAATCGGAATACATGGCTGCTTCGGAGGTTTCACAAGAAGCGATATGGATGAAAGAGTTCATTACAGAGCTGGGTGTGGTTCCTAATGCGCTGGACCCAATGTCTATCTACTGTGATAACATGGGCGCCATAGCCAATGCGCAAGAACCAAGGTCACACAAGAAGCTGAAGCACATCAAGCTACGTTTTCATGCTATTCGAGAACATGTCCAAGAGGAGGACATAAAGATTTCCAAAGTACACACAGATCTGAATGTGGCGGATCCGTTGACTAAACCTCTCCCGAGGGCAAAACATGACCAGCACCAAACTGCCATGGGTGTTCGGTATATTACCATGTAATCTAGATTAGATGACTCTAGTGCAAGTGGGAGACTATTGGAGATATGCCCTAGAGGCAATAATAAATGTAGTTATTATTATATCTTTGTGTTTATCATAAATGTTTACGTTCATGCTATAATAGTATTAACAAGGAAACATTAATACTTGTGTGATTTGTAAACTTAAATTGAAGTCCCTAGTAAAGCCTCTTCATAATACTAGCTTGTTGGTTAATAAATGATTGTGGTTTCCCTGTCATGAACATTGAGATGTTATTAACAACAAGATCATATCATTAGGAGAATGATATGGTGGACATACTCCTATAGATAAGCGTAGCATAAAGATCAAGTCATTTTAATAGTTCAATTGCTATATGCTTTCTGATACATAGTAACCTAATTCCTTCGACCATGAGATCATGCATATCACCTTCACCGGAAGGATGCTGTGATGACATCAAACACCACACCGTAACTGGGTGGCTATAAAGGTGGCATTGAGTGTTCGGAAAGTATTGGTTGAGACACATGGATCAAGAGTGGGATTTGTCCATCCATATGATAGATAGATATACTCTGGGCCCTCTCGGTGAAAAGTCATCCAATTAGCTTGCAAGCATGTGACTGGCTCACAAGGGATCACATACCACGCGAATGAGAAAAGAGTAGTTATCAGTAACGAGGTTGAACTAGGTATGCAGAGATACCGACGATCATAACCTCGGATAAGTAAACTATCGTGAGACAAAGGGAAATTGGTATCATATGTAAGTGGTTCATTCGATCGCAAAGTAATCGTAGAAATATGTGGGAGCCATATGAATTTCCAGATACCTCTATTGGTTATTGTTCGGAGAAGTGTCTCGATCATGTCCGCATAATTCACGAACCGTAGGGAGACACATCAAGCTTACGTTGTTTGAGTAGTTATGGAATGATGAGTAAGAGACCGAATGTTGTTCGGAGTCTCGGATGGGATCCGGGATATCACGAGGAGATCCGGAATGGTCCCGAGAATAAGATTCATATAAGGAAAGTCCTGTTTCGGAGTGGACAATGGTTCCGGTGTTTTCATCGGGAATGTTCTAGAAGGTTCCGGAAGGTCCGGCATTCCGAAGGGAAAGGGTACATGAATGTGTCATACCAAGTTGGAATGATTGAATCATGTACTAGGTGTCATCTCTGAACAAAATAAAGGGTTTAATCAAATCCTAGTTTGAAAAGTCAAACGCCAATTTGAAAAGTCAAACGGCTATTTTGGAAAGTGGAGGGAAGTGGGAAACCGAGTTGGGGAGGAGTTCCTCCTCCACCGCCGGCCCACTAGGGATCCGAGTTGGGGAGGGACTCCTTCCCCTTGGCCGGCGCCTCCCACCTATAAAGGGAGGGGCAGGGCTGCCCCTCCTAACACACAAGTTCTCCACCCCAAAACCCTAGCCCGGCGCCGCCACCTCCTGTTGCCGCCGCCTAGGGCTCCCCTAGCCGCCGACTTGGGCAAGCCCCAAGCCCTAGCCGCCGGCCCTAGCACCTCCTCCTTGGTGTGTCTAAACCCTAGATCTCCGAGGAGCTCTGTCATAGTCCACCATACTCGCTCCGGCTTAAGGCGAAGCCCTACGAGATCTCCCCTCTACTTCTGGTACCACGCCGTTGTGCTGCCAGAATCGCGAGGAGAGTGCTACAACCTCCGCTGCCTGCTGGAACAAGGGAGAGGAAGGTCTTCGTCGAATACCGAACGTGTGACCGACTGCGGGAGCGCTGCCGGAACGCAGTGCCGGAAGGATCGTCTACGCGATCTTGAGATCGGGAAGAGTACGACTACATCACCCACGAGAATCCGCTCTCGTTAAACACTTTGGAATCTTCAAGGGTGAGTTATTCCATCGACTCGTTGCTAAAATCTAGTAGATAGATCTTGGCTTGTTTGTTTGTATGCGGTAGAAATTTTTTGTTTTCCATGCTACGAAACCCTACAGTGGTATCAGAGCCGTGTCTATATGTAGATCTGTTGCACGGGTAGAACACAATGGTCATTGTGGGCGTTGATGCTTTTATTGTCGATTGCTTCTTGTGTACTTTGCATCTTGCGGGATGTTGGGATGAAGCGGCCCGGGCTAACCTTACATGACATCGTTCATGAGACTTGCTCCACGCTTGACATGCAACTTGTATTGCATAAGTGGCTTTGCGGGTGCCTGTTTCTCCCAGCATAGTTAAGATTCAATTTACAACGGTGATTGTCAATACTAGTATCAATGTTGTGGTTCATGTTCGTAAGTTAGAACGACACTTATTGAAAGCCCCAAACCACGTAAAACATGCAAAGAAAGTAGAGGCGTCTAACTTTGTTTTGCAGGGGTGTGCAGTGATGTGATATGGCCATGATTGTGATTATATTTGATGTATGCAATGTTCCTTATTGTAAGTTGGCAACCGGCAGGAGCCATATGGTTGACTTTAATTTATGTTAAGACCCGCGTGTCTATTCAAAGTAGTTGTAATAGTTGAAGCCGGTGGACGACAACCATGGAGAAGCGTCATTGACCTTGATGCAATGCCGGTGATGATGTAGATCATGTTCGTGCTTGAAGATGGAGATCGGAAGCACAAAGAAGAAAGGCCATATCATATCACATATTATGAATTGCATGTGATGTTAATCCTTTATGCATCTTGTATTGCTTAGTTAACGACGGTAGCATTATAAGATGATCCCTCATGCACATGAATTTCAAGTCATAAAGTGTTGACCCTTAGTTAGCACCGTTGCTAAATCTTGTTGTTTCGAAGCACCACGTGATGATCGGGTGTGTTAGATTCCGCAAGTGTATACAACGTGAGCAAGCCAGATTTGCTCATGCGGAAGCTAAGGTTTGATCTTGACGAGCCTAGCATGTACATACATGGTCTCGGAACACGGATCACCGAAAGGTAAAGCATGAATCATATAGTAGATATGATGAACATGTCGATTGTTCGCCATTGAAACTATATCAACTCTTGTGATGATCGGTGTTGATGTGGTGGATTTGGTTCGTGTGATCACTAAAACAATGTGAGGTATATTGTTTTGAGTGGGAGTTCACCTAGATTAATTTAACTATTAATTAGAACTCAATTTGTCATAAACTTAGTCTAAACTATTGCAAATATGTTGTAGATCAATGGCGGCCCCTACCATCAATTTTAATGCGTTCCTAGAGAAAGAAAAGTTGAAAAACAATGGAAGCAACTTCGTGGATTGGTTCGCAATTTGAGGATTGTCCTCACAGCTGGTAATTTGACCTATGTGCTGGATGCACCGCTGGGTGACCCACCTGCAGCTACTGCTACCGATGAAGTAAAGAATGTTTACCTCGTTCGGAAGACTCAGTACTCCACAGTTCAGTGTGCTATCTTGTATGGTTTAGAATCGGAGCTTCAGAAAAGGTTTGAGAATTCACACCCACATGATATTGTCCGTGATCTCAAATTGATCTTTGAGACTCACGCGGCAATTGAGAGCTATGAGGCTTCTGAAAAGTTCTTTAACTGCAAGATGGAAGAGGGCAGCTCCATCAGTGAGCATGTGCTTAAGATGTCTGGGCACGCAAACAAACTTCAAAGCTTGGGTATAGTGATTCCTAATGCTTTGGGGATTTACCGTGTCCTCCAATCACTACCACCAAGTTACAAGAACTTTGTGATGAACTACAATATGCAAAACATGAACAAGCAGTTGCCAAAACTCTTTGCCATGTTGAAATCTGCAGAAGTGGAGATCAAGAAAGAGCACCAAGTGTTGATGGTCAATAAGACCACCAAATTCAAGAAAGGCAAGTCTAAGGAAAAGGGACACTTCGGGAAGGGTGGTAAGAAAGTTACCGCACCGACGAAGAAGACCAAGGCTGGACCTAAGCCTGATACTGAGTGCTTTTACTTCAAGGGAGAAGGTCACTGGATGCGGAATTTCCCAAAGTACTTGGCGGATTTGAAGAACGGCAACATCAAGAAGAAAGGTATATCCGATATACATGTTATTGATGTGTATCTCACTAGTACTCGTATTAGTGCCTGGGTATTTGATACTGGTTCGGTTGCTCATATTTGTAACTCGAAACAGGTACTGCAGAATAAACGGAAGCTAGCGAAGAACGAGGTGACGATGCGCGTGGGAAACGGATCAAAGGTTGATGTGATCGCGGTCGGCACGCTACCCCTTCATCTACCATCGGGATTAGTTTTATACTTAAATAATTGTTATTTGGTGCCTGCGTTAAGCATGAACATTATATTGGGATCTTGTTTATTGCGAGACGGTTACTTGTTCAAGTCCGAGAATAATGGTTGTTCGATTTATATGAGTAATATGTTTTATGCACATGCACCTTTGATAGATGGTCTATTCTTATTGTATCTCGATAGTGGAAATACACATATTAATAACATTGAGGCTAAACGTTTGAAATCGAGCGATAACTCGACCTATATGTGGCACTGTCGTCTTGGTCACATTGGAGTGAAGCGTATGAAGAAACTCCATTCCGATGGACTTCTTGAATCACTTGATTTTGAATCACTTGAAAGATGCGAAGCATGTCTGATGGGTAAAATGACTAAGACTCCATTTTCTGGTATGATGGAGAGAGCTACGGACTTATTGGAAATCATACATACCGATGTGTGTGGTCCAATGAGTGTAGCATCAGTTATCGTTATGTTCTTACCTTCACGGATGACTTGAGTAGATATGGGTATATCTATTTCATGAAACATAAGTCCGAAACTTTCGAGAAGTTTAAGGAATTTCAAAGTGAGGTAGAGAATCAACGTAACAAGAACATTAAATTTCTACGTTCTGATCGTGGAGGTGAATATCTAAGTTACGAGTTTGGCGAGCATTTGAAGAAATGCGGAATACTTTCACAATTGACACCGCCGGGAACACCACAGCGTAATGGTGTGTCCGAACGTCGTAATCGAACTCTCTTATATATGGTTCGTTCTATGATGTCACTTACAGATTTACCGCTATCATTTTGGGGTTATGCATTAGAAACAGCCGCATTCACTTTAAATAGGGCACCATCTAAATCAGTTGAAACGACACCTTATGTATTATGGTTTGGGAAGAAACCTAAATTGTCGTTCCTTAAAGTTTGGGGTTGCGAAGCCTATGTAAAGAAGTTACAGCCGGACAAGCTTGAACCCAAAGCAGAAAAATGCGTCTTCATAGGATACCCGAAGGAAACTATTGGGTATACCTTCTATCATAGATCCGAGGGCAAAATCTTCGTTGCCAAGAATGGATCCTTTCTAGAGAAGGAATTTCTCTCGAAAGAAGTGACTGGAAGGAAAGTAGAACTCGACGAGGTTGTCGAACCTTCTCTCAAACTTGCGAGTAGCGCAGCACCGGAAGAAGTTCCTGTGGTTACTACACCAATAAGAGAGGAAGCTAATGATGATGATCATGAAACTTCGGTTGTAGTTGCTACAGAGCCTCGCCGGTCAACGAGAACTCGTACCACTCCTGATTGGTATGATCCCGTTATGAATGTCATGTTGGTGGACAACACCGATGACCCTGCGACATATGAGGAAGCGATGATGAGCCTAGATTCCAATAAATGGCAAGAAGCCATGAAATCCGAGATTGGATCCATGTACGAAAACCAAGTATGGACTTTGGTGAACTTACCGGATGGCTGGAAGGCTGTCGAGAACAAATGGATTTTCAAGAAGAAAACTGATGCTGATGGTAATGTTACTGTCTATAAAGCTCGACTTGTCGCAAAAGGGTTTCGACAAATTCAAGGAGTTGACTACAATGAGACATTCTCACCTGTAGCGAAGCTAAAGTCTATGAGGATTATGTTAGCAATCGCTGCATATTATGATTATGAGATATGGCAGATGGATGTCAAAACAGCATTCCTCAATGGAGACATTGATGAAGAGTTGTATATGATGCAACCCAAAGGTTTTGTCGATCCTAAAGATGCTAACAAGGTATGCAAACTTCAACGGTCCATCTATGGATTGAAGCAAGCATCCCGAAGTTGGAATCAACGTTTTGATAAGGTGATCAAAAGTTTTGGTTTTATACAAACTTATGGAGAAGCTTGTATTTACAAGAAAGTGAGTGGGAGCTCTGTAGCATTCTTAATACTATATGTAGATGAGATATTGTTGATTGGGAATGATGTAGACCTTCTTAATAGTGTCAAGGAATATTTGAATAATAGTTTTTCAATGAAGGATCTTGGCGAAGCAGCTTACATATTAGGCATAAAGATTTATAGAGATAGATTGAGACGCCTAATATCATTTTCACAAAGTACATATTTGGACAAAGTTCTAAAGAGGTTTGGAATGGAAGATAGCAAGAAAGGGTTCTTGCCCATGTTGCCCAATACGACCTTGAGTAAAACTCAAAGTCCGACAACGGCAGAAGATAGAGAAAGGATGAGTAAGACTCCCTATGCCTCAGCCATAGGATCTCTAATGTATGCCATGCTATGTACTAGACCCGACATTGCATATGCTGTTAGTTTAACTAGCGGATATCAAAGTGATCCAGGAGTGGATCATTGGACAGCGGTCAAAAACATCCTTAAGTACTTGAGAAGAACTAAGGATATGGTTCTTTCTTATGGAGGTGATGAACAGCTCGTTGTTAATGGTTACACCGATGCTAGTTGGAACACCGATCCGGATGATTCTAAATCACAATATGGATACGTATTTACTTTGAATGGTGCAGCAGTTAGCTGGGGGAGTGCAAAGCAAAGCATTGTGGCGAGATCTTCAACTAAATCGGAATACATGGCTGCTTTGGAGGCTTCACAAGAAGCGATATGGATGAAAGAGTTCATTAGAGAGCTGGGTGTGGTTCCTAATGCGCTGGACCCAATGTCTATCTACTGTGATAACATGGGCGCCATAGCCAATGCGCAAGAACCAAGGTCACACAAGAAGATGAAGCACATGAAGCTATGTTTTCATGTTATTCGAGAACATGTCCAAGATGGGGACATAAAGATTTGCAAAGTACACACAGATCTGAATGTGGCGGATCCGTTGACTAAACCTCTCCCGAGGGCAAAACATGACCAGCACCAAACTGCCATGGGTGTTCGGTATATTACCATGTAATCTAGATTAGATGACTCTAGTGCAAGTGGGAGACTGTTGGAGATATGCCCTAGAGGCAATAATAAATGTAGTTATTATTATATCTTTGTGTTTATGATAAATGTTTACATTCATGCTATAATAGTATTAACAAGGAAACATTAATACTTGTGTGATTTGTAAACTTAAATTGAAGTCCCTAGTAAAGCCTCTTCATAATACTAGATTGTTGGTTAATAAATGATTTTGGTTTCCCTATCATGAACATTGAGATGTTATTAACAACAAGATCATATCATTAGGAGAATGATATGGTGGACATACTCCTATAGATAAGCGTAGCATACAGATCAAGTCATTTTAATAGTTCAATTGCTATATGCTTTCTGATACATAGTAACCTAATTCCTTCGACCATGAGATCATGCATATCACCTTCCCCGGAAGGATGCTTTGATGACATCAAACACCACACCGTAACTGGGTGGCTATAAAGGTGGCATTGAGTGTTCAGAAAGTATTGGTTGAGACACATGGATCAAGAGTGGGATTTGTCCATCCATATGATGGATAGATATACTCTGGGCCCTCTCGGTAAAAAGTCATCCAATTAGCTTGCAAGCATGTGACTGGCTCACAAGGGATCACATATCATGGGAACAAGAAAAGAGTAGTTATCAGTAACGAGGTTGAACTAGGTATGCAGAGATACCGACGATCATAACCTCGGATAAGTAAACTATCGTGAGACAAAGGGAAATTGGTATCGTATGTAAGTGGTTCATTCGATCGCAAAGTAATCGTAGAAATATGTGGGAGCCATATGAATTTACAGATTCCTCTATTGGTTATTGTTCGGAGAAGTGTCTCGATCATGTCCGCATAATTCACGAACCGTAGGGAGACACACTTAAGGATTCGACATTGTTTGAGTAGTTATGGAATGATGAGTAAGAGACCGAATGTTGTTCGGAGTCTCGGATGGGATCCGGGATATCACGGGGAGATCCGGAATGGTCCGGAGAATAAGATTCATATAAGGAAAGTCCTCTTTCGGAGTTGGAGAATGGTTCCGGTGTCTTCATCGGGAATGTTCTAGAAGGTTCCGGAAGGTCCGGCACTCCGAAGGGGAAGGGTACATGAATGTGTCATACCAAGTTGGAATGATTGCATCATGTACTAGGTGTCATCGCTGAACAAAATAAAGGGTTTAATCAAATCCTAGTTTGAAAAGTCAAACGCCAATTTGAAAAGTCAAATGGCTATTTTGGAAAGTGGAGGGAAGTGGGAAACCGAGTTGGGGAGGAGTTCCTCCTCCACCGCCGGCCCACTAGGGATCCGAGTTTGGGAGGGACTCCCTCCCCTTGGCCGGCGCCTCCCACCTATAAAGGGAGGGGCAGGGCTGCCCCTCCTAACACACAAGTTCTCCACCCCAAAACCCTAGCCCGGCGCCGCCACCTCCTGTTGCCGCCGCCTAGGGCTCCCCTAGCCGCCGACTTGGGCAAGCCCCAAGCCCTAGCCGCCGGCCCTAGCACCTCCTCCTTGGTTTGTCTAAACCCTAGATCGCCGAGGAGCTCTCTCATAGTCCACCATACTCGCTTCGGCTTAAGGCGAAGCCCTACGAGATCTCCCCTCTACTTCCGGTACCACGTCGTTGTGCTGCCGGAATCGCGAGGAGAGTGATACAACCTCCGCTGCCTGCTGGTACAAGGAAGAGGAAGGTCTTCGTCGAGTACCGAACGTGTGACCGACTGCGGGAGCGCTGCCGGAACGCAACGCCGGAAGGATCGTCTACGCGATCTTGAGATCGGGAAGAGTACGACTACATCACCCACGAGAATCCGCTCTCGTTAAACACTTTGGAATCTTCGAGGGTGAGTTATTCCATCGACTCGTTGCTACAATCTAGTAGATAGATCTTGGCTTGTTTGTTTGTATGCGGTAGAAAATTTTTGTTTTCCATGCTACGAAACCCTACACAAGGGATATATGGATATTTATAAAAAGTTATATAGATGATAATGGAAGCAAGAGTTGGGCTTGGTTGTATTTGAGGTGGTTTAGGAGTGATGGCAAACTTGGTTGAAAATAAGGCTGCCATAACAGATACATCATGAGTCCTAATAAACCATGTGGGTTTAAGTAACACAAAGCTCCAATGGAAGCAAGTGAAGTATATATTAATAGAAAATGGTTATTAGATTATAACAAAGCAAATAATTGGTCAAAGGGAGGTAGCATATAGATGTGAGCTTCTGCCAAAGTAGGCAAGATGATAAGGTTTGCAGAAAAGATTATTATCTTGACTACAAAACCATCATGGATGAGTGGGAACCAAAATGGATTATCCAAGGGTAATAGTGGGTTTGGGTATTACTATTGATGTAGTACAATATGGTTCAAGTACATTCTCAAGAATGCACATAGGTTGGAATAGGGAGAGCTCCAGAGATTGAATCTAGATAAGAATTCTAGACTAGATTACAAGAGGGAAACAAATTGAGAGAGTGGAAATGGTTTATCCTTCCCATCAAGTGGTTTATGTTGAGGTATAGATTGAATAGAGGGGATACATGCTTGGATTGGGTCTTCACTGAGTTGGAAACTATCAAAAGGGATTGTCCCCGGATTGATCTGATTAGGAGATGGGATGGCCACTTTAGTGGCTTAGGGTAGATCCTGATTTGGATGCTTGGTTTGAGATTGAGGATCACAACCATATATTGGGTCCTAAGGAATGAACTACTATATGAGCTCACTCTAGTTCCTAAGCAAACAAGGCAATCAACAGATCAAGGCAATTCATCAGACAACAGATCAATGCAATTCATCTTATCAACTTATGAAACTACTACTAAGGTTACCATCAAGTCTAGATTGAGGTAAGAATGGGTAATTTGAAGGTTGTGATTTTAAGTAACATGAGGACCTCTTAGTATTTCTACCAAGATTTATAATGAAAATGTTTCAGAAGAAGTTTTTGGAAAACCTAGAGATAAGAGTAGTTGAAATTTTTGCCTTGAAAACATAAGGAGATTATATATAGGTCTCCATAGTTTTGGCAATATAAACTAGTAGAATATTTTGTTATGTCAAATTCATCTTGGCTCAGGCTTGAAATTCCAGGACATTTGAGAATATTAAGATGAGCCAAGACAGCTCTTTTGTAATGTAGTTTTTATCAACTGAGGTTGAGGTAAGGAGTATATCATATAATACACAATAAGTTGCATGAACACAAGTAGACAAGTAAGCAATAATGCAACATGTAACAAGAAAAAGTTCTTGTTCCCCCTAATTTTTGCCTTTTTGACAAAAGAACAGGGTTGATAAAATTGGGATGTTACAGACCTTTCCCCCTTAAAATAATCTTGTCCCGAGATTAGGGAGGAGTAGGGTGGGGTGAGAACATCCGCTTAACAATTTCGACGGTGGAATTATAAGATGCTAACACGTTTTACAACAAACAAGAGTGGTCAGATACGGATCAGAGCTAAGTGGCTTCTGATTGAGATGTTTAGATTTTAAACAAATTTAAAAGACGTAGTATTTTCCCCTTAGGACGATTCTAGGAAGGTTTAGCGTCAACATGATCCTTCCTTCTTAAGGAGGGATGGAAGATTGAGCCTTGTTCAATCTCTCCTTGCTGAAATCAGATTTTCTGCCTCCTTGGTCTTGGGCACACCTAGGCATTTGGCTGGACGGTTGACTCTGCGATGGAGAACTTTACCAAAGTGTCTAATGATTCTGGAGAAGTGCCGATTGTTGTTCTCTCGTGGGGTCTACGCTCCTGGTTTGAGGTATGGTCATCTCTTAGCGACAACTAAGGGCCGACTCGAGGGTTCTATCGGGTTTTTGGGCGGGAAAGACGCAGTCTTCCCCCTTAGAGCAAGACTAGAAGTGCTTGATAGAATCGTAGACTTTCTTTATTGAAGTCGTGTGCTGAGGCTGGGGGAGATCGCTGCACCTATCGTCCAAAGGTGGTTATATTCTGTTGACCTTTTATAAGCCGCTTCATGATAGATGACGATGCCACTTCTTGAGGTAGTAGTCGTAGCGGGAAGGGCGTTCAACTAGCTTCCTAGTAGTTAGTTCTGGGCTAGTTAGGGGTCTGATATGTTGGAGTATGCCATTTACGGTTGACGGGCTAGGGAGGGGCATCATACTTTCATAACATCAAATAAGGTTCATTTAGAATTCAGCAGATTTGTGCCGGCCAACGGCGAGGGTACATGATGCCTTACTAATCAGGTTTCGAGACGATCCATCACTTTGTATAGGTTGGAAGAGTGAGTTGGTAGGGTACGAAGGACTATGTCGAGAGTGGTCCTTACTTTGGGTACTTCAGATCCTCGGGGTGGGAGGGATATTCAAAACTCCGGCAGTCAGGAGTGAGGGTCGCGTCTTCTTTGATGTTTTCTCTAACGAGTGGATCTTCCGGGGGTGGTGACTGAAGGATAGGTTGATACCCGTAGAAGGAAAACTCTTCATAATCATTCTCGGGGTTAGCAGAATCGAAGCTCTTTTTAGGTGGGTCTTAGCAGAGATAGCAGAGGAGGGGATTCGTGACGTCGTTGGAAAATCTAGACTCTTTGGGTTGCTTTCTTTGGAGAATAATATAGGTGACGTCGGGTAGTCTTGTCGTCTTTATTCTGATCCTTTCAGTTACTGCGAGGATCGGGCAGACTTCCAAAGATTGTTGACGAGGTCTTTTTTTCTGTTCCTCTGACGACTCTCGAGGCGGTTCTTGGGGCAGGTTCTTGGAGTGGAGATCTTCCTGGATTATCTTCTCGTAGGCGGCCTTCTGGATTTGAGTGGAAAGACATAGTCTTTCCACCTTAGAGTTTTACTTGAGGTCGTCGAGGTTGGGGTAGATCCTTCATCTTGGAGCATTGGCGTGACACTTGAATTGTGGTTTTCAGGTGACGCCTTATTGAAACTACCTTCCTATGGTGGTTACCTAATGAATCCGTAAGGGTTATCTCAGGGTAGATTTAGCGGTTAGCGACGCTTCTTATTGGTCCTTCATCGGGGTGGAGGCAGGTTAGCTTCAGAGGGATTGCCTTAACTAAAACTCTTTGTGTTGCTTTGAAACGATGGCGGAGTAGACTCGTTGTCTTCGGCATCCTTAACATCCGAATTCTTGGGGAGTTTGTGTTATGGTGATCACTTCTTGTTGGTTTGGCAGAGGTTTGGATAGGATTGGTGCTCCATTTGGGCGATTAGAACTAGGCACGGATAGGGGTTGTCGGAGCTTTCTTTATGTGGCCATCCTGCTGAAGAGAGGGTCCAGTTTATGGGTTTGAGAGGTTTAATGGCGAGATACACGAACAATGTGGTCATACAATCGGATCGAGGAATATGAGACAGACAAACAACACATTTCCAACATCATATGACACACAAACAAGGCATACCATAGGTACTAAGAAGTGACTACGCGCCATAAGGGGAATCCTATATTGAGGATACTTATCCTAAGTACTGGCATTACGGGGTCTTGACTTTGTTCTTTCCATCTGGGGTCGTTGTTGCCATACTTGATTGATTTGGGGTGATGTAGGACTCCGTTGGTAGGGAGATCTTGTAGTGTCTTTCGTTGTTGGTAGCTCCTTTGGTTTGCTTGTCTCGGTGTCTTTTCATTTCGGGATCTCCGTCTTCATAGTCTCCGAGTTGGACTTTTTTTTTGAAAACGGAACATTTGAAGCAGACGAGATATAAAGTAAGAAATTTTCTAAAAAGTTTAAGTCAGAGAAGATAAGATAAGAAATCCTTTCAAAACGCCTTTGAGATTTTTTTTGAAAGCCAGTGTTTTCAAAAATAGGGGTTGTCCTCTCTAACGTCCATGCTAACTAAGGTCTCCTACAGTCAGGATGGATCTGATACCAAGTTTGTCGGACCCCCGGATTTATGGTCCGAGAATCCTCGTTATGCATACATTTCACGTTCCCATGATCAGTGAGCCATGTGCATAACCAACTAGTATCATTACCTCATCCATTAAGTAGCGGTTACATAAGATTACAATATGGCAAATATGGCGATTACATCACAAGTAGCGGAAGTCTTCAATCGCGGAGCCCATTTCATGCCTTAACCTAAAGGCAACTGACTAGGGAGATGGCCTGACTCGCAAAAACATCAACAATATCCATCACTCCTCTTGCTTATGAAAATCTGGCCAAGTAAATAGCCAGGGAGAATGTTTGTGAGTACTTTGAATGTACTCGCAAACCACCTTAAGAGGACAATAAAAAATGCAATATGGCTGTCGTAGGATGGCTTTATAAGAGGCTCTTTTATAAATCATTTTCTCTTGTAGATATAGCATGTCTCTATATATTTGTTGAAAAAAATTTGTAAAATATTTGGAAACCTTTTTGAAAAGTTTTAGAAAACACTAGGATTGGTTCATCCATTTGTTTCTTCCTTCCAGTCATCCCATGACCAAACTTCTTTTTTTCCTTTCCGACCATCCCATGGTTAAAACATTTCCAAAGCCATTTCTTTTTGGAAATCCTATTTGAAGTCAAAACCAGCTCCGCTGTATAGCAACCTTCCCAACCGTCCATGACCGAGGACCCGGCTATTCGAATAGATTTACACTCTACAGAGGTTGTACACTTTACCCACACCATCCGAATACCCTGCCCTGATCTACACCGATCGTGGGTCGAATAATCGGTCAAGACCTTCGGAATGCCCACTCTAATATAAGTCCCTAGCCTATGAGTGTTTTCCCCTCAATGTCGGGATGCCCTGTAAAGTTCCAAAGCCAACCGGAGCACCTTTTCCACTACACCAAGTGTGGGCTTTCAATGAGGGGCTCATAGTAACGCATGGCGGCCCGTAGACCGTTCGTTTCTTCTCCCGGTTAATTAATGGACCATTTTCCAGAGAAGACCCACTCTCCAGGATATTGACATCCCCTGTACTAGTGGTGAGGTACCTATACCAGAATAGACAAACTTCCAGCCTATCCCTGTCCCATTCTAGAGTAATGTGGTTGCACGGGTTAATTGTTCGCGCAAAACTGCATAGCCCGGTGCATTTTCATAAACCTTTTTCCTCCATCTTTCAACCAACCTTTTTGTAAAACCAAAACCTTTTTCCTTTTCAGACTCACTTGGCAGGCCAAACCTCGCCAAGGTATTCTCATAATCATTCTTGTAAACTTTTCCGGGGTCTTCCCATCCCATAGGTTTGCTTTGGCTAAAAGTGGGTTTCCAAAGGGGCATGGTGTTATACACCATATACCATACTAGGGGAAAGTACGTATCATCCAAGGGGGTTGTACTTAATAGTATAAACATGTAATGACTTGGAGGAGCCAAGCCACTACCATATATAGCTTATCATATAATAAAACAATGCAGTTTCGATAAACAGCAGGTACAACATGCATAAGTAATACAGTAGGACTAGGCTTATGAGCAAGAAGGTGGCTTTCCTGTGACTAGCGAGATATCCCGTGAATTATTTAGAAAACCAGAATATCTATAACAATAATAATAAGAATAAATCCAAAGCTTCCTTCTTTTCAGGGTCCGACAAACACATCTATCACCGTTATCGAGCATACATGCAAACAAACAACACCACCATCAATACAATGCATACAAGCATCAAACCATACAACAACCAAAGGATAATCACATGATATACATTAGTAGGATGTTGGATGATGGGTTTGATTAGATTGGTAGAATATTTGGAGGCATTGGAAAAAGATCCTTTTGGATTTATAGTCTATGAATTACCTAAGGGAGGGTTTTTTGGCCAAGGACATGTTCTGTATGATACCATTGTATAAAAATGATACCATCAAATAGATATTAATAAAATATAACCAACAAAAGTGGTTTCACTATTTTATCAATTACCAAAGATTTATAGTGATTTCTATAGTGAATAAAACTCTAGTTTTAGGAAATAGTTCACCAGAATGGTTCTGGAGTTCCAAAAATTATTTCCTTGGGCGATTAGATAATATTTTATGGATTGATTCACTGAGATTTGGAATGACCTCAAAAAAGATACCAGATTGCCCTTGAGAAATTCCGAAATACAGTACTGGATGCTAATTGTATTTTTCACCACATTAAATCTATAAGGGATTTTTATGTGATTCCAAATAAACATGTTGGGGAATTGTAATACCTTTTTTGTATAAATTAGAATCAACCATTTTGGATTCACAGAACTACTATGGTGAATTCATTAGTGAACTAAGCCTACACAGAATAGTTTAATTCACCAAAATTCAATAAAGGATGAATAAATTATGGTCTTCTAGAAATTGAGGGATAAAGGTAGACATGTCCACTGGGGGTTGGAATTAGGTCAAAACCATCTTTGGTTTTACCTAGGGAATTTTCTAAAGGTATAAAGAGCTTGATTTTTTTTATCAGGGGCTGACTAGGAAGCAACTTAGGTTGGGTCCAAGGGGACATACAAGGTACCTAGGGTACCTTTCATTACACAAAGGTTTCACCACATTTGGAGTTAGCATACTCTCTGAACTCATCTTTGAGTGAACTCGACACATGTTGGGATTTTAATTGATAATAAAAGCTAAATATTATTTGGGCAAGATACTTGGTCTGCATGTTAGTCAAGACATACATGAACTTGAAAAAAATGTGCATGGGAAAAATAACTTATTTTGCATTTTATTTGGATTTAAACCAAACCACTTGCATTTAGATCTGGAATTTAAATAAAAAGAAAAGGGAGCTCATGGGCTCCTAGGCTGGATCTGAGGCAAGATGGGCCGCACAGGGGGATTCAGCCCATCCGGAGGCATCGGCGGGCCCACCGGTTAGTGGCTCTAGGGGCTGAAGGGGTATGGGTAGCTGCTTGTCGTTCGATTTAAGAAGATCTGACGGCCAGCCGCCTTCCTCTACGAGGAAACAGCCTGGCGGCGGCGGAACCCTAGGGAGGACTTGGGGGCGACGGGACTGCTTACCGAGAGCTTGGGAGGCGACGTAGAGGGTGTAGGGAGACACATTCAACAACGGGGATCATAGGGATGGTTGGCATCGACCTATTCCACGACTGAAAGGCGCTCCCGCGACGACAACCGAAGGAGGGGCGACGGAGCTCGACGGCAGCGTTAGTAGGAGCTATCCTGGAATGGGAGAAGGGGATGGTTAGATGTTGCAGGTCGAGGCGAGATTGGGAATCTATCATGCATCAATAGAGGAGTAGGGAGGAGAGTACCCGCACGAGATCTTGAAAATGGCCAAGAGGAGGAGCTCGGGAGCTCGCCGGTGAAACCTCTAGGGGTTGCTGCATGTTCAAGATAAGCATAGGCTTAGCTTCATAAGAGCAAGAGGAGTTTGGGGAAAGGACATGCAAAGCCAGTGTAGAAGAGGAGAGAGCACTATGCTCAGATTTTTAGCAATGGCCGAGAGGCCATTTTTCTTCTCTTCTTGCGTAGGGCAGAGCAAGGGGGAGAGAGGGGAGTTCAATGGAGGTAGTTGGTGGCAAATGAGGTTGTAGAGGGGGCTCGAGGTTGCCTCTATCCTTATGAGCCGAGTGAGAGGAGTCCATAGTGGACTTTGTCCATGGGCAAGCTTCAGAGGGGGTGTTGTCCAGGGATTGGGCAATGAGGGAGGTTGAGAAGGGTGGTGGGGTCCTGTGCTTGACTAGATAATTGGAGGGGAGGGTTGGTGGCTGATGTGAGAGTTTTCTTAAGGATTGGGCAATAGGGTATGAGGTAGAGAACTCAAATTGCATTGAGTTGGCAAAGTGATTTCGAGAAAAACAAACTTGCCTTTATAGGTGAGATTTTGAGAATTTTGCAAGATAATGAATTTAAATAGTTTTGGGTTCCAAATAATTATGGAAATTATTTGGCAAATTATCATATCCAAGGTAGATGATGTAAACTTGATGTATCCATCATGTCAAACCTTGGTTTTTGAAGAATTTTGGTGAAGAAAGATGGAAACTAAATTTGGGATAATCTAGGGTTTTGATAATTTTATACCACCTAAACAGGATTGGATTTGGGGAGCTCAGAGCTCACCTAGGTACAAGGGATATATGTATAGCTAGAACAAGTTATATAGATGATCATGGAAGCAAGAGTTGGGCTTGTTTCTATTTGAGGTGGTTTAGGAGTGATGGCAAACTTGGTTGAAAATAAGTCTGTCATAACAGATACATCATGATGCCTCATATACCATGTGGGTTTAAGTAACACAAAGCTCCAATGGAAGAAAGTGAAGTATGGATTCAAAGAACATGGATAGTAGATCATAACCAATAAAATAGTTTGTCAAGGGGAGGTAGCATATAGATGTGAGCTTTTGCCAAAGTAGGAAAGGTGATAAGATTTGCAGAAAAGGTTATTATCTTGACTACAAAACCATGATGGATGAGTGGGAACCAAAATGGATTAGCCAAGGGAAAGAGTGGTCTTGGGTAGTACTAATGATTTACTACAAGATGGTTCAAGTACATTCTCAAGAATGCACACAGTTTGGAATAGGTAGAGCTCCAAAAATTGAATCTAGATAAGAATTCTAGACATCCATTTTGCCAGATTTAGGGTTTTAGACTAGATTACAAGAGGGAAACAAATTAAGAGAGTGGAAATGGTTTATCTTTCCCATCAAGTGGTTTATGTTGAGGTATATATTGAATAGAGGGGATCCATGCTTGGATTGGGTCTTCACTGAGTTGGAAACTATCAAAAGGGACTATCCCTGGATTGATCTGATTAGGAGATGGGACGACCACTTTAGTGGCTTAGGGTAGATCTAGATTTTCATGCTTGCTTTGAGATTGAGGATCACAAACATATATTGGGTCCTAAGAGATGAGCTACTAGATGATCTCACTCTAGTTCCTAAGAAAACAAGGCAACCAACAGATCAAGGAAATTCATCTTGTCAACTTATCCAACTACCACTACTAGGAAATCATTCATCAGTGGCGCATATCAGGAACGCCACTGTTACGTCGCCACTGATGAGACCTTTTGTGGCGCATTCTATCGAATGCGCCACATGACTCTGTTCAGTGGCGCATTCTGGAAAATGCGCCACCGAAGTGCTATGCGCCACAGAAGGTAAAAAGGATGCGCCACTAGTTTGAATATCAGGTATTAAAAAAACCATACTTGTCCAAATATACAGTATTATACAGGTATTATACAGAAATAGTATATTTGACTTAGTATATGAAAAAAAATATAATACAAACACAAATATAGTGCCATAGAGCCTGATCAAGATAGAAAAGTAGTCATCACATTACAATACAAGTCAAAGGTGGCAAATATTTATACAAGTGCTTGGTACAAATTTCACCATCTCATCACATTACAAATGAAGTGTTCACTGCCTACACTAGAATGAAACAGAATACAACTGTGATGACGGTGAGCAAGAGCAAGAGCACTAGCAATATCTTCATCCAGTTCTCCTTCCACAGGTGGTTCCTCCACTTGGTTACCGCCTCCTCTCGAGACGCGTATCCTTTGTAGTTGTTGCCGCTAAACTTGTTTACCTGTTTCTAATAGTCCTCCCACTCATCGTAGACTCCTGGAACCCAACTCTTGTACACCACGTACCACTTCGTCATCTCCATAGATAAGTCATATTATTAAATCATGCAAACAGAAAGAACTAAATTGGTTCACATGCATATATGTTCACATAAACTAAAGTAAAATATCAGTAAACATAGAAGATAGCACATCGATCAAAATCATAGAATTTCGACGACAACGACCACAATAGTGAAGTTTACAACATACGACCAAGGTAGTATATAGTTTGTGACACAACACTACACACAGACATCTATGATAATTCTAGGCGCACACATCGATCATTGTTGAGAACTGCTAACGCTCAGCTTCGGGAATGGTAGATAGCCATCCTTCATCATCAATGTCCTATTGTCACCCTGCTTATGAAGAATATTTTCAATCTCCCTCTTAGTCAACACTCTGTGGTGTTTTAGGACCCTCCCCTTGTGGTGACATCTTCCACGATGATTTCCGACAACTTAGCCTGGATGCGATGGAAGTCTTCTCTAAGATCATCATCGTTGCTTAGCACCAAATTTTCGGCACATGCTCAGAGACTAGATAGCAGAGTTAGGTTCTGGCACTCCCGGACAAACCCTTTAAGGTGATGCATGGCGTAGAAGGCCTCCTTGGCGCCACCAGTAGCCAGCTCCTTGACGCAGGGGAACTCGAGCACGTGCTTGAACAAGTGCTTGTAATCCTTGATACATTCCCCCTTGTTGACGAAGGGGCATCCCTTTCTAGCGTAGCCCTTGAGAGCCTCATTCAGAACACCCCTTATTCTGGTGTAGTCTTTCTTCTTCTTCTGACTCCCCGAGTCGAAATACGATGCTATCGAGTACTTTGTGGAAATGACGATGAGTGTACAGTATTTGTCTCTGCACAACACGATTGAAACGAGATGTTGGAAAAGGGCAAAGGAAGAAAGCTATAATAAAGACTAAGTTACCAATGCTAGGGGGTGTGTGTACTTACTCGTGAAAGATAGGCAAATGAAGCGTGTTCGTCCTCTTGTGTTCCACAATGAACTTCTTGAGGTGCGCCGTCACCTTGGCACACGTCTCTGATCCTTCCCTCCACTAGCTATCACGCATGTAGTAGGGATCCACTATCGCGATGTAGGGGGTTTGCTCTCTCTTGGTCTTCATCGCCAGATTGAGCGCGAATAGGCGGACCATGTTATATTCCAGCCGTTTCGAGAGAAATAGCTTGAAGACGTCCTCGTACGCTATGAAGAACACGTCCGCGGGGGCTTCATGGACGAAGTCCACGTCCGATGGCACCTTGACAGTGAAAACCGGGTAATTTGGATCTTTGTCTTTAAGTAGAATGCCCTCTAGTGTCTTGATACTATCACTCAAAGCGAGCATATGTCCACGAGCAAGGCGAAGAAGCTCCGGAGTCAGTATCGCTTCACCGGCTATATGTATCCTGGGCAAGCCATCCTCGTGGGCTAGTACAACGTCATCCTTAGCCCGGATCCTCTTCGGAGGAGGTTGGCTCTCGGATTTCTTACCTCTCTTCCTGTGCTTCTTCGTCTTCTGAGCAGGCTCCTCCACTGGGGATGCTAAGTGCTCAACGGCCGCCTTTTGGAGTGTGCCAGGGCTAAAGACGAATCCAACAGGTTTCTCCTGTTGATCATCGGCCGGAGGCGTCTCTTGATATAAACCATGGAAGACGAGGAGTTATGTGCATGTAGTGGGACGCCCACCTTGACCCTCGCGAGCGACGAAGGGTTCTTCATCCACAGCAGGCATGTACAATCCTATGCCGACGCCGGTGTTGATGTAGTCGTCGACGTTGACAAATTCTTCATCATTATCGTTGTTGCCGCCATGTGGTGATGGTGGTGGCGGGGACGACGGCGGTTGCGTTTCGACGGCTTTGCCTTGGGCGGACCACACGGTCCCAACAGTTGTTGGTGGCGACTGGTGGTGGGGACGATGACAGGTGGCTTCCGAGGTGGTGGCTGGACGATCGAGTTGGCGCCAGTGACAGGTGGCATGCGAGGTGGTGTCCGGACAATCGAGGTGGCGCTACTGTGCCCCATAATACGAATCTGACTCTTCGGCCATGTCAAGGGCCAGCCTGAGGGTCTTGTGTTCGTCGGCTCCCTGAGGTTGAAAGGGGGGTCCACGTCATCGCACCCTAGCAACACCTGAGCAATCTGGACCCTCATCACGGCATCGTCCATTGCATTGTTGTGCATCGTGTGGTTCGCTAGTTGTATGATATTGCCCTTGGAAACATCCCTCAACTCGCCGCCAGCAACTTTGTGGAGTAGTACACAAGCAGCGTCCTGAGTCAAAACACATATGTGTTGGGCATCATGATCGAGGTGGCACTCACCAAAGGCGCATAAAGAAGGTGAAGCGTAGTAACTAATTAGTTACCTTGGTAAAGGCGTTGAGCTCGGATAATGTCGACACACGGCCGATCCCGGCGGCAGGCCTATCATCAGCATGCTCCCACGATACTGGTGCCACCGCCGGCTATGTGATACTGGTATTTTTGGCAGGAGCAGCAGGGGGCAGCTGTGCGATGACCAGCTCTTGCGGCTGCGTCGCAGCGATGGTGGCCGGCGGGGTCACCAAGTCCGGCGACACGTTAACGTTGATGCTCAAGTTGCTGCCACTAAAGCTGGGCACGTTTATCGCCCCTATCGACCTCCCGCATTCCAAACAGCTAGCCCCTCCATCAACCCAGGGGAGATGATCACGCGAAGCTTCTCCTCCAATAACTTGTCCATTGCTTTCTCGTCCACTTTTTCCTCTAATGTCTTTACCTTCAACTTCAGCTCTTCAACCTCGGCTTTATCTTTAGCTGCCGACTGGTTCTTCCTCTCCCTCCTCTTGACGTCCTCTTTGGAGTACTCGGTAAACTTCATGCTTGTACCGAAGCCGGACACAAGGCCAGCTAATTTTGGCGGTAAATTCTTCTCCCTCTTGTAAGTGTTCGTCGCCCTGTTGAAAACAGTGTCCCATGGCTCCACCCTCCGAATCCTGGGATGACAAGTCCTTGGTCGCGTTCAATTCCTTCTCCTGCAGAAAGACAAGGAGAGGTGAACCCATGCATTTAGATTATTGGCTTAATTATTTTAATGAGAGATCCACGGTAAATTCCTTACCAGCTCATCCTCAAAGGCCTTCACATCCGGGTCGTCGGTGACGAACTCCCCTGTAACAGGGTCTAGGTAGTAGCGGGCCCGGACAAATTGTCGGATCTGCAGGTCTGTGATTTTATGCCATGGGTTCTCTTTACCCAGGCATTCAAGCTCGGCGTACTCCTTGTCCCAAATGGGCTGTTTCCCTCTGTATACGCCTCTTTCAAGCCGGTGGTTACCTATGTTCTTCTCTCGCATGGTCTTTCCCCACTCAGTCCATGCTTTAGAGGCAGCGGTATCTAAGTCCGCCTTGAATATCTTGAACTCTTCTTCGTCGAGCATCAGATTTTTCCTACTTATAATCTCCCAGCTTTCACCTTTATCAATGTTGTTCTTTACCCGGGTTTTTCATCTTCTCAAGGCGTTGATCATCTTTGTCAGTTCTAGTTTGTTCACCGGGTTCTTACTCTCCAGGTTTCTGAACTTCTCTGGGAATATGTATCGCTTGTGAAGCTTCTTAAGGAGGTTCTCGACCAAAGCATGATTACTTCGGATGCACCCGAGTTGCATGCCTCCGAGTTTCATGCCGTACCCGCAGGCAATCCGAGTTTCATGTCGTACCCATAGGCAATCGATGCAGGCGCAATGGGTTGGCCACCTTCTATGACCTCGGTGAACTCATCACAGACGTTGGCGAGCACTTGTGGCTTCTGGTCCTTAATATTCTTCTTCTTCTTCTTCTTCTTCTTCTGTATAGTGGCCGGGTTGCCGCTACCACCATCTGTGCGCTCGCCGCCATCCGTGGTGGTGTTACCCTCCTCCCCTCCTTCACTAGTTCCATCATAGTCATCGTCGTCGTCCCCCTCATAATCTCGATCTTCCTCGTTGCCCCTAGCACCTCCGACGATGGTCGCTGGTGGTGGTGTCATTCTCATCTCCTTCTCCTCCTCATGCTCTTGGGACGGCCCCCAGAATGACTTGCTGGCCTCTCGGGCTAGATCCTCGACGCTCATTTTTTAGAAGGACCAGCCTCGTCGTTAGTCGACATGTTTGCGCTTTATTACTAAAAAAAGAGGCAAAAAGTTAGCACAAATATTGACCAAAAAATTTGGAATGACCTTTGCTAATTTCTGGACCTACGAGTGCCCATTTCTCAACCGAAACGGAAGTGAATCAACACTTCGGGAGAAATGGGCAACTCAATTGAAATCCCTGCAAGAAAAAAACAGCCCACAGACCCATTAACAACCCCATTGACCCATCCATCATTCTCACACACAAAGAAAATAACCCAATCCATCATCGCTGCCTCCGCTTCCATCATCCATCATTAATGATTTCATATAGATACACAACAGTATATAACACAGATACAACAGTACGGCAGTATAATAACAGTAGAGTAGTACATCATCCCCCTAGAAGTATAACATATACGACAGTACAACAGTACAAAATATACAACAGTACATATACATTAGTATTTGGAACATATATAACAAATATGAATGCCAGAACTTGGAAGGAAATGCAATAGTACACAATAGTATACAAAAGAACATATATAACATATATACAACAGTATACAACAGTATGATGCCAGAACCATCAAGGAAATTCCATTTTCGAGTTAATATACTTGTCACTAAAAAATTACTCTTCATTTTTTAAAGAAACAAACTTGTTTCCATTCAACTATCTTTTAGCATACAACATACAACAGTTTCTACATACAACAGTTTCTACTTTTTGCATACAACATACAACAGTTTCTATCTTTTCACTAAACAGTATACAGACCATCTCATCCTTTTTGTGCTCAGATACAACAGTTTCTATGGGGCTACATAAACCCATAGGCTCTATCTGTGGGGCTAGAAACTGTTGTCATTGACTTTTTTCTTTAAAAGTCAATATAACAGAGCACA
Source organism: Avena sativa (assembly GCA_916181665.1). NCBI lineage: Eukaryota > Viridiplantae > Streptophyta > Magnoliopsida > Poales > Poaceae > Avena > Avena sativa. The sequence goes on from OV702282.1 coordinate 163,960,640, forward strand.
GATATAACAGCCCCATAGCATACAACATACAACAGTATACAAAACCACATTGAAAAGATAGAAACTATTGTCATGAACTTTAGGCAAAGCACAAATACAACAATATTGAAATGGGGCTGCATAAACCCAAAACCATGGAACAAACTATAGATTTCTTATTGATACAATTTAGTATTTTGATCTCTTTTCTTTTTGTTTTACTGCCAAGTTCAGTTAGAATTGAAATGGTCTGTATTGAAATAGAGCAATATAGAGCATCCTATTTATTTTGATAGATCAAAGTCTGAATCAAATCAGCTGGTCTAATCAAGCAATTGTAGCAATATACAGACCATTTTGATAGAGCAAAATAGAGAAAAAAACCAGGCCAGAATTCATCAACTAATCCTAACCCTAATCCAAATCAGCAGACCTAACCTAATCAGATACAGAGCTAACCCTAACCCTAATCCAAATCAGTAGCCTAACCAACAAACCTAACCTAATCAGATACAAATCTTGTTCTACAAACAGTTTCAATGTTCAAGTGTCAATGTTGCTAACTGACACTTTCAATGTTCAAGTGTCAATGTCGCTAACAGTTTCAATGTTCAAGTGCCAATGTTGCTAAGTGAATCAGTGATGGTGAATCAGATACAGAGCTGCCAGGAACCTGACGATGCTCAAGTGTCAATGTTGCTAACTGAAGATGTTGAGCTTCCCCTCTATATATCTCTGTGATTGTAATATGAGAATCATCCCCAAATTATTTTGATAGAGCTAACCCTACCTAACCTAATCAGTGATGTTTTATTCATAAAACTACCACTAAACTAAAATAAGATTATGGTGAATCATCTGCTACTGAGCCTAGGAACCCTAATCAGAGATGTATCCTTGCGGTGCCGAGATGGCGCAGGATGGGGAGGTGGTCGCTTGGGTGGCGCTGGCCTACTCCTCCTCCACGGACGGGCTCCTCCTCCATGCACGGCCTGCTCCTCCTCCTAGGGCGCACGGGCTCCTCCTCCTGCGGCTTCTCCTCCACGCACGGCGGATCCTCCTCCGGTGTGGCAGCTTATCCTCCATGCATGGCGGCTCCTCCCCCTGCGGCTCCTCCTCCACGCATGGCGGCTCCTCCTCCGGGTTTGCTGGGTGGTGCTAGGGTTCGTCGGGGTCGCTAGGGTTTGAATTGGGGGAAAGTGAAACGGAACGAGCGAGGTGGGGAACGAAAAGGCCGAACCGTCCATTTGACTAAGTGATAAAATTTTGCGCATTCAGGCGATATGCGCCACAGAACTTTCGCGCTTAATCAAAACAAGCGCACAGCTGTAGTTTGACACGAAACAGACAATAGCTCAATGGTTGTGAGGCATGTATAGTTGGACATGAGCACCTGGCAGCCAGGTTCGAATCCTGGGTGCATCATTTTTTTTCTTTATTTAAAAATTGTATGATACAAATATATTTAAAAAAAGCACATACATATATGTATATTTATTCAAAAAACCTTCCTGAATTATATGTATATATTGTGCTTCTCACAAACACATGTAAATTTGTATACGCACACGAATATCACGATATATGTTTAATTAGTCTCTAACTAATACACAAAAAGGTCACACATCGTCGTGTGATGTTTCGAGCTAGCTAGCCTCTCTTCACAATATTCTTGCCCTTTTTATTCACGGTTGAATATTTTAGCCCGGGCACTATGAGATTTATTCTCGTGAACGGACAACCTTTAGTAGGTAGTGTGGTCTTTCTTCTTACTGTAGTAGTAGGCATGTTGAAGTACTTGTCGAATTCCTCTTTGATCTTCGGATCGTCGTTCTTGTCGAAGTCTTGCTCGTTGGCGGATCCTTCCATTCCGATGATGCTCCTCTTGCCCCTCCTCACTATAACACGACTGGGCTTTTACGGGTCGGTAATAAAGAAACATTGATCAACTTGGCTAGCGAGTATCCACGACTCATTTTCACGGAGGCCTTCTTTGCCGACTTGGAATCGGGTATAACGAAGGTGGTGAAATATCGGCCTTCTTTTTCGACGTTCTTGGCCCATCTAACACGGAACATCGGTACCATCTCTCCATAGTAGTCTAGCTCCCATATATCCTCGATCCTTCCGTAGAATCTTTCCATGACAGTAGTCTCGTCATTGGCGAAGGACATAATAGTTACTCCTGAGTTTTGATATTCGCTATTCATGTCCTTTCCTCGGTGTAGAATCTGTAACCGTTGATGTCGTATGACTGATAGGTCTTTACGTTATGCGTTGGGCCCTGTGATAAGGAGAATATGACTTGTTGATCTTCCGTAGAAGGCGCCTGCGGGGGATTGTCCAGCAGCCTTTTCTTGAACCAACCCGTGAAGCTAGAGTTGTGTTCTCTTGTTATGTCTCCTTTCTTCCTCGGGCGGGCCCGATCCACGTACTCCTGCTCGATCAAGCTTTTGTGCTCTTCCACCCAAGGGCTAACCAATTCAATTGTGTTGTAGTGCGACTCGGTGTGCCCTGCCAAAGTTGGCGCATCGATTAGCAATGTCGACATGCAGTGAGCGGTGGCCCTCGCGGTGACCATACCCAGCGAGCCTGCCGAGGTGCTTCTTGGTGGGTATTCTAACATCCTCGTTCTCGGTTGTTAGATAGTTCTGGCAGAAAGAGATGCACTCGTAGATCAGAAAGCCCTTGGCTATGCTTACCTGTTGCGAACGAATCCTTTGATGACGGCATCATGTTGTGCAGGAATGTCGGCCCGAGCTGGATGATGTCATCCACGACATGGACAAGTAGATGCACCATGATGTCGAAGAATGCGGGCAAAAAGTAAATCTCGAGCTCGCATACTATCACCACGATCTCTTCCTATAGCCTGTTGAGGTGCTTCATGCCGATCGACTTCCTAGAGATGACGTCAAAAAAGTTGCACAAGCCAAACAACGTCTCACGGACGTGCTCATCCATTATCCCTCGTATGGAAACTGGAAGTATCTATGTCATCATCACGTGACAGTCGTGGGACTTCATACCGCTGAACCTATTCTTTGCTATGTCGAGATATCTACTTATCTTTCCCGAGTAACCGTGAGGAACTTTGACTCCTAGGAGGCACCTGAAAAACTGCTCGATCTCCTCCTGACACAGAGTGAAGCAGGCAGCACGAAGCACAACCACCTCATTCTTCTTAACCCTTTTGCGGCGACCCTGAGTCCCTTGCGTTTGATCGTCATCATCATCACTATCAGGGTACTGAAGCTCCTTCTTGATGCCAAGAAATTTCAGGTCGTTTCTTCCTTTCAGCCCATCCTTGGTCCTCGCCGGCATGTTGAGGAGAGTGCCAAGCAGACTCTCGGTAACGTTCTTCATGATGTACATTATATCGAGGCTATGGGGCATGTGGAGGACCTTCCAATACGGCAGGTCCTAGAAAACAGACCTCTCTTTCCATACACCCAGAAGTGGCTTTGTCCTTGGTCGCTTCTTTCCTGGTGCTGGGCACTCATCCCAGTTAATCAGAAGCTCCTCGATTTATTTGCCGCTCCTCATACGCGGCTCTCTTTCGAGCTCGTCTTTCCCATTGAACAGGTCACCGCGCTTTCTCCACAGGTGATCCATGTGAAGCCACTTTCGAGTCCCTTGGAACACGGTTTTCGAAGACCCGGGATCCTTGGGTAGCTGGAGATGCGGGGTCTTATCCATGCACTTGACACATGCACTGTGTGTGTGGTTCACCTGGGCCGATACATATGTGTAACCAGGATAGTCCTGCACCATCATGAGCAACGCGGCTCTCAGAGGGAAATATTCTTTAGTGAAGGCGTCCCACGTATGGGCTGGCATCTCCCACAACATGGCTAACTCCTCTTTCAATAGCCCGAGATAAAGATGCATATCGACACCTGGCTGTTTCGGCCCCTGAATAAGAATGTTCATGTGTACGTACCTTTTCTTTGTGTAGAGCCACGGGGGGATGTTGTACGGCCATACAAACACGGGCCAGGTGCTATGCTTGCTACTATGGTTGCTAAAAGGATTGAGTCCATCGGTGATCATACCCAGCCTGACGTTCCTTGCATCGCCCCCGAACTCTTCGAACTCGATGTCCAATGCATTCTACTGGCTAGCGTCTGAAGGGTGTGTTAGGATCTTGCCCTTCTCTGGATCATCTTTGGGTTTCTCCCTTTCTGCGTCCATTGCATTAGCTTTGCTTCCTTAGGATCTACGAAATATCTCTATAGACGGGGAGTGATAGGAAAGTACCATACCACTTTTCGAGGAACTTTCTTGTTCCCTCTCTTGTATTGTCCATGGCTGCACACCTAACATGTGGATCTCCTCGCGTACTCGTTATGATAAAGTGCGCAATCATTGATGCATGCGTGGTATTTAACGTGTGGTAGGTCGAGAGGGAACACGATTTTCTTGGCCTCCTCTATACTTGTTGGCAATGTGTTCCCATTAGGAAGGCGATCGTGCCAGAATTCCATGTTAGCATTGAAGCTCACGTCGGTCCATTTGTGTTCCGCCTTCATCTCTAGAGCCTTGAGTGTAACACTCAGGTGTGTATCCTCGGGCCGACACCCAGGATACAATGGAGTCATCCCATATAACTCCATTTGCGCCAGCTTGGCTTTCTCTCTGGATGCAGCTTTGGTGTTGCTCGTCTCCTTGAGAAGGAGTTCCTGAACGTGAGGGTCCCTTAACACCAAAGTTAGCAGCGGCTGGGTGTTCGCTTCTTCTCCTTCTTCATGATGGCCATGCCCATCGACATCTCCTTCTTTGTCATGATGATCATTCCTGCCGGTATATTCTTCGTCATCATGACCATGCCCGTCAGAAGATTCTTCGTCTTCTCGCCCTCCCAAGTCTTCATGATGACCACCACCATTTACTGCCAGCTCCTCATTGAAGTCGTCGCGCATGAAACCGCACCTGAGTAGGTGATCCTCCAATTGTCTAGAATCAGGGTCGATCCAGCACTGGAGTTTGCATGTTCGACATGGACATCTTATTTGGGTCTTGTTGTTCTGAATCATGTATGCCTTCGCGTCTTTCTTATACCTAGTAACCCGACCTTCTCTCATGATGACGACCATGGTAGCATGTGCAGTATGCACGTATAGAGCAAAAGACAGAGAGTAGGTTAATAAGAAACCACACCTTATGCATACAAAAACACACATGCATGGTCGCCGGAAAAATTCGGCATGACCTTTCCTAAAAGTAGGACATATGGGTGGTGCAAAAATTTGCCGAAATGGAAATGAATCAACATTTCGGCAAACATCCATGCACCACACCGGGGCAGACAAGCAAAAACAAGAAACTTCTTCCCATGCATTCATGCACCACACAAGCTTCATGCACAAACATCATCTTCGCGCCATGCATGCATCACATGTACACACCGCCCGTGCGACAAGCTTTACACCTACAAAACATGCATATTCATGGAAAATTACTCACCGGATAGATTGAATACCGAGTCGAGAGCGCGGTGTGAGAGTGTGGACCAATAGATCTATAGAGAGATAATGATACAAAAATAGAGATGTGGAGGAGAAAAGTAAGTGTGTTTTAGATCTACTAGTTGGAGAAAGACTTTCCCTAACCAATCTATCAACTATAGTAGGGTTAAATACAATAACATGTAGAAAATTATGGACACAATGGGGTGGGAGAGAGGAGGAAGACGACCTGGGAGGAGGGGGAAGAAGGATGTGAAATTGATGGTGGTAGATAGAGGGGTGCAAAGCTGCCACCTTTTTGTGCAGATCTGGTCGCAGGGTTCTGTGGCACATACAGGCAATATGCGCCACAGAAGTTCAATCTTCTGTGGAGCATATCTCCCATATGCGCCACAAAACCTTGGCCATAGGGTGCAGTGCGGCCAGACTGTGGCGTATATCACCCATATGCGCCACAAAACCTTGGCCATAGGGTGCAGTGGCCAGACTGTGGGCCCTTGGAATCAGTGTTCTGTGCCGCATATTGATGATATGCGCCACAGAAGATTGAACTTCTGTGGCGCATATTTCCTATATGCACCACAAAACACTAAGTGTAGATTTGCACGAAATAAAGGTGGCAGATAGATTCTTTAATGACACCCCTCTATATATATACCACACTCCCTGTCCAAAGGAACATACCTGCCCCTGATGTCTTCTTCCCACAACTCGTCGGAAGACTCGCTGGAGAGCATAGCCTGCTCGCGTTCCCTGCAGCCTACTCGCAGTGGAGGGGCGAGGTCGAGGGGCAGTGCTCGGAGTCAGCCGCCACGGTATTCAAAGGTCAACCTAATCAAGGAGGAGGCCATACTGCAGCACGAGGCCCTCTACAACAAGGCCATGAGGTTGTACGATGTGCTCGCGTCCCCGGAGGAGAGGGCACGCATGGCGGAACCAATCGGGTGGCGGCCGATGCTCGACCCCAACGTGTCCATGGAGGACCACGTACGCAGGCTGCAGGCACACGTGAACAGGGAGGTTTGGCATCTTCCACCGCCATCACCCCCACCAGCTCTGTCAAGGGATTTGCAATGTTGTAGTTTGTGTATTTGTAATGATGTATGCCATTGTTGTTTTGCTATTCAAGGCTATGCGCATGTGCATTTGCAACGATGTATGCCACATGTCTACCTAGTAGATTGTCTAGTATTCTACCTATTCCACTGGTACTTGTTTAGTTGGGAAAAGCACAAGAGGAAAATGTGTACTAGAAACACTCAATATAATCTGAGTGGCACGCACCATTCTATGGCGCATATTGCACACATGCGCCATATAAGTTTGTTATTCTGTGGCGCATATGCACATATGCGCCACAGACGCTTGGTCATAGGTGTCCAGACAGTGGGGCCCACACAATTGTTCTATGGCGCATATCATGATATGCGCCACAGAAGTTTGGTCAGAGCACGGTCAGATCCCGCCTGCTGTTGGTCCCACCTGATGATTTTGTGGTGCATCTGTCAATGTGCGCCACAGACCATAAAACTTCTGTGGCGCATATAGTAAGATGCACCACAGAAGTTTCATGGACCAAGGGCTGGTGTGGGTCCTACCAAACTTCTGTGGTGCATCTCCAATGGCCATGCGTCACATAAGTTTCATGGTTCTATGGCGCATTGTTTGAGATGCGCCACTGGACAACGTTTGTGGCGCATTGTCAGAACCATGCGACACAGAAGGTATGTCTACCTATAGCTAGTTTCCTAGTAGTGTACTACTAAGGTTACCATCAAGTCTAGCTTGAGGTAAGCATGGGTAAACTGAAGAGGTTGTGTTTTTAAGTAATATGAGGACCTCTTAGTATTTATACCAAGATTTAGAATGAAAATGTTTCAAAAGAAGTTTTTGGAAAACCTAGAGAGAAGAGTAGTTGAAAGTTATGTCTTGAAAACATAAGGAGATTATATATAGGTCTCTATAGTTTTGGCAATAGAAACTAGTAGAATATTTTGTTATGTCAAATTCATCTTGGCTCAGGTTTAAATGCCAGGACATTTGAGAATATTAAGATGATCCAAGACATATATTTTGTAAAGTAGTTTTTATCAACTGAGGTTGGGGTAGGGAGTATATCATCTAATACGCAATAAGTTGCATGAACACAAGCAGACACGTAAGCAATAATGCAACATGTAACAAGAAAAAGTTCTTGTTCCCCCTAATTTTTTCCTTTTTGACAAAAGATCAGGGTTGCTAAAATTGGGATGTTACAAAATCCATTTTTTCTTGCTCCTAGTGTTTTTCGTTGGGTTCACCACCTTGCTCCTAGTGATCCTAGCTGGAATATTCTCGGAGTCCACCATGTGCTTCGTCCATTTTTCCCTTTGTTCTTTTTCTCTGCATCCAATGAATCAAGTGCTTCAGTCCATCGTACAATGGGTTAAATCACGTTTTGATCCTTGGGTTCATACAGTTAAAAAAAAGGTTTGCCTCCATTTCGTCAATATCCGCTCGTGTAATTCCTTTACGTTTGAACTCTGCTTCAATCTCCCGCGCATATGATGTAATCCCGCTGCATTTGGTTCAATATCCTCTAGATCGACTTGTTCCTTCTCCCCTGCATTTGGTTCAATTCCTCGCGATCTGTTGGTTCTTCATTCTCCTCTCGTTCAAAAACTTCATTCTCATCTGCATTTCCTGCTCCCGCCTGATCATCCATTCCATAAGTTGGGTCCACTGCATTTTTACAAAGCCTAGTAATGTGCCCTAGGATCCCACAATGTTTGCACTTACGTCGTCGAGGTGGTGCACCACCCTCTGCACTATCGCTCATCCTATTCTTCCTTGGCCTACCTACTGGTCTAGTAAAAACTGGAGGGTATAGCTTGAAGCCTAGATCCACTTCCATCCATTAGTCTTTCCTCAACAAGGCAGGAACATTCTAAGCATATGCTGCCCTAAATTTGGCAAACGAGAAATACTCCGACACGTACTGATCAAACCTAACCTATCATTTGTCATCCCTAGCAACGGCAACTTTTCCTTTTGGGTTTGTTCTCCCCGACAACGAGTATGTGGCCCCCGGCCATAGTCCTCCCTTCTGCACTTCCGTATACCCAAACCCATAGCTTGGAAATATACAATAACCTCGGTGACTCCACTAAGCATACCGTCCGCGGGAGACCCAATTGTTGCACCAACACTCCTGTCGAGACAGGCTCACGATTGCCGAAGCAAGCTATAGGCCCCAAATAGAAATATTTCTTGTAGAGCCTACCCTGGCTTCCATGGATTTCACCCCTGAAGAAAGTACAAGCAGCCCCGGCTAAAGACAACAAACTACGAGCTAAGCCCCAACTCCTAGGGTAGTGTGGTTGCACAGTTAAATTGTTCCGGTAAAGGCGTAGAACATCCCTTCTCTTTCTCTTTCTCAACTTTCTCTTTATCCTCCTCATATCTTATTTAGAAAACACTCCACTCGGAAATTATGCCTCTTTCCAAGGGCTTTATTTTGACCACTTTGTAGTAGGGTAAAACCCAAAATAGTTTTATCATCGAAAACCCGTAGTTTCCAAGAGGGAAGATGCTAAGCATCTTGGCCTCGATTCTAAGGGTAGAGATGGGTGTCAATGAGGGTAAGTGTCCGAATGGACATTCCATCATAACTTGGAGGACCCAAGTTACTCATGCCTTTTATTTGAAACAAACCATGCATTTAATCATGAAGTTCATAAATGAGAAATAAAACAATTGATAAAAGAAGTAGGTCAATATAGGAGTTCAGGAATGGTGGTTTGCCTTTGACCAGCGAGATGTCCCTTAACGGGGTTAGAAAACCATAATACCGAGTACAATAATAATAAGAGAAACCCTATGCTTGCTTCTTCCTGGCATCACACAATCGCAATTATCGCCTTTACCGAGCATACATGCAACCAAACAATACACCAAACAATTCAAAGCATACAAGCATCAATACATACAGCAAGAAACATATAATTACAATGTATAAGACAGTAGGATGCTGGATGATTGGTTTGATAAGATTAGTAAAAGATTTGGAGGCATTGGGAGATGATCTAGTTGGATTTATAATCTAGGGACTATCTAAGAGAGGTGTTTTTGACCAAGGGCTTGCTCTGTATGATACCACTATATAAAAATGATACCATCAGATAGGTATTGATAAAATGAATCCAAAAAAGTGGTTTCACTATTTTATCAATTTCCATTGATTTATAATGATTTTTATAGTGGATAAAACTCTAGTTTTAGGAAATAATTCACCAGACAAATTCTAGAGCCCCAAAAATTATTTACCTAGGTGATTAGGTAGTATTTGGTGGACTAATTGAAGAGGAGTTGGAATCAACTTAAACTAATTACCAGAATGCCCTTGGGAAAATCCCAAAGGAAGTACTAGACACATTTTGTATTTTTCATCATATTTAATATACAAGAGCTTTTGATGTGATTACAAGGGAAAAACTTAGGTAAAATGAATACCTTTCAGTAGAAATTGGAATCACACTTTTGGGAAATACAGAGATACTGTAGGGATTTTTATAGTAAATAAACCATTCACATAATATTTTAATTCACCAAAATCCAGTAGATGCTTAATAAATTTTGGGCTCCTCGGGTTTGATGTATATGTATAGAGAGTTAGAATTAGGTTAAAACCATCTTTGGTTTTACCTAGGAAATTTTCTAAAGGCAGAATTGGACTGATTTTGTTATTTTTGCTACTAGTAATCTAGGAAGCAAATGGGTATGGTGCCATGGTGCCATGAAAGGCATCACTTATACCTTTATGTACAAATAAGGTTTACATCATTTGGGGATGTGAAACTTACAGAAAGTATTTATTAGCTAAAAGGGGGCATTTAGGAATTTGATTTTTCTTATTTAATATAGATAAACTATGGTCTAATCAAGGGTACTACAAGTTTGACAAAACATGTGGTTACCAGAATAATTTTGGATCGGACCAATTTGAGTCATTTTTAATTTTTATTTGTATTTAAACTAAACAACTAGATTCTAGATCAGTAAAATGATTTAAAGAAAGAACAGGGCAGAGGGAGGGCACAGACCAGATGTTTACCAAAGTGGGCCGTGGGGAGCAGATGCGGCCCAGCATGGTCGCCAGCGCGCGAAGGGGTATCGAGGAGTGACGGTCATTGGATCGGGGCAGATCGGACGACCCAGACGTCGTTGTCCACCTCGTGACGCGGAGGAGATAGAGAACCCTTGCACGGACGGGCTGTGGCCAGGGTCTCACCGGCGGAGGTCCTCGGGCGAAAGGGAAGCCACCGGTCGATGCGGCGGGCGACGATGATCCCAACGGTGGTCGAGAGTAGGTACTTTGGCGAGGGAGGGAGTCTCACGCGTGTGCGTCTACGTTGGCCGCTGAGGATGCTTGACCGAGCGGCGCCCTCCGTGGCTGCATGTAAAAAAAAGCAGCATGAGCACCATGAGGAGAAGGGGAGCTCGAAAACATAGCATGCAGATGGGGAGAGGCAAAGCGGAGGAGTTCTTTCTCGATTATCTTGGAGGGAGCCAAGATCTCTCTCTCTCAGGCAGAGCAAGGGCAGGGGAGAGGGTCCTCGGGGGAGTGGTGTGGAGTGGAGAGGAGCAAAAGAGAGGTAGAGATGAGGGTTGGGGTGGCCTCTGGCCATATAAACCGAAGGAAGAGGCTCATGGTGGAATAGGTGTAGGAGGGAAGTATATAGGAGGTGAGGGCCAGCTATTGGGCAGCAGGGGTGGTGGATAGGGGAGTGTGGGCCTGGTGCTCGACCCACTGAGTGGAGAGGAGGGGTGGTGGCTGCTGCTTCCCTTCTTCTAAACAAAATTTGTAATAGGTGGCTTACCTCTCTCTCACTCACCCTCTTCAAGCACAAGGGACAAGGGAGGGCAGTGCTACTACACATTTCGACCAGCGGGGGTGTTAGTGGAGCTGGGGAAATTTGCTGGACTAGGTTGGAGTGGGTTGGATGAGTTTTGATTTGAGTAAAAGCTTGATTGGCAAAATTGATCCAAACAAATGTTGTGAAGGAAGTTTGGAAACTTGTATTGAGGAATGTGGGGAAATGGTGCTGGTAGATATAGGAGGTCAAAACATCTCTTCAATATTTATTTGGAATTTTTCTAGTGATTATAAGCCCATTTAAAAGAATTTATTCAAATAGTGCAAAAATGTTTTCTAGAAGCTTATTTGATATTTTTCCATTAGGTAGGGTTGGTTTAGGGATGTGATATGGTCCTAAATACCATATTAAACATTGGAGAATTTTATTGGAATTAATTTGGATATAAAAGTATTTTTAAGAAATTATTACTTGTTTCTGCCATTTATGAAAAAGGGCAAAAAGAAATAATAAAGAATCTGAAAAATATTTATTTTTGAGTTTGGAAGATAGGGTATGTTATATAACACTCATATGTGCATTGATTTGGCAAGGTGATATGGAGAAAAACAAACTTTCCTTTGTAGAGAAGGTTTTGAGGATTTAGCAAGACAATGAATTTAAATAGTTTGAGGATCCAAATAATTGGGGGAATTATCATAACCAAGGTAGATGATTAAAAATTGATTTATACATCATTGACAACTTGTTTCTTGAGGAAAAATGGTGACAAAGGAAGAAACTAGATTTTTGGGGAATCTAGGGTTTTGATATCTCTATGCCACATAAACATGCTGGGATTAGTGAGCTCAGAGCTCACCTTGGTGCAAGGGATACAGGGGCAGCTAGAACAAGTTATATAGATGATCATGGAAGCAATAGTTAGAATTGGTTGGATTTGAGTTGGTTTAGGAGTGATGGCAAACTTTGATGAAAATAAGGCTGCCATAGCCGGATTGTCATGATGCCATATAAACTAGGTGGGTTTGAGAATCACAAGGTTCCGATGGAAACAAGTGAAGTAGGGTTTGATAAGCCATGGTTAGTAGATCATAAACATTCAAATAGTTGGTCAAGGGGAGGTAGCATATATATATGAGCTTCTGCCAAAGTAGGCAAGATGCTAAGATTTGCAGAAAAGATTAGTATCTTGACTACAAAACCATCATGGATGAGGGGACCCAAAATGGCTTATCCAAGGGAAAGAGTGTTCTTTGGTAGTACTAAAGATGTGCTACAATATGGTTCAAGTACATTATCAATAATGCACATAGGTTGGAAAAGGTAGAGCTCCAAAGAATGAATCTAGATAAGAAACTCAGACTAAGCCATTTTGGTAGATTTAGGGTTTTAGACTAGATTACAAGTGGGAAACAAATTGAGAGAGTGGAAATGGTTTATACTTCCCATAAAGTCGTTGATGTTGAGGTATATATTGAATAGAGTGGATCCATGCTTGGATTTGGTCTTCACTGAGTTGGAGACTATCGGAAGGGGGTTATCCCTAGATTGATCTGATTAGGAGATGAGATGGCCACTTTAGTGGCTTAGGGTAGATCCAGATCTGGATGCTTGGTTTTAGATTGAGGATCACAAACATAGACTGGGTCCTAAGGGATGATCTACTAGATTAGCTCACTCTAGTTCCTAAGCAAACAAGGCAATCAGCAGATCAAGGCAACTCATCAGACAGCAGGTCAAGGCAATTCATCTTATCAAACTTATCCAACTATTATTAGTGTTAACATCAAGTCTAACTTGAGGTGAGCATCAGTATTTTCAAATGGTTTTTGCTTTGAAGTAATATAAGGACCTCTTGGTATTTCTACCAAGATTTAGGAGGAAAAAGGTCTGATGAAAAGTTTTGGAAAACATAGAAATAAGAGTAGTTGAAAGTTCTGTCTTGAAAACATAAGGAGATTATATATAAGTCTCCATATTTTTGTTAATAGAGCTAGAAAAACAGTTGGTTTTATCAAAGTCATCTTGGCTCGGGTTTGGAATTCCAAAACATTTGAGAATATTAAAGAGGAGCCAAGACATCCCTTTTGGAAAATAGTTTTTGTTAACTAGTGTTGAGATAAGGAGTATGTCACCGAATACACAATCAATTGCATGAACTCAAGCAAACAAGTAAGAAAATATTGCAACACTTAATAAGAAAAAGTTTTTGTTCCCCTGATTTTTGCCTTTTTGACAAAAGATCAGGGTTGCTAAAATTGGGATGTTACATGTGGGGTGACCATGAACTCATTGGAAATAGAGTACCCCTTCCCAAAATGCAATAATAGGATGCATACAGTAAAAGATGAGGGCAAATAACCTCCATAGAAGGGGTACCACTGCTAAGATTAGGGAAAAAACCCTCCAAATATTTATATGATATCAAAAGGTGAGAAGAGTGATTATGCAGAGGCTAGGCCTTCCAAAAAATCAAAACAAGAAAAAAGTGACATAGAAATATAAAGAAAAAGAAAAGAGAGGAAAGGAAAGAAGAAAAAGGTGCCAAAACAAGAATGCGAAAAAGAATCATGTAATGAGGGGCAATGAAACCAAACACTACTGATAAACTATGCTTCAACCATAAACTTAATGGATAGTGTTGGAAGATAGCTTGTGTTTCAGATATGATATTTCCTACTGGCTAGCCATACACTCTTTCCAACCTCCTTTTCCAAATATTCTGACTATAGGACCGCCACTATATATATACTATTCTCTATGCGAAGAATGTGCTATTGCCTTATAGTACTATATGGATTTGTGTTAGTCAATATAAACAATTTGGTGTCAAGTATGATATTATAGGAAGTTTCACTTTATGCTATGCTTTATTGTTGTTATTCTATAATGAATGAATTGTTTAACTTTTTGTGATACTTTCTAGTGAAAAGAAACACCAAACTCCAAATTCCATGTAGTTTTTGTGAGACCCTGGATTTACGGTCCTAGAATCCCCATTATGCCTGCAATTCATGTTCCCATACTTAGTGCACCGTGAGCATAACCGACAAGTACCATTCTAACATCCATAATTTAATGAAGTAGAAGACTTACATAATTGCCTTTATGGTGGATAAACAACAACAACGGATCATCCTCGAATGCAGAGCCCATGTCATGCCATACCCTATAGGCAACTGACTGGGAAGACGGCCTAGATTGCATAGGCGTCAGCATCTTCTTCCTTAGTATCTGGAAATTTGGCCAAGTAAATAGCCAGGGACAAACAAGGTGAGTATGTTTGAATGTACTCGCAAACCACCCTAAGATAAGGACAATAAAAAGATATGCAATATGGATGTGGTGGTAGGAGGGCTCCAAGGGAGGTTCTTTTCTCAAATAGTTTCTTTTGTAGGTATGGCATGTCTATATAATTGTTGAAAACTTTTGGAAAACCTTTTTGAAAAGTTTTGGAAAACAATAGTATTGGGTAACCCTATTTCATCTCCACGGTACTTACTTGACCGGATTTTATTCTTCCTTGATCCTCCAATATCACATCACCTTCTCTAGTGTCCTTCAGATCACTAGGTTTAGAAAACTCTTTCTTTTCCAAAGTCCTTTTTGAAAACAAAACCAGCAACACTCTATAGAAACCTTCCCTACCGTCCATGACTGAGGACTCGACTATTCAAATAGATTTACACTCTGCAGAGGTTGTAAACTTTCCCACACCAACCGAGTACCCTACCCTGATCCGCACTGATCGTGGGTCGAGTAACCGATCAAGACTCTCTGGATGCCACTCTAGTATATTACCTACCCTATGAGTTGTTCCCCTCAACACCATGTCGTCAGGATCCACAGACCAACCAGAGTGCATTCCAACTCCTCAAGAGTGGACACTTTCAATGAGGGGATCATAGTATCGTCCGACTGCTCCCGAGGGAAGTTCACAAGTCCTCCAGGCGATTGTCTCACAGTTGACCCTTTTTGTAAAGGAACCCCGACATTAGAGGCAGCTGATCCCTTATAAGTAGTTGTGAGAATTCCTACACCAAAGTAGCAAACTTCAAATCCAGCCCTAGCCCATTCTAGAGTAATGTGGTTGCACATGTTAATTTTTCTGGCAAAACTGGAAAGAACCGGGTGCGTTTTCGTAAAAAAATTTCCTCCATGTTTTGTCCATCCTTTTTGTAAAACAAAACCTTTTTCATTTCTCTAAATTCTCTTGGTAGGTCAAACCTCACCAAGGTTTTGCCATAAAACATTTTTGTAAAACTTTTCCGGGGTCTTCCCATCCTATAGTTTTGCTTTGGCTAAAACGGGTTCTCCAAAGGGGTATTGTTATACACCATCTACCATACCAGGTGAAAATAGGTGTAGGTAAGGGGATTCTACTTAGTAGTAAAAATGTGTAATGGTTTGGAGGATCCAAGCCACTACTAGATATAGTTCATCATATAATAAAACAATGCATTTTTCATAAATAGAAAATAAGACATGCATAAGTAAAACAGTAGGACAAGGCATATGAGCAATAAGGTGGCTTGCCTGTGACCAGCGTGATGTCCCTTGACTTCTTTAGAATACCAGAATACCAAATAATAGCCAAATAATAATTCTAATAATCCAAGGTTTCCTTCTTCTCATCATCACACAATTGCATCTATCTCCATTATTGAGCAGACATGCAAACAAGCAAGGAATACAAAGATTGATACCATATAGCAAGCAAAAGATAATCACATGTTATATACAACAGTAGGGTGCTGGAATATTGGCTTAATGAGATTGGTAAATGACTTGGAAGCATTTGTAGAAATTTTAATAAGATTTAAAGTCTAGAAACTAAGAAGAGTGGTTTTAGACCAAGGCCAGCTTTTGTATGATACAATTGTATAAAATTATACCATCAGTTAGGTATTGATAAAACCGAAAAAAGTAGTTTTCACTAAGTTATCAATTTCCTTTGAATTACTATGAATTTCCTAGTGATAAAAGCTCTAGTTTTAGGAAATAAATCATCAGGAAAGTTCTATAGGGGCAAAAATTAATTCCTTGGATGGTTTGGTAGAGCTTGGTGGACTGGTTCACTAAGAGTTCGAACCAATTCAATTTAATTACTGGAATGCCCTCAGGAAATTCCCAAAGGCAATTTTGGATGATATTTGTCTTTTTCACCAGATTTAAACTATAAGTGCTTTTGATATGATTCCCAGGACACGTGCTAGGTATTTAAAATACCTCTCTATAGAAATTGGAATCACCCTTTTTTGGATTTACAGAACTACTATAGTGATTTTACTAGTGAATTAACTATGCATAGAACAATTTAATTCATATTAAATCAACCAGGGCTTGATTAATTTAGGGCTGCTAGGGTTTGATAGGTATGAGGATTTGTGAGCTCTTAGAGTTGCAAGTATGCTAATGACATTTATGGTTTGAACTGTGGAAAATCCTAAAGGCAGAGTTGGCCTGATAATGTTATTTTACTAGAGGCAATCTTAGAAGGAATTTTGAGTGGGGCTAGGGGGACATGCAAGGTACGACCAATACCTTTCAGCACCAAAAAGTTTCATGTCATTTTATGTAGGAATTTATTTGTCAAAAGAATACATCTGGGTCCCTGATTTATCATAATTATTCTGGACACTAATTAGGTCAACCAATGCCACTTCATGTTAGGGAAAACATGTATGCACCTAGGAAAAATTAGATCTGGGCATAAATTGAGGTTTTCCATTTTTAAAATGAAATAAACCAATATGTAATCAAACAGATCTAGAAAAGTCTTTATAAAAGGAAAAAGGGAAAGAGCCAGTGGGCTGTTGTGCTGCAGATCGCACTAGGCCGTGCTGGGCCGGCCCAAGGCACAGCCGGGGGCGCGTGGACGACACGCAGCAAGCTGCAGCCCGGGAAGGCCAAAGGGGTACGACGTGCTGGTAGCCATTCGATCTAAAGGGATATCAACGTCGGGGAGGTTGTTTTCTCCCCAGCGACATGGTGGCGGGGTAGAAACCCTAGGGGAGGCAGAGAGGCGTGGGGGAGCTCACCAGCGGGAGCGCGAGGTGCCAGTGAGGGTGTAGATTGATGCGGAGTGGAGCGGGAGGAATAAAGAGGGGCATCGGTGCTACTCCTAGCTCCGAGGAGATGCTCGCACAAGGACCACGATGACGCACACGTCAGAGCTCGCCGGAAAAGGGCCCAGGGCCTGCTGCATGTCGATAAAAAGGGCATGATTTGCTTTAGATGAGCAAGGGGAGTTCGGGAGGATGACATGCCTTAGGAGAGAGCGAGAGGGAGAGGAGCTATGACGAGTTCTTGTGCAATGGCCGAAGGGCCTTCTTTTCTTCTCTCAGGCAAAGCAGCATAGGGGAGGAAGAGGGGCGCTCTGGGAGGTAAGTGAGGAGGGGAGGAAGCAAATGAACCAAGAAAGGAGGGCTGGGGTTGCTACTAGCCCTTTTAAACAAAGGAGAGAGGATTAGGGTGGACTATGTCCATGGAGGCAAGGAGAGGGGTAGAAGCCAGTGGGAGGTTCCTTTGGGCTAGTGGGGGGTTTTTGGTCGAGTGTTATGGCAGAGAGAGAGGAGCTGCTGCAAGATCCTTTATTAAGCAAGACAAGACATAGCCCTTTGTCATCTTTCTTTCCAAGAGCAAGGCACAAGAGAGAGGGGAGAGCTACAGTGAATATCTACAATGTAGCTCAACCAGGGGTGAGGTAGTGTCCTATGTAAGCTTGGTTGACCCAGCTAGAAAAGGTTTGGTGGGTTTTGCCTAGAGGATTGGCTTAGTTTGGAAAGTTGATCATCCATATGGTTATGAAGGAAGGTTGGAATTTTGACTTGGGATAGGTGGGAATATAGTACTGGTTGACATGGATATACCCTATGGGTACCTCACATCGGTATACCTGATCCAGCCCAGGGAAGGCCCACATGAAGACTTGTTTCCCAAGGAGACTCCGGGTGGCCAAAGTGTCAACACCCGGATTTTTAATCCCAGATGCCTGTTATGCCATACATCGCAATCCCAGGATTACCATTTTTTCGAGACATAACAGATTGGATATCACATCACATCATCCATTACAAACCATACATAAGGTCTTACAACAAATAAAGGATCTCATGATCTAGTCTTAGTACAATCAAGCAGCGGAATAATATAATAACGGTAGCATGGGCGAGACTCCATATTCATGGTCACATGCAATGCTGATGATGGGAGATGATCCTAGTTTTCATAACTTTCCTATGGTCCATCCTCCTGATAGTCCTCTTCATAGTCTGGCCACTGGAATAGCCAGGGACAAAGCCATGAGTACTCTTTAAGTACTTGCAAACTATCACTAACAGGTAAAGGGGTTTGAGTAGAAATACTAAGCTCTAGGTTGTTTTGCAAAAAGCCAGATTTATCTCTATCTGAGTTTAGAAGCAAAGAAAACTGATTTAAGGTTTTAAAACACCTAATTGGGAACTTTAGTTTTCAAATCACAACCCTGTTGTGTTCAAGTCAAAGTCATGATTCATTTCACAAGTCATTTTGAAACATTTGACGACGGAACAGTATGGCCACTCCAACTGTCCATAACGGCGGACGCGGCTATTCGAATAGTTTGACACTCTGCAGAGGTGGTACACTTTCACCACAACATTCGATATATCTGTCAGGAACAATCCTGAATTTACCATACTCAGTATGCGGATAATCAATCCTAACCTTTCCATTACACGCCTAGTATAGGCACCTCTCCTATGAGTTTGGCCTCCCAACCATGACCATCTGTCATCTTGGGAACTGCACAGGTGGTCAATCTTCACGAGGTAGCCTCACCACAAACCTCGGCCGCAAGGGAACCCATACAAAGGTATATAAACTTCCAGTCAAGCCCTACCCAAATTTGGGTATTGTGGTTGTACGGTAAAACTGGAATGGTATCGCATCCAGACAACCATCAGTTTTGTAAAGGGATAAGGCTCATGCCTCAATATTTTCATCATCAAAATGATCTGGTGTTCAAGAACATATTTCAAAACATTTCATTAGAATAACTCATCATTTTAAGGCTTTCATAATCATTTTCACCAAGTATTCCCATCTAAAGTGATCAAGTTTTATGCTTAGCACTAGCATCTACAAGTGGGGGTAAACACTAATGAGGGGTGATAATCAAGTGTGGCTTATCTAAGTTCAATCTCATACCTCGGGATGACATCAATATCTATCTAACTTAGGCCAAGTTTTATGCTCTTTATGCTACCTAAAATATCTTACCAAAACTTCACAAGTCACTAAGTAAAAGTAATAAAGAGCTTTGATAAAGAAATAAAAGAGTAAAGCTTGCACGGAAAACTGGGATTTGGTATAATAAGGTTGTATAATCACATATGCCTAAGGCATCTAGTTTTCATAGTTATCATGCAAGGGTTAGCTTGCAAGGTTAACTTTTTTTTGTGAAGCTTGCTTAGTTAGTAGCTTTCTAAGTTAATTTGTATAGTGAGGCTTACCTTGTGCAGAGCAGTGGTTGAAGTTTTCCTCGGCTTCTTCCTCGTAGTAGTCTCCTTCCTCTTCGTATCCTTGGTCAGTACTAGCATATATAAATAAATACGAGGTGCACAATCACCAAAACAATACTTAACTAGTTCTATTTATGATACCAAGGTATTCACTAGATGATCTAGCATCATCACAATCATCACAAGAATTAAGGCAATAGTTTTATTTATTTTATTTTTAGAAAAGTAATTTATACTAATTGAAAAACTACTTAAGATTTAATATTCTCCAACTAAAACATGGGATCATGTTGACACATGTCATCACCACATATTTAAGTACTTGGGAATGTGATTTAAAGTGGTGTCACAATTTAATAAGGTTTATCCTTTTTATTTTAATTAATTAAAGTGACTAGAAATGCCTATGGGGAATTCTTTTATTACTTGTCCATTATTTCTGTAAGTAAACCTAAATATTTTTATATATTCAATAAGGTCTTATAAAATGTGATTTTTGAGAGTCAGAATCAACTCAAAAGCATTTATGGTTGAATTTTGAAAAATGTTTGAATGCAGAAAAGTCTTTGTCTTGTTATTTTTACTATACGTGATCTACAATTCCAACTGGTTTGAATCCAACAGGCTTGGATTAAGAATTTCAATAACTTTCTAACAAAATTGGTTTCATGCAATTTGGTTCAATGAAACTCTCTAGATATTCAATTTTGAATCTATAGACAGAACTAGGTTTGAATCTAAATTGATAAACCTAAATTCAAACTACTGGGTCAAGTGGGAACGTTAACTGGGCTGGCCCACTTAGCACAGCACGCGCGCGGGCTGGTTAAGTGGCTGTGCCCACTCGTCATTGAGACAGAGAGTGGCGAAGGGGTACGGGGCGATTAGGGCCGTAGGATTAGAAGTAAGATCTACGGTTGAGGTTCATCGTTCACGTCTGAACAGAACACGACGAGAACGAACCCTAGCACGGCCAGTGGGGGTCAGTGGCGGCTCACTGAGGCTCAAGCGAGGGTCGGCGATGGGGGCGAATGACGAAGTTGACGACGACAATCCTCCAGGTACTGGTGGCTCCTCCTGGGGTGGATCCAACCAACGACACCCTTTTCCTCCAGCAGCGGCAAGCTTCGGCGAAATTCTGGCAACCTGGTGCTCGCCTTGCTCCAGGGAAGAGGCGGGGTGGTTCTGAGAGAGAGGGGAGTAGAATGGTGTGATGAATTCAAACAGGAAAGACCTCTATTTATAGTGCGACGAGGGAACCGAAGGGGGCGGGCTGAGCTCGTCGGGGTCGGCCTCATAGTGAGCTAATGGCATGGACGAAGGTAGGGGATGGTGCGCTACCTCCTAGTGAATCTCAACTTCTTCATGGCAAGGCGTGGGGCGGTGCGGTTCGATCGGAACACATCGTCGCTCTGGGCAGCACCGACGGAAGTTTTAATGGCACATAGGGGCTACAGGTCACGCTGCGACGAACAGGGTTGTCTGGGAGGTTCCTGGGGAAGTGGTGATCACATACGCAGAGGGCGAAGGCGGGGCACGGTCTGTGCCAGCGTGTCGAGCGCGGCGCTCTGGCGTTCTCTCGGCATGGTCGCAGAGAAAATGGTCGTGAGCATTTTGGGTGGTCTAGTGGCTGGCAGGGATCAGGCGCTGGACAGGGGTTGGTGGTGGATGGTGGCTTGCTGGCTAGACACGGTCGGCGGGGATAGTTAGGCTTGTAGCTTGATGTCGACAATGAGGGTGGCAACTAGGCTCGGCCAATGGTCATCATTGATGGGATGGTCGAGTTCACAGTGACCTAGGGCTGCTTAAACAAGTTAGATGATCTACTAAGAGTGTAGTGAGAGCTAGAGAGGGAACAAGTTTGGCACAAACACTGCTCACTATAGTGTTTCTTGTTTAATTTGATTTCTGTTTAGAAGGTGTTTGATGAAATGGCCACAAGAGATTTGAATTTGAATTTTTGGATGAAACTTGGTGGGTGTACTAGTCACATACTAGGTAGTCTCTAGTTGCTTGGATTTTTCAAGGTGCACTGGTTTGGTGGGGTTTTGAGAAATGGTGATCTTCCCATATGATATAGATCCAATTTTTAATTTTCATTTGAATAGGGTTTCCAAATGTTTCTGTGGGTTTGCAAGGTGGGATTTGGTTGACTTTCACTTGGTCTAGAAAGGGGTGAAAAGAAATTGAATTGTTTCTCTTTGAAATCTTGGACTAGAAACACTCAAAGTGGTCTAGTGAGCAAGATTGGCAAAAAAGGCCATTTGCTTGTTTTGTTTGTTGTTGAATTTCTCTTGATTTGTTTCTGCTTGGAATTGATTTAGATGATGTTGTTTTCATCCTTAAACCAATCCTTGTTATTCACAACAATCACACAAGTCCACTCATGCATTCATCACATACACACGTGCATTCATATGATTTTAATTAACAAAAGTTTTTGTTAACCCTAATTTGGGTGATTGGAATTGATAGTCTTGTTTAATATTTTTGGGATGTTACAAACCTTCCCTCCTTAAACTAAATCTCGTCCCAATATTTGAGAAAAAGAAAACAAGGATTTAAAGAGATCGGGAAATTTCGTCCTAATATAGTCTTCTTGCTCCCAAGTAGCTTCTTCTTAGGTGTGGTTACTCCACTGGATCTTGAGAAACTTGATACTCCAGGTCCTAGTGGTTCTGAAAGCTTCCTCTAA
The DNA here is from genome assembly GCA_916181665.1 of Avena sativa. Lineage (NCBI taxonomy): Eukaryota > Viridiplantae > Streptophyta > Magnoliopsida > Poales > Poaceae > Avena > Avena sativa. The sequence continues at coordinate 163,983,141 of OV702282.1, forward strand.
AATACAGATGGGTACTTCAGGATACGTCGGGTCATCGTTGATCTCTATGGTTCGGTGATCAATGTTCTTGAAAACTTTGGTCTTCTCCGAGACTTCTAGGCATTTGCGAAGTAACAAGATGTGGAACACATTATGCACGACTGACATATCCTCTGGCAGTTCTAGTTGATACGATACTTCTCCTCGATGATTCAAAATCTTGAAGGGTCCGATATATCTGGGGGCTAACTTTCCTTTGAGCTGGAAATGTTGCATTCCATTCAAAGGTGACACTTTGAGATAAACAAAATCTCCGATATTGAAGTCGAGGTCTCAATGTATCTTGCGGCATAACTCTTCTGTCTGGATTGGGAGGTCTTGAGGTGCTCACGAATCTTGTGAACTTTTTCTTCTGCTTCTCGTAGGATGTTGGGTCCGAAAATATGACTCTCTCCTAGTTCCGACCAATTCAACGGGGTACAACAGTTCCTTCCATACATGAATTCAAAGGGGGCCATTTTCAAACTAGCTTGATAACTGTTGTTGTATGAAAATTCTATGAACGACAGACAGTCTTCCCATTTCGATCCATATTCTAACACACATGCTCTCAACATATCTTCGAGTATTTGATTTACTCGTTCCGTTTGTCAATCGGTCTGAGGGTGATAAGCTGCGCTAAAATCCAGTCGGGTTCCTAATCCTTCTTGGACTTGCTTCCAAAATCTCGAGGTAAACTGAGTTTCTCGATCCGATACAATGTTCTTGGGGACTCCATGCAAACTGACGATTCTAGCAATGTACAACTCTGCTAGTTTCGAACTCTGGTAAGGGGTCTTGATTAGTAAGAAATGGGCTACCTTGGGCAGTGTATCAACTATGACCCATATAGAGTCATTTCCCCTACTAGATGTAGGCAAACCGGTGATAAAATCCATTCCTACTGAATCCCATTTCCATTCCGGAATCTGCAATGGTTGCAAAAGTCATGCGGGTATCTGATGACCCGCCTTGACTCTCTGACAAATATCACACTTGGCTATGTATCTTCCGATTTCTCCCCTCATATTATGCCACCAAAATTGCTCCTTCAAATCCTAATACATGTTCGTTCCTCCGGGGTGGATAGAATAAAGAGTATCATGGGCTTATTTCAAAATAGCTTTCTTCAATTCTGAGTCTGCTGGCACACAGATACGCCCTTTGAACCACAAAACTCCTTCTTCATCTTCTGTGAATCCGGGTACTTTGCCTGTACCGATGCGACGTTTGATTCCGTCGATACTAGCATTTCCTTTCTACGCCTCCTTGATCTGACTGATCAAAGTGGGTTGAAGTTCTATGCTAGCCAAAAATCCTTCACTTACTAATTCCATTCTAAAATCTTCCAACTCCTTGTGCAAACTTGGTTGCTCCTTCAGAATCATAGAGTTCAAGTGACATGGCAATCTTCTTAGGGTATCTGCTACGACATTGGCTTTACCGGGGTGATAGTGGATGTCCAAATCATAGTCCCTGATTAACTCTATACATCTCCTTTGCCCCATATTCAGCTCCTTCCGAGTGAATATATACTTCAGGCTCTTGTGATCCCAATAAATCTCACAACGGTTTCCCATAAGGTAATGCCGCCATGTCTTCAAGGCTAAAACTACAGCTGCTAGTTCAACGTCATGGGTAGGATAAGTCCGGTCATGTTGCTTCAGTTGTTGGTATAGATAATATATGACTTTGCCCTCTTGCATTAGCACACATCCGATACCAATCTTGGATGCGTCACAATACACATCAAAAGGCTTCGTAATATCTGGCATGATCAAGATTGGGGCTGAGATCAATCTCTTCTTGAGTTCTTGAAAACTCGCTTCACATTTGTCTGTCCATTCAAACTTCTTATCTTTCTTCAACAATTGTGTCATGGGTCTTGCGATGCTCGAGAACCCTTCTACAAACTTGCGGTAATATCCGGCTAATCCGAGAAATGCATGAACTTGGGTTTGAGTGGTTGGGGCTTGTCATTCTTCAACATCCTTAACCTTTGCAGGGTCAACGGCAATTCCTCCGTACAACAGAATATGTCCGAGGAATCCTACTTCCTGGAACCAGAATTCACACTTGCTAAACTTGGCATACAACTGATGCTCCCTAAGGGTTCAAAGAATGGTCCTTAGGTGTATCTCATGTTCTTCTTCTGATTTGGAATAGATCAGAATGTCATCAATGAAAACAACGACAAACTTATCCACGAAGTCCATAAAAATCTTATTCATGAGGTTCATGAAATAAGCGGGGGCATTGGTTAATCCAAAAGACATGACAGTGTACTCATACAATCCATATCTGGTGGTAAAGGCAGTATTTGGAATCTCCTCTACGCAAACCTTGAGCTGATGATAACTAGTTCTAAGATCAATCTTAGAAAACACTTTGGCACCGGTCAATTGGTCAAACAGGTCTTCTATCTTTGGCACTGGGTACTTGTTCTTGATGGTGACATCATTCAGCTTCCGATAATCCGTACACAAACGGTTACCTCCATCTTTCTTGTCCACAAACAAAACAGGTGATCTCCATGGCAAAGCACTTGGTTGGATCAATCCTATCTCTAACATAGCATCCAGTTGCTTCTTCAGCTCCACTAATTCAGATGGGTTCATACTATATGGTCTCTAGGCTATGGGTCCGGTTCCAGGGATTAGTTCAATGATAAACTCGATATCCCGATCTGGGGGCATACCAGGCAAAACATCTGGAAATACGTCGGGGTATTCATAGACTACTCTGACTTGGTCAATGGTTGGTTGGGCCAGACTCTTGTTGCACTTAAATTGACGAGGCATGGTTTCAGATACATGTTCTACTGATAGTCCGGCTGTACTGGTCATGGTTATGGATTTCTTGGCACAGTCGATTAATCCATTATGTTTCGACATCCAATCCATTCCTAGTACTACTTCCAAACCTTTAGTTCCAAGTACTATTAGATTAGCATAAAAATCTATGCCATGGATTCAGATAGGTACGGCCTTGCAAATTTGTCTAGCTTTGGTGGTTGAACCAGGTATTTGAACTATCATAACATGCTTCAATTTTGTTGGTTGAATCTTACTAGTGCATGCAAAGTCTTCGATAACAAATGAGTGCGATGCTCCAGAATCAAACAACACTCTTGCAAGTACTGAGTTAATAGAAAACATACCCATCACGACATCTGGCGCTTATTTGGCATTCATGAGAAACAGACGGCCGTTGCGGTTGAGCGAATTCCCTGGGGAAAATCTTCTTCCAGGCTGAAAATGACGCTGCTGCTGAGCTGGGGCATTCGCATTGGGGGCTGCTGCAATCTTCTTGGGACACTCAATGGAGTAGTGACCCTTGGTTCCACATTCATAACAAGTCACCCGAGACTTGTCCTTTCCTGCAACAGGCAGAACATTACTTCCAGTTCTTGGGGCAGTATTGGTGTTGTTGGCAACATTGTTGTTGTTGAACTTGGGTGGTGCACAGTTGAAATTATTGGATTTGCCGGGGTTGTTGTTGTGGTTTCCTCCGGGCCTTGGGTTTCCACGGTTGGGATAGGTAGGACGGTTCATCGGGGGTCTATTGTTTCTTGGGGAAAATCCTGTAGATGGGTTGGGGCGATACCTTGGGGTATGGAGGGTTCCTGGTTGATGCATCATTCGATGCTTGCGGTTCTCATTGGCTTGGTTGATTTTTCCTTCCATATGAATGGCAGAATCCAATAAGGCTTCAATGTCAGCAAACGGAATATTGGCTAACATTGTCTGCATCTCATCATGCAGATCATTCAAGAATATCTCCTTCTTCTTGGCTTCGGTGTCAATCTCATCAGGTGCATACCTAGCTAAGGACAGAGATTTGTCACGCTACTCAACTACTGTCATCCTCCCTGCTTCAATTCTCTGAATTGATCTCTCATCCTCTTGATTAAACCCGGTGACACATGGGTTCTGCTAAACTTGAGTTTGAATACATCCTAAGTCATCATTTGTCCTCCAGTCATGGCGCGAACGCTGTTCCACCAAGCTCTTGCATCTCCTGCCAGATAGTTGGTGGCAAATAGGACTTTCTCGTTGGCTTCCACTCTTGAAACTTCTAAGTTATTCTCCATGGTCTACAGCCAATCATCTGCATCTAGGGGATCTTTAGACTTAGTAAAGATAGGTGGATTGGTGTTCTGAAAGTTCTTGAGCTTGGATCCATGGTTGTCCTGGTTTCCATGGCCTTGGTTGTTGTTGGCCATCTGAGCTATGTGTTGAAGGGTGGCTAAGTTGGCTTGACATTCGGCTCTTTCAGCTTCATGGTTAGAAACCAATATTTGCAAGATTTGCATCATTGGGTCTGGGGATGAAGTGCTTCCGTGAGGCATCTGAAGATTGAGATAGATCATGAGAAAAGAGAGAAATTTCTAAGGTTTAGGGGTTTTATTGTTTTTGAAAAGTTTTTTTTCAAGTTTGACTCAGATTTTTCTAGCAACTTGCTTTTCATTCATTCATAGCACATGATACAAACACACACCACAACCAAGAAAAAAGATGGTTTTAAGAACCATTCTTGTGAAACTATGATACAGTGGGACCAGATACAACTTCACTAACGCTAGTGCTCAAGTGATAATACTCCTTGGAGTCGGTGGCTTCATCATCCTCATCATCATCATCAATGAAGGCAAAGTCATCCTCATCGGTTAAGAAATCCATGGCTTGATCCTCCAGAAAGTCGTCATCATCACTGAGATAGGAATAGGGGTCTCGACGGATAACCTCCCCTGCATTCTCCCTATCCTTAAGCGGCATGTCCCTCTCGTGGATGGTCTCCTCCAAGTTTGTGATCCTGTGGCGGAGGCGAGCAATGATGCGCTCCTTCTTGTCAAGATGACGACGACGAGACTTGCGATCCTTCACCAGCATGGCGATGGTCTGGTCCTTCTTGACTGAGATGGCTTAGTTGTGGTTGTCTTAGGAACGGGCATTGTCTAACTCCTTCTGCCGGTCATACATCATGAATTTGAGGTGGTCCACTTGATGCTTCAGATCTAGGTCACGTGGAACTTCCAGTGGATGTCCCATCGCATCACGACTTAGATAGAACTCAAAGTGTGTTCCCTTGATCTGATTGATACTCTGCCCGCACAGACAGGCAAGAGCTTCCTGCATGGCCCTGGCAAGTCCATCCAGCTAGTTGTTCTCCCTTAAGGTGAACTGAACTCCCTCTGAGGTGGGGGTCAATCTTCCCTCTAAGACTTGCAACAATCAGCCATTGCAATTCTCCTCCTTCCCGATCGTTGAGTTGAGCTCTGAAGAACTCGGGATGCGGGCGCTCCAGAAGTTACGAGAGCTGGTCCAAGTCATGCTCAAAGATGAGATCTCCTACATTTCCCAACTGATATAACTTGCAATACTTCACGTCCATCTATAAGAATGTAGGATGAGTAAGTTAGTAGAGTGATCAAGTGTGTCAAATTTTATGTAAGTTTGCAAGAATTTTTGAGGAACATGAATTTTCATGAAAGAATCTAAGTGATAAGAATGAGAATAAGGTTTCATAAATACACACTTCCTTTGTTTTGGAAACTAAGTTTTTGAGTCAAACGTCCATTCTAAACTAGGGTATCCTATGGTCAGGATGGCTCTAATACCAACTTGTCAACACCCGGATTTTTAATCCCAGATGCCTGTTATGCCATACATCACAATCCCAGGATTACCATTTTTGTGAGACATAATAGATTGCATATCACAGTAAATCATCAATTACAAACCATACATAAGGTCTTACAACAAATAAAGGATCTCATGATCCTAGTTGTCGTAACCTTCCTGAAGTCCATCCTCCTGATAGTCCTCTTCATAGTCTGGCCACGGGAATAGCCAGGGACAAAGCCATGAGTACTCTTTAAGTACAAGCAAACTATCACTAACAGGTAAAGGGGTTTGAGTAGGAATAATAAGCTCTAGGTTTTTTTTGCAAAAAGTCAGATTTATCTCTAACTGAGTTTAGAAGAAAATACAACTAATTTAAGGTTTTAAAACACCTAAGTGGGAACTTAAGTTTTCCAATCACAACCCTGTTGTGTTCCAGTCAAAGTCATGATTCATTTCACAAGTCATTTTGAAAACATCTGACGACGGACGCGGCTATTCGAATAGTTTGACACTCTGCAGAGGTGGTACACTTTCACCGCAACATTCAATACATCCGTCAGGAACAATCCTGAATTCACCATACTTAGTATGTGGATAATCAATCCTAATGTTTAAATTACACGCCCTAGTATAGGCACCTATCCTATGAGTTTGGCCTCCCAACCATGACCATCTGTCATCTTGGGAACTGCACAGGTGGTCAATCTTCACGAGGTAGCCTCAGCTCAAACCTCGGCCGCAAGGGAACCCATACTAAGGTATATAAACTTCCAGTCAAGACCTACCCAAATTCGCGTATTATGGTTGTAAGGTAAAATTGGAATGATATCGCATCCAGACAACCATCAGTTTTGTAAAGGGCTAAGGCTCATGCCTCAACATTTTCATCATCAAAATGATCTGGTGTTCAAGAACACATTTCAAAACATTTCATTAGAATGACTCATCATTTTAAGGCTTTCATAATCATTTTCACCAAGTATTCCCATCTAAAGTGATCAAGTTTTATGCTTAGCACTAGCATCTACAAGTGGGGGTAAACACTAATGAGGGGTGATAATCAAGTGTGGCTTATCTAAGTTCAATCTAATACCTTAGGATGACATCAAGATCTATCTAACTTAGTCCAAGTTTTATGCTCTTTATGCTACCTCTAATATCTTACCAAAACTTCACAAGTCACTAAGTAAAAGTAATAAACAGCTTTGATAAAGAAATAAAAGAGTAAAGCTTGCACGGAAAACTAGGATTTGGTATAATAAGGTTGTATAATCACATATGCCTAAGGCATCTAGTTTGCATAGCTATCATGCAAGGGTTAACTTGTTTTGCAAAGCTTGCTTAGTTAGTAGCTTGCTAAGTTAACTTGTATAGTGAGGCTTGCCTTGTGTAGAGCAGTGGTTGAAGTTTTCTTCGGCTTCTTCCTCATAGTAGTCTCCTTCCTCTTCGTATCCTTGGTCGGTACTAGCGTCTATAAATAAATATGAGGTACACAATCACCAAATAATACTTAACTAGGTCTATTTGTCACACCAAGGTTTTCAATAGATTATCTAGCATCATCACAATCATCACAAGAATTAAGGCAATAGTTTTATTTATTTTATTTCTAGAAAAGTAATTTCTACTCATTGAAAAAATACTTAAGATTTAATATTCTCCAACTAAAACATGGGATCATGTTGACACATGTCATCACCACATATTCCAGTACTTTGGAATGTGATTTAAAGTGGTGTCACAATTTAATAAGGTTTAACCTTTTTATTTTAATTAATTAAAGTGACTAGAAATGCCTATGGGGTATTCTTTTATTACTTGTCCATTATTTCGATAAGTAAACCTAGATATTTTTATATATTCAGGAAGGTCTTGTCAAATGTGGTTTTTGAGAGTTTGAATCAACTCAAAAGCATTTATGGTTGAATTTTGAAAAATGTTTGAATGCAGAAAAGTATCTGCCTTGTTATTTTTACTCTAGGTGATCTATAATTCCAACTGGTTTGAATCCAATGGGCTTGGATTATAATTTCAATACCTTTCTAACAAAATTGGTTTCATGCAATTTGGTTCACTGAAACTCTCTGGATTGATATTTGAATCTATAGACAGAACTAGGTTTGAATCTAAATTGATAAACCTAAATTCAAACTACTGGGTCACGCTGGAACGTTAACTCGGTCGGACCACTATGCACAGCGCGCGCGCAGGCTGGTTAAGTGGATGTCCCCACTCGTCAGTGCGACAGAGATTAGCGAAGGGGTATGGGGCGATTAGGGTCGTAGGATTATATGTAAGATCTACGGCGGAGGTTCATCGTCCACGTCTGAACAGAACGCGACGAGCACGAACCCTAGCACGGCCAGTGGGAGTCAGTGGCGGCTCACCGGGGCTCAGGCGAGGGTCAGCGATGGGGGCAAGCGACAAATTCGATGACGGTGATCCTCCTGGTACTAGTGGCTCCTCCTGGGGTGGCTCCAATCAACGGCGCCCTTCTACTGCAGCAATGGCAAGCTCCGGCGAAATTCCGGCAACCTGGTGCTCGCCTTGCTCCCGGGAAGAGGTGGGGTGGTTCTGAGAGAGAGAGGGACGTGGAATGGTGTGCTGAATTCGAACGGGGAAGGCCTCTATTTATAGTGCGGCGAGGGAACTGAAGGGGGCGGGCTGAGCTCATCGGGGTTGGCCTCACAGTGAGCTAACGGCATGGCCGAAGGTAGGGGACGGTGCGCTACCTTTTTGCAAAGCTCAACGTCTTCATGGCGAGGTGTGGGGCGGTGCGGTTCGGTCGGAACACATCGTCGCTCTGGGCGGCACGGATGGAAGTTTTAATGGCGCACAGGGGCTACGGGTCGTGCGGTAGCGAACGGGGTTGTCTAGGATGTTCATGGGGAGGTGGTGATCACGTACGCGGGCGATGAAGGCAGGCCGCGGTCTAGGCGAGCATGGCGAGCGCGGCGCTCTGGCGTGCTCTCCGCATGGTCATAGAGAAAATGGTCGCGAGCATTTTGGATGGTCCAGTGGCTGGCAGGGCTCGGGTGCTGGACATGGGGTGGCGGTGGACGGTGGCTTGCTGGCTAGACACGGTCGGCGAGGCTAGTTAGGCTTGTAGCTTGCTGTCGACATTGAGGGTGGCAAGTGTGCTCGGCCATGGTCACCATTGATGGCATGGTCGAGTTCACAGTGATATATGGATGCTTAAACAAGTTAGATGATCTACTGAGAGTGTAGTGAGAGCTACAGAGGGTGTTGGGGATATGCTATATGGGTATCCTCATAGCATGTCTCCTATCCGGATAACCCGGGTGGCCCATAGTTGGTAGCATGGCCCATGGCCTGCCGGGCGGCCCAGTTAGATGGATCCAGAAGGGAGGCCAATGCCGGATAAAGGAAGGCTACGATTGAAGTCACCGACATACCCGGAGCCTTGGAGTGCAAGATACACAAGACTAGTAATAGACGGTGTAGGACTCTGTAACCTGTCCGGCTAGGACTTTCCCTGTAACCCTAGGACCTGGCGACTATATAAGTCGGGCCTATGGGAGCCTTTAGGGCATGATAACTAGACTCTCTAGTCACGTCGCACAGCGAACCTATCTCTGTAACTCGGCGTATTTCCCTTATAGTGATTTATATCAGGAGTAGGATTCCGCCACCGTCGTGGGATCTGAACATGGGTAAGCTGTGTTACCTCGTACCCGTCAACCGTCCGCCTTCCCCCTAAACATGCACTGTGAGGACCCCTCCATGGCGTAATCGTCGGCAATACCACGAAAGTTGGCGCCCACCATGGGGCAAGAGGCGTTTCAGGCTCTTCAGTCGGTGAGGACCAAGATCTTCGCGGGAATCGGCGAAACCGTAGCCATCGGTCGCGTTCTCTTCTCCGGCAACGTTCTGATCGTCCCTCCCGGTGAGTTCTGGATCCCGGTGAAGACGAACCCTACTCGGTGTTCGATCGTTCCTATCGGAGACATCCACTTCTTCATTGGCGAAACCGACTCGGGCACTAGTTCCCTGAGAGTCAGAGGAGCATCAAGGCCCGCACGGACCTCCTACGGGAAGGATACGTTCGCGGAAGGATCGATGTATGATCTCACTTCGGAGTTTGCCGGCAAAGATCAGAAAAATTCAAGGCCCACCCAAACCGCCCATGTGCAGGATATAAAGGTGGAAGATCGCTGCAAGTCCGCCGGCTTCACCCGTACGTCTGGACAGCAGAGATCCAAGTTCGTCGGCGTGGTTACCATCTTCGATCTGGCGCGTTGCGTTCAGAGAGAAGGTGAAAACTCCCGTGATTACCTGGCCAGGTGGCTCCCCATATGAGCCGATCTGGCCCACTACCCCAATGATGATGCTATGTATCACTTTGTGGAAGGACTGAACCATGGCACGCTTCTCCGACATTCTCTAACACGGCAGCAGGCGTCAGGCCGCCTTACCTTCGAAGGCATGGTGAACACCGTCAACAACTACGCGGAGGCCGAAGCGGCAGCTCAGACAGCGCTTGCGCTCATTGACGGAGCCCCTCCGATTCAGCCACCGCCACCACCGCCTCCGGCCGCCATCGTCGCAGCCGCGCCGCCACCTCCAGTCATCGTCGCTGCTGTTGGACCTCCACCGCCTTTCATCGAGGAAGTCCTGGCACCCTCCGACTCTTTTATTGACACGCTTTATGCTGAATTCAGTGCAGATTCAGAGGAGATAGATTTCAGTCCAGAGGAACTAGACTCCGCCATGCAGGAGATGGAGGAGGAGTACACGCGCGACGAGCAAGCCAACAATGCTGTCACGTCTCGAGAGGTGTTCGTCACCATTGGGACGGTGATGGATGAAGACCAACCCGGACGAGCTCCGCCTACAGCGCTGGAGAAGGGGAAGGGGCCACTTATTGCTGCTGACGATGATCGCGCAAAGGTCATGCCTCCTCCGCCTAACCCAGTGCAACAGCCGCAGGAACTCGGCACCGGCCCGAGCAACAACAACACTGCAAACTTGCCGCCTCCGGCATCTACGTCTGCAGCAGCCCAAGTTACTTTGAGAGTTTATTCACCCCATCTATTTTAAGATATAGTGAGTTTATTCACGTAGCGTTCTATGATGTTTTAGGGTTTTGATAAATATGATTAAGGATGATCCCTTTTAATGTAAGTGAAAGATGATATTAATAACATGCAGCTTATTAATGGGAGCATAATTAGATGATCTTATGAATTTATTAGAGTTTAGAGTCATTTTAAGAGTGGTTAAAAGATGAAGATTATTCACCATCTTATACATGAGTGATATATAATAATTATTTAAAAGGAGTTTTATTTGAATTTAAGATTTAATAAGAGTATTAAAAAGTTAATTGTTATACTAACGTTTTATTATGAATTATGATTATGGAATTAGACTTAATAATTAAATTTAAAGTATTTAGTGTTTTTACTAAGAAATGTGATTATTTCTTCTTAGTAAATAAATTTGGAGAATTAACAAAGTGGTTATTTTATTTTAGTAAAATAAGTAAATGAGTTTTATTATCTAAGGTTATTTAAATGTTTTTGAATAATATATATAGTATTTTTCTAGTAAAATATATTTATTCAAGATCTTAAAAATGAATTTTATTTATTTTTTGGTATTACCTTTATTTTTATAAAATTCTTCAAAGAATTAAGTGTCTATAAATATTTGCTTTATATTTTATTTCTAAAACTCTAAGTTAGTATTTTTATAAAATAGTAGAGTTATTTTTATACACAAAAATGATTTTTATTTATTTTTAGGAGTTTTTCTTATTTTATGAAATTTTACTCAGGATTTAATGATGTTAATATTTATGTTATTTATATTTATTTTAAATAAATAAAGTTATATTGTTATTAGATAGATCTTATTTTTATGATGATTTTATCATATTAAATGTATTTTTATGATTTTTCTATAATTTTCTATAGCGAAAAATGTTTAGAGGTTATTTTGGTAATTCATTTGTTTTATTTTTATTTTATTTCTTATCCTAATCAACTTGGGTCGTTTGTTTGGGTACATGGGCTGGCCTGGCCCAGCTAGACCAGGCCTGGCACTACACACCGACACAACGCTCTCCATACCATCCACGCACGCACACAGACCCCTTCTCCTTGTTCCCCTCTTGGTCCCAGCTAGACCAGGCTAAGTCCAGCGCCGGCACTCGCCGTTCCAGCTCTGCCTCGACCTCCTCCCTCTTTTCCTCACCGTCGTAGCCTGCGCCTGCATCCTCTTCACGCACCCAAGGCGAACCCTAACTATCTACCTTCCTTGGGTCAGATGTGTCGGTGCCCCTTCGCCCGGAATGCTGCTGTACTGATGGTGTGCTGGGAATTGGCTGTCTCGGTTCTGGCACCGATGGGATGGTGCTGCAGCTGCACAACCCCGGGGCCGAACCTGATGTGCTTCTGCCACCTCTTCCTCCACTCTATTTTAGGTAATCCCTGTGTGACCGGCCTGTGAGCCGATGGACTCCTCTGATGTGGATTTGGGATCCCTATGGATTTAGGTGTAGGTTTTGATAAATCTCTTTGTGGACTTGTAGTGACGATTTCGTGTTTATTCAGGTTATGAGCGTATGCACCAATTGTTTGATCTAGTTGGTCTACTGGCTGTGTAGTTAGGTGTGGATGGATAATTCTTGTTCTACCATTCTAATAGTCATAGGCAGATGATTAAATGACTAAATAGGTTTCTGGTATTATGCTTTAGTTCTGGTATGATCAAGGAAAGGATTAGGTGATTTTGTTCTTTATAATTAGCATGTACACATGAGAATGTGCTTTGAAATATAGGAGATGCTTTTCTGGGTTGATCAACCTGGCATAATAATTCCTAGGTCTCATGTACAAAATCTGGTATCGAATAACCTTGGGCTTTATGCATCCACATGTTATATCTCAATTGATATGTAGGTGTGTTGTATAGTATAGATAACAAGCATTGCCATGTGTATGTGAGATGTAGAATATGATGGGATTGATTTTGACTGTCTGGTACATACTTATGCATGATAATATAAATAGATCCTACACCTATTAGTTGATATGATTTATTTCCTATTCGAATTATTGGATGTTCTTGATGCTTTGCCTGATGTAATAAAATGTGTATGTGAGGCACATCTGTGAGTAAAATTCATCTTAGCAAGCTGAACATATAAGAAATCACTATAAATGATTTCTTTATGGATAATGAAATAAACTGCAGTAAAGATCTTATTTTTACCTTGTTCTTGTTTATCAGTCAGGCATTCTTAGAAGGAATAGTTGTGCTCTTTTTCATTATTTTAATTTAAAGAATTCATATTGTTTTCTTTATGTACAAATGAATAAATGAATAGAAACATGTATATGGTTTAATTGTTTCTTGATCCTTGTTTGTGGATTGACATTGGTTGGGATGTTGTCCAGTTAATAATTACCAGGATGTGGTATTGTTGTTGCAGATGGAACAGTTTGACAAATGTGTACTGGACACATGGCAGTGAGTTTGACTTGGAATGATTTCTAGTGGTTTACTCTAGAAAAATGATTTTATTAGTATATTGTGAGACTTATTCTCTGAGCTGTTGTTTATGTGTGGTATTTATAGATGATCTTGTTGTTGTGGTACCTCCTTTGAGGATGCACAGTACCAAATATCATCTTTGTTTGAATCAATCTTATACCTCAACTAAAAAATAAATGGTCCCTTGCCTATGGTTTGATGATCTTTAGTTCATCCAGTCTCTATGGTTGCTGCTGACATAGATGCCACTGTGATGCCTCCCTCTGGAATGTACACAGTGATAGCTATTTTTTGGTAATTGTCTATTGGGATTTACTTTTTGGAGAACTCTAATTGGCTACCAAGGATGCTAAGACTGAGGCCAAATTATCTATAACAACAGATACTAAAATGTGGCTACCAGATTCTCTATGATGACTCAACATAGCATTTCTATGTGGATCTGAGAGAAATACTTTCACCAATCTCTTGTTTTACTTTGGAATTGCATATGCAAATATAAACAAATACTATATGATGATCTTGGGGTTGGTTAATAACCTGATGCTGAACTTGAGGTTTTTATGCGAGTACTAGCACTTGATCAGTTAGCCTGCTCTGTCCTTGTGATGTAGTTGTTGCCTGCTCCTCCTGATGTGCATCTTGATAACCTTGCTTGTGCTCTGTAGTGAGCTGCTAACCAGTTCCTCCTGGTGTGTTGCCTTTCCTATGAATTCCTCTCCTCCTAGCTCCTGGATGGCTCCAAGGAGAAACCAGAGTTGGTTGATGGTGCTGGTCTAGATTGGTGATCTTGTGGTTGTTTATGTGTGGGCTTAGGAGTTCTAGTGCTAATAAATGAGCTGGGGTGGAAGGAGTAGCTAGCAGCAGTGACTGCCATGGCTGGTTCCTTCTTATCCTCCCCTGGTGTGCTCCTGTGTTGACAGCAGATACCTGTATGTTGATGTGCAAGCTGCTTGCAAGTGGGACCTACTGGTGTGGATGAGATCAAGTGAAAACTTGATATTTGTGGAATCTTTATATTATTACTTTAACTGTCATGGTGAAACTTCCCCTTCCCATGCCTATGATGTTGTACTGAGGCCCTCACTAGATAAGAACAGATGCTCAGTTTGGTGAAACTTGCCCCTTATAGATTAGCTCAATGATGAATTGAACATAGCATTTCTATGTCAAACCTGAGAGCAAAACACTAACCAATTAATCATTCTTTTATTTTATTTTTGTTTTGTTTTCTTTTTATTTTTGGTTGTGTTTACAGGAAATGAATAGAATAAAGGAAATGCCAGTTGATGAAGGGATAAGAGAACAGTAGCTTAGGAATTTATTAGTATCAAATATATGTGATTTATATTCTGTTTGAATATTGTAAAAAACATTGTACTATTGTAATTTATTCAATAAAGTTTACTTATTTCATTTTTATTTTACAGTTATTTTGTAACGACAATGTCATATATATTTTTTTGTAATAAATAATTCTTTTATTTCTTTCAATAATGTAATTCTTTTTTCTACTTATTTGTTTCCTGATACTTTACTTTTATTTATCTATTGTAAAGGATCAAAGTAATACTATACGTATATATATTTATATTAATAAAGAATCCTTTTTAGATTATTTATGTAATTATTTTATTTCAAGTTATTAAATATTTCTAATTCCTATTTGTGAATTTTATAAATTCATTTGAATTTCATATTTGAAATTCAAATACATGTTTGAACAAATTTTCCCCAAAACAAAGAATTGTACAAAGGTCATGTCGAAATCTATCGCACTTGCTCCGAAGTTTCCTTCAGTACAATAGAGATCCCGATCCCTCTATAGCTCTTTTAGTTTTGCACGAAAATTTCCCGGATTTTCTTATGCATGAATGCAAGGCACACACATGTGTTCTCTCTATTTCCAGGTGCTAATCCTAGGATGTTACACTATACTAGGGTGTGTAATTGAAAGGTTAGTATTGATTATCCGCATAGTGAGTATGGTGATTCAGGATTATTCCTGATGGATGTATCGAATATTGTGGTGAAAGTGTACCATCTCTACAGAGTGTCAAACTATTCGAATAGCCGCTTCCGTGGTTATGGACAGTTAGAGTGTCCATACTGTTCCATCGTCAGATGTTTTTAAAATGACTTGTGAAATGAATCATGACTTGACTTGACCACAACAGGGTTGTGATATGAAACTTAAGTTCCCACTTAGGTGTTATAAAACCTTAAACTAGTTTTCTTTGCTTCTAAACTCAGTTAGAGATAAATCTGGTTTTTTGCAAAACAACCTAGAGCTTAGTATTCCTACTTGAAACCTCTTTACTTATTAGTGATAGTTTGCGAGTACTTAAAGAGTACTCATGGCTTTGTCCCTGGCTATTCCCGTGGCCAGACTATGAGGAGGAATATCAGGATGATGGACAACAGGAAGTATATGACAACTAGGATCATCTCACATCATTAGCATTGCTTGTGACCATGAAGATGGAGCTTCGCCCACGCTACCGTTATTATATTATTCCACTGCGTTGATTGTATTAAGACTGGATCATGAGATCCGTTATTTGTAAGACATTATTATGGTTTGTAATGGATGATGTACTATGATATCCAATCTGTTATGTCTCGCAAAAATGGTAATCCTGGGATTGCGATGTATGGCATAACAGGCATCTGGGATTAAAAATCCGGGTGTTGACAAGTTGGTATCAGAGCCATCCTGACCATAGGAGACCCTAGTTAGAATGGATGCTTGAATCAAAAATAACTTGACTTCTGATTCAATAGGCCCCTGAAGGAAATGAAAAAAAGTTCAGGCACGATCGAGGGCTGAGATGGGCGGATACCCCTTCGCGCCTGGGGGTAGGATTGGCATACAAAAAGGTTAGATCACGCGCGTAGAGCCCGCCAAAGCCCGTACAGGCCCGAAGCGGATTAGTATGCGCGTATTCTGCGATGCGATGTGGATTCCCGTTGTCCAACTCAGCTTTCTGACGTGGCAACACCTCTACGCAAAAAAACACCTCTACATGGTTTGCTAGGCCGCATTTCTATTCCCGTCGGTGGGCCGTTTGTGTTGCACGCGCGGTTAAGAGCGGGGGCTCGCGATATAGAAGGGAATGAAAAAAATAGCGATACATCGGGAAGGCGCACCCCCCTCACCTCCGACACGGTGCACTGACACCACCCGCAGGACTATGTCATCATGACGCATGCAGGGACGCGTGCACCGTTCTATCAGCGCCAAAGTGAATTGTAAATCGACTTAATGGAGCATCCAATCGGTCGCATCGTTGCAGTTCTCTGCCTCCCACGTGTGAACAAAACTTCTTTGAGAAGGCAGGTCGCACAGTAGGGGAGAGTACGGTGGGGTAATAAGACTGGTCTGCCTAGCCTTTTTGACTATCTACCTCCACTAGTCACTAGCGCCCTCCTCCCTTTCTTCTTCCTCCTGCTCATCCCGCTCCTTCTCCCTCCCTCTGCGCAGCCATGGATCCCTCTCGAAAGCGTGTCGCGGCGACAATGTGCGAGGAGAGAAAAGTGAGAGCTCGCCGCGCCACTTTACGCACTGAAGAGTCACAACATATGCGTATGCCCGCAGGCGAGGGATCCTCCGGGTAGGTCATGTACTTCTTCTCCTTAATAGTGTTATCCATCATTCTTCTTATCCCTAATCATCACCTACTTATATTTCTTCAGAGCCGTCAGTTCACCGGTAGACATGTCCCCCTAGATCCCGAGAACAACGAGGTAAATAATATACACTAGGGTTTTGCGACTAGGATTTGGGGTTTTTTCTCCTGAATCTTTTCCACACCGCCCATTTCTGCATAAAGCTCGTGTGCTATAATGACACGTTACTGTTGTTCCTATTCCGTGATAGGACTGAAACCACGTATTCTTTGTCCCAGGAAAAGAAGCCAAAACTCATCAATAATGTGGATGCTTGGCTTAATGCACGAATAAGCAGCCACAGGGAGAAAATGCAAACACATGAGCTGGAATTAGAATAGCTCAAATTAGCTGTGAATACCCTTACTAAGGAGCGCGACGAGCTGAAAAGGGACAACGCTGTCTGGAAGAAACTGCATAAGAAGATCCAAGCCTCGAACCGACTGAATACATCCATCAACGAGGGGCTCTCGAAGGATAATGCGAGGCTAAAAGATGATAATGTCAATCTCAGTGTCGAGAACATGAACCTGCTTCGGAAGCTCCAGGCTTCACTCAGTGAGCAGGTCAAGATCAGGCGGGACATGCTCGTACATCGCCTACATCTTGAAGAGATTGAGGACAAAAACCAGCAGCTCCTCGCCAGGCTACAACTATAATGTAGTAGACTGTCCTTGGTGCTGCTCTGCTGAATTGAACTATGTGTTTCTATTTTGCAACTGTAAACTGAACTATCCGAACAATGAGTTGCAACGGGAGACACCTTTTGCGCAGTCCGAAAACTATATGCTTTCCTGTTGTTTCTATCTACTGTCGCCGCCATGTTGGACAAGTGTCATTTTTGTTGTATGAAAAACTTAAACTTAGATATTACACACACTCAACCGTGCATTAAAATTCAAATTAGGTATTCCAAACTCAACTTCAAATAGTTGCAAAAGGAGGTAGCCACGATCGGAAAAGAGTGGGTGGTCCACTGGCGGGGGTCCGCAGAGAGAGAGAGTGAGTTTCGTAAAAAAAAGAGAGATTTGTTTTAACACAGAAGAGAGAGATTGTTGGCGAATGGGGCCACCGGGCGCGTGAGAACCGTGCATGTACCATAGGCATGTCCGAGGCGCACCGTGCGCGTGTGAACTGTGTAGTACCGTACTACCGCATGTCCACGGTGCACTGTGCGAGCAGGTGCGCATGCCTATGCTGCTAAACCATACACGTGTGAACTGCGGGAGCATGAAACGTCGGCGTATCACCATATACAGCCCATCCCTCTGTCTCTCTCCTCCCCTCATTCACTCCATCACGCCACCTCTTCCCAACTCCCCCTAGGCCCCTACCCACTACCCTTCCCCACTCCTCTCTCCGCCGACCAGGAAAAAACCCTCTCCTCTTTCGCTTCCGCTGCACTTCCCATTCTGACGATGGAGCACCCATCTGACAGTGTCGCTGCAGCTAAGGAGAAGGCCGTGATGTTGGCGTTAGCCGCGGAGGAGGCGGCCAGAGCCGCGGAGGAGGCACAAAATGCCGCAAGGGATTTAATCACAGCCGCAGCGAATGCGAAAGATGAAGCGGAGGCCATTGCTGAAGGCCGGCCGATCGGTCCCTCATCGACTCCCACCGCTATCAGTACTTGTGCGTACAATCTTGGGAAGCATCCGCAGGATGACGACAAGGAGGTCGAGCTCATCATGCCGCCGCCGGCCTTTGACGAGAACATCATCGAAGACGAGGAGGAGGTAAGTTCCAATTAATGGATTATCTGCTTGGGGCCTAGGGTTTTCGCTTAGCGTCAGATTCGTTTGTTATCTGTTAAGATTGGGGCCTAGAGTTTTCACTTAGCGTCATATTCGTTTGTTATCTATTACGATTGATGTGTAATTAATGGATCTGTGGATTATTGCTAGCTAGGCTTCGATTATGGACAGAATCGATTAATATTTATGGATCTGTGGAATATTGCTAGCTAGGGTTTGATTATGGACAGAATCAATTAATATTTGTGGATCTGTGGATTGTTGTTTTCATTTCTATGGATTAATGCTAGCTTATTGACCGACGGAAGTGGTTTATCTGCTTGATCCCTTGATTACTTTCTGTTATTGCTAGTTGGAGACTGTTATGCTTCCTTTGTTAAGCATTCAATTTTAGTTGCAGTTTCTACATATTTGCTTCACATGTGTATTTTCTATATTTCAGCAGGCTACTGATGATGTTGACAGCGATGTCGACTCGTGTCAAAGGAAGACCAGGGCCACTCTCAAAAAGCTTAAAGCGGGGAGGTTCGACCGGTTCTGGAGTGAACCCTGGACTGATGGCATGAACAGCTGCCCCTTCTGCAAAAGGAGAATAAAGATGGACTTCCAAAGCATCCTGCAGCATGCTGAAGGCTGTGGATCTGGTCGTGTCAAAGTTGGGGAAACTGTCAATGTCCACGGATTCACGGCCAATCACATGGCCTATGGCATCTTCCTCAGGAACAAACTGAACTGAGCTATCGAGGCCGGTCGTGTGCATGCTCCCAAGCCCAAGCCATCGAAGGTTCCGGGTATGGGCAGCAGGAAGCAGAGGAAGCGGGACAGGGAGGAGCGGGACCGGGATCAGGCGACGAGGAGGCAATGATGTAATGATGTGCCTATTTTTTTGTGCTGCTGCTGGTTTAAGCAGCATTCTTTTGTTTGAACTGTGTTTATGTTGGCTGCTTAGCAGCGTTTGTGTTGAACCTCTGCCTTGTCAAGTTTGTGTTGAACCTTGCTTAATTAGTTGCTTGTTATGTTTCTACATTTTAGATGCTTAATTAGTTTGTGTTGAACCTTGCTTAATTAGTTGCTTGTTATGTTTCTACATTCTAGATGCTTACTATCTACATTTGTTTTTGTACATGCTAGTGTGTGGCGGGATTTTCTATTTCAGAAAGGTTCAAGGGAAATAGTTAAGGAATTGAGAAATAGATACTGGTATAGATTTGCTACCAAATTTGGCAAAAAGGAATGAATGAGGTGAGCCTGGTAGAGGTAGACAAAGGAATAAAGGAGGGAGGGGAAGAGGGAGAGGGAGGGTTCTTTGATTTGTTGCCAAATTGGGCTGGCTGGTTGCGTTGCCCTATTGTAGCCTTATTTTGCTCTTCTTTCCTTTTTCATATAGTTGTTGATTTACAAACAAGCCTGTTTTGTCTCACATGAACCTCTTTTTCTAAAAAATGAAAAATCTACAAAAAGCCTGTTTTGTCTTACCTGACCCTCTTTCCTTCACGAAATAACCACAAATTTTTTTACACATTCTAAAATATGCAGACTTAGCCCAGCCCGGCTCATGTTCCTGTGCTCGTGTTATCGCTGCAGCGGCTGCTTTCTTATTTGGGCCGGCCCAACCACGCCCAGCAAACGCGCGCGGGTATGACGGCGTAGACGCATTAGGTATTTACTATTTAGTAACTCCACGGTCGCCTCCGCCAACGACTCGCCTCCTATCCCTCCTCACACGAGCGCCTCCACACGACAACAACCTCAAAAATTCCATTGAGGACCGCCTCCAGTATTCAACGCCTGCGACGACACAGGTTCATGGATCAGAGATTCAAGGATCAGGTATGTTTTCACCAACTCCTATATCAAAATCTAGAATGAGTGATGTACAGAAATTTCGTCAGATCTAGAGGAAATACGATCAAATTTTAAAAATGCATGATGATCATAATTGTGTAGATCGGATCTACATATGAACTAGTACAATAACACTCTATTATATGTTAGCACTGAAAGCATGTCGTGTCAGATCTATATGTACTATTAAGAAAATTGTACTTCCTCTGTTTCAAAATATAAGATGTTTTAGTTTTGTGAACAAAATGTATCTAGATTTAATTTAGTGTGTAGATTCACTTCAAACTTGAGTGAACCTACATACTAAAAGAAGTCTACATAATTTGCCTTACAAAACTTAAACATCTTATATTTTAAAACGGAGGGAGTATTATCTAATGGACACTACTCGGTGCTTTGGAATATCACACGTGTTTATGAACATGCAAACTGTCTTCAAGTATCTAAAATAAGAGGTGGTAGAATATAGATTACTTTATTCTAAAAAGTTTGTGTACATGGCACTTTCTGGTTAGGTGGAGGAGTATGCTCGCACTCGTCATGTTCGTGCCGCTCTTAAGTTGCATAAACCTGCCTATAAGAGGTATGTAATGTAAAATTAAAAAAATCAATGCAGTTATAATATTGCTGCTTATGTATGTATTTGTTACATGCAGGTCCCGGAATAAAGTTCGAGAAAGAATTTGAATCTTTCTGCCATTATGGCAACCGTGTAGCGATGGATGATGCCGAAATTAATGTACTAAAGTATGGAGTTGATAAGAACCTCCCAAAAAGACCCTTTTATGTATGCACCATAAATAAATCAAACACCTTGAAAGGCAAAGCAAAAAAGGTAAAACTTTTTAACTACTAACAATTTTTTAAAATGTTACATTACTACTATTAGGTACAGACATTTGTATCTATATATTGGTGTAATCTATATGCAGTACTTTTCGAGGAGCTTCACCATGGAGCATATTGTTCCATATATTGAACTACCAGCAAACATTCAAGTATTTTGGAACAATATGGAAGTTGCAAAAGTTAAAATGGTGATGGCCAAGTCAAACACTAGAGGAAAACTGAAATGTGGAGGTGCCATGATAACATCAAAGTGGATGGAGGTTGTGAACAAGTTTGATATGAGAGCTAGTGACATCTTTGTGTTTTGGTTCCGTGGTAGCTCGGCTGACCTCAAGCTCCTTATTAATTGTATGTGAAATCAACATGCAGACCATGCAATGTTGTCATGTGTCCACAATTGCCACAAAGTGTTTCTAGCCAACTTAGTAATCACTAAGTTGAATTCAAAGTCCTTCGAAGGAGTTTCTAGCCAAGGCTATAGATCTCTATAGGTTGGCTAGAAAGTCCTTCATCAACTTAGTGCTTATGTGATGATAGAATAGTACTGTAATTTATAAGTTAGAACTGTCACTAATTCATGGCTAGGTCAAATTTACGAACATCATGGCTAGAAACACCATCATCAACTTAGTTCCACTATTTCTTGAATTTTTTTTAATTTCTGGTGCTTCTTTCAAACTAAGGCAAAAACCATGACAGGTGAGACTCTGAATCAGTAATCACAACTTGAGTTCTGTGAGTAAAGCTGAAAGATAGTACTTGCACATAATTATGAAAGCCGCCACATAGAATTCTGAAAGCTACCACACTGAATTCTGAAAGTACTAAAAATAAATAAATTGCAATTTTTTACATCGAATAGATCTGAACACGCTAGAGATTGAGCAAATAACCTAGGCTATTCAGCCCTATATATTTCATCGGCATCCGCTCTCATGTCCTGCAGGATAAATTCATTGAACTCCCCCGTCTGCAATGTGCTGCCAGTATCTTGTCGAGACTGTAAGGCCTTGGTGAACGTTCTAGATCATGTTGACCAAAGCCATCTACAAGTCTTGGTACCCCATCCCAGGCCTTAAGATCATGATTGTACGCTCTGATATAAGAAAGATCCGCGTAGTAGATGCAACCGGCTAGGACTGTACTAGGGTGCACTCTAGTGTCGACGGAGATCGACCGGTTAAAATGAACGAAGAAGGCACGACTGCCAATGTCACCTACAGCCTCGAGACAGTGTTTCTCCATGTCCACCCGGTAAAGCACCGGTTGACCTTCGGCGAAAACCCCACCCAACACAAGAAGCAGATCACCTTTTGACTCCACAAGGTAGAACTTGTAGACTCCGCGTATCTCTTCAAAGATTGGACCTGAAATTATTCTGGCCATTTTGACCATGCTCGCGCACTGCGCCACCTGGATGTTGGTCGACACGATGTCTCCACCATCCTGTACTGCATACACTTCACCACGGAACGGGGTCATGCATCGCACGTCGAACGACGGATAAATTCATTTTCCAAATACTCCATTGAAATCCCCTGTCGGGTTGGCCTCATCGGCCCAAGCAATAGAATTCTCATAATGTGTGGAAACAAACACCATCATGGGGGACTTCGTGACGGCTACAGATGCCACAAGATTTGATGGTATCTGCGCCTGAAACTCAGTGTTGAACTTATGGTGAGTGGGTTCAGAAGGCGAATCTTGTGCGGCTCTTCCCTCTGAGCAATAACGACGACGCCACGATAAACACCGATGAAGTTGAACCTTTTGATGAAGAGAACAATTAGCACTAAGATATATGTACAATGGAAAATACTCTCTTTGTTCACTAATATAAGACAAAGCTTCTAGATATTTCAAAATGTACTAGATATATATCCTAAATGAGTGAACCTATACAATTAAACTTTGCTTAAGAATGTTCAAGAACATGCATGTTTAAGAACCTACACAATTAAACATGCATGTTTAAGAATAACTTTGTATCATAATAACAAATGAATGTTGATCGATGAATTGTGAACCTGCGTTGAACTTCCATTAGATTCGTCATGAAGCAACGACCTATGGCGAGGTTGAGGATCGTGAAGTCGCCGACGTCTTGAAGTGTGTGATATACCAGGATCCAGTTGTTGAGATGGAACTCGGGTTCTTTTAACGCGCGGCACCAATTGCCACGGACTCTCCGACAAGCAGCGTAGGCATCGACGTACTCCTCGTTCTCCAGGAAGAATTCGCCGATCTTGGAAAGTGGTCCGTCGGCCGGGAGATCGGACCAGTTCAACTTCAGTCGGCTGCTCGCCATGCCTTCCTATCGAGGAATAAAGAATACCAGGATATGACGAGGAGAAGAACAAGGATAGGAGGAGTCGAAGAGGGAAGAATTACGCCAAAACAAGGAGGCGAGGAGACGGCAGGAACTGCCACTATGCAGTCGAGGAACTGGCGATTTTCTTTTCTTGTAATGTATAAGGACGTCGGCTAACCGCGCTGACAGGTGTAGGGCCGGCCCTTGGGGGACCGGAGGGGCAGCCGCCCCGGGCCCAAAATTTTGGGGGGCCCTCCCCAGATATGTGTTGCATATATAGGCTATAATAGATCTTAGAAAAGATAAAAAATAGCAATTTTGAGTTTTCTATTGGGCTAGATTGAGCGCTCTACTTTGCTGGACATACATATACGTTTCAAATTTGGAGTCCATCACGACATCACGTACCTAACCTGCGATTAGATCAGCTATCCTCTTTGATTGTATCGTATGAAGGCACGTTGCACCCCGGTTCCTGCCTCAACCTCGACTCAACACTGGTAATTAAACTAACCATGGTTAAGTAGTACATCAATGCTATTTATGCTGCATTCCATTAAATTATAAGGATTATGCAATTCTGTTACATGTACATAATTGCACCATAATTATGCAACCTTTGTTCTATCATACATATAATCAAATTTTCCTATTACTACAACTTGCCAACATAACTGCTGCAAGTCGACCATCTCACTATGGCAACATCACTACTAGTTGATCCATAAAAGAAAGATTTCACAAAGGGCAACATCATTCAATATAATTAACTAATATATCAAATATATTTATGCTAGATGACAATAATAACAAGGATTATGCACTTATGTTACATAAAAATAAAATACAACAAATGCAAACTTTCTTCTATCAAATATATGACCCAATCTTCTATTACTTAAACATGGCAACAACACATCAACAATCCCAACATCACACCATGGAAAAATCACTACTACATGATCCATGAAAGAAATATTCCAAAACAGGAGACATCATTTAATAAAGAAACATTTAACTGTTGCAACATGTTTAAGGATTAGAACATTTAAAACTCTACAGACCTTTTAAGGATAGAGCATTGCCTGCATCAACTAAATCTGATGCACATACATGTTATTGCCTTAGATAGTCAGGAACCAATGTTTAAAACTTGCAAAATTGAAGAGGCAGCTGACATAAGTCTACAAGTATTGCAGCCATAGAAACAAGGTAACCTAAAAGGCTAAGATTATTCTATTAATTATCATAGAGTAGAGGTATAAACAACACAAACCACCAGGGTGTTCAATAACAGATCATGAAGACGATCTGACTGAACTTTTAGGACAACTCTCTAGTTCAAGTGTCCAAAAATAGCCTCCAAGGTCTACTCAGTATGCTAATACAGTTTAGAGCATGCAGCCATTTACCATTTGATCACCGTGCAAAAATCAAGGAAAAATGATAAACTGATATTGCACTATACTAACTACTTAAACTACACTGAATATCATATCTTAGGGACATCCCTTGCAGCTAAGCATTCATTTAATAGAACTAGTCTAAGATATGATCATACAAGTTCAGGAAAAAAACTACAACAAAAATATGCACGCAACATTGTGTAATTTCATAGTTAATCATCCCGAATAATCCGATGCACTGAACTATTTCCTAGGGCTAGATATATGCTGCAACAAATAACTTTCGTTGAAATATATAAATCCCAAAAAAAATCTACACCAGGAATCTACAGAACCAAGCTTCCATCCAAAGAATCACTAACAGATGTCAATCCCTAATACTAATATAGCTAAATCTACAGAACCGAGATACCATCCAAACAATCAAAAGAGGGAAAACGGAAGTTAGCAGAAAGAAAACCTCTTACCTGCATCGCAGCAACCTCCTAAGGCTGCACCGGCGATAGATCCTCCCTGGTGCCGAGCACCACGTTCAGATCTAGCCTCTCCGCCTCGCCGACCTCCGCATCCAGCATCTCCTCCTCTCCCAGAGCCGCATAGGCCAAAGCGGCCGTACCACCACTGCCACCGCCATGGCGCTCGACCTCGTCGACTGCATCTGGGCGGGTCACGACTCCCATCCCCACCATAGAAGAACCGCCCGCATCGGCTCCGGAGCCCACTCCCGCCATCGCCAGAGTTGAAATCGCGCGGAGGAGGACGACACCTAGACCGGAAGCGGAGGAGACGACGACGTGAGGTAGGGTTTCTCACTCCTCACTCCTTTCAGTATCAGGTGAGAAAAAAGGGAGGAGGGGAAAATGGTGGGGATATGGCGACACGGAGCGGCCGAGAGGGCTCTTATACGTCCCGTCGATTCGTTTCCGCTGACGTCACTGGCGCACGTGACGTCCACCTCATACTACCAACATTGCATGGACTCTAGACCAAGTGTTCACTTTCATCAACTTGTGCTTGTATGTGTGAACACTTGGTCACCGGCGCACGTGACGTCCACCTCATACTACCAACATTGCATGGAATCTAGACCAAGTGTTCACTTTCATCAACTTGTGCTTGTATGTGTGAAAACTTGGTCAACCTGATCCCACCTAGTAGTTGTTACTCTCAGTCCCAATTTAGGTTGCATATAAGATTTTATCAAAGTCAAACTGTATAATGTTTGACCAAATAGTTTGATACAACTATAAACTAATACGGTGCCAAAATAATATTATTAGAATTGTCTTGAATTATATTTTCATAATATATATATTTTATATCACACATATTTATATTATTTTGTATATTCTTGGTCAAACTTTGCAAAGTTTGACTTGCACGAAAAATTATGCGCAACATAATATGGGATGGAGGGAGTAGATCAAATATGATGAAGGTGTTTCCAGATAGCTCAAATAGGTCAATATTGCATAATATGTTGGCATAGTCCAGATCGACATCAAGCGTAGGCTTCGCCAAGGCACACGCTCCTCGTTGCAGAGAAAGGTTTGACTAGCAAATTCAGAGCGAGTGTGATTGTGAGAGAACGAACAGAGACAAGTACTTTGTGCTGCTAAAACTTCCTAGTCTAGGGTGACATTATAGACCTATATATATTTGAGTTAGTTAGAAACACCTTTATCACCTTCTGGTTGAATGAGTCAACGATTGGTCAACGTGTGATCCCAACTAGTTATTAGATGTAACTATATCATTACACTCTTATAGCTAGATCTATCAAGTAGGTGGGATCATGTTGGCCAGGTGTAGTGACTCACACAACCACTAAGTTGATGATAGGGGTTCTAGCCAGCCCACAGATGTCTAGACCCCATGCAATTTTGGTATGGCCCCACATTTGCCATAGGCTAGTGTGTGTCATGGCTTGGCAGAATCAAAATTATAGCTAGATCTAGCAAGTAGGTAGGATCATGTTGGCCAGGTGTGATGACACATACAACAAAAAGTTGGTGAAGGTATTTATATCCAGCCCAGAGAGGTGTCTATACCCAATGCATGCAATATTGGAATGGCCCCACACATTCCACAAGCTAGTGTGTGTCATGCCTTGGCATAACACTCTTATAGCTAGATCTATCAAGTGGGTGGGATCATGTTGCTAGGTGTAGTGACTCACACAACCACTAAGTTGATGATGGTGGTTCTAACCAGCCCAGATAGGTCTAGACCCCATGCACTGTTGGCATGGCCCCACATTTGCCACAAGCTAGTGTGTGTCATGGCTTGGCATAGAAAAATTATAGCTAGATCTAGCAAGTAGGTAGGATCATGTTAGCCAGGTGTAGTGACTCACACATCTACAAAGTTGATGATGGTGTTTCTAGCCAACCCAAATAGGTCAAGATACCATGCAATGTTGGAATGGACCCACATCTTCCACAAGCTAGTGTGTGTCATGGCCTGGCATAGCACTCTTATAGCTATATCTATGAAGTGGGTTGGATCATGTTGGTCAGGTGTAGTGACTCACACAGCCACTAAGTTGATGATGGTGTTTCTAGCCAACCCAGAGAGGTCTAGATCCCATGCAATGTTTGCATGGTCCCAACATTTGCCACAAGCTAGTGTGTCATGGCTTGGCAAACTCAAATTTATAGCTAGATCTAGCAAGTAGGTTGGATCATGTTGGCCAGGTGTGATGACATATACAACAACAAGTTGGTGAAGGTGTTTCTATCCAGCCCAGATAGGTGTCCCATGCATGCAATGTTGGCATGGCCCCACATTTTCCATAAGCTAGTGTGTGTCATGCCTTGGCATAACACTCTTATAGCTAGATCTATCAAGTGGGTGGGATCATGTTGCTAGGTGTAGTGACTCACACAACCACTAAGTTGATGATGGTGGTTCTAGCCAGCCCAGATAGGTCTAGACCCCATGCACTATTGGCATGGACCCACATTTTCCACAAGCTAGTGTGTGTCATGGCTTGGCATAGAAAAATTATAGCTAGATCTAGCAAGTAGGTAGGATCATGTTGGCCAGGTGTAGTGACTCCCACAGCCACTAAGTTGATGATGGTGTTTCTAGCCAACCCAAAGAGGTCTAGATACCATGCAATGTTGGAATGGACCCACATCTTCCACAAGCTAGGTAGGATCATGTTGTCCAAGTGATTACTCAAACGACCATAAGTTGATGAAGGTGTTTCTAGACAGCTCAGATAGGTTTATATCCCATGTAATGTTGGCATGAGACCATATTTGCCACAAGTATGTGCCATGGCTTGGAATACCATTCAGATACTTAGATGTATCAACTTGGTGGGATCATGTTGGCCAAGTGTTGAGCCACACAACCACAAGTTGATGAATGAGCCAACCAAGAGAGGTTTATAGCCCATGCAACTTTTGCATGGGTCCACATTTGCCACAAAGTGTCTCATCATTTATAAGATATATCAATTGGGAAAGATCATGCTATCCAAGTGATGTCTCATACAACCACAAGTTCATGAAGGTGTTTCTAGATAGTTCACATAGGTTTAGATCCCATGCAATCTTGGCATGGGCACACATATGCCACAAGTGTGTGTCATGGCTTGGCATAGCACTCTCATACTTATATGTATCAACTGCGTGGGATCATGTTGGCAAAGTTCTTAGCAACTGTCACATCCCAAATTTTAGATTTGGTGCTACATAACATTCATGGCATTGCATCATGACCATCCTTGCAAAATTTTAGTTTGAAAAGATTTTGGCAAAACAAACCACTTGCATTTGCATTTTTACACCTACACATGAACACTTGGTTTTACCATTCCTCTGTTAAAAACATTGTATTTTGGGTGTATGGAAGGAACAGGTGCATAGAGGGTTCCGCCACGAACCCGTAGCACTTTGAATCGCCTAATTCGGAGCTTCGAAGCAAAAGTTACGACAATCTGAATTTTCACTAAAATTCTGGACAGTTCAGCTAAAATTCAGATAAGAAAAATCGTCAGAGAAAAAGAAAAGGGAAAAGAAAAAAAGGGAGAAACCAGCCTGCTGGGCCGCCGACCCAGCAGCCCAGCCGCGCAAGCAGCGCAGCAGCAGCCCAGCGCTCGCCCGCGCGGCGGATAGCCGCTGCCACCCGGGGCCCGCGCGCCAGCGTGGCGTCGCCGCGGCACGGACGCCGAGGCGGACACGACGCGGGATCGTACGCCTCCCCGCGCACCGCGAGCATCCCCTAAAAGCCCTCGCTCTTCTCTCTCGAAACCCTCAGAAAACCCTCGCCAAGCCGCCTCCACCCGCCGGCGATTGCTCGCCGGAATCCGCGACCGCCGCCGCCATAGCTCGGTAGAGCTCGGTTTTGAGATCCTCTCGCCCCGATTTCTTCATAGGAAGCTTCAACGTCGTCGACTGACTCGCCCCGGCCCTTTTCCCCGTGCAGGCAACGCCCCGACGCCGCCCGCCGACCTCGCCGGAGCCGTGCGCCGTGTGGCATCCCGCAAAACCACTACTAGAAAATCGCGTTGATTTTGTGCATTGCATCATCATGACATCATCATACATCTATCTGTCTAAAACTATTTTGCTAAAAGCCCTATTTTGTTTTCTATATTAATTCCTCCCTATTACTTTAAATCAAAACACCGGTGCTTCCGGATATCTCAGTTGTCTAAAAACAATTTACAAAAGGCTTTTAAAATAAATTATAAAACCTACCTACCCCAGAATCTACCCTAACCCTTTTCTACCAAAAACTCTACCCACCCTTATCCTACCCAGCCCTCCACCTCACCCTAACCTATCCTATGTCGCCACCTCACCTCTTCCCTTCCCCCACCAATAGCCGTCTGCCACCTCACCCTAATCCCACTTGCCCTACACACCTGGCTCACCTCCTCTCTCACCCCTGCCACCCAACACACCCCGGCCACACACGCGACGCCCACACCCACACCTACCCCGCGCCCACCGACACCCGGGCCCCACCGCGTGCTCCTGGCCACCCCGACCGAACCGCTCCCCACCCTCCCTGTTCACGCAGCAACACACACCACACACAACACACGCACGCCGCTTGCCCGGCCCCACTCCCTGCCTGGACCCACGACCGTCGGCCCACCTCCCCCGCACACCGCACCTTCCCCACCGACGCGCCCCACCCCCTTCTTCCTCGCCCTCCCTCCTCCGCGGTGCCCACCACCGGGCCCCTCCTCCGTTCCGACCGCGCCACCTCGCCCCGCCTCTCCGGCGCCCTCAACTGCCTCCGGCGCCCTGCGCGCGTCCTCCGGCCGAGCCCGGCCTCGCTCGCCTCCGCGCCCCACATCCTCGAGCACCCCGCCGCAACCCCGGTACCCGCCGCCCTGTTCCTCCTCCGTCGGGCCGCCTCGCCTCCGGCCTTCCTCCTCCGCCTCGTCGCTCTGCACCACCACGCCCCACCGGCCAAGACCACCTCCGCCGAGCGCCGCCGCTCCCGAGCAGGGCCCCGGCCTCGCCGCCGTCCTCTGCTTCCCCGGTCGCCGCCGAGCCCAGCCTCGCCTGGGCCACGCGCGCCTCCGCGGCCACCCGGAGCCCACCTCGCCGGCCCGCCCCCCCCCCCCCCCCCCCCCCCCGAGCCGCCGCAGGCTAGGCGCCGCCCCGGGCCTGCTCCTCGCCGCTGCCCGACCTCTTCTGCGCCTGCCTTGTCGTGCCGCCTCCCCGTGAACCTGCTTGCCGAACCCCTGCAGCTCCGCAACCCTGCGGTGGCTTGCCTTGGCCGCCCCGCTTCTCGCTGGCAGTCGCCGCCATGTTGTTGTCGCCTGCGTCGCCCTGTCCAGTACCATGTACCTCGCCGTTTGAACCCTCCGTGTGTGTGCGTGTTTGACCAGCAGCGGACATGTTCTTCCCCATCGGCAAGATCAGCCACAGCATGTACCATGTGACAAGCACGGTCCCGACGACTCGTGTCGCTCTCAAGATCTACCGACGCCACAAGAAGAAACCGCCACGATGCTAGGTTCGGCTAACGACAAGACCAAACACTCTACATGCCATGTTCTCCCTCACGGATGCCATGATCTTTGTCACGGACGCCGAGACCCCCGAACCCGAAGACCGATCCCGTAGCCGGCGCCACGCCAAGTGCTCCTTCCCGGACCCGAAGACCATCGGTCAAGTTCACCACCGACAAAAGACGGATGACAAGTTCTACTTCACGGGCACTGAGCGTCAAGATCGCCTTCACGGGATACCGCAAGACATCCTTCCGGGGATTTGAAGACCGAACCCTCGGCACGCCAAGACCTCCTCCTCGGGACGCCATGACCTCCTTCACAGATCCGAAGACCCTAAATCCCGGAGTCCGAACCTCGTTTCCCGTCGAACCGATCCCCGTCGAACCCTGTCGAACCCCGAACCCCCCGGAACCCAAGATCTGCCGAACCCAGATGTGTGACCCTTATCCGAGAACCCTATTTTATAAATTGTCAACTATATATACTTGTTGCATATTAAATTGTCATATTCGCATGCATATTGTCATGTGGTTTGGGGGCATTATGCCGATTCACATCTTAATTAAATATGGGGTCCATATGCGGGCAAATCCAGTCGTATATTGGTCCCATTTAACTTTGTGTAGCGAACCGGTGCTATCTTTTTCCTTGTTAAGACAACATTTAAATTTGCGGGGTGGATAAATAACTTGAACCGTTTAATTAATTGTCGGGACCCCGGTTCCACTTAATATGGCCTAATGGCATCGCATGCTTGCCATGTCATACATCATACATGCATCATGCCCGATCTTTTGCCGTAGTATTAAATAGTGCATCCGGTGTTTATTCTAGTGTTTTGCTTCTTCGCGGATAAGGCCGTTGAGTTGATGCGAGTGTCGACCCGATCTTCGGATGAACCTTCGACAATGTTTTCAGGCGAGCATCTCCCCCTTTCTACCTAGCTTACTTTTATAGTATTTATTCCCTCCTGTTGATCTATTGCTATCTGTGTTGCGATGCTCTAGTTTTCGTACCCGTGATATCCCTTGCAGCCTTATATTGCCTTGGACACATCCTATTACCTATTGTTTGGTAGATAGTTGGACTTGCGTGTCGTAGTCGCTTGCTCAAGTGTTGTTGCGTGTCGTCAAGTACCAAAGTTGTTGGAGTATTGCCGCATGATTAGTGTTGGAGATGATCATGGCTTTAATTATCGTTTACTTTAATTACTGTTTAACAACTAAAATTGAAGTAGATAAATGCAGAGGCACCGGTGGGTGATAGACAATATTTGGTTTCCGACCGCTCACTGGTGTCCCGTAGGACCCCGAGTTCTTAACACCTGTTCCGAGATCGAGCGTGCTAACCACATGTGGGATGTATGGGCACCCCTTCGATTTAGTACCTGATTTCAAAGTACTGTGCTGGGGGCCACAAGTAGTTTGGGGCTTTATTATTATCCTGTACTTATGCCATGTTTTATTGCTTTATTTAAATTGTGCGAGGTACTGCACACTGTACTGTTTAGGAAAGCGGAGTGTTTTCGCGGTATCGACAAGCCCAGTTTTTGGGTTCCCCGTCGTTTACAGCCACTGGCGCAAACCCTGAGTCCGTCTCGGAGACCGGCCGACTTCGTTGCGGGTAGAATTAGTGGGGTGGCCCCCTGTGCTTGCTTTGGGTCTGGGAAACGTCATGACTTAGGCCCCGCCGACATACCGATGGGTGTATGTTAATTGATCTGGCAAAAAGGGTCGAAGTGCGTGTGGATACTTTGGTGCACCCATGGAGGGTTAAATCTTTTCGAGAAGCCGTGTCCGCGGTTATGGACGACTTGGAGCACAGGTCTCGATCATAGACAACTCTAACTAAAGTTTACTGCTATAATTTGACTCACCTCCGATATGACTAGTAATCAGCTTCACCACAACGGAATGGCTAAATAAAAGTACCAACAACTGCTGGGTTTTGGGGTTATCTCATGCTAACTGTATCTGACTAGTAAGTGTTGCAACTATAACGGAATGGTTAACTATAACTGCCCACTGCTTAATATATCAGGACGATTATCTATACCTGACTAGTAATTGCTGCAACGATAACTGAATAAATAAAAATGCCAACGGTGTGAGTTCCTCGGTTTCCTTCCTCGTTTGGTCTCGAGGGGGAAACACCAGGATGGGTATGTTTGGTGGTAGCATCAGGTTGTTTTCCGAATAGGTCTTTCTTATCCCTCTCTGATAGTCGACAGTTATATCGAGTCTCTATAGGTTGTTTAGTGCATGCTGCGCTGCCGTTCCGTCCACCATACCTATGTAGGCGAGGACCGCCGAATTCTAGTCTCGACGTGTACTGGCCTCAGTACTGACGCTCCTCTTTTTCCTTTGCCCTTTGTCGGCACCCCTTTTGTTTAAGCAGGTTTTGAGATCGACGTCGTTAGCAGGGTTACCCTTCCGGCTTGGCCTGGGCAGGGTTATGGACGCCATTGGTTATTCTTCAGGGCTCTTAGCCCCATTTGCATCTTGTCCGTAGTCGGACGCTGTATCATTTTCAAGGAGATTTGGATCTTTGTACTGTATATCTGTATTCTTGACTCTTTGAGTCGTTGTTGTATATATATGTTTTGTGGGTTCCATCGAGGACTATTGTGTAATGGTATTACTTTGTTTTCCACCCGCACGCAAGTGCCTGGTGGGCACCTTTGAATCGTTTCTATGCGGGTTTGGCGGGAATCGCTAAAACTTGCATAGGGCCGATTCTGAGGGTGTTACACGCCGCCACCCGCGCCCCAGCCGTTCGCCACCATCGCCCTCACGCGCGCCAGCCACCGCCTCCATGCCGACGAGCTCGACCGCCACGCCCCCGACATCGTCCGCCCCTCCGCCGCCGCCGAAGCTCGCCGAAGCCACTGCCACGAGCTCACCGCCGCCGCCCACCGGTGAGCACCCCGCCGCCTAGCTCCCCTGCCCTTTGATTTCGATCCAACGGTCCAGATGGACCGTGGGAAAATTCAACACTGGGCTTTGACCAGTCAGACGCCACGTCAGCTGCCACGCAGGCGCAGTCTACAGTCAACTTCGACTATATGTTTTTAATTCGATTTAAATTGGCAGAAAATAACTAAAATTTGTAAAATTCATATCTTTAGATCTACTAGGACAAAAATTACAAATAAAATATGTATGGATTCAGTGTCTCACGTAGATTATTTCTGTACAGTTTATTTAGACGTTTACAGCAAGGTTTTTCCTCAGTTAATTAAATGATTTAATGCTCTTTTTAGAGTAATAAATTTCTAGAATAAGTTCTGTAACTCCAAAAATTGCAAATAAGATGTCCCTGGATTCAGTAGAACAAAAGGAATCCTTTAGTGAATTAAAAAGTTAGACCTACGGTACTAGTTTTGGCAGAACCTGTGCAAAGACTTTCTGGAGTAGTTTAATTACCCAGGGCTTTATACAAAACCTTTTTGAGAAATTCCAATTGGTACTGACTCTATTTTGAGTTTCCTACACAGTGGAAATTTTCCAAGATTTTAAAAATAATATGCTAGCAGTGGCTAATTATTTAGTTTCTAGCTCTATTATTTGAGCATTATAAATTGCATGTCTTGTTTTCTTTGCATTCAAAATAATTTTCCATGCATGCATACAGTAGGTACTGAATAAGATATGTGATGCTACTGTAGCGTTATTCAACTTGTCATGCATGCATCTTGCATCGTCATTGTTTGTATATGATTGTGGATGGTTTGTTTATATGATTGCAATTGTATCGTGTAGATTGTGACGAGTGCAACGCTTGCTCGTGTGTGGATTATTCATCTGACCGCTATAGCCAAGGCAAGTAGATGCTACCTTGTTCATGATGTTGTCCTACTATTTTCAATGCATTGTCATGTATTTTGTAGATGCATGTGTAGGATATTACTATCGCTATGTTATGTCCTATTATGTGGTAGGATCTTCCTGTAGATGAACCAACGTTGGTAGATGTGCTTAGCCATGCTTGATGAACGAGGGCTGGGTTACATCACTGAAAGTTGTTTCTAAATGCGTTGGTTTGTGAAAACTAAAAACAACTTAATCAATAGATCTCTTGGGTGTGATGGGATTGATAAATTTTGGTGGTATCATTGCGGAAAGGCACCCAGGTATCAAGAGAAAATGATTGAATTCTTTATTTTGTAGCTTACGTGTACAACCATGTGCCAATAATGAAATGGGCGGTTGGTTGGACTCAGTAGGTTGTGGTACCTCGAACCCACGTATCCAGAGATGTAGAATTTTGGTAGGTTGGACCGGTGCGTGTCGGGTTTGGGGAGCTACTTCCCGAACGGTCCCTTCTTAGACTTCTCCCTCTCATCACCTAAAATGAGAGTGATGGTACGAGCTGGGCTGGCCAAGTCACATGGGTAAAGTGTACTAACCCCTGCAGGGTGCATAATCTAATCGATTAGCCGTGTCCCCGGTTAAGGACGTCTGAGTTGCTTGATATTGATTCCATGACATGTTTCTCACTCATTCCAATTTCCTAACTGCTTTAATGTTGCTAGGTTAACTTAATTGGGATCTTTACAAAGAAAATCAAAAATTGTTTGTGAAAGTAGGACAAAGGTTTCTGCAAATGCAAGCTAGCCACAGCTCCACTTGCCAGATATGCATGTAGATGTTAGCTCTACTATCTCCTTTATTAGCTCTACTTGCCATACATTCCATGTATTGACCCTTCGGGGCTGCTAAGTTTCATGTTCCAGGATATTCCGATTCTGAGTAATCGATTTAGGTCACGGTACTCCACTCGGCACTTGTTCACTTGTGGGCAATTTGAAGAATGGAGGATTTACTATATTTATGTTGCTACTTGAGTTGTTTGGGCTAGCCTTGAGCTAAGCTCTATTTGTAATAATGATACTCTGGATCTTCATTATTTATGATACACAGATATTTTGCTATGTTATTCATATTATTCTATTGTGTGCCAATGAACCGATCCAGGGATTGGCATGTCACATAGAAGCTACGGTCTTTTCAGAACCGTAGTGTTACAGCAACACAACCACAAGATGATGGAGTTTCTAGCCAACCAGATTGGTCTATATCCATGCAATGTTTATATGTGCCCATATTTGCCACAAAGTATCTCATCATGTATTGGCATAACAGTGTTCTACTTAGATCTATCAAATAGGTAGGATCATGATATCCAAGTGATGACTTATACAACCACAAGTTGATGAAGGTGTTTCTGGACAGCCTAGGTAGGTATAGATCCCATGCAATGTTGGCATGGGCCCACATCTGCCACAAGTGTGTGTCATGGCTTGGCATAACACTCTCATACTTAGATGTATCAACTGGGTGGGATCATGTTGGCCAACTGCTATGTCACACAACCACAAGTTGATGCTGGTGTTTCTAGCCAACCCAGAGAGGTTTATACCCAATGCAATGTTGGGATGGGCCCACATCTACCACAAAGGGGCTCATCATGTCTTGGCATAGCAGTGTTATATTTATATCTATCAACTAGGTAGTATCATGTTGTCCAAAGTGATGACTCATACAATCACAAGTTGATGAAGGTATTTCTAGACAGCTGAGATAGGTCTAGATCTACCACAACTGTGCTATGCCTTTGGATGATGCACACCTGTAGCACGTATAGCACCATGCCAATATTGCATGGGTTCTTGACCTATAGGAGTTGTCTATGAACACCTTCATCATCTTTGTGGTTGTATGAGTCAACACTTGATCAACATGATCCCACCTAGTTGTTACATGAAACTATACAACTACTATGCAAAATCATGACATTGATTCTAAGTATAAAAGTGGTATGCCCATGGCATGATGCACACTTGTGCCTCATATAGGCTCATATATCCCAATATTGCATTGGGCTCCAGACTCATGTGAGTTGACTAGAAACACCATCATCAACTTGTTGTAGTATGAGTAAAAACTTGCTATGCCATGGTATGATGCACACTTGATGCTACACTTATATATATGTGTATGCCTATGCATAGTTGTTCATGTGTTTTCGGTGCTCAATTTTAATTTCATTAATTTACAATTTAAGATGCATCGATAATTGGAAGTATGAAAAACCCGTGATGCATATTCCATATGACACTCCTATTGTTTGAATTTGAATTAAAGCAAACGAGACCTAAATGGTCAACTTATTGTAGTAAACTAATATACTTCTGCTGAAGATTTCAGGTAATTTATATTTGAAGTATGTTCAATCCCATACATGAAAAATTGTGTGACAGAAATTGGAAGCGGGCGCTAGATAACGGGCCGGCCTAGTAACCCTGCTGCTCTGGTCATTCTGTTTCACGCACCGTACGCGTACACGACGTTTATGGCGTATGTGGTGGTGGAGGAGTGACGTGGGCAAAACCGAAATGGCAACACGTAAAAAGGGTTCGTCGGCTGATTCGTCTCCTTTTCCCCACCCATTTACCCCTAAATCGGGAAGAAGAAAACCCTCGTCTCACTCCATCGACTCCAGCCCCTCCCACTCGATTCTTCTCCCTCTCCCCGCACATTCGTCGACTCTGCCAGCGATGAAGGCGGGGAGCAGTGCAGCCGACGCGTCCGCTGCTACTATGGACAAGAAGCGCGCCGTCACCGGCATAGATGCGGTGAAGGAGGTTGGCGGTTCCCACGGAAGTGCGGTTGGTGGTGCGGCCAAGTTGGCCGGTTTCATCGCGGCGGCGCCGGATCAGGACGAGAAGGAGAATGTGGCGGTCGTTGAGGAGGATGTGCTGGATCTGGGCGCGAAGCATGGCTCCGACGAGAATCTGGTGGTGAAGGACCAACAGCTTGCGGTGGTGCATCTATGTGTTTTCTTTAACCTCCACTTCTCATTTTTTTTAGTACTTATAACTAGTGTTTGATTTTTAGGGTTGATTCTTAGGATTTGAATGTTAGTACGAGGTTGGCGTAGTACTTCGTTCAGTGGTCCGCACCTTTTGGGGGCATTGAAGAGTAGATGGACACACTCTGTGCATCGTTGATAGCACTTTACAGAGAGGATCATATATATTGAATGTTTATAGTTTGAAGAATTATGTGTACGATAAAATTTCTCTAGATTAAATGCTAGAATTCATTAGTGCATAATGACAATATACATCTTCAGCAACTGATAAGTTATAATATTTATGTGCGATATAAAAAATATAATTTATGATATCTAATCATTCAGAAAAAGTGTACACATGTTAATAAATTATTCATCTCTGGACATTACTAAAGATGTATATAAATGCGTCATGTTTACACAGTCTAAGTGCACCACACAAAATTATATATGTTAGGAGCTTTAAATTTGTTCCTTTTACCTAGAGCTTAAACATTTGATTTTGCATGAAATGATACTACAAATTTATGTGTCTGAAATTAAGTATGTGTGTTCTTTGACAACTTTTATTTGTATGGAATTATTATTTTCAGTCTTGTACTATTTGCCGAGGGAGCATGTGCTTCAGGGTGTAGTTTTGTTCATGCATTGTTTATATTCTAGTTGCTGATCTACTATATAATTATTACTTGTGATCACCAACAAATATACTGTAAGAGACCCTGACCACAAACAAATAGACTTATTTTTTATAATCTTGTGGCTGATCACCTATATAATGATTCTTGCCAACAATTATACATGCCAAGCTTTTATTTGTCATTTATTGAAACACTGGTATCTATTGTGAACTATGCACTGGATTTTATCGAATTGATCCCATTATTTATAGTATTGAGTTTGAACTTTGGCATCATGGAATAGGTTGGCAGTTGCATATTATATGTTGTCATATATCTTTTTCTCTCTTGTCCATTTGCCAAGTGGACCATAGTGAGTTAAATTTTAGTTTTTGTGTACCTTAAACTGTGCATGAATACTAATTGAATGGTTATGTATCATCTAGGTGTGTCTCTTTTAGATGGAAAGTTGGTGTTGCATTTGCAGAAGGATAGTGCCCTTTTTTTGCTTGTTTTTGCAATAGACATATGCAAATCTAAGACACCTTGTAATCAGTACATAGACGTGACAGTAGTATGTAATCTGTGAAGATTGCTGCCCTCTTTTGGGGTTCTTTATGTTCTTGAAAGTGTTTTACAACCTTTTGTAATCTGTCTGACGTGTTAAAATTACAATACTGCGTTTTATTTGAATTACAAGGTTGTGTAGGTTTAAACTTGATAATCATACGGAGACAATTAGAAAACTTAATTTTGTTTTACAATACCCTATTATCCGGTAGAATCCTAATGATAACATCAGAACCTATTGTCATGTGCTATGGAATCTGAAGTCAAATTCCAATACTTTCAAAACAGGGCTTTAAATTGAATTGTTGCTGGTCTAGTGGAACCTGATAATGCATTGAGAGATGAGGATTTCATTTCCTTCCATAATTTCCGATAGTATTTGAACTTAGAAGTTTTTTCTCATTATTCTTTATATTATAACCTGCCAATTATTTTGCTTTCCATAATTACCTCTTTTCAAATTAGATCATGTGAGCTGAAGTGTTGTTTATTTATTCAAACAGGAAGGGGGGCCAGTAGAAGAGGAAGTTGCACCTTGGGTACTCCTCCGGCAGAGACGAGTCGGTGAGTTTTATGACAGATATATAGACTGAAAGAGGCCTTGATCAAAGTATAATCTTGCCAGCAATTATGCATGCCAAGCTTTTATTTTTCATTTATTGCCCAGATTTACATAGTCATTTATTCAAACACTGGCATCTTTTATGAAGAAGGCACTAGATTTTATCAAATTAATTGAATTGTTACCTACTAGGTGTGTCTCATTTAGATGGAAAGCTGGTGTTCCATTTGCAATAGGATAGGCCCTTTGTATTGCTTGTTTTTGCAATAGACAATATGCAAATAAAAGACACCTTGTCATTAGTACATAGATGTGACAATAATAATATGTGAATATTGCTCCCCTCTTTTGCGGTTCTTTATGTTCTTGAAAGTGTTTTACAAACTTCTATAGTATGTCTGATGTGTTAACATTACAAAACTGAGTTTTATTTGAATTACAATATTGTGTAGGTCGAAAATTGATAAGCATACAGAGATGAGTAGTGTTTAGATATACATGGCAGTTATAAATTGACAGTTCATTTTCATCATAGTAGATGATTTCATTTCCTTCCATTGCCTTAATCCATAATCAGTTATTTCTGGATGGAGGGAGTACCTCTTTTCAAACTTATTATACTCTTGCTCCTGTGAGCTAAAGAGTTGTTTATTTATTCAAACAGGAAGGGGAGCCAGCAGAAGGTGGGTTCAAGAGGAAGGTGCACTTTGGGTACTCCACCGACAGAGACGAGTCGGTAAGTTTTCTGACAGATGTATAGACTAAAAGAGGCCCTGATATAAGTAGAATATTTCCAGCAATTATACATGTCATGCTTTTATTTTTTATTTATTGCCCAACTTTTATTTGTCATTTATTCAAACACTGGAATCTTTTCTGAAGAACACATTGCAATTTATCAAATATTAAATGGTGTCTCATTTAGATGGAAAGTTGGTGTTCCATTTGTAGGAGGATAGGGCCCTTTGTTTTGCTTGTTTTTGCAATAGACAATATGCAAATCAAATACACCTTTTCATCAATACATAGATGTGACAGTAGTATATAATCTGTGAAGATTGCTCCCCTCTTTTGGGGTTCTTTATGTTCTTGAAAGTGTTTTACAACCTTTGGTAATCTGTCTAATATGTTAAAATTACAAAACTGAGTCCTATTTGAATTACAAGGTTGTGTAGGTTTAAACTAGATAAGCATACAGAGACAATTAAAAAACTTAATTTTTTTACAATACCCTATTATCCTGTAGAATCTTAATCATAACATCAGAACGTATTGTCATCTGCTATGAAATCTGTGAAATACTTTCAGATCAGGGATTTAAATTGAATTGTTGCTGGACTAGTGGAACCTGACAATGCATTCAGAGATGAGTAGTGTTTAGATATCCATCATAAAGGATTTCATTTCCTTCCACTGCCTTAATCCATAATTTCAGATAGTATTTGAACTTAGAAGTTTTACTTCCCATTAATATTTCTATTATAACCTGCCAATTTTGTTATTTCCATAATTACCTCTTTTCAAACTTGATCATGTCAGCTGAAGTGTTGTTTATTTATTCAAACAGGAAGGGGAGCCAGCAGAAGGTGGGCAGAAGAGGAAGGTGCACCTTGGGTACTCCTCCGACAGAGACGAGTCGGTAAGTTTTCTGACAGATGTATAGACTGAAAGAGGCCCTGATCTAAGTAGAATCTTGCCAGCAATTATACATGTCAACCTTTTATTTTCCATTTATTGCCCAGCTTTTATTTGTAATTTATTCAAACATTGGTATTTGTTGTGAATAAGGCACTAGAATTTATCAAATATTAATTGAATGTAAATGTACCACCTAAGTGGGTCTCATTTAGACGGAAAGTTGGTGTTGCAATTGCAAGAGGATAGGGCCCTTTGTTTTGCCTTTTTTTTCAACAGAGAATATGCAAATCAAAGATACCTTATCATCAGTATATAGATGTGACAGTAGTATGTAATATCTATGATGATTGCTCTCCTCTTTGGGGTTCATTATCTTCTCGAAAGTGTTTTACAACCGTTTGTATTCTGTCTGATGTGTTAATATTAGAAGAACTGAATTTTATTTTAATTACATGATTGTGCAGATTGAAACTTGATAAGCATATAGGGATAATTGAACTTGTTTTCATTATGATATAACTGCATTGCCAGCCATATTTTTTTTACTAATATGTAGTACACTTGGTGGTTTTTTATTGATGAATTTGTTCTCCTCTGTTCAATGCATCTGGGTTGATTTTGTTAATGTATTATCCACCAGGGGGTGAAGGAAACGAGGTTCATCTCCCAGCACAGGAAGCCACAGGTCACTCAGCATATTCTGGCCCGTCTAGGAGAAAGGACAGGTCCAGTCAATGGCGTACTCCTTTTCACGTTATTGGGCAGTACAGGCACAGAAGGAATTTTCACAGTTCTGCATATAGCAAAGACTCTTCTCAGAAGAGAGTTTGAGTTTGTGTTGAACGATGCCTATGAAGCACAAGTGTTTGTGAGGGCCACTTCCACTGCTGATAATGATGTTCTTGAGAGTTCGTCTGCAAAGGAGAAAGCATTTAGTTTAGCTCACGCGGTTGTCAATATTTACAAGATTGTTGAGCTCAATCTTGTGCCAAGGAAGGAGGACAAGCTATTGAACATGTCGTTGTGTACATATCCACAGGAATATGACCACCTGTCAGTTGATCGCATGCGTCAACTAAGTTACCCTACTGGATTTTCATGCCAGGGAGACCCAATTGAGAAATGGAAGAATCTTCATCTGTCAGAAACAACCATGAACATTCTTGGTGTGTCTGAGGGTACTCCAGCAGGCCTAACTAGAGTTGTTGTGAAGTACATGTTCTGTACTGGTACTATTTGCTATCCACTCAGCGTTGTTCCATCAGACTTTAGGTTCAAACATGCTGTTGATCAAGATGGGAGCCTGTACATGAAATTTGTCAACCCTGTCAACGCTGAAGCAATGGCACAAAGGAATTACTTTGTTGATAGATTCATGATCAAGTTTTATCTTGTGAACAGTGTTACGAAGTGTAGCAAGTACTTTGACAAGGCAAAGACAAACAAGGTGCATTACAGGAATCATTCCGATGACTCTTTCAAACCCATCCATACCTCGAACTGAAGAACAAGGATCATTCTCATGTTATCAAGACATTTTAGTTTAAGAACTTATCTATTATGTTTGTTTATGGCCGCGGAAGATTTCAAACCTCTATCATTATGTTCCAGCACCCTAAATCTGTACAATATAATTTCGGGTCTCACCAGCTCTACAGAATATTTGTGTGTTCATCTGTGTTGGTCCTGGGAGAATACCTTTGGCATATGTGAGGCAATATGTGCTTAGCAGAATGTGATGTGCTGAAATTGTGTACTCCCTCTGGTCCATATTAATGGACTCAACTCTATCTAAAATCGTATGTATCTAGTTAAGTATTTAGACGAGATGCAATCGTATCTAGGCAAAGTTGAGGCCATTAATATAAACTAGATGGAGTATGTTTTTTGTCAGTCCTACAAGGTGATGGTGGGAGGTGCTCTGCCCAGCCGATGATTAATTCGCATTCTGTGTCCAAGATCACAATTGGTTGCACGAAAGCATGCACTGTTCTTGGTTGTACAGATTCTTATCCCTGGTTTTCGTGTGGGCATCACATATGAGTCTACAACATGGTGTTATTAGATGGAATTAGATGCATCTCTGGTTTCTGGTTGCACCGGCTCATGATGAATCACAGTACACGCTAATGGTAGAACTGATGTGATTGGAACCCGATGGTATATTCTCTATGTTCCAGCACTTTCACTAGTTTGCATAACAGGTTCCAATCGTACACAAGGCACAGCAAGTTAACATAACAGGTTCTAGCAGGTTCTACTAATAAGTACTTTCAGCAGGGTCTTCAGTTGTTGTAAGCCCCACCATGATCAGATGCAGTCCACCATCACTATCTGGATTAAAGTCGAAGAGAATGATGTCTCCCTCTTCTATCTTGTACTCCCAAGACAGCAAAAGTAGTGTATATTTTGGTCAAATTACCAGAATAAATTTAACAGAAATCATATAAATTCCGCAAAAATCATATAAATTCAGCAAAAATCATAGAGATTCAGGTAAGGTCATAACATGTCCATTAGAAGGTTTCCGCACTGTATGCAACATTACATTAACATAATAAAATGACATTCAGTAGTTGCCACTGCAAGTGAAATAAGAGTATATGGGAACACGAGATGTTGGCACTCTTTTTCCCCTTTTGGCTCTTCCTGCTCATCTTCCTCTGCTACCAGATGCTCCCCCAAGAGTAGCTAGAGATCTTGCACCTGCAGTAGCTGCAGTTCTTA
The DNA here is from genome assembly GCA_916181665.1 of Avena sativa. Taxonomy (NCBI): domain Eukaryota; kingdom Viridiplantae; phylum Streptophyta; class Magnoliopsida; order Poales; family Poaceae; genus Avena; species Avena sativa. The sequence goes on from OV702282.1 coordinate 164,027,099, forward strand.
CAGCTGGTTGAGACCTTGTAGTTGAGGAGGCAGCTGCAGTTCCATGTGACGCAGGGGCAGATGGAGGGGTAGTGGCAGTTGCATCTATACCAATCCAGCTCTTGGAGTCTGTCATACATTTATTAAACTTTCTACCTTGCCTTCTTATCTCCACAACCTCTGAATCTTCCCCTTTGTTATTATTATGTGCAACGTATTCCACGTTACTCTCTGAATCTGACAGTATAATATATTTCACTTCACCGTCTTGCCCTGGAGCTGCTGGATTTGGTTGCTCGTCATGGCCCGAAGCTGCTGGCATGGGATGATGATCTTGACCTAAAGATGAAAAAGCTGCACCTTGTGTACGATTCACCACTTGAGATAATACTGGTTCTGTCATTATCACATCATCTTCATCACTTTCTATTTGCACTGGTCTTTTATTGAATGATTTCGTCTTCCTTAGTGGGCAACATCTGGTTTCATACTCAGCAGGTTTAACTGCAGTTATGACAACAACATCTGGTTCTTCCTCTCCATCACTCAATTCCCACACTTCATCCTTGAAAGCACACCTGATGCTACTATGCTTACTGTCTTCCTCACCGTGGTACTCAAAGTACACATCATCCACTCTCCCAGGGCGAACACAATGAGCCATCTCGACACAGCCAGTTTCATCATAGAGAAACACCAACCCATCCACAAGATCTTTCCCTGGAATAAGAAAATATAATTTTATCGTTTCCTTCGATGCCATGTGATCTTTAAAAAATCCTTTGACTTCCTGCAGCGAAAGTTTTTTCCTCCCTATCTCTGAAAGCGCATCATCTCCTCCAACGTAGTCCAGATTTGGCCCCACTTTGATGAACTCCCCTCCGAAATGAAATCTCACCAACAAAATTTCCCTAGGGTCCATGAATTAGCTGAAATAAAAGTACAATGCGATAGAATTTAGGAGATCATAGTTAAATTCAACACAAAAATCAGCAAAATCAGAAAAAAATCCACCCCTTTCCGTTACCAAAACCACTCCCAACAATAGTAGCGGCAAACCCTATCAGTACTTGCGCAACTACGTTGTGTAGAAGAGGAGGGGGGTCAAGAACGTAACATTTGTTTACCTCGAGTCATCGCGTCGTGTCGATCGTCGCAGCGGATCGCGAGGAACCGCCCAGCGTCTTTTCCGTTGCCAGAGAAGGTATCAGCGAATCAGGGGTCACGAAGTATATAACGTGAAGGCTGACCCATTAGTGGCCCAAAACCTGACCTACACCGTAATTTGTGCATATAAAATCGTTCACACGGGGTATATCACAAATGCGCGATCTCGGGCATAAAACCACAAGCTATCATCGCTCGTACCACTATGATGTGCTAGCGTCGGCGTACTTACTCAAACATCATCATTATATAATAGTATAATAAGTACTCCCTCCGTCCAAAAAAAGATGTCTCAAATTTGTCAAAATTTGGATGAATCTAGACACTATTTAGTATATAGATTCATCCAAAATTTGAAAAACTTAAGACATCTATTCTAGAACGGAGGGAGTAATAAAAATGGGTAAGGTACGGTTTTCATGCCCTAAAAGGTTTCCACACCATGCTCAGGTTTTCACACCTTCCACCTTTACTCATAGCACTTTTATAATGATGTATGGTAGCTTTCAGATTTATGCAAATAATGCGAACATTGCGTGGGCTATTGACCTATCTGAGTTGGCTAGAAACACCATCAACATGTGGTTGTATGAGTTTCTAGCCAACCAATAGAGGTCTATAGCCCATGCAATGTTTGCATGGGCCCACACCTGCCACAAGTGTCTCACATGTCTTGGCATAGCACTCTCATAATTAGATGTATCAACTAGGTAGGATCATGTTGGCCAAGTGGTGAGTCACACAACCAAAGGTTGATGAAGGAGTTTCTAGCCAACCCAGAGAGATCTATAGCTCATGCAATGTTGACATGGGATCACATTTGCCACAAAGTGTCTCATCATGTCTTGGCATAGCAGTGTTATACTTAGATCTATCAACTACGTAGGATCATGCTATCCAAGTGATGTCTCATGCAACCACAAGTTGATGAAGGTGTTTCTAGACAGCCTAGATAGGTATAGATCCCATGCAATATTGGCATGGGCCCACATCTACCACAAGTGTGTGTCATGGCTTGGCATAGCACTCTCATACTTAGATGTATCAACTGGGTGCGATCATGTTGGCCAACTGCTGAGCCACACAACCACAAGTTGATGGTATTGTTTCTAGTTAACCCAGAGAGGTCTATAGCCAATGAAATGTTGGCATGGGCCCACATTTGCCACAAAGTGTCTCATCATGTCTTGGCATATAAGTGTTATAGTAATATCTATAAACTGGGTAGGATCATGTTTGCCAACTACTGAGTCACACAACCACAAGTTAGTGAATGTGTTTCTAGACAGCTTAGATAGGTCTACATCCCATGCAATGTTGGTATGGGCCCACATCTGCCACAAGTGTGTGTCATGTCTTGGCATAGCATTCTCATTCTTAGATGTATCAACTGGGTGGGATCATGCTGGACAAGTGCCGATCCACACAACCACAAGTTGATGAAGGAGTTTCTAGCCAACCAAGAGATGTCTATAGCCCATGCAAACCACATTTGCCACAAAGTGCCTCATCATGTTTTGGCATAGCAGTGCTATACTTAGATCTATCAACTAGGTAGGATCTATCTAGCCCAGAGAGGTTTCTAGACCCCATGCAATGTTGGCATGGGCCCACATCTACCATAGTTGTGTGTGTCATGGCTTGGCATAGCAAAAGTATAGTTAGATCTAGCAAGTCGGTAGGATCATGTTGGTCAGGTGTGATGAATCATACAACAAGTTGGTGAAGGTATTTCTATCCAGCCCAGAGAGGTCTAGACCCCATGTAATGTTGGCATGGCCGCACATTTGCCACAAGTGTGTGTCATGGCCTGGCATAGCACTCTTATAGCTAGATCTATCAAGTGGGTGGGATCATGTTGGTCAGGTGTAGTGACTCACACAACCACTAAGTTGATGATGGTGTTTCTAGCCAACCCAGAGAGGTCTAGATCCCATGCAATGTTGGCATGGGCCCACATCTACCATAGTTGTGTGTGCCATGGCTTGGCATAGCAAATTTATAGCTAGATCTAGCAAGTAGGTAGGATCATGTTGGTCAGGTGTGATGACTCATACAACAAGTTGGGGAAGGTGTTTCTATCCAGCCCACAGAGGTCTAGAGACGCAATGCAATATTGGCATGGCCCCACATCTGCCACAAGCTAGTGTGTCATGGCTTGGCATAGCACTCTTATAGCTAGATCTATCAAGTGGGTGGGATAGATCATGTGGTTAGGTGTAGTGACTCACACAACCACTAAGTTGATGACTGCAGTTTCTAGCCAACCCAGAGAGGTCTAGATCACATGCAATGTTGGCATGGGCCTACATCTCCCACAGTTGTGTGTGTCATGGCTTGGCATAGCAAAATTATAGTTAGATCTATCAGGTGTGATGACTCAAACAACAACAAGTTGGTGAAGGTGTTTCTATAAGTGTTATAATAAGTTCTATCAACCGGGAAGGATCATGTTATCCAAGTGATGACTCATGCAACCACAAGTTCATGAAGGTGTTTATAGGCAAATAATTACCCACAACAACATTGCATGGTATATCAAATTAACCAATCTGAGTTGTCTAGAAACAACTGACCAACTTGTAGTAGTATGAGCCAACACTTGCTCAAACATGATCCCACATAGTTGTTAATTCTAATTAACTAAATAACTTCTATGATGCACACTTGTACCTCACATAGCCTCATCCCAACATTGCATGGGCTCTAGACTAATCTGAGTTGGCTAGAAACCCTTTCGCATTTTGCCTTTGTAATTGGTGTCTTATTTGCCATAAAAATGTAACATTTAGAATATTGAAATAATAAGGTAGACCATAATTTTTTATCTCCGTTGCGATTTTTAGAAAATAGTTGGATCAGACCAATCTATCTAATACTCCAAGAATTTTGGTGTGCATGAATAAACAACCATCTAAGAAATTCAGTGTGCATGAACACGAACCAAAACTGCATCTCACGAAGTAGCAGACACTCGTAAGGCATATATATATATACATATATATATATATATATATTAAACGAGGTTCCATCACAAACGGCAAAATAACACCAGTTTCTGCAACAAATAGTTTCAACGATAACAACTAAAATTTATAGGGGACCAAAGCATTGGTAGCACAATCAAATCTTGGCCTTAGGATCGGCGTCGAGGGGCACCGTATCAGTGTTGACATACTTGAGCTTCTTATGTATGTTCATGCTTTTGTTGTCCCTGGCCTCCTTGTCATCTCCCATGTTGTCATACTCCTGGATTTATTAAATACGAATAAGTGAGAAAATTAATTTACATGAAATATAAATTCAAGCTTTCAAAAATTATTATCGTCATGAATAAAATCATATATATGAATTTGAATTATAAGATAAAAGGGGCATGCATCTCATCTTGGCAATACATCGATTGGTATGTAACATGCATCCGAGAATTTTGAAAATATAAGATAAAGGGTATGCATCAAATATGAAATCATCATATTGGTACTAATCTACATTAAGAAAAGTGTGCATCTAATCAACTTGCATGCATCTGATATGGTTACTAGCAAGTGCATTACATAGGCTGGTCCTAGTGGGAGTATCATAGCTAGTATCATGCATGCCATGTTGGCAAAAATCTGATGTGGTACAACAATTAATGAAGAAAGAGATTGTGAGAGTATCATAGGTAGATACCGTATCATAGCACGTAAAACTAGAAAATCCTTATATAAATAATTCTTGTACACAATTTTGTATTGAGATTTTATAAATCATTAAATATAGTACTGGTATGATACCATGCATGATACTAGTAGCATGATACAATAAAGATACGCCTTCATGAAAACAAGTGCATTAACTTTGATTACAAATTCATGGTTACGACCTACAAAAATCAGTTGGTACTTAATCACATTGATTATAAAATTAGTATTCTATCATTATTAATAATTAAGTAATCTGATTAGGTATGAATAAAATTACTATCTCGCAGATCGAATCAATATACAATACAATGAAACCACCAACCCTATGCCTAGATATCAGGCGCCTGATGTCATCCTAATATTTCTGCTAAAATTTTGGTTGCAACCTAGTTGCAACTCATAATATTTGTACTAATTCTTAGTTGCAACCTAGTTGCAACTCATTAAATTCTCAGTTACACCCTAGTTGCAACTCATGTGTAACTTTAACTTTGCACGAATCACGAGGTAAATCGAACGGTGAAAGAGGCGACTGAGACCTAAGAAGTTCTCAGGCGCTCGAGAACTAGCAAAACCGAAAATAAAATATGGCTAAATCAACTTGGTGGCAGATCAAATCAATCTGCAGCGAGAGCAAAACATACGAACAGTAATCAACTAACACTCTAAAAGAGAAACAGCTTGTACTCGTCAGTGAACTTAACCTCGAACTCGTAGCGTTCTCTGGGACCTCGAAGGTGGGCGACGTTTGCATCCGGGTACACCTCGTAGTACTCCTCGACGTTTGCATCCGGGCCGTATTCCTCCTCCTTGAAATCGAAGATTTGCATGCGCTTCGCCTGCTTCTCGTCCCGATCTGCAGAGGGAGCCACGACATCGTCCTTCACCTGATCCTCATGGTCACCGACGACTGCAGCGTCGGAAGCCGGAGCAATTACGGCGGGGCCAGGAGAGTCCAGACTGCCCGGAGCAGCAGCGCCGACCCGTACAGCCACGACCGCCGCAGGGGCATCCTCTGATCCTCCACTTGGCTGCAGCCCCAGCTCATCACCACGGACTCGCTTCATGGCGTACGAAGCGAGGAGGGTGGTATCGTGGTGTGCAGTCCTGCGTCCTGAGGAATTAGGGTTTTATCTCGACGAATGTGAGCGTTGGGCCGGGCCAACCGCACGCCCTACCGCTGGGACCTGGTAGCACCTCAGGGCATCTCCACCGGGCCGACGCATCCTGTCCCAGCGAACTCGTCCACCGGGCCGACGCATCCTGTCCGTGCATCTCCACCGGGCCGACGCATCTCCCACCGTACAGCTCGTCCTACCCGTTGGTGCTGCTGGCCCACCCGTGAGCCACCGCGGTGTTGATTCAGATGCGCGCAGAGACACCGATTCAGACGCAACCGCTGACCGGCGGTAGCCTGCGCCATCAATGGCGACGAGACTGCACATTGACTGCCTAGACACTTCAATGCTGTATCCTCGGGCTCCGCGCCAGCATTCCGATGCCGGCCCTTTTTAACTGGCCTTCCACGACCATTTTCTCCCCAGAGAACCACATCCTCTCGTCCTTCTCCTTTTCGTTCTCCACTACCTGTAGCTAGCCATGGCCGGCGGCGCTGGATCAACGGGAGGGCGCGGCGGCCATGGACGTCGAGGGAGGCGTGGAGGACGCGGCCAAATCACCGCGCCACCACGCTCTCCCTCACCGCCGTCGTCGCCCGAAGATTTCGACCCCGGCGCCCAGTTCGCCGTGGCCATCCACCTCGGCATGCCACGTGACAGGCTGCTCTTGCCCCGCGGGTTCGTGTCACTGATCGAAGACGAGCCGCCCCCGCTCGCCATGCTACGGGCAAACGGCTTCAGGACAGGCAGGTACCCAGTCTACCTATAGTTCGACCACCTCAGCCAGATGTACCTCGGCAACGGCTGGGAGCGCTTCACCCGCTCGCACAAGATCGAAGCGGGCAACATCCTTGTCTTCAGATACGACGGCGAAGGAAAGTTCGGCGTCAGGGTCTTTGACCACACCATGTGCCGTCGCTGCTACCACTCCGACTCCTCCTCCGACTCCGATGAGTAGGCTAGGCTGTATGATGATGTTTCTTTTGGTTTACTAATGTTAGCACTATTGATGTTGAAACAGCCGTTGGGTGGTCGGGAGACTTCTTTTCTTCCTCTCTGAACCCTCCTGTTTCCCTCGTCCACCTCCAAGTCTTGGGCCGTCAGGCCCCTCCCCGCTCCTCTCCGGTGATGGCCGGCGTCGAGTCGGGTGAGGGTCCCTCCCTTGTACAGCAGTAGAGTAGGCTTTTCTAGTTTTCCCCTTGTGGAGTTTGCCACTATGGCATATGAGGGTAGGACGGTGATCTCCGGCAGCCAGATCCGCCGCGTCCTGTGCTTCTTCTGCTTCTCTAAGCTCCGTCGATGGCAGGCGGTGTGGGTGGCGAGCTGGAGAGGCCCTGTATTAATGCAGCCGTGATGCGGGCGCGGGAGTAGGAGTTGGGCGCCTGGACGCCGAGTCTTACTTTTTTCTTCAATTAAGTAGTTCGTTAATCTTGTTTTGAGTTCCAATTTGCTCCTAGCGATCTTGTTGTGTTGAATTATTGAGACAATGTGGTCTAAAATGTACACCATTTGGCTAGAAAAGTTAAGCAAAATATTGGTAAAATATAGTGTATTCAAAAAATATTAAAGAATTGTTTCTAAAAATTAGTTGAATTGTTAATCTAAAATAAAAAATATTGGAAAATTTTGAATTCACTTTGTTTGCGTAATTCTAGAATCTTCTATGATGTATTCGAGTTTTAACTAGCTAATATCGTTGGCTTAACTAAATATAGACTCAATGCTTCTTGGATTTAATTACTTTTTTGTGCTTAACCAATTTTAATACAACATAATGATGATATGTCACACTCAGTAGTTTGTCAATGTCTCAAGCGCACAACTAAATATAGTAAAACAAAAGCACATGAAACGCAACTGGGCCTGCCGTTTAGGGCAGATGCGCGTCAGCCATTTAACAGGCCGGACCAACAGTGGTCCAGCCATGCGTGTCGGGTTTTGCCAAATACCTAGTCTCCGTTCCTCCCCGAACAAACTATCCATCTTTGTGACATGGCACCGCACAGCGCCGTCATCGTTCTACTCCATCCGTGCCTCCATAGAAAGATACCTGCTCTCTCGCGGTAGATTTACCCGCCACACTCGTCGTCAACAAGGATGGCTAGCACCAAAGAGGTACCATACATGTTTGGTATCTTCCTACCACAAAATTTCTCCTGATTAGTATTACTGATCAGATCTATATTCTATCGTAGTGTCCCACTTGTTTTGACACAAATGGTTTGTGCGGCCATGGGGATATCTACATGACCAACTTTGATTTGACGTTTCAAGATGGATTTGTGGACACTACAGTATTCAGCTACCAACGAGTATATCATGTTTTTTATTTCTTTCTTATTATGTCGTTAATGCATATGTCGGCCACCGCCGTGAACACCAGCGCGCCGGCAGCAACGCTAATGCATATGTCGTTGACACACCTACACGATTGCATGCCGGAGCACCGGCAAGCCTGGACGTGATGGCAACCCCGGAGAAAATCACGATGCAGCTTTCCTAGTTTGTGGCAGCGCGTCCTCCTCAAGCAACGCCATGTTCCTGGCGTCAGCGTTAGCTCTGTGTCCGGCGGCGGCGCGTTCGATGACGGTGGCGCTGGTGCATAACTCGTCTTCCTCCCGATGTTCCTCGTCAGCGTGAGCTCTTCGTCCAGCGATGTCTTCGCGTCGGTCTTGCCTGGCCAGCTCGCCATGTACGTCTTCCTATGAAGTCTCCAGCCAAGGGTCGTCTGGCAAACCTGAAGATAAACTTCGGTGTAGTCTCTGCTGGCTTTGTGGAAACCATTTTTACTTATTCCCATTTTGGGGGCCGAATACAAACAGAGTTTTAGTCTGTTACACAGTTACACGAGGATAAGGGAAACGAGTTCTCTCAAACGACGTATCCAAACAAGGCCTACTTTTTAGAAGCATACATAGACACGATTGCCTGATTGCACAATTGGAGGCCGAACGACATACAGACTAGCCTAAACCCTAAACCCCACAGGCCCCACCCACCCACCACGCACACACCCCACGTTGTACGTGCGCACAAAGAGGCACATCTTATCAGACAGATTTTCTTGTTCGATCGCCTCGACTCCGCCCACCTCGACTCCGCCCATCGCTGCCAACGACGAGATTTGAATTCTTTTCTTCCTGCCCTACGTGAGAGCTACATCGAGGACACACCGTTTCTTTTTGAGGAGCTGAATAATCGCAGCACACGCACTACCGTTGCAGGTATTTTTGTATGCACTGTGGATTTATCATACAGTATTACTAGTTCTAAGTTCAGCAGAACTTCGATTAGAGCTCGGTCCATATGTTATCCCAGCATTGCATTAGGCTCTAGACCCATATGAGTTGACTAGAAACACCATCATCAAGTTTGTCGTGGCTTGACATAACACTCTTATAGCTAGATCTATCAAGTGGGAGGGATCATGTGGTCAAGTGTAGTGACTCAAACAACCACTAAGTTGATGATGGTGTTTATAGCCAGCCCAGAGAGGTCTAGACCCCATGCAATGTTAGCATGGCCCCACATCTACCACAAGTGTGTCATGGCTTGGCATAGCACTTTGACAGCTAGATCTATCAAGTGGGTGGGATCATGTTGGCCAGGTGTAGTGACTCACACAACCACTAAGTTGATGATGGTGTTTATAGCCAACCTAGAGAGGTATAGATCCCATGCAATGTTGGCATGGGCCCACATCTACCACAGTTGTGTGTGTCATGGCTTGGCATAGCAAAAGTATAGTTAGATCTATCAAGTAGGTAGGATCATGTTGGTCAGGTGGGATGACTCATACAACAACAAGTTGGTGAAGGTGTTCCTATCCATCCCATAGAGGTCTAGACCCCATGCAATGTTGGCATGGCCCCACATCTGCCACAAGTTTGTGTCATGGCTTGGCATAGCACTCTTATAGCTAGATCTATCAAGTGGGTGGGATCATGTTGGTCAGGTGTAGTGACTCACACAACCACTAAGTTGATGATGGTGTTTCACTGCCCAGAGAGGTCTAGACCCATGCAATGTTAGCATGGCCCCACATCTACCACGAGTGTGTGTCACGACTTGGCATAGCACTCTTATAGCTAGATCTATCAAGCGGGTGGGATCATGTTGGTCAGGTGCAGTGACTCGCACAACCACTAAGTTGATGATAGTGTTTCTAGACAACCTAGAGAGGTTTAGATTCCATGCATTGTTGGCATGGGCCCACATCTACCACAGTTGTGTGTGTCATGGCTTGGCATAGCAAAATTATAGCTAGATATAGCAAGTAGGTAGGATCATGTTGGCCACACAACCACGAGTTGGTGAAGGTGTTTCTAGCCACCCTAGAGAGGTATAAAGCCCATGCAAAAATTCAAAATTTGACCGGGCCACCTAAAATTCAAAAGAAACATCAAAATTATGTGAAACGTTGGACACATTTGACCGGGCACAATTGGCCCAAGACAGGCTGACCGGCATACGGGCTGGCCAAAACCCATGCATTATACTCAGACGTTATTTTAATCCATGGACCTAAACCCCACAGGCCCCACCAACCCACCACGCACACACCCCACAATGTACGTGCGCACAAAGAGGCACATCTTATCGTAGGAATTTTCTTGTTCGATCGCCTCGACTCCGCCCATCGCCACCAACAACGAGATTTGAATTCTTTTCTTCCTGCTCTACGTGAGAGCAACATCGAGGACACATCGTTTCTTTTTGAGGAGCTTAATAATCGCAGCACACGAACTACCATTATAGGTATTTTTGTACGCACTGTGGATTTATCATACAGTATTACTAGTTCTAAGTTCAGCAGAACTTCGATTAGAGCTCGGTCCATATGGATCCGTTTGTTTAGTCGTTAGATTTTCCGTCCAAGGGTAGTCGCCATTATGTCGAAGAATTGTTAGTGGATCTTCGCTAGGAATCCCGCTCTCAATTTATCTGTAGTTAGGCGCGTCCAGAGATCGATTTACCTGACATGGTGTAGTATAACGTACTCTTAGTGTTATCCATCTTATAGTCTATGTGTGTTATGAATAGTATTATTTCTTCGGATGCCAACAAAACACCTAAATAAATATAGTTATTTTTCAACAGAATGGACGAAATCGGAGAAATGTGTTGTGCTGTTGAGAAGTGGTGTCATTTCGTGAAAAGTATGACACCGGCACAACGTGCCAAAATTGGAGAAACCGACTTGCAGTGCATGCTTGAGATCCCCCAGTGAAGTCAAGATGTCTGGTGATCAAATTTATGACACAAAAATTTGATCCAAAGACAGAAAAATTTAATGTACGCAAGAATGATGGTGAAATATCCCTTACGGGAGTGGACGTTGAGTGCATCTATGGTTTAAAAAATCATGGATTGAATATATCGGACATTCTTTATGAGAAAGCTGATGATGCAAATAACCGTATACCTGATAGCTTTGTAAGCAAAAAGACAGGTAATCTTGTAATTGATGACCTAATCGTCGACGTTATGAAGGATATAGTTGCGGATGACGACTTTATCCACAAGGTGGTTCTGGTTCTGATTGGGACAGTCCTTACCCCACAGAACCAGAAGATCGTCCCAAATATGCACTGGTAGAAGATGTGGGTCGCATTAAAAAGCTGAATTTCAATGAGTATGTACGGACATATCTCATTGCTATCCTAAAATAAGTAGGCAACGCATATGGAGTGAAGAAATGGCCGATAGGCAGCACCATCTTGTTACAGGTAAATTCCATTCTCAACTTACATACTTCCTCCAATTCAAACTAATTGACTTGGTTTTGTCTAGATTCGGATATATATCACTAAAACATGTCTAGATACATCCAAATCTAGACAAATCTGAGTTAAATAATTTGAATCGGAGGGAGTATATAATTATCTACAATACATTTTTCTTTGTTTTAATCTAATTTTGTTGTGATATTTGAAGTATCTGTACTATGAGAAGATACTCCCAGATGGCGCCGAGTATACGTCCAGAAGGCCATTGATGAGGAACTAGACGGAAGATGCGGCTTCGGTGAGAGACGCCTTAGAATTGAAGGGCCGTGCTTTGGGGAAGGTACGTAAATACAAGTGATATCGTGGCTTATTTTTCGTTCTGCTAACGGTTCTAGGTTGTCAATATTAATTGGTTTATATACACATATCTTGAAGATTGACGATGACATAACTCAAAAGCATCGAGAAGAGGTTCTCGATACACCCGAAATTGCATCTGGTAAGAAATGTAGTAGAGGGCCCTACAGGAAGAAGGAAGGAGGTTCTACATCTAGCAGGGCTAAAAAATGAGAGAAGTCATGTTGGAATAGATGACGAACAAACTAACAGAGCATATTGATAGAACAATTGAAGAAACCTTTGATAGAAAGATGGAGGTCTTCACAGAAGCTTGTGCTAAGGTGATACACCCTATGTGTCATCTGCTCTGAGTTAAACAAATGCTTTTTTTTAACATGACATGCTGATTCATTTATTTTAAATCTTGCAGAAACTTCTTGTTATGATGAACACGACAGGAGTCGCGTACAGACCTTCTAAAGAAAAAATGTCTGATAATGACAATGAAGAGGAGGAGATAGATAAGGAGGTAGAGAATGGTGTAGGAATCGCCTCTACTAACACCAAATATACGCTAAAAGATTTCATGGAACGTCCAGACACCTCAGAAAGTAACTCCTTTAACATTGCACATGACTCTAATTTAAAGAAGGATTCAAATAGTAAGGAGAAAGAGGTTGAAGGTGACATATTCATGTCACTCACGGACAAGAAGGAAAGGAATTCTACTGATGCTTGCCACACCACACCATCGAAACTCGGGAGTACCCAAGCGTCACCAATACTAATTGATGGTAGGGGTCCTTCACCGACACGACCGGACCCAGAGCCGATTCCATTAGAAGCATTCACAGCTGCATTGAAAAAGGGGCGGGGAGGAAAAAAAAGGTGAGGTAGGAGACACTCTATCGAATGGATCATCTGACTCGATTAAAAGCCTATATACCGTTGGCGAGAAGCGCAAGCTCAGGTCGGCGGACAAAAAGGGTAAAAAACCAAAAAATGATGTTAGAAAAGATAGTGCAACATCATTGAATTGCATAGTTGTGCATAAAACAGTTACATGCACGTATTAAATATTTGTTTCTGTGTATGCAGGTCTTTTCAAAGACCTAGAAGTCCTGGAAGGTTTGACACCGGCAACAAATAGATGCTGCAGTGTTGTACGTTGAAACAGCAAGAAATAATAAAGATTTAAGTGTCTACGTGTCTATGATAACAAGGCCGACACTCAGGTCCCTGCCAACCATATTATTGAGATCCTTGATAAAGTATGGCTGGGTGGCAATTTAAGTCCAAGTACCACAGTTTTGTTATTTTATGCAACTAAGAAGGATCGTTTGTTAAATTTTTCTGTAGGTTATAGGTGCTTACATGGCAGAATTGTCTCTTCGACTGGGAATGACCGAAAATTGTGCCCTACGTATAGGGCAAATGATCTAATACGTACTCCACCAAGAAGAAAAACTAGATCCCAGCATAAGAAAGAGGCCTTGGAAAAAATTCAGAAATGGCTAATGATATATCAGGATACTTTTAAAGATGCATGGAAGAATACTTCCGTGCTGATAAGGTAAGTACTGTTTGTACAACAAAAATGCAGAGTATAAACCAGATTAGGTAATGTGATAACACTTGTCTATTTTTGGTAGGCATATTTCGCGTTGAATATAAACGATTGCCACTGGTGCTGTGTCGTCCTGAATAGACCAAAGAAGATATTTCAAGTGCTCGACTCGCTGTTTGAATTTAAAAGGGTTCAGAAAAATGTTGAAGCTCTGGTATGTTTTCTCTCTATACATTTAGCGATGATATGGTTACTCCAAGCATTAAACTAAACTTTTTTGTTTCATAGAGAGAGCAAATTTCAAAAGACATAGAAGTGGCTAACAAATTTACGAATTGTAAGTTTGATGATGTTTCCAATTGGGAGATCGTAAGCTGCGAAACAGCACGGCAAAATGATGCGTGAGTTTCTGGTTGAACTAATGTCATTTCTTTTGATATGTTAGTACTGTTATTCAAATTTAGATTCGTTATGATCAGAAACTCGTATGGAATATTCGTGCTACGCTGTATGGAGCACTTTGACGGAGATAAATTCACAGATGTAGTCTCGCAGGTATTCAAAATTTCTATTTGGCATTTGCATATTTATATACACTATCATGTGACCTTATTAACCCTGCTAATATTGTGTTACAGGAAAGGATAAATGATTCTAGGAGACATACTGTTGCATAAATTATTCTGTCAAAGACAAACAAACTCGAAAAAGGTAAAAAGCAGGGTTCTTGAAATCACGGAGCTGCTGGCAGATTCTTGAAAACTCAAGAAACAAAATTTCGTACTACCGATTCCCTGGCGAATGTTGGTATACCATTAAACAATTTACGCAAAGTTGGGTTGTTTGATTGCTAAACAGTTCGCGCATGGCGCTGTGTTTTTGTCAGAAGAATGTTTCATGACCGTGGTGTTGTCGTTTTTCTTAATTTACGATTGTAATGTAAAGTTTGGGTTAGTTGTTTATGTTCGCCAATTTGTGGATTTGATGAGCAATGTTTATAGGCCTAGTTGTAGTGCGTATGCTTAAAATACAACGCTCGTAAAAATAGTAACGGACCAGACATATAAATGAATGGGAATTACATTATACAGTTTCAAAATATAAGAGTTTTTAGCTTTGTGAAGCAAATGTATCTAGACTTGTTTTAGGATGTAGGTTCACTCAACTTTGGGGTGAATCTAGATTCATTTTCTTCAGAAACCTGAAACATCTTATATTTTGTAGTGTAAGTGCAAACCAAACTTTGTTAGCATGTACAGTGTTTGATGCGTATGCCGCGCTCATCTGGCATCCCGTCCTGATGCAGCCACCGGCCCTAAACATCGCGAGACCCACCACATATTCACCTCATCATTACCTTTAGAAAGGGGGGGAACAGGAACCCGATCCACCATTGCCTTCTATTTCTTTCTCTTTCTTCTTCGGGTGCCTTTCTTCAATCCCGCAACGCCAGCGATAGATGCTGAACTCCAATACAACCTCCGGACCCTCATGGCCGCGATATGGGGCAGTGCAGATGACGAGGTGCCCTGACTGCCCACGCATCGCGCCACTGAAATGATTGGTCACTAAAAACGAGGATAATGGAAACTGTGGGCGCAAATTTGTGAAATGTGAGAGCAAGCCAGAGGAGGGGAAGGTTAGATCTGAGTTCTTCAAGTCAATTTGTTGGTTTCTTTTGCCAATTTTTGTTCTTCCTCGGATTTGGGATTTGAATCAAGGTTCATCTACCCATTTGATTTCAGGATCTGAAGAATTGTAGGCATTTTGAGTGGATGGATGAGTACATTGAGAGGATTAAACTAGAGGGCGCAGTTGATCGGAAGGGGCGCATCGATTGAGCTCAATTACCCTCATAAGGTCGAGAACTTGGGCTCTAAAATCGTTGCTACGACGGGTGATGCAGAAGTTAAGGGAGAACTGAAGAAACTCAACAAGCAGTTAAGGCAGATTATCGATCTGAACAAGCAGGCGAACATGATGAATGTTGTATTTTATTTTTGTGCAGTGGCTCTTGGGTTGGTCTATCTGCTGATCATTAAGCAGTAGACACTGTAATGCGTGTATCAGTTAGCTTCCTCATGCTTTGCACGCCCTGAATAAAAAGCATCACGAATTTGCCCAAGGTTTCTCCGTTTGCTTCTCTTTATGCACATGTTCATGTAACAAAATACTCCCTCTGTCACAAAATAGATGTCTTAGATTTTTCAAAATTTGGATGAGTCTATATACTAAATAGTGTCTAGATTCATTCAATTTTTGACATATTTGAGACATCTATTTTGAGACAGAGGGAGTAGATAAAAATATTTTGTACGCCGGTTCTTGCTTTTCATACATGGCTTGGCAATATCACTCTTATACTTAGATGTATCAACTGGGTGGGATCATGTTGGCCAAGTGTTGAGTCACAAAACCACAAATTGATTATGGTGTTTCTAGCCAACCGAGAGAGGTCATCATAATTTCTTGGCATATAGTGTTATACTAAGATCTATTAACTAGGTAGGTATTTCTCAAAAAAAATTAACTAGGTAGGATTATGTTGGCCAAGTGTTGACTCATTTACAACAACAAGTTGAAAGGAGTTTCTGGCCAGCCCATGAAATGTTGGCATCCGCGCCCACATTTGGCGCAAAGTGTCTCATCATGTCTAGGCATAGCAGTCTTATACTTAGATCTATACAGTAGGTAGGACCATGTTGGCCAAGTGTTGACTCATACGCTACAAGTGTGTGTCATAGCACTCTTATTCCAATAATACAACCGGCTTGCTGTCTATAAGGTTTTTTATAGTCAGCTTATAGTCAAGTAGTACAATAGTTATATTTAAAGATCTACTACTTTATACATATATGACCCACTCACATACTCACAAAGTGCCTAAAAGCACGTGCAAGAGCTGGCTATTGCATAAGAGCAATTCCAATAGTACAGCCGGCAAGCCGGCTATAAGGTCACATGTAGTCAGCTTATAGTCAAGTAGTACAATAATTACCTTTAAAGATTTAATATTTTATATGTCAATGTCCCACTCACATACTCACATAGTGTCTAGGAGCACGCGCAAGAGCTGGCTATTGCATGAGAGACCATCTCTTTTCTCTCAACTTTTCTCTCCCATCCAACTAAGCAAAACAATACTAGTTTAAGCCTTATAGCCAGCTGACTAGGACTTATTGTACTTGCTCTAAGAGCCCATCTCTCTTCTCTCACCTCTTCTCTCTCATCCAACTAAGCAAAACAATACTAGTTTAACTCTTATAGTCAGCTGACTAAAATTTATTGTACTTTCTCTTAGATATCAACTCGTTAGGATCACGTTGGCCAAGTGTTGAGTCACACAACCACAAGTTGATGAAGGAGTCTCTAGCCAACCCAAAGAAGCCTATAGCATTGAAGTGAATCTACGTGATGAACTGACCCCACCTGTGGGCCGGTCCTGAGATTTCAGGCCCCGGGGTGAAACTAAAATTTTGGGCCTCCTTCCTAATTTTTTTTTATATACAAGAATGAAATGATGAAGAATAAATACTTCAAGTATACCCATTTGAAATATTCATATAAAAATGAAAATGTTTACATATTACCTTCAAAAATTCTCCGTGTATTCCTAGAAGCGAAGTCTGTGATAATAAAATCAATATCAATCTCGTCCAATAACTTCTCGATGCCGGATCATAAATAACCACACTAATTGGTTCATCATCAACACTAGCAAATTTTGTAGGAGATGAATCAAATGCGATATCATGATTACTTAAATTGTTATTATCCGCGTTGATGTCATCGTTCTCCTCTGTACCGATATCATCCTCTAGATCAATATTACTATGTTACTCATCAAGAACTACTACCTCCCTTTCGGTTTACAAGTCTTGCGCGTACTTCTATGTCGCCAAATTGAGCAACTTAGTATCAGGTATATATTATAAAATGTATATCATCGAAAAATTTAGACTTTATATTTTACTTTTCTTAGCACCTGAATAAGGTGCCATAACCAATTAACTACACTAAAAATATCAAGAAGAACAACTATTAGAACAAAAATTAGGAGCAACGTTAGACTGTAGAAGACTGGGATCATAAATTCAGAATTCGAACCTATAGACGTTGAATGGCCAAAGCGAGGCGAGAGATAGGTCACAGACAGAGGCAGAGGGCGAGGGGGCAATAGGCGACGATCGGCCGATAGGTGGCGGCTTGCTGCTTTCCCCGTGCGGACCTTCCTACGATCGACAGCGCAGTGTTGAGTCGAGGTTAAGGCAGGAACCGGGGTGCAGCGTGCCTTCATACGATACAATCAAAGAGGATAGCTGATCTAATCGCAGGTTAGGTACGTGATGCCGTGATGGACTCCAAATTTGAAACGTATGTGTATGTCCAGCAAAGTAGAGCGCTCAATCTAGCCCAATAGAAAACTCAAGATTGCTATTTTTTTATCTTTTCTAAGATCTATTATAGCCTATATATGCAACACATATCTGGGGAGGGTCCCCCAAAATTTTGGGCCCGGGGCGGCTGCCCCTCCGGTCCCCCCCCAAGGGCCGGCCCTGCACCTGTCAGCGCGGTTAGCCGATGTCCTTATACATTACAAGAAAATAAAATCGCCAGTTCCTCGACCGCATAGTGGCAGTTCCTGCCGTCTCCCCGCCTCCTTGTTCCGGCGTAGTGCTTCCCTCTTCGACTCCTCATATCCTTGTTCTTCTTCTCGTCATCTCCTGGTCTTCTTTATTCCTCGATAGGAAGGCATGGCGAGCAGCCGACTGAAGGTGAACTGGTCCGATCTCCTGGCCGACGGACCACTTGCCAAGATTGGCGAATAATTCCTGGAGAACGAGGAGTACGTCGATGCCTATGCTACTTGTCGGAGAGTCTGCGGCGATTGGTGCCACGCGTTAAAAGAACCCGAGTTCCATCTCAACAACTAGATCCTGGTATATCACACACTTCCAGACGTCGGCGACTTCACGTTCCTCAACCTCGCCACAGGTCGTTGCTTCACGACGAATCTAATGGAAGTTCAGCGCAGGTTCACAATTCATCCGATCAACATTCATTTGTTATTATGATACAAAGTTATTCTTAAACATGCATGTTTAATTATGTAGGTTCTTAAACATGCATGTTCTTGAACATTCTTAAGCAAAGTTTAATTGTATAGGTTCACTCATTTAGGATATATATATATCTAGTATATTTTGAAATATCTAGAAGCTCTGTCTTATATTAGTGAACAAAGAGAGTATTTTCCATTGTACATATATCTTAGGGCTAACTGTTCTCTTCATCAAAAGGTTCTACTTCATCGGTGTTTATCGTGGCGTCGTCGTTATTGCTCAGAGGGAAGAGCCGCACAAGATTCTCCTTCTGAACACACTCACCCGTAAGTTCAACACTGAGTTTCAGGCGCAGATACCATCAAATCTTGTGGCATCTGTAGCCGTCACGAAGTCCCCCATGATGGTGTTTGTTTCCACACATTATGAGAATTCCATTGCTTGGGCCGATGAGGCCACCCCGACAGGGGATTTCAATGGAGTATTTGGAGAAGGAATTTATCCGTCGTCCGACGTGCGATGCATGACCCCGTTCCGTGGTAAAGTGTATGCAGTACAGGATGGTGGAGACATCGTGTCGACCAACATCCAGGTGGAGCAGCGCGCGAGCACAGTCAAGATGGCCAGAATAATTTCAGGTCCAGTCTTTGAAGAGATACACAGAGTCTACAAGTTCTACCTTGTGGAGTCAGAAGGTGATCTGCTTCTTGTGTTGGGTGGGGTTTTCGCCGAAGGTCAACCGGTTCTTTACCGGGTGGACACGGAGAAACGCTGTCTCGAGGCTGTAGGTGACATTGGCAGTCGTGCCTTCTTCGTTCATTTTAACCGGTCGATCTCCGTCGACACTAGAGTGCACCCTAGTACAGTCCTAGCCGGTTGCATCTACTACGTGGATCTTTCTTATATCAGAGCGTACAATCATGATCTTAAGGCCTGGAATGGGGTAACAAGACTTGTAGATGGCTTTGGTCAACATGATCTGGAACGTTCACCGAGGCCTTACCGTCTCGACAAGATACTGGCAGCACATTGCAGACGGGGGTAGTTCAATGAATTTCTCCTACAGGAAACGGAGCGGACGCCGATGAGATATATAGGGCTGAATAGCCTAGGTTATTTGCTCAATCGCTAGCGTGTTCAGATCTTTTCGAAGTAAAATATTGCAATGTATTTATTTTTAGTACTTTCAGAATTTAGTGTGGTAGCTTTCAGAATTCTGTGTGGCGGCTTTCATAATTATGTGTAAGTACTATCTTTCAGCTTTACTCATATAACTCAAGTTGTGATTACTGATTCAGAGTCTCACCTGTCGTGGTTTTTTCCTTAGTTTGAAAGAAGCACCAGAAATTAAAAAAATCAAGAAATAGTGGAACTAAGTTGATGATGGTGTTTCTAGCCATGATGTTCGTAAATTTGACCTAGCCATGATGCTTGTGGCAATTATGGACCCACAACAACATTGCATGGGATCTAAAATTAACCAATCTGAGTTGTCTAGAAACAACTGACCAACTTGTAGAAGTATGAGCCAACACTTGCTTAAACATGATCCCACCTAGTTATACTTAAATCTATCAAGTAGGTAGGATCATATTGCTCAAACAAAAGAAAGAAACGAATCCCTCTCAAATTTGGCTAAAGTTTATGTTTTTTTGATGTTTTATACGAAAGGAACTTGCACCTTTTATGGTTAAAAAATATATATGACAACTAATTTTTGTTTTGTGTACAACATTACCTCCATTTGAAGAAACAAGAAGCATAATTAAGTCAATCGACAAAAATACATTTTCATATAAATTTGAGCTTAAATAACCTCATTTTCCTAGTAGAGTATTTATTCATGGGAAAACACTCTTTTTTTAAATTGTTATTCTTGTGTTAAATAAAATGAGTTGTCTCAATCATTGCATCAACTAGCTAAGTTAGTTTGCATGAACTATAACCACATAGATAAAAATAATAATATAGTAGCATTACATAAACCCATCCACCGATGGGCACACGATACAAAAGCACACAACTTATATAATAAAAACTAACTTACAACTAGAAAAACAGAAAAACAACGAGGCATCTTCCCGGGCACCACATCTTCCCTCCTTGCGGGGTAGGGGCTCGCCCCTCACTCGTCGTCGTCCTCCAGCATGCGGTAGGGGAGGGTGTGCATGTTACCCGGGGAGGGGAAGATGACATGAAAGTCGGTGAAGATGTTGTAGGTTGTGAATGCGATGAATTCGCATCCACACCAGAAAACCTGCCTGAGGAGCATGAACGCGTCTAATGGGTTGGTGAAGTGCACGTACAGGCCAATCTCCAAGTCGGTGTTGCCGTCGTAGTACCTCTCCAGCCTGAACATGCGTAGCGAGCCCCTAGGGAGGTGGCGGTAGCCGGCAGAGAGGAAGAAATGCGCTAGTTCCGTCGGCCCCCTCCACCTCGAGATCGCCCACACACGCAGTTCATTCTCGACGATGACATCGCCGCACTGCCGCTCGGGCGTGGTGGGTGGGCGACGGAAGGTGGGGCCGTTGAATTGCATGGTTGCGGCTAGCGGGTGATGGCTAAAGAAGATGCGGTGGCGGGCTAGCGGCTGAAGAGAGAGGAGGGTGAGAGAGGTGTGCGGAGATTGGGAAGAAATGGTGCCATTATATAGGCCGGGCGGCCGTTGCAAACCATAGTGTGAAGAGAGAGGAGGGTGAGAGGTGTGCGGTGGCGTTTGGTCTCCGCCGAGCAGTCAAAGCCGTCGCAGAGCATTCAAAGCGCTGGGACGGGTTATCCAAGCGGCGCGTGCATCGGTGTGCATCGACGGGTTATCCAAGCGGCGGTCCACGGTAAGGCTGCATCAGCGCGTGCCCTGCATGCTGCGACGCTGCGCGCAATAGCCATGCTGGGACGCTACGCGCAATAGCCAGGCTGCAACGCTCATGGGTTCAATAGCCAGGCTACGACGGGCACGCTGCATGGCGCATGCATGGCAAAGGCGCTGGAAAAGAGGGCAGCAACGAGCGGCGGGCATAGAGGCGTGGCTGCCACGATCAGAGGCATAAACAGACCCGTTGGACGATGCGTGGACGGCCCAGCAGAACCAGACGCGACTCGCTGGAAGAAAAAACGCCAGCCAATCACGTCGAAGAAACTGGGATCTCGCGGATCGCTCATGATTCCTCCTAGAAGACCATATCGCACGGCGGGAGTTTAGCGCACAGCGTCAGATGAATGGTCGAGGTTGGTCGTTAGGGTTAGCTACCGTCACACAGAATCCTTCTAGAAGAACAGATCGAACGGACCGGGTAGCGCGCTAGGGTTAGATCGACGCTCCAGGTTGGTCGTCAGGGTTAGCCTGGTCAACGAATGGGGTTTTGAGGGGTTTTGAGCTTAGTCAACGGGGTTTTGACAACTTTGACCGTGCATAACTAATTCCCAAAAAAACGAAAAAATACAAAAATTCAAAAAATAGTGAGATTTCGTACTAATACTGTATAGGTAGAATAGACATTTATTTGGATGATTTGGACAAGGTCGAAAAATAAGATGCTTAGCAAT
Source organism: Avena sativa (assembly GCA_916181665.1). Taxonomy (NCBI): domain Eukaryota; kingdom Viridiplantae; phylum Streptophyta; class Magnoliopsida; order Poales; family Poaceae; genus Avena; species Avena sativa. The sequence goes on from OV702282.1 coordinate 164,049,293, forward strand.
GGGGTCATTTTCCCTTGCTTTGGAGGCCATTTCTAGCACATTTTCGGTGGCAATAAGATGTACTTCACAAAAGGACTAGGATTGATGAAATAACATGCATAATAGTACATAAAGCATTAAAACATCATAGAATAAACCAATAATCTCTAAAAAATATTGAATGTTCGTCCAAATTAGAAGGTCAATTCAAATTCAAATTTGAATTCCGGTTCAAATTCAAATTCACATCACATAAGTTTTCACATCAAAGTACACAAACCAATACAACAATCAAGATTACATAAATGAAATATAGGTTTTCACATCAGGGTACAACAAACATAATGTTTCAATGGTTCCCACTCTATTTTGCTTGCCTCTTGCCGCTCGATCTCTTGTTATTTTTTTCACTTCTTGGTTCAACATGACATAATTAGTTGATGCTCCTGGTTTTCTTACCAGGACCAGTTGGCCCCCACAACTTTTGCAGCAAAACCTCCTGAACTGATTTTGGTGGCAATTCAACGGCCAAATCAGCGATGTCGTCCAGCACAACCTCTAGAACATGTTTAGGTGGCACCTCAATACACTCTTTTGTTGCCTCTTCGGTTTGAAAATTATCCAGAACAGGTGCCAGCTTAATAGATTGCAGCACAATATGATCAACGGCATCATCTGCTTCCATTGCAACATCCACAACAGGTGGCAACTCAATAGCCTCATTTTGCCTTGTTTGATCATTAGTAAACATGATCTGCACATTTCTCTTTTTTCTAAATCCACCAAGTCTTGCCTTTTTGGTTGGCCAGCATTTTTCAACAACAAGGGGCTGAACTGGAAATTTTCTCCTGAAAAACATAACAGGTCATTTTGCAACAAAACAAAGTGAAGAAACAACAGTAACAGTAACAAAAAAAATATTGCATACTTCTTTGGCTTTTCAGGAGTGTAACGGCATTTGGAAGACCCAGTTCGGTGCCAAAGTTCCTGGCAAAGCTTGCATCTGTTTTCATTACCTTTTTGAGGACTTTTTGGCTTATCATCCTTTTTCCCTTTCTTACTACTCCCACCTTTCTCAAACCATGCCTTGAATATACTTTGCTTAGGCCGGCCAGCTTTTCTTTTGGTCAGTGGAGGACACATAGAAAATTCAAATTCTACTTCAAGCCATTGAGACTGGTCTGTAAGTGCTGGAATTGGAGTTGCATATGCATCTCTAAATTTTTCTACTGAATAATATTCATGAAAATATAGGTGCATATATAACTTTGGTTTGGAGGCCAAGAAGACTAGGGAATGCTCACATGGCTTTCCAGTGTGTTGCCACTCCAGGCAAGTGCATTCATGCACTTCAGTGTCAACAACATGTATCCTTCCAGTTTTGGTGTCTCTAACTTCAGCACCCCACAAAGAAGATTTCTCAACTTTCAAATGTGCAAGATTTCTACTCCTGTTGACAACATGTTGTACCACTGCTGGAAGCTTGTCCCCTTGCAGGACATCACCAATTCTTCTTCTCAATTCCCACAAGCGCATGATCATGATCCTGATTTGGTCAACCATGTCATGTATAGGCAAGTCCTTTAAATCCTTCACCTTTTTGTTAAAACTCTCTGCCAAGTTGTTGTTGATATGATCACATTTGATGGCAGTATTAAATCCTGACCGATACCATAAGAGAGAGTGATAGGTTTGCAGCCATGTACCAAATTCATTCTCAGTACATGCTGCCATTATCTTACCAAGATGATATGAATGTGTCTGGTTAGTGTAAGATCTAGCTGCAGGCCACATGCGCCCAAATTCTTCTCCTCTGAACTTTTTGATCAAATTCATCCACATATGTCCAAAGCACTCTCTTTGATCAGAATGGGGAAATGCAGTCTTTACTGCATTTTCTAGGCCTTTGCATGCATCTGTATGAATTGCCAAAGGTGAGACTGGCCCTAAGCATCTTTTCAACTGCATCATAAACCATGTCCATGAGGCCTCAATCTCTGATTGAAACAGCCCAATGGCAACGGGGAACATCCAATTATGTCCATCCAGAGCATTGCATGCTGCTAGCTGACCATTCCACTTTCTAGTTAAAAATGAAGAGTCTATGCTTAAATATGGACGACATCCTGCTTTGAAGCCATCGATGCAAGGCTTTAAAGCCATAAAAAACTTAGAGAAGAACACCTTGCCATCATCACTGACCTCAGTATCTATCTCCACAACACTGCCAGGTGACCTTTTCTCAACCTCTGCTTTGAAGTTATACAACATCCTAAAAGTATTTGCCCAATCACCATACAATTCTTTCATTTCCCTTTGTTTTACCTTCCACATAGTGCTATAATTCACCTTAATTGGGTAGTCCTTTTCCAAGTCTTTTTTTAGCCTCTTTGCAGTAGTGTTTGGTGTCTTGGATAAAATAGGAGTGATCTTTTCAGCAACCCAAATTTGTGATGTCATTGTTGATACTCTCTGTGAACTAGGAATGCAAGTGTGTTCAAAAGGGATTTGATTAACTCTAATGGTGCTTCCATCTGGTTGGCGTCTAGTAGAAATGTACCATTTGCAAGGATTGGCGCCCCATCAAAACCTCTACATATAGCATAGAACTGCTTTTTATCAGTCCACTGAGTCTTGGCATCAAACTGCTTCTTGATTGCATAAGTTTTGAAACACATCGTAAACTCACCCATGCTTGGAAACAGTTTCCCTACTGCAATAACAGGGTTTTCCTTGTCATAGACAGTAACCAGCTCATCATAATGTGCATCATTTACATCATCTGCAGCATTCTCCATCAGCTCTCTATCTACATCTTCATAAAATGTTCTGTTACCACCATCATCATCAGACAAATTAATTTCATCAGTCGTTTCCTTATCTCTGTCATCTACTGGAATGCCAAATATTTTGGCCATTTCTGTGTGGGTCATTGGTGCTGGAGATATGGCCTAGAGGCAATAATAAATGTAGTTATTATTATATCTTTGTGTTTATGATAAATGTTTACATTCATGCTATAACAGTATTAACAAGGAAACATTAATACTTGTGTGATTTGTAAACTAAATTAGAGTCCCTAGTAAAGCCTCTTCATAATACTAGCTTGTTGGTTAATAGATGATTGTGGTTTCCCTATCATGAACATTGAGATGTTGTTAACAACAAGATCATCTCATTAGGAGAATGATATGATGGACATACTCCTATAGATAAGCGTAGCATAAAGATCAAGTCATTTTAATAGTTCAATTGCTATAAGCTTTCTGATACATAGTAACCTAATTCCTTTGACCATGAGATCATGCTTATCACCATCACCGAAGGATGCTTTGATGACATCAAACACCACACCATAACTGGGTGTCTATAAAGGTGGCATTGAGTGTTCGGAAAGTATGGGTTGAGACACATGAATCAAGAGTGGGATTTGTCCATCCATATGACAGATAGATATACCCTGGGCCCTCTCGGTGGAATGTCATCCAATTAGCTTGCAAGCATGTGACTGGATCACAAGGGATCACATACCACGGGAACGAGAAAATAGTACTTATCAGTAACAAGGTTGAACTAGGTATGCAGAGATACTGACGATCAAAACCTCGGATAAGTAAACTATCGTGAGACAAAGGGAAATTGGTATCGTATGTAAGTAGTTCATTCGATCGCAAAGTAATCGTAGAAATATGTGGGATCCATATGAATGTAGAGGGAGTGTCCCAACCTTTAAACAATATAAGGTGGAGTCCCCTGTGTTTACAATGCTAGTCCCTGGATCAATAGCTAGCATCCACAGTTAAGATGTAATATCAAGAAACAAAGGTCATAATTAACTTTATAACCAGGAATAACATAATTTTATTACATCTTACATAGCTCATTTGGCTATTACATTACATTGCAGCGGAATAACTATAGTCATGGGGTCCTTCATCTTCAAAGTGCCACAGGCAAATGTTGGTTGTAGACTTTGTAATCCTAGTCAATCATTCAATCTTCTCTAAAACAATCAAACCTGCAACATTACAAGTTACAGCCACAAGGGTCAATACATTTGAATTGTATTGGCAAGTTTCACTACTATGTGGAATATAAGTGGATCCTATCATTACATGCATTTTGGCTAAGTAGGGTTTAAGGCTCATTTGCAGAAGCAAAATTTATCCTATCTTTTCAAAATGGTTTTGGTCCTTTGTCAAATCTCCTTTTCAAAATTCCTTGAACTCCTTGGTAAAATACCCAAGTGTTCAAGTCCTTGTCAAAAATCCCTTGAGCTCCTTGGTAACCCCAAGTGCATCAAGTTTTATCAAAATCTCTTGAGTTCCTTGGTAACCCCAAGTGCATCAAGTTTTATCAAAATCTCTTGAGCTCCTTGGTACCCCCAAGTACATCAAGTTTTATCAAAATCTCTCGAGCTCCTTGGTACCCCCAAGTGCATCAAGTCTTTAAAGGTTTTCTTTTAGAAATTAGAATGTCGAGATTTCCCATAGCTTCAAACTTTAGTTGCTCAGTATTGTCCATAACTGGGGACACGGCTAAGTACTTAGATTTTATTATCTTCTGCAGAAGTAGTACACTTTACCCACATGTCACAATCCCATCTTGTTGCCACCAGTGGCCGCTGGATTAGTGCTCACCAAGATGGAGTACCGGCAGATTGAGAATGTGACGAAGTCTTTCCAGAGGGTCCTCCCATACACCATTGCTAGCTTGTCTTCAGCACCCATGTAGGATTCCAGGTCCCTTGAATTGGGATGTTTTGTTTGGAGGTATAAGTGGTCCTTTTCCTTTGTCATCAACCTTCTTGGTAGACTTGGATCCTTCTTGATGGTTTGCAATCATTTGTTGCACTCCACCTTGTTTCCTTTGTTCCACAATGGAATAGATGGGGCATTGGATAGGAACATGGTTGTTTCCTTCACATAGGTAGCAAGTAGCTTGAGAGGTGGGACATTGTCCAACTGGATGTTTCTCTTCACAGTTGGGGCATTGATCTCCATGCTCCTTGGAAGTATGATCCTTGTCTCCATAAATAATGCAAGCTGGGGCTCCATCTAGAATAACATTTCTTTCATCCTTGTTGTCACAAACTCTTGTGGAATAGTTTTCTTCCATTTTGATCATTTGATCAGTCACTTTGAGCATCAGTTGGCCTTGATTTTCCAAAAATCCTTTTAGTGTTGGATCTTCTCCACTAGTGTTGGCTATGAATTGAGCTGTCACTTGGTTCAACTGGTTCTGGGTTGCTATGAGCTCTTTCATGTTGTCCTCTTGGTTGGTGTTGGTGTCATCAACCTTGAGGTTGGAGTCTCTCGGGGTAGTCCTCTGTTTGGGTTTGAATGGATATTAGAATAGGAAAGACATTTCTAAGGAATCAATTCTAATCACACACATCACAATTCACTCAAGCAATGTGCAAGCATTCACAAACAACTTTTCACTCAAACAACAAAGTTCAAGCACATACTTAGACAACAAAATATTTTTGTTACACCACATAAGTTGGTGTGTTTGACTTAACTAAAATATGGTGGTCCATCTATATGGTTCACTTGTGATCTTTCCATCTTTCTTGGTTGCTTCTTCTTACTTGAGATCATGGTTTCCTTGAGAAAAACTCTTGGTTACAATAACTTCTAGTGATGTGGGCTCCTTCTAACTTTTGCATTCCCTCAGTCTCTAAATCTTGAGCAAGATTTCCTCGTTTCACTTGTAGTCCTTAGTGGTTTGCAAGTTGGAAGTCCTTGGTGAATATGCTGAAGATGTTGAAGTCATTAGAGTTGAAGATGTTGAAGTCATTAGAGTTGAAGATGTTGAAGAAGTCCTTTGCACATGGTGTAGTCTTTGGCCATGGGGTAGGTTTTTCCATCAAGTTGAAATAGAAGAGATGTAGAGTTGAAACCAAAATGGTTGAGGAAAGAGTTTACAAGTGTTTTTATAAATAAGTTTTTGGAATAAGTACAACTCCTATTTTCTAAGGGTTTTTGTCCAATCCTAGGGTTTACAAATCCTACAGGCAACACAATGCTCTGATACCATCTGTAGAGGGAGTGTCCCAACCTTTAAACAATATAAGGTGGAGTCCCCTGTGTTTACAATGCTAGTCCCTGGATCAATAGCTAGCATCCACAGTTAAGATGTAATATCAAGAAACAAAGGTCATAACTAACTTTATAACCAGGAATAACATAATTTTATTACATCTTACATAGCTCATTTGGCTATTACATTACATTGCAGCGGAATAACGATAGTCATGGGGTCCTTCATCTTCAAAGTGCCACAGGCAAATGTTGGTTGTAGACTTTGTAATCCTAGTCAATCTTCTCTAAAACAATCAATCCTGCAACATTACAAGTTACAGCCACAAGGGTCAATAAATTTGAATTGTATTGTCAAGTTTCACTACTATGTGGAATATAAGTGGATCCTATCATTACATGCATTTTGGCTAAGTAGGGTTTAAGGCTCATTTGCAGAAGCAAAATTTATCCTATCTTTTCAAAATGGTTTTGGTCCTTTGTCAAATCTCCTTTTCAAAATTCCTTGAACTCCTTGGTAAAATACCCAAGTGTTCAAGTCCTTGTCAAAAATCCCTTGAGCTCCTTGGTAACCCCAAGTGCATCAAGTTTTATCAAAATCTCTTGAGTTCCTTGGTAACCCCAAGTGCATCAAGTTTTATCAAAATCTCTTGAGCTCCTTGGTACCCCCAAGTACATCAAGTTTTATCAAAATCTCTCGAGCTCCTTGGTACCCCCAAGTGCATCAAGTCTTTAAAGGTTTTCTTTTAGAAATTAGAATGTCGAGATTTCCCATAGCTTCAAACTTTAGTTGCTCAGTATTGTCCATAACCGGGGACACGGCTAAGTACTTAGATTTTATTATCTTCTGCAGAAGTAGTACACTTTACCCACATGTCACAATCCCATCTTGTTGCCACCAGTGGCCGCTGGATTAGTGCTCACCAAGATGGAGTACCGGCAGATTGAGAATGTGACGAAGTCTTTCCAGAGGGTCCTCCCATACACCATTGCTAGCTTGTCTTCAGCACCCATGTAGGATTCCAGGTCCCCATGTCCAGTAAACTGAAGACAATGCATGGGTCTTCCCAATGTAGTTGACTAAGCCAGAGCCATAAATAGCATGTGGTTGCACACGAAAGCCACAATTGGAGAAACATGTTCAATCTCTAAGTTTCCTGGGTGGTTTCCTTTGGAGCACAACACAAAGAGATTGCCATAGACATGGTTCCTTTTGTTGCCACCTTCTCCAAAACTCAAAGTATCCTTGGCCACCCAGGTGGTTCATTGAGTCCTTGTTTTATTATATAAAATCACAAGTCCTTTTCTCAACTTCATAAAATCTCAACATGTGTCTCTCTTCAAAATATAGCATGGCTAAGCATGTAACAACTACATTGTTTTCACTAAGGAATGTATAGGGTATCCTATTAGGATTAGCATAGCATAAGTATAGAAATTCTTTTCATGCATGTTTCAAAATCCACTAAGTATAATGAAAATAGTAGGACTTTAGATGATAGTGTAACTTGCCTTTCTTTTGGTAGGGAATGTTGGTTCACTCCTTGACCTTGCTAGTCTCACACTTTTCTAGCTTCACTACAATCAATCAAGCAAACACAATATCAACTAGCATTCCAAACCAATAATCAATCAAACAATTCACACACAAAATCAATGGGATCTAAGTCATGCATGTAAGCATGCAAGAGATGGTTCTATTTGCAAAGGTGGTCTCCACTAGGCTTCTAAACTTTGTAAGGTTTAAGGTGGTCATTTTCCAAAGTGGCAAAGTCATTTTAAAAAGGGTTTTGTCCATAAACCATTTTTAAATCCATTCATTATTTTATGTGGTGGAAAATATTTTTATCAAGGCAACAACCTTAAGTTGTTCACCAAATAAGTTGTTAATTCATAAAACTTGGTGTTTTGGGTCAGTAGGTTTGATCTAAAACTTTTTCCCAAAGTTTTTTTACTCCAAAACATTTTCATAACAAAACCAATATTTTTATTTGGCTAGAAATGGGCTAAATCAATTAATCCATCCTAAATTTCATCAAATTCATTTTTAACTTCATGGGTTGGTTCCTAGGGTCAGTAAGTTCACAACAAACCAATTTGCCAAGGTTTCAACCTCAAAAACATTTTTGAATCATTTTTCTAATCTAAACAAGCATACAATTGTTTCTGCAAAAACAAACAATCTAACAGATACTATTCACTAAACAAATTGCAGGGTTGGCTAGGGCTTGTTCCACTGATTCCAACGATATAAAGTTTGAAATTTTTGGACGTGTGGATCAAAAGTTAGAAGAGTTTCAAAATCATATTCTAAACAGATTCAAACTTCTGTTTTAAATAAGAACTGGCCACGTGTCGCAACGCTATTCGCTGGTACCGGTTCGGTCGGATCGGCTCTGCGGCGCGTTGGATCTAAACAGATCGTGCGGCACAGGACGCATATCCTTTCAGCGCTTAAGTGATCTATCTTATTCGTTCGATCTAGATCCTACGGTCTGCAACACTCAACCAAGAACTGGCGGCGTTCGACAGCTGCGCGCGGCGGCGACGGTCAGATGGTGGCGGCGCCGGCGATGCAGGAAGCTAGAAGGGAAGGGAAAGTGCTCACCGTGATTGCAAGGACGTGGTGATGCTCAACGTGCGGTCTGCTTGACAAGGGGCGTTCAACGACAGTAGCGATTGCTCGTCGGAGTGGAGCTGCGCCTCGGCCACGTTCAGTCATCGTCGAAGACGGTGTTAGGGATCACTAGGAGGCAAACGAAGTGCATGGTCAGACGCGCAAGGACACGGTGTAGGTGTGTGCGTGAACGAGAGGGAAAGGGGCGGTCGGAAACTACCTGTGGGGCTCGTCGGAGTTGGAGCGGACGGCGGCGTCGTTCAGTCGAAGATGAAGTCGTCGCTGCAGAGCACTCGCGAGAGAGGGAAAGATACTGGCAGATGCAGGAGATGATGGTGAGCAAGATTGTGTGCTCTGGTAGCAGTGGGGCTAGCGGTGGTGGCCGGAATTGCCGCCGGAGGGCGTCGGAGACAGTGGAGGTTTGGGGACGATTCCGAGCAGCCTGGTGGCGAGGAGGAGTTGGCGTTTGAGGGGAATGACAGAGGGAGGAGAGGCGATTAAGTGCACGCGGTCACGGGCTGAATCAATGCGTGGTTAAGGAGGAATCAAGCGCGCATTCAAACGGCAGAAACGGCGACGAGGTTTGGGGAGAAGAAGTCGCAGCGGGTGGAAACGATGACAGTGTTGTGGGGCCTTCCTGGCAGTGAGGGAGAGAGAGAGGGGATTGGGGCCACCAGTCAGTGTCTCCGCGGGTCGGTTCGAGTGTGAGAGAAAACGCTTCGGGGAGGAAAGAGGAGCTGGGCTGGCACTGGGCCTTGTTGGGCTGCTGGGTTGGGTCGACCAAATCCTTGTTCTAGAAGGGTCCGGAAGGTCCGGCACTCCGGAGGGGAAGGGTACATGAATGTGTCATAACAATGTGGAATGGTTGCATCATGTACTAGGTAACATGGCTAAGCAAAATAAAGGGATAAATCAAATCCTAGTTTGAAAAGTCAAACGCCAATTTGAAAAGTCAAACGACAGTTTTGCTTGGTGGAGGGAGATTAGGAAACCTACTTGGGGAGGAGTTCCTCTCCCTCCACCCGCCGGCCAAGGAGGCCGACTTTGGGGTGGACTCCCTCCCCTTGGCTGGCGCCCTCCCACCTATAAAAGAAGGGGCAGGGTGCCCCCTCTAGACTACACCTCTCTCCACCAAAACCCTAGCCCTAGCCGCCGGCTACCACAAGTCGCCGCCACCCTAGGGTTTGCTCCTAGCCACCGAGTTGGGGCTCTCCCCAAGCCCTAGCCGCCGGCCTAGCCTCCTCCCTTGGTGCCTTCTAAACCCTAGATCGCCAAGGCCTCTCTCATAGTCCACCATACTCGCTCCGGCTTAAGGCGAAGCCCTGCGAGATCCCCCCTCTACTTCCGGTACCACGCCGTCGTGCTGCCGGAATCGCGAGGAGAGTGCTACAACCTCCGCTGCCTGATGGAACAAGGGAGAGGAAGTTCTTCATCGAGTACCGAACGTGTGACCGACTGCGGAAGCGCTGCCGGAACGCAGCGCCGGAAGGATCGTCTACACGATCTTGAGATCGGCAAGAGTACGACTACATCACCCACGAGAATCCGCTCTCGTTTACCGCTTTGGAATCTTCGAGGGTGAGTTCCTCTATCGACTCGTTGCTACAATATAGTAGATAGATCTTGGCTTGTTTGTTTGCATGCGGTAGAATTTTTTTGTTTTCCATGCTACAAACCCCTACAGTGGTATCAGAGCCGTGTCTATATGTAGATCTGTTGCACGAGTAGAACACAATGGTCATTGTGGGCGGTGGTGCTTTTATTATCAATTGCTTCGTGTACTTTGCATCTTGCGGTATTATGGGATGAACCTTCCTGGGCTAACCCTACATGACATCGTTCATGAGACTTGCTCCACACTCAACATGCAACTTGTATTGCATAAGTGGCTTTGCGGGTGTCTGTCTCTCTCATTATAGTATAGATCCAATTTACAACGGGCACTTGATAGTTCAAGTATCAACGTTGTGGTTCTTGTTCGTAAGTTAGAGCGACACTTATTGAAAGCCCCAAACCACGTAAAATATGCAAAGAAGATTAGAGGCGCCTTACTTTGTTTTGCAGGGGTGTGTTGTGTGATATGGCCATGATTGTGATTATATTTGATGTATGCAATGTTCCTTATTGTAAGTTGGCAACCGGCAGAAGCCATATGGTTGTCCTTAAATTCTGTTAAGACCCGCGTGTCTATTCAAAGTAGATGTAATAGTTGAAGCTGGTGGACGATAACCATGGAGCGGCATCATTGACCTTGATGCAATGCCTGTGATGATGGAGATCATGTTTGTTCTTGAAGATGGAGATCGGAAGCACAAAGAAGAAATGCCATATCATATCACATATTATGAATTGCACGTGATGTTAATCCTTTATGCATCTTGTATTGCTTAGTTAACGATGATAGCATTATAAGATGATCCCTCATGCACATAAATTTCAAGTTTTAAAGTGTTCATCCTTAGTAAGCACCATTGCTAAAGCTTGTTGTTTCGAAGCACCACGTGATGATCGGGTGTGATAGATTCTGCAAGTGTATACAACGTGAGCAATCCAGATTTGCTCATGCGGAAGCTAAGTTTTTATCTTGACGAGCCTAGCATGTACAGACATGGTCTCGGAACACGGATCACCGAAAGGTAAAGCATGAGTCATATAGTAGATATGATGAACATGTTGATTGTTCTCCATTGAAACTACATCAACTCTCGCGATGATCGGTTTTGATGTGGTGGATTTGGTTCGTGTGATCACTAAAACAATGTGAGGGATATTGTTTTGAGTGGGAGTTCACCTAGATTAATCTAACTATTTATTAGAACTCAATTTGTCATAACCTTAATCTAAACTATTGCAAATATGTTGTAGATCAATGGCGGCCCTACCATCTATTTTAATGCGTTCCTACAGAAAGAAAAATTGAAAAACAATGGAAGCAACTTCGCGGATTGGTTCCGCAATTTGAGGATTGTCCTCAATGCTGGTAATTTGACCTCTGTGCTGGATGCACCGCTGGGTGACCCGCCTGCAGCTGATGCTACCGATGAGGTAAAGAATGTTTTCCTCGCTCGGAAGAATCAGTACTCCACAGTTCAGTGTGCTATCTTGTATGGTTTGGAATCGGAGCTTCAGAAAAGGTTTGAGAACCATAACCCACATGATATTGTCCGTGAACTCAAAATGACATTTGAGGCTCCCGCGGCAGTTGAGAGTTATGAGGCTTCTGAAAAGTTCTTTAACTGCAAGATGGAAGAGGGAAGCTCCGTTAGTGAGCATGTTCTTAAGATATCTGGGCACGCAAACAAACTCCAAAGTTTGGGTATAGTGATTCCTAATACTTTTGGGATTCACCGTGTCCTCCAATCACTACCACCAAGTTACAAGAATTTTGTGATGAACTACAATATGCAAAACATGGGCAAGACGTTGCCAGAACTCTTCTCCATGTTGAAATCTGCAGAAGTGGAGATTAAGAAAGAGCACCAAGTGTTGATGGTCAACAAGACCACCAAATTCAAGAAAGGCAAGTCTAAGCAAAAGGGAAACTTCAAGAAGGGCGGCAAGAGAGTTGCCGCACCGGCGAAGAAGACCAGGGCTGGACCTAAGCCTGATACTGAGTGCTTTTACTGCAAGGGAGAAGGTCACTGGAAGCGGAATTCCCCAAAGTAATTGGCGGATTTGAAGAACGGCAACATCAAGAAGAAAGGTATATCCGATATACATGTTATTGATGTGTATCTCACTAGTACTCGTAGTAGTGCCTAGGTATTTGATACTGGTTCGGTTGCTCATATTTGTAACTCGAAACAGGTGCTGCAGAATAAACGGAAGCTAGCGAAGAACGAAGTGACGATGCGCGTTGGAAATGGATCAAAGGTTGATGTGATCGTGGTCGGCACGCTACCTCTTCATCTACCATCAGGATTAGTTTTATACTTAAATAATTGTTATTTGGTGCCTGTGTTGAGCATGAACATTATATCGGGATCTTGTTTATTGCGAGACGGTAACTTGTTTAAGTCCGAGAATAATGGTTGTTCGATTTATATGAGTAATATGTTTTATGCACATGCACCTTTGATAGATGGTCTATTCCTATTGAATCTCGATTGTAGTAATACACACATAAATAACATTGAGGCTAAATGTTTGAAATTGAGCGATAACTCGACCTATATGTGGCACTATCGTCTTGGTCATATCGGAGTGAAGCGTATGAAGAAACTCCATTCCGATGGACTTCTTGAATCACTTGATTTCGAATCACTTGAAAGATGCGAAGCATGTCTGATGGGTAAAATGACTAAGACTCCACTTTCTGGTATGATGAAGCGAGCTACAGACTTATTGGAAATCATACATACCGATGTGTGTGGACCCATGAGTGTAGCATCGCGCGGTGGTTATCGTTATGTTCTTACCTTCACAGATGACTTTAGTAGATATGGGTATATCTATTTCATGAAACATAAGTCCAAAACTTTCGAGAAGTTTAAGGAATTTCAAAGTGAGGTAGAGAATCAACGTAACAAGAAGATTAAATTTCTACGTTCTGATCGTGGAGGTGAATATCTAAGTTACGAGTTTAGCGAGCATTTGAAGAAATGCGGAATACTTTCACACTTGACACCACCGGGAACACCACAGCGTAATGGTGTGTCCGAACATCGTAATCGAACTCTCTTAGATATGGTTCTATGATGTCACTTACAGATTTACCGCTATCGTTTTGGGGTTATGCATTAGAAACAGCCGCATTCACTTTAAATAGGGCACCATCTAAATCCGTTGAAACGACACCGTATGAATTATGGTTTGGGAAGAAACCTAAATTGTCGTTCCTTAAAGTTTGGGGTTGCGAAGCCTATGTAAAGAAGTTACAGCCGGACAAGCTTGAACCCAAAGCGGAAAAATGCGTCTTCATAGGATACCCGAAGGAAACTATTGGGTATACCTTCTATCATAGATCCGAGGGCAAAATCTTCGTTGCCAAGAATGGATCCTTTCTAGAGAAAGAATTTCTCTCGAAAGAAGTGACTGGAAGAAAAGTAGAACTCAACGAGGTTGTTGAACCTTCTCTTGAACTTGCGAGTAGCGCAGCACCGGAAGAAGTTCCTGTGGTGTCTGCACCGATAAGAGAGGAAGCTAATGATGATGATCATGAAACTTCGGTTGAAGTTGCTACAGAACCTCGCAGGTCAACAAGAACTCGTACCACTCCTGATTGGTATGATCCCGTTATGAGTGTCATGTTGGTGGACAACACCGATGACCCTGCGACATATGAGGAAGCGATGATGAGCACAGATTCCAATAAATGGCAAGAAGCCATGAAATCCGAGATTGGATCCACGTACGAAAACCAAGTATGGACTTTGGTGGACATACCGGATGGCCGAAAGGCTGTCGATAACAAATGGATTTTCAAGAAGAAAACAGATGCTGATGGTAATGTTACTGTCTATAAAGCCCGACTTGTCGCAAAAGGGTTTCGACAAATTCAAGGAGTTGACTACGATGAGACTTTATCACCAGTAGCGAAGCTAAAGTCTATGAGCATTATGTTAGCAATCGCTGCATATTACGATTATGAGATATGGCAGATGGATGTCAAAACAGCATTCCTCAATGGATACATTGATGAAGAGTTGTATATGATGCAACCCAAAGGTTTTGTCGATACTAAAGATGCTAACAAGGTGTGCAAACTTCAACGGTCTATATATGGATTGAAGCAAGCATCCCGAAGTTGGAATCAACATTTTGATAAGGTAATCAAAAGTTTTGGTTTTATACAAACTTATGGAGAAGCTTGTATTTACAAGAAAGTGAGTGGGAGCTCTGTAGCATTCTTAATACTATATGTAGATGACATATTGTTGATTGGGAATGATGTAGACCTTCTTAATAGTGTCAAGGAATATTTGAATAATAGTTTTTCAATGAAAGATCTTGGCGACGCAGCTTACATATTAGGCATAAAGATTTATAGAGATAGATCGAGACGCCTAATATCATTGTCACAAAGTACATATTTGGACAAAGTTCTAAAGAGGTTTGGAATGGAAGATAGCAAGAAAGGGTTCTTGCCCATGTTGGCCAATACGACCTTGAGTAAAACTCAAATTCCAGCAACAGCACAAGATAGAGAAAGGATGAGTAAGACTCCCTATGCCTCAGCCATAGGATCTCTAATGTATGCCATGCTATGTACTAGACCCGACATTGCATATGTTGTTAGTTTAACTAGCAGATATCAAAGTGATCCAGGGGTGGATCATTGGACAGCGGTCAAAAACATCCTTAAGTACTTGAGAAGAACTAAGGATATGGTTCTTTCTTATGGAGGTGATGAACAGCTCGTTGTTAATGGTTACACCGATGCTAGTTGGAACACCGATCAGGATGATTCTAAATCTCAATCTGGATACGTATTTACTTTGAATGGTGCAGCAGTTAGCTGGAGGAGTGCAAAGCAAAGCGTTGTGGTGAGATCTTCAACTGAATCGGAATACATAGCTGCTTCAGAGACTTCACAAGAAGCGATATGGTTGAAGGAGTTCATTACAGAGCTCGGTGTGGTTCCAAGTGCGCTGGACCCAATGTCTATCTACTGTGATAACATGGGCGCCATAGCCAATGCACAAGAACCAAGGTCACACAAGAAGCTGAAGCACATCAAGCTACATTTTCACGCTATTCGAGAACATGTCGAAGATGGTGACATAAAGATTTGCAAAGTACACACAGATCTGAATGTGGCGGATCCGTTGACTAAACCTCTCCCAAGGGCAAAACATGACCAACACCAAACTGCCATGGGTGTTCGGTATATTACCATGTAATCTAGATTAGTTGACTCTAGTGCAAGTGGGAGACTGTTGGAGATATGCCCTAGAGTCAATAATAAATGTAGTTATTATTATATCTTTGTGTTTATGATAAATGTTTACATTCATGCTATAACAGTATTAACAAGGAAACATTAATACTTGTGTGATTTGTAAAATAAATTAGAGTCCCTAGTAAAGCCTCTTCATAATACTAGCTTGTTGGTTAATAGATGATTGTGGTTTCCCTATAATGAACATTGAGATGTTGTTAACAACAAGATCATATCATTAGGAGAATGGTATGATGGACATACTCCAATAGATAAGCGTAGCATAAAGATCAAGTCATTTTAATAGTTCAATTGCTATAACCTCTGATACATAGTAACCTAATTCCTTCGACCATGAGATCATGCTTATTAACATTACCGGAAGGAAGCTTTGATGACATCAAACACCACACTGTAACTGGGTGGCTATAAAGGTGGCATTGAGTGTTCGGAAAGTATGGGTTGAGACACATGAATCAAGAGTGGGATTTGTCCATCCATATGACGGATAGATATACTCTGGGCCCTCTCGGTGGAATGTCATCCAATTAGCTTGCAAGCATGTGACTGGATCACAAGGTATCACATACCACGGGAACGAGAAAAGAGTACTTATCAGTAACGAGGTTGAACTAGGGATGCAGAGATACCGACAATCAAAACCTCGGATAAGTAAACTATCATGAGACAAAGGGAAATTGGTATCGTATGTAAGTGGTTCATTCGATCACAAAGTAATCGTAGAAATATGTGGGAGCCATATGAATTTCCAGATTCCTCTATTTGTTAATTTTCGGAGAAGTGTCTCGATCATGTCCGCATAATTCACGAACCGTAGGGAGACACACTTAAGTTTTCGATGTTGTTGAGTAGTTATGGAATGATGAGTAAGAGACTGAATGTTGTTCGGAGTCTCGGATGGGATCCCAGATATCACGAGGAGATCCGGAATGGTCCGGAGAATAGGATTCATATAAGGAAAGTCCTGTTTTGGAGTTGGGGAATGATTCCGGTGTTTTCACCGGGAATGTTCTAGAAGGGTCCGGAAGGTCCGACACTTCGGAGGGTAAGGGTACATGAATGTGTCATAACAATGTGGAATGGTTGCATCATGTACTAGGTAACATGGCTAAGCAAAATAAAGGGATAAATCAAATCCTAGTTTGAAAAGTCAAACGCCAATTTGAAAAGTTAAACGGCAGTTTTGCTTGGTGGAGGGAGAGTAGGAAACCTACTTGGGGAGGAGTTCCTCTCCCTCCACCCGCCGTCCAAGGAGGCCGACTTTGGGGAGAACTCCCTCCCTTTGGCCGGCGCCCTCCCACCTATAAAAGAAGGGGCAGGGTGCCCCCTCTAGACTACACCTCTCTCCACCAAAACCCTAGCCCTAGCCGCCGGCCACCTCAAGTCGCCGCCGCCCTAGGGTTTGCTCCTAGACGTCGAGTTGGGGCTCTCCCCAAGCCCTAGCCGCCGGACTAGCCTCCTCCCTTGGTGCCTTCTAAACCCTAGATCGCCAAGGCCTCTCTCCTAGTCCACCATACTCGCTCCGGCTTAAGGCGAAGCCCTGCGAGATCTCACCTCTACTTCCGGTACCACGCCGTCGTGCTGCCGGAATCGCGACGAGAGTGCTACTACCTCCACTGCCTGCTGGAACAAGGGAGAGGAAGGTCTTCATCGAGTACCGAACGTGTGACCGACTGCGGAAGCGCTGCCGGAAAGCAGCGCCGGAAGGATCGTCTACACGATCTTGAGATCGGCAAGAGTACGACTACATCACCCACGAGAATCCGCTCTCGTTAACCGCTTTGGAATCTTCGAGGGTGAGTTCCTCTATCGACTCGTTGTTATAATTTAGTAGATAGATCTTGGCTTGTTTATTTGCATGCGGTAGAAATTTTTTGTTTTCCATGCTACGAACCCCTACAATTGGTGCTATAACTAAATCAGTAGTTTCATCTAACTCCACTGAATTCCAATCAACATACATACTAGCCCCTGCATCAACACCCTGTCCTACATCAACATCATTTCTGTCTGATAATACTGTCACTTCAGTTCGTATGGACACCATCTGCCTTTGTGAGTCCCAATCATCATCTAACATTTGCGAAGCAAAATTTGAAGCCACATATCCAACCTTGGAATCTGCTTCCAGATCGATGTGCTCAGCATGAAAACTAACCTCTTTGTTTGTCCAGCCATCTTGTCGATCAATTTCATCTACTAAATCTTCTCCATCCTCAATTCTCAAATATTCTCCCTTCCAATTTTCAAACCTTAACAATGCAACTTCCTGCTGTGGACCCCAAGGAACACTTTGCCCGATTTTCTCCACCAAATTCTTCACGGCCAATTCTTCCATTTGCTGCAGTTGCTGGGGATCAATATCTGCAAACTCCACCTCCCAACCCACAGATGTACCTCTCTCGATGTTACGTACACTACCATCACCTAGTTTCGCTTTAGATGGGAAGAACTTGAAATTGAATTGGAATTTTCTCTGCCGCTCATAATCACCCATGTTTTGTTTGAGTAGAGGCAGGCAGAGTGAGCTAGAGGAATTGGTGATTATCCAAATGAGATCAAATCAAATGAAAAAATAGTGAGATTGACCTATTGGAAGTGCTCTCTTGCCTCTCCATCTCGATGCCCCCGATTCAGCCAACCCACCCATGGCAATCTAGCTCAGAAATCAGAAATCGGAGGGAAAGCGATTGGGTCAGATCCAAATCCAAGCGCAGGGAATGAGCTAGGGTTTCGAGATTACGCACCACCGATGGGCTGCCCCTGAGCTCACACGGGCCGCCACTGCCGAGCACACGAAGTTGACGGCGCCGCTGCCGGATTATAGCTAATCTATCAAGTGGGTGGGATCATGATGGTCAGGTGCAGTGACTCACACAGCCACTAAGTTAATGATGGTGTTTCTAGCCAACCCACAGAGGTCTAGATCCTATGCAATGTTGGCATGGCCCCACATTTACCACAGTTGTGTGTGTCATGGCTTGGCATAGCAAAATTATAGCTAGATCTATCCAAACGTGGGGTAGTTAGGTCAACGATCATGTCCGACTACTCAAATGGACTCAAATTTGGCACGAGGGTTTATCACCATGTGCCTAATGATGCTACCATTGTATGTAGCCATTTTGGTTTGAAATTTTCAAAAATTTAACCAATAAACTCAAAAACAGGCTTTCATTTGTGAAGCAAGTACCAAAACTACAATTTTGAAACCTTCTAGTTGCATGCTTGTGCGGTTTTACATCACATTGGGACCACATAAGAGCAGTTGTACTTTTAACCGCATAAGCCACACTTCAAACACGGATATTTAACCTCAGCCATTACAAAATATCTTGTACATTGACTACAATGTTGCATACAAATAACAGGACATAACGCAATAAAAATACTAAAAGCCACCCTTGAGATAAACTTTTGGAGGCCATTCCTTCGACAATGAGTAGATCCTACCCACCTGACTTTCATTGCTTGACATCTGAATTTCAGTCACAGTTTTCATATCCATGTCGACTTCAAACAATCCAGGATCAAACCCAGTTGATAAAAATACAAATCGTCGATTGCTTGATGCCTTCCTCATCTGAATTTTGTAGTAATAATTTGCGAACCCTGACTTACCCTCATTATTGAAAACTTCTTCCCAGCAGTCATCCGATATCGAAGATCCAATTTTTTTAACCAAATCAACCTTAGACTCCAAAGACCACACAATGTGGTTGCCCTCATGATGCAGAACCCATCTTTCAAGATCTCCATTGGAAAACTTAATGAACACCACCCCTCCTCCACATTTAGGAGCTACCGTGTAATCATTCCAAGAGTTAACATTGAATCCCATTTCATCTGACAATTCTATTATGAAAGTATGTGATGTTTGTCCAAACAAACTATATACCCGACTACATACATCATGTAGAGCTTGCCTCCAGATAAAACACCATACGGATTATGGTGAAAGATAGGAACCATAGGTGATTGTATTGGCGAACTTACTGTTCTTGACCACCCCCCATCTTTATGAATACACACGTGAACAAACACCGGATCAGTACTATTAAAGCTTACCCTGTTGTAGTTAGAATTAAAGAGCGTAGCTGCATATTTCTCGAAGAAAGGCAACCCTGACCACCCCTACCAAGTATCAACCCAAACTGCCCAAATGTGACCCCCATTTCTTGGAATTTGCACTATATGCTCCATCTCAAAAGAACTAAAACTATTTTTTCTTGCAGAGGGGCAAAACGTGTAGTAAACATCTGAATCCCCACACATGCTTCCAGCTTTAAGACCAAGGACAACACCATATGCTAAACTCAAAATATCCGCACCTTCCCACAGTTCACTGTTTAATAATGGGCATAAAGCATTAGATGAAACCTCTGTCTGATTTCCCCGTGCATAAATTAACCTAAATACACCTGTTCTTGTTCCTGGTTTCCTGAACTGCACCAAAAAACCTAGATGTGCTGGTGTTTTTGTCGAACTAAACCAGCGTTGCACAATTAGAGACCTACTAGCTGACAACCAGGCATTATTTAAAATGCTGCAACGGATCAATTCCATAGAAGTTGCAATTTCAGACTTTGTAATAATTTTTGAAACCAAATCTGAGTTGCTTATCACTGAATCCACATAAGTTTTCAATTCGACAGATATGCTGGATCCAAGTCCATCTTCCAAACAAGAAACCATATGTCATATGTTTGATACAATGCCATGAATTTTTTATACCAAGGAATAGAAGCATGTCAACAAGCTTCCGTCATCTACAGAATAACAAATCAAACAAAAGAACCGAAATAAAATCCCTACAAACTACAGCACACTACTAAATTCCACCATCCCCCCACCCCCCAATTTGCGAAGGAAGATGTTATTGAAGCTTCCCTTCCTAAAAGCAGTCACTTCTAAAGAATAGAAAGTATTTTATTTTTCAATTGCTCCTTTGTATAAGAAACAATTAAAGTAAAATCCTTCAGCATATCCCAAACTATAGCACGGTTCTTAAATACCCTAAGAAACAGATATACTCTGAAGACCTCTTTAGATCTACACAGAACAGACCCGTACCATACACACAATAGGAAAGCATATAAAATTTTACATATGCAGTCGGATAAAAGCAATCAACATTACCAGAAGCTTCTTTTCGAAATCCATCGCCTGAAGTGTTGAACTCTCTAAATCCCAGAGAATCTTCCATCGCGACAACCCAGCCAGACCTTGGAACCTTAGGCGAAAGCACACCCTCATCCCTCTCGTTCATATAGGCATGATGTATTCGAGTTTTAGTGGAAGGATATAAGAATCAATTTGAATCTTGGAAGAGCGGATGGTTAGGGGCACCTTAGGTTACGGTTCCAAAGGACGCAGCCGTTCATCTATAGCTATCGAAATTCCTTTTGTACCCCCTAGGACCAACTTTAGCCATGCTAGAAAAACACAAGGGGGGATTTGCAAAATAACTATGTTGTGCTCTGAACTGAAGCCATGTATGAAGCTAGTTCTGACCGGCCACTACGCTGATTACTACCAAACCCAAAAAATTATACGTATGCTGAAAATCGATCTATAAAAATTACTGATCAATCCAAAAAAAACATCCTTCCTGGTATATCTTAAGGGAAACAAACTCAATCCCGAAGAGAAATAAATTTAACCGTGAAACACAGAAACTTAGATTCATAGTGGATTAACTGAAAAAAAATTATATTTCCCATCTATCCCAGTTAGTTCAACTTTCCCTTTTCATATGACACCCAATTTTTAAGCACCAAATATTAGCTGAAGATAGCCCATGTTGTAAAATTTATCGTTTTAAAAAAACTAGGATTAGCCGAAGATATCTCATTTTTATGACTTACTATTACATTAAAAAGTACTAGTGTTAGACCTGAATGATGCATACATTACCCCTCCCTAAATCATAATTAAGAATAGTGAAATATTCATATTGTTTAAATTACAAATTCAAAAGCCATGTTTTGATGTATTGATGCTAGCTAAATGGACTCAAATTTGGCACAAGGGTGTATCACCATGTGCCTACTGATGCTAGCATTGTATCTAGCCTAATGATGCTAGCATTGTACCCAGAGAGGTCTATAGCCAATGCAATGTTGCCATGGGCCCACATCTACCACAAAGTGGCTCATCATGTCTTGGCATTGTATCTAGCCTAATGATGCTAGCATTGTACCCATAGAGGTCTAGATACCATGCAATGTTGGCATGGCCCCACATCTACCACAGTTGTGTGTGTCATGGCTTGTCATAGCGAAAGTATAGTTAGATCTATCAAGAGGGTAGTATCATGTTGTCCAAGTGATGACTCATCCAACAACAAGTTGGTGAAGGTGTTTCTATCCAACCCAAAGAGGTCTCGATCCCATGCAATGTTGGCATGGCCCCACATTTGCCACAAGTGCGTCTCATGTATTGGCATAGCACTCTTACATCTAGATCTATCAAGTGGGTGGGATCATGTTGGTCAGGTGTAGTGACTCACACAACCACTAAGTTGATGATGGTGTTTCTAGCCAACCTAGAGAGGTATAGATCCCATGCAATGTTGGCATGGGCCCACATCTCTTGCTCTAGATTCAAAATTCAACTGATTTTTAGAAACAATTCAAAATTCATCATCTCTTGGCATAGTAGTGTTATACTTAGATCTATCAAGTGGGTGGGATCATGTTATCATAGCATTGCATTAGGATCTAGACCCATATGAGTTGACTAGAAACACCATCATCAAGTTTGTCGTGGCTTGACATAACACTCTTATAGCTAGATCTATCAAGTGGGAGGGATCATGCGGTCAAGTGTAGTGACTCAAACAACCACTAAGTTGATGATGGTGTTTATAGCCAGCCCAGAGAGGTCTAGACCCCATGCAATGTTAGCATGGCCCCACATCTACCACAAGTGTGTCATGGCTTGGCATAGCACTTTGACAGCTAGATCTATCAAGTGGGTGGGATCATGTTGGCCAGGTGTAGTGACTCACACAACCACTAAGTTGATGATGGTGTTTATAGACAACCTAGAGAGGTATAGATCCCATGTAATGTTGGCATGGGCCCACATCTACCACAGTTGTGTGTGTCATGGCTTGGCATAGCAAAAGTATAGTTAGATCTATCAAGTAGGTAGGATCATGTTGGTCAGGTGGGATGACTCATACAACAACAAGTTGGTGAAGGTGTTCCTATCCATCCCATAGAGGTCTAGACCCCATGCAATGTTGGCATGGCCCCACATCTGCCACAAGTTTGTGTCATGGCTTGGCATAGCACTCTTATAGCTAGATCTATCAAGTGGGTGGGATCATGTTGGTCAGGTGTAGTGACTCACACAACCACTAAGTTGATGATGGTGTTTCACTGCCCAGAGAGGTCTAGACCCCATGCAATGTTAGCATGGCCCCACATCTACCACGAGTGTGTGTCACGACTTGGCATAGCACTCTTATAGCTAGATCTATCAAGCGGGTGGGATCATGTTGGTCAGGTGCAGTGACTCGCACAACCACTAAGTTGATGATAGTGTTTCTAGACAACCTAGAGAGGTTTAGATCCCATGCATTGTTGGCATGGGCCCACATCTACCACAGTTGTGTGTGTCATGGCTTGGCATAGCAAAATTATAGCTAGATATAGCAAGTAGGTAGGATCATGTTGGCCACACAACCACGAGTTGGTGAAGGTGTTTCTAGCCACCCTAGAGAGGTATAAAGCCCATGCAAAAATTCAAAATTTGACCGGACCACCTAAAATTCAAAAGAAACATCAAAATTGTGTGAAACGTTGGACACATTTGACCGGGCACAATTGTCCCAAGACAGGCCGACCGGCATACGGGCTGGCCAAAACCCATGCATTATACTCAGACGTTATTTTAATCCATGGACCTAAACCCCACAGGCCCCACCAACCCACCACGCACACACCCCACAATGTACGTGCGCACAAAGAGGCACATCTTATCGGAGGGATTTTCTTGTTCGATCGCCTCGACTCCGCCCATCGCCACCAACAACGAGATTTGAATTCTTTTCTTCCTGCTCTACGTGAGAGCAACATCGAGGACACATCGTTTCTTTTTGAGGAGCTTAATAATCGCAGCACACGAACTACCATTATAGGTATTTTTGTACGCACTGTGGATTTATCATACAGTATTACTAGTTCTAAGTTCAGCAGAACTTCGATTAGAGCTCGGTCCATATGGATCCGTTTGTTTAGTCGTTAGATTTTCCGTCCAAGGGTAGTCGCCATTATGTCGAAAAATTGTTAGTGGATCTTCGCTAGGAATCCCGCTCTCGATTTATCGGTAGTTAGGCGCGTCCAGAGATCGATTTACCTGACATGGTGTAGTATAACGTACTCTTAGTGTTATCCATCTTATAGTCTATGTGTGTTATGAATAGTATTATTTCTTTGGATGCCAACAAAACACCTAAATAAATATAGTTATTTTTCAATAGAATGGACGAAATCGGAGAAATGTGTTGTGCTGTTGAGAAGTGGTGTCATTTCAGGAAAAGTATGACACCGGCACAACGTGCCAAAATTGGAGAAACCGACTTGCAGTGCATGCTTCAGATTCCCCCAGTGAAGTCAAGATGTCTGGTGATCAAATTTATGACACAAAAATTTGATCCAAAGACAGAAAAATTTAATGTACGCAAGAATGATGGTGAAATATCCCTTACGGGAGTGGACATTGAGTGCATCTATGGTTTAAAAAATCATGGATTGAATATATCAGACATTCTTTATGAGGAAGCTGATGACGCAAAGAACCGTATACCTGTTAGCTTTGTAAGCAAAAAGACAGGTAATCTTGTAATTGATGACCTAATCACCGACGTCATCAAGGATAAAGTTGCGGATGACGACTTTATCCGCAAGATGGTTCTGGTTCTGATTGGGACAGTCCTTGCCCCATAGAACCAGAAGATCGTCCTAAAACGATACTATGCACTGGTAGAAGATGTGGGTCGCATTAAAAAGCTGAATTTCAATGAGTATGTACGGACATACCTCATTGCTAGCCTAAAACAAGTAGGCAACGCATATGAAGTGAAGCAATGGCCGACAGGCAGCACCATCTTGTTACAGGTAAATTCCATTCTCAACTTACATACTTCCTCCGATTCAAACTAATTGACTTGGTTTTGTCTAGATTCAGATATATCTAGCACTAAAACATGTCTAGATACATCCAAATGTAGACAAATCTGAGTTAAATAATTTGAATCGGAGGGAGTATGTAATTATCTACAATACATTTTTCTTTGTTTTAATCTAATTTTGTTGTGATATTTGAAGTATCTGTACTATGATAAGATACTCCCAGATGGCGTCGAGTATACGTCAGAAGGCCATTGATGAGGAACTGGACGGAAGATGCGGCTTCGGCGAGAGACGCCTTAGAATTAAAGGCCATGCTTTGGGGAAGGTACGTAAATACAAGTGATATCGTGGCTTATTTTTTGTTCTGCTAACGGTTCTAGGTTATCAATATTAATTGGTTTATATACACATATCTTGAAGATTGACGATGACATAACTCAAAAGCATCGAGAAGAGGTTCTCCATACACCCGAAATTGCATCTGGTAAGAAACGTAGTAGAGGGCCCTACATGAAGAAGGAAGGAGGTTCTACATCCAGCAGGGCTAAAGGAATGAGAGAAGTCATGTTGGAACAGATGACGAACAAACTAACAGAGCATATTGATAGAACAATTGCAGAAACCTTTGATAGAAAGATGGAGGTCTTCTCAGAAGCTTGTGCTAAGGTAATACACCCTATGTGTCATCTGCTCTGAGTTAAACAAATTCTTTTTTAAACATGACATGATGATTCATTTATTTTCAATCTTGCAAAAACTTCTTGTTATGGTGAACTCGGCAGGAGTCGTGTACAGACCTTCTAAAGAAAAAATGTCTGATAATGACAATAAAGAGGAGGAGGTAGATAAGGAGGTAGAGAAGGAGGTAGAGAATGGTGAAGGAATCTCCTCTACTAACACCAAATATACGCCAAAAGATTTCATGGACCGTCCAGACACCCCAGAAAGTAACTCCTTTGACATTGCACGGGACTCTAAATTAAAGAAGGATTCAAATAGTAAGGGGAAAGAGGTTGAAGGTGACATATTCATGTTACCCACAGACAAGAAGGAAAGGAATGCTACTGATGCTTGCCACACCGCACCATCGAAACTCGGCAGTACGCAAGAATCACCAATACTAATTGATGGTAGGGGTCCTTCATCGATAGGACCGAACCCAGAGCCGATTCCATTAGAAGCATTCACAGTTGCATTGAAAAAGGGGCAGGGAGAAAAAACGGGTGAGGTAGGAGACACTCTGTCAAATGGATCATTTGACTCGTTTAATAGCCTACATACCATTTGCCGGAAAGCTATTAATGGTGAGAAGACAGAAGCCGTTGGCGAGAAGCGCAAGCTCAGGTCGGCGGACTAAAAGGGTAAAAAACCAAAAAACGATGTTAGAAAAGGTAGTGCAACATCATTGAATTGCATGGTTGTGCATGTATTAAATTAAAACAGTTACATGCACGTATTAAACATTTATTTCTGTGTATGCAGTTCTTTTCGAAGACATAGAAGTCCTGGACGGTTTGACACCGCAACAAATAGATGCTGCAGTGTTGTATGTTGAAACAGCAAAAAATAATAAAGATTTTTGCAATGAAAGTGTCTATAATAACAAAGACGACACTGAGGTCACTGCCAACCACATTAGTGTGATCCTTGATAAATTATGGCTGCGTAGCAATGTAAGTCCAAGTAACATAGTTTTGTTATTTTATGCAAACAAGAAGGATCGTTTGTCACACGTTATTAAATATTTTTGTAGGTTATAGGTGCTTACATGGAAAAATTGTCTCTTCGACTGGGGGATGACCGAAACTTGTGCCCTGCTTGGAGGGCAAACAGTCTAATACGTACTCCACCAAGAATAAAAGCTAGATCCCAGCATAAGAAAGAAGCCTTGGATAAAAAATCAGAAAAGGTGTATGATATATCAGGATGCTCTGCAAGATGCATGGAAGAATACTTTCGTGTTGATAAAGTAAGTACTATTTGTACAAGAAAATGCAGGGTATAAACCAGATTATGTAATGTGATAACACTTGTCTCTTTTTGGTAGGCATATTTCGCGTTGAATATAAACGATTGCCACTGGTGCTGTGTCGTCTTGAATAGTCCAAAGAAGAAATTTCAAGTGTTCGACTTGTTTGAATTTAAAAGGGTCCAGAAAATTGTCGAAGCTCTGGTATGTTTTCTTTCTATACATTTAGAGACGATATGATTACTCCAAACATTACACTAAACCTCTCTGTTTTATAGAGAGAGCAAATTTCGAAAGACATAGAAGTGGCTAACAAATATACGGATTATAAGTTTCATGATGTTTCCAATTGGGAGATCGTAAGCTGCCAAACACCATGGCAAAATGATGCATGAGTTTCTGGTTGAACTAATGCCATTTCTTTTGATGTGTTAGTGCTGTTATTCAAATTTAGATTCGTTGTGATCAGAAACTCGTGTGGAATGTTCGTGCTACGCTGTATGGAGCACATTGACGGAGATAAATTTACAGATATAGTCTCGCAGGTATTCAAAATTTCTATTTGGCATTTGCATATTTATATACACCAGCATGTGACCTTATTAACTCTGCTACTATTTTGTTATAGGAAAGGATAAATGATTCTAGGAGACGAACTGTTGCAGAAATTATTCTGTCGAAGACAAACAAACTCTACAAGGTAAAAAGTAGAGTTCTTGAGATCGCGGAGATGCTGGTAGATTCTTGAAAACTCAAGAAACAAAAATTCGTACTACCGATTCCCTGGCGAATGTTGGTATACCATTAAAAAATTTATGCAAAGCTGGGTTGTTTGATTGCTAAACAGTTCGCGCATGGCGCTGTGTTTTTGTCAGAAGAATGTTTCATAACTGTGGTTTAATTTTGTCGTTTTGCTTAATTTACGATTGTAATTAATGTAAAGTTTGGGTTGTTTATGTTCGCCAATTTGTGTATTTGATGAGCAATGTTCATAGGCCTAGTTGTAGTGTGTATGCTTAAAATACAACGCTCGCCAAAATAGTAATGGACCATACATATAGATGAATGGGAATTACATTATACAGTTTCAAAATATAAGAGTTTTTAGCTTTGTGATCTAGACCTCTTTAGGTTGGTTAGAATCTCCCTCATAAACTTGTGGTTGTGTGACTCATTACCTGGCCAAAATGATCAAACCCAGTTGATACATCTGAGTAAGCCATGACACACACTCGTGGCAGATGTGGGCCGATGCCAATATTGCATGGGATCTAGACCTCTCTACGCTGGCTAGAAACATCTTCACCAGCGTTTCTCCTCTCGCTCAAAACGGTGTGTATTTCTTTGATATAGTCCTCGTCACAAAGGAGTAAAATGCCTTGATAGTACTTCTAGCCGTGTCTACGAGTCAAGGGATGTAGTTTTTGATGAAAATGTTTTTCCCTTTGCTACACTTCATCAAAATTGCGGGTCGTCGTCTCCATGATGAAATTCTTTTGCTTCCTTCAGACAATCCCTCCTCGGTAGAAACAACTATGGGTGTGCATACTAATGACCAATATATATGTGCCGATTGTTCCTGTCGTTGATCCTATGCAAGCCACAGCTGACACCCTGCCCACAAGCTGTACCGAACTAGTCACGCAAAATTCTGCCGAAAATACTGATGACAACACGTCAGATAATGAGGCTGAAGGAAACACCGCTATAAGCCAAGAAAACATGTACTCTGAGCATGATACGGGGGCAAAATCTGCCTCGGATCCGCCCCTGAGACTCTGACTCGCCGTCACCTGGGCGTATCGATCCGCGCCAGTCCCATCATGCCACGTCCCCAAGGTCTGGGCCCTCCTTTGCGTCGTGTTCTGCGCGTAACTATGGCGGCCATGGGGAGCCCGACACGTCTTCCCCGTGGTCCCCACCAACGCGTGTACGCGCGGATCTCCCGCCCAGCTCTTACCTGTGGTTCTTATGATGGCTTCGGGAGTGACGCCTCGCCAGGAGATCCAATCGGCACATCGTTGAGCGCTGGTGCCTAGAAATATTCTGCACCTGTACAATCTTCAGCGCCAGGATCTTCTGCAGCACCTGCTGCTGACGTATATACTGCTGCTGAACCCCGCACTCATCTACAAAAAAGATACTACTACCTCCGTTCCAAAATGTAAGGCTTTTTAGCAAACTAAAACAGCTTGCTAAAAAGGTTATATTGTGAAACGAAGGAAGTATAAAGGACCCAAAAATTCGTACTGAGGGCACAATTCGGTTGGCACTGTTAACATCTACTCCCTCCGTTTCAAAATATAATATGTTTTAGCTTTGTGAAGGAAATGTATCTATACTTATTTTAGTGTGTAGGTTCATTCATGTTTGGAGTGAATCTACAAACTAAAACAAGTCTAGATACATTTGCTTCACAAATCTAAAACATCTTATATTTTGAAACAGATGGAGTACAGGAGAACCATAAAACTTGTATGAAGCTAAAACGGATACAAACTGAAGTGTGCTATGCAAAATCCCACCAAGATCTAACAAAAATGTTATTGATTGCACCTTGTCCCACCAAGCTCTAACATGATCCCACCCAGTTGATACATCTAAGCATAAGAGTGCTATGCCAAGCCATGAGACACACTTGTGGCAGATGTGGACCCATGCCAACATTGCATGAGATATACACCTCTCTTAGCTGGCTAGAAACACTTTAACCAACTTGTGGTTGTATGCCATGTTACAACATCGACCTAGTTTCACATCACAAAAATTCACCACATTAATTTGCCACAAGCTAGTGTGTGTCATGGCTTGGCAAACTCAAAATTATAGCTAGATCTAGCAAGTAGGTAGGATCATGTTGGCCAGGTATGATGACACATACAACAACAAGTTGGTGAAGGTGTTTCTATCCAGCACAGAGAGGTGTCTAGACCCCATGCATGCGTGCAATGTTTCCATGGCCCCACATTTTCCACAAGCTAGTGCGTGTCATGCCTTGGCATAGCACTCTTATAGCTAGATCTATCAAGTGTGGGATCACGTTGGCCAGGTGTAGTGACTCACACAACCACTAAGCTTATGACGGTGGTTCTAGCCATCCTAGAGAGGTCTAGACCCCATGCAATGTTGGCATGGCCCCACATTTGCCACAGGCTAATGTGTGTCATGGCTTGGCAAACTCAAAATTATAGCTAGATCTAGCAAGTAGGTAGGATCATGTTGGTCACCAAGAAGAAACTTGTGCCCTTCATGGAGGGCAAATGCTCTAATACGTACTCCACCAAGAAACTTGTGCCCTGCAAATGTGGGCCGATGCCAACATTGCAAGGGATCTAGACCTCTTTAGGTTGGCTAGAATCTCCCTAATCCACTTGTGGTTGTGTGACTCATCACCTGGCCAAAATGATCAAGTCGGTGGGTTCATCTTGGCCAACTGCTGAGTCACACAACCACAAGTTGGTGAAGGTGTTTCTAGCCACCCCAGAGAGGTCTCAAGCCCATGCAAAAATTCAAATTTGACCGGGCCACCTAAAATTCAAAAAAAATCAAAATTGTGTGAAAGCTTGGACACATTTAAAATTGCTTCTAGGTAGAGGATGCCATGTTTCAGCATGGAGCATGTATCACATCATAAAGGCCTAACCCCTAGGCATCCTTACTAGACACCTTGATTTTGGCCTAAATTTGACCGGGCCACCAAAAATTCAAAAACATTCAAATTTGTGTGAAACCTTTTACATGTGTCTTAGTTTGTGTATGTTAGCATGTGTAAAAAATCCAGGTTGTTTCACGAAAGTCGAAAAAAACACATTACTAGGAAAAGAGGCCTAGGTGAGACCAAAAGGGCTGTTCGTAAATTTCTCAATTTTTCGATGTTCATCAAATGATCCCAAAATTATTGCACATGCTATACCAACGGTGCCTGTAAAGAATATGTAATTTATTTTATAAAATTCAAAATTGTAAAATAGCTATTTTGTTCAAATATTTAAATAGAAAATAAAAAGGAATATAGGATCGAAGAAAAAAGTAAGACTTGGCGTGCAGGCAACAAGCCAACCCAACTCCTACTCCCGCGCCCGCGTCACGGCTGCGTCCGGGCGTGAAGTAGTTTGGGGCGGCCCATCTTAATCCCGGGCATCAAAAAGTAATGGGCTCTTTCGGGACCAACAGAAAACCGTAGAGGGAAGGACTGACGCGGGTTGGAGTTTTTTTTTGAAACCTCATATATTAGGCATGCAAGCTGCCTCATAGCCGAGCGAGAAACGATTAGACCTGCTTATATACCCTGCATTCATACGTGGCACGAGCTTCTCTCAACAAATCAACGATGACACGTACTGCTGTTAGTTGTCTTCCTTTTGGAATACACATGGGCCTGCATCCTGCTCCAACAATGGTCTTCTAGTCGTATGTAGGCCGTTGAGCTCGAAATGTGTACTAGCATTATTTTCCATTCCCTTTACAAGCTTGTTGTTTGTTTTCTGAACATCTCCGTATAGTTTTTTGTTTTAGATTCAAAATTCAACTAATATTTAGAAACAATTCAAAATTCATCATCTCTTGGCATAGTAGTGTTAATCTATCAAGTGGGTGGGATCATGTTATCCCAACATTGCATTAGCCTCTAGAGCAATATGAGTTGGTTAGAAACACCATCATCAAGTTTGTCGTGGCTTGACATAGCACTCTTATAGATAGATCTATCAAGTGGGAGGGATCATGTTGGTCAAGTGTAGTGACTCAAACAACTACTAAGTTGATAATGGTGTTTCTAGCCAGCCAAGAGAGGTCTAGACCCCATGCAATGTTAGCATGGACCCATATCTACCACAAGTGTGTGGGATCTAGAGCCTAATGCAATGTTAGCATGTCCCCACATCTAGCATGGCCAGTAGCACTCTTACAGCTTGATCTATCAGGTGGGTGGCATCATGTTGGCCAGGTGTAGTGATTCACACAGCCTTGTTGATGATGGTGTTTCTAGCCAACCTAGAGAGGTATAGATCCCATGCAATGTTAGCAAAAGTATAGTTAGATCTATCAAGTAGGTAGGGTCATGTTGGTCAGGTGTGATGACTCATACAACAAGTTGGTGAAGGTGTTTCTATCCAGCCCATAGAGGTCTAGACCCCATGCAATGTTGGCATGGCCCCACATCAGCCACAAGTTTGTGTCATGGCTTGGCATAACACTCTTATATATAGCTATATCTATAAAGTGGGTGGGATCATGTTGGTCAGGTGTAGTGACTCACATAACTACTAAGTTGATGATGGTGTTTTTAGCCAACCCAGAGAGGTCTAGACCCCATGCAATGTTGGCATGGTGGCCCAACATCTACCACAGTTGTGTGTGTCATGGCTTGGCATAGCAAAAGTATAGTTAGATCTATCCAGAGGGAAGGATCATGTTTTCCAAGTGATGACTCATACAACAACAAGTTGGTGAACGTGTTTCTATCCATCCCAGAGAGGTCTAGATCCCATGCAATGTTGGCATGGCCCCACATTTGCCACAAGTGTGTCTCATGTCTTGGCATAGCACTCTTACATCTAGATCTATCAAGTGAGTGGGATCATGTTGGTCAGGTGTTGTGACTCACACAGC
The DNA here is from genome assembly GCA_916181665.1 of Avena sativa. Taxonomy (NCBI): domain Eukaryota; kingdom Viridiplantae; phylum Streptophyta; class Magnoliopsida; order Poales; family Poaceae; genus Avena; species Avena sativa. The sequence continues at coordinate 164,081,556 of OV702282.1, forward strand.
CACTAAGTTGATGATGGTGTTTCTAGCCAACTCGGAGAGGTGTAGATCCCATGCAATGTAGGCATGGGCCCACGTCTACCACAGTTGTGTGTGTCATGGCTTGGCATAGCGAAATTATAGTTAAATCTATCAAGAGGGTAGGACAATGTTGTCCAAGCAATGACTCATACAACAACAAGTTGGTGAACGTGTTTCTATCCAGCCCAGAGAGGTCTAGATCCCATGCAATGTTGGCATAGCCCCACATTTGCCACAAAGTGTGTCTCATGTCTTGGCATAGCACTCTTACAACTAGGTCTATCAAGTGAGTGGGATCATGTTGGTCAGGTGTAGTGACTCACACAACCACTAAGTTGATGATGGTGTTTCTAACCTACTCGAAGATGTGTAGATCCCATGCAATGTTGGCATGGGCCCAGACAGGTGAGTCACACAACCACAAGTTGGTGAAGGTGTTTCTAGACACCCCAGAGAGAGGTCTCAAGACCATGCAAAAATTCAAAATTTGACCGGGCCACCTAAAATTCAAAAAAAAAATTGTGTGAAAGCTTGGACACATTTAAAATTGCTTCTAGGTAGAGGATGCCATGTTTCAGCATCGAGCATGTATCACATCACAAAGTCCTAACCCCTAGGCATCCTTACTAGACACCTTGATTTTTGGCCTAAATTTGACCGAGCCACCAAAAATTCAAAAACATTCAATTTTTTGTGAAACCTTGTACATGTGTCTTAGTTTGTGTATGTTAGCATGTGTAAAAAAATCCAGGTTATTTCACGAAAGTCGAAAAAACACATTGCTAGGAAATGAGGCCTAAGTGAGACCAAAAGGGCTGTTCGTAAATTTCTCAATTTTTCGATGTTCATCAAATGATCCCAAAATTTTTGCACATGCTATACCAACGGTGCCTATCAAGCATATGTAATTTATATTATAAAATTCAAAATTGTAAAATAGCTATTTTGTTCAAATATTTAAATAGAAAATAAAAAGGAATATAGGATCGAAGAAAAAAGTAAGACTTGGCGTGCAGGCAACAAGCCAGCCCAACTCCTACTCCCGCGCCCGCATCACGGCTGCGTCCGGGCGTGAAGTAGTTTGGGGCGGACATATCTTAATCCCGGGCATCAAAAAGTAATGGGCTCTTTCGGGCCCAACGGAAAACCGTAGCGGGAAGGAATGACGCGGGTTGGAGTTTTTTTTGAAACCTCATATATTAGGCATGCAAGCCGCCTCATAGCCGAGCGAGAAACGATTAGACCTGCTTATATACCCTGCATTCATACGTGGCACGAGCTTCTCTCAACAAATCAACGATGACACGTACTTCTATCAGTTGTCTTCCTTTTGTACTACACATGGGCCTGCATCTTGGTCCAACAATGGTCTTCTAGTCGTATGCAGGCCGTTGAGCTCGAAATGTGTAGTAGCATTATTTTTCATTCCATTTACAAGCTTGTTGTTTGTTTGCTAAATATCTCCGTAGTAGTTTTTTGTTTTAGATGCAAAATTCAACTAATTTTTAGAAACGATTTAAAATTCATCATCTCTTGGCATAGTAGTGTTAATCTATCAAGTGGGTGGGATCATGTTATCCCAACATTGCATTAGGTTCTAGACCCATATGAGTTGATTAGAAACACCATCATCAAGTTTGTCGTGGCTTGACATAGCAGTCTTATGTTGATCTATCAAGTGGGAGGGATCATGTTGGTCAAGTGTAGTGACTCAAACAACCACTAAGTTGATGATCGTGTTTCTAGCCAGCCCAGAGAGGTCTAGACCCCATGCAATGTTAGCATGGCCCCACATCTACCACAAGTGTGTCATGGCTTGGCATAGCACTCTTATAGCTAGATCTATCAAGTGGGTGGGATCATGTTGGCCAGGTGTAGTCATTCACATAACCACTAAGTTGATGATGGTGTTTCTAGAGAACATAGAGAGGTATAGATCCCATACAATGTTAGCAGAAGTATAGTTAGATCTATCAAGTAGGTAGGGTCATGTTGGTCAGGTGTGATGACTCATACAACAAGTTGGTGAAGGTGTTTCTATCCAGCCCATAGAGGTCTAGACCCCACGCAATGTTGGCATGGCCCCACATCAGCCATAAGTTTGTGTCATGGCTTGGCATAACAATCTTATATATAGCTAGATATATCAAGTGGGTGGGATCATGTTGGTCAGGTGTAGTGACTCACACAACTACTAAGTTGATGATGGTGTTTTTAGCCAACCCAGAGAGGTCTACATCCCATGCAATGTTGGCATTGTGTCCCAACATCTACCATAGTTGTGTGTGTCATGGATTGGCATAGCAAAAGTATAGTTAGATCTATCAAGAGGGAAGGATCATGTTGTCCAAGTGATGACTCATACAACAACAAGTTGGTAAACGTGTTTCTATCCATCCCAGAGAGGTCTAGATCCAATTTAATGTTGGCATGGCCCCACATTTGCCACAAGTGTGTCTCATGTCTTGGCATAGCACTCTTACATCTAGATCTATCAAGTGGGTGGGATCATGTTGGTCAGGTGTAGTGACTCACACAGCCACTAAGTTGATGATGGTGTTTCTAGCCAACTCGGAGAGGCGTAGATGCCATGCAATGTTGGCATGGGCCTGTAGGGGCTCGTAGCATGGAAAACAAAAAAAATTCTACCGCATGCAAACAAACAAGCCAAGATCTATCTACTAGATTGTACCAACGAGTCGATAGATGAACTCACCCTCGAAGATTCCAAAGCGGTTAACGAGATCGGATTCTCGTGGGTGATGTAGTCGTACTCTTGACGATCTCAAGATCGTGTAGACGATCCTTCTGGTGCTGCGTTTCGGCAGGGCTCCCGCAGTCGGTCACACGTTCGGTTCTCGATGAAGACCTTCCTCTCCCTTGTTCCAGCAGGCAGCGGAGGTTGTAACACCCTCCTCGTGATTCCGGCAGCACGACGGCGTGGTACCGAAAGTAGAGGGGAGATCTCGCAGGGCTTCACCTTAAGCCGGAGCGAGTATGGTGGACTATGAGAGAGGCCTTGGCGATCTAGGGTTTAGAGGAACCAAGGAGAGAGGGCTAGGCTGGCGGCTAGGGCAAGGGGAGGTCCCCAACTCGGCCGCTAGGAGGAAACCCTAGGGTGGCGGCGGCAACTTGGTGGCCGACGGCTAGGGTTAGGGTTTGGTGGGGCAAGGTGTGTCTAGAGGGGCACCCTTGCCCCTCCTTTTATAGGTGGGAGGGCGCGGCCAAGGGGGAGGGAGTCCTCCCCCAATTCGGCCTCCTTGGCCGGCGGTGGAGGGAGGAGGACTTCCTCCCCAAGTAGGTTTCCTACTCTCCCTCCACCAAACAAACTTGCCGTTTGACTTTTCAAACTAGGATTTGATTTATCCCTTTATTTTGCTCAGAGATGACACCTAGTACATGATGCAACCATTCCAACTTGTTATGACACATTCATGTACCCTTCCCCTCTGAAGTGCCGGACCTTCCGGAACCTTCTAGAACATTCCCGATGAAAACACCGGAATCATTCTCCAACTCCGAAACAGGACTTTCCTTATATGAATCTTATTCTCCGGACCATTCCGGATCTCCTCGTGATATTCCGGACTCCTAACAACATTCGGTATCTTACTCATCATTCCATAACTACTCAACAACATTGAATCCTTAAGTGTGTCTCCCTACGGTTCGTGAATTATGCGGACATGATCGAGACACTTCTCCGAACAATAACCAATAGAGGAATCTGGAAATTCATATGGCTCCCACATATTTCTACGATTACTTTGCGATCGAATGAACCACTTACATACGATACCAATTTCCCTTTGTCTCACGATAATTTACTTATCCGAGGTTTTGATCGTCGGTATCTCTGCATACCTAGTTCAAGCTCGTTACCAATAAGTACTCTTTTCTCGTTCCCGTGGTATGTGATCCCTTGTGAGCCAGTCACATGCTTGCAAGCTAATTGGATGACATTCCACCGAGAGGGCCCAGAGTATATCTATCCGTCATATGGATGGACAAATCCCACTCTTGATTCATGTGTCTCAACCCATACTTTCCGAACACTCAATGCCACCTTTATAGCCACCTAGTTACGGTGTAGTGTTTGATGTCATCAAAGCATACTTCCGGTGATGGTGATAAGCATGATCTCATGGTTGAAGGAATTATGTTACTATGTATCAGAAAGCATATAGCAATTGAACTATTAAAATGACTTGATCTTTATGCTACGCTTATCTATAGGAGTATGTCCATCATACCTTTCTCCTAATGATATGATCTTGTTGTTAATAACATCTCAATGTTCATGATAGGGAAACCACAATCATCTATTAACCAACAAGCTAGTATTATGAAGAGGCTTTACTAGGGACTCTAATTTAGTTTACAAATCACACAAGTATTAATGTTTCCTGGTTAATACTGTTATAGCATGAATGTAAACATTTATCATAAACACAAAGATATAATAATAACTACATTTATTATTGCCTCTAGGGCATATCTCCAACAATCTCCCACTTGCACTAGAGTCAACTAATCTAGATTACATGGTAATATACCGAACACCCATGTAAGTTTGGTGTTTGTCATGTTTTGCCCTCGGGAGAGGTTTAGTCAATGGATCCGCCACATTCAGATCTCTATGTACTTTGCAAATCATTATGTCACCATCTTGGACATGTTCTCGAATAGCGTGAAAATGTAGCTTGATGTGCTTCAGCTTCTTGTGTGACCTTGGTTCTTGCGCATTGGCTATGGCGCCCATGTTATCACAATAGATAGACATTGGGTCCAACGCACTTGGAACCACACCGAGCTCAGTAATGAACTCCTTCCTCCATATCGCTTCTTGTGAAGCCTCCGAAGAAGCTATGTATTCCGATTTAGTTGAAGATCTCGCCACAACGCTTTGATTTGCACTCCTCCAGCTAACTGCTGCACCATTCAAAGTAAATACGTATCCATATTGGGATTTAGAATCGTCTGGATTGGTGTTCCAACTAGCATCGGTGTAACCATTAACAACGAGCTGTTCATCACCTCCATAAGAAACAACCATATCCTTAGTTCTTCTCAAGTACTTAAGGATGTTTTTGACCGCTTTCCAATGATCCACTCCTGGATCACTTTGATATCTGCTAGTTAAACTAACAGCATATGCAATGTCGGGTCTAGTACATAGCATGGCATACATTAGAGATCTTATGGCTGAGGCATAGGGAGTATTACTCATCCTTTCTCTATCTTCTGCCGTTGCTGGACTTTGAGTTTTACTCAAGGTCGTATTGGGCAACATGGGCAAGAACCCTTTCTTGATATCTTCCATTCCAAACCTTTTTAGAACTTTGTCCAAATATGTACTTTGTGACAATGATATTAGGCGTCTCGATCTATCTCTATAAATCTTTATGCCTAATATGTAAGCTATTTTGCCAAGATCTTTCATTGAAAAACTATTATTCAAATATTTACACTATTAAGAAGGTCTACATCATTCCCAATCAATAATATGTCATCTACATATAGTATTAAGAATGCTACAAAGCTCCCACTCACTTTCTTGTAAATACAAGCTTCTCCATAAGTTTGTATAAAACCAAAACTTTTGATTACTTAATCAAAACGTTTATTCCAACTTCGGGGCGCTTGCTTCAATCCATATATGGACCTTTGAAGTTTGCATACCTTGTTAGCATCTTTAGGATCGACAAAACCTTTGTGTTGCATCATATACAATTCTTCATCAATGTCTCCATTGAGGAACGCTGTTTTGACATCCATCTGCCATATTTCATAATCGTAATATGCAGCGATTTCTAACATAGTCCTCACAGACTATAGATTCGCTACTGGTGAGAAAGTCTCATCGTAGTCAACTCCTTGAATTTGTCGAAACCCTTTTGCAACAAGTCGAGCTTTATAGACAGTAGCATTACCATCAGCATCTGTTTTCTTCTTGAAAATCCATTTGTTCTCGACAGCCTTCCGGCCATCCGGTAAGTCCACCAAAGTCCATACTTGGTTTTCGTACATGTATCCAATCTCGGATTTCATGGCTTCTTGCCATTTATTGGAATCTGGGCTCATCATTGCTTCCTCATATGTCGCAGGGTCATCGGTGTTGTCCACCAACATGACACTCATAACGGGATCATACCAATCAGGAGTGGTATGAGTTCTCGTTGACCTGCGAGGCTCTGTAGCAACTTCAACCAAAGTTTCATGATCATCATCATTAGCTTCCTCTCTTATTGGTGTAGACGCCACAGGAACTTCTTCCGGTGTTGCGCTACTCGTAAGTTCGAGAGAAGGTTCAACAACCTTGTCGAGTTCTACTTTCCTTCCACTCACTTCTTTCGAGAGAAATTCCTTCTCCAGAAAGGATCCATTCTTGGCAACGAAGATTTTGCCCTCGGATCTATGATAGAAGGTATACCCAATAGTTTCCTTCGGGTATCCTATGAAGACGCATTTTTCCGCTTTGGGTTCAAGCTTGTCCGGCTGTAACTTCTTTACATAGGCTTCGCAACCCCAAACTTTAAGGAATGACAATTTAGGTTTCTTCCCAAACCATAGTTCATATGGTGTCATTTCAACGGATTTAGATGGTGCCCTATTTAAATTGAATGCGGCTGTTCCTAATGCATAACCCCAAACGATAGCGGTAAATATGTAAGTGACATCATAGAACGAACCATATCTAAGAGAGTTCGATTACGACGTTCGGACACACCATTACGCTACGGTGTTCCCGGTGGTGTCAATTGTGAAAGTATTCCGCATTTCTTAAAATGCTCGCCAAACTCGTAACTTAGATATTCACCTCCATGATCAGAACGTAGAAATTTAATCTTCTTGTTACGTTGATTCTCTACCTCACTTTGAAATTCCTTAAACTTCTCGAAAGTTTCGGACTTATGTTTCATGAAATAGATATACCCATATCTATTAAAGTCATCCGTGAAGGTAAGAACATAACGATAACCACCGCGCGATGCTACACTCATTGGACCACACACATCGGTATGTATAATTTCCAACAAGTCCGTAGCTCGCTCCATCATACCAGAAAATGGAGTCTTAGTCATTTTACCCATCAGACATGCTTCGCATCTTTCAAGTGATTCAAAATCAAGTGATTCAAGAATTCCATCTGAATGGAGTTTCTTCATACGCTTCACTCCGATATGACCAAGACGATAGTGCCACATATAGGTCGAGTTATCGCTCAATTTCAAACATTTAGCCTCAATGTTATTTATGTGTGTATTACTACAATCGAGATTCAATAGGAATAGACCATCTATCAAAGGTGCATGTGCATAAAACATATTACTCATATAAATCGAACAACCATTATTCTCGGACTTAAACAAGTTACCGTCTCGCAATAAACAAGATCCCGATATAATGTTCATGCTCAACACAGGCACCAAATAACAATTATTTAAGTATAAAACTAATCCTGATGGTAGATGAAGAGGTAGCGTGCCGACCACGATCACATCAACCTTTGATCCATTTCCAACGCGCATCGTCACTTCGTTCTTCGCTAGCTTCCATTTATTCTGCAGCACCTGTTTCGAGTTACAAATATGAGCAACCGAACCAGTATCAAATACCTAGGCACTACTACGAGTACTAGTGAGATACACATCAATAACATGTATATCGGATATACCTTTCTTCTTGATGTTGCCGTTCTTCAAATCCGCCAATTACTTTGGGGAATTCTGCTTCCAGTGACCTTCTCCCTTGCAGTAAAAGCACTCAGTATCAGGCTTAGGTCCAGCCCTGGTCTTCTTCGCCGGTGCGGCAACTTTCTTACCACCCTTCTTGAAGTTTCCCTTTTGCTTATACTTGCCTTTCTTGAATTTGGTGGTCTTATTGACCAACAACACTTGGTGCTCTTTCTTGATCTCCACTTCTGTAGATTTCAACATGGAGAAGAGTTCTGGCAACGTCTTGTCCATGTTTTGCTTATTGTAGTCCATCACAAAGTTCTTGTAACTTGGTGGTAGTGATTGGAGGACACAGTGAATCCCCAAAGAATTAGGAATCACTATACCCAAACTTTGGAGTTTGTTTGCGTGCCCAGACATCTTAAGAACATGCTCACTAACGGAGCTGCCCTCTTCCATCTTGCAGTTAAAGAACTTTTCAGAAGCCTCATAACTCTCAACTTCCGTGTGAGCCTCAAATATCATTTTGAGTTCACGGACAATATCATGTGGGTCTGAGTTCTCAAACCTTTTCTGAAGCTCCGATTCCAAACCATACAAGATAGCACACTGAACTATGGAGTACTGATTCTTCCGAGCGAGGAAAACATTCTTTAACTCATCGGTAGCATCAGCTGCAGGCGGGTCACCCAGCGGTGCATCCAGCACATAGGTCAAATTACCAGCATTGAGGACAATCCTCAAATTGCGGAACCAATCCGCGAAGTTGCTTCCATGGTTTTTCAAATTTTCTTTCTCTAGGAATGCATTAAAATTGATGGTAGGGGCCGCCATTGATCTACAACATATTTGCAATAGTTTAGACTAAGTTTATGACAAATTGAGTTCTAATTAATAGTTAAATTAATCTAGGTGAACTCCCACTCAAAACAATATCCCTCACATTGTTTTAGTGATCACACGAACCAAATCCACCACATCAAAACCGATCATCATGAGAGTTGATGTAGCTTCAATGGCGAACAATCGACATGTTCATCATATCTACTATATGATTCATGCTTTACCTTTCGGTGATCCGTGTTCCGAGACCATGTCTGTACATGCTAGCCTCGTCAAGATCAAACCTTAGCTTCTGCATGAGCAAAACTGGCTTGATCACTTTGTATACACTTGCAGAATCTAACACACCCGATCATCACGTGGTGCTTCGAAACAACAAGCTTTAGCAACGGTGCTAACTAAGGATGAACACTTTAAAACATGAAATTTGTGTGCTTGAGGGATCATCTTATAATGCTACCGTCATTAACTAAGCAATACAAGATGCATAAAGGATTAACATCACATGCAATTCATAATATGTGATATGATATGGCCTTTCTTTTTTGTGCTTCCGATCTCCATCTTCAAGCACGAACATGATCTCCATCATCACCGGCATTGCATCAAGGTCAATGACGTCGCTCCCTGGTTGTCGTCCACCAGCTTCAACTATTACAACTATTTTGAATAGACACGCGGGTCTTAACAGAATTTAAAGACAACCATATGGCTCCTACCGGTTGCCAACTTACAATAAGGAACATTGCATACATGAAATATAATCACAATCATGGCCATATCACATCACAGCACACCCCTGCAAAACAAAGTTAGACGCCTCTAATTTTCTTTGCATATTTTACGTGGTTTGGAGCTTTCAATAAGTGTCGCTCTAACTTACGAACAAGAACCACAACGTTGATGCTAGAACTATCAAGTGCCCGTTGTAAATTGGATCTATACTATAATGGGAGAGACAGACACCCGCAAAGCCACTTATGCAATACAAGTTGCAAGTTCAGCGTGGATCAAGTCTCATGAACGATGTCATGTAAGGTTAGCCCGGGCCGCTTCATCCCATCATACCGCAAGATGCAAAGTACACAAGAAGAAATTGATAATAAAAGCACCTCCGCCCACAATGACCATTGTGTTCTACTCATGCAACATATTTACATATAGACACGGCTCTGATACCACTGTAGGGGTTCGTAGCATGGAAAACAAAAATTTCCTACCGCATGCAAACAAACAAGCCAAGATCTATCTACTAGATTGTAGCAACGAGTCGATAGATGAACTCACCCTCGAAGATTCCAAAGCGGTTAACGAGATCGGATTCTCGTGGGTGATGTAGTCGTACTCTTGCCGATCTCAAGATCGTGTAGGCGATCCTTCCGGTGTTGCGTTCCGGCAGCGCTCCCGCAGTCGGTCACACGTTCGATTCTCGATGAAGACCTTCCTCTCCCTTGTTCCAGCAGGCAGCGGAGGTTGTAGCACCCTCCTCGCGATTCTGGCAGCACGACGGCGTGGTACCGAAAGTAGAGGGGAGATCTCGCAGGGCTTCGCCTTAAGCTGGAGCGAGTATGGTGGACTATGAGAGAGGCCTTGGCGATCTAGGGTTTAGATGCACCAAGGAGAGAGGGCTAGGCCATCGGCTAGGGCAAGGGGAGGGCCCCAACTCGGCGGCTAGGAGGAAACCCTAGGGTGGCAGCTGCGACTTGGTGGCCGGCGGCTAGGGTTAGGGTTTGGTGGGGCAAGGTGTGTCTAGAGGGGCACCCTTGCCCCTCCTTTTATAGGTGGGAGGGCGCGGCCAAGGGGGAGGGAGTCCTCCCCCAAGTCAGCCTCCTTGGCCAGCGGTGGAGGGAGGAGGACTTCCTCCCCAAGTAGGTTTCCTACTCTCCCTGCACCAAGCAAACTTGCCGTTTGACTTTTCAAATTGGCGTTTGAATTTTCAAACTAGGATTTGATTTATCCCTTTATTTTGCTCAGCGATGACACCTAGTACATGATGCAACCATTCCGTCTTGTTATGACACATTCATGTACCCTTCCCCTCTAGAGTGCCGGACCTTCCGGAACCTTCTAGAACATTCCCGATGAAAACACCGGAATCATTCTCCAACTCCGAAACAGGACTTTCCTTATATGAATCTTATTCTCCGGACCATTCCGGATCTCCTCGTGATATCCCGGATCCCATCCAAGACCTCGAACAACATTTAGTATCTTACTCATCATTCCATAACTACTCAACAACATCGAATCCTTAAGTGTGTCTCCCTACGGTTCGTGAATTATGCGGACATGATCGAGACACTTCTTCGAACAATAACCAATAGAGGAATCTAGAAATTCATATGGCTCCCACATATTTCTATGATTACTTTGTGATCGAATGAACCACTTACATACGATACCAATTTCCCTTTGTCTCATGATAGTTTACTTATCCGAGGTTTTAATCGTCGGTATCTCTGCATACCTAGTTCAAGCTCGTTACCAATAAGTTCTCTTTTCTCGTTCCCATGGTATGTGATCTCTTGTGAGCCAGTCACATGCTTGCAAGATAATTGGATGACATTCCACCGAGAGGGCCCAGAGTATATCTATCCATCATATGGATGGACAAATCCCACTCTTGATTCATGTGTCTCAACCCATACTTTCCGAACACCCCAATTATGGTGTGGTGTTTGATGTCATCAAAGCATCCTTCCGGTGATGGTGATAAGCATGATATCATGGTCAAAGGAATTAGGTTACTATGTATCAAAAATCATATAGCAATTGAACTATTAAAATGACTTGATCTTTATGCTACACTTATCTATAGGAGTATGTCCATCATACCATTCTCCTAATGATATGATCTTGTTGTTAATAACATCTCAATGTTCATGATAGGGAAACCACAATCATCTATTAACCAACAAGCTAGTATTATGAAGAGGCTTTACGAGGGACTCTAATTTAGTTTACAAATCACACAAGTATTAATGTTTCCTGGTTAATACTGTTATAGCATGAATGTAAACATTTATCATAAACACAAAGATATAATAATAACTACATTTATTATTGCCTCTAAGTCATATCTCCAACAGGGCCCACATCTACCACAGTTGTGTGTGTCATGGCTTGACATAGCAAAATTATAGTTAGATCTATCAAGAGGGTAGGACAATGTTGTCCAAGCGATGACTCATACAACAACAAGTTGGTGAACATGTTTCTATCCAGCCTAGAGAGGTCTAGATCCCATGCAATGTTTGCATAGCCCCACATTTGCCACAAGTGTGTCTCATGTCTTGGCATAGCACTCTTACAACTAGATCTATCAAGTGAGTGGGATCATGTTGGTCAGGTGTAGTGACTCACACAACCACTAAGTTGATGATGGTGTTTCTAACCTACTCGAAGAGGTGTAGATCCCATGCAATGTTGGCATGTGGGCCCAGAGAGGTGAGTCACACAACCACAAGTTGGTGAAGGTGTTTCTAGCCACCCCAGAGAGAGGTCTCAAGCCCATGCAAAAATTCAAAAATTGACCAAGCCACCTAAAATTCAAAAAAAAAATCAAAATTTTGTGAAAGCTTGGACACATTTAAAATTTCTTCTAGGTAGAGGATGCCATGTTTCAGCATGGAGCATGTATCACATCACAAAGGCCTAACTCCTAGGCATCCTTACTAAACACCTTGATTTTTGGCCTAAATTTGACCGGGCCACCAAAAATTCAAAAACATTCAAATTTGTGTGAAACCTTGTACATGTGTCTTAGTTTGTGTATGTTAGCATGTGTAAAAAAATCCAGGTTGTTTCACGAAAGTAGAAAAAAACACATTGCTAGGAAAAGAGGCCTAGGTGAGACGAAAAGGGCTGTTCGTAAATTTCTCAATTTTTCGATGTTCATCAAATGATCCCAAAATTTTTGCACATGCTATACCAACAGTGCCTGTCAAGAATATGTAATTTATTTTATAAAATTCAAAATTGTAAAATAGCTATTTTGTTCAAATATTTAAATAGAAAATAAAAAGGAATATAGGATCGAAGAAAAAAGTAAGACTTGGCGTGCAGGCAACAAGCCAGCCTAACTCCTACTCCCGCGCCCGAGTCACGGCTGCGTCCGGGTGTGAAGTAGTTTGGGGCGGCTTATCTTAATCCTGGTCATCACAAAGTAATGGGCTCTTTCGGGCCCAACGGAAAACCGCAGCAGGAAGGACTGACGCGGGTTGGAGTTTAGTCCCACATCGCCAAGTGAGAAACGATTAGACCTACTTATATACCCTGTATTCATTAGTGCCACGAGCTTCTCTTAACAAATCAACGATGACAGTTACTGCTGTCAGTTGTCTTCCTTTTGGACTAGTGGAGGTAGATAGTCAAAAAGGCTAGGCAGACCAGTCTTATTACCCCACCGTACTCTCCCCTACTAGTCTTATTACCCCACCGTACTCTCCCCTACTGTGCGACCTGCCTTCTCAAAGAAGTTTTGTTCACACGTGGCAGGCAGATAACTGCAACGATGCAACCGATTGGATGCTCCATTAAGTCGATTGACAATTCACTTCGGCGTTGATAGAACGGTGCATGCGTCCCTGCACGCGTCATGATGACACAGTCCTGCGCACGTCGGAGGTGAGGGGGGTGAGCCTTCCCGATGTATCGCTATTTTTTCATTCCCTTCTGTACTATAATAATATTTCGCATTTTGAATAAGTTTGGACGAATTTAATTACTTACCATCTCATATATACAAGCTTGTTGTTTGTTTGCTATACATCTTTTCCAATATGTTTTACATGAAAAACCTTTCTTGTGTGTCTTGGTTTGGCATAACAAAATTGTAGTTAGATCTATCAAGATCATAGGATCATATATACACAACAAGATGATCAAGAATTTACTAGACAGCTAAGATAGGTCAAGATCGCATGCACTGTTGGCATGGATTTTTACAAAGCGAGTACGTATCAGAATTACTACATGTACATAGAAAACAACAAAATTGAAATAGGTACAACACATGATCTTTTTGAAACATAGACCATCCATTGTATTACAGGCACACCATAGAACTTACACTTGCATATAATTCACAGACGACAGAGAATACAAGGCCAGACCAACATGATCCATCAATCTAATCTGACGGGTAGCCGTCGGAGTAATCGTAGTGGGTGGTACCATATTCGCCATAAGGCGACACCATCTGCAGTTCAGAATGCTCAACTATTCTACAATACTCCGCCAGCAATCGATCGAGTTCGAAAGGACGGTCATTCATCCATAATCCTCCTACTCCATACCCATGGTTAACCCTTGGCTCCTCTTCCCACGCAAGAGCCTCAAAGTTGTAAGATCTAATTTGGGATAGGTCCGGATAGTAGATGCTGCCGGCCTGCACCGCGGGTACCCTGGTGCTGTCGACGCAGATGCACCGATTGTCAGCAACAAAGAGAGCACGGCTTCCGATGCCTCTGACCGGCTAAAGGACACGGTTCTGTGTATCAACCCGGTAAACAACGGTCCTGCCGCCGTAGACAGGTCCACTCACAACGAACAACAGCTCCCCGTCAGTATCAACGAGGTAAAAACGATTCTCCGGGTACCGGCAGCCCGGAAAAGGGCCTTCGACGGTGGCATGCATCTTCAGGGTCCGTGCGGAGCGCTGCATCTAGACATCTCCATGGGCAGCATCAGCCATAGTCGAGAAGACAGACCCGTATTTGTCTACGACGAAAACATCACCGGCGTAAGAAGTCATGCTCCGGAGTTCGGCGAAGTCATTCGGCGTGTACCACCCTTCACCAAATACAGGGCGACTGCCTTCCTCCGTGCCCTCATCCGCCCACCGAATGACGTTGTTCCAAAGGTTTGATGTAAAGAGCATCAACGACGGGAACATCGTCACAGCGACAGAAGCCACCTGCTCGGTCGGTATCTCCACCCTCAGGCGCTTGATAGAGCCCGAGAAGGGGTTGTACAACCGTGTCTTGTACGGCTGCACCCTCTGTCCAAGCACAAGGAGGCCGCCGGTTGTGCTACCGACATAAAAGTACCTTCCAGAGACACATAGAGGTAAACAGAGAGAGATGAGAAGCATAGATTCAGTCAAGGTAAACAGACAGAGATTCAATAAAGGTTAAAAAAGTAGATGGAGAAACAAAACTTGAAAAATATATCGTATAAGAGGTGAACGCAAAAAAAGGATCGCGCATATACAGATGAATATCAAGAAAGCACCTGCGAATAACCCGACTAATCTTCTTCTCAAGGAAGCGACCGGTTCTCACGTTCAGCAACGAGATGGCGGCGTCATCTACCCCATACTCCGGCGACAACTGGTGCTCTAGAACAATCCAGTTTGCTGGTATAAAACGCTCCTCCGTGAAGCCGTGCCAGGAGCTGCAGACTGCCCGGAAGGCTGCGTAGTAGTCGAAGTCGTCCGTCGACAGGAAGATGTCACCTATCTTCTGCATGACTCCCTCAGGGAGATCAGCCCACGGCGAATCCTGCATCTTGTTGCCGGCCATGGATGATGGTGTTCGTGTGGTCTCGGTCCCGTCGACTGGCAGATGTAGCGGTTCCAGAGACAGACCGCCGATTATTTATTGAAGAAGGCCTAGGAATGCCAAGGGAAGCGTCTGAAAACAAAACGACCGCGTGCACACAGCAACCGTCGATTTGGCGCACTCGGGAACCCGCGCGAACCTACAGCGGACGCGCGAAAACTTTTTGCCGCTCCCGCGTTTTTGCGCCATCCTGCGCGCCAAACTTGCTGCGTCGACTGCCGGACCCAAACTTGCCGCACCAAATTGTCTAAAAGTTTCGCCGCCCCCTCCTCGCTCCACCTCCCACCTCGCTCCGCCTCCCGACGAGATGCTGCCCCGCCGCCGCTCGACCTCCGGCTACCGAGGCGTCCGCGCGCGCCCGAGCGGCACGTTCTACGCCGAGATCCGCAGCGACGCCGAGCGCATCGGGCTCGGCACGTTCGAGACAGCACATGAGGCGGCGAGCGCCTACGGCGCGGTCGCCTGGCGCCTCGGCCGCTCCCGCCGGACGATGAACTTCCACGATGTGTGGACGCGGGAATAGGCGGAATCGCTCGCGCCGCCGCCTCCGGCCGTCACGCGCAAGCAGCAACAGCGCCAGCGCGAGCTCGAGCAGCGGCTCGTCAAGGCGGAGCTCGACGAACGCTTCCGCTTCAAGTAGGCGCGGTAGTTCCCGGAGGACTTCGCCATGATGGATTCATTTTACGAGAAGAAGGTGGCGGCGAAGGCGACGAAGAAGGCGGATTGCGAGGAGAAGAGGGAGAAGTCGGCGGCGAGGAAGAAGGAGAGGGAGGAGAAGTCCGCGAGGAAGGCGAAGGAGAAGAAAAACAGCGCCGGCCTGTCGACGATCGTCCTCTCCTCCTCCTCATCCTCCTTTGAGTGGACATCCACTCTGGTGTCGTCGACGACTCTGGGCTCGTCGGATTTCGACTGGCATTCCGAGTAGTTTAGGGTTGTTTCAAAGTTTGTATTACATTTCGTATTTTCAGTTAATTTTCCATGTTCTGTTTGATCTATTCAGTACGCAAAATATGATCTATCAACTCGGTAGGATCATTCTATCAAGTGATGACTCATGCAACCATATCTTGAACTATGTCATCTAGTTTCCTCTTCTTCTTCTGTGTTGTCGCTTGACTTCCTTCTATAACAGATTCCAGCATTTTTGAATATTTTGGTATACTTGTGAGTACATCACAGTAATATGATCCAAGATGCAATACATTCAACATTCAAGATACACATATCCTAAACATACATGATTTATTAACATGTTCGACTTACATTCAGTAACACATTACAGTAGAAACAACATCCTAAACAAAGTTGAGACCAAGGTGCTCGTGCATATGCTCTACTTTCATCAGAAGTAGAGACACCCATCCAACAGCAGCAGCAAATGTGAAGTCATTCCACCCTGTGGTGAAGCTGACATGTCCATGGTCCCTCTGAGGAAATGCTCTCAATCGGACGGGACGAACTGCTCTGAGGAACTGCTCTGCTCTAAGGAACTGCTGAGTGGATGTAAGTATTATGGGTGTGGATGCACTAAGTAAGTGTAGGACTGCTAAGTGACTAAATCAACCAACTAAAACGGCGAAGTGCTAACCTGACGAAACTAAAACTCTGTCAGACTAACACCTAAACTAAAGCCGAGCGTGTCGAGCGTGGCGTCCAACTTCGCGTTCCAGGCTCTAGCCTGTAGGTGCCTGACGGAGTCCGTGGAGTGGCTTGTGCAGGCGCATCGCCTAGCGACCCTGGCTAGCAGACCCACCCATGGTGCGCGGAGAGCGCCAGCAGGAGCCGCACGGACTCCAGCCGTGCAACAGGCCCAAAGGCGTCCGCGACGTCGATGCCCTGCTTCTTCACATATTCCTTTTGGCGACGAGGCGAGGCGGGTGTTCGGCTGCACGATGCCGTCCATGGTGCGCGCTTTTGGTCATTGGGTGCGCCTCGCGGCGAGGCAGATGTGATGGCGGCGCGGCTTCAGCTTCGGGTGTCGGAGAGGCTAGCTCGGTGCGCGAGGATGACACTGCCGGCAACGTGTGCTATGAGGGAGCTGGTGTCGATGGAGAGCTGATGCCGGCGAGTCATGGCCTGCCACCTCAGGTGTAGCGGTACGCAGTGGAGTCGAGTCGAGTGCACGTAGCAGTCCACCGTGAACGCCGTGCTCACAGGGTTGTCCTCGTGTGTGCTCCAGTCCAAGCTCGCGTCCTCGACAAAGACGGGATCGTAGACATGGTAGCCCTTGGTGCCGCTCTCGTAGCCGATGAATACCATTGGCGTGCTCCGGTCGTCCAGCTTCTTCAGGTGAGGACGCGTGCTCTTCACCTACGTGCGCGGCGTAGGTGAAGCTCCGCAGATACCAAGCATCATATGGCGTCATGCCGGTGACACTGCGCCTGAACGCCCGGTTCAGGTTCAGCACGTAGACCGCTGTCAGCACGGTCTCGCCCCAGAAGTAATTTTGCATGCCCTTCGGCTTCAGCATGCTTCTGGCCGCCGCTACAACCGTCTGGTTGCGCCGCACGATCACCCCGTTCTGCTGGGGTGATTACGGCGCCGTGAGGTGGCGCTTGACGCCGGTGTCGGCGCACTGTGCACAGCGAACGTGGCCGACGCGTGAACTCGCTGACGCAGTCCGTGCACAGTACTCGGAGCTTGCGCCCGCTCTCCGCTCGCCGACACTGGTGTCGGCGCATTATGCACAACTACTATGCCAAATCATGACATTGATTCTAAGTATAAAAGTGGTATGCCCATGGCATGATGCACACTTGTGCCTCATATATACAAACATTGCATTGGGCTCTAGACCCATGGCATGATGCATATTCCATATTTCTGGCTAACTGTCTCTCCTTTTATTCTCTTACAGTGGGAAAATGTGGCTAAATCAACCAACTAAAACGGCTAAGTGCTAACCTGACAAAACTGAAACTCTGACAGACTAACACCTAAACTGAAGCCGAGGGCGTCGAGCGTGGCTTCTAACTTCGCGTTCCAGGCTCTAGACTCTAGGTGCCTGACGGAGTCCGTAGAGGGGCTAGTAAATTCTCAAGGTACACTGTTATTAATCACTAATCTGACTTTCCTTTTCACAGCCTCTAGCTTGTTTCTTCTAGACATAAGAATCGTTGCAACAGTAGGTCCTCTTGATTCTTCAATTGTTGTCTGCAGTACCATATAGAAGAGTTTATAAATTGAATCATAATCATATTGATTTTTGCAACTATACAAAGGAATAGTGTACAGACCTGATCAATGTTCTTAGTCATACGATCTCCGTCCCAGTGCTCTAGACATTGCAAAACCCATAATCTGCATGAGTTACTGCCATACGATGAAACAAAATTCATTTACGACATCAGTAGTTAGAAAGTGATATGATTCACAAGTACTTACCCATCATCTTGCTTTCCAGTTTCATATTTTTAATAGGCCAAGTCTCGACGTCAGGAAATTGTTTGCGTGTAGTTTTGTTTGTCCAATATATGTCTACTGCAATTTGTCCTTGTGCAAAAGATTTAGAGTTACTGAAACGCCAAAAGATAACAAGGATTTGATGAGAAAAGTAGATAATACCAAGTCATCCACAACTGCATGCGAATAGGTTAAACTGTACTTAGGATCAAGGACTTGGAACTCCTGCTTGACGTTATGCATTACAACTGTCACATAATGTTCTCCGCGTATATTTAGAGGGAAATATGCCTACAAAATAAGATCACTAGCATGTACTATGTAGGATTCCAAATAGTTAACAACAACATCAACTTTATAAAAAACACTCTTTACCTTGTCACGCGCAAAATATTCATTCAAAACCCTTTCTACAGCTCCTGGTCTTGGCACTTCTTCTACGTCAAAAGTTTTCAAGTTTTTTTTCGTTGTGTACAATTTAATGGCTTCTTTGATAAGATAGCTTGACCTCAATGGTCCACATATGTGCCGATCATAGTCAAGACGGGGAGCCAGCTCTAGAATGTAGGCATCAAGTATCTGAAAATAATAATCGTACAATGATTGCATGTTCATACTTCTTTGTTGTAAAATAACAACAATAGGTTAGCGAATTACTTACAGCAGTACTAAGCCATTCATTTATAAGAACATCGTTAAGATCTTTCGAAGACAAGATGGCCTCATCTGAGTTTTTGTACGCCCTTTTTACAGCTTCTTTGGGGATCTTCGCCAAAGTTGAAACATATTTGACAGCAGCTTCTATTTCATCTGGTGTTAACATAGTGTAACATTCCCCAATATCATGTTGTTCAAATAATATCACTGCATAACATTTATGAAAACACACAAGTTACCACACGGAACCATTTTGTTTGCTCAATAAAAATAAGTACTCCCTCCGGCCCATATTATAATTGACTCAAATTTGATACTATTTAGTATATAGGTTCATCCAAATTTTGACAAATCAAAGTCAATTAATATGGATCGGAGGGAGTAATGAAATCTATAAAACATTATAACTTCCGTATTTTTTGATTTATGTTTTGGTTGTTTCTGTCGCACAAATAATGGGGAACCTTACTTACTATTACCCGCAGTAAAAGTCATATCATTGCGTGCATCGTTCTCCACGACACCACAAAATATCTCCCCATCTAAATCTTCTATGATGCACGAATCATTTAGAGAATGTGTTAATGTTTTGCCATCTAAATCTACACGAGTTCCCCAAAAACCTATGTGAGCATCTTGTATGCACGACAAACAATCGATGAGACATGGAATCAGTACCTGGACGACAGATGAGTAGAGTCGGCGAAGGGTGGCACCAATGAGAGACGGAGAAAGGGAGTCCTGCGAGGATGATGTGGTGAGAGGCGGCGTCGATCCCTGGAGGACACGCGAGAGGGGGTGGACAAGGGAGTCGGCAATGTGGGACAGCGAGGGCGGCTCGTAATGGAAGCAGCGGTGATTGGCGGTCTACCAAGGTTGAGTCGTGGGTTGTGGGACGATCGACGTGCCGATACGCCCTCCGTGATTAACTGCTGGCGTTGGGCCTCGTTGTGGGTAGTTAATTGGGCCTATAGGGTTATTACATTTTAATGTCTTATTTTTCCTATTTTTTATGCGTCTTTACGTATTTTTAAATTTTTATATTGTACTGTTAATTGTCTTACCATATTTATGGTTTTTCCGAATTTGATATGCACAACATGAACTTTAATTAAATTTACACAGTACCAACTTCATACGATGGGAGTGTTGCCCCTGTCTTTGGGGAACTTTTAGTACGTACAACGCAAAGGATGTGTATGGCGCACACGTATCCACCGAAGGATCACTAATATAAAGAAAGTTTTTGGATAAACCTAGATGCAAAACTAAAACATGTGTTCACGGCGAGAAACACAAATTCCGGATACGCACCCACTTGACCTATGGGAGTTGTCTATGAACACCTTCATCATCTTTGTGGTTGTATGACTCAACACTTGGTCAATGTGATCCCACCTAGTTGTTACATCAAACTATACAACTACTATGCCAAATCATGACATTGATTCTAAGTATAAAAGTGGTATGCCCATGGCATGATGCACACTTGTGCCTCATATATCCAAACATTGCATTGGGCTCTAGACCCATGGCATGATGCATATTCCATATTTATGGCTAAGTGTTTCTCCTTTTATTATTTCTTACAGTGGGAAAACATGGCCATGATCCTTGTGATCGTGCCATCCCACGAATGGATCGTCATCCGCGCGACTCGCTCCAGTTTGTAACAACAGAACCGGAGCTAGAACTATGAGTAAATCAACCAACTAAAACGGCTAAGTGCTAACCTGACGAAACTGAAACTCTATCAGACTAACACCTAAACTGAAGCCGAGCGCGTCGAGCGTGGCATCCAACTTCGCATTCCAGGCTCTAGCCTATAGGTGCCTAACGGAGTCCGCAGAGTGGCTTGTGCAGGCGCATCGCCTAGCGCCCCTGGCCAGCAGACCTACCCACGGTGCGCGGCGAGCGCCAGCAGGAGCCGCACGGACTCCAGCCGTGCAACAGGCCAAAGGCGTCCACGACGTCGATGCCCTGCTGCTTCACATATCCCTTTTGGCAATGAGGCGAGGCGGGTGTTCGGTTGCACGATGCCGTCCATGGTGCGCGCTTTTGGTCATCGGGTGCGCCTCGCGGTGAGGCAGATGTGATGGCGGCGCGGCTTCAGCTTTGGGTGTCGGAGAGGCTAGCTCGGTGCGTGAGAATGACGCTGTCGGCGACGTGTGCTCTGCGGGAGCTGGTGTCAATGGAGAGCTGATGCCGGTGAGTCCTGGCCTGCCACCTCAGGTGTAGCGATACGCAGTGGAGTCAAGTCGAGTGCAGCGTAGCAGTCCACCATGAACGCCGTGCTCACAGGGTTGTCCTGGCCTGCTCAAAGTTCTCTGTGTTGTGTGTGTGGTGCACTCTGTCTTTGGTATGAGCAAAGTTTATGAATTAAGGGCGATGTCTAGTTTTCTGCTACCTCCACATACCTGCATGCATAACAGTAAGGCACAGTTAGCTATTGACAATTTCAAAGAAAGTTTTGATAATGCTTTTTAGTTGTACTCTAGGAATGACTTACTGCGGATGTAGTTCGCATAATTTAGCGTTTCTTCTGTTATGACCAGCAGTATTGCATGCGCTGCACAGGTGGTTCCCCTTCTTCTTCTTCTTCTTCTTCTTCTTCTTATTCTTCTTTTGTTCATCGTATGATAGTGGTCTGCCATTTTTACTCATGGGTGGATTAGCACTGTAAGCTCCAACTCGTTTGTTTTTCTTAGGCGCGCCTTTGGATTTAACTTTTAGTGGATCGCCAACTTGAGGTGCTTTTCCCTTGCTGTCCTGTGCATCTGCATCGAAGTAGCTTGTTTGAATATTGCTGAGCCCCTTTGTCCTTTGCATTAGTCGATCGATGAATTCATTGTATTCATGACGAGACTATTCATCATGGCATAACACTGCGAGAACTTCTTGAGATCGTACATTCAAGTCAGAAAAAATTGTCCTCTCGGTTGCACTTGACCATTCGTATCCGAACATATCGCTCTCGCGCTTCACAGAAAATCCAAATCTTGCGTTCTTTGAGAAGCGCCGAAGGACACAACAAGTTTGTATTTTTTTCTTGTTGTAGGTAATCCAACATGTACAGGATGTGCTTGCAAGGTAGCCCCTTCCTAGCCATTCTTCCGCAGGAGCACTTTATAGTTTCCTCACTGTTAGACGCGTAGGTCACGTCAAACTTCCTAGTAGGTTTATCTGCCCATATCAGAGAGTACTTATTATCACTGGAATCACCTTGCGCACATTCAGCAATCTTGAGTCCATAGAAGTTTGCTACAGTGAATACTTTCGCTGCAGCAGACTCAATATCTTTGTATTTAGTAATCGGCAAAGGTAATGTCTGTGAGTCCTCGCAGTCCTGTCGCGCATCTTCATGACGGATATGGTTAATGGCATTCTCATAGTGCACGATCAAATCCACCAGTGTCATTTTAGAGTCAAGATGAAGGTGCAGGCACGAGTTCAAACTCTCGCTTCTCTGATTGCTTTTCATTCCGAGAAAAAAGCCATTGGCTAGATACGCGGTGGCCCACCATCTCTTCTTCTTGTACATTCTACTCAGCCACTCTTTGGTTCCCTTCGTCTGCCATTTCTTAATATAGGCGCTCCATCTCTGCTCAAAGACCTCTTCTGAGGTGCTGTAGTATATCATTGACCTGAATTCATTCAGAGAATCGTGATTGAGGTGTTTTTTCATATTCTTTTCAACGTGCCATGTACATACACGGTGCCACACATCCTTGAAGACAATGCCAATGGCTTTCATCATTGAACCGTCTACATCAGTGATAACCCCTTTTGGCTTCTTTTGACACATAGCTTTCAAAAATGTTTGAAGCAGCCATACATATGTTTTTGTTTTCTCGTCGGAGACGATTGCGCATGCGAAAACAGTAGTTCTGCGGTGATGGTTCAACTCCATGAAAGGAATGAACGGCATTCCATACCGATTCATTTTGTACGTACTGTCGAACACCAGCACATCACCGAAATCCTCATAGTCTCGACGTGACTGAGAGTCACACCAAAACATGCTTTTCAAATTTCCTCCATCATCTAGCTGGTAATCGAAAAATAATTCAGGATCATGGGCCTGCCTGTTCTGCATAATTCAGATGGCTGTGTTAGCATCACCTGATGCAATGAGCTTCGTCTTCTCCCGGGAACACATGTTGTAAAGATCCTTCGAGACGAACACAACCTTGCTCCACCTTCCACTTTTGCTGATAAAGGTTTTCATAATCTCGAACTTGCGCATCCCAGTTGCTTCTAGTGACATGATTTCAGCTTTCTGGTAAGACTTGATCTTCCGATGGGACCGAAGAAATGGGACTTCATCGGGTCTAGCTAGCACATGGTTGGGCTCGTCCTTAAATTGCAGAACTTTCCAAATCCCCTTGGATTTTCTATAGGACACGCTGAGATAGGCTCGACGGTGGCATCGAGACAGAGCTCGTGGCCTCTTCTTGCGGTTCTCCATGTGCACATACCTTCCCTCGCGTTCCCCTGCCCTAGAACAGACAAACCGCCTGTAATTAATAACTCCTTCCGAATTTCGCTTCACCCTCTGTTTCCTTATGCTGAAACCACGTTCTCTTGCGTATGCATTATAGTAAGCGAATGCTGCCGCTTCGTTAGTGAAGGTCATCTCCTTTACAATCTGATGCTTGTCACGCTCATCCTGAGCATGCTGAAAATCCTTCTCTGGCATCACTAGATGCTGTCTGTGCTCATGCTGTGAACTGGCTGTAACCTACACAATTAGAAGCAAAAAGAAATGTAAGTGGTGGTCATATGGTTGATCCTATATATGCCTTGTCATACAATAAGCAACTTACATTACTCTTGAATTAATATTTTGAACTGTCTATAACCTACAAAATTAGAAGAAAAAAGAAATGTAAGTGGTGGTCATATGGTTGATCCTATATATGTCTTGTCATACAACAATAAGCAACTTACATCACTCTTGAATTCAGATTTTGATCCTTCAGGTTCTTGTGATTCTTCCGCCGTCTCTTCATCACAGTTTTCTAAGTCTGAATCCCCAAAATAATCATGGTCACTATGAGAGAATAGTATAACCTGCAGCATTGTAGCACAAATTCATATAACATGGCTATTCAATTCTTATAAAAATAATGTAGCACTAGACATACATCACTAATGCTTTCCGAGATAGATTCTTTCCGATGGCGATCCTTGTTTACACAATTGATGTCCATCTGCACAATTTAAAAAGTATGTGTATAAATTTGCATGCTCTAGGTGTGCAAATTAAAAAATAAAAAATAAACTTCACTTGACCTTATCATCCTCGGATTTGTTTTCTTCAAAGAGGTCGTTCTCAGTAAGCTCATCATCAGAGAAAAACATATCTTCATCATCCAAACTTGAATCACCGTTGTGCGTAGGGATGCTCTCATTGTCACTTCCAGTTGGCATAGAGTTCTCCATCTGTTCAAGCAAAGAAAACCAGAAACGCTAATCTAATCAATGATGTATATGTGGAGGACTCGTAGATGCAAAGATAAACCCTAAGCCGCTATGCTAAAGGTGATGGAAAGAGTGTGGGTTAGAGAGGCAGCTACTCACATCTTCCCGGCGCCGGTGGCAAGATGGGACACGGGACTGGTTGATGCGGCCTGATGATGAGAAGATCTGGCTGGCCTTTGATCTGGAGATGTAGGATTGGAACGGTTATCGTCGGCGTGGACGGACACGTCGCCACCGGAGCCGGGCAGATTCGTAGGTGGAGGATTAGATCTCGGTCGACGGCCGGAGCCAGGAAGGCTCGTGTGGTTGGAGGATTAGAAGGCTGGCCGCCGGATTCACGTCGCCAATCCGGATCCTTCGCCGGCGCACGTCACCACCAGAGCTAGGCAGGATGATCAAAAATTTAGGGTTAGAGCGATGTCTGGGGAAATGGCGGCGCGTTAGTTTTTGTGATCAAACCGAGAGACCTATTAATGTCGTGGCGACGTGGCAATGGTTGACAACGTGGCAATGAATGGTCAAATCTAATGGCATGGCAACGTGGCAATGGTTGACATCGTGGCAAGCAATAGTACGTATGCGAATACGTGGGAATACGGGCCTAGACTTGGGCTTCGGGGGCTACCCTCGTGCGCCCTCCTCTAAAAATGCGCGGGGAAAATTCTACCCTTACAAACTTTGCAACTTTCGAGAGCCAGGGGGCCTATGGGATCAAGCGTCAACATACTCAGTTTCAAAACAAAAGAAGTGAGTATTTATGAAAACCTATTCTCATTCTTACCACTTAGATTCTTTCATGAAAACTCATGTTCCTCAAAATTCTTGCAATCTTACATAAAATTTGACACAGTTGATCATTCTACTAACTTACTCATCCTATATTCTTATAGATGGACGTGAAGTATAGAAAGTTCTATCAGTTGGGAAATGGAGGAGAGCTCATCTTTGAGCGTGATTTGGACCAACTCTCAGAACTTCTGGAGCGCCCGCACCCCGAGTTCTTCGGAGCACAGCTCAACAATCAGCAAGGAGGAGAATTGCAATGGCTGATTGTTGCAAGTCTCAGAGGCAAGATTGAAGCCCCCACCTCAGATGGAATCCAGTTCACCTTAAGAGAGAACAACTGGCTAGATGGACTCCCTAGGGCTATGCAGGAAGCTCTTGCTCGTCTATGAGGGCAAAGCATTAATCAGATCAAGGGCACGCACTTTGAGTATTACCCAAGGCGTGATGCTATGGGACAGCCATTGGAGTCACCATACCACCCGGAACTGAAGCATCAAGTTGACCATCTCAGCTTTATGATGTATGACAGGCAGAAGGAGTTGGACAATGCCCGCACCTACGCCAACCACAACTATGCCATCGCAGTCAAGAAGGACCAGACCATCACCATGCTTGTGAAGGATCGCCAGTCACGTCGCCGTCAACTTGACAAGAAGGAGCGCATCATTGCTCGCCTTCGTCACAAAGTGATAGATTTGGAGGAGACCATCCATGAGCAGGACATGTAGCTTGAGGAGAGGGAGAATGCAGGGGAAGATATCCGTGGAGACCCCTACTCCTACCTCAGTGATGATGATGACTTCCTGGAGGATCAAGCCATGGACTTCCACACTGATGACGACAACTCCGCCTTCATTGATGATGATGATGATGATGAAGCCACTGATTCCGAGGAGTAGTAGCTCATGAGCACTAGCGTTAGTGAGTTGTATCCGGTCCCACTGTATCGTAGTTTCATAGAATGGTTCTTAAAACCATGTGTTTCCTTGTTGTGGTGTGTGCTATGAATGAATGAAAAGTAAGTTGCTAGTTAGCAAAACCTGAGTCAAACTCAAAATTTAAAAAAAATTCAAAAATAAATACATGAACCTTAAAAATTTCCCTCTTTTCTCATGATCTATCTCAATCTTCAGATTCCTCGCAGAGGAAGCAGATCATATCAGGACCCAATGCTGCAAAACTTGCAAATGTTGGTTTCGAATCGTGAAGCTGAAAGAGCCAAACGTCAAGCCAACCTAGCCACCCTTCAACACATAGCTCAGATGACCCAGAACAATCAAGGCCATGGATCCAAGCTCAAGAACTTTCAAAACACCAATCCACCCCTTTTTTAGTAAGTCTGAAGAGCCATTAGATGCTGATGACTGGCTGCAGACCATGGAGAACAACTTAGAAGTTGCAGGAGTAGAGACCAATGAGAAGGTACTTTTTGCCACCCACTATTTGGTAGGAGATGCAAGAGCTTGGTGGAACAGCGTTCGTGCCATGAATGGAGGACAAATGATGACTTGGGATGAATTCAAACTCAAGTTCAGCAGAACCCATGTGCTATGGGGTTTAATCAAGAGGATGATAGATGAATTCAGGGAATTGAAGCAAGGAAGGATGACAGTAGTTGAGTACCGTGACAAATTTCTGTCACTATCTAGGTATGCCCCAGATGAGATTGACACTAAAGCCAAGAAGAAGAAGAGATTCTTGAATGGACTGCATGATGAGATGCAGACAGTGTTAGTCAATATTCTATTTTCTGACATTGAAGCCTGAGTGGATTCTGCAATCCACATGGAAGGCAAGATCAAACAAGCCAATGAGAACCGCAAGCGTCGAATGATGCATCAACCAGGAACCCACCATACCCCAAAGTATCGCCCCAACTCGTCTACAGGATTTTCCCCAAGAAACACTAGACCCCCGATGAACCGTCTGAACTACCCCAACCATGGAGGAGGAAACAACAACAACCCCGATAACTCCAACAATTTCAACCGTGCACCGCCCAAGTTCAACAACAACAATGTCACCAACAACACCAATACTGCCCCAAGGACTGGAAGCAATGTTGTGCCTGTTGTAGGAAAAGACAAGTCTCAGGTGACTTGTTATAAATGTGGAACCAAGGGTCCCTATTCCAATGAGTGCCCCAAGAATCTTGCAGCATCCCCCAATGTGAATGCCCTGGCTCAGTATCTGCGCCGTGTTCATCCTGGAAGAAGATTTTCCCCAGGGAACTCGCTCAACCGCAACGGCCGTATGTTTCACATGAATGCTGAAGAAGCCCAAGAAACGCTAGATGTCATGCTAGGTATGTTTTCTGTTAACTCGGTACTTGCAAGAGTGTTGTTTGATTCTAGAGCATCGCACTCGTTTGTTACAGAAGAATTTGCATGCACTAGTAAGATTCAACCAACAAAATTGAAGCATGTTATGATAGTTCAAATACCTGGTTCAACCACCAAAGCTAGACAAATTTGCAAGGCCGTACCTATCAGAATCCATGGCATAGATTTTTATGCTAACCTAATAGTACTCGGAACCAAACGTTTGGAAGTAGTACTAGGAATGGATTGGATGTTGAAACAGAAAGGATTAATCGGCTATGCCAAGAAAGCCATAACCATGACTAGTACAGCCGGAATATCAGTAGAACATGTATCTGAAACCTTGCCCCATCAATTCAAGTGCAACAAGAGTCTAGCCCAACCAACCATTGACCAAGTCAGAGTAGCCTATGAATACCCCGACATGTTTCTAGATGTTTAGCCCGGTATGCCCCCCAGATCGGGATATAGAGTTTATCATTGAACTAATCCCTGGAACTAGACCCATAGCTCAGAGACCTTATAGTATGGACCCGTCTGAATTAGTGGAACTGAAGAAGCAACTGGATGCTATCCTGGAGATAGGCCTGATTCAACCAAGTGCGTCGCCATGGAGATCACCTGTTTTATTTGTGGATAAGAAAGATGGAGGTAACCGTTTGTGTATGGATTATCAGAAGCTGAATGATGTCACCATCAAGAACAAGTACCCACTACCAAAGATAGAAGATATGTTTGACCAGTTGACCGGTGCCAAATTGTTTTCTAAGATTGATCTTAGAACTGGTTATCATCAACTCAAGATTCGCGCGGAGGATATTCCAAAGACTTCCTTCACCACCATATATGGACTGTATGAGTACATTGTCATGTCTTTTGGATTAACCAACGCCCCCGCTTATTTCATGAACCTCGTGAATAATATTTTTATGGACTTCCTGGATAAGTTTGTCGTTGTTTTCATCGATGACATTCTGATGTATTCCAAATTAGAAGAAGAACATGAGCTACACCTGAGGACCATCCTTGGAACCCTTAGGGAGCATCAGTTGTATGCCAAGTTTAGCAGCTGTGAATTCTGGTTACAAGAAGTAGGATTCCTCGGACATATCGTGTCTGCAGAAGGAATTGCTGTTTACCCCGCCAAGGTTAAGGATGTTGAAGAATGGCAAGCCCTAACCACTCAAATCCAAGTTCGTGCATTTCTCGGATTAGCAGGATACTACCGCAAGTTCGTAGAAGGATTTTCGAGCATTGCAAGACCTATGACCCAATTGTTGAAGAAAGATAAGAAGTTTGAATGGACGGACAAATGTGAAGCAAGTTTTCAAGAGCTTAAGAAGAGATTGATCTCAGCCCCAATCTTGATTATGCCGGATATCACGAAGCCTTTTGATGTGTTTTGTGATGCATCCAAGATCGGTCTCGGATGTGTGTTGATGCAAGAAGGCAAAGTCATATCATATCTATCCTGGCAACTGAAACAACATGAGCAAAATTACCCTACCCATGACCTTGAACTAGCAGCCGTAGTTTTAGCCATGAAGACATGGCGGCATTACCTCATGGTTTAACCGTTGTGAAATTTATTCGGATCACAAGAGCCTGAAGTATATTTTCACCCAGAAGGAGCTGAATATGAGGCAAAGGAGATGGATAGAGATAATCAAAGACTATGATCTGGACATTCACTATCACCTCGGTAAAGCCAATGCGGTAGCAGATGCCCTTAGCAGATTGCTGTGTCGATTGAACACCATAATCTTGAAGGAGCAACCAAGTTTGCACAAGGAGTTGGAAGATTTTCGAATGGATCTAGTAAGTGAAGGATTTTTTGGCTAGCATAAAACTTCAACCCACTTTGATCAGTTAGATCAAGGAGGCGCAAAAAGGAAATGCTAGTATCGATGGAATCAAACGTCGTATTGGTACAGGGAAGGTACCCGGATTCACCAAAGATGAAGGAGTTTTGTGGTACAAAAGACGTATTTGTGTGCCAGCAGATTCAGAGTTGAAGCAAGCTATTTTGAAAGAAGCCCATGATACTCGTTATTCTATCCACCCCGGAGGAACGAAGATGTATCAGGATTTAAAGGAGAAATTTTGGTGGCATAAGATGAAGACAGAAATCGGAAGCTACATAGCCAAGTGTGATATATGTCAGAGAGTCAAGGTGGGACATCAGAGACCCGCAGGACTGTTGCAACCATTACATATTCTGAAATGGAAATGGGATTCAGTTGGAATGGGTTTTATCACCGGTTTACCTACATCTAGTAGGGGAAATGACTCTATTTGGGTCATAGTTGATAGACTGTCCAAAGTCGCCCATTTCTTACCAGTCAAGACCACTTATCAGAGTTCGAAGCTAGCAGAGTTGTACCTTGCTAGAATAGTCAGTTTGCATGTAGTCCCCAAGAACATTGTGTCGGATCGAGGAACCTAGTTTACCTCGAGATTCTAGAAGAAAGTCCAAGAAGGATTAGGAACAAGACTAGATTTTAGCACAGCTTATCACCCTCAGACTGATGGACAAATGGAGCGAGTAAATCAAATACTCGAAGATATGTTGAGAGCCTATGTGTTATAATATGGATCTAAATGGGAAGACTATCTGCCTTTCGCAGAATTTTCATACAACAACAGTTACCAAGCCAGTTTGCAAATGGCCCCATTTGAATTCATGTATGGAAGGAAGTGGCATACCCCTTTGAATTGGTCGGAAGTAGGAGAGAGTCTTATTTTCGGATCCGACATCCTATGAGAAGCTGAAGAGAAAGTTCACAAGATCCGTGAGCACCTCAATACCTCCCAATCCAGACAGAAGAGTTATGCCGGCAAGAGACGTCGAGACCTAGCCTTCAATATCAGAGATTTTTTGTATCTCAAAGTATCACCTTTGAAAGGAATGCAACATTTCCAAATCAAAGGAAAGTTAGCCCCCAGATATATCAGACCCTTCAAGATTTTGAATCACCGAGGAGAAGTATCGTATCAACTGGAACTGTCGGAGGAGATGTCAGCCGTGCATAATGTGTTTCATATCTTGTTACTTCACAAATGCCTAGAAGTCCCAAAGAAGACCAAAGTTTTCAAGAATATTGATCACAGAATCATAGAGATCAACGATGACCTGATGTATCCCGAAGTACCCATTCGTATTTTGGAGGAAGATTTCAGAACCATCAGGACCCGGAGTATCAAGTTTCTCAAGATCCAGTGGTGTAACCACACTGAAGAAGAAGCTACCTGGGAGCGAGAAGACTACATTAGGATGGAGTTTCCAGATCTCTTTAAATCCTAGTTTTCTCTTTTTCTCAAATCTCGGGACGAGATTTTGTTTAAGGAGGGAAGGTTTGTAACATCCCAAAAATATTAATCAAGGTTATCAAGTTCTAATCATCCTAATTTAGGGTTAACAAAAACTTTTGTTAATTAAAATCCATATGAATGCATGTGTGTATGTGATGAATGCATGGATGCTTGTATGGACTTGTGTGATTGTTATGAATGGAAAGGATTGGTTTAAAGATGAAAACAACATCATCTAAATCATTTCCAAGCAGAATCAAATCAATAGAAATTCAAAAACAAACCAAATGAGCAAATGGTCATTTTTGCCAATCTTGTTCACTAGAACACTTTGAGTGTTGCTAGTCCAAGATTTCTAACAGAAACAAATCCAATTCTTTTCACCCCTTGATAGACCAAGTAAAAGTGAACCCAATCCCACCTTGCAAACCCATAGAAACATTTGGCAACCTTATTCAAATGACATTTAAAAATTAAATCTAGTTCATATGGTAAGATCACCATTTCTCAAAACCCAACCAAACCAGTTCACCTTGACAAATCCAAACAACCAGAGGCTACCTAGTATGTGACCATTGCACCCACCAAGTTTCATTCAAAAATTCAAATATGAATTTCTTTCGTCCATTTCATCAAACACGTGGAGACACAAACCAAATTCTGCCAAACTTAACTGTTTTGAGCAGTAATCTTTCTAAACCTTGTCTCACATTGATCACCCTTGTCTCCCCCTGTGACACCTAGTGTATTAAACCATCCTAGACCCCTACATTGCACCATGTCATGCATGCCCGAGCCACCCCTTGCCAGCCGACCATGGCAAGCTAGAACGAGCCATCGCCGCGCCTAGCCACCATGTCCAGGAGGCACGCCACGTTTCACCACCACCCTCTGTCCAGCCCTCGAGCATTAACAATCCATGGACCATCGAGAACACACCGCACCCAGTTCGTCCTGCCATGTCCAGAGTGCGCCAGATCGCCGAAGCCAACCGCCTTGCATAGACCGCGTCTCGCCTACGCCGCCCGTCCACACGATCACCACCATCCCAGGACTCCACCAGACATGCTCGTTCGCCGCCACACGACCAGGAGCGCTTGTGCATTGTCAAAAACATCATCGGTGCCGCTCAGAGCACCAGCGTGTTCCGACCAAACCGCACTGCCCCTTGTCGGGCCATCAAGCCATTGAGCACCGCCACGAGACCGTGCATCTTCCCCTAGTATCAGCCATGCTGAAAGAACATTTCATAATCCCTAGTGTTTTGTGTGTTAGATAGAAATATCAAGGATTATTTAATGTGTGTTGAAGTGATGCAGATCTCTACCTTGAAAAGGAAACGGAAACTATTTTTGGGGGGCGGATAATCCGCCCCTCCCCAATCTCAGAAGGGCGCAACCCTCAGAATGTGCACTACTAGGAAAACTGCTATAGGTAATCAGCACATCCGTGGATCACATGGTTGAAGTGCCCCACGGCTAAAATAGGCGTGGCTCACCTATGGGCAGTGCCCTACTAGTAACTAGAACAACCGTGGCGCACATGACTATAGTGCGCCACAGATGTGTGTGGGCCAGGGCCCTGTTGGCCGCACGCCAAACATCTGTAGCGCACTACAGTCATGTGCGCCACGGTTGTTAGTGTCATCTGTGGCGCACATGGGGGGGGGTGCGCTACGCCTAAGCGCACGCCCCCCTCTGCTGTGAAACGGCCACAAACATCTGTGGCGCACTCGGCCTAGTGCGCCACAGGGAGTAGGATCATCCATGGCGCACATGGCATGGTGCGCCACAGATGTTTGTACTCCCTGTGGCGCACTAGGGCCGTGTGCGCCACGGATGTGTCAATTTTTTAGGACAGCACTTTATGTGCACATGTGTGACCACACATCCACCACCCCACACTTCACTTTCCCCTTCTTCTTCCTCCTTAGATCTAGTCGGGATCTTCTCCTTCCCACCTCAATTTCTCCACCCATTCACCATTTTTAGCATGTAAAACTTGCTTTGGATGTTACATAAGTAATAGAGGAGGTCTCCGGTCTCTCATCTCCTTCTCCGGTCAACGCGCGCACCTCTCCTTTCCATCTTTTCTCGCGATCGGTCTCTCATCTCGGTAAGTTGTCCATGTAAGGATGTGTTCATGTGTATATGGATTATGTGCTCATATGTATGTAGATGATCGATGCTCATGATGTGTGTATGTGGAGAGGATGGTCATATGTGTGTGTGTATATGGAGAGTATCGATGATGCTCATGCATGTGCGTATGGAGAGGATAATGATATGTTGATGTGTGTATGGATCGGTCTCGATCTCTCTCTCTTGTGTTTGTATGTGAACAAGTTGCCATTTGTTTTGCCAAAATGTTGATTCATTTCCATTTTGGCAAGACTTTGGCATTTCGCAAAGGTCCTAATTTTAGGATAGGTCATGCCGAAATTTTCTATCCACCATTGCATGCATGCATTCATTATGTGGTTCTAATAGACTTCAAAATTGTACCGTGTACACCGTGCAGGCAAAAATGGTCCGCATAATGAGCGAAGGCATTGTGGCTAGATTTTTGAAATGTGCGACGGCCGACATGATACGAAATAACAAGATAGATATAAGATGTCCGTGCAGAAGATGCAAACTCAACTGGGTGATCGACCCAGATTCCGGGAATCTGCAGGCGCACCTGCTCCGCCATGGTTTCATGGATGGATACACTCGTTGGATAAGCGATGAGGTAGATGATGGAGACGGTGAAGGTGGCCAACATGACGATGATCATCATCACGGCGAGAACGGGCGAGATGATGAAGAGTCTCCTGGAGATGGTGAAGGTGCGGAACCAGACCGGGATGATGATGATCTAGATGTCGGAGGATCAGACGACGATGGAACAACGTCAGGCTGGGTGCGGGACCCTTATGTGCAAGAGCTGCTTCTCAAGCAGACCAGTAACGCCAGGGCTGCCGCTAGAGAGAAAGCCAAGCTTGCGCAACTTGAGAAAGACGCGGTTACTCCATTGTATGAAGGATGCAGGCCCGATGATACCCGGTTGAATGTAACACTCAAGGCTATGGAGATGAAGGCAAAGCACAAATTGAGCGACGCAAGCTTCGACGATATGATGGCATTCTGGCACGATCGTCTCCCGGAGGGGAACACATGTCCAACTAGTATCGAGGATGCCAAGAAAATCGTCTGTCCTCTCGATCTACCGCACGTTAGATATCACGTATGCATCAACGATTGCATCATTTATCGGGGCGAGGACGCGGAGAAAACCACATGTCCGGTGTGCGGAGTGAGTCGATATAAGAAAGGGAAGAAAGCACCTCGAAAAGTGGTATGGTACTTTCCTATCACTCCTCGTCTGCAGCGCTATTTCGCAGACCCTAAGGAAGCGAAGCTCATGCGATGGCATGCGGAAAGGAAGAAGCCAGGAGATGATGATGACCCCGAAAAGGATGAGCTGCTGACGCACCCTTCAGATGCTAGCCAGTGGAAAGCATTGGACCTCGAATTCCCAGAATTCGGTGGAGATTCGAGGAACATCAGGCTTGGTGCAAGCACCGATGGACTCAATCCGTTCGGTAGCCAGAGCAGCACGCACAGCACTTGGCCCGTGTTTGTATGGATGTATAACCTCCCTCCATGGTTGTGCATGAAGAAGAAGTACATACAAATGAGTATGCTAATTCAAGGGCCGAAACAACCTGGTACCGACATCAATCTGAATCTCGGGCTGTTGAAAGAGGAGCTAGCCACGTTATGGGAATCTGGAGCCAATACTTACGACGCCGTCGCACAAGATTATTTCACTATGAGAGCCGCTTTGGTCACTACGGTGCAAGACTATCCAGGTTGCGGGTATATCTCGGGGCAGGTTATCCAAGGATTCTGCGCATGCGTTAGGTGCATCGATAACACAAGCTATCTCCAACTAGAGAAAGATCCAGGGTCATCGAAAACCGTGTTCATGGCGCACCGGAGGTGGCTCGGCAAGAATGATCCATGGAGAAAACGTGGAGACCTGTTCGATGGCAAATCAGAGACCCGAGGAATCCCAGAGCGTAGGAGCAGCGAAGAAGTGGAAGAGTTGCTGAAAAACTGGAAAGATTGTCCTAAGCCTAGAAAGAAGAGAAAGAGGCAGCAACAAGACAAGCCGCTGATGAAGGTATGGAAAACAAGGTCTGTTTTCTAGGAGTTGCCATACTGGAAGTTTCTTCGCATGCCTCATAGCCTCGACATCATGCATATCACGAAAAACGTGTGCGAGAGTCTGGTCGCCACCATAATCAACATGCCAGATAGGACGAAAGATGGTCCGAAAGCAAGGCACGACCTGATATGCTTGGGTATCCGGAAGGAGCTTCACGGAGGACGCACTACTCCTGATGATCAGGAAGATGACAATGATCATGAGTCGGAGACGACACAAGGTCGTCGGAAGGGTAAAAAGTTCAAGAAGAACGAATATTACTGCCCTCCTTCTTGCTTCACTCTAAGCCAGGATGAGATCATACAGTTTTTCAAGTGCCTTCTAGGAGTCAAATTTCCTTACGGCTACGCGGGCAAGATAAGCAGATACCTAGACGAGGCGAAGCAGAGGTTCAGTGGCATGAAGTCTCATGACTGTGTCGTGCTAATGACGCAGGTACTTCCGGTCGCACTAAGAGGGATAATGGACGAGCACGTCCGTGAAACGTTATTTGGCCTATGCAAGTTTTTCGACATCATCTCTAGGAAGTCGATTGGCTTGAATCAGCTCGGAAGGCTACAGGAGGAGATCGTGGTGATACTATGTGAGCTTGAGGTCTACTTCCCACCCGCATTCTTCGACATTATGGTGCATCTGCTGGTCCATGTCGTGGAGGACATCGTACAACTCGGGCCGATGTTCCTCCGCAGCATGATGGCGTTCGAAAGGATGAACGGACACATCAAAGGATACGTTCGCAACAGGTCCCGTCCAGATGGAAGCATAGCCAAGGGCTTTCTGGCCGAAGAGTGCATCTCTTTCTGCACGAATTATCTAGACATCGAGAACCCTGTCGGTCTTCCCGTCAACAGACACCTTGGCAAGATCGACGGATTTGGTCACCGAGAGGGTCGTCGCATACTGCATGCAGACTTTGATTTTCGACGCGCAGACTTTGATCGAGCAAACCTCGTCGCGCTACAGCATTTAGAACTGGTCGATCCTTGGGTACAGAAGCACAAAAGGTTAATCGAGAAGAAGTACAGTGACCGGGGCATACAGAGGACGCAGGGAGAAATAATCAAAGAGCACAACTCAGATTTCACGCATTGGTTTAGGCAGACGCTCCTTGATAATCCCCCGCGCTCGCATTCTTCTGACACGGAAAAGATCATATTCACCTTGTCGTAGGGACCGATGCAAAACCTGGTGACCTATCAGGCGTATGATATCAACGGCTACACATTCTACACGTAGGAAAAGGACAACAAGTGTGATTATCAGAACTCAGGCGTAACGTCGGAATTCTACACCGATGACAACGTGAAGGAAAGATTCTACGGAAGAATCGAGGAGATCTGGGAGCTCGACTACTGTGGAGAAAAGGTGCCGATGTTTCGTGTCAGATGGGCAAAGAGCGTCGAAAGAGAAGACCGGTATTTCACAACCATGGTTATACCCGAAGCAGCCAAATCCAAGGCCGCCGGTGCAAACGTGGCCGCGAAAAATGAACTGTGGGTACTGGCTACCAAAGTGGACCAATGTTTTTTCATTACCGACCCGACAAAGCCTAGCCGTGTTGTCGTGAGGAGAGGAAAAAGAAACATCATCGGAATGGATGGAGTCGCCAACGAGCAAGACTTCGACCAGTACGGCGATCCAAAGATTGAAGATGACGACGACTACGATGCAGCAACATACATCACAAGAAGAAAAAGGACAACCCTACCCAAAAAAAGGTAGCCCGTTCGAAAGAAGAAACATTAAAGTGCCGGGGCTAAATTATTCAACCGCGACAAAGAAGGAAAAAAAGATTGTAAAACGCTAGCTCAAAAAATATTGTAAAACGCGTGGTTGAAAAAGATTGTAATATTCATGGACAAATTATTATGAAATTTAGTTATACTTTCAATCATATTTGTAACACTTTTATGACATATATTATCACTTTTGGGCATTTTTGGAATATTTAAAAGTATTTTAAAAACAAAACAAAATTTGTATGGCATGTATCACCACTTTTGGGAATTTTTTGGAACATTTAAAAGTATTTTTAAAGTAAAAATAAAAAAGTGGAGCACCAGGATTCGAACCTGGGTGCTCATGGTTTAGAATAGAGCTAAGGGCAGAACCAGTGGGGTAAGACAGTACTAGTGTTAACTAGTGGGACGGCCGCCCTCTTATCTGATAGTCCAACCCACACACGCGTAGTGCACCCTGGCCAAGTGCGCTACGGTTATCCGTAGCGCACTTGGCCAGGGTGCGCTACGCGTGTGTGGGTTGGACTAGTCAACTGCGCCGCTCCATCTCACAGACACCACACGCACGGCTACATCCACAATCTGCTCTCGAGGCCGCACCGCCACCGCCGCCGCCACCACCGCCGCCACCGCCGCGCTGCCGTGGAGGAGCAGGCCCGTGCCGCTGCCAATCCGCTGCCACCGCATCCCAGGAGGAGGAGGTCGCAGTCGCCACGCCAAGAGGAGGGGGTCGCGCTCGTTTCGTGGAGGAGGAGGTCGCAGTCGCCGCGCAGTCCGTGAAGGAGAAGGCCCTCATCGTCCGCGTGCTCGTCGTCGTCCTTGTCTCGGAGGTGAGAATCACCCTCTCCCCTCTCCCCCTCTCTCCCCTCTCGTTGCATCCATTCACTTAGGGGATTCAGAGTAAGGGTTCAAAGTTAGGGTTCAGTTAGGGTTCTTAGGATTCAGAGTAGGAAATGTTCAGATTTTCTTAAGATTCAGAGTAGGGTTCAGTTAGGAAATGCTCAGAGTAGGAAATGTTCTTAGGAAATTCAGTTAGGAAATGTTTAGATTAGGAAATTCAGATTAGGAAATGTTAATCAGTTAGGAAATTCAGATTAGGAAATTTAGAGTAGGAAATTCAGATTTGGAAATTCAGTTAGGAAATGGTTGCATGGTTTATGGTTGTTCAGAGTAGTGGTTCAGAGTTAGGATTCAGAGTTAGGAAATGTTCTTAGGTAGTATGATTGTATGCTTGCCTGTGTGGATGCTTCTAAGATGGACATTATGGTTGTTCAGAGTAGTGGTTTAGAGTTAGGATTCAGAGTTAGGAAATGTTCTTAGGTAGTATGAAATCATAACAGTGGTTTTGTCTTCATGGTTCATGGTTGCATGGATTACACTGCAAGCAACTTCCTTTCCTAGTTGTCTTAGCCCCTAGATAAATTATTCTGAGATGAACATTATTCTGAATTTTTATTTCTGCATGATTGTATGCTTGCCTGTGTGGATGCTTCTAAGATGGACATTATGCCTGTGTGGCATACACCAACTGGTAGCATGTTAGTTAATGAAAAACAGTAAAAAAGGAGGTCCTGCTGGTGCTGCTGCTGCTTCTGTTACCAGTGTCCAGGTAGTAGTAGCTTTGCTAGAAATGGATGGTGTGTTATTGGTAGTAGTAGGTTTAGAAAGTAGTGTTAGGTGTTGCTGCTGCTTCAGTACTTTTATACTTAAGCAAGTAGCAAGATTCAAGTTGTAAAAAATCTGAGTACTAAACTCTTGTGAAAATCTTGCCTTAATTACTAGCTTAGCTGGTTTCTATATGTATTCATAGCAAAAGTTCAAGCAAGAGTTTGTGCTGGGTTGTTTCTTAACTAGCATCCTAACATTAGATCTCAACTAGCATCAATGGCTATTACAATGTTTGTGCTGGGTTGTTTCTTAAATGCCCATCTTTCTATTAAATTTCATGGATCAACATTGTTGTAAATAATCACACAACACTGGAGGCAGAGGAAGTGTCATGGTGTGGTCAAGCAGGCTCATATGCTAGCTGCTTATCAATCATACTAATGTTGTGCACTCTGTCGAAAGTTGGTGCTTTGTAAAAAAAATGCATATTGGGAAGTTAGTACTTCTAAACCAGCTTCCAGAAAAAAAGCATATTGGGCAGTCAGTACTGTGCTACTGTGGTGCTACTGTGCTTCTACTACTATCTGTGGTGCTACTGTGCTTCTACTACTATCTGTGCTGGGACAACAACACCTTGAAATTGTGCTTGTGCTTGTATATGAAGCACTTTATTATGTGTGTATGCAGGTTCTTGTATGAAATGAGTCCCGATTTTTGCCGGAATGTTGATTAACTTCCGTTTTGGCAGAAATCGGGCACTCCTAGTTTAAGAAAATTAGCAAAGGTCATGCCGGATTTTTCCGTGCATTTAACCAATTATTTGTTTTTTATTAGTGCAAAGATGTGTGACAATGATGAGGCTGGATGTTCTAAGCGCTTCAGCGCTGAAGGAGAACTCAGACCTCCGAATAAACAATTGACATTCTGGGAGGTGGCCCAGCGGCTAGAAGACGATGAAGAATACCATCCTTCGGAGAGTGAGGATGATGAGATGGAAGACGCGGAGGAAGAAGCCGAAGGAACGGCAGGCGATGAAACCACTGATGGTGGCGAGGGCACATGGAGTGGTAGCAACCCTCCTAAGAAGAAGAAGAAGAAGAAGAAGCCGAAGGACCGGCGCCCGAACACGGTCGACACGGTCAGGGAGGAAATTACCGAAGTGAGCCCATCAGGGGTTCCTTTGGAGCCCGCCCTTGTCGTCAAAGGGTACGGTGGGCAAGTGGCGGCGATCACCCGGACAACCATCTCGGTCAACACTGAGAATCTCCGCCATAAAGATAATGGCCACTTGCACAAACTCCTCTTCGAGAAGCTGCACGCCAGATACAAGTTCCCCGCTAAGTATCAGAACACAAATTATCATGGGAACGAAGTAAACAAATCCGCCCTCACAAAGATGAGCACCGCCCTGGCCAGCTGGAGAACCCGGATAAAGAAGAAGATCTATAAAGAAGGAAAAAGTCTCGAGGAGATCCAGAAGATTGACCCGCAGATCACCGAAGATCAGTTCCGGGAGTTTAAGGAGAGGTGTGAATCCGAAAGAGCCTTGGCCAATAGTAATCGGGGAAAGGTGTTGCAGGCGATGAATATAGGTCATCACCATCTCGGATCTGGTGGATACAGAACCGAGGAGGCCAAATGGAATAAGGAGGATGAAGAGTATAGATCCAAGGGGATAGAAAACCCCTTTGCTAAATTCGAACCCGGGCAGGTTCGAAACTTCATCAGGGCCCGTTACCATGTGGACCCAAAAACCAAACAACTCACCGCGGATCCTGCAGTGAAGGAATTCGAGGAAATTGTGGTAAGTATAATCTAATTACCGCGGATCAACACGATTGCAATCTAATCGATGATCTAAATGATTCACTGTTACTTCTTCTACAGGAGGAGGAAATTGTTGCTAGTCATGGATCCCAGGGTTCCTCATCCCAGGGGTCGACGGCGGCCACCCGGTGGGATAACCCTTTTAACAGGGCGATGAACCGGGCCAAGAAAATAGAGCCGGTTACGAAGAAGCCGTCGTCGGCTGGCCGTATGCCCGGCCTCGGGGGTAAGAATTGGGTGGATCATTTTGGTCCACCGCCGAGGACGCATGTGGCGCCGTCAGGAAGGAGCGAGGAGGAAAACCGAGAGGTTCAAGAACTTAAGGCACAAGTGGCGCGGATCCCGCAGATCGTCCAAGACAACCTGGAAATCACCCTCACGTCCTTCCTGCCTACCTTGGTGGAGTCAATAGCAAACTGGAGTGCGGGTGGTCGAGTAGGGCCGTGCCCGATTCCAAGCATGGTCAGCAGCCACTCGAACAACGCGGCGCCGACGAATCAGGCGAACTACGTGTTCGTGACTCCGCCCGCTAGCACCGCGGCGCCGCAAGTGTTGGTGACTCCCCCTGCCATCACCGCGGCGCCGGAGTACATGTTGGTGCCCCCCTGCCATCGTCGCGGCGGCACCGGAGCTCCAAGCACCTGTCGGTAGGGAGAATACACCGGCGGCCAGCACCGCGCCATCAAGCAGCCCTTCCGTCTCTTGCACGCCCGTCGCCGTATGCGGTGCGTCGACATTAGCCGATCTCGACGCCATCACGGTAAACAAATTTCTTTAATTACCGCCTTTCATGCCATCTATTACTCTTATGGCATCTCGCTCTGACGACGCCGTACATGTTTTCCGCAGACGGATGTTCCTTGCACTCTCTTATGATACGTGAACAACAAGCTGAGGGATGTTGCCAAGGGTACCATCGTTCAACCCTTGCAGCGCACGTTCCACTCAAAGCCGATGCCAGATAGCGTGCACAGGGTTAAAATTAGTCGGGTGCTAAGGGGCTGCGACGACCTGGAACCTCCCATTCAACCCCTAGGAGCGGATGAAGAAGAGCCGTATGTCCTCAAAAGTTGCTTCGGCTTATTCTGGCTATGGCCAAAGAGCATGATCCGTTTGGGGACGGCGGGGGCCATCACGCCACAGACAACAGCACCGCCTGTCGTGTCAGGGACAAGCGGTGGCAAGGCCCCCTTACCGCCCTCGCCGTCACCTCCACGCGGTGGGTCGGATGATCATGTTGATGATATGCACATGGCGCAGGATCCGGCCGAGGACGACGAAGACTGGAATGATCACTTCTTCAGCACTCAGTTTGGCAACGAAGAAGACCTAGCTGGTGGCCCCACAGAGAAAGCCACTATCACCAAGCGTCTGTTTGGTTCTGAGGAGACGCCTCCAGCTTGCGCCTTTACAGAGCCAGCTAATACAACCAACCGGCCCTTTATTCTAAGCCCTGACACACTACATAGGGCGGCCGGTGCTCAGATTGCGGTGCCTGCCCGCTCTCCAAAAGGAAAAAAGGGCAGGAAAAGAAAATCTAGCAGCTCGAGCCAGCCGGTGGCGTCAACAACTGCGAATCCGATCAGGTTTCGGGACGGGCCACCAAGACC
The DNA here is from genome assembly GCA_916181665.1 of Avena sativa. Taxonomy (NCBI): domain Eukaryota; kingdom Viridiplantae; phylum Streptophyta; class Magnoliopsida; order Poales; family Poaceae; genus Avena; species Avena sativa. The sequence goes on from OV702282.1 coordinate 164,123,620, forward strand.
CGAGGGAATTATGTGGAGGATTCATGTGGCGGGTGAGCCCATGCTACCTAAGAATTTGCGGAAGCTCGCCAGTTCGGAACTGCAGAGTGTGCATGACGGCGTGCTGACGATAGAGAGACGCCTTCTATCGGAGAAAGATCCCTCGCACCCGGTATTCGTGGTTAAGGTGCCACCAGGCTTGGGCTTCGTCGACAATGCCCCTGCGGATCTGTTCTTCCTGCGGTTCGACGACATCTTCAATATGTTCCACCTATACCCGCTGCACTATACCATGGTCCGTCTGTTTTCTCTCAGCCTGGCCATGCAGATCATTAGAGAGAACACACCGGGCATCGCTATAGTGGACCCCTACTACATGCGTGACGGCTGCTTGGGTTCCCCCGCCGAATGATGTATCGTGGCCTCGTACCTAAAAAGAATCCTCGTGGCGAACATGACAAAGGAATACATTCTCGTGTCTTACTTTCCCGAGTAAGTCGTTATTCACTCGCCACCGTCGATTGGCTTTATTAGATCATCATCATTCTTTTTCCAACACATTCCATTTGAATTTTTTGCGCAGAGATGAACACTGGACGCTCATCTCCTTATCGCCGAAGCATTCCCACGCCACGTATTTCGACTCGGGGAGTCTAGAAAAGAAGAAAAACTATGACAACATCAAGGAAGTTCTGGATGATGCTCTCACTGGCTTTGCCTCGACGGAAGGCACCACCTTCGTGCGTACGAAGGTCAAGTTCGGCAGGCACGTCTTCAACCACGTAATGGAGTTCCCCTGCGTGAAGCAGCCGGAAAACAGTAAGAAGGAAGCCTACTACGCACTCCATCACATGAGGGCGTTCCTACTTGACCAGCAAAATTCTACGCTGCCAGATCATCTCAAACAGTGGGCCGAAGCAAAGGCCAAGATCAATGATTCGGATATTAGACAAGAGATGTATCGCATCCAGCAGCAGTTTGGGGCAATCATCTTTCATGATGTCATGACTTCGGGGGGGGGGGGGGGGGGTCTTCTACGGAGGAAATATCCCGAATAACCGTGACATAGAAGATCGCCTAAAGATGCAGGGTGACTATAGGAAGTTCATGACGAGACAGGGCGTCCTCCCGTTCCCTAAGCCGAGCCAGAAGGCTTGATGTTGGCCTAGTTGTAGTTACAAACTATAGATGACGTTTGTGTGTGTGTGGACGACAAGTGAACTTATTTTGCTAATTATTATATATCAATCAATGCTTGGTTTTTTTGCTTACTCTTTGGTCCTTTGCTCATTTTGGTCCTTGTTTTTTTCCTTACTCTTTTTTCGAGAATAATGCCGATGATTGAAATGTCGTGGCACACTATATATGTGAATGTGCTACGATGGGATTGTACTCCTTGTGCTATGCACAAGTCCAGGTGTTGTGCATCCTACTTGGCGTACGGTTCCATCGTAGCATATTCCTGTGTCCAACGACCTATGTATATATATGAGGCATGCTTTTTGAGTTACTTTGGTCTTTTTCGAGAATAATGCCGATGATTGAAATGTCGTGGCACACTATATGTGAATGTGCTGCGATGGGATTGTTCGCCTTGTGCTATGCACAGGTCCAGGTGTTGTGCATCCTACTTGGCGAACAGTTCCATCGTAGCATATTCCTGTGTCGAACAACCTAGTTATATATGAGGCATGCTTTTTGAGTTTGGTCTTTTTGATTTAGGAGTACTTTCTATAAGTGTATCTTCATATGCGACTTTAATTATATATGTTTTTTTTCAATAATCGGTTAATTATTATTGTCAACTTATAGATGACGTGGTACGTCGTGTACAAGGGACGGGTTCCCGGAGTCTACGATGATTGGGAAGACTGCCGGAGACAGGTGCACCGTTTCAGTGGCAATAGCTACAAAGGGTACAACACTATGGCGGAGGCGGAAGCTAGATACACGCGCTATCTAGCGGGAGTTAGGACAAGGAACCGGATGAAGACCTACACCTTCGTCGCGGCAGTGATCATTCTTATCTTCTTTGGTTATTTATCTCGCGTTTGTGTCTAGCTAGCTAGTTTAGATGTCTAGGCGAGCTTCCGAGCTCTAACTTGTTCGATCGACACATGTATTCGCATATCACCAACTACTACTTTGTAACATGATCGAAACAATGTAATTAACTTAGACTATGTATTCATGTATGAGACTTATCTATATGTATTTGTTTCAATCTTGTTTTTCATATTGAGTATTTATATATATAATTTTATATCTTGTATCTGTGTGTGTATATCTGCTGTAATATTGTATATAATATGTATTGCATATAATCTGGCTCGGAAATTAAAAAACAAACAAAAAATACATCTGTGGCGCACATGGTCTACCTTCTATGGCGCACTACACCTAAAGCGCACTATGGAAGTTTAGTGGCGCACTAGGTAGTGCGCCACAGAAGATCCCAGGGGTAGCGCACCATCCCAAACTTCTGTGGCGCACTAGGAGGTGCGCTATGCCTATCTCTACACAACTGTGACGCACTAGGAAGTGCGCCACGGCTGAGAGATAGCCGTAGCGCAAGGCCCGTGGCGCACTACTAGTGCGCCACGGATGGGAATTTCGGGTGCGCCACTAACAACCTGTTTCCTAGTAGTGGTGGGCGGAATATCCCACGGATTTTCTGTCCTGGCCGGATAATCCAGCCCTCCAGGGGCCGGATAATCTGCCCCCCAGGATCTATCTCCAGGTTTGCCAAGGCGCATCGCTCAGAGAGGGGGTGGAATTTCCCTCGGACACTCCGTCTCTGGGGCGGATAGTCCGCCCCTTGAGGGGGGCGGATAATCCGCCCCCTCGAGGATTTTTTCCAAGTCAAGTCCAGCGCGACCTTCTGTATGGGGGCGGATTTCCCCCCGGAGTTTTCGCCCTAGGGGCGGATTTTCCCCCAGGGCGGATAGTCCGCCCCTAGTGGGGGCGGAAAATCTTCCCCCAAACTTCACCAACGGCCAGATCTGTGCAGGGGGTATTTAAGCCAGCCTTCCCCCTCCTTCCAGATCTCTTGGTTCATTCGAAAAAGTCAAGATATGTTATTCAAACTTCATCCAAGAGAGCTCCACCTTCATCCACCCAAAGGCCCCGTCCCTTGGGGAATCAAAGGCGGAGAACTCGATCTTCAACAACTGCAATCAAGCGCTTCATCTTCTCTCCATTCAGTTGGAGAATCGCTGATCTAGTATTTCTTGCAAATATCTAGATCCTTGCTTTTGATTATATTGATGCTTGTTCTTGTGATAGCTTGTTGTCATTACGGGAGCCCCCAATTCAGTTGTGGGTGTGTGCCCGTTGTAAAGGCACCAGTTCCCGCCTCGAAGGGTACCAATAGTGGAGAAGGTGGATCAGGCCTGTCATGGATGATCCATCGGAGAATTGGGTGAGTCCTATTGTGGCATGGTGGTCTTAGAACCTCCCACCCCTCCAGCAGATGTACTTCCTTTAACAAGGAAGGAACTGCGGTAAAACAAATCCCTGTGTCTCTGCGTTCTTCACTACGGTTTCATCGCTCCTCTCTTTACGTTCTTAGTAGCTAGGTTTGCATATAGGGAAATTCTCGTAGTTGCATATCTGGATAATTAACTTTATGTCAAGCCTAAAATTGAAAAAGAACTAAAAATTGAGTAGCACCTATTCACCCCCCCCCTCTAGGTGCCCATACGATCCATTTCAATTGGTATAAGAGCCCCGGCTCTTAATTCGTGCTTAACCGCCTAAGAGAAGTATGGGTTCCAAGGGAGATGGGAGTGATGCTCTGGAGGTAGTCACCATGAACGATATCAAAACGTTGTAAACAACCTTGATTAGTTCAATGGAGGCTAAGATGGAAGAGATGCGTCAAATGATAATGCATCTCTCCACATCCGCAGCATCACCTCCATCTGCCTCTGAGGCTACCACTCCGCAATCTAAGGAAACGGGTAAAACCGATTCCATAGAAAACAAAGTGGTTGGTGATGGCACTAGAAAGAGCTCCTCCTCGAAAAAGGATAGAGGTAAGGAAGGATACAATGAGGTTTCCCATGTGTATTCACCTAATCCACCTAGCCCACATCCTCATATACATAATAGGGGTGATCCACCCAAACTTTCAGCATCTACTTTTGATCAATGGCAATTTTTGATGAAGTCTCATGTGTGCAGCTCCTCTATTGAGCCGTGGAAAATCATAGAGAATGGCCTTCATGTTGGAGATCCCAATAACCTAACAAGAAGAGAGGTTGTTGACAGTCAACTCAACACAACGGCTCTACACATGATTCATCTTGGTGTGGGTGACAAAGACATGCCACACGTTCAGCATCTTAACACAGCTAAGGAAGCTTGGGATGCCCTCACCGAGCTCTTCATTGGAAATGAGAGCATGAGAAGAAATAGATATGATGATTTGAGTAATGAAGCTGAAGGATTCTATATGTTGGATGGAGAATACCACGAGGACATGATAGGAGGCTCAGGTCAATATCCACCACTTTCAGAAATCATGGTGCCTCTCATGTTGCTGATGCTTGGATCAAGCTCAAGTACGTAAGTGCTCTTATGCCATTTGAGCCAAAAGATTTGATGAGTCTCCAAGGAAGGCTTAAATACCACCTAATGACATCAAATTAGGTAATGCAAGAGATGTCAGCTTTCAAAGTGGCTGCCAAGAATACAGAAGATGCTCGTGCACGAGCCATTGGGATGCAAAAGGGAGTCAACGTGGCCTTGAAGACAATAGTGGCTGACCATGATGATGATGATGACATAGAAGATCTGGATTGTCCCGAGGATGTAAAAAGAATCATGGACAATACATGGCCTTCTATGCTAGAAACTTTTGGAATGATCCAGCCAAAGCCAAATCTGAACTAGATCGCAAGAGTGGAGCACTTGGAAGAAGGGAAAACGGTCCCAAGCTGAGGACTTGTTTCAACTGTGGAGACCGGCTGCACTTTGTAGCCGAGTATCCATACCAAAGTAGGGAAGATAATGGAGGAAGACTCATTCTCAAGGAAAAGTCAAAGGCTCCACAAAAGAAACAATTTGTAAAGAAGAATGCTCCTTTCAAGAAGCAACCAAAGATTGTTCTAGTGGCTCAAGAAGAATATTCTACGGGAAGTGAAGATGAAGACGAGGATCATAGCTCTCGAGAGGTGGCTGCTATAGTCACCACATCTACACCAACATCTCTCTTCGACTCTCCGAACAAAAACATCATCAACAAGAATGCTACTTGTCTCATGGCAAGAGGTTCCGAGGTATCATCTACTAATACTTCTTGTCCTAAGGCTATGATTGACATGGATGATCCTACTAGTCTTAAGGTTAAAGAAGAGATTATTGCTTTGGACTATTTCTTCAATAACTTGCAAGGTGAGCACAAAATACATTTTGAGGCTCTTATGGACCAGCTGGCCCAAAATGAAGTGCTTCTTGAAGAAAAGGCAGGATTGAAAGGGAGGATGCAATGGAAATTGCATCCTTAAAAAATGCTCTATAAGAAGAAGAACAGGCTCGGGTTTCTCTTGAAGAAATACTTGAGTCTATTGAGCAGTCACATGAAGAAATAATGACAAAGCTTGTTAAGGAACATGACAATGTTGTAGCCAAAGCAAAGAAGTTAAAGAAAGAAAAGATTGACTTTGGTGTTGTTCATGCTAGACTCTCCGAGGAATTGGAGAAACTTGACATCGCTCACAAGGCTTTGAAAAGTGAATTCTCCATTCTCAATGAGTCGCATGATCAGCTCCAAATTCAGTTGACCAAGTATGATGTTCCTAGCACATCTAAATCAACATATATTCACAAGTAAAATGCTAGTGTGGAAGATGAGCTTGTCAATGACACCACTCCCAAAGATAATGGTGTACTTGATGAGATACTTGGCAAGCAAAGGTCAAATCTTGGAAAAGAGGGACTTGGATATGTCACCAAGTCCAAAAAGAAGAAGAACAAGAAGAAGAAGACCAAGGGTGAACAAGCAAAGACAAACACCGTTGAGAAGAATGTCACAAAAGACAAAACTGACCATATTGGTTTTCTAGGGTCTCACAATCCAAATTATGAACTTTTTTGTGATTATTATGGTGATGTCTATGCTTATTATGTTGGTCCTTTTGATGAATATGTTTCTTGGTATATTTGGGTTCCAAAGACCCTTGTTACTAACATGAGAGGACCCATTGAAAAATGGGTACCTAAAACCAAGAAGTAATTCTCTTGCAGGGCTATGCTTCCGGTGGGTCTAAATGGGTGCTGGACAGTGAGTGCACTAGTCATATGACCGGAAGCAAAGAGATCATAACGGAGATGCGACCCAATCATGATAATATAACAGTCTCCTATGGTGATAAGTCTAAATCTCAGGTATTGGGTCTTGGCAAGGTTGTGGTCGCCCACAATATCTCTCTCGTGGACGTCGTGCTTGTTGAGACCCTCGGTTACAACTTACTTTCTGTTCGTGCCCTTGGTAAGATGGGATTTTCTGTTTTAATTGATGATGATTTGGTGGTACTCTTGTGGAGCAAGTCTCTAAAGGTCTCTTTCGTTGGGTACGTCAAAAATAACCTGTATGTGGTGGACTTTTCAGGGAAAACCACTTCGGGTCCGATATGCTTATTCAGAAAGGCTGACGTGGGCTGGCTATGGCATCGCCATTTAGCCCATGTCAACATGAGAACTTTCCAAGTATTCACAAGGGTGGCCACATCCTTGGACTAAAAGACAATGTTTCCTTTGCCAAAGATCGTGTTTGCAAGGCTTGTGTTGAAGGCAAGATGCATGACTCTCCCCACAAGAGGAAAACTATTGTTTCTTCAAAAAGAATCTTGGAATTACTTCATGTGGACTTATTTGGTCCTCCGTCTCATGCCAGTCTTGGTGGGGAGAAATATTGCTTGGTGATAGTCGATAATTACTCAAGATGCACATGGGTCTATTTCTTCAAGCTAAAGAGTGAGACTCAACAAACGGTCATTGACTTCGCCAATGAGGTTCAGCGTCAACACAATGTTCCCATATTGGCAATAAGAAGTGACAACGGCTCTGAGTTCAAGAACTACACATTGAATGAATTTCTAAGTGAAGAGGGGATAAGACATCAATATTTCGCTGCGTACACCCCTCAACAAAATGGTGTATCCGAGAGGAAGAACCGCACTTTGATGGATATGGCTAGATCAATGTTGGCTAAATTAAAGTCTCCTTACAAATTTTGGGCTGAAGCCATATCCACCACTTGTCAATCATCAAATCGGCTGTACCTCCGTAAGATCTTGGACAAAACTCCGTATGAAATACTTACCGGTAATAAGCCCAACATTTCGTACTTCCGGGTATTCGGTTGTAAGTGTTTCTTTCTCATCAAACAAGTATGCTTGTCGAAATTTGAGTATTGCTTTAGAAGGTATTTTTGTTGGTTACGGTGCTGAATTCCACACTTACAGAGTCTACAACAAGCTCTCCGGAATTGTTGTAGAATATTGTAGTGTGGAATTCGATGAAAATGATGGCTCCCATGTAGGGCAAGTTGATGTTTGTGATGCAGATGTTGAAATACCCCAAAATGCCATAAGAAGAATGGGCGTGGGATTTTTCCGCACCATTGAGGAACCCCTTGTGGAGGATCGGGAAGGACAATGCTCCACTCAAGTGGAGCCCTTATCTACACAAGATCAACAAGCTCCTACTGCTGGAGAACCCTTTGCACCAACACCTCAACCTGCTGAAGATCATCTGTCTTCTGGGCAAAATGGTAGTCCCGGGCCGGACTATCCGGCCTCTCTAAGGGCCGAACAGTCCGCCCCTGGCACTCCAACTCGCTCCAGGGGACATCAAGAAGAGCAATCCAGTCAAGAAAATCCCAGGCCGGATTCTCCGGCCCCAAGGGGCCTATTATCCGGCCCTGGAACTCCAAATTATTCCCAGGACACTCAGGAAGAAGAAAATGCAGATGTATCTCTCAGGCCGGATAGTCCGGCCCCACCAAGGGGGATTGTCCAGCCCTGAAGAACCTGTTCAGCAACGTTCTTCTATTATCAGCTCAGATCAAGATCAAGGGCAAGGTAGTGACCAAGACAAGGATCCAAGTGATGAATCAACTCCATCAAGAAATAATAAAGAAATTGAGGCTCGACGCAAGGCTCGCTCTGATCGGAAACTTGAGTTAAGGGGCCACACTCTTGATAAAGTTGTCGGCAATCTAAAAATAAGAGTGTCTACTAGAAGATAGCTTGCTACCTTCTGTGATCGTCAAGCACACATTTCAATGGTTGAACCAAAGAAGGTCTTTGATTCTCTTGAAGATCTCGATTGGGTGGTTGCAATGCACGAAGAACTAAATAACTTCGAGCGCAATAAGGTTTGGAAGCTCGTAGATAAAGACAAAGAATGCTGCAATGTTATCGGCACCAAGTGGATTTTCAAGAACAAACAAGATGAAAATGGCATTGTTGTCAAGAATAAAGCAAGGCTAGTGGCTCAAGGATTCTCTCAAGTGGAAGGCATTGATTTCGGCGAAACTTATGCTCATGTGGCTCGTCTTGAGTCCATCTGTATCCTTCTTTCCTATGACGCTCATCATAATTTTAAATTATAGCAAATGGATGTTAAGAGTGCTTTTCTTAATGGTCCACTACATGAGTTGGTATACGTCAAGCAACCCCCGGGTTTTGAGGATCCCAAATTTCCGAACCATGTCTATAAACTCGATAAGGCGCTCTATGGCCTTAAACAAGCCCCACGTGCGTGGTATGAGCACCTTAAAGAGCTTTTGTTAGACCTTGGATTCGAAGTTGGGCAAATCGATCCCACTCTTTTTACTAAGAAGGTTAATGGGGAGCTTTTTGTATGCCAACTATATGTAGACGACATCATTTTTGGCTCTACTAACCAAGCTTTTAACGATGAATTTTCAAAGCTTATGACTGACAGGTTTGAGATGTCTATGATGGGAGAATTGAGGTTCTTCCTTGGATTCGAGATCAAACAACTTAGAGAGGGAACTTCCATTAATCAAGCTAAATAGATCCAAGACATGCTCAAGAGGTTCAAGATGACGGATCTCAATGGCGTTGCTACTCCAATGCTAACTAAGTGTCATCTTGAGCTTAATCCAATGGGTAAAGACGTGTACCAAAAGGTATACCGATCCATGATCGGCTCTCTCCTTTACCTTTGTGCATCTAGGTCCGATATCGTGTTAAGTGTAGGAGTGTGTGCAAGGTACCAAGCCACTCCTAAAGAAAGACACTTAGTGGCGGTCAAGAGAATCTTCAGTTATTTGGTTCATTCCCCAAATTTTGGTTTATGGTATCCCAAAGGCACCAGTTTCTCTCTATGTGGTTACACTGATTTAGATTGGTCTGGTGACAAAGATGATCGAAAATCAACTTCTGGTGCATGTCAATTCTTGGGCAGGTCTCTAGTGTGTTGGTCTTCTAAGAAACAAAATTGCATATCACTCTCAACCGCCGAAGCTGAATATGTTGCTACTTCAAGTGCTTGTACACAATTATTATGGATGAGTCAAACTTTAAAGGAATATGGTGTCAATTGTGACAAAGTGCCTCTTTTATGTGACAACGAAAGTGCTATCAAAATTGCTTACAATCCGGTGTAGCATACAAGAACAAAACATATTGATATTCGCAATCATTCATTCAGGATCATGTTGCTCGTGGCGATATTGCACTATATTTTGTGAGAACGAAGAACCAACTTGCTGATATCTTCACGAAGACTCTTGATGAAGCAAGATTTTGTTATTTGAGGAATGAGCTAAATATCATAGATTCAAGGAGCTTGGATTGACTACCCTTGCATACTCACTTACTCATCTTCATGTATTTGGTTTAGATGCGGGCATAGACATAGGGGGAGTGTGGTCCTAATTGATTGGTCTAACCCTCCCCCCATAATGCTGAAAGCAAGAAAAATCATTTTCCTTAATATCATTTTGTGATATGTGGGTCATCGATGAGCATTGTTTTTAACTCAAGATACATCTTCGCGGTGTCATGCCATGCGCTCCAACATGGTGGCTTAGGCCACCGCCTATTCCTTGAGAAGAGTTGGTTTCTATTGGCTCTCCTTGGTTTTTCTCGCATATCTCTTGTTCTTATGGAAAACACACCCAATTTTGGATTTTGGTTGATTTGTTCTTGCATCTTTGGGTGTGTAGTACCATCTCTATTTGTTGCTCTAAACCTAAGCCTTTTTTCCTCCTTGAACCATATATTCTTGCACACAAGTACTTCATACACTTTCGAGGGGTTTTGCAAGGAGTGCTCCGGCCTGAATCTGTGTTGACAGAAATTCAGAGGGGGGAGGACTATCTGCCCCAAGTGGGGGGCGAATTATCTGCCCCGGGCGAAATATGCCTCTTAAGGGCTGGGCTCGGGGTGGAAGGGCTCAAACGGAGTAGCCAGTCCTCCCCCAACCTGTGCCCTTCCCCCAGCCGCCGCTGAAGCCTCCGCCCCTTCCTAGAGTCGATTTGAGCACCGGATTCTCTAGGAACTCCTCAGATCTTCTTCCCCATGCCTCCGGGTACCTTCTCCTCTGAGATTTTCCCCCAACTAGTGCTGGTAACTCCTCATCCATCTCCTTTGTATGGGATTCATTGTTTTTGGTGGAAATTTCGTTGTAGAAGATATTTTGTGTTTCCCTAGTTTGTTAGAATCAGCAGTATTGCAACCCTTGTGCCTGATTTGTGTTGCCTTGGTGAATTTGGGCCGAACCAGAATTTTTTTGCAGGGGGCGGATTATCCGCCCCTGCCAGGGCCAGACAATCCGGCCTGGAGATTCAATGTCTGTTCTGGTTTGGTTCAGATTTCCACAATGCACATCTCTGGACTATGGATTATTTTCCTACTATGTCTAATATTCCTCTTGGACTTGTGTGTGTGCTCATCCCCAGACTACCTCTCCCATGCTTTTCACAGGTGGTTCAAGTGCTCCTAAGACCTTCAAATATCGTCCCCATTCCCGTTATCTCAAGCCCACTACAGAGGGTAAGTTTGTTGACGAAATTGAGGTCCGCAGGTTGGCAAGAGAGTCTGAACGGATGGCTGAGGCAGCAAAGAAAGTCAAGAGGGTTGCATCTCGCAAGGCCAAGGGCAAGCAGTACCGGCCCAAATACAAGGCCATGGACAGCGTTCAGTACTCCACCATTCGCCAAACCGATTATTATGCTGATGCTGACAGTGATGGTCCTCCGGAGGATTGCATGTTTTGGTGCTCTCACTTTCGGTCCATTCATGATGATGTTTATGTTCCTCTCAAGATTCGCCCTATGCATCCTCTGAATATGACTGAGGCCCAAACCAAGGCAAGACTTCGTGAAGCCTTGGATGTGACTAATAAGATGGGGCTGCATCACCTTATGACTCTTCAGTGCCACTATGACTCCTCGGTGGTGAAGCAGTTTTTCTCTACTCTTGTGATCTGCGGAGATGAGCTTCACACCAAGAAGTGGATGACCGGGACAACAATGATTCAGTCATACTTCCGTACCTTTGGTCAGGTCCTTGGGTATGCCTTTCATGGGCGTGGCATAGCTTCTGGCCATCGCATCATTTCTCCGCTCAGGCCATCCAAAGACACTGTTCTTGCTCCATGTCTGACATCTGATGGCATTGCTGGTACCTTTTCTGTCCTCTCTCCTTTGTATGCCACGCTTGTTGGCATGTTTCGAGACAACATCTCTCCAAGTGGGGGAAACAATGATAAGATCCACGGTCACCTAGTTCCCTTGCTTGCTTTTGCCCATGAGTGTGCCACCAATGCTGGTTCATCTACAGGTTATAAGCTGGATGTTATGGATTATATCTATCATGACATGACTGATGCTATTCTCAACCGGCTTTCCATCCCGTATGCTCCCTTTATTATGATGCCCATCAAGCACATGTTGCCACATGAGGACTTTGGTACTGGTTTGGGTGGTGTTCACAAGCCCAAGAATATCTACAACAAGTCTCAAAAGACCTCTCACCCTTCCACTGCCCCTGAGTCCTTCATGCATGATGAAAGGGCTAGTGTTCGTTGTCCCATGGTGTCCCCAATATCACGTGAGGTCAAGTAGCTCAATTGGTTTCAGCGACACATTCTTTGCATGGGCATTGATACTCACAAGGGCCAGTATGAGGAGTGCAGGAGGATCCATGAGATGGCCCACACCCAGCAGCTCATTCTTCGCCATGTGTCTGGTGCAACTGGCCATCGACCACCTCCTACGGCTCCGGAACCATATGCTCAGTGGAACACTTTAGGGATCAACTATGGAGAGCTCGAGAGTCACATGTTTCCTCCACCACCGAGGGCGCCTACTCCTCCAGTTGATGATGATGATGAGTATGATGATGAGGAAGGAGACGGGGATGACTACGACGAGGACGAGGACGAGGAGGAGTGATCTTCTGGGGCGCTAGCATCACTCTTCTTCCTTTTTGGCATTTCGATGCCAAAGGGGATAAGTAGTTCTATTAGGTCATGGATTTGCATGGGTCAGGCGCAAGCACTTGCCTCTTTATCATTTGTTTTATTTGCTTGCTTGTGCCCTTTTAGCGTTGAACTTATTTGTGCTTGGTTTGTATAAGACTATGTCGTGTGGTACTTTGTGCTCGTGTATGGATCTCTAGAATTCTGGATTTATCTTATGGAACTACTCATATGGAATTCTGGATTTATATATGGAGTATGGTATTCTATTGATGGCATATGGAATTATGGAATTATCTATTGATTGCATCAATATTGTGGGATGTGTTTGAGGCCTAATAATCTCATTATTCACATTGGCTATTTCCACATCTCGGTGGTATGACTTTGTTTCCTAACTCACCTTGTTTTAATTGTTTGTGTTCTGAAATTGGCTTGCTCTTTAGTGTGTGCATTTGTATTCAAATGCAAATTATAAATATGCACACATTTAGGGAGAGCCTCTTTCATTTCCTTAAGGTGTTGTTAGTAGGTTTCATTGCAAATCCTAGTATTGTCACACCAAAAAGGGGGAGATTGAAAGAACATTTCATAATCCCTAGTGTTTTGTGTATTAGATAACAATATCAAGGATTATTTAATGTGTGTTGAAGTGCTGCAGATCTCTACCTTGAAAAGGAAACGGAAACTGTTTTTGGGGGGCGGATAATCCGCCCCTACCCAATGTCAGAAGGGCACAACCCTCGGAATGGGGGCGGAATATCCCACAGATTTTCCGGCTTGGGCGGATAATCCCCCCTAGGATCTGTCTCCAGGTTTGCCAAGGCACATCGCTTAGAGACGGGGCGGAGTTTCCCCTAGACACTCCGTCTTTGGGGCGGATTTTTCCCAGGGGCGGATAGTCCGCCCCTTGAGGGGGGCGGATAATCCGCCCCCTTGAGGATTTTTTCCAAGTCAAGTCTGGCGCGACCTTCTGTATGGGGGGCGGATTTTCCCTCGGAGTTTCCATCCTGGGGGCGGATTTTTCCCCCAGGGCGGATAGTCTGCCCCTAGTGGGGGCGGATAATACGCCCCCAAACTTCATCAACGGACAGATCTGTGCAGGAGGTATTTAAGCCAGCCTTCCCCCTCCTGCCAGATCTCTTGGTTCATTCGAAAAAGTCAAGATCTATTCTTCAAGATTCATCCAAGAGAGCTCCACCTTCATCCACCCAAAGGCCCTGTCCCTTGGGGAATCGAAGGAGGAGAACTCGATCTTCAACAACTGCAATGAAGCGCTTCATCTTCTCTCCATTCATTTGGAGAATTGCCGATCTAGTATTTCTTGCAAATATCTAGATCTTTCCTTTTGATTATATTGATAATCCTTGTTCTTGTGACATCTTTTTGTCATTACGGGAGCCCCCAATTCAGTTGTGAGTGTGTGCCCCGGTAGAGTTGTAAAGGCATTGATTCCCGCCTCGAAGGGTACCAATAGAGGATAAGGTGGATCAGGCCTGTCGCGGCGAGATCCATCGGAGAATAGCGTGAGGCCTATTGTGGCATGGTGGCCTTAGAACTGCCCACCCCTCCAACGCAGATGTACTTCCCTTAACAAGGAAGGAATTGTGGTAAAACAAATCCATGTGTCTCCGCGTGCTTCACTACGGTTTCCTCGCTCCTCTCTTTACGTGCTTAGTAGCTAGGTTTGCATATAGGGAAATTCTCATAGTTGCATATCTAGAGAATTTACTTTATGTCAAGCGTAAAATTGAAAAAGAACTAAAAATTGAGTGGCACCTATTCACCCCCCCTCTAGATGCCCATACGATCCATTTCACATGCCCGTAGCTCGCTGTAACGCCGACCCTAACGAGCACTGCCCATGCCGCTTGGCCTCTCTCGCTTGCCTATAAAAGGAGGCCTTCCCCGCTCGTTTTATTCACACAAGTTCACTCCCCACCTCTCACTGATCCTTCCCACTTCTTCCCGGGGCAAGGCGAGCTCTCCCTCGCCGGAATTTTGACGGAGCCTACCGCTGCTGGAGGAAAAGGGCGCAGTTGATTGCGGCCACCCTAGGAGGAGCCGCCAGTACCACGAGAACCTCCGTTGTCGACTTCGTCATTTGCCCCCATCGCCGACCATTGCCTAAGCCCCGGTGAGCCACCCCAAACCCCCACTGGTCGTGCTAGGGTTAGCCCCCGCCGTGTTCTGTTCCGACGAGGACGACGGCCGTGATCTATTGATCCTTAGTCTAATCCTACAGTCATAATCGCCACATACCCCTTCGCCACACTCTGTCTCACTTACGAGTGGGGACACCACTTAAACAGCCTGCGCGCGCTGTGCGTAGTGGGCTGGCCCAGTTAGAATTCCCGCGCGACCCAGTTAGTTTGAATTTAGATTTTCCAATTAGTTTCAAACCCTAGTTCTGTTTGTTGATTCACAAATCAATTTAGAGAAATTCACTAAACCAAATTGCATGAAACTAATTTTTCTAGATAGATATGGAAATTATTAATCCAAGCCCGTTGGATTCAAACTATTTGGAATTATAGATCACCAATAGTAAAAATAACAAGGCAGAGACTTTTCTGCATTCAAACATTTTTGAAAATTCAACCATAGATGCTTTTGAGTTGATTCCAACTCTCAAAAATCACATTTGATAAATCCTTTCTGAATATATAAAAATATCTAGGTTTACTTGCAGTAATAATGGACAAGTAATAAAAGAATGCCCCATAGGCATTTCTAGTGACTTTTATTAATTAAAATAATAAGGTTAAACCTTATGAAATTGTGACAACACTTTAAATCACATTCCCGAGTATTAAAATATATGGTGATGGCATGTGTCAACATGATCCCATATTTTAATTGGAGAATATTAAATCTTAAGTAGTTTTTCAATGAGTAGAAATTACTTTTCTAAAATTAAATAAATAAGAGTAAGTCTTTAATTCATGTGATGGTATCCATCGTTTACGGCTAGGACTACTGGGGTCTCTAATCCCATTTGATCCCCTAGCTTTCGACTCTCAGTGTCAGTGTCGGCCCAGCAGAGTGCTTTCGCCGTTGGTGTTCTTTCCGATCTCAATGCATTTCACCGCTCCACCGGAAATTCCCCCTTTGTGTGCTAATAGAAGTAGTTAAGTGTTGTTTGGTGATGGTGTATCTTGCATTTATTTATAGACGCTAGTACCAACCAAGGATACGAGGAGGAAGGAGACTACTATGAGGAAGAAGCAGAGGAGAACTTCAACCACTGAACTTCTCAAGGCAAGCTAGAACTTTGCAAGCTAAAACTTGCATGATAAATATGCAAACTAGATGCCTTAGGTATATTTGGTTATACCCCCTGATCATACCGAATCCCAGTTTTACTTGCAAGATCTATTCTTTTATTTCTTTATGAAATCTCTTTGTTTATGTTTATTTAGTGACTTGTGAATTTTTGGAAACATATTATAGGTAGCATAAAGAGCATAAAACTTGGGCTAAGTTAGATAGAACTAGATGTCATACTAAGGCATGAGATTAGATTTAGATAAGTCACACTTGATTAGCACCCCTCATTAGTGGTTACCCCTAACTTTAGTGGCTAGTTCTAAACATAAAACTTGATCACTTTACATGGGAATACTTGGTGAAAATGGTTATGAAAACCTTAGAATGATGAGTCATTCTAATGAAATGTTTTAACATGTGTTCTTGAACACCAGATGATTTTGATGATGAAAATGTTGAGGCATGATCCTTAGCCCTTTATAAAACTGATGGTTATGTTCGGATGCGATACCATTCCAATTTTACCGTAGAACCACAATACCCTAATTTGGGTAGGGCTTGACTGGAAGTTTATATATCTTAGTATGGGTTCTCTTGCGGCCGAGGTTTGAGCTGAGGCTATCTCGTGATGATTGACCATATGTGCAGTTCCCAAGATAACAGATGGTCATGTGTAGAACCCCGGGAAAACCCTAATTATATCAATGCTTGTTATTTCTATTTTGCATCATCATAACATCATCATCATACATACCTTATCTCTAAACTATTTTAGTAAAGCCCTATATTACTTTCTGTTTTACATCTCTTGTTTATATTCAAATTATATCCTTTGCTATATAAATTGTGTAAAGATATTTACCAAAATGATTTTTAACAAAAGAACATAAAACAGAAATATTTTAATATATATAAAAAATACAACCTAGACCTAAACCGGTCAGGCCCAAAGGCCCAACCGGTGGAACCCTAATCTACCAAACCCACCTAGCCCCAAACCCTAGTCCCTAATCCTACCCCGCGCGCCGCCAACACCAGCCCCGCACGCCTCCACTCATGCACCCACCCTGGAGCCAGACACACACACGCACTCACACTTGGTCGCAACCCAACACACGCAGGGCACGCACGCACACTACACGTGACACCCGCGTCTCTGGCTCAGCACACACGCGCAACACGCACCACCCCCACCCCGTCACGTTTCCCACTCCCACACTCCCATCGATCGAAACCAACCTTCCCAGCAATCCCGCCCCCGACCCCGCTCCTGTCTTATGATCGACCGCGCGCCTCCCACCTCGCGAACCCGACACCCCCGTGATCGACCTCCTTCCTCCTTGCCATGGTTCTACCGCCTCCGATCGCTAGGAGCCCCCATGTCGTCCAATGGCGTCGCCCGCCACCCGCGGCCGCGTCCGCCGCCAGGGGACCCTTCATGCGTCCCCTCACCGCCCCTCTGCCGAGATCGCCCGCAGGTGCGGCCCCTCCGCCGTTCATGCTGTCCCGAGCTCCTCCGGTAATCGCTGGAGGCAGCGCTGCCTACGCCCGTCCCCTCTCCCTCCGCCATCTGCGACGCCCTCATCCCCTTCAGAACCACCGCCCTAGCCGCCTCCACCAGGCCTCGCGCGCGCCGTCACCGACCATCTCCTGTACCCCACCGCCCTGGCTCACATGTCCCCGCGAGCTCGCTGGCCTACGTCGCCAGGACCGAGCTCCGCCGCCGGCCTCCATGACCATCGCGCTCTGTCGCTGCCTCGAGCCTCGCGTCGTTTTTTTCGGTGCACGACCCCGACAGACGCCATCCTCGCTACCTCTGCAGTACCGTGTTCTATGCACCTGCCAAGCCTCGCATCTCTGTCTTCAATAAGTGCTCTGTGCTTTTGTTTCCTGTGTGCTATCGGAAACAAAGGGAGAGTGTGGTATTGTTGGTTTTGTGGTCAACAGGAGAATACAACATTGTAGTGATACATTGGTATGATAAGTTGGTGTTGACGTGCTGGAGTGAATCAAGATCTTCCCGGCGTACAAGGATGAGAAGTCAAACAAGGTCATCGTCCTTGTCGACAAGATCTTCCGACGACCACTGATACCCGAAACCAAGTACACCTTCGACAATCGAAGCCGGGGAAACCACAAGATCTCCTTCACGGAAAACCACAAGACCTCCTTCCGGATTTGGAGACCGAACCCTGCCGAGACCCCGAAGCCCCCTATTCCGAATATCCGAAGACCGAACCCCGTCGAACCCTAACCAAGATCGTCGAGCCCCTATGTGTGACCATTTCTTTGGACCCAATTTTTATATATATGATATCTACTTGTTACATTAAATTGTTCATGTTTGCATTCATATTGTGGGTGTTTGGGTCTATTTCAAAGATTCACCTAAATTAAATATGGAAACCATATGCGGGCGAATCTAGTCTAATATTGGTCCCATTTACATTTGTGTAGCGAACCGATGCTATGTTTTGCCATGTTAAGACAACATTTAAATTGCAGGTATCTAAACAACATAAACCTAATAATTACTTGTTGGGACCCCGGTTCCGTTTAATATTGTCTTTTTGCATCGCATCTTTTCCATGTCATGCATCATACATGCATCATGCCCGATCTTTTGCCATAGTATTAAATAGTATATCCGGTGTTTCTTCTAGCGTTTTGCTTCTTCACGGACTAGCCTAATGAGTTGATGCGAGAGTCGACCCGATCTTTGATGTACCTTCGGCAATGTTTTCAGGCCAGCATTCTCCCCCTTTCTACCTATTTTACATTTATAGTATTTATTTCCTCATGTTGATCTATTGCTATATGTGTTGTGATGCTATAGATTCCGTACCCCGTTATACTTCCCTACAGCCCTTATATTGCCATGGACACATCCTATTACCTATTGTTTGGTAGATAGTCGGCCTTGCGAGTCGTAGTTGCTTGCGCAGGTGATGCGTCGCGCCGTCGATCTTCCACAGTTGTTGAAGTAATGCCGTATGTTTAACGTTGGAGATGATCATAGCTTTAATTACCATTTAATAACTAAAATTGAAGTAGGTTAATAATGCAGAGGCACAAGTGGGCAATAGATGTTATTTGGTTTTTAACCGTCCACTTGTGTCCCGTAGGACCCCGAGTACTTGATACATATTCTTTGAATATTCGGCACTATCTGCATGTGGGACCATGAATCCCCCTAACCCTATCTTGAGTCATATTTAATTCCTTGGGGCCACAAAGTAGTTTGGGAATTTATTACTATCCTGTACTTATTCCATGCTTTACTTCTTTATTTACGATTGCGCGTGGAGAGCCTGTACTGTTTAGGTAAGTGGAATGTTTCCACGGTATCGACAAGCCCCAGTCACACTTTCGGGTTCCCAGTCGTTTACAACCATTGACACAAACCTCTGGGTCCGTCTCGGAGCCGGCCAACTTCGTCGCGGGTTGCTTAGTGGGGTGGCCCCCTGAAATCAAACATGAATCTTGCGAATGTTCTGTCATGATGCCTCGTTGGGTTTTCATTTGGTTTTTTCCGAGGTTGATCGTGCATGTGTTGCTATTTGTGCCCCCTGCAGGGTAAAACTTTCTGAAAGCCGTGTACGCGGTTATGGATGACTTGGAGCACAGTATCTTGATCATAGACAACTATAACTAAAGTAGTGCTATAAATTTGACTTTTGACTAGTAATCAGCTTCACTATAACGGAATGGCTAAATAAAAGTACCAACAACTGCTGGGTTTTTGAATGTCTCATGGTATATGTATTTGACTAGTAAGTATTGCAACTACAACGGAATGGTTATCTAAAACTGCCCACTGCTTATGTTATCAGGATGACTCATGCTATCTATATCTGACTAGTAATTGCCGCAACTATAAGGGAATGGATGAAATTGCCAACTGTGTGAGTTTCCTCGGTACGACTTCCTCGATTGGTATCGAGAGGGAAACACCAGGATGGGTATGATTGGTGTTAGTATTAGGTTGGATCCGAATAGGTCTTTCTTATCCCTCTCTAATAGCCGACAGTTGTATCGAGTCTCTATAGGTTGTTTAGTGCATGTTGCGCTACCGCTTCAGTCCACCATACCTATGAAGGCGAGAGCCGCCAAATTCTAGTCTCTCCGTGTACTGCCCTCAGTACTGACCGCTCTCTTTTTCCTTTGCCCTTTGTTGGCACCCCTTTTGTTTAAGCAGGTTTTGAGATCGACGTTGTTAGCAGGGTTACCCTTCCAGCTTGGCCTAGGCAGGGTTATGGACGCCATTGGTTATTCTTCAGGGCTCTTAGCTCAATTTGCATCTTGTCCATACTCGGGCGCTGTATTGTTTTAAAGGTGATTTGGATCTTTGTATTGTATATCTGTATTCTTGACTCTTTGAGTCATTGTTGTATATATCTGTTTTGTGGGTTCCATCGTGGACTATTGTGTAATGGTATTAGTTCATTTTCCACCCGCACGAAAGTGCCTAGTGGGCACCTTTTAATCGTTTCTATGCAGGTTTGGCGGGAATCGCTGAAACTTGCATAGGGCCGATCTGAGGGTGTTACATCATGGTTGGGAGTCCAAACTCATAGGAGAGGTGCCTATACTAGGGTGTGTAATTGAAAGGTTAGGATTGATTATCCGCATACTGTGTATGGTTATTCGGGATTGTTCTTGACGGATGTATCAAATATTGTGGTGAAAGTGTATCACCTCTGCAGAGTGTCAAACTATTTGAATAGCCGCGTCCGCGGTTATGGACAGTTGGAGTGGCCATACTGCTCCGTTGTTAGATGTTTTCAAAATGACTTGTGAAATGAATAACAGGTTTGTGATATGAAACTTAAGTTCCCACTTAGGTGTTATAAAACCTTAAACTAGTTTTCTTTGCTTCGAAACTCAGTTAGAGATAAATCTGGCTTTTTGCAAAACAATCTAGAGCTTATTATTCCTACTTGAAACCTCTTTACTTGTTAGTGATAGTTTGTGAGTACTTAAAGAGTACTCATGGCTTTGTCCCTGGCTATTCCCATGGCCAGACTATGAGGAGGACTATCAGGATGATGGACAACAGGAAGTCTACGACAACTAGGATCATATCCCATGAAGATGGAGCTTCGCCCACGCTACCGTTATTATATTATTCTGCTGCGTTGATTGTATTAAGACTGGATCATGAGATCCTTTATTTGTAAGACCTTATTATGGTTTGTAATGGATGATGTACTGTGATATCCAATGTTTTATGTCTCTCAAAAATGGTAATCCTGGGATTACGATGTATGGCATAACATGCATCTGGGATTAAAAATCCGGGTGTTGATAGCTCCACAAGGCCGCCACCATCTACCATGAGGAGAAGGCATCCAACCTAGCGTGGGGACCCACCATCGACCGCGAGGAGAAGGTGTCCTCCCTAGCATGGGGACACCACCACCGATCAGCACACAGCGGGGAGATAACCCCTGATGCAGTCGATCTTGAGGAGGATGTACTCGGGGATGGGAGGACGCTGGGGCTAACCGGCGTAGGCGCGAGCATGGGCATAGAAGGAAAAGCCGTGGACTACACTGCCGCTACAACTTTTGCGCCAAGCTATCCTACTACACAATCGTGAGTCTCCTATGCTGGATATTTTTGTTGATAGCTGATTATCTGGAAACTATGGATAATTAAACTGATAACCATGACTAGTTAATATGGTCATTGTTTTGTTATGGAACATCGTAATTGTTTACATAGCCAACTAATCTGGCAATCATGGCTAATTAACATGATAAGCATGGCCAGCTAATCTGGTAATTTCTTTGTCAAGGAACATGGTAATTTTTACATAGCCAACCAATATGTCAATCCTGGCTAATTGACATGATAACCATGGCTAGTTAATCTGGTCATTGCTTTGTCAAGAAACATGGTAATTTTTACATGGCCAACTAATCTGGCAATCATGGCTAATTAACATGATAACCACGGATAGTTAATCTGGTCATTGCTTTGTCAATAAACATGGTAATTTTTACATGGACAACTAATCTGGCAATCATGGCAAATTTTAAAGGAATATGCCTGAGAGGCAATAATAAAGTGGTTATTATGTTATTCTAGGTTTATAATAGATGTTTATTTTTTATGCTAGAATTGTATTAATAAGGAAATATTAATACATGTGTGATTTATAAACAGAAATGGTTCCTAGTAAAGCCTCTCTTTATACAAGGCTGTTGATTAACGGATGATCAAAAGTTTCCTGATCATAACATTGGATGTTGTTAATAACAGGGTCATCTCACTGGAGAATGATATGATGAACAGTCACCCAAAGAAGATGTAGAAATACGATCATGTCATCAAGTTTAAATTGCTATCACATTCGTAGTAACTCAATGTCCTTAGATCATGAGATCACGTCAATCACTTTCACTAAAAGAGTACTTTGATTACATCAAATGTCACACCATAACAAAGTGATTATAAAGGTGTCGTCGGGTATTTGGAAAGTGCTAGTTGAGACTCATGGATCAAGATTGGGATTTTTCCATCCGGATGACGGAGAGATATACCCAGGGCCTTCTCGGTGATATCACATTGACATAGCCTTGCAAGCAAGTGATTTGATCACTAGAATGACATATCATAGAATGAGAAAAAGCGTACTTGTCGATAAAGAGATTAAACAAGGTATAGATGATACCAAGTGATTGAATCTCGGACAAGTAATATATCGCGAGACAAAAGAAATTTGATTATAGCGAAAGAGGTTTGGACGATCATAAGATCTTCGAGGAAGTAGTGAGAGTAATTATAGATCTCCAGGTCCCGCTAATGATTATTGATCAGAGAAAATCTCGATCATGTCTACATAGTTCCTGAACCCATAGGGAGACATACTTAAGGTTAACCGATGCATTTGAGCGGATAGTTAACACAAGGGAAGTCAATGGACATCGCAGAAAATTGTTCCGCTGTAGAAACTTGTTCTGCCGAATCTGTCAAAATAGTTTCGATGTATAGAAACAAAACAAGGGATCAAAATGTTAATGTGTTCATTAAATGAAGTACTCATTAAATGAAGTATTCATTAAATGAAGTACTCATTAAATGAAGTGTTCATTAAATTGATTTGCATTAAAATAGAATTAAAGTGCTTTAATGGATAGACCTTTATGTTGGGAATATGCCCGAGAGGCAATCATGTATGATGTAATTCCTATTGTATTCATAAAGTTATTAAGTTGTCCCTATATGAACATCTGATTTATATCATTGAATATGTGATTCGATTGTGGAACTATACAATCATGTTGTTCATACTAAATGTCATTGGTCATCGAGGTTGTGCTGGACACACAACTTAGACCAATGTGAAAGTCGGCTGATGACACGATTCCACTTGTCATGGGCATGGAGATGCCATTCTGACTTACGAAGATTCAGTTAAAGACTTTAGCGAGTCAGATTGACCCATATTGAGATACAACAAACAAGTCGTCATTTGTATGTCTTAATCAATGTAATCCTTAGACCTGAGGTTGTTGCACAATCCGAGTTGAGAATCATCGACTTAGGTTCCATCAAATGCTATTCCATCACTAGGCAGCTATAAAGGCAGAGTTCAGGTCGACTGAGAATCAAGATGCATGATGTGAATAACCAAGATGGGATTTTGCCCCTCCATTTGGAGAGATATTCTCTGGGCCCTCTCATGAGATATGATTCGGAAAGCATGGCCATGCACGACTTGGTTAAGTGTTAACCGAGGAGATCGACTAAGAGTTAGTCGGATGAATCACTTATCTCGGATCAAGAAAAGAGTCAGACTATTTAAGGGATGACAACTATTTTCCTATAGTCTGACAAGGTATATCGTGAGGCAAAAGGGACTCGGACATAAGTCGCATTGGAAAGGCATGTCTTCATGACTCTTTGGTACTTGGGAGTTGGCATGTTCTGCTAGGAGCCGCTACCGACTGATCAATTGAGAGTAGGACTCCAATCGTGTCCAAGTTGCCATGAGCCTGCGAGGTCACACACTTAAGAGCAGGAGCAAGTTTAGATTGGATCTAAACTGGATATCTGTTTGGGTTGGACCTGAACCGAATTTGGACTGAGTCAGTGAGTCGGACTCAGGGTGACTACTATGGGCTTTAGTGAATGGGCCACGAACGAGTGGATCCCACTTTCACTCCCTATATATAGTGGGGTGCAGAAACCCATGAGGGTTAATGGTTAGGTCATTCCATGCGTTGGAAACCCTAACTCCACAGCAGTCCTTCCGCCGTACTAGACCTAGGAGTCCATCGCCGACGCTCCTCCTCGTATGTGTGGATACCAGCAGCGGTGATGTACGATCAGCACCACGACGATCGGGATCGGATCTGATCGTGAGGACTGCACTACATCCAACAGGCGTGCTTCATTAAGTCCACAACTACGTGTCTAGTGGTAATCCTCGTGGCCTTCTACCTCAGCTAGATCTTGGAATCACCATGTTAGAGGGAAAACGTTTTGTTGTATCTCTACATGGCCCAATAGTGGTATCAGAGCCAATAGCTTCTATTTTTAGGCTCGAGATCTTGCACATGTGATATGCGGTTGGCTGTAGATTGGATCTATGTGCTGTTTTGGTGGTCGATCTATGAGATAGATCGGTTTTGTACGAGGTTGATTGGATCAACTGTACTCAGGGAATGGAAGATTCGATTTTCATGATCATACTGAGGTCGTGGAATGACATACCCCTACCGGTCGGTTTCCGCCATCAGGATAGATTATGACGCGTAAATCCAGAAGCGGTGATCGAAGATCAAAAGATTTTGATCAAGTCAGAACAATGATCCAGAAGCGGGACCGCCAGCTTCGCCCTGTCATAGCGCCTTAGTTGTCGTTGCGAGTTGCACAACGCTAGTAGATATCGTATCTTTGCATAACTTGTTTTTGTAGGAAGTTATGAATGGTAGGGTTCATGTGCATGTGATGTATGTGTGTAATCCATACATGATCTGCGTATCACGGTTTTGTCAGCCGGTTGGAGCCTAGATGCTGTCAATTTATTGTATAACGACCTGCGTGTCGGATTCTCAAGGTAATTTACTTTACTAAGCTAGTGTATTTGTTTGGAGAACCCAGATGGCATGCAAGTCGATGTAAAAGTTGGCCACATGGAGTAAGATGGCAAGTGACAAGAGTTGGCACGAGTCGGATTACAGGCTTTGTGGAGATGGAGATCACCATGAAGAGAGCCATGCCATTCCACATTATAATTTCTTTATTTTGTGTTGTTGTTATGTATCTGTTTACTTCTACTAGATAGTCGGTAAAATTTAATCCTCAAAGAAGGTCTAGTCGGTTTTCCTGCCAGTGTTTGGACCACCACAAGTCGGACATTTTTTATGGTGGGCTCATAAAATTAAGGTGCTGCCAATTCTTTCCGACTAGGTGGGTTCGAGTCAGACTCTTACTACGGAAACACTTGGTAATCTAGATGGGTCTATCATAATGGTTGTGGGATGATACGCCCAATTTGCATCACCTTTCTATATCATAATTTACCTCTATTCATTGATATATGTCTTATTATGAGGTATTACTTATGGCTTTTCATCTGTTTATGCATGTTGGATGATTCTTGGAGGATGAACTGCCGGAGTCTGGATTCTGATGGAAATGAAGGCGTTTCGGTGCAATTTAGCGAAGATCAGAAAAATATCAAAAAATATGGCAAAATATAATTTTTCTAGAAGATTGAGGAAGCCAGAAGGAGGAGTGAAGAGGGGCCGCAGGGGGCCCACACACCCCTAGGCGCGGGTCCCCCTGGGTCACGCCTAGGGCAGGTGTGGCCCACCTGCCCGGCTCCAGACTCCGCCCCTTCGCCTATATCTTCCCTACGAAACCCTAAGGCCAGGAGAGAGACCACAGATAGATTTCCGCCGCCTCTGGGGGGCGGAAAACACCGAGAGAAAGATCTCTTCGGCAGACAGATTTCTGCCGGAGGAATTCCTTCCCGCAAAGGGGAGACCGTCGCCATCAACACCATCATCAAGCTAGGCTTCATCGGGATCATCATCATCATCCACACCATCATCTCCACCATCACCATCATCACCATCATCACCACTCCGTCCTGCTATAACAATTGTGTTGGATATTGCTTTAGTTCTTAGGGGAAACTTTCACGGTGTTAATTACTATTGTAGTTGATGCTTGTGAGTGGAACCATTGGATTAATGTTTATGTTCAGATTGTTATACATTACCATATCATCTTTGATCTTGATCCATATGATGTCATGTGAGTAGTTCGTTGTGTTCTTGAGGACATGGGAGAAGTCATGTTGTTAGTAGTGAATTTGTGTTGAGTTATTATTCAATGGTTTAGTATTTAAGTTGTGGTGCTATTCTTCTAGTGGTGTCATGTGAACGTCGACTACTTGATACTTCACCATTTATGGGCCTAGGGGAATGCATTATGTATTTGGCTACTAATTGTGGGGTTGCTGGAGTGACAGAAACCTGAACCCCCGTTAGGACACCTTTGCACAAGGGAGTGTAGGATCTCAGAGTTTAAGGCTGTGGTTAGATTTATATCTTAATTACTTTCCTGTAGGTATGGATGTTTGCAGGGGGTTTAATCACAAGTATGTATTAGTCCAAGTAAGGTCGCTATGTTAGCACAGGTTCACCCACACAACAGTTACAACACCAGAGAAGAGTACTCAGCTATTTGAAGCGAAAGCACTTGACAGAATTCCCATGTGTCCTCGAGAACGTTTGGTCCTTATAAGTATTTCCACCGGCTTATCCTTCACTACGAAAGGATTGGGCCACTTGCTTCGTTTGTTTGTTGTCTTTATTACTTGCTCCTTGTTTTGTTGCCTGATCAGAAAACCACTAAAAATTTGTTTGCTAAGTATTCAAAGGGATTTCCTGCTCCATACCACTATTCAGCACCTTCTGCTCCTTGTTGGGATCGACACTCCTATTTATCGGAAGTACTACGATACACCCCCTATACTTGTGGGTCATCAAGACTATTTTCTGGCGCCGTTGTCGAGGAATGAAGCGCTATTGAAGAGTGGAACTGGTAAGGGAAACTTCTACTGTGAGTATTGCTTTTGTTACTTTGTTTCCAATATGGATAACCCACTTGGTTTCCTGTTTGGGAAAACTACTACCACTTCTAGGGTAGTAGATGAACCACCACCTGTTGAGATAGATCCTTTTAAGATACATACAAGTATTGTTAATCGTGTTATGGATAATTATTATTTAGGGGATGGAACTTTCCATCCTAGTGATCACTTGTTTTTTATCCATGAATTATGCGGGTTGTTTAAGTGTGAAGGTATCACAACTGAACAGGTGAAGAATAAGTTACTCTCCATATCCTTGAAAGGGATAGCTGAAGAATGGTATAAGCTGTTGAAGAATGGACAATCCATGGAATGGGAGGAGATGGCATCTCTCTTTTACTCTAAATTTTATCCTCCCAGTGAAATTCATAAGGATAGAAATCTTATATATAACTTTTGGCCTCTTGATGGAGAGATTACAGCTCAAGCTTGGGGGAGATTGAAGTTTCTAATGCTTAAATGTCCTATTCATGAACTCCCTAACAATATTATTCTCAATAACTTTTATGCTAGGCTTTCTCTTCATGATAAAGATTTACTAGATGCTTCTTGTGCTGGATCATTCACACGTATGAAGGAAGAAGCTAAACAGGATCTCCTAGACCGTATTCAAGATAACACTGAAGCTTGAGAGAATGGCAAAGGAAGAAAGTCAGGTATAAACTATGATTATGAATGCATTAAATCTTTTATGGGAACTGATGACTTCCGTGATATTAGCAATGAGTTTGGTCTTGATTCCCAAAGTATTGCCAACTGTTTTAAGGCCTTTTCCTCTTACATAGAAATTCCCAAAAAGAAGTGGAATAAGTACCATGCTCCTTATAAAGATGTTGTTAGTCATGTTCCAATTAGAAGTACTCAAGTTTGTACTACTAATCATATTGTGTCTGAACCTCATGTTGAGAAATTACCTTTCCCAGCTAAGGTAAAGGAGCATTCTATGATTATTAGTGCAAATAACAAAGGTACAATGAAAACTGTGGAGCCTGGTAAGAAATTGAATGTTGTGTGGTAGCTATTGTGAAAGACCCTGTCACTAGACAAATAGAGGATGAACATATTGTCTTTTGTGAAGACGCTTCTAACATTATCTCTCATCCTAGTAAGGCTAGAAAAGCTAGTGTTCCTGTGCTTTCTGTTAAAATTGGTGATCATTGCTACTATGGTTTATGTGATATTGGTACTAGTTCTAGTGTTATTCCTTATGAGCTTTATAGGGAAATTATGCATGAAATTGGTCCTTGTGAGCTTGAGGACATTGATGTGGTTATTCACCTTGCTAATGTGAGACCCTGGCGCATGGCTCAATAGGATTGATAGGAAACCCATACCAACAAGTTGCAACTTCTTTTCCGGAAGCTCATTCGAAAAGAACTCTAAGGTTAAGCGTGCTTGGCCTAGAGCAATTCTAGGATGGGTGACCGACCGGGAAGTGGGTACCGGGTGCGCATGAGTAAGGACAAAGTGCGCAGAAAAGAATAGTGTTGGTCTGTGGGGTTAGTCTAGAGATCCTATTGAGCTGCCAGAGGTGACAGCCATCGGTCCGGAGTGAACGGGGGTGTTACAGCTAATAAGGAATCCATTTCCCCATTGGCATTGTAAGATATGTGGAGGTTCTCTGTGGTAAGATTAAGTATCCTACTGATTTTTAGTGCTTAACTCAGCAGCTAGCAAAAACTGTCCTATCATTTTTGGTAGCCTTGATGACCCACAAGTATAGGGGATCGCAGCAGTCTTCGCGGGTAGTATTACCCAATTTATTGATTCGACACAAGAGCAGCCAAAGAATACTTGCAAGACTTAACAACTGAGTTGTCAATTCAGCTGCACCTAGAAATAGTTCTTGCTCACAGGATTTTATCAGTAGCAACAGTTTGGTAGTAGCAACAGCAGCAGTGAAACAAGAGCAATAGTAACTGTAACGGTAACAGTGGGATTCGAGTGCGGTAGGCATATGGGTGGACGGGCGTTGCATGGATGAGTCTAAACATGTAACTTCAAGATCTAGGGCATTACAGATAAATAATAACAAGCATCCAAGTACTAAAAAATCCTATGCATGTGCTCCAAATATAGTCATACGTTCTCGCAATGAGAACTTGCACAACATCTTTTGTCCAGCCAGCCCGTGGCAGCGGGGCCTCTAGGGAACTAGTGGCAATTAAGGTGCTCCTTTTAATAGAGCACCGGGCAAAGCATTAACACTGCGTGAACACATGTGATCCTCACACCACAGCCATCCCCTCCGGTTGTCCCAATTATTGTCACTTTGGGGCCTTTGGATCCGGACAATGATATGTGTACACAACTTGCAGATAAGATCACAAACAATACTGTCATAATGATTCAATAATAAGTTCAGATATGAGATCATGGCACTCGGGCTCTAGTGACAAGAATTAAGCACAACAAGTTGCAACAAAGTCAAATAGCACTAATAGAGATACGTTTTATGATGACGATGGCAATGATCCTCTCCAAATTCCCCTTCCCGGCAGGGTGCCAGAACAGAGTGTCTGGATCCGAATCTTGGTTTCTGGTGGCGGCGGCATAGCAGAACTCTTTCTGGAAAACTATCGAACCCCCCATCAGTTTTTAGGTCAAAAGGCAACTTATAGGCGTAGAGGGAGGCCGACGGGGTGCATGGGGTGGCTACACCCCCTTAGGCACGGCTAGTGGTGGGCCCGTGCGGCTAGCAGTGGTGTGGGCCCCCCAGGCCCCTTCTCCGTCTCGTCTTCTAGCTCCGTGGATCTTCTGGTGAAATATAATTTTTGGCATATTTTCTGGGATTTTTCCTGATAGTTCATTTTCTGCACAAAAACTAGACACCAAGGTAATTCTGCTGAAAATAGCGTCAGTCTGTGTTAGTTGTATCCAAATCACACAAGTTTAAAGGAGAAACAATAGAAAAAGTGTTCGAGAAAGTAGATATGTTTTGGACATATCAACTCCCCCCAAGCTTATCTTATTGCTTGTCCTCAAGCAATTCAGTTGAAAACTGAGTGCAATAAAAGAACTTACACGAACACATTTGCTTCACATGATGTAAATATTCTCAGCACAAGAGTAGATGCTTAGACAATTCATAATAAAGAGTATGAAACTAAGTCTACTCAATAATCATTGCAAGATATGAAGAGAAACCAACTCAATAATAATAAGTTGCATAAAACATAAACATAAGCAACATTGCAATGCTCATAGTAAGGTATGATAGAGTGGTATCTCGCTTGCCTTTGTTTGAAGAGCACAATACAAATTCCAAGGCACCTCTGAAGTTCAATTGAAGACTAGAAGTAAAGATATTAGAGATACGAGCATCAAATTCATGACATAATTAACCAAGTTTTGGAACAAACACAAAAATGACAACTATGCTCTCAAGAAGGTGCTCATAGAATAAGTGGTGACTCAACAAAGTTGTGAAAACGGTTTTTGGAAAGTTTGAAAGGCTTCCAAATGCTGAAAGGAAGGTACTCATTAGCTTTGAGATCTCATTGCCCCTATCATAGGCATCTTCATGTGGTTAAGGTGAAAGTGAGGTCCACTCTGAATCATATGCTTGACAGACCATAAACTGGAAATCCCAAGTCCCTTGAGTACGAGGGCCGCTCTGCATGCTACTCAACTTTGGTTACCTGAAAGTTCTTGTGATTGTAAATACATGCATATCATAAAGAACCACCAACGGGTACCCCTTGCACATGATACAGGAGCGATCCCGTGATCAAAATGACAAGGCAAGCAGACAATGAGCATCTCAGCGATCTTTTTATTTACTATATGCATAGATTTTTATTGAGGATTCTTCATAAATGCTCATTATGGTGATGCTGCAAGTTTCCACCATGATTAGGCATGGCTTAGGCTAGCGGCACAGGAGTTTCTCTAACACAATGTATAGACTCGATGAACTCACAAGCTCCCCTTTTATTTCACATCATCGACATCCGCAAACAAAAGACCAAGGTATCAACTAGATGAGATATCCAAAAAGTGTTGAAAGCGTTCCCTATGACAGCACGGTTCTGCTGACTCCCAGCATATAATTTGCAAGCATATAACTTTCATGGACAAGTCACTATGGTTCAGGATTATTAAGCGCAAGGAATAAAATGTGCCATCAAGTTTGTGAGAGCTTTACTAACTAACTTTCTCAAAACAGACAAACATTTTATTTTGGAAGAAAACACGGCATATAGAATATGCACTGAAGTAGAAAATGATGCTAATATGTAGGTATGGTGGACACTGTTGGCAATATTGGTTTTGGGGACTTGGAAACATAGGTAGAGCTCATACTTAGTGCAAGTGAAGGCGAGCAATAGATAGGGAGCAACAAAACAGAGAGCAATAATTGTCATAATCATGCTTGCAACAAAACAGGACTAACTATGGCATGAAAGTGATACAAGAACTCTGAGGAAAAATAAATCATCGACGCTTAATGACTATTGATTAGTCATATGCATGCATGAGCATGTGCCAAGTCGATTCACGTGAACAGTCAGAGGAGGATACCACAATATCATACCAAAATATGAATAAAACAATGCAGGCAAACATTCATATGACATGCTACAAACTATTAGCAGACTGGAGCTAATCACAAGCAAGCAAGAACTACTAAGCATCCATAATGACGTACACCTTACAGGAACAGACTAAGCATGCTCACAATGAAGAGTATATGTACAAAAATGAAACAAATAGAGTTCGTTACCAGCCTCTTACCACACCTCAAGTTGTCTTAATCTTCATTATTGCCCTTCACTTGTGTGAATTGAATAATAACATGAAACCAAAAATCCACTGATGATGGCTGAACCCTGCAAAGAACTCACAAAACCAAAGAAGAACAACAAATATTTTTGGTCTTTTCGATTTTTTAGAAACAAGCAAACAAAGAAAAACCAAACCAAACAAGAAGCAAACAAAGCAAAGCAAAGCAAACAAAGCAAAATCTTTTTGGATTTTTCTCTTTTTTAAGGCAAACCAAAACAAAGAAACAAACCAAGAGAAACAACGAAAATATTTTTGGTATTTTTGTGTTTTTGAGAAAGCAGCAACAAGAACCAAAAAGAAAGCGAAACAATGGATATACAAAGAACCGACCGAACATGATATATATATGAGTGTGATGTCAGTATACCTCCACCAATCTTCGGCTTTTGGCCTAAGTGGGGCTCAATCCCATGGTGTCCAAGAAGATGCACCTCCGTAGTATGTCGAGGAAGCTCCCTCGTCCTGGTATGAGCTCGAGGCCTCCCCTATGTAGTATACAGAGGGGTCGTATAATGGTGCTTCCTCCTGATAGTGCCCATGGAAGTTAAGAGAGTGTAGCTTGTCATCCATCTCCCCCTTCGAGCGTGAAAAAGTTCCCTAAGAAATACTGAACAAAGTGGTTTGGGGTATAGGGATCTATCTCTCTTCCCCGTCAATAAATAGCATTCTATAAACCAAGTTCTCAAGGGTAGAGATAATGGTGACAAAGTGATGTGCCTTCATGGCAGCAAGATCAAGCCTCTGAGGATCCAAAACTGTATCATGTGGATCAACAACAATGTTTAAGGCAGCAACAATACGAGTAGCAATAACTCCCCCATAAATGGGTCCCTTAGCATCTAAGCGACAAGCAATGAGAGAGCCAAGATTATACTTAGCTTCATTGTTGAGTGTAGCAGCTAAGAAGGCCAATTGATAGTTGGAAATATTACTAGTGTTCTCCCTACCAAGAACATTGGTGGCAAGATAGTAGGCAAAGTACCTGATGGCTGGGAGTTGAATATTCTTTATCTTTCCTTGTTGAGCTATGCGTTCATCATCATTGGTTATTCCTCGGTAAAGCTCTAGCAAATCAGTGGGTTGAGCTGGAATCTTCTTTGATGACCCAGCTGCACCAAGTCCCAGAGCCTTATAAAATTTCATCAAAGTCATAGAATGATCCCTGCCATAAAGTTTGAAAGACACATCGGGCTTGAACACGCTGTTAGTAAAAGAAAAACTCTCCACAAATGTTTTAGTGAGCAAAGCATATTGCGCGATCTCATCCTGCATGTAAATTGTTAGTCCAACCCTCTGAACCAAGGCCATAAAATCATTAAGAATCCCAGCAGCCCGCAAGAAAGTTTGGCAAGGAAAAGTGGAGGGGTGCGCATCCCCTTCATCCCCCTCGTCACCAAATCACGGAGTAATGAGATCCTCATTGTATGAGGGTCTAGTGCTAGTGGATGACCTTGGAAGCCTTGCCCTTCTAGGTGCATCACTCTCAAATATTTCACCAAATGTGTGGTTGTCCATGAATTTTCTTTAATTCTGAAATTTTTAGACAAACATCAAACCAAGTGATTTCTAAGTTGATAAATGATGAGCAACTACTATAGGAACTTGCTAGAAGGCTACACATGCATCAAAATAAAGTTTCTAAGCATAGAAAAAGCATGTAAGATCAAACAACCTGACACCTATAGCAGCAAAATACTCAAGATACAATCTACCAATCACAAATCTAACTGGACAAGTAGAGGAGGCACATACCAAGGAGCAATCCCTCCAAAAATCAGCACTTAAGATGGGATGAACAAGGAGGTAGAAAATTGCAAGAAAGAACAGCAAGAACTCGAGCTTGAGCAAATTTTCTGGTGTTTTCCGAGAGGGAGAAAGAAGATGGCTTTGAGGAGGCAGCCTGGAGGGGCCTAGGTGGGCCAGACCCCCCCTAGGCGCCACCCCTAGGTAGCCTGCGCCTACCATGGGTGTGGTGTCCTGGGGTGGCCCCCTGGGTCACTTCAGGTGTCTTTCTGCCCCTTTTTCAAGGAAAAATTTATTTTGAATTTTCTGGGATTTTTCGGGAAACTTTATTTTTGGCCAATTTCTAGGGTATGAAAATTGATTTTCTCGCAGAAACAGTTTTTTCAGAAGAAGCAAAAGAAAACCAAAAGCCAAACTACAGGAGCTCTAAGAAAACCAAAAGCAAACAACTAGCAAAACTAAAGCTAACTAGAGAATGCAAAGACTAGGAAGGAGAAAAGTAACAAAAAGCAAGTATAACCACAGTGGAAACATTATTTTGTTCATTAAAATCCTTTTGTTAACAAGGTTGATCAAGTCTTGTTACCAAAACAATCTTATATGAAACAAAACTTTGCGTTCCACAAGGTGATTATGTTACCTCATACTTGATAGCAATGGTCCCAATCATAATAGTTTCAAAATTTTCTTGTGGAATGGGACAATATATTTCTCCAACCTTGATGCTCTCAATATTTTCAATGGAATTCAGGCAATAGCTTTTAGCAACCTTCTTGGGGAAATAGACAGTATGATCTTTGTCATTAATATTGAATGTTACTTTTCCTTGATTACAATTGATGACAGCACTTGCAGTATTAAGAAAAGGTCTCCCAAGAATAATAGACATATTATCATCTTTAGGAATTTCAAGCACAACAAAATCAGTTAGAACCATGCAATTATGAGCAACTTGAACAGGAACATCCTCACATATACCAACAAGAATAGTAGTTGACTTACTAGCCATTTGCAAAGATATATCAGTTGGTATCAACTTTTCTAGCTGGAGTCTCTTATAGAGAGAAAAAGGCATAACACTAACTCCAGCTACCAAATCACATAAAGAAGTTCTAACATAATTGTTCTTAATAGAGCAAGGAATAGTTGGTATACCTGGATCACCAAGTTTCTTTGGAACCTTACCATTGAAGGAGTAATTAGCAAGCAAGGTATAAATCTCCTCATTGGGAATCTTCCTTTTATTAGAGACAATATCCTTCATATACTTTGAATAAGGAGGAAACTTAATAGATCAGTCAAAGGAATTTGCAAAAATAAAGGTTTCATCCACTCACAAAACTTGTTGTAGTGTTCTTCCTCCTTTGACTTGTGTTTCTTACCTAGAAAAGGCATAGGTTCCTGCACCTAAGGTTCTCTCTCTTTACCATGTTTATTAGCAATAAAATCTTCCTTCGTGTACCTAGTGTTATTAGTATGCTTCTCGGGTTCTTCCTCACCTTCCTCCTTATCAGGAGACTCATTTTTATCATTACCACTCTCAGTTTCAGCATCAGAGACAGATATACTATTAGGATCTACAGCAGGTTCAAGTGCTTCCTCAACTATTCTATGTTTCTTTTTCTTTCTCTTACGGGGACTACCACTACTCTCACCTTGTTGAGAATCCTGCTCAATTCTTTTAGGGCGTCCTTCAGGATATAAAGGATCTTGAGTAGCTATACCACTCCTAGTTCTAATTCCATAAGCATGTTTATCTCCTGAAGCATTAACTAGCATGTCCTTTTGTACCTTAGCAAGTTGATCAAGTTGAGTTTGAACCATTTGAAAGTGTTTACAAAGCATTTTAATATCATTAGAAGTTCTTTCCATAATATCTTTCAACTCATTGATATCTCTAGAGTTTTCCAATAAATGATTCTGAACTTTTTTATTAAAATGACCTTGTTTAACAATAAAAATGGCATGTTCCTCTAAACATTGATC
This sequence comes from Avena sativa, assembly GCA_916181665.1. Classification (NCBI taxonomy): domain Eukaryota; kingdom Viridiplantae; phylum Streptophyta; class Magnoliopsida; order Poales; family Poaceae; genus Avena; species Avena sativa. The sequence goes on from OV702282.1 coordinate 164,158,964, forward strand.
AGGAGGTTCACCATAAGTAATATCACCTTCATCAAAGTGTTGGAGAGAGTGTACCTCAATAGTATATGAGTGGGTAACTGGCTTACATAATTCTTCTATAGGAGGTAGATTCTTCACATCTTCAGCTCCCCGGCCACGGCGCCAGAAAATAGTCTTGATGACCCACAAGTATAGGGGATCGCAATAGACTTCGCGGGTAGTATTACCCAATTTATTGATTCGACACAAGGGGAGCCAAAAAATACTTTCAAGCCTTAACAACTAAGTTATCAATTTAGCTGCACCTGGAGATAGTTCTTGCTAACAGGAGTTTATCAGTAGCAACAGTTTGGTAGTAGCAACAGCAAAGCAACAACAGTAGTGAAACAAGAGCAATAGTAACAGTATCGGTAACAGTGGGATTCAAGTGCGTTAGGCATAGGGATGGATGGACGGGCGTTGCATGGACGAGTCTAAACATATAACTTAAAGATCTAGGGCATTGCAGATAAATAATAACAAGCATCCAAGTACTAAACAATCCTAGGCATGTGCTCCAAATATAGTCATAGGTGCTCGCAATGAGAACTTGCACAACATCTTTTGTCCAGCCATCCCGTGGAAGCGGGGCCTCTAGGGAACTACTAGCAATTAAGGTGCTCCTTTTAATAGAGCATCGGAGCAAAGCATTAACACTCCGTGAACACATGTGATCCTCATGTTGGAGATTTGCCCTAGAGGCAATAATAAATGTAGTTATTATTATATCTTTGTGTTTATGATAAATGTTTACATTCATGCTATAATAGTATTAACAAGGAAACATTAATACTTGTGTGATTTGTAAACTAAATTAGATTCCCTAGTAAAGCCTCTTTATAATACTAGCTTGTTGGTTAATAAATGATTATGGTTTCCCTATCATGAACATTGAGATGTTATTAACAACAAGATCATATCGTTAGGAGAATGATATGATGGACATACTCCTATAGATAAGCGTAGCATAAAGATCAAGTCATTTTAATAGTTCAATTGCTATATGCTTTCTGATACATAGTAACCTAATTCCTTCGACCATGAGATCATGCATATCACCATCACCGGAAGGATGCTTTGATGACATCAAACACCATACCATAACTAGGTGGTTATAAAGGTGGCATTGAGTGTTCGGAAAGTATTGGTTGAGACACATGGATCAAGAGTGGGATTTGTCCATCCATATGACGGATAGATATACTCTAGGCCCTCTCGGTGGAATGTCATCCAATTGGCTTGCAAGCATGTGACTAGCTCATAAGGGATCACATATAATGGGAACGAGAAAAGAGTACTTATCAGTAACGAGGTTGAACTAGGTATGCAGAGATACCGACGATCAAAACCTCGGATAAGTAAACTATCGTGAGACAAAGGGAAATTGGTATCGTATGTAAGTGGTTCATTTGATCGCAAAGTAATCGTAGTAATATGTGGGATCCATATGAATTTCCAGATTCCTCTATTGGTTATTGTTCGGAGAAGTGTCTCAATCATGTCCGCATAATTCACGAACCGTAGGGAGACACACTTAAGGATTCGATGTTGTTGAGTAGTTATGGAATGATGAGTAAGAGACCGAATGTTGTTCGGAGTCTCGGATGGGATCCGGGATATCACGAGGAGATCCGGAATGGTCCGGAGAATAAGATTCATATAAGGAAAGTCTTGTTTCGGGGTTGGAGAATGGTTCCGGTGTTTTCATCGGGAATGTTCTAGAAGGTTCCGAAAGGTCCGGCACTCCGGAGGGGAAGGGTACATGAATGTGTCATAACAAGTTGGAATGGTTGCATCATGTACTAGGTGTCATCGCTGAGAAAAATAAAGGGATAAATCAAATCCTAGTTTGAAAAGTCAAACGCCAATTTGAAAAGTCAAACGGCAAGTTTGCTTGGTGGAGGGAGAGTAGGAAACCTACTTGGGGAGGAGTTCCTCTCCCTACACCCGCTGGCCTTGGAAGCTGTCACATCCCAAGATTTTCCAAATCTTGTAATGTGAAAAATAAATGAATAAAATAAAACTTTGTTGATTTTCAGTGTGAGAAGAAACTTTTTGAATCCAATTTGAAACCTTCAAACCAATTTTGATCAAACAAATCCTAAAGGGATTTGAAAAGACAAAACATTAAATAAGGGAAAATAAAAATATTTGGAATTACTATTTTGGATATTTTAAATAAAAGATTTGGTTTTCAAATGAAATAGAAGTTTTACAAATAAGGATTATTTTGTAAGCCAAATTAAAACTTGGCCAAGCCTTTGAAATAAAATATTTCTATTTGATAAAAATAGTAAAGGTTTATTTAAAATAAATTAATAAGGATTTGATATCCAAGTCTATTAAAAAAAGGTTTTGCTATTTTAATTAAACATCAAAACTTATTTATTTATTTAAAACAAGCTTTCCAAGTATTCTTTATTCTCAAATAAAACCTACTGATTTGGTTTTGAAAATATTTAGTTTTCAAATGGAGCTCCTAATTAAAATAAAACCCATTTGATTTATGAACTAATGTCCATTTTATTTAATTATAAATGGACTCAAAAATAAAAATATTATTTTATTTTGGGAATTGGTTTATGTTGTTAAACAGAACCAAATTCAATTACAAAATGTGGTGAATGTTTGAATTAATTTGAATACTTGATTTGTTGTTTGAATTTCAAAACAGAAAATAGAAACAGAAAAAGAAAAAGCATTAGAAAGAAAAAAATAAGAATCAAACACAGCCCAGCCGACCAAGCCCACTAAGCCCAGTACCAGCCCACTCTCTCCCTCCCGCAGAAAACGCTTCACACTCACTCACTCACCTACTCTGCGACTGACTGGTGGACCCCAAGTCCCTCTCTCACTCCACTGACGAAATGGCCCCACTTCTGAGCCTTCTTCCTCACCCGCCGCGACCTCTTCTCCCCAAACCTCGCTGCCGTTCTCTGTCAATCAAACCCCGAGTAAATTCACTTAATTGCTGCAGTGATTCCGCTCAACAATCTCGCCTTCTTAAGCGCCAGCATCTCCTCTTCGATTTCCCCCAGTCGCCTCACTCTCACACGCCCCCAGGCTGTCGAATTTTCGCTCAAACACCGCCACTGTCCGACGATGCTCCGGCGAGGATTCCGGCAACCCCACGCCACCACTTGCTTCCCGAGCAGACGAGCACACTCCCCACTACCAGACGCTTCTCCATGTACCTCCCATTCAACCGCGGGCGCCCCAGAACGTCGGCAACCACTTCGACGGAGCGCCACCGTGTCTGCTACTCTCTCCGGCGACGTCTCCTGGTAAGTCTAGACCACCCCGAGCCATCTCCTTCATGCACACAGCTTCGCCTTGATCTTGCGCTTCTAACCGCATCTTCGTTTTGCTTCGGGGCGAACCACAGCGTCACCTCCGACCACGACCGCGTGCAACCGTCGCCAGACCCAACTCCGGTGAGCGATTCCTCCTGTCCTCGTGCGCCCCTTGCCAAGAAGACTCCACGTTGAGGTTCCCCAGGCTTCTGCGATCACAGTGAGCATACTCCCCTCCCTTCTAGCTTCCTGCATCGCCAGATTCCCCGTCGCCTGACCATCGCCGCCGCGCACAGCCGTCGAGCGCCGCCAGTTAGTGGCAATTAGATAGTAGCCGTTAGATCGATATCGCATGGCTAAGATTAGAACTGAGCGAAGCGGTATGAGCTATCCTGAGCCGTGCGATCTGCTTAGATCCAACGAACCGTAGAGCACGATCCACTCAAACCGGTACCGTCCAATCAAAACGCGACGCGTGGCCTGTTTTTGTTTAAAACAGAATTTGAAAACAGATTTGATTTGCAAATTGAAACCCTTGTAACTTTTGATCCACACGTCCAAAAATTACAAACTTTATATCAATGGAATCAGTGGAACAAGCCCTAGCCAACCATGCAATTTGTTTAGTAAAAAGTTTCTGTTAAAATGCTTGTTTTTGCAGAAACATTTGTATGCTTGTTTAGATTAGAAAAATTATTCCAAAATGTTTTCAAGGATAAAATCTTTGCAAATTGGTTTGTGGTAAATTTACTGACCCTAGGAACCAACCCATGGTTTTGAAAATGGATTTGGTGAAGTTTAGGATGGATTAATTGGTTTAGCCCATTTCTAGCCAAATAAAAATAATGGTTTTGTTATGAAAATGTTTTTGGAGTAAAAACTTTGGGAAAATGATTTGAATCAAACCTACTGACCCTAAACACCAAGTTTTGAGAATTATCAACTTATTTGGTGAAAGACTTGAAGTTTTTGATTTGATAAAAACATTTCCCACCACATAAAATGATGAATGGATTTGAAACTCTTTTTCAAATGACTTTGCCACTTTGGAAAATGACCACTATGAACCTTACAAAGTTTAGAAGCCTAGTGGAGACCATCTTTGCAAATAAAACTATCTCTTGCATGCTTACATGCATGACTTAGATCCCATTGTTTTATGTGTGTGAAATTGTTTGATTGATTATTGGTTTGGAATGCTAGTTGATATTGTGTTTGCTTGATTGATTGTAGTGAAGTTAGAAAAGTGTGAATCTAGCAAGATCAAGAAGTGAACCATCATTCCCTACCAAAAGAAAGGCAAGTGACACTATCATCTAAAGTCCTACTATTTTCATTATACTTAGTGGATTTTGAAACATGCATGAAAAGAATTTCTATACTTATGCTATGCTAAATCCTAATAGGATACCCTATACATTCCTTAGTGAAAACAATGTAGTTGTTAAATGCTTAGCCATGCTATATTTTGAAAAGAGAAACATGATGAGATTTTATGAAGTTGAGAAAAGGACTTGTGTTTTATATAATAAAATAAGGACTCAATGAACCACCTGGGTGGACAAGGATACTTTGAGTTTTGGAGAAGGTGGCAACAAAAGGAACCATGTCTATGGCAATCTCTTTGTGTTGTGCTCCAAAAGAAAACCACCCAGGAAACTTAGAGATTGAACATGTTTCTCCAATTGTGGCTTTCGTGTGCAACCACATGCTATTTATGGATCTGGCTTAGTCAACTACATTGGGAAGACCCATGCATTGTCTTTAGGATACTGAAAATGAGGACCTGGAATCCTACATGGGTACTGAAGACAAGCTAGCAATGGTGTATGGGAGGACCCTTTGGAAAGACTTCGTCACATTCTCAATCTGCCAGTACTCCATCTTGGTGAGTACCAATCCAGCGGCCACTGGTGGCAACAATATGAGATTGTGACATGTGGGTAAAGTGTACTACTTCTGCAGAAGATAATAAAATCTAAGTACTTAGCCGTGTCCCCGGTTATGGACAATACTGAGCAACTAAAGCTTGAAGCTATGGGAAATCTTGACATTCCAATTTCTAAAAGAAAAAGAACTTTTAAGTGACAACAAAAGACTTGATGCACTTGGGGGTACCAAGGAACTCAAGAGATTTTGATAAAACTTGATGCACTTGGGGGTACCAAGGAACTCAAGAGATTTTGATAAAACTTGATGCACTTGGGGGTACCAAGGAACTCAAGAGATTTTGATGAAAACTTGAACACTTGGGGTTACCAAGGAGCTCAAGAGATTTTTAACAAAGACACTTGGTGGATTCCAAGGAGGTGACAAAATATCAAAATCCTTTTGAAAAGATAGGAATTATTGCTTTCTGCAAATGAGCCTAAAACCCTACTTAGCCAAATATGCATGTAATGATAGGATCCACTTATATTCAACTTAGTAGTGAAACTTGCCAATACAACTCAAATGTATTGACCCTTGTGGCTGTAACTTGTAATGTTGCAGGTTTGATTGTTTTAGAGAAGATTGATTGATTGATTAGGATTACAAAGTCTACAACCAACATGTCTGCCTGTGGCATTTTGAAGATGAAGGACCCCATGCTTATAGTTATTCCGCTGCAATGTAATGTAATAGCCAAATGAGCTATGTAAGATGTAATAAAATTATGTTATTCCTGGTTATAAAGTTATATTATGACCTTTGTTTCTTGATATTACATCTTAACTGTGGATGCTAGCTATTGATCCAGGGACTAGCATTGTAAACACAGGGGACTCCACCTTATATTAAATAAAGGTTGGGACACTCCCTCTACAGAAGCCGAGTTGGGGAGGGACTCCCCTCCCCTTGGCCGGCGCCCTCCACCTATATAAGGAGGGGCAGGGCTGCCCCTCCAAGACTACAGCTTGCTCCCTCCAAACCCTAGCCCCAAGCCGCCGGCGCCACCACCTCCTGCTGTTGCCGCCGCCTAGGGCAAACCCTAGCCGCCGACTTGGGCTTCCCCAAGCCCTAGCCGTCGGCCTAGCTCCCTCTCCTTGGTGTTTCTAAACCCTAGATCACCGAGGACTCTCTCATAGTCCACCATACTCACTCCGGCTTAAGGCGAAGCCCTGCGAGATCTCCCCTCTACTTCCGGTACCACGCCGTCGTGCTGCCGGAATCGCGAGGAGAGTGCTACAACCTCCGCTGCCTGATGGAACAAGGGAGAGAAAGGTCTTCGTCGAGTACTGAACGTGTGACCGACTGCGGAAGCGCTGCCGGAACGCAACGCCGGAAGGATCGTCTACACGATCTTGATATCAGGAAGAGTACGATAAATCACCCATGAGAATCCGCTCTCGTTAAACACTTTGGAATCTTCGAGGGTGAGTTATTCTATCGACTCGTTGCTACAATCTAGTAGATAGATCTTGGCTTGTTTGTTTGTATGCGATAGAAATTTTTTGTTTTCCATGCTACGAACCCCTACAGTGGTATCAGAGCCGTGTCTATATGTAGATCTATTGCACGAGTAGAACACAATGGTCATTGTGGGCGGTGGTGCTTTTATTATCAATTGCTTCGTGTGTACTTTGCATCTTGCGGTATGATGGGATGAAGCGGCCTAGGCTAACCTTACATGACATCATTCATGAGACTTGCTCCACGCTCAACATGCAACTTGTATTGCATAAGTGGCTTTGCGGGTGTCTGTCTCTTCCATTATAGTATAGATCCAATTTACAACGGGCACTTGATAGTTCAAACATTAACGTTGTGGTTCTTGTTCGGAAGTTAGATCGACACTTACTGAAAGCCCCAAACCACGTAAAATATGCAAAGAAATTAGAGGCGTCTAACTTTGTTTTGCAGGGGTGTGCTGTGATGTGATATGGCAATGATTGTGATTATATTTGATGTATGCAATGTTCCTTACTGTAAGTTGGCAACCGGCAGGAGCCATATGGTTGTCTTTAATTTCTGTTAAGACCCGCGTGTCTATTCAAAGTAGTTGTAATAGTTGAAGCTGGTGGACGACAATCATGGAGCAGCATCATTGACCTTGATGCAATGCCGGAGATGATGGAGATCATGTTCGTGCTTGAAGATGGAGATCGGAAGCACAAAGAAGAAAGGCCATATCATATCACATATTATGAATTGCATGTGATGTTAATCCTTTATGCATCTTGTATTTCTTAGTTAACGACGGTAGCATTATAAGATGATCCCTCATGCACATAAATTTCAAGTTCTAAAGTGTTCATCCTTAGTAAGCACCGTTGCTAAAGCTTGTTGTTTCGAAGCACCATGTGATGATCGGGTGTGTTTGATTCTGCAAGTGTATACAACGTGAGCAAGCCAGATTTGCTCATGCGGAAGCTAAGGTTTGATCTTGACGAGCCTAGCATGTCTCGGAACACGGATCACCGAAAGGTAAAGCATGAATCATATAGTAGATATGATGAACATGTCGATTGTTCGCCATTGAAGCTACATCAACTCTCATGATGATCGGTTTTGATGTGGTGGATTTGGTTCGTGTGATCACTAAAACAATGTGAGGGATATTGTTTTGAGTGGGAGTTCACCTAGATTAATTTAACTATTAATTAGAACTCAATTTGTCATAAACTTAGTCTAAACTATTGCAAATATGTTGTAGATCAATGGAGGCCCCTACCATCAATTTTAATGCGTTCCTAGAGAAAGAAAAGTTGAAAAACAATGGAAGCAACTTCGCGGATTGGTTCCGCAATTTGAGGATTGTCCTCAATGCTGGTAATTTGACCTATGTGCTGGATGCACCGCTGGGTGACCCGCCTGCAGCTACTGCTACCGATGAAGTAAAGAATGTTTACCTCGCTCGGAAGACTCAGTACTCCACAGTTCAGTGTGATATCTTGTATGGTTTAGAATCAGAGCTTCAGAAAAGGTTTGAGAATTCAGACCCACATGATATTGTCCGTGAACTCAAACTGATATTTGAGACTCACGCGGCAGTTGAGAGCTATGAGGCTTCTGAAAAGTTCTTTAACTGCAAGATGGAAGAGGGCAGCTCCGTCAGTGAGCATGTGCTTAAGATGTCTGGGCACGCAAACAAACTCCAAAGCTTGGGTATAGTGATTCCTAATGCTTTGGGGATTTACCGTGTCCTCCAATCACTACCACCAAGTTACAAGAACTTTGTGATGAACTACAATATGCAAAGCATGAACAAGCAGTTGCCAGAACTCTTCTCCATGTTAAAATCTGCAGAAGTGGAGATCAAGAAAGAGCACCAAGTGTTGATGGTCAATAAGACCACCAAATTCAAGAAAGGCAAGTCTAAGAAAAAGGGACACTTCAAGAAGGGTGGTAAGAAAGTTACTGTACCGACGAAAAAGACCAAGGCTGGACCTATCCTGATACTGAGTGCTTTTACTGCAAGGGAAAAGGTCACTGGAAGCGTAATTTCCCAAAGTACTTGGTGGATTTGAAGAACGACAGCATCAAGAAGAAAGGTATATATCATATACATGTTATTGATGTGTATCTCACTAGTACTCGTAGTAGTGCCTGGGTATTTCATACTGGTTCGGTTGCTCATATTTGTAACTCGAAACATGTGCTGCAGAATAAACGGAAGCTAGCGAAGAACGAGGTGACGATGCGCGTAGGAAATGGATCAAATGTTGATGTGATCGCGGTCGGCACGCTACCTATTTATCTACCATCGGGATTAGTTTTATACTTAAATAATTATTATTTGGTGCCTGCGTTAAGCATGAACATTATATCGGGATCTTGTTTATTGCGAGACGGTTACTTGTTTAAGTCCGAGAATAATGGTTGTTCAATTTATATGAGTAATATGTTTTAAGCACATGCACCTTTGATAGATGGTCTATTCTAATTGAATCTCGATAGTGGAAATACACATATTAATAACATTGAAGCTAAACGTTTGAAATTGAATGATAACTCGACCTATATGTGGCACTGTCGTCTTGGTCACATTGGAGTGAAGCGTATGAAGAAAATCCATTCCGATGGACTTCTTGAATCACTTGATTTCGAATCACTTGAAAGATGCGAAGCATGTCTGATGGGTAAAATGACTAAGACTCCATTTTCTGGTATGATGGAGCGAGCTACGGACTTATTGGAAATCATAAATACCGATGTGTGTGGTCCAATGAGTGTAGCATCGCGCGGTGGTTATCGTTATGTTCTTACCTTCACAAATTACTTGAGTAGATATGGGTATATCTATTTCATGAAACATAAGTCTGAATCTTTCGAGAAGTTTAAGGAATTTCGATGTGAGGTGGAGAATCAACGTAACAAGAAGATTAAATTTCTACGTTCTGATCATGGAGGTGAATATCTAAGTTACGAGTTTGGCGAGCATTTGAAGAAATGTGGAATACTTTCACAATTGACACCGCCAGGAACACCACAGCGTAATGGTGTGTCCGAACGTCGTAATCGAACTCTCTTAGATATGGTTCGTTCTATGATGTCACTTACAGATTTACCGCTATCATTTTGGGGTTATGCATTAGAAACAACCGCATTCACTTTAAATAGGGCACCATCTAAATCCGTTGAAACAACACCGTATGAATTATGGTTTGGGAAGAAACCTAAATTTTCGTTTCTTAAAGTTTGGGGTTGCGAAGCCTATGTAAAGAAGTTACAGCCGGACAAGCTTGAACCCAAAGCGGAAAAATGCGTCTTCATAGGATACCCAAAGGAAACTATTGGGTATACCTTCTATCATAGATCCGAAGGCAAAATCTTCGTTGCTAAGAATGGATCCTTTCTAGAGAAGGAATTTCTCTCGAAATAAGTGACTGGAAGGAAAGTAGAACTCGACGAGGTTGTCAAACCTTCTCTCGAACTTGCGAGTAGCGCAACACCGGAAGAAGTTCCTGTGGTGCCTGCACCAATAAGAGAGGAAGCTAATGATGATGATCATGAAACTTCGGTTGTAGTTGCTACAGAACCTCGCAGGTCAACAAGAACTCGTACCACTCCTGATTGGTATGATCCCGTTATGAGTGTCATGTTGGTGGACAACACCGATGACCCTGCGACGTATGAGGAAGCGATGATGAGCCGAGATTCCAATAAATGGCAAGAAGCCATGAAATCCGAAATTGGATCCATGTACGAAAACCAAGTATGGACTTTGATGGACTTACCGGACGGCCGGAAGGCTGTCGAGAACAAATGGATTTTCAAGAAGAAAACAGATGCTGATGGTAATGTTACTGTCTATAAAGCTCGACTTGTCGCAAAAGGGTTTTGACAAATTCAAGGACTTTACTACGATGAGACTTTCTCACTAGTAGCGAAGCTAAAGTCTGTGAGGATTTTGTTAGCAATCGCTGCATATTACGATTATGAGATATGGCAGATGGATGTCAAAATAGCGATCCTCAACGGAGACATTTATGAAGAGTTGTATATGATGCAACCCAAAGGTTTTGTCGAGCCTAAAGATGCTAACAAGGTATGCAAACTTCAACGGTCCATATATGGATTGAAGCAAGCATCCCGAAGTTGGAATCAACATTTTGATAAGGTAATCAAAAGGTTTGGTTTTATACAAACTTATGGAGAAGCTTGTATTTACAAGAAAGTGAGTGGGAGCTCTGTAGCATTCTTAATACTATATGTAGATGACATATTGTTGATTGGGAATGATGTAGACCTTCTTAATAGTGTCAAGGAATATTTGAATAATAGTTTTTCAATGAAATATCTTGGCGAAGCAGCTTACATATTAGGCATAAAGATTTATAGAGATAAATCGAGACGCCTAATATCATTGTCACAAAGTACATATTTGGACAAAGTTCTAAAGAGGTTTGGAATGGAAGATAGCAAGAAAGGGTTCTTGCCCATGTTGCCCAATACGACCTTGAGTAAAACTCAAAGTCCAGCAACAGCAGAAGATAGAGAAAGGATGAGTAAGACTCCCTATGCCTCAGCCATAGGATCTCTAATGTATGCCATGCTATGTACTAGACCCGACATTGCATATGCTGTTAGTTTAACTAGAAGATATCAAAGTGATCCAGGAGTGGATCATTGGACAGCGGTCAAAAACATCCTTAAGTACTTGAGAAGAACTAAGGATATGGTTCTTTCTTATGGAGGTCATGAATAGCTCGTTGTTAATGGTTACACCGATGCTAGTTGGAACACCGATCCCGATGATTCTAAATCTCAATATGGATACGTATTTACTTTGAATGGTGCAGCAGTTAGCTGGAAGAGTGCAAAGCAAAGCGTTGTGGCGAGATCTTCAACTGAATCGGAATACATAGCTGCTTCGGAGGCTTCACAAGAAGCAATATGGATGAAGGAGTTCATTACAGAGCTCGGTGTGGTTCCAAGTGCGCTGGACCCAATGTCTATCTACTGTGATAACATGGGCACCATAGCCAATGCGCAAGAACCAAGGTCACACAAGAAGCTGAAGCACATCAAGCTACATTTTCACGCTATTCGAGAACATGTCCAAGATGGTGACATAAAGATTTGCAAAGTACACACAGATCTGAATGTGGCGGATCCGTTGACTAAACCTCTCCCGGGGGCAAAACATGACCAACACCAAACTGCCATGGGTGTTCGGTATATTTCCATGTAATCTAGATTAGTTGACTCTAGTGCAAGTGGGAGACTGTTGGAGATATGCCCTAGAGGCAATAATAAATGTAGTTATTATTATATCTTTGTGTTTATGATAAATGTTTACATTCATGCTATAATAGTATTAACAAGGAAACATTAATACTTGTGTGATTTGTAAACTAATTTAGAGTCCCTAGTAAAGCCTCTTTATAATACTATCTTGTTGGTTAATAAATGATTGTGGTTTCCCTATCATGAACATTGAGATGTTATTAACAACAAGATCATATCATTAGGAGAATGATATGATGGACATACTCCTATAGATAAGCGTAGCAGGGTGTGGTTTATTGCAGATGGGGTAACTCTGTTACATGAGATCTTAAAAGAGTCGAAAAGTCAGAAGCAGCAGGGTGTGGTTTTAAAAATTGACTTTGAGAAAGCTTATGACAAGGTCAATTGGGACTTTCTGTTTTACTGCTGTAGGCAGAAAGGGTTTAGTGAAGATTGGATGATTTGGTTAAAAAGTGATGTGACTCAGGGTACTCTCAGTGTTAAAGTCAATGGGGAAACTGGTCCTTACTTTGGCAGCTTTAAAGGGGTCAGGCAAGGAGACCCTTTTTCTCCTTTTTTATTCAATTTGGCAGGGGAATGTTTGGCTAAGATGGTGCTTAATGCACAGGCTGGTGGGTTGTTTACAGGTTTGGTTGATAATTTGTTTGATAAAGGGATTTCTATTTTGCAATATGCTGATGATACCATCATGTTTATTAAAGATGATCCTGAGGGGGCTAGAAACTTGAAATTGCTGCTGTATTTGTTTGAATCCATGTCTGGTCTCAAGATTAACTTTGAGAAGAGTGAGGTGCTGATGGTTTTAGGTGATGATGAGAAATTATCCAGTTATGCTGAACTCTTCATCTGTCAGAAAGGTAGTTGGCCAATCAAATATTTGGGGCTGCCGGTTTGTAGCAGGAGATGCTTAGTGGCTGAGATGAGTTTTATTGGTGACAGGTTGAAGAAAAAGTTAGATGGTTGGATGGGGGGCTTTATCCCTAGGAGGGAGACATGTTAAAATCACTGCTTGTGTTTCTAGTGTGGTTGTTTACCCCATGACTATGTTTCTTATGCATAAGTCAAATGTGGAAGAAATTGAGAAACAGACTAGAGCTTTCTTTTGGTATGGGAAGGTGGGAAAAAAGAAATATCATCTGGTTAAATGGAAGTTTGTGTGTAGGCCCAGGAAAAAAGGTGGACTGGGGATTAAAAACATTAGGCTCTTTAATTTGCTTGTTGTGTAAGTGGTGGTGGCGTTTAGAAGCTGAGGAAGGTCCATGGCAAGTTTTTGTGAGAAAGAAATATGTGAAAAAAGGTGGGATCAGTACTGTGAAACATAGACAGAATGACTCTCCATGTTGGCATGATCTGCTTAAGATCAGGGATCTTTATTTGGCTGGTAGGAGAATGAAGATTGGTAATGGGGAGTTGACTGATTTCTGGCATGATGCTTGGTGCCTGGATACTCCTCTGAAAGATAGGTTCCCTGATTTATTTGATATTTGCCAGAATCAAATGATCACTGTTGCTGATATGGCAAGAAAAGGCTGGAGGTGTTCTTTTAGGAGATGGTTGGATACTGATGGGTTGAATCATCAGGAGCAAATGAGACAGTTACTGTCTGGGGTGTATTTGAGTCAGGAAAAAGACAGACCGATGTGGATGTGGAATAAATCTGGCAAGTTCTCTGTTAAGTCAATGTACACGCATCTGTCGAATGTTGGGATTGATAGAAGTTTTAAGCATCTGTGGAAAGCTAAAATTCCCCTGAAGATCAAAATTTGGCTGTGGCTCATTTGGCACAATGCTATTCTCACCAAAGACAACATGAGGAGGAAGAATTGGGTAGGAGACTTCACTTGCAGGTTCTGTAGGGAGGATGAGAGCATTGGTCACTTGTTCTTTTCTTGTGTGGCAGCTAGATACGTTTGGGGGGTAGTTGCCAGAGCTATTGGTGCCGTGAATAGGCCTGGGTCCTTTTCTCAATACTTTTGGTGGGCTTCGCAGTTTGTGGGTGTTAGTAGAAATGTGCAGATTACGGTGGTGGCTGCAATCTGCTGGGCCATTTGGAAGCTCAGGAATAGGGCTTGTTTTGAAAAAAAGATCATTAACTCACCGGTTGATTTGATTATATATGCTTGTGTGTTCATTCGCTATTGGGCAGGGCTGCATGGGGAGAATGATCGGGCGGTGCTGCAAGCTGGAGCAGAAACTTTGCAGCAGACTGCGCTGGCTGACGCGACAGCTATGGATGTGGCTCCTGTTCCTTTTCTGGGACTACCTGCAATCCCTAGAGGTCATGCTCATGAAGCTCCGGAGCTGGAAAGAGGGCGGGAGCAGAGAAGGAGAACTTGAAAAAAAATCAAATGTCTGGGCTGCGAGAAGACGGTGGTGGCATCTCATGTGATCCGTTTACTTGTGTTTGATAGTATTGTTTCCCACTAGCCTGAGGGCGGTGTTCTTGCGTCTCCAGCATCCTTCTTCTTTATTTATGTTTAGTTTGTTTGGTGTGTAAGTTGGACCTCTTGGATCTTTGTTTGACCCCCTAGGTGGGTCAGTACTACGTTGATGTGTGTGTGGTTGTTGTTCCGTTGTCTGATGATAATGGAACCCGATCCCTCTTCCTAGGGGATTGTATGGAAAAAAAAGATAAGCTTAGCATAAAGATCAAGTCATTTTAATAGTTCAATTGCTATATGCTTTCTGATACATAGTAACCTAATTCCTTCGACCATGAGATCATGCATATCACCATCACCGGAAGGATGCTTTGATGACATCAAACACCACACCGTAACTGGGTGGTTATAAAGGTGGCATTGAGTGTTCGGAAAGTATTGGTTGAGACACATGGATCAAGAGTGGGATTTGTCCATCCATATGACGGATAGATATACTCTAGAACCTCTCGGTGGAATGTCATCCAATTGGCTTGCAAGCATGTGACTGGCTCACAAGGGATCACATATCACGGGAACGAGAAAATAGTAGTTATCTGTAACGAGGTTGAACTAGGTATGCAGAGATACCGACGATCAAAAACTCGGATAAGTAAACTATCGTGAGACAAAGGGAAATTGGTATCGTATGTAAGTGGTTCATTTGATCGCAAAGTAATAGTAGAAATATGTGGGAGCCATATGAATTTCCAGATTCCTCTATTGGTTATTGTTCGGAGAAGTGTCTCGATCATGTCCGCATAATTCACGAACCGTAGGGAGACACACTTAAGGATTCGATGTTGTTGAGTAGTTATGGAATGCTGAGTAAGAGACCGAATTTTTTTCGTAGTCTCTGATGGGATCCGGGATATCACGAGGAGATCCAGAATGGTCCGGAGAATAAGATTCATATAAGGAAAGTCCTGTTTCGGGGTTGGAGAATGGTTCCGGTGTTTTCATCGGGAATGTTCAGAAGGTTCCGGAAGGTCCGGCACTCCGGAGGGGAAGGGTACATGAATGTGTCATAACAAGTTGGAATGGTTGCATCATGTACTAGGTGTCATCGTTGAGCAAAATAAAGGGATAAATCAAATCCTAGTTTGAAAAGTCAAACGCCAATTTGAAAATTCAAACGGCAAGTTTGCTTGGTGGAGGGAGAGTAGGAAACTTACTTGGGGAGGAGTTCCTCTCCCTCCACCCGCCGGCCTTGGAAGCCGAGTTGGGGAGGGACTCCCCTCCCCTTGGCCGGCGCCCTCCACCTATATAAGGAGGGGCAGGGCTGCCCCTCCAAGACTACACCTTGCACCCTCCAAACGCTAGCCCCAAGCCGCCGGCGCCACCACCTCCTGCTGTTGCCGCCGCCACCTCCTAGGGCAAACCCTAGCCGCCGACTTGGGCTTCCCCAAGCCCTAGCCATCAGCCTAGCTCCCTCTCCTTGGTGTGTCTAAACCCTAGATCACCGAGGCCTCTCTCATAGTCCACCATACTCGCTCTGGCTTAAGGCGAAGCCCTGCGAGATCTCCCCTCTACTTCCGGTACCACGCCGTCGTGCTGACGGAATCGCGAGGAGAGTGCTACAACCTCCGCTGCCTGCTGGAACAAGGGAGACGAAGGTTTTTGTCGAGTACCGAACATGTGGCCGACTGCGGAAGCGCTGCCGGAACGTAGCGCCGGAAGGATCATCTACATGATCTTGAGATCGGGAAGAGTACGACTACATCACCCACGAGAATCCGCTCTTGTTAAACACTTTGGAATCTTCGAGGGTGAGTTATTCTATCGACTCGTTGCTACAATCTAGTAGATAGATCTTGGCTTGTTTGTTTGTATGCGATAGAAAATTTTTGTTTTCCATGCTACGAACCCTTACACCTCACACCATAGCCATCCCCTCCGGTTGTCCCAATTATTGTCACTTTGGGGCCTTTGGATCCGGACAATGATATGTGTACACAACTTGCAGATAAGATCACAAACAATACTATCATAATGATTCAATAATAAGTTCATATCTGAGATCATGGCACTTGGGACCTAGTGACAAGCATTAAGCACAACAAGTTGCAACAAAGTCAAATAGCACTAATAGAGATACTAGGCACTATGCCCTAACAATCTTATTTGATTACATGATAGAAATCATCCAATCCCAACCATCCCCAAGCCTACAGAGGGGGATTACTCACTCATAGATGAGCGAAACATCGGTGGTTTATGGAGATGCGTTGGTGATGACGATGGCGATGATCCTCTCCAAATTCCCCGTCCCGGCAGGGTGCGAGAATGGAGTTTCTGGATCCAAATCTTGGTTTCTGGTGGCGGCGGCATAGCGGAAATATTTCTAGAAAATTATCGAACCCCCATCGGTTTTTAGGTCAAAAGGCAACTTATAGGCGCAGAGGGAGGCCGGGGGGTGCCTGGGGTGGCTACACCCCCCTAGGCGCGGCCAGTGGTAGGCCCGCGTGGCTGGCAGTGGTGTGGGCCCCCAGGCCCCTTCTCCGTCTCGTCTTCTGGCTCCGTGGATCTTCTGGTAAAATATAATTTTTGGTATATTTTCTAGGATTTTTCCTGATAGTTCATTTTCTGCACAAAAACTAGACAAAGTAATTCTACTGAAAACAGCGTCATTCCGTGTTAGTTGTATCCAAATCACACAAGTTTAAAGGAGAAACAATAGCATAAGTGTTTGAGAAAGTAGATACGTTTTGTACGTATCAGACCTTTCTTGAACACTTGTGGAGCTATTATTGATTGTAAGAAGGAAAAAGTTTTAACTAAGTTTGATGGAGATTCTTATGAGTTTAACTTTTCCAAATTTTTTAAAGCTCCTTGTGAAAATAGTTTTCCTAATAAAGATTTCAGGATGGAACAACTTGCTTCTATTGATCTAGTCTATGATCTTGGATCTCTCTTTGGTGACTGTAAGTATGCTTATTCTGATGATAAAGTTGTTGCCAGTGATAGTTATATTGTCAAATTTATTCAAAGTGCTACTGAAAGTTATTATGAGAGAGGGAAACATGGTTTTATGCATCTCAATAATGTTAAGTTTCCCTGTTTTATGTTGAAAGCTTTGAAGTTGCATCTGTTTTGTCTTCCTATGCTAGTGGCTTTTTGTTTCAACAATTTGTTTTATCATGATAATCCCATGCATAGAAAGTGGGTTAGACTCAAATGTGTTGGTTATTTGCTTCTTGATGCTCTCTTTCACTTCAAATATATATATCCTATGTGAGCATCTTTGAAAGTTTCAAGCCTAACTTAAAGGCATTAAAGAAAAGTACTTGTTGGGAAATAACCCAAGAGTTTTGTCGAGTCTTGGAAGTTATTACTTTGGTAATAACCGCTCCTTCTCTTTTTGTGTTGGTTTTTGTGTCAAGTTCAACTACTTTTGTGAAGTAGAGGAGTTGTGAAAAGTGGCTGTCCTGGGACAGATTTTTGTGTTGTATTGGAAAAAATCGTGAGGAAGCTCAGTACGTCGGATGGAGATGCATTTTTCTGTGCTTGTTCTTCAAGTTGTTACCCAACTTACATTAGTTCTACACTTTTTTATTTGAGCAACAGAAGGTTTTCGAAAAAACCAATATTTACCTGCTGGTCTGATTTGACAGATTTCTGCCATCATTTGCATTAGTCTCTTATAGAAGCTTTTGTGTTGATGGGTTTTCAGTTGAAGTGTGTACCTAAAGGTTATTGTTTTTTGCTTATACTAATGTTGCCATTGAGTTTGTGCAAGGGTTTTGTATGAATGAAATTTTCAGGAGAAGGAGAAAAGGAATCTGCAGAGTTTGTCTTTGAATAGGCAAAAGTGGTGAAAACAGAAGGTTCGTGAAAATCCAATCTTTTTATATTTTTGATGCTTTTAATACATAAGGAAGACTACGAGATGAAACAGAGGAGGAACTGGAGACCGGGGTGGACAAACCCACCCTAGGCGCGGGCCCAGCCTGGCCGCGCCTGAGGGGGGTGTGCCACCCTCGAACTCCATTTCCGCCTCGTTTCTATATCAGAACCTTCATTATGGTTTGAAACTTTGTAATATATAACCCCCCGGATCCCCCAAGGTTCGTGCATCATGTTCTCGTCGTGTTTTCGTTTTGATCTGTTTCTGTCAGGAGATCTTCTCAAGTATAGAGCACCATGGTCTTTGCCAACGATAAAGGCAAGAAGCCCGAGGAAGAAGAACCTCAAGTCTCCAAGGAGGAGGAGATTTCGGTAGGGTATGAAGGTGACATGGAGGAGGACAAGCATCTAGACACCCGCGCTACCTTCGCAATCATTCGATTGGTGGCATGACCTACCAAGCTTAGGAGGACAGCACGGATGTCTACAGTAGAGAGAACTCCTTGTCATATCCTCGCTCCACGCACACTTCCTCCTCGTACCACTTGTTCTAGCCATGCAGGGAAGTAATACTCCAAGAAGGAAGAATGGAGAAAGAATAACAAGGACTGGGATCCTCGGTCCGAGTTGAAAGAATAACAAGGACTAGGATCCTCGGTCCGAGTTGATCATGAGCTGCATTGAGCATAACTCGGAGTTGATCCGTACTCTGACCTTCGATATGGAGGATTTGAAGAAACTTATTGAAGAGCTTATCAAAAGAATACCACCACCACCTAAGGAGTAATTCATCATCAGGTTTGGCATCCCCTTGGCTTGTTCCAAGCTTGGGGGAGTGACATGGTATCACCACCATTATCTTTTACCTTTTTAGTGGATTCATATCTGTGGTAGAGAAGTTATCTTATAGTTTGGTTTGCATGTGGAAGTATCTCTCCTTTAGTTGATTATCTATGTATCCTTTGGTGTGAGTGCCTTTATTGAATATTAATGAGAAGTCTCATCTTTTACTTTTTGCACTTCTTATTTTAGTTTGCAATCTCTATTATATGATGGATCTTGTTGATCAGTATTTGGCATCACTTTGGGAGAATCAAGTAACTCTAAATTGGTTTTGGGAAACCGAGTTCTGGTCAGTAGCAGTACTTTTTGAAGTTTGAAAGAAAAACAGAAAAAGTCTTACAGGTATTTTGTATCATCTATTTTCTTTCTTGTTGGCTCATAAGCTTAATATTCTTTATTTAAGATCTGTTGTGTCTTCGAGGAAGATTGCATGTTTGGCTTTATTACTTGTATGTTTGCTTGTTTATTTCAACTCTCTTGCTTGCTACCCAGCCTTGCTAGCCAAAAACCTGTTTTGAGAAGGCATACTTCTCATGTTTCCAAATCCCTTTGAACCAAAACCTATGCCATTTGTGTCCACTATATCTACCTATTAGCAATTGCTATTCCAAGCAAATTCTCAAGCTTCAGCTACCTTTCGAATTAAAAAGTATTTTGTTATGTGAAAACTAGTTAGTAAAGATCTCACGAACTTTATGGCACACCTTATTTCCTTGCCCCTAATAGACTTGAACCATTGTACCATCAAAGTTGCATATTCTTGCACCTATACGTTGGAATTAGCAGAACCGTGCTGTCAAGGGGAACGTTTTCAACATTGCACCTGTACTTTGTACACGGTTGATATCGTGCTCTTTTGTCTATGGATGTCAACGGTGTGAAATAAAGAGGGAGCTTGTAAGTCCATGGAGTCTGTATTTTGTGTTAGAGAAACGCCTGGGTCGCTAGCCTAAGCCATGCCTAATCATGGTGGAAACTTGCAGCATCACCATAGTGAGCTATCTATGAAGCATCCTCAATAAAAATCTATGCACATAGTAAATAAAAATATCGCTGAGATGCTCATTGTTTGCTTTCCTTGTCATTTTGGTTATGTGAAAGCTCCTGTACCATGTGAAAGGGGTACCCCGTTAGCGGTTCTCAATGATATGAAAATACTTATAATGACAAGAACTTGCCGGTAACTAAAGTTGAGTAGCATGACGAGTGGTGACGAGGTTTGATCTCATCAATGCCCATTGTTATGGACTTGGGTTTTGGAGAAGATGGGGATGCTGGGGATCATGGAACGGTTAGCAAACAAGCAACACGGGGACACAAAGGTTTACCCAGGTTCAGGCCCCCGGAGGGAAAACCCTACTCCTGCTTGTCTGCTCTTGATTACGGCGGAACCGAAGGTTAAAGGGGTGCGCAGATGCAATCTGGCGTGGAGGTGTGTATGCGAAAGTATGAGTCGAGAGATCTAGGTCGTGCCCTCCTGGACTTTATATAGACTTAGGCAGGTCCCGGGCATAGACCTAGTCGGTTACAGGTTCTAGGGTTTTTACCCCTTTGAATTTCCTATCTACTCTAGTCTTGCTCTCCAAGGATCCGAAGGCGTCGTGGGCCTAGGCCACCCGAAAGTCTTCATGGGCCGGCATACATTTGCCGTGGGCCTTCCTTGGGCTGGACCAGGTATGCTGAGATCATGCACCCGCGGGGTATAACCATGTCAGTAGCCCCCGAGTGATCAGTCGAATCGTAGGTTTGGCTGAGGACTCTTCAATCTTTCGAGTGCAACTATGTATTTCAATAGTTCATGTGTAGGGATTCTTGATGCGTGTGCCTGACTTACCCAACGGATCAGGGTCAGTTAACTGTCTTAGGACGAAACCACACGATCTTCTTCAGGTTCGAGTCCCTCAACTCGAACCTGGAACATATGCTGGTGTAATTCGACTCAGGCCGCGGAGGACTTACAGGAGTGGAATTCCAGTGATTTTAATTGATGTACCCAACGCGTCCGTCGGGATTTTTCATCGCGCCTGCTGGCACGGGTTCATACTAGCAGAGCACAGTCGTGTGCGTTGCCAGGCCATCAGATGATATTTGTAGGTCTTATCTTTGTGTCGCAGACACAGCATCCGAATGTTTGTCACCGCGGAGGTGTTTCGGGTGGCCAAGGAGATCGTTACTCACTCAGCGTTTTGTTGGGGCAGAGTTGCTGAAAAGTTTTTGCATGCTGATCCGAAAGATCGCAGTCGAAGAATTCATAGGGTGCACGACCAGCGCTCCCTATGGGAGTAGCCCCCGAGTGTCTGTTCGAGTCGTAGACTCGAGCGGAGAGTTTAGTTCAAACATCGTTCAGTTGTTAAGTCCGTAGGACACAAAAAATTCCGGATGCTTAAATCCATCCTCCCTATGGGAGTAGCCCCCGAGTCCGTAGTGGAGTCGTAGACTCGACGTAGGACTCGAAGAAACAGTTCGTTTTTATTCATCTTTCGGGTGCGCGGCCAGCGCTCCTAATAGGAGTAGCCCCCGAGTATTTAGTCGAATCGTAGATTCGAGTGAGTACTCTTAGCTTTGAAGCCGAAGAACTTGTATTTGTTGCTAGTATAGCTTTTGATGACATCAGTGCTGACGATCAATGACCTCAAGCGTCTGCTGCGCCAGAGATGACTTGACTGGACGAACGTGCGTCCCACTTGCTGACCTTGAATTGACCGGTCACACGCGGCGTGGAGATAATTACGGTGTCTCCTCGATTTCCGCGCGTAGTGGACGGCGTGGTAACGATGGTTCGTTGTGCTGCTGACACATGTATGGCCAGATCTGCCGTTGGCATTAGGTCTTCTGGATGGACGGTTGCCGTGCATCGTCTTCGCCGTTATAATCATTGGGGAAAGCTGCAGTTTGTTTTCACCGCATCTACTCTTGTTTTCACTGCCTCCTTGTGCTCTAGCAGTTCTTGCTGCGTACTGGAATTTCCTTCCACATTTCCCTCTTTCCTTCTACGCTCTCACCGTCGGCGCTGCCGTAGCACGATGGGGAAACCGAAGAAGTCATCCTCTGCTGTTGGTACCAGCGCCGCCGGAGGGAAGAAAAGCGCCACCGCTACCTGCGTCACCGATGGTGGTTGGCGGCGATCAGAGACGCGGGAGAGTGACCTCCGCAAACTTCGTGAGCGGGGCTTGATCCCGCGGGATAGGGAGGCCGTCAGACTCCCCGGCAACGAGGTAATCCCCCGTCCCCCCGCTGGGTATCGGGTTATGTTTCTCGCCTTCATTATGCGTGGGTTTTCCTTTCCAGTCCACAACTTCCTTCGAAGGCTGCTCTTTCTCTATGGCATCCAGCTGCATCATCTTTCTCCCGATTCTCTTCTTCACATTGCTTGTTTCATCACTTTCTGCGAGTGCTGGCTCGGCATTGAGCCGCACTCTGGCCTCTTCCAGAAACTTTATTCCATGAAGAGGCAGTCTGGTTCGGATGGTGTTTATCCCATTGGGGGTTGCATCATCTCCCTCAGGCCCAATCTGCTTTTATTTTCCTTTTCCATGTCTGAATCTGTCCATTACTGGCGGAGGCGATGGTTTTATATCCGCGACTCCGTAGTGCCTGGGCAAGATTTTGGTCTTGTTCCTTTTGACCCCTCCCAAAAGATTGAGCCGAAAAGGTCTTGGAAAAACAAGATCTTGGATGGCGAGGAGACGGAGATAGAGGCGCTATATCGTCGGGTGGAGGATCTCCAGTTGATTCCGGAGAAGGAAGTTAATGGTGTGGATATCATCCGCACCTTCCTTGAGCGTCGGGTGCAGCCACTCCAGGCTAGGATGCACCCATTGTTCCTTTATGCTGGCCGGCGTGATCCGACGAGGGTGTCGGCTGAGAAAATCTCCGACGGGGATCTTGACAGGGCCCTTCGCTCGCTGCTGAAGTTCAAGGCCGGAGAGAAAATCTCGGGGAAGTCGCTGACTCCGCCATTTTCTTCGGCGTTGGCTGTTCCACAGGTGTAGATTCGTGCGTGTAGCGCTTTTCGTCGACTGCGTATTTATTTTCCTTTGTTTGCTAACAAAGTCCCTTCTTTTTTGCAGAGCTTTAAGGTGCCGGGCATGGTGCCTCCATTGCCCGGATTATTTCCGGATGCGCCGGACAATGACGTGGTGGATTCCGTGTCCGAACTGCCTTCGGCACGATCGCCAGCTGAGGAGGCCAGCGAATCGAGCGAGGACCACACGTGCAAACGATCACGGAGCTCCAGCGAGTCTTCGGATTCTTCAACTCCTCCGACTCCCAGAAACCCTCTGTGCCTTCAGCGTCACAGTGACGGGCATGGAGGCTCTTCCTCCCCTTTTCCTGCCATTCCTGTGCGGGTTGTAGCGCCGCAGCCGCCAGCAAAGCGGAAAAAGGAAGAAAAGAAGGAAGAGAAGAAAGAAGAGAAGAAGGGGGAGAAGAGAGTCTGAAGGACTCCTCCTGTCTTCGACCTGATCTCGCTGGACTCGTGAGTTTCCTTTATATTGCTTTCTTTTTGCTGTTGACTTTTGTGCTTGTGCTAAATATTTCGTGTGCAGGCACTCCTCCCACGACTCCTCTAGCGATGGTGCTCGGGATATGATGGGAGAGTCAAAAGTTACGTCTCCTCCTCCTCAGACGGTGGCAACTTCGGGGGGCGCTGCTCAGAACCCTCCTCTGCAGGAGGTGCAGGTGGTTGCGCCTTAGAATTTCGCCAGCGGGCCTTCAGCATCACCGTTGGATCATGTAAGTCGTCTATCACGGGGGGAGCCCCCGAGCGTGTGTAAAAGAGTTCTCTTAGTTTGTTCTTCGAGTCTCGGGGGGAGCCCCCGAGTGTTTTCGTGTGAGTCTTTTTCTTCTGCTTTCTCCTGTTGGGCGTAGCCCCCGAGTCCTTTTTCTGAATGGTGGTTCTTCTTCCTGCAGCCTTTTGTGCAGGAAGCCAAGCGACTGGTGCAGGAGAACCTGGTGCTGGAGGCCGACCTCCATCAGCTTCAAGGTACCCGTATGCTTTTGGTGCTTCTTTCCTTTATTCATGTCCTGTTTTCTGACGTTTGCTTGGTTTGAATGCAGAGGAGCATAATACTTCTCTCCGTGAGATCGACGCTCTCAAGAAGAGCCTTGGTCAATCGGAGAAGAAGGCCGAGGCCGCCGTCGGTGCAAAAGAGCGCCTTGAGCTAGAGCTGGCTGAGGCAGCCGAAGCTAAAGAGCGTCTGCAGCGGGAGGCCACAGACCGCGAGGAGCAGCTTGCTACTGCTGCGACTGCGCGTGAAAGAGAGGTGGCGGGCAAGCTCATGGCTGCTGCCAAGGCTGTTTCGGGTGAGTACCTTATTGTTGCTTCTGTCTTTTCATTTCCTTGTCTTTCTTCTGTGTTACTTTCTTCATTCCTTCTCTTTTTGTCTCAGATGCCGCAGGCATCGACTTTGACCGCGATGCTCTGGAGCATGGGAGTGCTCTAGATGATGCTACTGTAGCGGTCGAAGATCGCTGCAGCACCGTCGTCAACTCCCTTGCCAAGGCGAAGGAGGTTCTTGGCCGCTTCTACAAGGAGCTTGTCCCCAAGGGTGCGGCCCTTGATGATGTTGACGCCCTGGCGGAGGCTTTGTCAGCCGAAGCGCCTGCGGCGTACAAGCGCAAGAAGAAGGGCATCGGTGCGTCCGTCGGGCTGGCGATGGCCTTGGCGGCTGGAGCGGAGCTGGACCTTCCCCAGATCACCTCCCGGATGCCGACGACCACGGATGGATCCGAGGTAGCCTTTGGTGCCTATTATGCTCGCTGCAAGCAATATGGGCCAAAGCTCATTGATCTGCTGTCTGAGTATGCGATGCGGCAGCAAGGGGAGGCCAAGGCGAGGCAATCCGGCTCCGAGGCTACTCAGGGTGCCGCGTCTTAGGCGTTGTAGATGTAGGATAGTTTGTAGTCTTCTTTTGCTGTAAATATTTTGAGGAACGCAATCATTGTGCCACGTAGTGGCCTTTATATGCTTAATGAACTCTTCTGAGTTGTGCTCTTCTCTGTCTGAATGTTTATGTCCTTTGCTTTTCTGCTGTTCTAGGTTCCTTCGGGTGCTGACCCCGTTGACACCTCGCCTGCAGCGCAGCTGCGGCCATCTTTGGATGATTCCTCGCAACTCGCTTTTCTTCGGGACCGTGTTCGTAGTCTTGAGAGGGAGTTTCTTGGGTTGCGTGGTCACGCCGATGTTTGGAAGTCCAAGGCAGATCGCGGTGCGGCCAGGGAGGAGTACTTAATGGCGGAACTGCTTTGGCTGTCTGAGCAGCTTCAATGTAAGTTGTTCTTTGTTTCGGATGCGCCTGCTGACCTTTCGTCTTATTTTCTGCGAGTGTTGCAGGTGCTAACCTTGCTCCGAGGGAAGAGAAAGAGCGTGTCGCTGTTCGGGTCAATTGCTTGACTCAACAAGACATGGAGGCTGGCGGCTTCTTCTGGATGGATCGTGACCGTGCCATTGCTCTGGCGACGGTGCAGGATCGTGTGCACCAGGTTTCGCGGGTGCTTCGTCAGGTGCAGACATCGCTTGCATCGGTGTTGCATGTCATGTTTCCTTTGGATGCCGTGCCAACAAGCCTTGCGGGTCTTCTATCGAAGTTTCGGAGCGTGAGCAATGTCAAGGAGTTGGTGCGGCAACAGCTCATCGCAGGAGTGAAGGCTGCTTTGTCCCTTGTGAGGCTGCACCGGCCTGATGTAGATTTGTCTGTTGTAGCAGCTGGGCCACCTCTTCAGCCGAATGGTGGCGAGTGGGATATGCGTCCGCATTATGCGGCTGTAAGGCAGTATGCCGAACAGGTAGTAGATTTGTTTGAGCAGCGTGCTCAAATTATTCTTCAGAATAGGTAGTACATTGTTCGGCTGAATAGCCTTGGCTGAAAAGCCTTATTGAAAGTAAGAGGGGTAGGTAGCTATGGGTAGAATCACCGCAAGTGTGCGATGTTCCACGGATTGGAGTATGCGACTCCAGTCTCCACGTGCTTGAGGCGATAGGCGCCACCTGGGATGACTTCGGTGATAACGTAGGGCCCTTCCCATGGCGACTCGAATTTCTTCGGTCGTTCTTGCTTGAGTCGCAAGACGAGGTCTCCTTCGACGAAGGACCTTGGGCGTAGCCGTCGGCTGTGGTAGTTGCGGAGACTCTACTGGTACACCACTGATCGAGCTGCTGCTACATCTCTTGCTTCGTCGAGTGTGTCCACGGCGTCTTCGAGTGCAGCCGTGGATTCGGCTTCACTGTAAGCGACGACCCGGGGGGCCTGGTGGCGTACTTCGGCTGGTAGCATGGCTTCGGCTCCGTGCACCATGAAGAACGGTGTGTAGCCGGTGGAGCTGTTTGGCGTAGTACGCAAACTCCATAGGACGGATGGCAGCTCTTTCATCCAGGCTCCGGCCTTTCGTTCGAGTGGGCTCATGAGGCGCTTCTTGATGCCAGCGCCGATTAGGCCGTTGGCCTTTTCCACTTGCCCGTTCGTTTGCGGGTGTGCCACTGAGGCGTATGTGATGTTGATCCCGAGGCCTTCGCAAAAGTCTTGGAATTCCTTGGAGATAAAGTTCGATCCATTGTCGGTGATGATGTTGTGCGGTACGCCGAACCTGTAGACAATGGATTCAAAGAACTTGACGGCAGTCTTGCCCTTTTGGTTCGTGACCGGCATGGCCTCGACCCACTTGGTGAATTTGTCGACTGCGACCAGGAGGTAAACGTGCCCCCCTTTCGAGGACTTTGGCAGTTTGCCGATCATGTCGAGGCCCCATTGAGCAAAGGGCCAGGCTATAGGTATGGGCCTGAGCTCTGACCCGGGTGCGTGCGGTTTGTCGGCAAACCTTTGGCACCCGTTGCATCTTCGGACGATGTCCTTTGCGTCGCTCATGGCCGTTGGCCAGTAGAATCCAGCTCGTAGAGCTTTGGCGACAAGGGAGCGGCTGCCTGCATGATGGCCGCAGATGCCCTCGTGGATGTCTTGGAGGATGGCTTTCGCGTCACCGATGGTGACGCACCTTTGTAGTACACCCATAATACTGCGCTTGTACAGCTCGCCATTGATGATGGTGAAGGCTTTTGACCGACGAGATATGCGCCGGGCATCTGTCGGGCTGTCAGGCAGTTCTCCGTTTATCAAGAACTGGAGGTACGGTCGCGTCCAAGTTTCTTCGACTGCCATGACTTGCATCAGGTTGACCATAGCGACCTCTGTGTCTAGCTTCCCGGGTCCTTCATGTCCTTCGGGCAGCGTAGCCCCCGAGTGTTCTGCTTCTTCGGGTGATCCCTTGGGGAATTTCCGCTTGATGGATGGCACGCAGATCTGTTCAAGGAACACACCCGGTGGTACCTTTGCGCAGGTGGAGCCGATGTTGGCGAGTCTGTCGGCTTCCTCGTTTCTTTCTCTTCCGACGTGCTGAAGCTCGCAGCCGTCGAATTCTCCTTCGAGTGCATTGTAGAGCGCGCGGTACGCGATCATGTTTTCTGCGTGTGCGTCGCACTCGTTCATCGTCTGCTGGACGACGAGGTTGGAGTCACCGTAGATGACCAGGCATGTTGCACCGCAGATCTTTGCCATCCTCATGCTGTGGATGAGGGCTTCGTATTCGGCCTCATTGTTGGAGGCTCGGAATTTCATCCGAAGGACGTACTTCATCGGGTCGCCCTGCGGGGAGCTTAGTATGACCCCGGCTCCTGCTCCAGCTTCACGCTTGGAGCCGTCGAAGTGCATTGTCCATGACTGCGACATGTCTGGGGTGTCTAGCAGCTGCAGCTCCATCTAATGTACGAGGAAGTCCGGGAGGACTTGAGATTTGATTGCGAGTCGCTTCTCGTAGATGATGTCCAGAGGTGACAGCTCAATGCCCCACAGGTCCACGCGTCCTGTGGCCTCAGGGTTATTCAGGATGCTGTTCAGGGGTGCCTCGCTGACGACCATCACCTGGTGCTCCTGGAAGTAATGGCTCAGCCGTCGAGCTGTCATGAACACGCCGTAGGCGAGTTTCTGGTAGTGAGGGTATCGCTTCTTTCTTGGCGTCAGTACCTCACTGAGGTAGTAGATTGGGCGTTGGACCCCGTGGGTCTTGCCTTCTTCGGGTCGTTCGACCACTAGCACGGTGCTGACCACCTGGTGTGTGGTTGCTATGTACAGCAGCAGAGGCTCGCGCTCCTTTGGCGTCACCAGGACGGGCGAGGTGGAGAGTAGCCGTTTGAGACTTTCGAATGCGTCGTCGGCTTCGGGCGTCCACTCGAATTTATCTGCCTTGCGTAGCAGCTGGTAGAATGGCAGGGCCTTCTAGCCCATGCGGCTGATGAATCTTCTCAACGCCGCTATTCGTCCTGCAAGCTGCTGGACACCCTTGAGGTTTTTCGGCTTCTCCATTGCCATGATGGCTCTGATTTTCTTTGGGTTCGCCTCGATCCCTCGCTGAGAGATGAAATACCCAAGCAGCTGACCTGATGGGATGCCGAAGGCGCACTTTTTGGGGTTGATTTTGATCCTGTAGCGGTCGAAGTTGTCGAACGTCTCGCGGAGATCGTCGATAAGTGTCCTCGCCTCCCTGGTTTTTATGACTATGTCGTCGACATAGACTTGAACGTTGCGACCGATCTGGTCCTTGCATGCATCGCTGGTACGTGGCACCTGTGTTCTTTAGCCCGAAGGGCATTGTGTTGTAGCAAAACACTCCGAACGGTGTTATAAACGCCGTTTTCTCCTGATCTTCAACCTTGAGTCGAATCTGATTGTAGCCTGAGTAGGCGTCGAGGAAGGAGAGTTTCTCGCAACCTGCAGTCGAATCGATGATCTGATCGATCCGAGGAAGAGGGAAGTGGTCCTTTGGGCAGTGCTTGTTTAGCGACGTGAAATATACGCACATCCGCAGGATGTCCGTGTCCTTTTTTGGGACCATCACTATATTTGCAAGCCACTCGCTTTCTTTGATTTCCCTGATGAAGTCTGTAGCGAGTAGCCTATTGATTTCTTTGCCGATAGCTTCTGCTCGTGGCTCGGACAGTCTCCGGATGGACTTCTTGACGGGCTTGGTGTCTGGAAAGACGTTGAGTGCATGCTCGGCGAATTCCCTGGGAACTCCTGGCATGTCCGCAGGACACCAGGCGAAGATTTCCCAGCGCTCACGGAGGAATTCGACAAGCGCGCCTTCCTATGCGGGGCTGAGGTCGTTGGCGATCAGCGCCGTCTTGGAGGCATCCGTCGGATGGACTTGCACCTTCTTTGTGTTGACGGTGGAGTCGAAAGACATGTCAGGTGCGTTTTGTCGTGCGACTGGGGGTGCCCCATTGTCCGTCACCTCTCGGAGCCTTAGGAGCTCCTCATGCATGCCGAATGACTGGGAGATTCTGTTGAAATCTCTGTTGCATTGGTACGATCGGGTGAAGCTCCGTGGATTGTGATGACGCCCTTTACTCCTGGCATCTTGAGTAGCAGGTATGCATAGTGTGGGACAGCCAAGAACCTTGCGAATGCTACACGCCCGAGGATGGCGTGGTACTGTGATGGCCAATCCACCACTTCGAATTCAAGCCGCTCTAGCCGGAAGTTGTCCGGCTTGCCGAAGATGACGTCGAGCCATATTTTGCCCAGGGGGAATATGCCCTTCCCTGGAACGATGCCGTGGAACGTTGTGTCTGACTGTTCCAGGCTGCACTGCGGGATCCGCATTGCTGCTAGAGTGCTTGCGAACATCAGGTTGATGCCGCTGCCATCGTCCATGAAGACGCGACTCATCTCGAAACCTCCGATCTGCGCCTCCAGCACCAGGGCAGCATGACCTGGGCGAGGGATCTGGCAAGGGTGATCCGAACGACTGAACGTGATGCAGGACTCCGATCCGCTGAGGTAATCAGGGATGGCGGGTGGAGTTGCCACGACTAGGTTGATCTATCGGGTGATTTTCTTCTGCACCCTATTCGTGGGGCGTCCCTTCTGGATCATCAATGCTCCTTTCGGCTGGGGATACCCGTTTCCAGAGTTGTTTTGTGCTGGTGTGACTGGTTGGTTTGGGCCTCCAACGGGTGGAGGTGGAGGAGCTCCATGCGCTATTTCACCTGGCGCGGGTGCATTTCCGAACGCAGGGATTGGGGCTTGCTGCCTCATCTGCACCATGCTTTCGCTAAGTTTCTGGAACTCGCCGCAGTCCTTGAGCATGTGGCTGGCCTTCTTTTTTCCATCCTGCTTGTCGATGTAGAAGTGGATGGTGCATGGACCCGAAAGCTTTTCGTATGCTGAGGGTCCGTTATCGCGGTCGCGGCGTTGCCACGACTGCGTTGGGCGTCCCCCGTCGCGGAAGTTTCCTCCGCGATATCCTCCGCTGTTGTGGTTGGCGTCGTTGCGGCGATCGGCGTAGCCAGCCGCGACCATGTCGGGTCCGTCGCGATCGTCGTAGACGCGCGATCTTCTCTTACTACGGCGCTCTCGCCGTCGACCGTAGTTGTCTTCTTCTTCCGATTGTGCTCGATGAATGGAGTCTTCGCCGTCAGCCCACCTGTTGGCGATATCCATGAGGTGGTGAAGTGTTTTGGTCTTGACGCGCCCAAGTTCCTCCTTGAAGTCTTAGCGCTTGACACCGTCCCTGAAGGCGTTGATGGCCCTCTCTTC
This sequence comes from Avena sativa, assembly GCA_916181665.1. Lineage (NCBI taxonomy): Eukaryota > Viridiplantae > Streptophyta > Magnoliopsida > Poales > Poaceae > Avena > Avena sativa. The sequence goes on from OV702282.1 coordinate 164,189,648, forward strand.
GGAGATGTGCGCTACGGAGTTCTTTGTGTTGGACCAGCGTAGTATGTACGAGCGAATGGATTCGCCCGTTCGTTGAGTGCAGGCTCGCAACTCTTCGATTGAGGCGGGCCTCTTGCTGGTGCCCTTGAACTTTCGGATGAAGCTGTAAGCTAGCTCGTCCCAGCTTCGGATGGACTCTGAAGATAGGCTGCTGAGCCAGATCCGGGTTGCGCCTGTCAGCTGCAGCTGAAGGCATTGCATGGCAGTCTCCTTGTTTCCACCGTGCAGTTTGACGGATGATAAGTGGTCGCTGAGCCAAGCCTTTGGGTCTTGAGTGCCGTCGAACTTCGGAGTATCCAAAGGAAGCTTGAAATTTCGTGGCATCTGTGTCCGTCGGACGGATCTGTTGAAGCATCGGGCTCCGCAGAGTTATCCTTCGTCTTCGTCCATCTCGGATTCAGATGAGCATGCGCGCTTGGCTCGCGCTTTGTCGATTTTGCGCTGTGTGAGCGCATCTCTGGCGTCGTAGTCGCGGTCGCGGCGGGGCGAACTCTTCTTCCTTTGAGGAAGGTCATGTTCCTCTTCTTCGGATGAAGGGGTGGGGCTGCGGTCGAACCTGACCGGAGCCTTCTTCTTCGGCACCGTGAGAGCTTCCTGGTGGAGCGCAGCTCCGACGAGTCCGAGTCCAGTGAGTGCGGACTTGTGCATGGCTCTCTTCGGGTCCCCCTCCGGCGGTGGGTGGGCCGCCAGGTACGCGGTGGCTGCCATGATCGCAGCCTGCGGTGTTTTCGGGATGACGTTGCCGTTGGCGTCCATCTCCATGAAGGATGTGTGGAGGGTTCGGGTCACCTCACGGCGCTCCTTGGGTCCATGTTCTCCATCCGAGAGAGGTGCTTGTTGCCTTGGTTGGCATTCGAGCTAGAGCCGATGCCCATGGCGGAGAGCGCAGCTCGTCGCGCGCTGGACTCTGAGGCTGCTTGCTTGCGCTTGTCGAGCACCTCCTGCATCTTGACCTGCTTCTTGTGCTCCTCGATCAGGAGAAGGTGGTAGGCCAGCAGCATATCCTGGGAGGCGTCTGCAGGCAGTACTATGTTGCCTGCCATGGCGTTGCAGACCTGGGCCCATCCTTCTTTGCTAAGGCGGATGACGTGGCCGTCGTTGTTTTCCCCTTCGGGTGGGGGGGACTGGCTTCTTCTGTTCCCGCCGTTTCGTTCTGGCGGGTTGGGCGGCGGGTTGGGTGTTTGCTGATCCGCGTCGCTCTGGATGACTATGGCGCATTGGTAGCGCTCGTAGATTGGTCCGCTGCTGCCGCAGCTTTCAGATCCGGAACCGTAGGTTCCTGCATCCGATGGCGGATCGCACAGATCGGAGTTGCAGCTGCTGCTGTCGTAGGAATCATCTGTTGATGATGTTGTGCGTAGCACGGGGTGTTGGGTCCATGAAGCGGGCCTGATTGATGGCAGGGGCACCCGCTCAGGGAGGCGGAGGGTGCCAGTTTGCCCCACCTGGAAGCAGAAGCTCCCGAACAGGATTTCGAGTCCGTCGCCTACGGGCTCGAAGTCCTTCATGGTGGCCGGTGAGTGGGCGGTGAAGTCGAAAGCGCCGAAGAGGAGGTGACTCTCCGTCGCCGCAGAGTTGTAGATCGATCGGGTTGGTACCGTCACGACCGCACAATCAGCGTCCCCAGTTCCCACAGACGGCGCCAATTGACGAGGTTTGATCTCATCAGTGCCCATTGTTATGGACTTGGGTTTTGGAGAAGATGGGGATGCTGGAGATCGTGGAACGGTTAGCAAACAAGAAACACAGGGACACAAAGGTTTACCCAAGTTCAGGCCCCCAGAGGGAAAACCCTACTCCTGCTTGTCTGCTCTTGATTACGGCGGAACCGAAGGTTATAGGGGTGCGCAGATGCAATCTGGCATGGAGGTGTGTATGCGAAAGTATGAGTCGAGAGATCTAGGTCGTGACCTCATGGCCTTTATATAGACTTAGGCAGGTCCCGGGCATAGACCTAGTCGGTTATAGGTTCTAGGGTTTTTACCCCTTTGAATTTCCTATCTACTCTAGTCTTGCTCTCCAAGGATCCGAAGGCGTCGTGGGCCTGGGCCACCCAAAAGTCTTCATGGGCCGGCGTACATTTGTCGTGGGCCTTCCTTGGGCTGGACCAGGTATGCTGAGATCATGCACCCGCGGGGTATAACCATGTCAAGTGGCCCTCATATTCAAGGGACATGAGATTGCCAACTTATATTTCGTCAAGCATTTCATCTTTGTGCACTTTAACCTTAATCATCTCAAGATGCCTATGATAGGGACAATGAGGGCTCAAAGCTAGTAAGTACCATAATCTTTTGGAAGATCTTTATGACTTGTAATCCCTGCTTCCCTCTAAAGGGACATTTCTCCCACTTCCAAATTGAGTCAGTAAACCTACTTCCTCTCTTTCTCTAGCAAGCATTTGAGTTGTTGTGTTTCAAGCATTCATATGGTGATTTATTCAATCATGTTCTTTATCTTCCTTGTTTACGTAAAACTCTTATATATTGAGTATTACTTTGAAAGCCTTCACTTGTGAAAGACCTTTTTGAGCATAGAGTGCTCCTGTTTTGAAAACTTCTACAAAGCTTTATTTGTGAAACTGTTTGCCAGTTGTTCTATGACCAGGAACAAAGTTTGCCAATTCCAATTATGATTTATCTTTATGCATATCTATTGTGACTGCTATACTTGGTTGCAAGCTAAGTTGTATAATGGTGAGTTGCTTTCTTCTATGAGTTGTGCATTGGTAAGTGTGATGCTTCTTGTTCGTATTCTTTTATCAACACTTCACTCCATAAACCTGTGGACATGTTTACTGAGCTCAGTTTTTGCTTGGGGACAAGCGAAGGTCTAAGCTTGGGGGAGTTGATACGACCAATTTGAATCACCTTTCTATATCATAATTTACCTCTATTCATTGATATATGTATTTTTATGAGGTATTACTTATGGTTTTTCATTTGTTTATGCATGTTGGATGATTCTTGGAGGATGAACTGCCGGAGTCTGGATTCTGATGGAAAAGAAGGAGTTTTGGTGCAATTTCGTGAAGATCAGAAAAATACCAGAAAAATATTATTTTTCTAGAAGATTGAGGAAGCCAGAAGGAGGAGCGAAGAGGGGCCACAGGGGGCCCACACCCCCCTAGGCGCGGGTCCTCCCTGGGCCGCGCCTAGGGCAGCTGTGGCCCACCTACCCGTCTCCCAACTCCGCCCCTTCGCCTATATCTTCCCTACGAAACCCTAAGGCCAGGGGAGCGACCACAAATAGATTTTCACCGCCTCTGGGGGGCGGAAAACACCGAGAGAGAAATATCTCTCCGGCATACAGATTTCTTCCAGGGGAATTCCTTCCTGGAGAAGGGAGAACATCGCCATCAACGCCATCATCAAGCTAGGCTTCATCGGGATCATCATCATCATCCACACCATCATCTCCACCAGCACCATCATCACCACTCCGTCCCGATGTAACAATTGTGTTGGATATTGCTTTAGTTCTTAGGGGAAACTTTCCCGGTTTTAATTACTATTGTAATTGATGCTTGTGAGTGGAACCATTGGATTATTGTTTATGTTCAGATTTTTATCCATTACCATATCATATTTTATCTTCATCCATATGATGTCTTGTGAGTAGTTCGTTGTGTTCTTGAGGACATGGAAGAAGTCATATTGTTAGTAGTGAATTTGTGTTGAGTTATTATTCAATGGTTTAGGATTTAAGTTGTGGTGCTATTCTTCTAGTGGTGTCATGTGAACGTCGACCACATGCTACTTCACCATTTATGGGCCTAGGGGAATGCATTGTGTATTTGGCTACTAATTTTGGGGTTGCCGGAGTGACAGAAACCTGAACCCCCGTTAGGACACCTTTGCACAAGGGAGTGTAGGATCTCAGAGTTTAAGGCTGTGGTTAGATTTATGTCTTAATTAGTTTCATGTAGTTACGGATGTTTGTAGGGGGTTTAATCACAAGTATGTATTAGTCAAAGTAAGGTCGGTATGTTAGCACAGGTTCACCCACACAACACTTACAACACCAGAGAAGAGTACTCAGCTATTTGAAGCGAAAGCACTTGACAGAATTCCCATGTGTCCTCGAGAATGTTTGGTCCTTATAAGTATTTCCACCGGCTTGTCCTTTGCTACGAAAGGATTGGGCCACTTGTTCCATTTGTTCATTGTCTTTATTACTTTCTCCTTGTTTTGTTGTCTTATCAAAAAACCATTAAAAATCCGTTTCCTAAGTATTCACAGGGATTTCCTGCTCCATACCACTATTCAGCACCTTCTGCTCCTCGTTGGGATCGACACTCCTATTTATCGAAAGTAATACGATACACCCCCTATACTTGTGGGTCATCATGGGACTCGGGGAAAAGTCGAACGAGAGCTAGGGCATGAGATGCCACCCAACCAACAGGAGTCGTATGACATACAATTGACAACGAGTTGTCTACCTAGATCACTTGGTGGCTAGCGGTGATGCTAAATCTCACTAGCCAACTTGCTTATCTAGGATCCTGGATCACTAAGTAACCATCGGAGGGGTGTTGGTTCTAGTGGGAGCATAAATATTAAAGTGTTTAATATGCTTGCTCTTTTATGAATACATGCTTAAGTGTTTTGCATATTTTCTATTGTAGATCATGGAACCGAGTAACAGTCACCCTCAGATATCCAGTTTTTCTTTGAGAACCATTCTTCAGAAAGATAAACTGAATGACACTAATTTTACCAACTGGTATCGAAATCTGAGAATCGTTCTCAACAAGAAAAGAAGGACCATGTCCTAGAAAACCCACCCCACTTCTAGATGAGCTAGATGAGAATGCGACTGTCGCTGCCACCAATGCCTACCGTCGAACTAAGGATGAGTCCATGGATATTAGTTGTCTTATGCTTGCTCACATGGAACCGGACTTGCAGAAGCAGTTCAAGAATTTTTAGGTCTACGATATGATCGAAAGCCTCAAAAGTATGTTCCAGGCTCAGGCTAAGACTGAGAGGTATCAAGTCTCTCAGGCTTTGTTGAGTTGCAAGCTTAAGGATGGTGATCCACTGAGTCCGCATGTGATCAAAATGGTTGGTTACGTGCAATCTCTGGAGAGGCTTGGCTACCCCATTAGTGAAGAGTTTGCTATGGACATAATTCTGAACTCTCTTCCTAGTGCATATGGTTAGTTCATATCAAACTACCACATGCATGGTATGGATACGAAGCTCACTGAATTACATGGGATACTCAAGCAGGCAAAGGCGGATCTCAAGAAGGGCGCCAGTCAAGTGTTGATGGTGCAGAATAAGGCTAAGTTTAAGAAAAGTTCTTGGACTAATTAGAAGGCTAAGTTGGAAGGCAAGGCTCAGGACCCGGTCCCAAGTACTTCCTCAGGGACTAAGCCATCTCCTTCAGCCGGATCCACTTGCTTCTATTGCAAGGAGGATGGCCACTGGAAGAGGAACTGCATCAAGTATTTGGCCAAGAAAGCCAAGAGTGGAGGTATGACTTCTATCTCGGGTACACTTGTTTGCAATGTCATAGACATTTATCTTGCTGATGCACCTAATAGTTCTTGGGTATATGATACCGGATCAGTTATTCACATCTGCAACTTGTTGCAGGGACTGGTAAAAACTAGGAGCATAGCAAGAGTCGAGGTTGATATTCAAGTCGACAACAAAGTGAGAGTCGCTGCATTAGAAGTTGGCACGATGCAACTTCATTTACCTTCCGGATTCATTATGGAACTGCATAATTGTTATTATGTTCTAGTGCTCAGTCGAAACATTATTTCCGCTTCATGTTTGATCAGGCAAGGCTATGAGTCAAATATTAAAAATAATGGTTGTTCTTTATATTTAAATGATATGTGATGATTGCAAGTGCACAGATCATTTGTATCTAGTTTCGAAATAAAGATATCGATCCCACAGGGAGCAGTAGGCGAAAGACTAAAATGCTTTTAACTAAAACTAAACGAAGTACCTAAGGAATAATTCTAAGATGCAAAAAAGTAGAATTATTTTTGGGATTTTTGGTTGAGAGAAATAGTAAAGTAAAATGAAGTAAAACTTACTGCAGAAAGTAGTAATCGCGTGTGTAAGAAAGATTGAAACTGCAGTAGGGAAAAAGGCATTCTCGGGGAGTGGTGGATACACCGCTAGAAATTTAGACTAAGTGATCAGGATTATTATAACGAATATTCTCATGATATGCATGTATGTGGGAGGAGCTCCATATATGGACGATTAGGCAGCAACCACTGCTCATACCATCCTTCATAACCACAGCTGACAGATAAACGACATCAATCGTATTATCCCGTTATTAAGGGATTTCTCCTGCGGCATGGACATGGCTTAATGAGTTCTCCTTGATTCCCCAAGTTAGTACGTAAAGGATGACAATGACTTTATAATCACAGTAAGTGCTACCATCCCTCCGTCTACCAACAAGTAATCCCCTTCATCAAGTCCCCGTAAGAGGCAAATATTAAGGAGGTGCACACAACTCCCAACATCAAGATGAAGACAATTAACACATACATATAATTATGTATAACATAATAATCCCTATCTCATCTCAATCATGTACTAGGGTTTCTCCATCTCCCCAAGAATTAATGTTCTACTCAGACATGGGGGCAAACAGCATCATGACAATGGTAATGGAATCGATTATCGATGAATAGTACTTATATAAATCCACAACTAGTGCAAGAATTACAACAAGATCTAGATGGGATGGATGGAGATGATGCTGGTGATGAAGATGCAGTGGTTGATGAAGATGGAGATCGATGCCTTGGCCTCCATGGTCTGCTTAGGGCAAAGATGGATCCCTAGGAAAAGTTCCCCCTCTAGATCCCTTCCGGAGGTGAGGTTTTTGGCGATTTCTGGGTGTTATGTAAGTCGTCTCCCCGATCTAGTTGCACGGGGTGAAACTATTTGAGGAGGCGGTGTCGGTGCCAACTATACAGCGGGAACTATATGGCCGGAAACTTTTCCCGTTGTATAGTTCGTCGTCAACTCTTTTGTATCCTCCGATCGCTTCGGGGTTTCTTCTGGTATTATTGATATTTCCCAAATAAGCGATATACTTTGTTTTGGCTCCTTTTCACTCCAATATAACTGGTCTAAGAGTTGTGTCCATCGGATCCATCATCTGTCCTGATCCTGGTAAAAATAAACACAAAAGGTGTGTGCGAACGCCATAAAATACCAATATCCTACAACTACAATGCAAAATAATGATCTAAAGCATGATGCAAATATGCACTCATCAACTTCCCCAAGCTCAGACTCTTTCTCATCCCTAGCAAGTTTAGCTTAATGGATGTGATCCTCATATTCATGAAGCTAAGTCGATAAAATAAATGAGGCAGTTGTAGCATGTGTTTTATCATAAAGTATACATATAAATAAGTTCATGATGTTGGGAATATGCCCTAGAGGCAATCATGTATGATGAGATTTCCCATTGTATTCATAAAGATATTAAGTAGTCCTTGTATAAACATCTGATGTGTATCATTGAATATGTGATTCGGTTGTGGAACTATGCATTCATGTTGTTTTTACTAAATATCCTTGGTCATTGAGGTTGTGCTGGACACACAACTTAGACCAATGTGAAAGTTGTCTTGATTACTCGGTTCCACTTGTCATGGGCATGGAGATGCTATTCCAACTTACACAGATTCGGCTAAAGAGTTTAGCGAGTCGGATTGACCCATATTGAGGTACAGCGAACAAGTTGTCATTTATATATCTCAATCAATGTAATCCTTAGACCTGAGGTTGTTGCACAGTCCGAGTTGAGGATCACCGACTTAGGTTATGTCAAACGTTGATCCGTAACTGGTTAGTTAGAAAGGCAGAGTTCGGGTCGACTGAGAATCAAGCTGCATGATGTGAATAACCAAGATGGGATTTTGCCCCTCCACTTGGAGAGATATTCTCTGGGCCCTCTCGTGAGATATGATTCGGAAAGCATGGCCATGCACTACTCGGTTAAGTGTTAACCGAGGCGATTGACTAAGAGTTAGTTGAGTGAATCACTTATCTCGGATCGAGAAGAGAGTCGGACTATTTAAGGGATGACAAATATTCGCCTATAGTCTAACAAGGTATATCGTGAGGCAAAAGGTACTCAAACGTAAGTCGCATTGGAAAGGCAAGTCGTCATGACTCTTTGGTACTTGGGAGTTGGCACGTTCTGCTAGGAGCCGCTACCGACTGATCGATTGAGAGTCAGACTCCAATCGTGTCCAAGTAGCCATGAGCCTGCGGGGTCACACACTTAAGAGCGGGAGCATGTTCGGATTGGATATGAACCTGTAATCTGGTTGGGTTGGACCTAAACCGGATTAGGACTGAGTTAGTGAGTTGGACTCATGGTGACTAGTGTTATATGGGCTTTAGTGAATGGGTCGCGCGAGTAGAGCCCACGTTCACTCCCTATATATAGTGGAGCACCGTAACCCAGAAAGGTTAATCGTTGTTCGGTTAGGTCATTCCATGTGTTGGAAACCCTAGCTCCACAGCAGTCTTGCCGCCGTAACGAACCTAGCAGTTCGCCGCCGGTGCTCCTCCTTATACGTGTGGATACCAGCAGAGGTGATGTGCGATCAGCACCAGGACGATCGGATCATGAGGACTGCACTGCATCAATTGACGCGCTTCATCAGTAATCGGCAACTGCGCATCTAGTGGTAAACCTCGTGGCCTTCTACCTCAGCTAGATCTTGGGATCACCACGTTAGAGGAAAATTTTTGTTTTATCTCCGCGTGGCCCAACACATGAATAGTACCTTACTCGAACCATCCGAATAATATTAGAAGGCTTCCACACCTTTAGCAATTAACAGTTCACACAAGATTATTATCAACATGATGTAAAAGTATTCGGTTCAACCAAATGAGTTGGTGAGGTAGTCCCAAGTGTTTTAGGATTAACATATTCACTTGGGATTCAAAATCTCAAATGTCTCTTTGTCCTACTACAATATAGTGGTATATGCATATTTGCACACGCTCTCTTTTTATTCATATTTTTCTTTTTGTTCTTTCTCTATATATATTCATGCTCACACTTTTTTTAAGTGATGTGCAAAGTATCTAGACATACATTTCACTTCATGTAGTGGTTCCAAAGTTCAATGATATCAATTATCAAATTCCAAATATATTTGAAGCATCTTTATAGATTGAATATTCTACCTCAACTTGTTCTCACTCTATTTGATAGCACTTATAATACCTCCCTTGTTCAAGGTTTTTATTTTTCTTCTTAGTTAGTTAGATAATCTCTCCTTTTTGTAAATCAAACTATTGACCTACAACATATTAATAAAATTATCTTTGTATGTTCCGTTAATGCCAATGGTGTGGAGGACTCCTATTGCTATCATCGAGTGTAAGTAAATTCATACTCAAGCCATTCATATTTCCAATAAGACAAACTCAAACTCAATAATGCTCCATATATTATAATAAACTCAAAATTTCATAAATGGGATCAACTATTCCTAAAGGGAATTCTAATGATGCAATCTTTATTTCTAAACTCGAACTAATGCGAATCTAAAAGTAATAAACTTATAAGATTGATTGCAAGGTTTTAGAGATATCCCCAAGCTTGGAATCAAGACAGGCGGGATCAAATAACTCCTTGCTGGTACCTATTCCTCCTCCTGGGTAGCAAGAGCATTGCATTTCTCTCCTGGGTTGCTAACTTTAGCCATGCTTGCGAGGCGGATGCTGAGCTCGGCCATGTCGTATTGAAGCTTCAAAATGTTCGACCGAAGGAATTTCTTCTCATCTGTCAACTCAAAAACAGTTTTAATCAAGAAACTAACTCTACCATCGATGTCATTGACCTTTTTATCAAGGTCTTTGCTCATCATCCAGTAGGATTCAATCCCTTCTCCAATAGTTCCAACACATGCCTTTGAAACTTTTTCCAATTGATAGATCTTATCATGAATTCATCTTGCCGCACCTTCTTGGGTTTAAGAGGTGGTGGACTAAGAAGAGGTTTATAATAAGATCCTATGTTGTGGCGGTAAGGATTAGGGAGGTACTCATCCTTGCTCCTTCTCTGATCTACTTGCCTCATCATCTCCATCCTTTGTAGGAACATTTCCTCCCAATTTGGGAGAGGCTTGATCTCCAAGTTGGATGATGATGATGCTTCTTTTAGTTCCACCCCCTCGATCATCTTCATGGGCTTCTCTTCTTTCTTCCTCCAAATCTTGTTGACATGGAAAGGCTGCATGGCTTCGCTGAACGGATGTTGTTAGAAGGGGCGTGTATGGAGATGGCAATGGTTTTTCAAGGCTGGAGGTTGTAGCTCTACGAAAACTTAATGAAAAGGGTTAGATGCAACTGTCTTTAAAAGGGGAAGTCGAAAACCCTATCCGCCAATCTTAACGAGAAACTATATGGGCGCGGCCCATATAGATCCCACCGTATAGTTACGAACCGACTATAGATTTCTATTTATCTATGGTGGTACCAGCTATACGGCCACAACTATATGGCTGGGAAATTTGTCCTCGCCGTATAGTTGGTCGTTAAACCTTCTGTACCTTGGCATGAAAATTTGGGGATGCAATGAATAACTATACGGCCGCAACTATACAGCTAGAAATTTAATTTCCGCTGTATAGTTGGTCATTAAGGTTATAGTACACATCAAAATTTATCTGTTTCTCTGGGAATTCTTTATTAGTCTGAAACTTAATGAAATACCAAGTTTTGACAGAAAAATGACAACTAAAAATTTCGACCAACATTAACATTCACTAAACGAGATTTTTATCATAAACAAATTTATTTTATTTCACAAGAGCTTCAAGTGTTCCTTTATTCAATCATAAGATCAACTAAAACTTACTTGAAAAATTAAAACTTACTCGACCCTTTATTTCACATGGGTTGCCTCCCATGAAGCGCTCTTTTATGGTCTATAGCTCGACCATAGTATTGCTCACTTCGTCTCAATCTTATCCTTCTTCCAGTTACCATTCCTTCCATACTTTTGCTCAATCGACTGTTCTGGGGTAATTATTCGTAAGGTGATTGAACTTATATCTTCTTTTGCGTGATAATGCTTCAAGTGTTGTCCATTCACCACCCATGAAAGAGAGGATGTTTTCCCCTGGAGCTTCACTGCTCCTGATACATAAGCTTCTTCAGCTATATAGGGGCCTTCCCACTTTGATTTGAGCTTTCCTGGGAACAACTTAAGACGAGAGTTATAGAGCAGAACTTTATATCCACTTTTAAAAACCTTATCCTCTATTTTTCTATCATGCCATTTTTTTACTTTTTCCTTAAACAATCTAGAATTTTCATAAGCCTCACTCCTAAACTCATCTAAAGTATGTATGTCTAATAAACCTTTTTCTCCTGCTGCTTTAAGATCATAGTTTAAGTTCTCGATTGCCCAAAAGGATTTATGTTCCAATTCTAAAGTAGATGACATGCCTTACCATATACCATCTTGTATGGTGTCATACCCATCGGATTTTTAAATGCAGTTCGGTATGCCCAAAGAGTTTCATTTATCCTGTATGACCAATCTTTTTTCTATTTATCCACCGCCTTATCGAGTATGGTCTTCAGTTCTCTATTAAAGAGTTCCACTTGACCACTCATTTGAGGATATATGGTGAAGCAACACGGTGAGTTACTCTATATTTGTAGAGGATTTTCCTGAAAGTTCCTTTCATAAAATGAGAGCCACCGTTAGTAACTAAAAATCTAGGAACTCCAAACCTAGGAAATATGACTGATGTTTATGCACTTCTAATCTTGTAGACAGTTGTTGGGCCTCCAAGTGCAGAGGTTTGTAGAACAGCAGCAAGTTTCCCTTAAGTGGATTACCCAAGGTTTATCAAACTCAGGGAGGAAGTGGTCAAAGGTATCCCTCTCAAGCAACCCTGCAATCAAGATACAAGAAGTCTCTTATGTCCCCAACACACCCAATACACTTGTCAGGTGTATAGATGCACTAGTTCGGTGAAGAGATAGTGAAATATAAGTGGTATGGATGATTATAAGACAACGATGCCAGAAAAGAGATTTTGACGGGGAGGATAAGGTTGAAGCTGTCCTGTAGATCCCTGGCAAGACTTTGATGGCATGGAAGATACTAAAGTAAAACTGAAATAAAGAAAGCAGCAAGCAAACATGTAACAGATCTAGATGTAAACGGTGTTTCAATGCTTAGAAACAAGGCCTAGGGATCATGCTTTCACTAGTGAACACTCTCAATAAATATATTCTTTTCATGATACTACCCTAAACTACTCTCTGGTTGGATAAATCTAATCCACGGTAGGGCTACAAAATCACACCTCAAAGTCCGCCTTCCCGATCTAGATAACCCCACACTGTCACCTTGAGCGCTATATGGTTCCAACAAATACCAAAATTTCATAGAGACAACCAACTCAAAATATACTCATGATAAGTATTTATGAACTCTAGCCTAAGTGCCACCACGGCGTGCACGCTGTCACTTTCACATATGTGGGAAGAGCAGAGATCTATTGAAGCACTTGAGTATTTATGTAGACTCTAGCCTAAGTGCCACCACGGTATGCATGCTGTCACTTTCACACACGTGGGGAGAGCCAGAGATCTATAAAGCACTTGAGTAGCAAAGTAGATCTACTTTATTACAAAGATCATGATCGCAATATGATCATGCATATATATATATATAGAGAGAGAGAGAGAGATGAACACATAGCTACCGGTAGAGCCCTTAGCCTCGAGGAAGAACTACTCCCTCGTCATCATGGGAATCAGCAACGACAATGGAGATGGTGGTGGAGATCGATGGAGATGGCTCCGAGGGTACTTCCCCATCCCGGTAGGGTGCCGGAACAGAGACTTCTATCCCCCAAAACTCCCCTTCGGTGGCGGTGGCGCTGCGGACCTTTTCGTGGATTTTTCCCCGTGTTAGGGTTTATATTCCGAGGAGACGTATATATAGGCGAAAGGGCAAAGTCGGTGGATCCTCGAGAGGCCCACACCTAGGGCTGGCGCGGCCAGGGGGACCCGCGCCACCCTACGGTGTGGCCACCTCCTGGCCCCCCTTCGTCTATCCTTCTGGCTCCGTGTTCGCTCCGGAAAAATAGTAACTTTGGCTTTTGTCCCGTCCAATTCCGAGAATATTCATTTTTTAGCTTTTCTAAAACCAAAAACAGCAGAAAACAGGCAACTGGCACTGTGGCATATTGTCAATAGGTTAGTTCCAGAAAGTGTATAAAAATACCTCAAAGTGTAGACAAAACATAAGACAAATGATATAAAACAAGCATGGAGCATAAAAATTATAGATACCTTTACGGCGTATCAAGCATCCCCAAGCTTAACTCCTTCTCGTCCTCGAGTAGGTAAGTGATAAAAGAATAATTTTTTAGGTGACATGCACCATGACAATCAACATCAAACCATTTGCAAGCATTGAAAGCTGGGATCAAAGTACTCTAAACATGAGCATGAAAGATGAAGTTCTAACAGTAAGACAAAGTAACTATACTGTAACATGAAAGGATACAGATAAAGATTCATGAATAACAATGCATTGAAGGACGTTTCTTTGTTTCACATATAGAAAACATAGCATAGTGGCATTCAGCTTGTTCCTCATGGAGTAGCAAAACATAAATGCATAGGACACCTTCAAAGTTCATAAGGGTGAATAGATACAAATACTTCAAGAACAAGCAATATCAACATTATGAATCAATCAATAAGTTTTGGGACAATGCACATAGAACTAAGAATTATAACTATGCTCTCTTAATTGGTGCCTAAGGATAGAAGGTGGAGACGCAATATAAAAGTGGAAATAAAGGCCCTTCAAAGGGAAGCAGGGATTTCAAGTTTCATAAAGAGCTTCCAAAAATTATGGTACTTGTTAGCTTTCATCTCTCATTTCCCCTATCATAAGCATATTCAAGTGATTAAGGTTAAAGTGAACAAAGTATGGAGTATATGCTTGACAAAGTATAAGTTGGCAATCTCATGTCCCTTGAGTACGAGGGTCACTCCTCATGCTACTCAACTTTAGTTACCGGTAAGTTCTTGTCATAGTAAGTAGATGTGTATCATAGGGAACCGCCAATGGGATACCCCTTGTCCCAAGATACACGAGCTATCCCATATCAAAATGACAAGGCAAGAATACAATGAGCATCTCAGCAATCTTCTTATTTACCATGGGAAAATGGTGATTTTTTCTCTTCTTTCCTCTTTTCTCTTTTTTTTATTTTTCTCATCCCTTTTTCCTATCTCTCTTTTTTTATAAGAAGAATGCTTCATAGATTTCTCACTATGGTGATGCTGCAAGTTTCCACCATGATTAGGCATGGCTTAGGCTAGCGGCCTAGGCGTTTCTCTAACACATATACATAACTCCATGAACTTACAAGCTCCCCTTTTATTTCACACCGACGACATCCATAAACAAAAGAGCATGATATCAACGCGGTAGATATTTATAGGTGTTGAAAGCGTTCCCCATGACAACACAGTTCTGCTAATTCCCCACTTATAATTGCAAGCATATACAACATAGATGACACAATGGTTCAAGTTTATTAGGAGCAAGAAAAATAAAGTGTGCCATCAAGTTTGTGAGAGCTTTAATCACTAATTTTCACATAACAAGTTTAATTTGGAAGATAGATAAAACAAGAATATACTTGGAATGGTGTAATACACCATGCATAGGAATTTATAGTGGACACTTTGTAATAACTTGGTTTCTTGGGTGTTGGATGCGTGAGTAGAGCTTACTCAATACAAGTGGAGGCTAGCAAAAGACTAGGAGCGACCAACTAAGAGAGCAATAATGGCCTTAATCATGCAGAGCGACAAAACATTATCAACCAAAGCATAAAGTGGTACCACAAGTCGAAAACTAAATGATCATAGAGGCTAAGGTGACTGGTTCATAGTCATAACATGGTGTGAGCATGTGCCAAGTCAACCCAAACAAAGCATCAAAGGATAATACCACAATACTATGCTTTTGTATGCTAAAACAACGCATGATTCTTTCAAGGAACATTAAGCAATCCTAATTGTTTGGAACAAGTCATGATACAAAAATAATCACTAAGCATAAGGTCAAAACAACATCTAGCATGACATGATAAAGCCTAAGCGATAGTCAAAACAAACTCCCTTTTGTACCACTTAAGCATGAAGCTTCCTACTCTTTTCCAACACCAATCGAATTATTTGAAACAACTCACAAATAATTAATAAATATCAGTGAGCATGTATCAAAAATCCACAAAGAAGAACTAAAAAGTTCTAAGCTGAAAGCACAAGAAAACTAAGGCTAAACACAGTGCTAGCAAAAAGAGAACACTCACAAGAAAATAAGAATGAAAACTAGAGTGTTCTAGGCAATGAAAACAAAGTGTGTCTCTCTCCAAAAGAAGTGTGCTGGGATCCAACCAACTTATTGTAGCAAACCAATCAAAAGAAAACTAAAAACAAAAACAAAGACGCTCCAAGAACAACATAACTGTCCATGAAACAATAAAAACGAAGTGTCTAGAAAGACCTGAGATTTTTATTGATGAAAAAGGGGATGCCTTGGGCATCCCCAAGATTTGACGCTTGTAACTCTTGAATATTTCTTGGGGTGACACGGGGTGTCATCCCCAAGATTGAGCTTTTGTCTATTCTTCATCTCATTACATCATTCTTCCCTTACACCTGAAAATTTCCTTCATACAAAACTTCACACAATTTTCATTAGCAACATTAGTGCATTCAAAAGATAATAAACCTTTGGGGTTTAGTTTCAAAACAGCAAAACTTTCATAAAAACACAAGCTACTGTAGAAATTCCTTCAAAAATCTCAATTTACCAAAGAGAACTCAAAAAGAAATCGATAGGAGACAAATGCAAATAATGGCACAGACCAGCAGGTGAAAACGGATTTTTTCGAAGACCTTCTGTTGCTCAAATCAAAAAGTGTTGAACTAACTAAAGTTATCTAACAACCTGGGGGATTTATTCCGAAAATTAGAGATCAATCCGACATACAGAGATTTTTCACGAATTTGTACAGTGAAGCACAAAAATCTATTTCGGGACAGCAACTTCCCCAAATCTTACTTCTCTCTCATTAGAGGTTATTATTGCCACAAAAATCAAACAAAAAGTATAAGGAGGGGTTATTACAGAAGTAATAACTTCCAAGACTTAAGAAAACTATTGGGTTATCTCCCAAGAAGTACTTTTCTTTAACGCCTTTAAGTTAGGCTTGATAGTTTGAGAAGATACTCACATAGTAAATATGAATTGAAGTAAAAGAGAGCATCAAGAAGCAAATTCAAAACACATTTAAGTCTAACCCACTTCCTATGCATAGTAATCTTGTAAATAAACAAGTCATGAAAGCACAAAGCAACAAGCATAGGAAAGCAAAACAAATGCAACTTCAAAATTTTCAACATAAAGAGGGGTAACTTAATATTATTGAGATACATAAGACCATGTTTCCCTCTCTCATAATAAATTTCAGTAGAAACATGAATAAATTAACAATATAACTATCACATAAAACATTCTTATCATGAGCCACATGCATAAAATGATTATTACTCTCCACATAAGCATAGTCATTCTTATTAGTTGTAGTGGGAGAAAATTCAACAAAATAGCTCATTGTTATTCTCATCGCCATAATCATCAAATATAGGAGGCATATTGTAATCACAATTAATTTCCTCCTCAATAATAGGTGGACTGAAAATATCAAATTCATCATTGTAATCATCATATATTGGAGGTATAGTATCATCAAAGAAAATTTTCTCCTCTATGCTTGGGGGACTAAAAAGATAATTTTCATAAAAACTAGCTTCCCCAAGCTTAGACGTTTCCATAGCATTAGAAATAATGGTGTTTAAAGAATTCATACTAATAACATTGCTATTAGAATGCAAATAAAGTTCCATGGGTTTTTTAATTTTCTCTTCAAACACTTCATGTCCTAACTCAAGATAAATACTATAGAGCTCTCTAATTTTGTTGTTGTTTTCCATTAAGCCTAACTAGTGAAAACAAGAAACAAAAATACAAAATTGTAGAATGTAAAGGTAATAACTTCGAGCACTCACACACCAAGAGGATGTGAGTATCTTTTACCTTACCTCCCTGGCAACGGCGCCAGAAAAGAGCTTGATGTCTACGCACTTCTATTCTTGTAGATAGTTGTTGGGCCTCCAAGTGCAGAGGTTTGTAGAATAGCAGAAAGTTTCCCGTAAGTGGATTACCCAAGGTTTATCGAACTCAGGGAGGAAGTGGTCAAAGGTATCCCTCTCAAGCAAATCTACAATCAAGATACAAGAAGTCTCTTGTGTCCCCAACACACCGAATACACTTGTCAGGTGTATAGATGCACTAGTTCGGCGAAGAGATAGTGAAATATAAGTGGTATGGATGATTATAAGACAACGGTGCCAGAAAAGAGCTTTTGACGGGGACGAGAAGGTTGAAGATGTCCTGTAGATCCCCGCCAATGACCACAGGAAAGACTTTGATGGCGTGGAAGAGACTAAAGGCAAACTGAAATAAAGAAAGCAGCAAGCAAACATGTAACAGATCTAGATGCAACCCTGAACTACTCTCTGGTTGGATAACTCTAATCCATGGTAGGGATACAAAAGCACACCTCAAAGTCCGCCTTCCCCATCTAGATAACCCCACACTGTCACCTTGAGCGCTAGATGGTTCCAAAAAACACCACAATTACATAGAGACAACCAACTCATAATATACTCATGATAAGTATTTATGAACTCTAGCCTAAGTGCCACCACGGCGTGCACGTTGTCACTTTCACACACGTCGGGAGAGCAGAGATCTATTGAAGCACTTGAGTATTTATGTAGACTCTAGTCTAAGTGCCACCACGGTATGCATGCTGTCACTTTCACACACGTGGGGAGAGCAGAGATCTATTAAAGAACTTGAGTATTTATGTAAACTCTAGCCTAAGTGCC
The DNA here is from genome assembly GCA_916181665.1 of Avena sativa. Lineage (NCBI taxonomy): Eukaryota > Viridiplantae > Streptophyta > Magnoliopsida > Poales > Poaceae > Avena > Avena sativa. The sequence continues at coordinate 164,207,722 of OV702282.1, forward strand.
ACCACGGTATGCACGCTGTCACTTTCACATACGTGGGGAGAGCCAGAGATCTATTAAAGCACTTGAGTAGCAAAGTAGATCTACTTGATTACAAATCTCATGATCACAATATGATCATGCATAGAGAGAGAGAGAGGGAGAGAGATGAACACATAGCTACCGATAGAGTCCTTAGCCTCGAGGAAGAACTACTCCCTCATCATCATGGGAATCGGCAATGGCGATGGACATGGTGGTGGATATCGATGGAAATGGCTTCGGGGGCACTTCCCCGTCCCGGCAGGGTGCCAGAACAGAGACTTTTGTCTCCCGAATCTCCCCTTCGGTGGAGGCAGCGCTGCAGACCTTTTCGTGGATTTTTTGCCTGTGTTAAGGTTTATGTCCCGAGGAGACGTATTCATAGGCGAAAGGGCAAGGTCGGTGGATCCTTGAGGGGCCCACACCTAGGGCTGGCGCGGCCAGGGAGACTCGTGTCACCCTAGGGTGTGGCCACCTCCTGGCCCCCCTTCGTCTGTCCTTCTGGCTCCGTGTTCGCTCCGAAGAAATAGTAACTTTGGCTTTTGTCCCGTCCAATTCCGAGAATATTCATTTTTTAGCTTTTCTGAAACCAAAAACAGTAGAAAACAGGCAACTGGATCTATGGCATCTTGCCAATAGGTTAGTTCCATAAAGTGTATAAAAATACCTCAAAGTATAGACAAAACATAAGACAAATGGTATAAAACAAGCATGGAGCATCAAAAATTATAGACACGTTTATGATGTATCAATGGCATCCTTGATCATATTCACGGAAGTAGCTGCATATGCATTGTTAGTTGGAATATCTTCAACCCATTTAGTAACATAATCGAAAGCAACAAGAATATGAGTGTAGACATTTGATTCTATAAAGGGTCCCATGTAATCCATTCCCCACACATCAAATGGTCAATTATAAGACTTTAATTCATTGCCATCTCTTATCTCCTGCCTATATTACCTCTTCTCTGGCAAGCATCGCAATATTCCACATACCTTTGTTCATCCTTGAACAAGGTGGGCCAATAGAATCCGGATTGAAGTACCTTTTCTGTAGTTCGCTTGCCTGCATGATGTCCTCCATACGGGCTTCCATGACAATCTTGCAAATTTGCATTCATTTCATGATTAGGAACACACTTTCGAATCATTCTGTCAGGTCCATGATGATAAAGAAACGGATCATCCCAAAAGTAGTGTTTGAGATCATTAAAGAATTTCATTCTTTTATTTCTTGTAATACCAGGAGGTACAAATTTTACCGCAAGATTATTAGCATAATCTACATACCATGGATCAATGACTTCAATTTTTGCTAAGTATTCTCCCGGAAATGACTCATTTTTAGGTACGGGGTCGGTAATTATTCCTTCCATCCTAGATAGATGATCTACTACTAGATTATCCTTACCCCTCCTATCTATTATTTTCAAATCATATTCTTGTAGTGATAACACCCACCTAATCAACCTAGGCTTTGCATCCTTTTTCACAAGAAGGTGACGCAAGGCTTGGTGATCTGTATGAATTATTACTCTAGAATTAATAATGTAAGATCTAAATTTGTCACAGGCAAAAATTATAGCCAGGAACTCTTTCTCGGTAGTAGCATAATTTTTCTGAATCTTACTAAGAGTCCTACTAGCATAGTGCATAACATTTAAATTCTTCCCGTATCGCTGTCCTAGTACAGCTCCTATAGCATAGTCACTATCATAACACATAATTTCAAAAGGTTCATCCCATTTTGGAGATTGCATGATAGGTGCTGAAACTAATTTATTTTTAAGATTTTCAAAATCTGCAATGTAGTCATGGTCTAAGTAGAACAGAGTTTCTTTCTCAAGAAGGTTAGTGAGAGGCATAACTATTTTGGCAAAATCCTGTATAAAACGCTTGTAAAAACCTGCATGTCCTAGAAATATTTTTAAGTTGTCAATGTCTTGAGGTATGGGAAGATTTTCTATAGCACTTATATTGGCATTATCTATTTCTATACCTTTTTATGAAACCTTATGTCCAAAAACTTTACCTTCTCTTTCCATGAATCAACATTGCTCGCAATTCAAAACTAAATTTGATTGCCTGCATCTCTGCAAAACCTAGGTTAAATTGTAGAGACAATTATCAAATGTTGTTCCACAAACAACAAAATCATTTGTTAGAACTTCCATACTTCTCAACAAGATCATCAAAGATTTTTACTACACATTCTTGAAAGGTTGTAGCTGCATTACATAAGCCAAACAGGATTAATCTATAACAATAAATACCATAAGGACATGTGAAAGTTGTTTTCTCTTGATCTTCAGGATGTATAGAAATTTGAGAATAACCAAAATAACCATCAAGAAAACAAAAATAAGAATTATTGCTTAGTCTTTATAAAATTCTATCCATGAACTGTATAGGTTTATGATTTTTTTTATGTCTCACGGTTTAGTTTTCTAAAATCGATGCACATGTGATACCCAATAATAGGCCTTATAGGGACTAGCTCACCATCCTCATTCATAGCAGCATCAATACCCGCATGTCTTGGTATGCAATGAGCGGGGCTAACCCATTTACTACCAGAAATAGGATATATTATGCCAGCATCTAATAAGCTTATAAATTCTTTTCTTACTAATTCTTTCATTTTCGGATTAAGCCTTCTTTGTGTGTCAACTACAGGTACAACATCTTCAAGCATGGTAAACTTATGTGTCACAATGGATGGATCTGTTCCTTTAATGTCACTTAGAGTATACCCAAATGCTTCACGATGTTTGATCAAAACCAAAATAAGTTTATTTGTTTCGTTTTCTAATAATTTTTTACTAATAATAACAGGACATTTATTTTCATTATCTAAAAATTCATACCTCATATTACATGGAAGTCGTTTCAATTCAATTGGCGTAGGTTCTTCGTCTCCTTTACTTACCAATTCTTCATAGTCATGTGGGTTTTGTGCTTCCTAAATGGAGTCAAGGTAATCATCCATATCTTCTCTTTCATCATCATCTAGTGCCTCTTCTTAATTAACTAAGATCCTTTCTAATTCATCTTGGGGAGTGCTAAAATGAATTGCGACTAGTTCGGCAATTGTTTTCTCTTCCTTGATATCTTCTATTACATATGGCCTATTCTTTAGTTTGGAAAAGTGGAATGTCATTTGTTACTCTCCAAACATCATTGAAATAGTCTCCTCCTTATTATCAATTCGAGCTTTGGTTATAGAGACAAAAGGCCCGCCTAAAATATTAGGACAAAAAGTATCTCGAGGCATATCAACAATATGAAAATCGAGAGGGTACATGAGTGGTCCAATAAATACATAAACATTTCGAATAACACCTTCCGGTTTTATATTAGTTCTATTAGACAATTTAATAGTAGTGTCTACCGTTTCCACATGCGGATTATTTAAATTGTAGCAATGTTCCTCATAAAGTGATGAAGGCATAATATTTATAGTGAAAATCGGCTCACAAATTCCATATAAGGAAGTTTCTCCATAGTATATAGGAGACATAGGTTTAGAAGTTTCTTTACCTTGTATCTTACCTATAATGAAGTCTGAAGTTTCAGAGTCTAGCATAACTACTTCATTTTCCATGATTCTTGCCTCCATAAGATCCTTAAATAGAACAATATTTGCATTGGTAGCATCAGGGTTCTTTCTTGGTTTCTTTGATCTTCTCCTTATACATTCTTCCTCCCTGAACTTTTTCTTAATATTGTTTTGAATAGGTTCAGAGGAAAATTCTACCAATGATGCGTCCTCTCTTGCTCGCTTCTTTTCTTCGAGGGGTTTATGAGGTTCCCATCCTGTAGGTACCTGTAGATGCCCTGCATAATTCTCAATAATTTTCTTTACCGAATAAGAATCAATGACGAGGGTTTTAATCATCGCACAAGTCCTTTCATCTGTAAGAAAGTCGTTAACACAAGCATATTTAGAAGAACTATTTTTGCTTATCCTCTTTTCATGACTTTCTATTGTCTCTCTCATTTTCATTACTAATTTCCAAGCTTCATCATAGGTATAAGATAGGAAACTACCATTAGAAGCAGTACCTAGGCTCGTTCTATTTTTATTATTAAGCCTTCCATAGAAAGTATGGGTAATTAACCAATCAGGAAAATGGTTATGGGGGAAATTATCTAGATAGCTTTTATACCCTAGATATCCTTCATATAAACTCTCATTAGGATTATTTTTGAAACTGATAATAATACCTCTCATCATGTGAGCTTTTCTTTCTGGGTAATATTTTGACAGGAAATTGGTTATCAAATCTGTCCACGTCCTTGTTGCTTCTGCACAAAAGGATCTATACCAGTTGCAAACATTATTAGAGAGAGTTTGTCTAAACAACTGGAATTTAACCTTATCAAGGTCACAATCATCAAATATAAAGGAACCAAAAAGATCTTCAAAGAATTGTAAGTGTCCATATGGACTCTCTTCATTGGTCCCAAAAAATTTTTTAGAGTTAAGTAACTCAAATAATATGGGATGGATCTCAATACCATCGGGGTTTATGCTTCTATTGACAGTTATAAAAGCGTCCATGGGCGAACCCATATTCCTTACTGCCTCAAGATATATTAAATGTTGAGTGTGGTACATTGATATGGTCCTGCAACTCAAATAAAAAATTAATACAATGAAATTAAATAACTAAAATTAAAGTGACTTATAGCGCTAAGCTCCCCGGCAACGGTGCCGAAAATAGCTTGATGACTGCAAGTGCACAGATTGTTTGTAGCTAGTTTCAAAATAAAGATACCGATCCCACAGGGAGCAGTAGGTGACATGGATATACCCTACGGGTGCCTCATATTAGTATACCCAGTTCAGCCCAGTGATGGCCCACGTGAAGACATGCTGCCCAAGGAGACTCCAGGTGGCCCAAGCCCAATATAAGTTTGAAATTCAAGGGTAGGAGTAGAAAGAATATTCAAGGGTGAAATCCTAACTTGTAATCGACTCGACCTACCCCCGGGACCTGGCCTATATATATAAAGGCCAGGAGAGCACGGCGAGGAGGATCTCTCCAACTCATACACACACCTCACGCCAGATTGCATTTGCGCACCCCTGTAACTTTCGGTTCCGCCGTAATCAAGAATAGACAAGCAGGAGTAGGGATTTCCCTCCGAGGGCCTGAACCTGGGTAAACCTCGTTGCACCTTGTTGCTTTCCTCTTAACCGTTTCGCGACTTCCAGCATCCCCATATTCTCCAAAACCTAAGTCCATAACAATGGGCATTGACGAGTCAAACCCTCGTCGGTAGGCAAAAGACTAAAATGCTTTTAACTAAAACTAAACGAAGTACTTAAGGAATAATTCTAAAATGCAGTAAAAGTAGAATTGTTTTTGGGTTTTTGGTTGAGTGAAATAGTAAACTAAAATGTACTAAAACTTAATGCAGAAAGTAGTAATCGTGTGTGTAAGAAAGATTGAAACTGCAGTAGGGAAAAGTGCATTCTCGGGGAGTGGTGGATACACCGCTAGCAATTTAGACTAAGTGATCAAGATTATTATAATTAATATTCTAATGATATGCATGTATATGGGAGGAGCTCCATATATGAACGATTAGGCAGCAACCACTGCTCACACCATCCTTCATAACCATAGCTGGCAGATAAACGACATCAATCGTATTACCCCGCTATTAAGGGATTTCTCCCGCGGCATGGACATGGCTTAATGATTTCTCCTTGATTCCCCAAGTTAGTACGTAAAGGATGACAACGACTTTATAGTCACAGTAAGTGCTACCATCCCTCCGCATACCAACAAGTAACCCCCTTCATCAAGTCCCTTTAAGAGGAAAATATTAAGGAGGTGCACAACTCCTAACATCAAGATGAAGACAAATTAACACATACATATAATTATGTATAACATAGTAATCCCTATCTCATCTCAATCATATACTACGGTTTCTCCATCTCTCCAAGAACTAATGATCTACTCAGACATGGGGGCAAACAGCATCATGACAATGGTAATGGAATCGGTTATCGATGAATATTACTTGTATAAATCCACAACTAGTGCAAGAATTACAACAAGATCTAGATGGGATGGATGGGATGGTGGTGGTGATGAATATGCAGCGATTGATGAAGATGAAGATCGATGCCTTGGCCTTCCAGACATGAGGTTTTTGGTGATTTCTGGGTGTTCTGTATGTCGTGTCCCCGATCCAGTTGCATGGGGTGAAACTATTTGAGGAGTCGGTGTCGGGGTCAACTATACGGCCGGAAAACTTTTCCCGTCGTATAGTTGGTTGTCAACTCTTATGTATCCTCCGATCGCTTCGGGGTTTCTTCTAGTATTATTGATGTTTCCCAAATAAGTGATTTACGTTGTTTTTGGCTCCTTTTCACTCCAATATAACTGGTCCAAGAGTTGTGTCCATCGGATCCATCATCTGTCTCGCTCCTGGTAAAAATGAACACAAAAGGTGCGTGCGAACACCGTATAATACCAAGATCCTACAACTACAATGCAAAATAATGATCCAAAACATGATGCAAATATGCACTCATCAATATGTTTCATGGTTGTGCACCCATCCAGGACAGGTTACTTTTTTGAATCTTGATGGTGAGTCGGTTTATAACATAAATGTTAAAAGGTTAAAACCAAATGATCTGAATATGACTTACTTTTGACACTGTTGGCTTGGTCATATAAGTTGGAAACGCATGAAAAAGCTTCATGATGATGGACTCCTAAGTTTGTTCGACTTGAAGTCATTCGAGACATGTGAATCTTGCCTACTCGGCAAAATGACCAAGACACCTTTTGCAAAGAGTTGCGAAAGGGCGTCCGAATTGTTGGGACTAGTACATAGTGAAGTATGCGGACCAATGAGCACGATAGCCAGGGGCGGTTATGAGTACTTCATTACCTTCACTGATGATTTGATTTGGTATGGATATATCTACTTAATGAAAACATAAGTCAGAAGCCTTTGAAAAGTTTGAGGAATTCTAGAATGAACTACAGAATCAACTCAGCAAGAAAATAAAGTTTCTTTGGTCGGACCGAGGAGGTGAGTAGATGACCCATGAGTTTGATGACCATATGAAAGGTTGCAGAATAGTTCCACAACTCACTCCGCCGGGAACGCCGCAGAGGAACGGTATCTCAAAATGGCGAAATCGGACCTTGTTGGACATGGTACGATCAATGATGAGTCAGACCGGTCTGCCTTTATCATTTTGGGGTTATTATCTAGAAACTATGGCATTCACACTAAACAAAGTACCATCAAAATCGGTAGAGAAGACACTGCATGAGATGTGGACATGCAAAAAGCCGAGTTTGTCTTTTCTTAAGATTTGGGGTTGTGAAGCATTTGTCAATAGACTTCAGTCGGACAAGCTTACGGATAAGTCGGATAAGTGTATTTTCATGGGGCATCCAAGGGAAACCTTGGTTACTACTTCTACAACCGAGAAGAGGGCAAAGTGTTTGTCGCTCGGAACGGTGTCTTCCTTAAGAAATAGTTTCTCAGTCGAGGAGTCAGTGGGAGCACGGTGCAGCTCGAAGAAATTCAAGAGGAACTGGCTAGTAGTGAGTCGGCAAAAACCTTGGAGGTTGAGCGGGTCGTGGTAGTTAAGCCGGCAGAAGCACCTGTACTGCGAAGATCAGCAAGATTACGAAGTTTGCATGATGTGTTATTGTTAGACAGTGATGAGCCGGCAAATTATTCAGAAGCGATGGTGGGATATGATTCTGAGTCATGGCTTGGAGCCATGAGATCCGAGTTAAAGCCCATGGATGAAAATCAAGTTTGGAACTTGGTTGATCTTCCAGACGGTGCAAGACCCATCAAGTGCAAATGGGTCTTTAAGAAGAAAACTGATATGGATGGAAATGTTTCTATCTATAAATCACGCCTTGTCGTGAAGGGGTTCCAACAAGTTCAAGGAGTTGACTACAACGATACTTTCTCGCCTGTAGCGATGCTTAAGTCGGTACGGATCATGTTAGCCATAGCAGCCTATCTCGACTATGAGATATGGCAGATGGATGTCAAAACGGCTTTCCTTAACAGAAATTTAACCGAGGATGTGTATATGATACAGCCCGGTTGTTTTGTTGATCCGGATAACGCTGACAAGTTTTGCAAACTTTATAAATCCATTTATGGATTGAAGCAAGCATCTCGGAGTTGGAATATTCACTTTGATGAAGTAGTCAAATCATTTGGCTTCATCAAGAGTGATCATGATTCTTGTTTATACAAGAATTTTAGTGGGAGCAAAGTAAAATTTCTAATCTTATATGTGGATGACATATTAATGATTGGAAATGATGTCTAGATCTTACAAGAAACCAAGGAATCATTGGAAAGGAGTTTCTCAATGAAATACTTGGGTGAGGCAACATATATTCTCGAAATCCGGATCTATAGAGATAGATCAAAGAGGTTCATTGGATTGAGTCAGAGTACATACTTGGACAAAGTGTTGAAAAGGATGCCCCATGGTATAAAACTTAGCAAGACTCAGTGTCCTTCGACGACTAAGGAGCGAAGTCGGATGAGTGCGATTCCATATGCCTCGGTAGTCGGATCCATCATGTATTCCATGATTTGTACTAGGACGGATGTTTCCTATGCTCTGAGTGTTGTGAGAAGATACCATGCTGATCCTGGAGAAATCCACTAGACATCGGCTAAAAATATTCTAAAGTACTTGAGAAGGACTAAGGATATGTTTTTGGTTTATGGAGGTGAAGATGAACTCAATGTAAAGGGTTACATGGATGCGAGTTATCTTACTGATTCTGATGATTCTCGTTCGCAATCTGGATATGTGTTTGTGATAAATGGAGGGGCTGTGAGAAGGAAGAGTTCCAAGCAAGAGACTGTGTCTACATCTACAACAGAGGCTGAGTATATTGCCGCCTCGGAGGCAGCAAAGGATGATGTTTGGATGAGGAATTTCCTCATGAATCTTGGTGTGGTTCAGGGTTCGTCCAATCCGTTAGACGTGTATTGTGACAACAATGGTGCTATTGCACAAGCCAGGGAACCTGGACAACACCAGAAGAACAAGCACATAATCATGAGGTACCACCTGATTCGCTAGTTCATGGATCAGGGTGATATCAAGTTATGAAAGGTACACACGGATGCAAATATTGCAGATCCGTTGACAAAGCCGCTACCACATCCAAAGCATGAGGCACACCTAAAATCTATGGGCATTAGATGCCTAGACATGTGATGTCGAAAGATTGACTCTAGTACAAGTAGGAGACTGTTGGGAATATGCCCTAGAGGCAATCATGTATGATGTAATTCCCATTGTATTCATAAAGTTATTAAGTTGTCCCTGTATGAACATCTGATGTATATCACTAAATATGTAATTCGATTGTGGAACTATACAATCATGTTGTTCATACTAAATGTCCTTGGTCATCGAGGTTGTGTTGGACACATAACTTAGACCGATGTGAAAGTCGGCTGATGACTCGGTTCCACTTGTCATGGGCATGGAGATGCCATTTCGACTTACACAGATTCACCTAAAGAGTTTATTGAGTCGGATTGACCCATATTGAGATACAATGAACAATTCATCATTTGTATGCCTTAATCAATGTAATCCTTAGACCTGAGGTTGTTGCACAATCCGAGTTGAGAATCACCGACTTAGGTTCTATCAAACGATGTTCCGTCACTGGGCAGAGTTCGGGTCGACTGAGAATCAAGCTGCGTGATGTGAATAACCAAGATGGGATTTTTCCCCTCCACTTGGAGAGATATTCTCTAGGCCCTCTTATGAGATATGATTCGGAAAGCATGGCTATGCACGACTCAGTTAAGTGTTAACCGAGGCGATCGACTAAGAGTTAGTCAGATGAATCACTTATCTTGGATCAAGAAGAGAGTCGGACTATTTAAGGAATGACAACTATTCGCCTATAGTTCGACAAGGTATACCGTGAGGAAAAGGGACTCAGACGTAAGTCGCATTGGAAAGGCATGTCGTCATGACTCTTTGGTACTTGGGAGTCGCCACGTTCTGCTAGGAGCCGCTACCGACTGATCGATTGAGTCGGACTCCAATCATGTCCAAGTTGCCATTAGCATGCAGGGTCACATACTTAAGAGCGGGAGCAAGTTTAGATTGGATCTGAACCGGAAATATGTTTAGGTTGGACCTAAACCGGATTTGAACTGAGTTAGTGAGTCGGACTCACGGTGACTACTATGGGCTTTAGTGAATGGGCCACGAACGAGTGGAGTCCACTTTCACTCCCTATATATAGTGGGCCGCAGAAACCCATGGGGGTTAACGGTTAGGTCATTCCATGCATTGGAAACCCTAGCTCCACATCAGTTATGCCGCCGTACTAGACCTAGCAGTCCACCACCGGCGTTTCTCCTCGTACATGTGAATACCAGCAGCAGTTCTATACGATCAGCACCACGACGATCGGGATCGGATCAGATCGTGAGGACTGCACTGCATCCAACAGACGTGCTTCATCAATTCTTCAACTACGCGTCTAGTGATAATCCTCGTGGCCTTCTACCTCGGCTAGATCTTGAGATCACCACGTTAGAGGGAAAAAGTTTTGTTTTATCTTTACGTGGCCAACACTTTAAGGGAATTAAAGTGCTTTATTGGAATTAAAGTACTTTAATGGAAAGAATTTTAAGGGATTTAAAGTGTTTTAATAGACCTTTAAGGGAATTTAAGTGCTTTAGTGGAGATTGAATGAGAGGAGGGGAGGGGACAGCCCCATGGCGCCTATAAAATTAGGTGGCCTCCTCCTCTCCACACACTCTCTCACAACCTCTCTCATATGCCCTATGGTTGGCATCTTCTCCCCCCTTCTTGCCTTGTCCATTGCCACTAAAAAAGGTGCTTGAAAAAACCCTTCTCTAAACCTTCCCTTCCACCACCACTATCATGGCGTAGCATTGTTGGAGTTCTCGGAGATCCGCTACTTCCGCTGCCCAGTTGAAGTAAGGGATCAGGAATCGTCGACACACCGAACGTGTGACCGATTACGGAGACACTGCCCGTCTGTGGCGTTGATCGTCTACACGTCCTTGTGGACGATCGTGTACCATCTACATTAACCAGGTTTGTTTGCGAAAATGTTATCCCGCTTACGGTCTACGAGGGTAAGTCCATCTATAACCGTTACAAAGTATTGCCTAGATTCGATTTTGGCAGTTACAAACCGTAGATTTTTTTTGTTTTCTATGCAACGAACCTCATCATAATTAACATGATAACCACGGATAGTTAATCTGGTCATTGCTTTGTCAAGAAACATGGTAATTTTTACATGGCCAATTAATCTAGCAATCATGATTAACGTGATAGTTGTGGCTAGATAATCTGATAATTGCTTTGTCAAGAAATATGGGGTACCTATTTACATAACCAACTAATCTGGCAATCATGGCTAATTGATGTGGCAATCGTGGCTAAAAATCTGCTAATTATTTTGTCAAAAAACATTGTAATATTTTACAAAGACACTTCATATGCCAACCATGACTAATTAATACTATGATAATCGCGGGTGATAATTTGGTGAAGTGCTCTATAAAGAACATGGTAATGTCATTATTCATAGCATTGTGATCTTAAACGTGAACTCTTACTAAGGAGTGATGTCTCTATTTGTATAGGAAATGTTATCCAGAAAGTAAGCAAAATCAAAGACCAGGAAATCTATTCATGATATGCCAGAATTTAGCCAATACTGAACATATGTCATACTTGATTGGAAGAGAATCAGAACAATTTTTCATTATAGAATCATGCTTTGTCTTTGCTACTGCAAATGTAGTATTTTTTTGCACCGTAGTGTAGTAGATTGTTTAGATGCTCATATGACTACCAAAATGATCACCGTATACTACACATGTACTTGACAGGCTATGCTTTTTCCTGTAGAACCTGTTCTAACTTTTCAAAAGCCAGATGCTTGTGTTTGTCCTTTAGTTTTTGTATTTCTGTATGCCATCTAGCTTTGGCTGAATGTCTATCGGGCGTCCACAAGACTTGGTCAGTTGGTCGGGGGCGTAGCACAGAATCAACAAATATGTTATGCCGCCGCATAGCACAGTCCATCAAAAAAGAACTACCCATTCAGAAGGTTAAAAAATTTGCCGGGCTCAGTGAAATACCGAGTACTGTATAGTTTCGCAAGGACCAAGTGGCCCAACAAGACAGTGCGGGCCTGCTGCTCGTGGGAGCCCAGACCTAGATGGCCCAGTCGATTGCTCCCTCTGTCCTCAGATCCATTTTTACGTCATTGGTAAACTGAAACTGTAGTGAAAAAATAAATTTACAGAAAGAAAAATGAATTGGAGATGGGAGGTATCGACCCCCCTTCCTCTTACAAGCGTAATAAGTGCTCTACCATTACTCCTTCCATATCAGTTTGTTGGGATTATACCGAGTTCAACAAAAGCATTTGAGTATAAATTTGAACAACAAAATATAAACCGTATGTCACAAAAACTATATCATTGTAAAAGTTTTTTAAATATGAATTTAATGGTATAATTTTTGCAATATATAATTCTTGTTTTATTGACTAATATTATGGTCAATCTTTTTTCTCGAACACTGTATTAGTTGAATAAACCGGTATGGAGGTAGTACATCTCCATAATGCATATCTCATTAATTTCGACAATAATACTAATTATTTAATATTTAATATAAATTATTGTTACTACCTCCTCTTTTTTTACTTTGCGTGCTAGGCTTAATCAAGCGCAATTTTTTTCATGTTTTACTAAGAATAAAAAAATTAGCATCCATAATACTAATACATATAATATAAAAATATACTTTGTGCCATTTCTTATACGATAGATTTTACATTGTTGATTTCGGTATTGTTTTTCCAGATATTGATCAAACTTTATAAAGTTTGGATTTAACTAAACAAATAATGCAAAGTAATTGTGAACTAAGGGAGTAATACTAACCACTACCATTATACTTAGAGCTATTAACACTATTGGTACCACAACTTGTATCCGGGTTGCATTTTAGTCCCACTTCTTGTAAAATGGACATCTTAGTACACAACTTGCTTAGCCTAAACACTTTTAGTCCTAACAGTCTGAGTCTGAATTGTGTACGTAGTTGCCAAAGTGGAAATTTCGTTTTGCGTTGAAGTCCTGGAGGGATCAAAGAAGTTGTGTAGCTGGTCCTTGCACGCGTGATGATTGTAATTTTACGAGCAGGCCCACAATCTCCCTCCAGTTTTCTCTCCTATCTGCCTTACCTCTACGTCTAGAATAGCCTGGGCGGAAGTTACGTCGTGGCGGCTGCGAGTAGTACAGGAAGAACCAGCGATCGTCGACGTCGATTCCTTCTCTCCCTCTTTAGATCCCCGTCGCCATGCATTACGGTAGCACGGTGAAGATCCGCTGCCGTATGGTATGGTTTCATTTTTCTCATCCTCGCACTTCTCCTCTCGCGGCGGTTCTGCAGGGTGTCACGGTGGTGGACGCATGATCAAGACGATCTAAGTTGGTGTTAGGGGGTGAAATCGTGCGCAAGTTGTGTCCTTAGTACAAGCACATCGTTTAGTAGGCTAAAATCTTCTGAACATAGGAGATCTGTTAGAGTTCTAAATTTTAACCCCTTAGTACAAGCACATCGTTGAACTGTCAATCACATTGATCACTGAAAGATGTGGCGCGCCGCCGGGATGGCAATGGATGTGGCGCGCCTGACGACTGTCTACGCACAGTCTATTGGGAACCCCAAGAGCAAGGTGTGAAACAGCAAGCAGCAAGTTTTCCCTCAGTTGAGACCGAGGTTATCGAACCAGAAGGAGGAACGAAACGTCACACAGGTGTTGCAAGCAACGCGAAGACCTGCACAACACAAACTCAAGACTTTGCCCCAACGAACAGTGAGGTTGTCACGCTCACCGGTTTGCTGTAACAAAGGATTAAACGTATTGTATGGAAGGTAATGGTTTGCAGCAAGTAAACAAGTAACAGTGGAAGATGTATCAATGGTAAAGATTGGACCGGGGTCCATAGTTTACTAGAGGTGCTCTCCTTAGATAAACAACATGGCATGAAGGGTAAACAAATTACAGCAGGGCAATTAACAGGAACTGAGCAAGGCATAACAATGCAATTACTAGTCAGAAAGATCCTATGAGGTTGATTGGCCAATATAACAAGATACATAGACCGCCATCCAACTGCATCTATGACTAGAAGTCCACCTTCAGGTTATCATCTGAACCCCCTCCAGTATTAAGTTGCAAGCAACAGACAACTGCTTTAAGCAAAGTGTGTAAGGTAAACAGTCCACATGTTCCATGAACAATAGACCGTAGTTTTCTCCCTAGTAGCAACAGCACATCTACAACCGAAGATATTATTGTCACTTCCCTTGGAAACTAGAGGCATGAACCCACTATCGAGCATAAATACCCCCTCTTGGAGTCACTAGCAACTACTTGGCCAAGATAGTTACTAACAACGGAGAGCATACAAGATCACAAACAACACAGACATGATAGAATCATAAAGACAAAACCATTAATCAAACTAACATAATAATCTCAATATCCATCGGATCCCCGCAAACACAACATGCATGATTACAAATAGATTAGATCTTGATCATGAATGGAGCTCACAAGATATATACATGAAAGCACAAAGGAGGAGATACAACCATCTAGCTACTACATGGACCCATAGTCCAAGGTAGAACTACTCACGCATCATACCGGAGAGAAGGCCTCCGGGATGATCTCCCCTCCGGCAGGATGCCGGGAAGAACTTCACATCCCCCCCCCCCATGATCTAGGGACGATGGTGGTGGCGGCTACAGACGGTTTCGTGGATATTTGATCGGTTATCCAGGGTTTCTGCATCGGGGGATTCTTATAGGCGAAGGGGGAGACCGAGGCGGCGGCCAGGGTAGGCAAACCCTAGCCAGGCGCGGGGATGGGCCCACTCGTGCCTGGGGTGGGTCTGACCCCCCTGTCTGGCCCCTCCGGCTCTCCTCTAGACTTCTTGTTCCCCACGGAAAGTAATTGACTTTGTCCTTCGTCCCATCCAATTCCGAGAATATTTCTTTACTAACTTTTCTGAAACCAAAAACAGCAGAAAACAGGCATTTGGCACTGTTGCAACTTGTTAATAGGTTAGTACTAGAAAACATGTAAAAAGCACCTCAAAGTGTGGACAAGTAAAGCAAAGTAGATACTAAACAAGCATGGAGCATCAAAAGTTATAGATACGTTTCCAACGTATCAACATCCCCAAGCTTAACTCCTGCTCGTCCTCGAGTAGGTAACTGATAAAAAGAATAGTTTTTGAGGTGACATGCACCCTCATAATAAAGATCCAACCATTTGCAAGCATTGAAAGCTGGGATCAAAGAACTCTAAACATGTGCATGAAATATGGAGTTCTAACAATAGGACATAGTAACTATGCATGCAACATGAGAAGCAACAAACAAAGATCATGAATAACATGCATTGAAAAACGTTTGTTTGTTTCACATGCAGAAAACATAGCATAGTGGCAATCAACTTGTCCCTCATAGAGTAGCAATTAAATGCATAGTACACCTGCAAAGTTCACAAGGGTGACTAGAAACAAGTAGCACAAGAACAAGTAATAACACAATATGCATTAATTAATAAGCTTTGGAACACTGCACACAGAATGACAACTATGCTCTCTTAATGGTTCCTAAAGGTAGAAGGTGGAGACTCAATAGTGGTGGAATAAAGGCCTTTTTGTAAAGGAAGCATGGATTACAAGTTTCAAAAAGAGCTTCCAAAAATTATGGTACTTGTTAGCTTTCAGCCCTCATTGCCCCTATCATAAGCATCTTGAAGTCGTTAAGTTTAAAGTGGCAAAACTGGAGTATATGCTTAACGAAGTATAAGCTAGAAATCTCAAGTCCCTTGAATACGAAGGCCACACCTCATGCATACTCAACTTTGGGTCCAGGTAAGTTCTTGACACTGTAAGTATTTGCATATCATTGAGAACCGTCAACGGGGTACCCCTTGCATATGGTACAGGAGCTTTCCCATAACCAAAATGACAAAGCAAGTAGACAATGACCATCTCATCGATCTTTTTATTTACCATATGCATAGCTTTTTATTGTGGATGCTTCATAGATAGCATATTATGGTGATGCTGCAAGTTTCCGCCATGATTAGGCATGGCTTAGGCTAGCGGCCCAGGCGTTTCTCTAACACAGGATACAAACTCCATGGACTTACAAGTCCCCTCTTTATTTCACACCGGTGACATCCATAGACAAAAGAACATGATATCAACGGGGTACAACAAGGTACAAGTGCAATGTTGAAAACGTTCCCCGTGATAGCACGGTTCTACTAATTCCAACTTATGAGTGCAAGCATATACAACAAAGTTGTCATAATGGTTCAAGTTTATTAGGGGCAAAGAATAAAGTGTGCCATCAAGTTCGTGAGGGCTTTAATCACTAAGTTTTCACATAACAAAATAGTTTTTAATTGGAAGATAGTTGAAAACAAGAATATACTTGGAATGATGTAACACACCATGCATAGGAATTTATAGTAGACACTTTGGAAAAACTTGGTTTCTTGGGAGTTGGAGGCATGAGTAGAACTTACTCATACAAGTGGAGGCTAGCAAAAGACTGGGAGTAACCAACTAAGAGAGCAATAATAGCCAAAATCATGCAGTGCAACAAAACATACTAATCAAAGCAAAGAGTAGTACTACAAGTCAAGGACTAAATGATCATAGAGGCTAATGGTGACTTGTCATAGTCATAACATGGTGTGATCATGTGCCAAGTCAACCCAAGCAAAACATCAAAGGAGAATACCATAATACTATGCTTTTGCATGCTAAAACAGCGCATAATTTCTTAAAGACACACTAAGCAATCCCAATTGTTTGGAACAATACATGCTATAGCAATAATCACTAAGCATAAGGTCAAAACAACACCTAGCATGTCATGCTAAAGTCTAAGTCACAGTCAATGCAAGATCCTCTTGCACATCAAGCAAGAACTTACTACTCCTTTCCAAACACCAAGCAAACTTATTTGCAAAACAACACGGCGAGAACGGGGTCCAAACTATTCTAGCAAACTAAACAAACTAAGCAAAGCAAATGAAAACTAAGACACTCCAAGAACAACACAACTGTGCATGAAACAATAAAAACGAAGTGTCTAGATAGACCTGAGCTTTTTATTGATGAAGAAGGGGATGCCTTGGGCATCCCCAAGCTTTGACACTTGTACCTCTTAGATATTTCTTGAGGTAAAACTGTGGTGGCATCCCCAAGATTGAGCTTTTGTCCATTCTTAATCTCATTGCATTATTCTCTCTCTACACCTGAAATTTTTCCTTCATACAAAACTTCACACAATCTTCATTAGCAACATTAGTGTATTCAAAAGATATTAGAGCCCTGGAAAAGCTTTGGAACAGCAAGACTTTTCACTAAAAACACAAGCTACTGTAGTAACTCCTTCAAAAAGCTCAATTTACCTGAAGAGAACTCAAAAAGGAATCAATAAGAAGCAAATGGAAATAATGGCAGAAATCTGTCAAAACAGACCAGCAGGTATAAACCGATTTTTTCAAACGTCTTATGTTGCTCAAATCAAAAAGTGTTGAACTAAATAAAGTTATCTAACATACTGGGGGATTTATTCGTAAATTTTGAGCTCAATCCGAGTTACAGAGCCTCCTCGCGAATTTTTTTTGTGGAGGATAGAAATTTGTTTCAGGACAGCAACTCCCCAAATCTTACTTCCCTCTCATTAGAGGTCATTCTTGGCACAAAAAGCAAATAAAAAGGATAAGGAAAGGTCATTACTGAAGTAATAACTTCCAAGACTCAAGTAAACTCTTGGGTTATCTCCCAACAAGTACTTTTCTTTAACGCCTTTAAGTTAGGCATAAGAAGTAAGAAGAATCAAGTATTTTCAAATGAAGAAGCATTAACATCAAATCTTGCTTTCAAAGGAGGAGAAAAAACAACTTCTCTATCCTCATAGGGAAGTGTTAAATACCTTTCTTGAATGGAAAGTGATATTTAATGGTGCCTTCTTCATATCAATGATGGCACCAACTGTTTTAAGAAAAGGTCTTCCCAAAGTAATAGGACAAGAAGCATTGTATTCAACATCCAAAACATAGAAATCAACAGGGACGTAAGCATTGTTAACCATGATGAGAACATCATTAATACTCCCCATGAGTTTCTTCTTAGCATTATGATTTAGTGGGACATCCAAATAACAATCTTCCAAATGTGGTAAATCAAGCATTTCATAAATCATCCTAGCCATAATAGAGACACTAGAACCAAGATCACATGAAGCTTTGAGATCAAAGTCATTCACTTGCATATTAATAATTTGTTCCCAACTATCTTCTGCTTTCCTAGGAATAGAAGCTTTGTGTTTTAGCTTCTCTTCCTTAATTTTCACAAGAGCATCTGTAATGTGTTTGGTAAAGGCAACATGCATATCACTAGCATCAGGACTTCTAGCAAGCTTTTGCAAGAACATAATCACTTTAGAAATATTGCAACCATCAATATCAAACTTAGCATCACTAGTAGTAGGTTCAATAGGCTTAGGCATAGTAGGAGTAGGAATAGGGACTACTTGTGGTTTAGTGGTGATAGTGCACACACTATTGTATCTATCAATTTCAACTTCCCTTTCCCACTTAGCATGAAGTTGAGCTAACAGCCTAACATTTTCATCAATAGTAACTTGTATGGCATGAGCAGTTGCAAATGTGTTTTCAATGGCTTCAGGTTTAGCATCCATCTTATTAATCAAGGAAGACTGAGCTTTAGACAAAGAGGTTATATTTTTCTCAACAGTTAAAAGCTTTTCCTCTATAGTCTTATTGAAAGTGGTTTGTTTACTAATAAAGTCCTTGAGCATGATTTCAATTTCAGAGGGGGCACTTCTAGCATTATTGTAAGAGCTTCCATAGGAATTGCCATTATTAGGAGGATAAGGCCTATAATTGTTGTTTCTACCAAAATTATTCCTATAGGCATTGTTGTTGAAATTGTTTTTTTCTAATGAAGTTCACATCAACTTTCTCTTCTTGAGCAGCCAAAGAGGCTAAGGGAACACTATTAGGATCTAGAGGATCTTTCCCATTAACAAGCATAGCCATAATAAGATCAATCTTTTCACTCAAAGAGGAAGTTTTCTCAATAGAATTTACCTTCTTACCTTGTGGAGGTCTCTCAACATGCCATTCAGAGTAGTTAACCATCATATTATCAAAGAGCCTTGTTGCAGCACCCAAGGTGAGGCCCATAAAAGTACCTCCAGAAGCTAAATCCAACAGATTTCTTGAGGAGAAGTTTAAACCTGCATAAAAAGTCTGGATAATCATCCAAGCAGTGAGTCCATGAGTAGGGCAATTCTTAACCAAAGATTTCATTCTTTCCCAAGCTGGAGCAACATGTTCACTATCAAGTTGTTTAAATTTCATAATGTCACTTCTCATAGATATAATCTTAGCAGGAGGATAGTACTTTCCAATAAAAGCATCTTTGCACTTAGTCCAAGAATCAATACTATTTTAGGCAAAGAAATCAGCCATTCTTTAGCTTTTCCCCTCAAGGAGAAAGGAAAAAGCTTGAGCTTAATAATATCTCCATCTACATACTTATACTTCCGCATCTCACAAAGTTCAACAAAGCTATTAAGATGGTCAGCAGGATCATTAGAACCAGCACCATAAAATTGCTCTCTCATCACAAGATTCAACAAAGCAGGCTTAATTTCATAAAAGGTAGCATCAGGAGCAGGTGGATCAATAGGAGTGCTTATGAAATCATTGTTGTTGGTGCTAGTGAAGTCACACAACTTGGTGTTCTCAGCGGAGTTCATTTTGGCAAAGGTAGGCAGGCCAAAAACGGCAGCAGCAGTTAGAGCAGGAACTAAATTTTTTGTGTTTTTTGAAAAGAGGAAAAGAAAACCAATCAAAAGAAACAAATCAAACTAAAAACAAAGTAAAGAGAAAGGAAGTTAAGGACTCCCCTTGTGAAGACGTCCTTGGCCTCCCCGGCAACGGCGCCAGAAAAGCTTGATGACTGTCTACGCACAGCCTGTTGGGAACCCCAAGAGCAATGTGTGAAGCAGCAAGCATCAAGTTTTCCCTCAGTTGAGACCGAGGTTATCGAACCATAAGGAGGAAGGAAACGTCACATAGGTGTTGCAAGCAACGCGAAGACCTGCACAACACAAACTCAAGACTTTGCCCCAACGAACAGTGAGGTTGTCGAGCTCACCGGTTTGCTGTAACAAAGGATTAAACGTATTGTGTGGAAGGTAATGGTTTGCAGCAACTAAACAAGTAACAGTGGAAGATGTAACAATGGTAAAGATTGGACCGGGGTCCATAGTCACTAGAGGCGCTCTCCTTAGATAAACAACATGGCATGAAGGGTAAACAAATTACAGCAGGGCAATTGACAGGAACTGAGCAAGGCATAACAATGCAATTACTAGTTAGAAAGATCCTATGAGGTTGATTAGGCAATACAACAAGATACATAGACCGCCATCCAACTGCATCTATGACTAGAAGTCCACCTTCAGGTT
The DNA here is from genome assembly GCA_916181665.1 of Avena sativa. Lineage (NCBI taxonomy): Eukaryota > Viridiplantae > Streptophyta > Magnoliopsida > Poales > Poaceae > Avena > Avena sativa. The sequence goes on from OV702282.1 coordinate 164,228,405, forward strand.
ATCATCCGAACCCCCTCCAGTATTAAGTTTCAAGCAACAGACAACTGCTTTAAGCAAAGTATGTAAGGTAAAAAACCCACATGTTCCATGAACAAGAGACCATTATTTTCTCACTGGTAGCAATAGCACACCTACAACCGAAGAGATTATTGTCACTTCCCTTGGAAACTAGAGGCATGAACCCACTATCGAGCATAAATACCCCCTCTTGGAGTCACTAGCAACTACTTTGCCAAGATAGCTACTAACAACGAAGAGCATGCAAGATCACAAACATGATAGAATCATAAATACAAAACCATTAATCAAACCAACATAATAATCTCAATATCCATCGGATCCCCGCAAACACAACATGCATGATTACAAATAGATTAGATCTTGATCATGAATGGAGCTCACAAGATCTATACATGGAAGCACAAAGGAGGAGATACAACCATCTAGCTACTACATGGACCCATAGTCCAAGGTGGAACTACTCACGCATCATACCAGAGAGAAGGCCTCTGGGATGATCTTCCCTCCAGCAGGGTGTCGGGAAGAACTTCAGACCCCCCCCCCCCCGATCTAGGGACAATGGTGGCAGCGGCTACATACGGTTTCGTGGATATTTGATCGGTTACCCAGGGTTTCTGCATCGGGGGCTTCTTATAGGCGAAGGGGGAGACCGAGGCGGCGACCAGGGTTGGCAAACCCTAGCCAAGCGCGAGGCTGGGCCCACCCGCACCTGGGTTGGGTCTGGCCCCCCTGGCCGGCCCCTCCGGCTCTCCTCTGGACTTCTTGTTCCCCACGGAAAGTAATTGACTTTGTCCTTCGTCCCGTCCAATTCCGAGAATATTTCTTTACTAACTTTTCTGAAACCAAAAACAGCAGAAAACAGGCACCTGGCACTATTGCAACTTGTTAATAGGTTAGTACTAGAAAACATGTAAAAAGCACCTCAAAGTGTGGACAAGTAAAGAAAAGTAGATACTAAACAAGCATGGAGCATCAAAAATTATAGATACGTTTCCAACGTATCAGCGCTGCGCACTCGACGATCTCCTTGCGTGACAGGGAGCTACAGGGTCAATCCTTCTCCTCGTCGGTAGCTTTGTCGTGAAGTTGATGTGATGTGCAGAAATACTAGAGAACAATGGTAGGCCACGCTTTCTCATTTTTAGAGCCAGTCCTACCACCACTAATGCAATCTCTACTCCCTGACAGTTCTCTTGCATTAAATTAGCTTGGCTCCTGCTATTGTGCATGTTCATTTTTCAATGCTCGTAAAAACTATTTCAGTTATTATGCCTGCTATTGGTCAATCCTTTGTCATGGCGCTATAGTTTCAGTTCTGAATTTGTGAGCGTGTACACTGTAAATCAATTCAGATACTTGAAGTTTTTTGGTCTATGTCGAATATAATTTAATTGCACTTTTTTTGAACTTTGGTTATATTACTAAAACCATATTACTCAAGATTATATATGTGAATTATACTTGAATAAGATGTTTGTTCCATGTTTGTTGGGTGCAGTTTCAGCTGCAAATGAATTCAGTATGATTGATATTTAGTTGGCCATTATTAGTGTGATCAACTTTAGTTTTGTGTTTATGATGTCACTGAATTTTGTTTAGTAATGTTCTCTTGTGCCCTCTTGTGTAGTGATGTTCCCAGGAGAAGATACTTGTATGTTCATAGTAGAAGTGGTGTACAATGAATTTTTCTGTGGGTTAAGAGGACATTTGGAGTATGTCTGTGCAACAACAACACATTTTAACAACTGCACAACTGACACTTGGTCACTCAACTGGGTTGATAATATTCTCAGGATATTGGGCCATACAAGAGGAGGGAGAGTAAGTGTGTATTGGTGCTTGCCAGACAAAGATTTGAATGATGGATTGGTGCTTATTGAGAATCAAGCAGGCATAAGGCAGATGACAGGAAGGATTTGTCCTAAAATTAAGAAGAAGTTGGACAAATTCATAGAATGGAGCAATGATTGTGGTGTCACACCAGTTGGTAACTACAAGTACTCTGTAAGCAGCTTTGAGTTTGATAAAGATTACTGTGTGGATTTCAGAGCAAGAACCTGTGATTGCAAGAGGTGGCAACTTACTGGAATTCCTTGTCATCATGTAGTTGCTTGTTGTAGGAAAGACAACATCAATCCAGAGAATCTTGTGCATAGTTGCTACACAGTTGACACATACAACAAAGCATATGCATTCAACTTGGCACCACTCAGAGGGAGAACATTTTGGGAAAAATGTAATGGGCCAACCATTCACCCACCTCTGTTTACCAAAGTTATGGGAAGGCCTAAAAAAATAGGAGGAAAGCACCCGAGGAGAAAATAAAGAAGGGGAAGAAAATCTTTACAAAGGCAGGGGTGACAATTCATTGTTCCATTTGTGGGAAAGCAGATCACAACAAGAGGGGGCACCAAAGATATCTTGAAAATCTTGTAGAGCAAAGGCAGAACAATATTTTCGAATAGGATGAAGAAATTGACATTCCTTCAATTCTTGAGGTACATTATCCATTGCTTGTGCATTGGTTCAGTTCTGTAAGCTATTGGAATATATGGTACTATCTCATAACTTAATTAATATTTTTAGCACGCCATCCCACACACTCCAAATCCAACAATGGACCCTACAAAACAGCAAGAGAGCATGGTCTTCATGATGCAACCAGAGGTTTGATTTTACTAATTTTTGTGCATTGCCAACTGAAGATGCAATTATGTAATGTTTCATGATTTCCCTCTTTTTAGGAGCAAGAACATGTGCCTATCGAGAGGTTACTTGGCCCACTACCAGAGAATGCTTTTGTTGTTGCTGCTAGAAAAAATATTCCAGCAGCAAGAGGCAGGGTCACAACTGCATCTACTAGAGGAAAGTTGAGGGGAAAAGGTAGCAGAGGAAGGAGAAATGCACCTAGGGCAGAACTAAGAGGAACTTTAGAGCAAGGTAGCAGCAGTACAAGAGGAAGAGGGAAGGGTAAAAAGAAGCCTACTAGTGAAAGTTCAATTCCTGATCTGAATGTAGAAGTTCCTCATGTCAATATAGAAGAATTCCATTTCAGTCAGAATGCACCAGCTTTTGATTGACATTTGTATTGAGAGTTTCTGAGTGGGGTGGGCTTCAAATATTACGTGTGATGTTGCATTCTTATGGATTACTATGGATTATATGCATTTCTATAGCTTTTCGAAGAATTCTGTGCAAGTATGTGGATTTATAAAATTTATATGGATTTGTATCATTTATATGGATTTATATAATATATATGGATTATATGCATTTCTGTAGCTTTTAGAAGAATTATGTGGATTTACATAATTTATATGGAGTTGTACCATTTATATGGATTTTTATGGATTACTATGGATTATATGCATTTATGTAGCTTTTCCATTGTTTTCTATAATATTGGACATACTTTGTTAAGATAATATGGGAAAACAGATTGCTCTTGTAATATGGCCAATTCCCTCATACATTTCTCAGATAATATAGACCAAAACACTTATATATTTTCCAGGTACTATAGCTCATACATTGATAGTATAATAGATCATAAGATACACACACATTGACATATTTACCCAGATGTGATCACAACTCAACACACACATACACACACATATTCTACTTGTTGGCAGTGAAAGTACATTCACTTCTTCTCCTTCTCCATCTTCTGCTTGTTGCCATTCTTCTTTGCTCTAAAATTGAGCAAATTCAACACACACATACAGACACATATTCTACTTGTTGGCTTTCTGCTTTCTTGTTGGCAGTGACAGTACATTCATTTCTTATCCTTCTCCATCTTCTTCTTGTTAACTTTGGATCATCTTTGTACTTCAGTTCAGAAACCAAATTGAGTCACTTTCCACCCGCAGCGGACCGGGATAACACTAACAGAAGGTTTTCATGCCTGAAGACCACCAGCAGCAGAATTCCTGCATTTTGACAGTGTGATAGAAAACTAGCAGATAAATAGTAAAATTATATTAAGAGGAAAATTTGTGACTTGTTAAGAAAGAGTGACTTGAATGTACTACATGAATGTTTACATAGTAAATATTAACTTCTTTTTTAACTTGTGGATGCCTCGCCTTATCCCAACAAATAACCTGTGGATGTTTTCTGAATTCTGAAAAGATAGTTTGTTGTGTTGTTCCTGAGTATTGTACAGAACAGCTAGTTGGTTGTCTTTCATCTACCTTCACCTACAGTATAGAACACCCGTGTAGGTGGATCTGTCTAATATATTAGTCCAGGAGCACAAGTGAAAGACTTCAGTCTGAAAATAAAAGACCACTATGCTAAAGAGGCTTAACCTAACGATGCAAGCTTGATGTTACTAAGAGATGGAAGGCTTTCATATGAAAAACCCATGTATACAAGGTAAATTATGCTGGTCAATAAGCACTGATTTCCCTCCAGGTCAACAACATGTGACCAAAAATTAGTACCAGCGTCTTCATTTGGAACTGTACTCTTATTTCAGATTGCAAGTGTGGAGTCTGTACTCTTCTTTCAACTCTTCATTTGGAACTATAATTTGCACGTGTACAACAAAGTAAAATTTGCATGGAAATTTGATAGAAGAATAATAGCAAGATTTAATCGGTAGACCATCCCTTTAGAGTAGAAAATTCTAACTTGATGCATGACATTGTGTGATGTCAGACCAACCACTGATGTACGGGCTGTTCCTGCTCCTGGACAGGGCCTACCCTTGGGGGGGACCAGAGGGGCAGCCGCCCCGGGCCCAAAATTTTGGAGGCCCTCGCCAGATATGTGTTGCATATATAGGCTATAAGATCTTGGAACATCCCTGCACTCGAGGCACATCTCCTTCCGATGGATGTAGAAGCAATAAAACAGATACCTATAAGCTATGTGAGACAAGCTGATTTCTGGGCATGGCATTATGACCGAACTGGTGTCTTTTCGGTTAGATCGGCTTATAAAATGATAATGGAAATAAAGAGGAGAAGGGAGGATTATTTTGAGGGCCGGGCTGCAACTTCGAATGCAGCTCAGGATGAGGTGTCATGGAAGAAATTATGGAAGGTACGAGTACCCTCTAAGCTACGTATTTTTGCGTGGCGACTGGCCAGGTCATCCCTCCCCACTGGGTCAGAGCGAGTTCGTCGACATATGTCTGACTCTCCGATCTGTCCGATCTGTAATGCAACTGAGGATAATTGGAGACATGCCCTTCTTGTATGCAATATGTCAGCTAGTGTTTGGGCTATGCGAGATGACGATCTGGTGATGCCACTCCTAACGGACGAAACGGATAACCCCCGTCAATGGCTATTCTCTCTTAGCAGAATCCTTAGTCAGCAACAGTTTGTTGAGGCTTTGGTGACATTGTGGGCAATATGGTGGGCAAGGCGCAAGTACATACATGAAGGGCAGCAGCAATCACCGTTGTCAACGCACTTGTTTGTCAACAGATATCTTGATGAGTTAAAGATTGTGCATAGTCCAAACATGGTGACTCACATGCATGGTGGAACAAGGGCTCACGTTAGATGGGTACCACCCCCAGATGGGCTTTTTAAAATAAACACTGACGATGCAGTGTCCAAGCATAACCAACGAGGTGCAGTGGCTTGTGTTTGCCGGGACAGTACGGGAGCTTTTTTGGGGGCTTCAGCTATGGTGTTTGATGGACTAATAAATCCTGAAGTTCTGGAAACAATTGCTTGCTCCGAGGCTCTAGCGCTTGCGGAGGATATGCACATAGCCAAACCTTGGGTGGCGTCTGATTGCTTGAATGTTATTAAAGAGATCAATGAAGGAGGCAGTAATGGCCAACAATGCATGATCGTCAAACAAATCCTGCTGAAGAAGGATCAGTTCTTGGAGGCTAAATTTAGCCATGAACGACGTGAAGCAAATGGGGATGCTCATCGCCTGGCGAGATCGGCGACTACTCTAGACACTGGCAGGCATGTGTGGTTTTCTGACCCCCCTAGTGAATTGGGAGTTGTTGTAAACATTTTAAATAATCAATAAAGCTTCAGTCGTTCCTCTCAAAAAAAAAATATAGGCTATAATAGATCTCAGAAAAGATAAAAAAATAGAATTTTTGAGTTTTCCATTGGGCTAGATTGGGTCCTCTACTTTGCTAGACATACACATACGTTTCAGATTTGGAGTGCATCACGGTAGCACGTACCTAACCTACGATTAGATCAGCTATCCTCTTTGATCGTATCGCATGAAGGCACGCCGCACGCTGGTTCCTGCCTCAACCTCGACTCAACGATGTGCTGTCGATCGTAGGAAGGCCCACACGCGACAAGAAGCAAGCCGTCGCCTGTCGGACGATTGTCGCCTATCGCCTCGCCCCCTCGCTCTGTGTCTCTTCCTGTGGCCTGTCTCTCGTCTAGCTTTGGCCGATTAGCGTTTGCAGGTTCGAATTCTGAATTTCTGATCTCAGTTTTCTACGGTCTAAAGTTGCCCCTAATTTTTGTTCTAATTCGTAGTTCTTCTTTATATTTTTAGCGTGGTTAATTGGTTATGGCACCTTATTCCGGTGCCAAGAAAAGTAAAAAGCGGAAGAAAGAGCAGAAGTTGATTGACTCATATAAAGGATCCCTTCATAAATTTTTAAAGAGTAACATGAGCACTTTGAGGAATCCAGTTGAGTTAGCACTACTTCTGCTAGTAATATTGATCTGCAGGATGAGATCGGTACAGAGGAGAACGATGACATCAACGCGGGTAATAACAATATAGGTGATCATGATATCTCATTTGATTCGTCTCCTACAAAATCTGCTAGTGTTGATGAGGAACCAATTAGTGTGGTTATTTATGATTCGGCATCAAGAAGAAGTTATTGGACGAGATTGATATTGATTTCATTATCACCGACTTCGCTTTTAGGAATACATGGAGAAATTTTAAAGGTAATATGTAAATATTGTCATTTTTATATGAATATTGTAAATGGGTATACTTAAAGTATTTATTCTTCATCATTTCATTCTTGTATATCAAAAAAAATAGAAAGGGGCCCAAAATTTTAGTTTCTCCCCGTGCCCCTGAAATCTTAGGACCGGCCCTGCTCCTGGACAGAGGCCTCCGGCTGGCTCCGTAAAATTGGCAGACATCGGCCTCCCATCCGCACACCTCCACCTCCCCACGTCACACCTCCTACTCCTCCGCACACAGGTTTAGACGAGGGTGCCGCCCTTCCCCCATCTGCATCGAGGTGCAGACAATTTCACGCCGCCCCTAAACCGCGCCTTTGGCGAACAGGCCCAGAGGACCTGGCCATGATGTCGGGGAACACTTGCGCCGTCGACTTGGTCTCCATCCGCCGTCTATCCGGTTGCCGCCGTCGAGTCGGTCGTTTTCGACTCGCGATTTCACTAGAGCGGGTCATTCTGTTTTTTTAGGAACGAGCGGGTCAAATGATTTCTCGGCGCTTCTTACTAAACGGTCTAGGTGGGTCGTGAAAATTAAAGAACAAACAAACCAAGGGGTTCTGTGCAAATGTACTTAACCACGTTGGCAGCCACCACTAGTGGAAACGAGGCCTTTTGTTGAGCCTGGAAATGGGCTTTAACACCGGTTCTTCTACGAACCAGTGTTAAAGGGGGGCCCGTACCAGCGTGTCCCCTGCAGCAAAAAGGAGTCCCCCTTTAACACCGGTTCGTGGCACGAACCGGTGTTAAAGGCCCTGCACCAGTGGCCCGCGCAGCCCCCCCCTTTAACACCGGTTTGTGGCTTGAACCGGTGTTAAAGGGGGGCTATATAAGACACCGCAGCCCACATCCCACTCTTCCATTTTTTCACTATCTCATTTTGGAGCCTAGCAAGAGGGTGTGAAGTGTGCTAGTTTGTGTTTTTTTCATATGCACAAGAGGTGTTCGGTGAAATGCCTGAGATCTCAAAATAAGTTTTCTCGTTGCTCTTTCCTTCTCGGTCGAGGTCAGCAACTATCCTTTCATGTGTCATTGATGTACTATATATATAAATGGTCATCTCCCTATTAATTTTTTATATATACTATATATTAATGCAGATGAACCGGCAATGGATGTACGGTGACCGCCGCACTTCCGAGTACATTACGGGCCTCCAAAATTTCATCGTTGTGGCTAATGCAAACCATGGTCACAATGGTTTTATGTGATATCCGTGTGTTCACTGTCAGAACAAGAAAGACTACTCAAATACCAGAACCATTCACGCCCACCTGCTTCGATCCGGTTTCATTCCCAGCTATAATTGTTGGACCAAGCACGGAGAAAAAGGGGTTGTGATGGAAGACAACGAAGAAGAAGAGGACGATGACAACTATCACAATATGTATCCTGAATATGATGATACTGCAACGGGGGTAGTGTTGGAGATATGCCCTAGAGGCAATAATAAATGTGGTTATTATTATATCTTTGTGTTTATGATAAATGTTTACATTCATGCTATAATAGTATTAACAAGGAAACATTGATACTTGTGTGATTTGTAAACTTAATTTGAAGTCCCTAGTATAGCCTCTATACATCACTAGCTTGTTGGTTGATAAATGATTGTGGTTTCCATATCATGAACATTGAGATGTTATCAACAACAAGATCATATCGTTAGGAGAATGATATGGTGGACATACTCCTATAGATAAGCGTAGCATAAAGATCAAGTCATTTTAATAGTTCAATTGCTATATGCTTTCTAATACATAGTAACCTAATTCCTTCGACCATGAGATCATGCATATCACCTTTACCGGATGGATGCTTTGATGACATCAAACACCACACCGTAACTGGGTGGCTATAAAGGTGGCATTGAGTGTTCGGAAAGTATTGGTTGAGACACATGGATCAAGAGTGGGATTTGTTCATCCATATGACGGATAGATATACTCTGGGCCCTCTCGGTGGAATGTCATCCAATTAGCTTGCAAGCATGTGACTGGCTCACAAGGGATCACATATCACGGGAACGAGAAAAGAGTACTTATCGGTGACGAGGTTGAACTAGGTATGCAGAGATACCGACGATCATAACCTCGGATAAGTAAACTATCGTGAGACAAAGGGAAATTGATATCGTATGTAAGTGGTTCATTCGATCGCAAAGTAATCGTAGAAATATGTGGGAGCCATATGAATTTCCAGATTCCTCTATTGGTTATTGTTCGGAGAAGTGTCTCGATCATGTCCGCATAATTCACGAACCGTAGGGAGACACACTTAAGGATTCGACGTTGTTTGAGTAGTTATGATAGTATGAGAAAGAGACCGAATGTTGTTCGGAGTCTCGGATGGGATCCGGAATATCACGAGGTGATCCGGAATGGTCCGGAGAATAAGATTCATATAAGGAAAGTCCCGTTTCGGAGTTCGGGAATGATTCCGGTGTTTTCATCGGGAATGTTCTAGAAGGTTCCGGAATGTCCGGCACTCCGGAGGGGAAGGGGTACATGAATGTGTCATTGCATGTTGGAATGATTGCATCATGTACTAAGTTTCATCGCTGTTCCAAATAAAGGATTAATTCAAATCCTAGTTTGAAAAGTCAAAAAGCTAGTTTCAAAAGTCAAACGGCTAAAATTGGAAAGAGGAAAAGAGGAGGAAGTGGGAAACCGAGTTTGGGAGGGAATCCCTCCTCCAACCGGCGGAGCCCCCTCCAAGCCGAGTTGGGGAGGGACTCCCATCCCTCCCCTTGGCCGCCGGCCCCTCCACCTATATAAGGAGGGGCAGGGCTCCCTCCTCTAGACACACAAGTCCCTCACATCAAACCCTAGAAGCTGCAGCCCTCCATAGCCGCCGCCACCCCCTAGGGTTTTGCCCTAGCCGTCGACTTGGGGGTCCCCGGAACCCTAGCCGCCGGCTCTAGCCCCTCCTCCTTGGTGTGTCTAAACCCTAGATTGCCGAGGAGCTCTCTCATACTCCACCATACTCGCTCCGGCTTAAGGCGAAGCCCTGCGAGATCTCCCCTCTACTTCCGGTACCACGCCGTTGTGCTGCCGGAATCGCGAGGAGAGTGCTACAACCTCTGCTGTCTACTGGAACAAGGGAGAGGAAGGTCTTCGTCGAGTACCGAACGTGTGACCGACTGCGGGAGCGCTGCCGGAACGTAGCGCCGGAAGGATCATCTACGCGATCTTGAGATCGGGAAGAGTACGACTACATCACCCACGAGAATCCGCTCTCGTTAAACACTTTGGAATCTTCGAGGGTAAGTTATTCCATTGACTCGTTGCTACAATCCAGTAGATAGATCTTGGCTTGTTTGTTTGTATGCGATAGAAATTTTTTGTTTTCCATGCTACGAAATCCTACAGTGGTATCAGAGCCGTGTCTATATGAGGATCTGTTGCACGAGTAGAACACAATGTTCATTGTGGGCGTTGATGCTTTTATTGTCGATTGCTTCTTGTGTACTTTGCATCTTGCGGTATGTTGGGATGAAGCGGCCCGGGCTAACCTTACATGACATCGTTCATGAGACTTGCTCCACGCTTGACATGCAACTTGTATTGCATAAGTGGCTTTGCGGGTGCCTGTTTCTCCTAGCATAGTTAAGATCCAATTTACAACGGGTGATTAACAATACTAGTATCAATGTTGTGGTTCATGTTCGTAAGTTAGAACGACACTTATCGAAAGCCCCAAAACCACGTAAAATATGCAAAGAAAGTAGAGGCGTCTAACTTTGTTTTGCAGGGGTGTGCAGTGATGTGATATGTCCATGATTGTGATTATATTTGATGTATGCAATGTTCCTTATTGTAAGTTGGCAACCGGCAGGAGCCATATGGTTGTCTTTAATTTATGTTAAGACCCGCGTGTCTATTCAAAGTAGTTGTAATAGTTGAAGCCGGTGGACGACAACCATGGAGTAGCGTCATTGACCTTGATGCAATGCCGGTGATGATGGAGATCATGTTCGTGCTTGAAGATGGAGATCGGAAGCACAAATAAGAAAGGCCATATCATATCACATATTATGAATTGCATGTGATGTTAATCCTTTATGCATCTTGTATTGCTTAGTAGACGACGGTAGCATTATAAGATGATCCCTCATGCACATGAATTTCAAATCATAAAGTGTTCACCCTTAGTTAGCACCGTTGCTAAAGCTTGTTGTTTCGAAGCACCACGTGATGATCGGGTGTGTTAGATTCTGCAAGTGTATACAACGTGAGCAAGCCAGATTTGCTCATGCGGAAACTAAGGTTTGATCTTGACGAGCCTAGCATGTACAAACATGGTCTCGGAACACGGATCACCGAAAGGTAAAGCATGAATCATATAGTAGATATGATGAACATGACGATTGTTCGCCATTGAAACTATATCAACTCTCGTGATGATCGGTGTTGATGTAGTGGATTTGGTTCATGTGATCACTAAAACAATGTGAGGGATGTTGTTTTGAGTGGGAGTTCACCTAGATTAACTTTATTATTAATTTGAACTCAATTTGTCATAAACTTAGTCTAAACTATTGCAAATATGTTGTAGATCAATAGCAGCCCCTACCATCAATTTTAATGCGTTCCTAGAGAAAGAAAAGTTGAAAAACAATGGAAGCAACTTCACGGATTGGTTCCGCAATTTGAGGATTGTCCTCACAGCTGGTAATTTGACCTATGTGCTGGATGCACCGCTGGGTGACCCACCTGCAGCTGATGCTTCCGATGAAGTAAAGAATGTTTACCTCGCTCGGAAGAATCAGTACTCCATAGTTCAGTGTGCTATCTTGTATGGTTTGGAATTGGAGCTTCAGAAAAGGTTTGAGAATTCAGACCCATATGATATTGTCGAGGATCTCAAATTGATCTTTGAGACTCATGCGACAATTGAAAGTTATGAGGCTTCTGAAAAGTTCTTTAACTGCAAGATGGAAGAGGACAGCTCCGTCAGTGAGCATGTGCTTAAGATGTCTGGGCACGCAAACAAACTTCAAAGCTTGGGTATAGTGATTCCTAATGCTTTGGCGATTTATCGTGTCCTCCAATCACTACCACCAAGTTACAAGAACTTTGTGATGAACTACAACATGCAGAACATGAACAAGCAGTTGCCAGAACTGTTTGCTATGTTAAAGTCTGCAGAAGTGGAGATCAAGAAAGAGCACCAAGTGTTGTTGGTCAATAAGACCACCAAATTCAAGAAAGGAAAGTCTAAGCAGAAGGGACACTTCAAGAAGGGTGGTAAGAAAGTTACCACGCCGGCGAAGAAGACCAAGGCTGGATCTAAGCCTGAAACTGAGTGCTTTTACTGCAAGGGAGAAGGTCACTGGAAGCGGAATTGCCCAAAGTACTTGGCGGATCTGAAGAACGGCAACATCAAGAAGAAAGGTATATCTGATATACATGTTATTGATGTGTATCTCACTAGTACTCGTAGTAGTGCCTGGGTATTTGATACTGGTTTGGTTGCTCATATTTGTAACTCGAAACAGGTGTTGCAAAATAAACGGAAGCTAGCGAAGAACAAGGTGACGATGCGCGTGGGAAACGGATCAAAGGTTGATGTGATCGCGGTCGGCACGCTACCCCTTCATCTACCATCGGGATTAGTTTTATACTTAAATAATTGTTATTTGGTGCCTGCGTTGAGCATGAACATTATATCGGGATCTTGTTTATTGCGAGACGGTTACTTGTTTAAGTCCGAGAATAATGGTTGTTCGATTTATATGAGTAATATGTTTTATGCACATGCACCTTTGATAGATGGTCTATTCTTATTGAATCTCGATAGTGGAAATACACATATCAACAACATTGAGGCTAAACGTTTGAAATCAAGCGATAATTCGACCTATATGTGGCACTGTCGTCTTGGTCACATTGGAGTGAAACGTATGAAGAAACTCCATTCCGATGGACTTCTTGAATCACTTGATTTTGAATCACTTGAAAGATGCGAAGCATGTCTGATGGGAAAAATGACTAAGACTCCATTTTCTGGTATGATGAAGCGAGCTATAGACTTATTGGAAATCATACATACCGATGTATGTGGTCCAATGAGTGTAGCATCGCGCGGTGGTTATCGTTATGTTCTTACCTTCATGGATGACTTGAGTAGATATGGGTATATCTATTTCATGAAACATAAGTCCGAAACTTTCGAGAAGTTTAAGGAGTTTCAAAGTGAGGTAGAGAATCAACGTAACAAGAAGATTAAATTTCTACGTTCTGATCGTGGAGGTGAATATCTAAGTTACGAGTTTGGCGAGCATTTGAAGAAATGCGGAATACTTTCACAATTGACACCGTCGGGAACACCACAGCGTAATGGTGTGTCCGAACGTCGTAATCGAACTCTCTTAGATATGGTTCGTTCTATGATGTCACTTACAGATTTACCGCTATCATTTTGGGGTTATGCATTAGAAACAGCCGCATTCACTTTAAATAGGGCACCGTCTAAATCCGTTGAAACGACACCGTATGAATTATGGTTTGGGAAGAAACCTAGATTGTCATTTCTTAAAGTTTGGGGATGCGAAGCCTATGTAAAGAAGTTACAGCCGGACAAGCTAGAACCCAAAGCGGAAAAATGCGTCTTCATAGGATACCCGAAGGAAACTATTGGGTATACCTTCTATCATAGATCCGAAGGCAAAATCTTCGTTGCAAAGAATGGATCCTTTCTAGAGAAGGAATTTCTCTCGAAAGAAGTGACTGGAAGGAAAGTAGAACTCGACGAGGTTGTCGAACCTTCTCTCGAAATTGCGAGTAGCGCAGCACCGGAAGAAGTTCCTGTGGTGCCTTCACCAATAAGAGAGGAAGCTAATGATGGTGATCATGAAACTTCGGTTGAAGTTGCTACAGAGCCTCGGAGGTCAACGAGAACTCGTACCACTCCAGATTGGTATGATCCCGTTATGAGTGTCATGTTGGTGGACAACACCGATGACCCTGAGACATATGAGGAAGCGATGATGAGCCCAGATTCCAATAAATGGCAAGAAGCCATGAAATCCGAGATTGGATCCATGTACGAAAACCAAGTATGGACTTTGGTGGACTTACCGGATGGCCAGAAGGCTGTCGAGAACAAATGGATTTTCAAGAAGAAAACAGATGCTGATGGTAATGTTACTGTCTATAAAGCTCGACTTGTCGCAAAAGGGTTTCGACAAATTCAAGGAGTTGGCTACGATGAGACTTTCTCACCAGTAGCGAAGCTAAAGTCTGTGAGGATTATGTTAGCAATCGCTGCATATTATGATTATGAGATATGGCAGATGGATGTCAAAACAGCATTCCTCAATGGAGACATTGATGAAGAGTTGTATATGATGTAACCCAAGGGTTTTGTCGATCCTAAAGATGCTAACAAGGTATGCAAACTTCAACGGTCCATCTATGGATTGAAGCAAGCATCCCGAAGTTGGAATCAACGTTTTGATAAGGTGATCAAAAGTTTTGGTTTTATACAAACTTATGGAGAAGCTTGTATTTACAAGAAAGTGAGTGGAAGCTCTGTAGCATTCTTAATACTATATGTGGATGACATATTGTTGATTGGGAATGATGTAGACCTTCTTAATAGTGTCAAGGAATATTTGAATAATAGTTTTTCAATGAAGGATCTTGGCGAAGCAGCTTACATATTAGGCATAAAGATTTATAGAGATAGATCGAAACGCCAAATATCATTGTCACAAAGTATATATTTGGACAAAGTTCTAAAGAGGTTTGGAATGGAAGATAGCAAGAAACGGTTCTTGCCCATGTTGCCCAATACGACCTTGAGTAAAACTCAAAGTCCGACATCGGCAGAAGATAGAGAAAGGATGAGTAAGACTCCCTATGCCTCAGCCATAGGATCTCTAATGTATGCCATGCTATGTACTAGACCCGACATTGCATATGCTGTTAGTTTAACTAGCAGATATCAAAGTGATCCAGGAGTGGATCATTGGGCAGCGGTCAAAAACATCCTTAAGTACTTGAGAAGAACTAAGGATATGGTTCTTTCTTATGGAGGTGATGAACAGCTCGTTGTTAATGGTTACGCCGATGCTAGTTGGAACACCGATCCGAATGATTCTAAATCACAATCTAGATACGTATTTATTTTGAATGGTGCAGCAGTTAGCTGGAGGAGTGCAAAGCAAAGTGTTGTGGCGAGATCTTCAACTGAATCGGAATACATGGCTGCTTCCGAGGCTTCACAAGAAGCGATATGGATGAAATAGTTCATTACAGAGCTGGGTGTGGTTCCTAGTGCGCTAGACCCAATGTCTATCTACTGTGATAACATGGGCGCCATAGCCAATGCGCAAGAACCAAGGTCACACAAGAAGCTGAAGCATATCTAGCTACGTTTTCATGCTATTCGAGAACATATTCAAAATGGGGATATAAAGATTTGCAAAGTACACACAGATCTGAATGTGGCGGATCCGTTGACTAAACCTCTCCCGAGGGCAAAACATGACCAGCACCAAACTGCCATGGGTGTTCGGTATATTACCATGTAATCTAGATTAGATGACTCTAGTGCAAGTGGGAGACTGTTGGAGATATGCCCTAGAGGCAATAATAAATGTGGTTATTATTATATCTTTGTGTTTATGATAAATGTTTACATTCATGCTATAATAGTATTAACAAGGAAACATTGATACTTGTGTGATTTGTAAACTTAATTTGAAGTCCCTAGTATAGTGTAACACCCTCAAGAATCGGCCCTATGCAAGTTTTAGCGAAACCCGCCAAACCCGCATAGAAACGATTCAAAGGTGCCACCAGGCACTTTCGTGCGGGTGGAAAACGAAGTAATAACATTACACAACAGTCCTCGATGGGACCCACTGAACAGATATATATACAACACGACTCCATGAGTCAAGAATACAGATATACAGAACAAAGATCCAAATCACCTTGAAAACGATACAGCGTCCAGCTACGGACAAGATGCAAATGGGGCTAAGAGCCCTGAAGAATAACCAATGGCGTCCATAACCCTGCCCAGGCCAAGCCGGAAGGGTAACCCTGCTAACGACGTCGATCTCAAAACCTACTTAAACAAAAAGGGGAGCCGACGAAGGGCAAAGGAAAAAAAAGAGAGCGGTCAGTACTGAGGCCAGTACACGGCGAGACTAGAATTCGGCGGTCCTCGCCTACAAAGGTATGGTGGACTGAAGCGGCAGCGGCAGCATGCACTAAACAACCTATAGAGACTCGATACAACTGGCGGCTATCAGAGAGGGATAAGAAAGACCTATTCGGAACCAACCTGATGCTACCACCAAACAAACCCATCCTGGGGTTTCCCCCTCGAGACCAAACGAGGAAGTCAACCGAGGAACTCACATAGTTGGCAGTTTTATTTATTCAGTTATCGTTGCAGCAATTACTAGTCAGGTATAGATAATCATCTTGACAAAATAAGCAGTGGGCCGTTTTAGTTAATCATTCCGTTGTAGTTGCAACACTTACTAGTCAGATACAATTAGCATGAGATAACCCAAAAACCCAGCAGTTGTTGGTACTTTTATTTAGCCATTCCGTTATAGTTGCAATACTTACTAGTCAGATACAATTGTCGCAAGCGACAACCCAAGCAAGCAATTGTTGGCAGTTTTATGTAGCCATTCCATTATAGTGAATCTGATTACTAGTCATTATAAAGTCAAATTTATAGCACTACTTTAGTTATAGTTGTCTATGATCGAGATACTGTGCTCCAAGTCATCCATAACCGCGGACACGGCTTTCAGAAAGTTTTACCCGGCCGGGGTGCACCAATAGCAACACACACTCGATCAACCTCGGAAAAACCAAATCAAAACCCAACGAGGCCTTCACGACAAAGCAATCACAGGATTCAGAAATATTTCAGGGGGCCACCCCATTGAGTACACCCGCAACGAAGCTAGTTGACTCCGAGACGGACTCAAGGTTTGCGTCAGTGGCTGTAAACGACTGGGAACCCCAAAACGGGGCTTGTCGATACCGCGAAAACACTCCGCTTACCTAAACAGTACAGTGTGCTATCCATCGCACAATTTAAATAAAGCAGTAAAGCATGGCATAAGTACAGGATCGTAAATAAAACCTCAAACTAGTTTGTGGCCCCAAGAAATAAGAATGAATCAAGCTCTGGCTCAGGGGGGTCCCATAATTCCCCGTATGTGGATAGCGCGAATATTCAAGGAACAGGTATCAAGTACTCGGGGTCCTACGGGACACAAGTGGACGGTTAACAACCAAATAACATCTATTGCCCACCTGTGCCTCTGCTTACCTACTTCAATTTTAGTTGTTAAACAATAATTAAAGTGAGCAATAAATAAAGCCATGATCATCTCCAACATCGAACATGCGGCAATACACCAACAACTGTGGCACTTGACGACACGAAACAGCACTTGAGCAAGCGACTACGACGCGCAAGTCCAACTATCTACCAAACAACAGGTAATAGGATGTGTCCAAGGCAATATAAGGCTGCAAGGGATATCACGGGTACGAAAACTAGAGCAACGCAACAGAGATAGCAATAGATCAACAGGAGGAAGTAAATACTATAAAAGTAAGATAGGTAGAAAGGGGAAGATGCTCGCCTGAAAACATTGTCGAAGATTCAACCGAGGATCGGGTCGACACTCGCATCAACTCAACGGCCTTATCCGCGAAGAAGCAAAACACTAGAATAAACACCGGATGCAATATTTAATACTACGACAGAAGATCGGGCATGATGCATGTATGATGTATGACAAGGCAAAGGTGCGATGCACTTAGGTCATATTAAGTGGAACAAGGGTCCCGACAATTAATTAGATGGTTCATGTTATTTATCTACCCCGCAAATTAAATGTTGCATAATCAAGACAAAAGATATCACCGGTTCGCTACACATATTTAAATGAGGCCAATATAAGACTAGATTTGCCCGCATATGGGCCCCATATTTAATTAAGAGGTGAATCGGCCTAAGGCCCCCAAACCACAGACAAGTATGCATGCATGATCAATTAATATGCGACAAGTTGTATTATATTATAAAATAGGGTTTCGGGAAGGGGTTCACACATTAGGGTTCGGCGATCTTGGTTCCGGGGTTCAGGGTTCGGTCTCAGGATTCGACGGGGTCGGCGAGGTTCGGATCTGGGGTTCGACGGGATCGTTCTCGGACTCCGGGATTGAGGGTCTTCGGATCGGGGAAGTAGATCTTGTCGCACGAGCGTTAATGCTTCCGGGAAGGAGAACTTGTCGTCCAGGGTCTCGGTGTCCGGGGTGAAGTACTCGGCGTCCTCGAGGGAGTACTTGACGTATCCGTGAAGGAGATCATGTCGGTCCACGGGGTTCGATCTTCGGGGTTCGACGGGTGTCTTAGCGTCCCAGGGAGGCATCCTTGGTGCTCCGTGATGCGTCCGTGTGGTAGATCTTGGGGGTACCGGTGTCATCGGGTTCCATCTCGCACATTGGTCGTCGAAACACGCGGCAATGCAGATCTTGTCGACAAAAGGGCATCGGGGCTCGAGACGGGGACCATCGGTCGCGCGTGGGCTGGGTGCAAGCGACAGAGGGAGGGTGGCAAGACACACGGGACGCTCGCGGGTGGTAGAGCGCGTGCAGCCAGGGAGGCACCGGGGTCGAGGGCGCAGCTATGACCTGCAGAAGGGAACGTTGAGCATGTGCGGGCACAGAGGAAAACAGGCTGCCGTCGGTGGCGAGCAGCAGGGGGCGAGATAGCACAGGAGGCAAGGATACGGGGCCCGCAGGCGGACAAGGGAGCATACTCGCGGGGCGCCATGGCGGAAGGAGGTCGCGGCGTCGCGGCCGGCGGTGACAGGGCCGAGCGGAGCCGGGGTCGAGGAGGAAGGGCCCGGCCCTGGCGGTGGCCGGCAAGAGGAGAGGAGAGGCGGTCGGGGAGGCGATGCGGGGAGGCGCGCCTGGGGCGGCCGAAGGAGCTCCGTGGCGACCGGTCGCGGGGTGCGGCCGACGGCGGCGCGCGGGGTTTCCGGCGGCGGAGGAGGGACCCGAGGCGGCGGACGGAGGAGGGGGAACGGAGGAGGTCGGCGGCGCGGTAGGAGGCCGCGGGGTCGAAGTGAGGCGGCGGGGCCGCAGACGAGGAAGAAGGGGCGGCGGTGAGGGGCGACCTCGGGGAAGAAGAGGGAGGCGCCGGGGAGCGGAGGGCGGCGGCCGGAGGGCTCAGGGACGGAGAGGCGGGCGGCCCCGAGAGGAGGGCGCGACGGCGGACGCGGCCGCGCGTCGGTGGGGAGAAGAGGAGGGAGCGGCGAGCGGGAGGTGGAAGAGAGGCAGAGAGGAGGGAGGGAGCGAGGCAGAGCGGAGGGGAGCGTGTCGGGGAGAGAGAGAGGGTGGGGAGGGGAGAGAGGCGATGGTGGGGCCGGGGAGTGGGTCCAGGTGGGGTGGGGCCGGACTGGCAGGGTGTGGGGTGTTGGAGATATGCCCAAGAGGCAATAATAAAGTGGTTATTATCATATCTTCACACTTATGATAAATGTTTACATACCATGCTATAATTGTATTAACCGGAAACATTAATACTTGTGTGATTTGTAAACTAAAATAAGAGTCCCTAGTAAAGCCTCTTGTTAAACTAGCTTGTTGGTTAATATATGATCATGGTTTCCTTATCATGAACATAGAGATGTTATTAACAACAGGATCATATCATTAGGAGAATGATGTGATGGACCTACTCCTATAGATAAGCGTAGCATAAAGATCAAGTCATTTCAATAGTTCAATTGCTATATGCTTTCTGATACATAGTAACCTAATTCCTTCGACCATGAGATCATGCATATCACCTTTACCGGATGGATGCTTTGATGACATCAAACACCACACCGTAACTGGGTGGCTATAAAGGTGGCATTGAGTGTTCAGAAAGTATTGGTTGAAACACTGGATCAAGAGTGGGATTTGTCCATCCATATGACGGATAGATATACTCTGGGCCCTCTCGGTGGAATGTCATCCAATTGGCTTGCAAGCATGTGACTGGCTCACAAGGGATCACATATCACGGGAACGAGAAAAGAATACTTATCGGTAACGAGGTTGAACTAGGTATGCAGAGATACCGACGATCATAACCTCGGATAAGTAAACTATCGTGAGACAAAGGGAAATTGGTATCGTATGTAAGTGGTTCATTCGATCGCAAAGTAATCGTAGAAATATGTGGGAGCCATATGAATTTCCAGATTCCTCTATTGGTTATTGTTCGGAGAAGTGTCTCGATCATGTCCGCATAATTCATGAACCGTAGGGAGACACACTTAAGGATTCGACGTTGTTTGAGTAGTTATGGTATTATGAGAAAGAGACCGAATGTTGTTCGGAGTCTCGGATGGGATCCGGGATATCACGAGGTGATCCGGAATGGTCCGGAGAATAAGATTCATATAAGGAAAGTCCCGTTTCGGAGTTCGGGAATGATTCCGGTGTTTTTATCGGGAATGTTCTAGAAGGTTCCGGAATGTCCGGCACTCCGGGGGGAAGGGGTACATGAATGTGTCATTACATATTGGAATGATTGCATCATGTACTAAGTGTTCTTGCTGTTCCAAAACTTGAAAGTCAAACTGCCAGTTTGAAAGTCAAACGGCTAAAACAGGAAACTGTGGAAAACAGGAAACTGTGGGAAACAGGAAACTGTGGGAAACAAGCAAGAGGAGTTTGAAACCAACTTGGAGGAGGAGTTCCTCTCCTCCAAGCCGGCGCCCAGCCCTAGGCCGAGTTGGGGAGGGACTCCCTCCCTCCCTGGCGCGCCATGGCCCCTCCACCCATCAAAGGAGGGGCAGGCCTCCTCCTCTATACACACAAGTTCCTATCCTCTAATCTCCGGTTTAGAGCCGTTTTGGTTTAGAGCTTATAATTGCCCTAGCCTTCGGTTTAGAGCCTTCTAATTGGTGTGTCTAAATCTCTAGACCACTAATAGCCCTCTCTCATAATCCACCATACTCGCTCCGTCTTAAGGCGAAGCCCTGCGGGATCTCCCCTCTACTTCCGGTACCACGCCGTTGTGCTGCCGGAATCGCGAGGAGAGTGCTACAACCTCCGCTGCCTGCTGGAACAAGGGAGAGGAAGGTCTTCGTCGAGTACCGAACGTGTGACCGACTGCGGGAGCGCTGCCGGAACGTGGCGTCGGAAGGATCGTCTACGCGATCTTGAGATCGGAAAGAGTACGACTACATCACCCACGAGAATCTGCTCTCGTTAACCGCTTTGGAATCTTCGAGGGTAAGTTATTCCATCGACTCGTTGCTACAATCTAGTAGATAGATCTTGGCTTGTTTGTTTGTATGCGATAGAAAATTTTTGTTTTCCATGCTACGAACCCCTACAGTGGTATCAGAGCCGTGTCTATATGTAGATCTGTTGCACGAGTAGAACACAATGGTCATTGTGGGCGTTGATGCTTTTATTGTTGATTGCTTCTTGTGTACTTTGCATCTTGCGGTATGTTGGGATGAAGCGGCCCGGGCTAACCTTACATGACATCGTTCATGAGACTTGCTCCACGCTTGACATGCAACTTGTATTGCATAAGTGGCTTTGCGGGTGCCTGTTTCTCCTAGCATAGTTAAGATCCAATTTACAACGGGTGATTAACAATACTAGTATCAATGTTGTGGTTCTTGTTCGTAAGTTAGAACGACACTTATTGAAAGCCCCAAACCACGTAAAATATGCAAAGAAAGTAGAGGCGTCTAACTTTGTTTTGCAGGGGTGTGCAGTGATGTGATATGGCCATGATTGTGATTATATATGATGTATGCAATGTTCCTTATTGTAAGTTGGCAACCGGCAGGAGCCATATGGTTGTCTTTAATTTCTGTTAAGACCCGCGTGTCTATTCAAAGTAGTTGTAATAGTTGAAGCCGGTGGACAACAACCATGGAGAAGCGTCATTGACCTTGATGCAATGCCGGTGATGATGGAGATCATGTTCGTGCTAGAAGATGGAGATCGGAAGCACAAAGAAGAAAGGCCATATCATATCACATATTATGAATTGCATGTGATGTTAATCCTTTATGCATCTTGTATTGCTTAGTAGACGACGGTAGCATTATAAGATGATCCCTCATGCACATCAATTTCAAGTCATAAAGTGTTCACCCTTAGTTAGCACCGTTGCTAAAGCTTGTTGTTTTGAAGCACCACGTGATGATCGGGTGTGTTAGATTCTACAAGTGTATACAACGTGAGCAAGCCAGATTTGCTCATGCGGAAACTAAGGTTTGATCTTGACGAGCCTAGCATGTACAGACATGGCCTCAGGAACACGGATTACCGAAAGGTAGAGCATGAGTCATATAGTAGATATGATGAACATGTTGATTGTTCGCCATTGAAGCTATATAAACTCTTGTGATGATCGGTTTTGATGTGGTGGATTTGGTTCGTGTGATCACTAAAACAATGTGAGGGATATTGTTTTGAGTCGGAGTTCACCTAGATTAATTTAATTATTAATTAGGACTCAATTTATCATAAACTAAATCAAAGTGAAATTGCATAGTTGTTGTAGTCATTGGCATCCGTTTACCACCTTGCGCTTAGTTATAATTGAGATGACAGAACTATAGAATTCTGGTTAGTTACTTTACGAACTGGTATCGTATTGTTT
Organism: Avena sativa; assembly: GCA_916181665.1. Taxonomy (NCBI): domain Eukaryota; kingdom Viridiplantae; phylum Streptophyta; class Magnoliopsida; order Poales; family Poaceae; genus Avena; species Avena sativa. Next base: position 164,251,033 of record OV702282.1, read on the forward strand.
TGAAGTGTTAATCTAAAGTTTAAAAGTCCTATTGCAAACTTTCAGTAGGTTCCGGTTACTCCATAAAGTTTAATAATTAGTATTAAATCAAGAGTAACAATTCCAAGTGTTAGTATATAAGTATCATGTTTGTCTCCATGATTCTTGATATTCAAAGGATTCTCTTAATATCAAGGTTATCTAGGATCTGAAAGAGTTGTTTCAGAAACCATGATGTGTGGAAGATATTGTGATATCTGAAACGAAGTTTTGGTTGCAACATGATAGAGTATAATATGGCAAAGTTCATGTTCTCATATTTTGATGAGAATTTGCAAAGGGTTGTAGACACTTGTTGTCCTAATCCTCCAAAAGGTTTTGGATAGCAACATTATACTCATAATTCATCGTTATAAGCTAAAAGTAGCTTGATCATGGACGATTCCATGATAAGGTGAATATTTGATGTAGGTAAAATGTTTACTACACCAAGAGATTACTAAAGAAAGGAATTTGAAAGAACACCAAACATTTGATAATGGTGATCTACTTCAAAGTGCAAGTCCAAAGACATTGGTATTTAACTATACACGCTTTGGACTATATGTCATATGTATGACTCCACAATTGATGTTGATAGATTCTTTCAAACAGAAAAGGAAATATTGAAAGAAAATCTCATAAGTATATGGCAGAAAGGAAAAGACTAGAATTGTTCAGCTTAAGTATATAGATGATATACATGTTATGGCTATATTCTTTGCTTATTAAACAATGTGGTTTCTAAGTATTTGATACTGAATTTGTTGGTATGAATCGTCATATGAAACAACACAATTCATGAACTACAATGGCCTAAGTAACTAGCAAAAGAATATGTGATGATGTTCATTGAGAACAAAATAAAGGGTTGTTGTGTTGCTCGTTAAACATCAAAGCTTGCCTTCAAGATTTGTTTTATCAGGTATTATGAGAACAAAAGGGTTGTTCAAATAATTGTCGTAATCTATAAAAGATGGATGATTCGCAAATCTCGTTGGAGACATCACATCCATAAAACTAGTGCTAAAGATGTCGAAAGACAAATTGATTGAAAGATCACTTAGGAAGTGACATCGCCGTTTAAATTATATTGGAAAGAAAACATGAAGAAAATCCATATGGATGGAATTTTGGAGTCTATTTGATTTTGATCAAATGACGCTTGTGAAACTTTCCTAGAGATAATTAAAACTTCGTTCATAGGCCAAAAGGGAACGAATGACTAGCTTATTGGAACTTGTACATATTGTTGTACGAAATCCATTATGTGTAGTCAAAAGCGATGGATTTCAACTTCATATGCTTTCTCCGAGAATTTGAGTGAATATATGAATATTTACTTAATAAGGATAAAGTATGAAACACTTGAAAAGTTCAAAGACTTTCAAGATGAAGTGCAAAATCATTGTAACAAGAATATAAATAGTTTATGATAAAGATCATAAAAGAAGATATTTGAGTTACAAGTTTAGCATAATACCTAAGATTTAAGGAATCGTTCCGTGGATTTGCATTTTCCCGAAACACCATAAGAGTATGGAACGTTCGAGATATGTAATTAAACCTTGTTTGACATGGTAAGATCAAAGGTATAATTCATAAAAATGCCATTATATTTTAAAGATTAAAAGCTTTAGAGATTACCGTTTTTCCACTGAAAAGAGCTCCATCATAATCCGTTGAAATGACACCATATGTTATGGTTTGGGATAAAACCCAAGTTGTCCTTTCTTAAACATTGGTATGCTATGCATAAGAAAGATGTTTGCAACCAAAGTCGGATGAACCTGTCTTTGTATAAATGTTAAAGTGTTCCTCCATAAACACCGGAGACAAAAGTGTTTGTCACTTAAAACGTCAAGTTTCTTTGAGAAGGAATTTTTTGTGAAAAGTTAAGTGGGAGGACAATAGAACTTTGATAAGGTTAAAAGAACCTTAAGCTGTATGTGCAGAGTTGCGCAGCGCCGAAAAGTGTTTCGGAGGCAGCAACAAAGCTCATGGCTCACATGCCTCAAAGGTTGTGGTCACGGAGATCTAAGTTCCTATTGAAACAAGTAGGTCGAGTAAACAATCAAATACCAAGATTTGAGGGTTGAAACATTATTTGAGAATAATGAACGGACTACATGCAAAGAAGTGATGATGGGCCCTGACTCCGTCAAATGGCTTGAAGCCATAAAATTCGTGATAGTTTCATACACGAGAAATCAAGTTTTGAACTTGAAGGACCCTCGAGAAAGGTGTAAGACCTTACAGTTGTGTTTGGATCTATAAATAAATAGACATGGATGTTGCACATCTATTAAATAGTCGACATGTTGGGAAAGAGTTCACAACAATGTTCAAAGGTTGACTATGACAAGATCTGATCTTTCATAGTGATATTTAGTCTAGACGGATTAATGTAGCAACCACTACATATAATTTTGTTATATGGTAGTTGAATAAACAAAACAAGTTCTTCTAATAGAATCGTTACCTAGGACATGTGCATAACACGGTCCATAGGGTTTTGTTAATTCAAAGGATGCTAAAAGCATATGCAAACTTCAATGGTTAAAGTGAGCATCGCGGAGTTGGAATCTTCACTGTGATGAAACTGTTAAAGGAGTTTAAAAGTTCATTAGAGACAATGAAGATGCTTGCATTTGCAAGAAATTAAGTGGGAGCGCTAAGACATGTTTCTAATACATTATGTGGAAGACATATTGTTGATTGGAAATAATGTATCTTTTATTAACACATATTAAGAATTTCATCCCGATGAAAGACTTAGGCAAAACCCAAATATTTGGCATCAATAGACGCTAATATGGTTGTGCCAGAAGTACATAGACAAGATATTGAATGAGTTCAATATAGAAACTACAAGAGAGGTTCTTGTTGCACAGAAAGGATTGAAAGAGTTCAATGTTGATGATATATTCAAGTGTATTGACATTTGGTAAAGTGAAATAAATAATCAAGTATAGATTGATACTTGATGTATGAAATCATAAAGAGTATTTATATCAATCATACTGTGATATGTACAAATCCAGATATGTCCTATGCTCTAAATGTTGTGAGCATATACCAGAATGATTCGTAAGATGATCATTGGACAATAGTAAGGATATTCTTATGATCTTTTGGAAGAACTAAGAGTATAATATTTGTAGAAGTGACAAATAAATGGTTAGTTCATTGTAAAAGTACTACATTGATACTAGTTTTGTCACAAAGTACAAATTAAGTTTATCTCAATCTAAACTAAAGGTGGCACAATATAATGGAAAGTGAGTTCCAAAATGGATTTGGATGAGTTCCAAAGTTAAGACATTGTGACAGATACTACAACAAAAGGCTAAGTATATGACTGCTATTTTAGCAGCAAAAGAGGGCATTTGTGTCAAGTAGTTTTTTATCAAACTAGGTGTAGTTCACAGTGGGATAATACTATGAAGATATATTGTGCGACAATATTATCAACATGTTTTAACCCCAAAGAGCTAAAGGTCACACCGAAAGACCAAATTTATACAAAGCCATCTCATTAGAGAATGAGTGATGCATAGAGACGCAAAGACATGCAATTACACACGGACCTGGAAGTGTCAGATCCGGAGATCAGTTGACCACTAGCAATCGTGTACATACAACACAGGAAAGCAATAGGTGTTGAATACACAAAGGTTTGAAACTAGATTATTGACTCTACTGCAAGTGGGAGACTGTTGGAGATATGCCCAAGAGGCAATAATAAAGTGGTTATTATCATATCTTCACACTTATGGTAAATGTTTACATACCATGCTATAATTGTATTAACCGGAAACATTAATACTTGTGTGATTTGTAAACTAAAATAAGAGTCCCTAGTAAAGCCTCTTGTTAAACTAGCTTGTTGGTTAATATATGATCATGGTTTCCTGATCATGAACATAGAGATGTTATTAACAACAGGATCATATCATTAGGAGAATGATGTGATGGACCTACTCCTATAGATAAGCGTAGCATAAAGATCAAGTCATTTCAATAGTTCAATTGCTATATGCTTTCTGATACATAGTAACCTAATTCCTTCGACCATGAGATCATGCATATCACCTTTACCGGATGGATGCTTTGATGACATCAAACACCACACCGTAACTGGGTGGCTATAAAGGTGGCATTGAGTGTTCAGAAAGTATTGGTTGAAACACATGGATCAAGAGTGGGATTTATCCATCCATATGACGGATAGATATACTCTGGGCCCTCTCGGTGGAATGTCATCCAATTGGCTTGCAAGCATGTGACTGGCTCACAAGGGATCACATATCACGGGAACGAGAAAAGAGTACTTATCGGTAACGAGGTTGAACTAGGTATGCAGAGATACCGACGATCATAACCTCGGATAAGTAAACTATCGTGAGACAAAGGGAAATTGGTATCGTATGTAAGTGGTTCATTCGATCGCAAAGTAATCGTAGAAATATGTGGGAGCCATATGAATTTCCAGATTCCTCTATTGGTTATTGTTCGGAGAAGTGTCTCGATCATGTCCGCATAATTCACGAACCGTAGGGAGACACACTTAAGGATTCGACGTTGTTTGAGTAGTTATGGTATTATGAGAAAGAGACCGAATGTTGTTCGGAGTCTCGGATGGGATCCGGGATATCACGAGGTGATCCGGAATGGTCCGGAGAATAAGATTCATATAAGGAAAGTCCCGTTTCGGAGTTCGGGAATGATTCCGGTGTTTTCATCGGGAATGTTCTAGAAGGTTCCGGAATGTCCGGCACTCCGGGGGGAAGGGGTACATGAATGTGTCATTACATATTGGAATGATTGCATCATGTACTAAGTGTTCTTGCTGTTCCAAAACTTGAAAGTCAAACTGCCAGTTTGAAAGTCAAACGGCTAAAACAGGAAACGGTGGAAAACAGGAAACTGTGGGAAACAGGAAACTGTGGGAAACAAGCAAGAGGAGTTTGAAACCAACTTGGAGGAGGAGTTCCTCTCCTCCAAGCCGGCGCCCAGCCCTAGGCCGAGTTGGGTAGGGACTCCCTCCCTCCCTGGCGCGCCATGGCCCCTCCACCCATAAAAGGAGGGCAGGCCTCCTCCTCTATACACACAAGTTCCTATCCTCTAATCTCCGGTTTAGAGCCGTTTTGGTTTAGAGCTTCTAATTGCCGTAGCCTTCGGTTTAGAGCCTTCTAATTGGTGTGTCTAAATCTCTAGACCACTAATAGCCCTCTCTCATAATCCACCATACTCGCTCCGGCTTAAGGCGAAGCCCTGCGGGATCTCCCCTCTACTTCCGGTACCACGCCGTTGTGCTGCCGGAATCGCGAGGAGAGTGCTACAACCTCCGCTGCCTGCTGGAACAAGGGAGAGGAAGGTCTTCGTCGAGTACCGAACGTGTGACCGACTGCGGGAGCGCTGCCGGAACGTGGCGCCGGAAGGATCGTCTACGCGATCTTGAGATCGGAAAGAGTACGACTACATCACCCACGAGAATCTGCTCTCGTTAACCGCTTTGGAATCTTCGAGGGTAAGTTATTCCATCAACTCGTTGCTACAATCTAGTAGATAGATCTTGGCTTGTTTGTTTGTATGCGATAGAAAATTTTTGTTTTCCATGCTACGAACCCCTACATGGGGGGTGTGCTGCGTGTGTGGGTGTTGTGTGTGTGGCCAGGCGGTGGGGTGAGTGGAGAGAGAGGGGTTGGGCAGGTGGCGGCATGGGATTGGTTAGAGGGGAGGGAGAGGGTGAGGTGGCAGCCAGGGATTGGTCCGGGTGAGGTGGAGGAGGGGTGGGTAGAATAGGACTGGGTAGTTTTAGGATTTTGGGTGGACCGTTCTGAACTGGGGGTGGCCGACTGGGTCGGATCGGCCCGGTTTGGCTGCCCCCATTAAAATAATTTAATATTTTATTTGTTTAAAACAAGGCTTCTGCAAACCGATAGCAGACAAAACAAAATAATCCGGAGACCCGGGTTTTGGTGTTTGAACAAAGACGGGGCGTTTAGAAAACAAGAACAGGTTTTTCCGCAATTAGTTTTATGCAAGCAAATGCAAGATAATGGCGATGCTCAAATGCAATGTGGCATGATGACATGAGCATGCGGTCATGATGATGCACTGCACAAAAACAACGCGATTTTCTAGTAGTGGTTTTGCGGGATGCCACATATAGCCTCTATACATCACTAGCTTGTTGGTTGATAAATGATTGTGGTTTCCATATCATGAACATTGAGATGTTATCAACAACAAGATCATATCGTTAGGAGAATGATATGGTGGACATACTCCTATAGATAAGCGTAGCATAAAGATCAAGTCATTTTAATAGTTCAATTGCTATATGCTTTCTAATACATAGTAACCTAATTCCTTCGACCATGAGATCATGCATATCACCTTTACCGGATGGATGCTTTGATGACATCAAACACCACACTGTAACTGGGTGGCTATAAAGGTGGCATTGAGTGTTCGGAAAGTATTGGTTGAGACACATGGATCAAGAGCGGGATTTGTTCATCCATATGACGGATAGATATACTCCAGGCCCTCTCGGTGGAATGTCATCCAATTAGCTTGTAAGCATGTGACTGGCTCACAAGGGATCACATATCACCGGAACGAGAAAAGAGTACTTATCGGTGACGAGGTTGAACTAGGTATGCAGAGATACCGACGATCATAACCTCGGATAAGTAAACTATCGTGAGACAAAGGGAAATTGGTATCGTATGTAAGTGGTTCATTCGATCGCAAAGTAATCGTAGAAATATGTGGGAGCCATATGAATTTCCAGATTCCTCTATTGGTTATTGTTCGGAGAAGTGTCTCGATCATGTCCGCATAATTCACGAACCGTAGGGAGACACACTTAAGGATTCGACGTTGTTTGAGTAGTTATGATAGTATGAGAAAGAGACCGAATGTTGTTCGGAGTCTCGGATGGGATCCGGGATATCACGAGGTGATCCGGAATGGTCCGGAGAATAAGATTCATATAAGGAAAGTCCCGTTTCGGAGTTCGGGAATGATTCCGGTGTTTTCATCGGGAATGTTCTAGAAGGTTCCGGAATGTCCGGCACTCCGGAGGGGAAGGGGTACATGAATGTGTCATTGCATGTTGGAATGATTGCATCATGTACTAAGTGTCATCGCTGTTCCAAATAAAGGATTAATTCAAATCCTAGTTTGAAAAGTCAAAAAGCTAGTTTGAAAAGTCAAACGGCTAAAATTGGAAAGAGGAAAAGAGGAGGAAGTGGGAAACCGAGTTGGGGAGGGAATCCCTCCTCCAACCGGCGGCGCCCCCTCCAAGCCAAGTTGGGGAGGGACTCCCCTCCCTCCCCTTGGCCGCCGGCCCCTCCACCTATATAAGGAGGGGCAGGGCTCCCTCCTCTAGACACACAAGTCCCTCACCTCAAACCCTAGAAGCTGCAGCCCTCCATAGCCGCCGCCACCCCCTAGGGTTTTGCCCTAGCCGCCGACTTGGGGGTCCCCGGAACCCTAGACGCCAGCTCTAGCCCCTCCTCCTTGGTGTGTCTAAACCCTAGATTGCCGAGGAGCTCTCTCATACTCCACCATACTCGCTCCGGCTTAAGGCGAAGCCCTGCGAGATCTCCCCTCTACTTCCGGTACCACATCGTTGTGCTGCCGGAATCACGAGGAGAGTGCTACAACCTCCGCTGCCTGCTTGAACAAGGGTGAGGAAGGTCTTCGTCGAGTACCGAACGTGTGACCGACTGCGGGAGCGCTGCCGGAACGCAGCGCCGGAAGGATCGTCTACGCGATCTTGAGATCGGGAAGAGTAAGACTACATCACCCACGAGAATCCGCTCTCGTTAAACACTTTGGAATCTTCGAGGGTAAGTTATTCCATCGACTCGTTGCTACAATCTAGTAGATAGATCTTGGCTTGTTTGTTTGTATGCGATAGAAAATTTTTGTTTTCCATGCTACGAAACCCTACAGGTAGATAATGAAGATTAAGAGGCAGAAGATGGGCCCGCTGATGACGATCTTGGTCGGGCCATTACTGATGCAAAGGAAGAATGTGAAACTGAAAAGGAGAAGGAGAAGCCGGAGCAGATGTTAAAGGATCACAAAACATTGTTGTACCCAACTTGCGAAGATGGCCACAAAAAGCTAGGTACCACACTAGATTTGCTGCAATGGAAGGCAGAGAACGGTGTGACTGACAGCGCATTTTCAAAGTTGTTGGTAAAAATGAAGAATCTTTTTCCAAGAAATAATAAGTTGCCCGACAGTACATACCAAGCAAAGAAGGTTGTCTGCCCTCTAGGATTAGACGTACAGAAGATACATGCCTGCATTAATGACTGCATCCTCTACCGCAGTGAGAAGTACGAGAATTTGGATGCATGCCCGGTATGCACTGCACTGCGGTATAAGATCAGACGAGACGATCCTGGCGATGTTGAGGGCGAGGCCCCTAGGAAGAAGGTTCCTGTCAAGGTTATGTGGTATGCTCCTATAATACCACAGTTAAAACGTCTCTTCAGAAATAAAGAGCATGCCAAGTTGTTGCGATGGCACATGGAAGACCGTAAGAAAGATGCGATGTTGAGACACCCCGCTGATGGGTCACAGTGGAGAAAAGTCGAGCGAGAGTACCCGAACTTCACACGTGACGCAAGGAACTTAAAGTTTGGTCTAAGTACAGATTGCATGAATCCTTTTGGTGAGCAGAGCTGCAGTCACAGCACCTGGCCTGTGACTCTATGTATCTATAACCTTCCTCCTTGGTTGTGTATGAAGAGGAAGTTCATTATGATGCTAGTGCTCATCCAAGGCCCGAGGCAACCCGGCAACGACATTGATGTGTACCTAAGGCCATTAGTTGAATAACGTTTACAGATGTGGGCCAAACCAGGTGTACGTATGTGGGATGAGCACAAAGGGGAGCCATTTGACCTACGAGCATTGCTTTTCGTAACCATCAATGATTGGCCTGCTCTTAGTAACATTTCAGGGCAGACAAACAAGGGATACAATGCATGCACACACTGTTTAGATGAGACTGAAAGTGTATATTTGGATAAATGTAAGAAGGTTGTGTACCTAGGGTATCGCCGATTTCTTCCGAACCTGCATCCAGTAAGAAAGAAAGGCAAGCATTTCAAACGTCTGGCAGAACCCCGGAGGAAGCCTGGTCCTCTGTACCGGTGAGGAGGTATTTGGTATGGTCAAGGACCTATAAGTAATCTTTGGAAAAGGTCCTGGCAGTCTATCTATTCCGAATGACGATGCCGGACACGCGCCCATGTGGAAGAAGCAATCTATATTTTGGGACCTACCATATTGGAAAGTCTTAGAGGTCCGCTCTTCAATCGACGTGATGCACATGACGAAGAATGTTTGCGTGAACCTGCTAGGATTCCTAGGAGTGTATGGGAAGACAAAAGATACACCGGAAGCACGGCAGGACCAACAACGTCTGAAAGACCCTGAAGAGCCTATGCATCCTGAGAACGAGAAGGGTAAACGATGCCACTTAACTCCTGCCAGCTACGCTCTTACCAAAGCAGAGAAGGAAATCTTTTTTAAATGTTTGAGCGGTATCAAGGTCCCGTCTGGCTTCTCGTCGAATATAAAGGGAATAATAAATATGGCAGAGAAAATATTCCAAAACCTGAAGTCTCATGACTGCCACATGATTATGACACAATTGCTTCCGATTGCATTGAGGGGGCTTCTACCTAAAAATGTTTGAGTACCCATTGTGAAGCTATGTGCATTCCTCAATGCAATATCTCAGAAGGTAATCGATCCAGAAAGCCTACCAGGGTTATAGACAGATGTGGCCCAATGTCTTGTCAGCTTTGAGTTGGTGTTCCCACCATCCTTCTTCAATATTATGACGCATCTCCTGGTTCACCTAGTAGAAGAGATTGCCATTCTCGGTCCTTATTTCTACACAATATGTTCCCCTTTGAGAGGTACATGGGAGTCTTAAAGAAATATGTTCATAACCGTGCTAGGCCAGAAGGAAGCATCTCCAAGGGCTATGTAACAGAGGAGGTCACTGAGTTCTACGTTGATTTTATTTCTGACCTTAAGGCGATTGGTGTTCCAGAATCACGACATGAGGGGAGACTGCATGGAAAAGGCACCCTATGATGTAAAGCAATGATATGTAGGGACGGGCATTCTCTCAATCAAGCACACTACACAGTTTTACAAAGATCTATCTTGGTTTCCCCGTATATCAATGAACACAAGAATTTAATACGCCTCAAACACCCAGGACAGTATGATGAATGGATTATAAGTGAACACATGGCGAGTTTTGGCGGCTGGCTGCAAAGACTTCTCACGAATAACACCACTGTTGGGGATTAGCTGTACTTGTTGGCCAGGACACCATCTTCGACTGTATGTACTTTCCAAGGGTACGAGATAAATGGGAATACATTTTACACGATAGGCCAAGATAAAAAGAGCACCAACCAAAATAGTGGTGTCCGCTTCGATGCAGCAGAAGACAATGGGCAAAAGACCACGTATTATGGGTTCATAGAGGAGATATGGGAACTTGACTATGGACCTAATTTTAAGGTCCCCTTGTTTCGATGCAAATGGGTCAAGCTAACAGGAGGAGGGCTTGAGGTAGACAAGAAGTACGGAATGACAACGGTGGATCTCAACAATCTTATGAAGGTAGACAAGAACTTAGACGAACCATTCGTCTTAGCCAATGATGTGGCTCAGGTTTTCTATGTGAAGGACATGTCTACCAAACCGAAAAAAAAGAAAAAAATAAGCAAACAGATACATCACACGATGAGCCAAAGCGTCACATAGTTCTTTCAGGGAAAAGAAACATCGTGGGAGTGGAGGACAAGACAGACATGTCAGAAGATTATAATAATTTTGATGAAATTCCGCCTTTCAAAGTGAAGACTGACCCAACCATCCTGTTAAACGGTGTTGATACTCCATGGTTACCGCCGACGCGATCATAAGACTGACTATATGTATTAATTGAGCCATTTTTGGCACACATATGTATCTCAACATGGAAATCAATGTCATATTTCTTCTGTTAACAGTATATCCATTTTTCTTCCCTCCATGTTTTCCCGCCATTTTTCTTCCTGCCATTTTTCTTCCCGCCATTTTTTCCCGCCAGTTCTTCCCTCCAGTTCTTCCCGCCAGTTCTTCACTATATATATATATATATGTAGGGTTGGCCTACATTGTCATTGCACATCTCTAGACTCATATCTGAAACCTCATCACTCTTTCCCATGGCTTCCACCGTAGCACTAACCCCCAGGGAGGCGGAGGAGCTTTGCGCCTCGAACTACCCCTGCCCGTTGGGCTACTGTGTCCCCGTCGGTTGGATGCTGAGCACCGGAGGCGTGCCGGTTCCTCCTGCCCCTCTAGGTGTGGCGCGCTGGATGGCCATCACGAACCACAACTACTTCGAGCTCACACCGGAGCAGCGGAGGAATCCCAGATGGCATCCCGACTATTTCCCTACTTGGGAAGCCTTCTTCGTGGATCGGCGTGAGAGGGCGCTCGCCAGGCACGAGGAGGACGACCCACCTCCTCCGAACTTCAACGAGACCGGCCGTCGGCTATGGTGGCGCGGTCTGACTCTCCAAAGCGTCATGGCCTATGACACTGCCGCCGACTCTAACCCCCGTCTATGCTACCCTCAAGTCCAGCCCACGCGTACTCAGCCTTCAAGGTTCATTTATGGTGACCCCGACGACGACATCAATGACGGCGACAGCGAGTACGACGACTACAGTGGCGAGTATTACAGGTGTAGTGTAACACCCTCAGAATCGGCGCTATGCAAGTTTTAGCGAAAACCCGCCAAACCCGCATAGAAACGATTCGAAGGTGCCCACCAGGCACTTGCGTGCGGGTGGAAAACGAAGTAATAACATTACACAATAGTCCTCGATGGGACCCACAGAACAGATATATATACAGCAGCGACTCAAAGAGTCAAGAATACAGATATAATATACAAAGATCCAAATCACCTTGAAAATGATATAGCGTCCAGCTACGGGCAAGATGCAAATGGGGCTAAGAGCCCTGAAGAATAACCAATGGCGTCCATAACCCTGCCCAGGCCAAGCCGGAAGGGTAACCCTGCTAACGACGTCGATCTCAAAACCTGCTCAAAACAAAAGGGGTGCCGACAAAGGGCAAAGGAAAAAGAGGAGCGTCAGTACTGAGGCCAGTACACGGCGAGACTAGAATTCGGCGGTCCTCGCCTACATAGGTATGGTGGACTGAGCGGCAGCGGCAGCATGCACTAAACAACCTATAGAGACTCGATACTACTGGCGGCTATCAGAGAGGGGTGAGGAAGACCTATTCGGATCCCACCTGATACTATCATCAAACAAACCCATCCTCGCGTTTCCCCCTCGAGACCAAACGAGGAAGTCAACCGAGGAACTCACACAGTTGGCAGTTTTACTTATTCGGTTATAGTTGCGGCACTTACTAGTCAGGTTTAGATAATCATCCTGATAAAGTAAGCAGTGGGCACTTTTAGTTAACCATTCCGTTATAGTGGCATCACTTACTAGTCAGTTACAATTAGCGTGAGATAACCCAAAACCCAGCAGTTGTTGGTACTTTTATTCCGCCATTCCGTTGTAGTTGCAATACTTACTAGTCCGGTACAATGGTCGCAAGCGACAATCCAAACAAGCAATTGTGGGCAGTATTATTTAGCCATTCCATTATAGTGAAGCTGATTACTAGTCATTATAAAGGCAAATTTATAGCAGTAAACTTTAGTTATGCTTGTCTATGGTCGAGATACTGTGCTCCAAGTCGTCCATAACCGCGGACACGGCTTTCAGAAAGTTTTACCCGGCCGGGGTGCACCAATAGCAACACACACTCGATCAACCTCGGAAAAACCAAATCAAAACCCAACGAGGCTTTCACGACAAAGCAATCACAGGATTCAGAAATATTTCAGGGGGCCACCCCTTAAAGTAGACCCGCAACAAAGTTAGCTGACTTCGAGACGGCCTCAAGGTTTGTGGGACCGGCTGTAAACGACTGGGAACCCGAAAGTGTGGCTGGGCTTGTCGATACCGCGAAAACGGGTCACAGTTCCTAAACAGTACAGTGTGCTCCTCGCGCAATCGTAAATAAAGCAGTAGCATGGCATAAGTACAGGATAGTAAATAAAACCTCAAACTAGTTTGTGGCCCCAAGAAATAAGACTGAATCAAGCTCTGGCTCAGGGGGGTCCCATATACCTCCCGGATGTGGATAGCGCGATAAATCAAGGAACAGGTATCAAGTACTCGGGGTCCTACGGGACACAAGTGGGCGTTCGGAAACCAAAAATTTTCTATCACCCACCGATGCCTCTGCTTATTTCAATTTTAGTTGTTAAACAGGAATTAAAGTGAGCGATAAGTAAAACTATGATCATCTCCAACATCAACATGCGGCAATACATCAACAACTGTGGCACTTGACGACACGCAACAGCACTTGAGCAAGCGACTACGACGCGCAAGTCCAACTATCTACCAGACAACAAGTAATAGGATGTGTCCAAGGCAATTTATGGCTGCAAGGGATAGCACGGGTACGAAATCTATAGCATCGCAACACAGATAGCAATAGATCAACAGGAGGGAAATAAATACTATAAAAGTAAGATAGGTAGAAAGGGGAAGATGTTCGCCTGAAAACATTGCCGAAGGTTCAACCGAAGATCGGGGCGAAGCTCACATCAACTCATCGGCCTTATCCGCGAAGAAGCAAAACGCTAGAATAAACACCGGATGCAATATTTAATACAACGGCAGAAGATCGGCATGATGCATGTATGATGCATGACATGGCAAAGGTGCGATGCAATTAGGTCATATTAAGTGGAACCGGGGTCCCGATATTTAATTAGGTGGTTCATGTTATTTATTTACCCCGCAAATTAAATGTTGTATTAACATGGCAAGATATGGTACCGATTCGCTACACAAGTTTAAATGAGACCAATATAAGGCTAGATTTGCCCGCATATGGGCCCCATATTTAATTATAGGGTGAATCGGCGTAAGGCCCCCAAACCACATGATATGGATGCATGCGTGAACAATTCAATATGCACAAGTTTATATTTCATTATAAAGTAGAGTTTCGGGAAGGGGTTCACACATTAGGGTTCGGCAGATCTTGGTTTCCGGGGTTCGGGGTTCGACAGGTCCAGGGTTCGACGGGTTCGGACTCGGCGGGATCGTTCTCTCGTTCTCGGTAACGGGGCAGATCTTGCGTTCCGAGAAGAAGTACTTGGCGGTCTCCGGCTCCACCCAGGTCGGGGCCGATCTTGTCGGGCCCGCGCATCGGGTCGGTCTTGGCGTCCGCGATGAAGTGCTTGTCGTTCCGGGGACGCTCCTGTCGCACCCGCGGTCGTCGGTTCGTGCCGACGGTCTTGTCGTCTCACGGCGAAGTTCTTGGGGATCCATGGTCTTGACGAACTTGGCGTGCCAGGGTTCGGTCTGAGGATCGGTCTGCGGGTCTTGGCCGGGTCGCCGGTAGTTCTTGGCGTCCAGGGAAGCTCCGGGTCCGGGGTTCGCCGCTCCGTGAGGTAGATCTTGTCAACTCGGCTCCTTCGCCCCTAGTTCCCACGATGAAGTACTCGGGATCTCGATCGATTTCCGGTGCCGAGCTTGTTGTTTCCACACCCAACACTTGGCACCAACTTGGTGCTACACCGGGATCCTGCACGGGTGGAGGCGGATGGCATCGGCGCCGACGGGGACGGCACGAGGCGGCCGGCGGACGGGCCGGAGCAGGCAGAGGGCGGGGCGGCTCGGGCCAGCGAGGCGAGGGGCGGTTGCGGGGCCGACGCGGACGGGCGCCTGGGGTGAGCTCGAGGCAGGGGCGGCTGCGGGGACCACCGGCGTCGGGCGACGGCGGTGAGGCGGGGTGCGGGGGTCGCCGGCGGGCTCGGGCGGGGCGCGGGAGGCGCGCGGCCGAGGGCGGCTCCGGCGGGGCGGCTCGGGCTGGGGTGGAGCGGCGGGCTCGGCTGGCGCGGCGCCGGAGCGGAGGCGAGCGGAGGGTGCGGGGGTGGCGGCGCGCTGCAGAGAGGAGCGGGGGCGAGGCGGCTTGGGCGGCGGAAGACGCGCGGCCGGAGGAGGCGGATGGCTGCGGCGGCATGCGTGGGACGGGCGGAGGCGGCGGAGCAGAGCGGGGCGGAGGGAGGCGTGGCGGTGGTTGGCGGCGTGCGGGCTCGAGGAGGGAGGAGGCGAGCGGACCGCGGGCGGGGCGCGGCCGGAGGCGGGCGGTGGCGCGCCGGCGAAGGACGGCCAGAGCTGGGGAGAAGGGGCGAGGGACCTGCGGGGGCGTCGGGGCCAGGGAAAGTTGGGGAGGAGGGAGGCGCGGGGGGACAGGGGTGCCAGGGCGGGGCCCGCGGGTTGGTGGGGTCGGCGCGTACCGTGTGCGTGTGTGGCTGGTGGGTGTTGTGTGCTGGGTGGGTGGGGTGTTGTGTGGTTGGGGTGGGCCAGGAGAGAGAGAGGGAAAAAGGAGAGAGGGTGGTGGGATGAGTTGGCAGCAGCTGATTGGGGGGTGAGGGAGAGAGGTGAGGTGGCGGCCACGGATTGGTCCGGGTGAGGTGGCCAGAGGGGTGGGTAGAGTTTTAGGTAGCTGTAGGATTTGTCTGGTGGACCGATTTAAAAATGGGGATGGTCGTTCGGGTCGATTCGGCCCGTTCGACTGCCCCCGCTAAAACAATTAAACTTTTTATTTGTTTTAAACAGGCCGTATGCAAACCGATTGCGGCCAAAATAATTAATCCGGAGAACCGGGCTTTGCGTTTGAATAAAGGTGGGGCGTTTTAGAAAACAAAACGGGCTTGCGAAAATAGTTTTATGCGAACGATGCATGATGATGACGATGCCATGCACAAATTCAACGCGATTTTCTAGTAGTGGTTTTTGCGGGATGCCACATGTAGGCAGGAGCATGACTGAATCACTCCAACATTCCAAAACAAGTTCGGCCGATTGTTACTTAATCTGGCCATGTATCTTAATTTTCAGTTCTTTTATGTATCTTAATTTTTAGTCATGCTTTATGTAACTTACTATTAGTTGCATTCTGTATTTTAATTCCAGTTCTATCTCCTTCACAAAATGACATATCTCATTCGATGTTTCTTGGCTTTCGGGTCAAAAGACAAATTCCTGCCGAATCGGCAGGAAGTGGGTCAGATATGAACTACAGGTACATGATACGATGCTCATGATTTTTTACAAAAATCATTTTTAGGTTCACAATATGCTATTTTATCAAAAATCCAATGCAAGTTGAGCGAGGCTTGGCCCCGAGCTAAGAATCTTCATGCCCGTTGTTCGACAAAGTTTGACGATAGTTTAAAACGAGGATAAAAAATATTGAAACAGTGCGAAACCTTCGCGTGGTGTTATATTATGTGACATAGTTAGAAGGAAAAAATCTCAAACTTGGTATATTGATTATGTCTCAAAAAAACCTTCACAAAATGACCTATCTCATTCGAAGTTTCTTGGCTTTCGGGTCAAATGACCAATGTTATGGCTAGAATCAAGGCATAGTTTGTGATAATATGGCCATATTGTGCATACATGTGCATCATGTCATGGCAAACAATGTTGCAAGAGGAAGTTTTCCTTTTTATCGCACCAAAAAGGCATTTTCCGAGCATAAAAAACGGACGGTTTTGTGAAGCAACCACCAAATGGCTAATTCGAAAAACCACCACCACATTTTACAAAAATATTAGACCACCTTATATGGACAATGTACCAACAGGGGGATCTTAAACCTTTCCGTCCACCTCTGGTGAACAAGACAAATTCCTGCCGAATCGATAGGAAGTGGGTCACATATGAACTATAGGTACATGATACGATGCTCATGATTTTTTAAAAAAATCATTTTTAGGTTCACAATATTTCTTATGTTCAAAGTTTTAGGGTTTGTCTATTTTTTTTTTTTTTGAATTGAATAATCAAAATTTATATGTAAGTGTTTTAATCATTTTGAAATTTTTCATCTAAAGTAAATATAAAATGTTTTTACATGAATGGATAGATATTATTTTTCTGAAAATTATGATATATTATTCATATATTTCTGAGTTGAAATGAAAAAGATATGAATTTTCTAAATTCTATCCTATTTTCTGAATAAAAAATGTCCCACCCCTTTAATGCACGAATAAATGCCCCCCTTTAACACCGGTCGTGGCTGGAACCGGTGTTAAAGGGGGGTTCCCCTTTAACACCGGTTCCATCCACGACCGTTCCCCTTTAACACCGGTTCCAGCCACGACCGGTGTTAAAGGGGGGGTTATAACTCGCGCCTTCCTCTTCCTTCTCCCCCCGGCCAGATCGAAAAGCAGAGGAGAGCCTTCGCCGTCCTCGCCGTCGCCGCCCTCCCCATCGCCATCCAGCGGGAGCGTCATCGCCCCCCTCGCCGCGCGCGAGCCGTCGCCGTACGTCCAGCCGTCGCCGTCCACGTACCCTCGCCGTCCAGCCCTCGTTGTCGCCGACCTCGCCGTCGCCATCCCGTGGGAGCGCCGTCGCCCCCCTCGTCGCGCGTCCTCGTCGCCCCCCTCTTCGCGCGCCCTCATCGCGCGCCCTCGCCCTCGCCGTCGCCCCCCTCGTCCAGCTGTCGCCGTACACACCGCCCTCGCCATCGCCCTCGCCGTCCACATCGTCGTCACCATCGCCGTCCACATCGCCATCACCGTCCACATCGCCGTCGCCCTCACCGTATGTTCTTATTAATGATATGCTTGATGATTTTTTTATTGAATATGAAACTATTTCTCATGTCAATAGTGATGATATTTACCTTGTCCATATTACTTGTGACAACAAATGTGAATTATAAAAGATCTATGCCCTTAAAATATTTTTGGGACCAATTTGGATAATAATGATGGATCTTATTTTGATGACAATGCTTACTATATTATTGATGTTACTCTTGCTCCTATTAATGAGAATGTCAATTTGGAATAAATTGATAATGATATGAATAATCCATATGAGTCATGTTTTGTGTTGTTCATTGTTTAATGTTTCAAAGTGTTATCATCCATGATTGATCCATGTGAACACCACTAAAAATAAAAAAACTATCCGCCCCCTCCCCCCTCGATCTCGCGCCGAGCAGGTGTTGGTGGCATAGTTGTAGTACTTCTTCTCGGAGGCCACGGCGTCCGACGCATTCCAGGCTATGTATATTGTATTGTATGTGTATTGTATATGCAGTAGAACAAGTGGCATATGTGTATGTATATTTGTATGTGTATGTATATATGTATATTGTATTGTATGTGTATTGTATATGCATGTGTATATTGTGTGCCACGCCGACGACCACCGCCACCATTATGCCGTTGACCCTGACCTCCTCTGTCCTCGCTGAGCCTACACACGCGTCGAGGGTGAGTCGCCCATTTTAGGTAGCCCATCACGTCGTGCTGGTTCGAACGCACACCCCCGTGCATCCTGGCCCCGCTCTCGCCCTAGCGTCGCCACCTCTCGTTGTCAATATAGCATTATAATAACCATGCTATGTTAATCAACTTTCATGACAAGTTAATTAGAAGAAGTAAATGTACCCTCTCGTATGAATCCGGGGTTTCTCCGAATTAGGGTTTGAAATGACCAAGCATGTATTAGGGTTACATTTCAATACTTTTAACCTATCATATCATCGTCCTTGCTTGAGCATTTCAATAGATGTATTACTGATATTTGTGTGATAATATTATTGTTTTAGAAACTATGGATCCACTTAGTAGAAACCTTGAAAAAGAAGAAATAATGGAGAACATTATCCACGAGGACACCTCACAATATCTAAACTTGGAGGGACATGATGACAACTCAAGTAGTCATGGAGAAGATGAAGACTCCGGTGAACGCAATTTAGTGATTACAAAGTCCGACGAGGTATATGCATTGATTAAGCCTCTGCTGACTTCCACCAAAAATCTTCTTCTACATGTATTAATTAACGCTTCTTTCTTCTTTTAGCCCTCTGGATCGACCAGCCAGCAACAATCTTCTTCTACGAAAAAGAGCAAGCGAGGCGCGAGCCATCGGTTGAAATATCGTGCAAAGTTCACGATCGAAGTAGTCCGTGTTGATGGCAGGCCGATGGAGCCCAAGAAGGGCGCAGACAAATTTGTACGTCAGGCTGGAGTTCTTGTCAGGGACCAAATCCCAATCATAATTGAATATTGGAATAAGCCAACGAAGGGCGACGGTACCTTTGTCGATGAAAGATCCAAAGAAACGCTTTGGAATTCGTTGTTGGTAAATTTCACCCTTCCTCCATAGGAGGATGAAAACAAACCGGTTATAAAGGAAAAGGTCAAAGAGTGGACTCTAAAGAAGATGGCTGACGCTTTCCGCAACTCGAAGACAAAATTGAACAAATTTGTCAAAGCTCGCGAGACTCCAAATTTCGAAGACGCATATTATGCGAAGATAAGACCTCACTGGCCGGAATTTGTGGCATATAAAAAAGGTTCTATAGCTAAAAAGAGGTCAGAAACCAATACGCTAAATGCCCAGAAGAAGGAATATCACCAGAGGACGGGGTCAGGTGGCTACATATCTCAGAGGCCTAAGTGGGAGGAAGCTGAGAAGGCCCTGCACGCTAGAGGGATCACACCCCAGACAGATGGGTGGGACCTACGTGCAAAGACTTGGTTCTACGGAATCGGGGCAAGGTTGGACCCAGAAACAGGATTGTGTATCTTCCCAACCCTCCTTGCCAAACCCGTCACTGAACTCATCACGGCATATGAGGAAACAGCCGCCAGGACCTTCCATCCCGACAGAGAGAATGACCAGCTCACACGCGCCATCGGTAAAAAAGAACACCCTGGACATGCACGAGGCACAGGGGGTATGACGTGGAAGGATGGGTTTGCCGAGTGGAGCGACTCTTACAGATGGCGCGGCAGAAAAGAAAAAGAGCGTATAGAGTGGATGACACAGATAGAACATGCACTTGTGGCGCTGCAGGTGCAAGTGAATG
This sequence comes from Avena sativa, assembly GCA_916181665.1. Classification (NCBI taxonomy): domain Eukaryota; kingdom Viridiplantae; phylum Streptophyta; class Magnoliopsida; order Poales; family Poaceae; genus Avena; species Avena sativa. Next base: position 164,271,115 of record OV702282.1, read on the forward strand.
CACAACAAAGCCATCAAGCTACCGGCCCATCTCAGCGGCACGAAGAGCCTGCATTGGAAGCTGCAGGCGACCCAGACTCTGCACGGAAAAGCAGCATGGCTTCCACGGAGAACGTGCAGCCCACGCTTGAAATGGCGGGTCCTCGATACCCCGTGGATGAGATCACGAAGAGCGAACACGCTGAGCTGTATGTGAGATTAATGGGCTTATCCATTAAGGTGGCTGTCGGCTATGCCTTACCTCATGTAGCTGGTGGAACTTACCACTGCCGACCGATTCCAGATGGCTATGGTATTGTCGGGGTGGATGAGGTTGCGAAGGAATATGAGGAAGCACAGCTTGACCATGCTACAGGTGAAGGAGAAACTCAACTCAAATTTGCAGTGAAAACAACCATTCTTTGGAAGAAGGAACACATCGTGCTTCCAAATTGGAGGCCACTGGCACCCCCGCCGTCTCCGCAGCGTCAGCAGTCTGAGCCGCTTCAGCCATCTCCTGCGCGGCAGCCATCTCCGGCGCTTCAGCCATCTCCTGCGCGGCAGCCATCTCCGGCGCTTCAGCCATCTCCTCAGCGTAAGAGGAAGAGCACTGCCACGAAGAGCATCACTAGCACTGCCACAAAGAAATCCGCAGGAAACCGTACGCCAAAGAGTTCAAAAAACTACGTCCCGCAGCCTTCCGCCAAGCCATTGCCGGTTTTACCGTGGAATCGCAGCGACGAGGAGACCAATAGGATCTCGGAAGAGGAGGTCAAGAAATTCTTTGCACCTAGACGGGCCGAGCCAAAGGAGAAAATAGATCCGGTGGTGGTGAAGAAGTTTTACAAAAATCTTTTAAAACCTGAAACCCCACTTGTGCCGGACTACGAGCGCCAGATTTTGAAGGGGGATGCAAGGCGCCGTAGGGAGACTGAAAGTAGCAGTCGTGCGGCACCCCAGAAAACAGTTCCCATGCTCGGAGAGCAGGAAAACCAATCATGCGCCCCGCTCCAAGTGTTCGACACACGGGACGTTCCTCCCGTAAATGATTACGAGGCAGAGCTACAAAGAAAGGCCAATGAGATGGGGATGACTTACATTGCATACTTGAACATCATGGGAGACAACTTTCCCAAAGGCGATGCCAACCCCATACAGCCATGGAAGTATGGGAAGAATCTCGTCAAGAAAGAGGAGCTCAATAATCTACCAACAAAGATGCAAAGATTGCACAAGTGGTACCTTGATTTCTGCAAGACGAGAAAGGAAGAATGGATCACGGCGCATATAAGAGATCAGATTTTCTTGTGCGGATACGACGAGATCGACTTCAACATTCAAGACTTGCATTTTTCTTTTCAATCAGAAGGAACTCGACAAAGCTGCCATCAGCCTTTATTGTGTGTAAGTACTATTTCTGTAATTTCTATCTCATCTCATTCACTTCATTAATTGCATGTATATATATATATGCTCACCATATATGTATATACTATTATGCAGGAAAAAAGTTATGGAATGACATGAAAGGAGGACCTTTTGACATTGGGTTCGTTGACCCAAATAGAGTTCATGAAGAAGTGGTAAGAACCAAACCCGAGCAAACAGAAGATTACTTGCTAAGGTCTTTACTGAGACAACAAACCAAAAGGAAAATACTATTGCCTTACAACTTCTCGCGAGTACTGTTACCCTCTCTTGTACACATTCTGTTTCGGCTTACTCGATGTTAAGTGTAACTGATGATGAGTTATGCGTGCGTAGGTTCCACTTTATTCTGCTATTCATTCAACCTGACTCAGGAAAAGTCCTTGTCATGGACTCGTTACGAAAAGAAAAAGAGCTATGGGCAGACTTTAGAGAGATGCTCCAGAGGTAATTTCAATCATATTATCGCACTAGATCGGCAACTTTCATGACAACAAGTAATTAATTACTCTTTTATCCATTTTCTTTGCCGGACAGGGTTTAGAAAAGGTTCACGGGCAGGGCCGTGGGTGAATGGTCAGAAGAACTAAAATTTGTAGACCAAATGTAAGTAATACTAGCTAGCTAGGTCTGCGTATCTCTTTGATTATACTTCCAATTCCATTATATCATGCTTTATTGATTATTATTTTGATTGAACTCTCTATTCTCGTAAAGTGTGCGCATCAGGGACACGGCAATAACTTATGTGGGTACTATGTTTGCGAGTTCATTCGCAACACGATATGTGCGACGGGCCAAGCCGCACTAGAACAACTTAGAGTAAGTAAACAAAGTACACAACATTATTTTATTATCATCAATTGTGTTGAGTTTATTCTTATATATATTGACCCTATTCTTCATATATATTCAGATCGAACGGATGCGGGACCAACTCCTACCATTTGACCGCATACGAGCCATTCAAGAGGAATTGGCGGGGTTCATACTTGATGAGGTCGTCACGCCTGGCGGAGAACTCTTTAGATATCCAAAAACTCTTTAGATGCTTGAACGTGTTTGTCTTGTACTTGATGCTTCAACGTTTACGGAGAATACCACACAATGGCGATGTTTCTGTATAATAATAGTTGCTTAATTATTCATGTACTCGTATGTACCAACGACGATGTATGTGTATATACCGCTCCCAATCGATTCCCCCCTCCCCTCCTCCCCGTCCCCGCCGCGCCGCAGAAATACGCCCAGAACGGGGCGGCGGCAGAACTCTACCGCGGCAGAGATTTAGGCCGTTTTCCTGCCGCGGCAGAGATTTAGGCCGTTTTCCTGCCGCGGCAGAGAACCTTTAACACCGGTTCGTGTTACGAACCGGTGTTAAAGGGGGGGGGGGCTGAGCGCTGTGGCAGCCCCACGTGCGCCACCCTTTAACAGCGGTTCGTATAAGAACCGCTGTTAAAGGGGGGGCCTCTAACACCGAACCCCCAACAGCGGTTCTGGAACCGTTGTTAGAGGCCTCTACGAACCGGTGTTAAAGGTCTCGTTTCCACTAGTGTACGTGTCAGCACTAGACTGGCTAGGACGAAAATTCAGTCCGATTTGCAAGTTGTGGTACTAAGACGTTCAATTTACAAAAAGTGGGACTAAAATACAATCCGGGTGCAAGTTGTGGTACCAATAGTATTAATAGCTCTTATACTTATTCCATGAGTACAATCAATTCAAATAATTGATGTGTACTAACTATGAGTACGTAAGGCCCGATTTCGACATGCTCGATAGATAGTATTAACAATGCACTTACACTTATACGTCTAGTCCTCTTCGGGTTAAAGTCATGGACACCTTCTTTTTGTTGGAACTCGAAGAATTTTAGTGTTGGGCCTTTGGTACATAATAAATATAAATTTTGAAATTATTTTTGTTTATTAGTACATGCCAGCATGTGGCTATGGTAGTGGAGTTAAAATTTAGTTGTATATTATTAATTGAGGGGGAGTCAAACCACTGTTCTAGCACTACTAAATGAGTGAATAGAGAAGCGGCTCTCGCATACTTCTCCTCTCACATGACGACACATCTTGTCATGACGCTATCCGTGAAGTAGCAACCTGTCTTGTGGTCCATTTGATATGCTGATACTTAGTTATCTCCAACCTGAGCTTTGTTCTGTTTCCCTTGAAGAAGAAATGCAATGTGAAGAAGAAAGATTTCACGAAGTTCTCGGATGGTATCTAAATCACGAGTGGCCTGGGCGATGTCAAGGAAGAGAAGTAGTGATCAGCAACGTCAAGGTAGTCCTATTATGGCATCTGGAGAAGTGCCTTCTTGTTCGCAATCCCAAAACCGATTTCAGTTAGCTATGTGTAGCTCTGATGTAACAGTAAAACATGGTTTCCTTGATGCTATGTTAGCTGTGTGTACTCCACATGAACTGCTATGTTAGATAATCCAAAATGCACTTGTGGTGCAGTGGTGCTGGCTCAGTAAGGCGCTGACACCGGCCTCTGTATGTGCTCCGGTAAATTGATGAAAAAGCAGCAGTAAATTTATACTAGATCATATAGCAGGGGCAAGAAAAAGAAGTGCTGATGAACCCGGTAGTAAATTTATAGATCATATAGCTGCATCTAGTAGTAGTTAGACTGCATGAATTCTTGCAAGTTGAGTTCACTGCCTGAGAGGCAAATTCTGTGTTGCAGCACTGCACGTCACGCACTCATACAACAACAGCAACCAAATACTTCAGAAACAGTTCAGGATTAGGGATCAATATATGCATCCCACTTCGCCATGGACACAAAACTCTGCTTGATTTAGTCCACACATCAGACGTGCACTGCATCAATGCACAATTACTGTTGTTTTTTATCGCCGTTGATCGATCGATCGATCTGCCGCATCTCTCCGGCGTCGTGCTCCGTGGCCTCGATGCAGTTGGCCATATCTATCTGTCATGAACGGTTGCTCCAGTTGCCGTCGACCACCCCTTTCCTGAAGGCATGACTCGACTAATTGACATGTCCAGTCCATTTATGTTCATCTCCAGGGTACTCAGCTTCTCCAGGCTGCACATCTCTACGGCAGCTTCCTGGTGTCTCTTTGTTTCCTGTGGTTGGAAGAATACTCCCTATATGTTGAGTGTCTCATCTGCTGCATCGGAGTCTTGTGGTTCACTCTATGCTAGTGCTGGATTTGGAGAAGTTTCAGTTAGCAGTTTATATTGCTCCAGAGTAACAGTACAAATAGTTGTTCTTCGAGGAGGCCACGGTCTGTCTATTGTACATGGACAAAGATGACTGCTGCCTGTTCTGAACATTTTGTTCTGGACATGAACGCTCAAGAAAAATCAATTGGACAGAGATGGCTAGTGGTGGATGCAGCGATGCTCATCTGATCATTGCTGACATGGACAAACAGCACATGGTAAAAGCTGGGCATGAAGTTCAAAAAAGAAGAACAGATGAATGACCATGGCTTACCTTAGCTGCGTCATTTTCCCCTTGGTGGAAGATGTCAATGCAATCCTTGTTACTGCTGCTGCAAAATTCAGGTTCATCGGCTAACTCTGCTGCACTGCTAGCTGTTAGGTGCTTCCGTCAGTTGTTTCAGTCAGCAAATAAACTGTGCTGTGAGCATGTTCACGATCCGGTCGTTTACCGTTTTGAGAAGACTAGATCGTCGAAATGATTTTGTCATGGGATGGCGCGGAGCAGTGGGATGGCACGGACCATTAGATATGAAACTTTGGAACCTTTAGGGTACCCTCTAATTTAGCCTAGTTCAAATAAATAAACTAGTTTTCTCAAAAAGTGGTGTTTTGTCAAAACTTAGTTCATTTTTTGTACTAAGTAGGGTAAAGGGTACCCATTAATGGGTACCCACTGCCATCCTTACAGACCATTAACTTGAACATGGCCTGATTCTTAGCTAGAGTCGGTTGGTTTTGTAAATCCCAGTTTCAGGAATAGTAGTATGTTGTCTCTGCAGCTCGTTATAAAACTTGTTTCTTTTTGCTTGCAGATGCAATTCTACTTCTCACCTACATGATGTGGAAGAATGTGCCCCAGGTTCTTCTCTGTCCTTGCTGTTACCAAGTCTTATTCCTAGCAATGCCTAGCTGAAAAACAAGATAAATGACTAACTGTCACAGGATGGAAGTAGTGAAGATTTCTTACCGTTCATTTTTATCTAAATGAAGACGGTACATGGTTATTCAGGGAGCAGCAACTAATTTTATGTACTCCTAGTTGGAGGGAGTAACAGGCAAATACTTTGCGGACTGCAACGAGGAGGAGACGAGCATGAGCAAGCTGGCCAAGATCGACGACCACATCGGAGATGGTCCAGCCGAACATGTGTAGAGCAAGGGTGTAGTTGGTGGAGAGCAGAGCAGTTGGCAGTCGCCATTGTCAAGATTGAGCTAGTCCACTCCATCTAAGATGCTCCTCTTCTCTTAGGGCAAGCATCACATATTAATTATGATATAAATTAAAGTACAAAGGCAAAAGAGCAAAACTAAATGTATTTCTGAGATTAGTAGAACCATCCAAACATGCAAAGGCTGTACAATAGAAGCATCTAGCTAAACTATAGCCGGCTAGCTAGCCATCAAAAGGGGACCACGGTAATCTAGCTGCATGATCATTAAGAACCAGTACGCATACCTCTTAACCAATCCAGTGGCACTATGACTACATTATAACTCAAGTTCGATATTACTTAAGCACAACCTGGATGCCAAATCAACTTTTTTGGACGCCAAGCGTGCAGATCGGCGCTCCGTCTTGTGTGACCGCCCCTGCTTCCTCTTCTTGGATGCCGAATCATTTTTCTTGGATGCCATGTCAATCTGCTTGGAGCTCGCTTGAGATCTATCCATGTCATTGGTTTCTCTTTCCTTGGTAACCAATGCTTGGTCGAGGGATTCCACTGCTTGCACATCGCCGTCTTTCTCGCTAAGCTTTTTTGTTCTTGCGTCAAGTTGCTTGGATGTGGTTTCGATCATCTTAGGCGATGCAATGTTGATATTGGACGCCGAATCAAATTTTTTGGACGCCATGTCGATCTGCTTGGAGCTCGCTTCTCTTCTGCCGGATATACCGATGTCAGGGGACTCAGAGCAACGCTTTTGGTTCTCATGGATTGTTGCTGGATTGTTCCCTTGTTCCTTTGCGACGGACAATGCCGCCGGAGCAACTGACACGGACAGCTCCGGCGGCGGCTGGAAGAGTTCCGGAATCTCCACCCAGATGAGCCTATGTAGGAACGCACCATAGTAGCTCACCCAGTCGGTACTCTCGCTCTCAGCCAGGTGTTCCATCTCCTGCTTCACTAGCTCCCAAACCAGCTCCGTTGTGTATTCTGGCCCACGCTTCACATTCTTCACGAAGAAGGTGCTGGGCAGCTTGCGCTTCATGTCGGTGGAAGCCTCCGCCGGCGCTCCGATGTAAACCTTGGTGAACTCTCTAACGGCGGAGGTGTCCGTGACGCTGCTAGCCGGGGTACTGCCGTAGGGAGGTAGGCTGAGCGCCCTGGCGAATGATTGGAGGGAGACCTCGATTTGCTTGCCACGGACGGAGCTCCACCCGCGACTGCTGGAGTAGTTGGCGATGAGCTCCGCGACGAGGTCGGGGCGCGGGACGCTGGAGGAGGGGAGGTCGAGGCGGACAAAGTCGAGGAGGCGGAGGGCGCGGAGGCCGGCGTTGTAGTCAGCGGACGGGGCCACGAAGGGCCGGCCAGGGAGGCGGAGGTTCGCGCGGACCCGCTGGAGGCGCTGCGGCTGCGCCGCCTCGATCGATTCCTCCGGGGCTCTTGTTGGCGCCTCCTTTGGAGGAATGCCCGGATCGGCGCCGGCACGAGCCGGTCTGGCCATTGGAGAAGCTTGCGAGGGGGAAGAAGATGGAGGCGGAGTGGGCGGGCCCGGCGAACCGCCGCTGTACCGGCAGAGGAGGAGATTTTATCACTTGGTTTTTTTTATCACAAAACCACAACTTTTATACTCGCTCCGTCAAAAAATAGATGTCTTAAGTTTTTTAAAATTTAGATAAATCTATACACTAAATAGTGTTTAGATTCATTTAAATTTTAAAAATTTGAGACATCTATTTTAGAACCGAGGGAGTATTTTATTTCATAAAAACACCAATTTTTGTGGTAATCCTTTGCACAAAATACAGAATAGGTTATTAAACTGTTTGATAACTGATTAGTGTGATGGCCTACCGAACACCACCGTGACAAGATGCGGACTGTACAGATCGGTTGTTTAATCCATACGGAAAATTTTCTTAGTACAATTTTTAACCAAAAAATGAACCACATCTCTCATAATTTTTAACAAGACAATATATTTTCGGAAAAATTAACCATGATCTGACAAATTGTACGATCTAACAAATTTTAAACAGACTAGTGTTGACAATTTTCAACCGGACTAGTGTTTAGTATCCAAAATGTCAAATGATTCGACCTGCCGATCTAGTCACATTGAACATCATCTCTCTCTCCCATGAACAAGAAACCTCCCATAATCCTCCAATCTAAACAAATATAAAAAGTGGTTATTAGTATGTCCAGTACATTTTCAATTCAAGCAAAATGAAATAACAGCCTGAAACAAAAATAAAACTTCTCCTCCTACTCTTTTTCATGAAATTACAAAATCCGATAACGAAATATGCAGCGAGCAATCTAAAACTATAAAGTTTAGAAAGGAACTACATTTATACCTCGATCAAAGCTAAATAAAAGTTATCAAGCGCACTAAACGGTTATCAAACGATCTAATAACATATTCTATGTTTTGTGAAAAAACATTACCACAAAAGTTGGCGTTTTGTGAAAGAAAATACTAAGGTTGTGGTTTTGTGATAAAAAACTCCAACATGTGGTGTGTTAAGTGATAAAATCTGATACGTCAGAAACGTATCTATAATTTTTGATGCTCCATGCTTGTTTTGTATCTACTTTCCTTTGCTTTTTTATACTTTGAGGTGTTTTTATATCTTTTTTGGAACTAACCTATTAACAAGTTGTCACAGTGCCAGTTGCATGTTTTTTTCTGTTTTTTGTCCCAGGCGCGGGCAAGCCCTGGAGGCGCCCACAGGGGGTGTGGGCCCCCTGGACCCCCACCGACCTTGATTCTTGCGCCTATAAGAAACCTCCGACCCAAAAACCCTAGGACATCCAGAAGAAATCCACGAAAACCTCTGTAGCGCCGCGCCACCGAAGGGGAGATTTGGGAGACAGAAAGTCTCTATTTCGGCACCCTGCCGGGACGGGGAAGTGCCCCCGGAGCCAACTCCATCGATCTCCACCACCATCTCCATCACCGTTGCTGATTCCCATGATGAGGAGGGAGTAGTTCTTTGATGCGTGCACCCAGTGTTTGACGTGGGACACTTCGTTGGAACCCCAAGAGCAAGGTGTGAAGAGCACACTAGCAAGTTTCCCTCAGTAGAGACCAAGGTTATCGAACCTGAAGGAGGAAGGAAATGTCTCAAAGGTGTTGCTGTCAACGTGGAGACCTGCACAACACAAACTCAAGACTTTGCCCCAACGAATCAGTGAGGTTATCAAGCTCACCGGTTTGCTGTAAAAAAAGGATTAAACCTATGGTGTGGAAGGTAATGGTTTGCAGCAAGTAAACAAGTAACAGTGGAAGATGTATCGATGGTAAAGATTGGACCGGGGTCCATAGTTCACTAGAGGTGCTCTCCTTAGATAAACAACATGGCATGAAGGGTAAACAAATTACAGCGAGGAAATTGACAGGAACTGAGCAAGGCATAACAATGCAATTACTAGCCAGAAAGATCCTATGAGGTTGATTGGGCAATACAACACTATTCATAGACCGTCATCCAACTGCATCTATGACTAGAAGTCCACCTTCAGGTTATCATCCGAACCCCCTCCAGTATTAAGTTGCAAGCAACAAACAACTGCTTTAAGCAAAGTGTGTAAGGTAAACAATCCACATGTTCCATGAACAAGAGACCGTTGTTTTCTTCCTAGTAGCAACAACACATCTACAACCGAAGAGATTATTGTCACTTCCCTTGGAAACTAGAGGCCTGAACCCACTATCGAGCATAAATACTCTCTCTTGGAGTCACTAGCAACTACTTGGCCAAGATAGCTACTAACAACAGAGAGCATGCAAGATCACAAACAACACAGACATGATAGAATCATAAAGATAAAACCATTAATCAAACCAACATAATAATCTCAATATCCATCAGATCCCCGCAAACACAACATGCATGATTATAAATAGATTAGATCTTGATCATGAACGGAGCTCACAAGATCTATACATGAAAGCACAAAGGAGGAGATACAACTATCTAGCTACTACATGGAACCATAGTCCAAGGTGGAACTACTCACGAATCATACCGGAGAGAAGGCCTCCGGGATGATCTCCCCTCCGGCAGGGTGCCAGGAAGAACTTCAGATCCCCTCCGATCTAGGGACGATGGTGGCGGCGGCTACAGACAGTTTCGTGGATTTCTGATCGAGTACTCAGGGTTTCTGCATCGGGGGCTTCTTATAGGCGAAGGGGCGAGACCGGAAGGCGACCAGGGCCGCCAAACCCTAGCCAGGCGCGGGCCCACCTTCCCCCACGCCTGGGGTAGGTCTGGCCCCCCTGGCCGGGCCCTTCGGCTCTCCTCTGGACTTCTTGTTCCCCACGGAAAGTAATTGACTTTTACGTTTGACCCGTCCAATTCCGAGAATATTTCTTTACTAACTTTTCTGAAACCCAAAACAGCAGAAAACAGGCATCTGGCACTGTTGCAACTTGTTAATAGGTTAGTGCCAGAAAACATGTAAAAAGCACCTCAAAGTGTGGACAAGTAAAGCAAAGTAGATATTAAACAAGCATGGAGCATCAAAAATTATAGATATGTTTCCAACGTATCAGCATCCCCAAGCTTAACTCATGCTCGTCCTTGAGTAGGTAAGTGATAAAAGAATAATTTTTGAGGTGACATGCACCCTCACAATAAAGATCCAACCATTTGCAAGCATTGAAAGCTGGGGACAAAGAATTCTAAACATGTGCATGAAAAATGGATTTCTAACAATAGGACATAGTAACTATGCATGCAACATGACAAGCTACAAACAAAGATCATGAATAACATGCATTGAAAAACGTTTGTTTGTTTCACATGCAGAAAACATAACATAGTGGTAATCAGCTTGTCCCTCATAGAGTAGCAATATAATGCATATGACACCTGCAAAGTTCACCAGGGTGACTAGAAACAAATAGCACAAGAACAAGTAATAACACAATATGCATCAATTAATAAGATTTGGAATATTGCACACAGAATGACAACTATGCCCTCTTAATGGTGCCTAAAGGTAGAAGGTGGAGACTCAATAGTGGTGGAAGAAAGGCCTTTTTGTAAAGGAAGCATGGATTACAAGTTTCAAAAAGAGCTTCCAAAAATTATGGTACTAGTTAGCTTTCAGCCCTCATTGCCCCTATCATAAGCATCTTGAAGTGGTTAAGCTTAAAGTGGCAAAGCTGGAGTATATGCTTGACGAAGTATAAGTTGGCAATCTCATGCCCCTTGAATACGAGGGCCACACCTCATGCATACTCAACTTTGGGTCCAGGTAAGTTCTTGTCACTATAAGTATTTGTATATCATTGAGAACCGCCAACGGGGTACCCCTTGCACATGGTACAGGAGCTTTCCCATAACCAAAATGACAAGGCAAGCAGACAATGAGCATCTCAACAATTCTTCTTATGTACCGTGGGAATATGGTGCTTTTTTCTCTCTTTCCTCTTTTCTCAATGTGTCTCTTTTTTTATAAAAAGAATGCTTCATATATGTCACTATGGTGATGCTGCAAGTTTCCACCATGATTAGGCATGGCTTAGGCTAGCGGCCCAGGCGTTTCTCTAACACAGGATACAAACTCCATGGACTTATAAGTTCCCTCTTTATTTCACACCGGTGACATCCATAGACAAAAGAACATGATATCAACTGAGTACAACAAGGTACAAGTGCAATGTTGAAAACGTTCCCCGTGACAACACGGTTCTGCTAATTCCAACTTATAAGTGCAAGCATATACAACAAAGTTGTCACAATGGTTCAAGTTTATTAGGGGAAAAGAATAAAGTGTGCCATCAAGTTCGTGAGGGCTTTAATCACTAAGTTTTCACATAACAAAATAGTTTTTAATTGGAAGATAGATGAAAACAAGAATATACTTGGAATGGTGTAACACACCATGCATAGGAGTTTATAGTGGACACTTTGGAATAACTTGGTTTCTTGGGAGTTGGAGGCATGAGTAGAACTTACTCATACAAGTGGAGGCTAGCAAAAGGCTGGGAGCAACCAACTAAGAGAGCAATAATGGCCATAATTATGCAATGCAACAAAGCAAACTTGAAGGGAATATGCCCTAAGAGGCAATAATAAAGTGTTTATTGTGTGTATTCCAAGTATATGATAGATGTTTATTTTGCATGCTATAATTGTATTAATACGGAAACGTTAATACATGTGTGTTTAATAAACAAACAGAAAGTTCCTAGTTATGCCTCTCTCATAAACTAGCTTGTTGATTAACAAGATGATCAAGGTTTCCTGATCATAGACATTGGATGTTGTTAATACCGGGATCACAACATTAGTGTAATGGTGTGATGAACATTCATCCAAAGTATAGCATTACGATCAAAGTCCTTGAGTTTATATTGCTATAACAACTTACGAAGTAATCCTAATCCTTAGACCATGAGATCATGTCAATCACTAACACCGGAAGAGTTTCTTGATAACATCAAACGTCACACCGTAACAGAGTGATTATAAAGATGGGTTTAGGACTAATAAAGTGTTTGTAGGGTTTCGTAGCATGGAAAACAAAAATTTTCTATCGCATACAAACAAACAAGCCAAGATCTATCTACTAGATTGTAGCAACGAGTCGATGGAATAACTCACCCTCGACGATTCCAAAGTGTTTAACGAGAGCGGATTCTCGTGGGTGATGTAGTCGTACTCTTCCCGATCTCAAGATCGCGTAGACGATCCTTCCGGCGCTGCGTTCCGGCAGCGCTCCCGCAGTCGGTCACACGTTCGGTACTCGACGAAGACCTTCCTCTCCCTTGTTCCAGCAGGTAGCGGAGGTTGTAGCACTCTCCTCGCGATTCCGGCAGCACAACGGCGTGGTACCGGAAGTAGAGGGGAGATCTTGCAGGGCTTCGCCTTAAGCCGGAGCGAGTATGGTGGACTATGAGAGAGCTCCTCGGCGATCTAGGGTTTAGACACACCAAGGAGGAGGCTTGGCCGGCGGCTAGGGTTAGCTAGGCGGCGGCGGCTTGCCCTAGGGCGGCGGCGGCGGCTTCAGGAGGGCCGGCGGCTTAGGGCTAGGGTTTGCGGGTGGAGGTGTTGGGTGCTAGGAGGGGCATCCCTGCCCCTCCTTATATAGGTGGAGGGGGCGCGCCAGGGGATGGGAGTCCCTCCCCAACTCGGTTTCCCAAGGGGGCCGGCGGTGGAGGGGAGGAACTCCTCCCCAACTCGGTTTCCACCTTCCCCTCCACTTCCCAAAATAGTCGTTTGACTTTTCAAATTGGCATTTGACTTTTCAAACTAGGATTTGATTAAACCCTTTATTTTGTTCAGCGATGACACCTAGTACATGATGCAATCATTCCAACTTGGTATGACACATTCATGTACCCTTCCCCTTCGGAGTGCCGGACATTCCGGAACCTTCTAGAACATTCCCGATGAAAACACCGGAACCATTCTCCAACCCCGAAACAGGACTTTCCTTATATGAATCTTATTCTCCGGACCATTCCGGATCTCCTCGTGATATCCCGGATCCCATCCGAGACTCCGAACAACATTCGGTCTCTTACTCATCATTCCATAACTACTCAAACAACGTCGAATCCTTAAGTGTGTCTCCCTACAGTTCGTGAACTATGCGGACATGATCGAGACACTTCTCCGAACAATAACCAATAGAGGAATCTGGAAATTCATATGGCTCCCACATATTTCTACGATTACTTTGCGATCGAATGAACCACTTACATACGATACCAATTTCCCTTTGTCTCACGATAGTTTACTTATCCGAGGTTATGATCGTCGGTATCTCTGCATACCTAGTTCAACCTCGTTACTGCTAAGTACTCTTTTCTCGTTCCCGTGATATGTGATCCCTTGTGAGCCAGTCACATGCTTGCAAGCTAATTGGATGACATTTCACCGAGAGGGCCCAGAGTATATCTATCCGTCATATGGATGGACAAATCCCACTCTTGATCCATGTGTCTCAACCAATACTTTCCGAACACTCAATGCCACCTTTATAGCCACCCAGTTACGGTGTGGTGTTTAATGTCATCAAAGCATCCTTCCGGTGAAGGTGATATGCATGATCTCATGGTCGAAGGAATTAGGCTACTATGTATCAGAAAGCATATAGCAATTGAACTATTAAAATGACTTGATCTTTATGCTACGCTTATCTATAGGAGTATGTCCACCATATCATTCTCCTAACGATATGATCTTGTTGTTAATAACATCTCAATGTTCATGATAGGGAAACCACAATCATTTATTAACCAACAAGCTAGTAATATATAGAGGCTTTACCAGGGACATCAATTTAAGTTTACAAATCACACAAGTATTAATGTTTCCTTGTTAATACTATTATAGCATGAATGTAAACATTTATCATAAACACAAAGATATAATAATAACTACATTTATTATTGCCTCTAGGGCATATCTCCAACAGTCTCCCACTTGCACTAGAGTCATATAATCTAGATTACATGGTAATATACCGAACACCCATGGCAGTTTGGTGTTGGTCATGTTTTGCCCTCGGGAGAGGTTTAGTCAACGGAACCGCCACATTTAGATCTGTGTGTACTTTGCAAATCTTTATGTCCCCATCTTGGACATGTTCTCGAATAGCGTGAAAACGTAGCTTGATGTGCTTTAGCTTCTTGTGTGACCTTGGTTCTTGCGCATTGGCTGTGGCGCCCATGTTATCACAGTAGATAGACATTGGGTCCAGCGCACTAGGAACCACACCCAGCTCTGTAATGAACTCTTTCATCCATATCGCTTCTTGTGAAGCCTCCGAAGCAGCCATGTATTCCGATTCAGTTGAAGATCTCGCCACAACGCTTTGCTTTGCACTCCTCCAGCTAACTGCTGCACCATTCAAAGTAAATACGTATCCAGATTGTGATTTAGAATCATCCGGATCGATGTTCCAACTAGCATCGGTGTAACCATTAACAACGAGCTGTTCATCACCTCCATAAGAAAGAACCATATCCGTAGTTCTTCTCAAGTACTTAAGGATGTTTTTGACCGCTGTCCAATGATCCACTCCTGGATCACTTTGATATCTGCTAGTCAAACTAACAGCATATGCAATGTCGGGTCTAGTACATAGCATGGCATACATTAGAGATCCTATGGCTGAGGCATAGGGAGTCTTACTCATCCTTTCTCTATCTTCTGCCATTGTCGGACTTTGAGTTTTACTCAAGGTCGTATTGGGCAACATGGGCAAGAACCCTTTCTTGCTATCTTCCATTCCAAACCTCTTTAGAACTTTGTCCAAATATGTACTTTGTGACAATGATATTAGGCGTCTCGATCTATCTCTATAAATCTTTATGCCTAATATGTAAGCTGCTTTGCCAAGATCCTTCATTGAAAAACTATTATTCAAATATTCCTTGACACTATTAAGAAGGTCTATATCATTCCCAATCAACAATATGTCATCTACATATAGTATTAAGAATGCTACAGAGCTCCCACTCACTTTCTTGTAAATACAAGCTTCTCCATAAGTTTGTATAAAACCAAAACTTTTGATCACCTTATCAAAACGTTGATTCCAACTTCGGGATGCTTGCTTCAATCCATAGATGGACCGTTGAAGTTTGCATACCTTGTTAGAATCTTTAGGATCGACAAAACCTTTGGGTTCCATCATATACAACTCTTCATCAATGTCTCCATTGAGGAATGTTGTTTTGACATCCATCTGCCATATCTCATAATCATAATATGCAGCGATTGCTAACATAATCCTCACAGACTTTAGCTTTGCTACTGGTGAGAAAGTCTCATCGTAGTCAACTCCTTGAATTTGTCGAAACCCTTTTGCGACAAGTCGAGCTTTATAGACAGTAACATTACCATCAGCATCTGTTTTCTTCTTGAAAATCCATTTGTTCTCGACAGCCTTCCGGCCATCCGGTAAGTCCACCAAAGTCCATACTTGGTTTTCGTACATGGATCCAATCTCGGATTTCATGGCTTCTTGACATTTATTGGAATCTGGGCTCATCATCGCTTCCTCATATGTCGCAGGGTCATCGGTGTTGTCCACCAACATGACACTCATAACGGGATCATACCAATCTGGAGTGGTACGAGTTCTCGTTGACCTGCGAGGCTCTGTAGCAACTACAACCGAAGTTTCATGATCATCATCATTAGCTTCCTCTCTTATTGGTGCAGGCACCACAGGAACTTCTTCCGGTGCTGCGCTACTCGCAAGTTCGAGAGAAGGTTTGACAACCTTGTCGAGTTCTACTTTCCTTCCAGTCACTTCTTTCGAGAGAAATTCCTTCTCTAGAAAGGATCCATTCTTGACAACGAAGATTTTGCCCTTGGATCTATGATAGAAGGTATACCCAATAGTTTCCTTCGGGTATCCTATGAAGACGCATTTTTCCGCTTTGGGTTCAAGCTTGTCCGGCTGTAACTTCTTTACATAGGCTTCGCAACCCCAAACTTTAAGGAACAAAAATTTAGGTTTCTTCCCAAACCATAATTCATATGGTGTCGTTTCAACGGATTTAGATGGTGCCCTATTTAAAGTGAATGCGGCTGTTTCTAATGCATAACCCCAAAATGATAGCGGTAAATCTGTAAGTGCCATCATAGAATGAACCATATCTAAGAGAGTTCGATTACGACGTTCGGACACACCATTACGCTGTGGTGTTCCCGGCGGTGTCAATTGTGAAAGTATTCCGCATTTCTTCAAATGCTCGCCAAACTCGTAACTTAGATATTCACCTCCACGATCAGAATGTAGAAATTTAATCTTCTTGTTACGTTGATTCTCTACCTCACTTTGAAATTCCTTAAACTTCTCGAAAGTTTCGGACTTATGTTTCATGAAATAGATATACCCATATCTACTCAAGTCATCCGTGAAGGTAAGAACATAACGATAACCACCGCGCGATGCTACACTCATTGGGCCACACACATCGGTATGTATGATTTCCAATAAGTCCGTAGCTCGCTCCATCATACCAGAAAATGGAGTCTTAGTCATTTTACCCATCAGACATGCTTCGCATCTTTCAAGTGATTCAAGAAGTCCATCAGAATGGAGTTTCTTCATACGCTTCACTCCAATATGACTAAGACGACAGTGCCACATATAGGTCGAGTTATCGCTCGATTTCAAACGTTTAGCCTCAATGTTATTAATATGTGTATTTCCACTATCGAGATTCAATAAGAATAGACCATCTATCAAAGGTGCATGTGCATAAAACATATTACTCATATAAATCTAACAACCATTATTCTCGGACTTAAACAAGTAACCGTCTCGCAATAAACAAGATCCCGATATAATGTTCATGCTTAACGCAGGCACCAAATAACAATTATTTAAGTATAAAACTAATCCCGATGGTAGATGAAGGGGTAGCGTGCCGACCGTGATCACATCAACCTTTGATCTGTTTCCCACGCGCATCGTCACCTTGTTCTTCGCTAGCTTCCGTTTATTCTGCAGCACCTGTTTTGAGTTACAAATATGAGCAACCGAACCAGTATCAAATAGCCAGGCACTACTACGAGTACTAGTGAGATACACATCAATAACATGTATATCGGATATACCTTTCTTCTTGATGTTGCCGTTCTTCAAATCCGCCAAGTACTTTGGGCAATTCCGCTTCCAGTGACCTTCTCCCTTTCAGTAAAAGCACTCAGTATCAGGCTTAGGTCCAGCCTTGGTCTTCTTCATCGGCGCGGTAACTTTCTTACCACCCTTCTTGAAGTGTCCCTTTTGCTTAGACTTTCCTTTCTTGAATTTGGTGGTCTTATTGACCATCAACACTTGGTGCTCTTTCTTGATCTCCACTTCTGCAGATTTCAACATAGCAAACAGTTCTGGCAACTGCTTGTTCATGTTTTGCATATTGTAGTTCATCACAAAGTTCTTGTAACTTGGTGGTAGTGACTGGAGGACACGATAAATCCCCAAAGCATTAGGAATCACTATACCCAAGCTTTGAAGTTTGTTTGCGTGCCCAGACATCTTAAGCACATGCTCACTGACGGAGCTGCCCTCTTCCATCTTGCAGTTAAAGAACTTTTCAGAAGCCTCATAGCTCTCAATTGCCGCGTGAGTCTCAAAGATCAATTTGAGATCACGGACAATATCATGTGGGTCTGAATTCTCAAACCTTTTCTGAAGCTCCGATTCTAAACCATACAAGATAGCACACTAAACTGTGGAGTACTGAGTCTTCCGAGCGAGGTAAACATTCTTTACTTCATCGGTAGCAGTAGCTGCAGGTGGGTCACCTAGCGGTGCATCCAGCACATATGTCAAATTACCAGCTGTGAGGACAATCCTCAAATTGCGGAACCAATCCGCAAAGTTGCTTCCATTGTTTTTCAACTTTTCTTTCTCTAGGAACGCATTAAAATTGATGGCAGGGGCCGCCATCGATCTACAACATATTTGCAATAGTTTAGACTAAGTTTATGACAAATTGAGTTCTAATTAATAGTTAAATTAATCTAGGTGAACTCTCACTCAAAACAATATCCCTCACATTGTTTTAGTGATCACACGAACCAAATCCACCACATCAACACCGATCATCACGAGAGTTGATATAGTTTCAATGGCGAACAATCGACATGTTCATCATATCTACTATATGATTCATGCTTTACCTTTCGGTGATCCGTGTTCTGAGACCATGTCTGTACATGCTAGGCTCGTCAAGATCAAACCTTAGCTTCCACATGAGCAAATCTGGCTTGCTCATGTTGTATACACTTGTGGAATCTAACACACCCGATCATCACGTGGTGCTTCGAAACAACAAGCTTTAGCAACGGTGCTAACTAAGGGTGAACACTTTATGACTTGAAATTCATGTGCATGAGGGATCATCTTATAATGCTACCGTCGTTAACTAAGCAATACAAGATGCATAAAGGATTAACATCACATGCAATTCATAATATGTGATATGATATGGCCTTTCTTCTTTGTGCTTCCGATCTCCATCTTCAAGCACGAACATGATCTCCATCATCACCGGCATTGCATCAAGGTCAATGACACTTCTCCATGGTTGTCGTCCACCGGCTTCAACTATTACAACTACTTTGAATAGACACGCGGGTCTTAACAAAATTAAAGACAACCATATGGCTCCTGCCGGTTGCCAACTTACAATAAGGAACATTGCATACATCAAATATAATCACAATCATGGCCATATCACATCATAGCACACCCCTGCAAAACAAAGTTAGACGCCTCTACTTTCTTTGCATGTTTTATGTGGTTTGGGGCTTTCAATAAGTGTCGTTCTAACTTACGAACAAGAACCACAACATTGATACTAGTATTGACAATCACCCGTTGTAAATTGAATCTTAACTATGCTGGGAGAAACAGGCACCCGCAAAGCCACTTATGCAATACAAGTTGCATGTCAAGCGTGGAGCAAGTCTCATGAACGATGTCATGTAAGGTTAGCCCGGGCCGCTTCATCCCAACATCCCGCAAGATGCAAAGTACACAAGAAGCAATCGACAATAAAAGCTTCAACGCCCACAATGACCATTGTGTTCTACTCGTGCAACATATCTACATATAGACACGGCTCTGATACCACTGTAGGGTTTCGTAGCATGGAAAACAAAAAATTTCTATCGCATACAAACAAACAAGCCAAGATCTATCTACTAGATTGTAGCAACGAGTCGATGGAATAACTCACCCTCGAAGATTCCAAAGTGTTTAACGAGAGCGGATTCTCGTGGGTGATGTAGTCGTACTCTTCCCGATCTCAAGATCGCATAGACGATCCTTTCGGCGCTGCGTTCTGGCAGCACTCCCGCAGTCGGTCACACGTTCGGTACTCGACGAAGACCTTCCTCTCCCTTGTTCCAGCAGGCAGCGAAGGTTGTAGCACTCTCCTCGCGATTCCGGCAGCACAATGGCGTGGTACCGGAAGTAGAGGGGAGATCTCGTAGGGCTTCGCCTTAAGCCGGAGCGAGTATGGTGGACTATGAGAGAGCTCCACGGCGATCTAGAGTTTAGACACACCAAGGAGGAGGCTTGGCCGGCGGCTAGGGTTAGCTAGGCGGCGGCGGCTTGCCCTAGGGCGGCGGCGGCTGCAGGAGGGCCGGCGGCTTAGGGCTAGGGTTTGCGGGTGGAGGTGTTGGGTGCTAGGAGGGGCAGCCCTGCCCCTCCTTATATAAGTGGAGGGGGCGCGCCAGGGGAGGAGAGTCCCTCCCCAACTCGGTTTCCCAAGGGGGCCGGCGGTGGAGGGGAGGAACTCCTCCCCAACTCGGTTTCCACCTTCCCCTCCACTTCCCAAAATAGCCGTTTGACTTTTCAAATTGGCGTTTGACTTTTCAAACTAGGATTTGATTAAACCCTTTATTTTGTTCAGCGATGACACCTAGTACATGATGCAATCATTCCAACTTGGTATGACACATTCATATACCCTTCCCCTTCGGAGTGCCGGACATTCCGGAACCTTCTAGAACATTCCCGATGAAAACACCGAAACCATTCTCCAACCCCGAAACATGACTTTCCTTATATGAATCTTATTCTCCGGACCATTCCGGATCTCCTCGTGATATCCCTGATCCCATCCGAGACTCCGAACAACATTCGGTCTCTTACTCATCATTCCATAACTACTCAAACAATGTCGAATCCTTAAGTGTGTCTCCCTACGGTTCGTGAACTATGCGGACATGATCGAGACACTTCTTCGAACAATAACCAATAGAGGAATGTGGAAATTCATATGGCTCCCACATATTTCTACGATTACTTTGCGATCGAATGAACCACTTACATACGATACCAATTTCCCTTTGTCTCACGATAGTTTACTTATCCGAGGTTATGATCGTCGGTATCTCTGCATACCTAGTTCAACCTCGTTACTGATAAGTACTCTTTTCTCGTTCCCGTGATATGTGATCCCTTGTGAGCCAGTCACATGCTTGCAAGCTAATTGGATGACATTTCACCGAGAGGGCCCAGAGTATATCTATCCGTCATATGGATGGACAAATCCCACTCTTGATCCATGTGTCTCAACCAATACTTTCCGAACACTCAATGCCACCTTTATAGCCACCCAGTTACGGTGTGGTGTTTGATGTCATCAAAGCATCCTTCCGGTGAAGGTGATATGCATGATCTCATGGTCGAAGGAATTAGGCTACTATGTATCAGAAAGCATATAGCAATTGAACTATTAAAATGACTTGATCTTTATGCTACGCTTATCTATAGGAGTATGTCCACCATATCATTCTCCTAACGATATGATCTTGTTGTTAATAACATATAAATGTTCATGATAGGGAAACCACAATCATTTATTAACCAACAAGCTAGTAATATATAGAGGCTTTACCAGGGACTTCAATTTAAGTTTACAAATCACACAAGTATTAATGTTTCCTTGTTATACTATTATAGCATGAATGTAAACATTTATCATAAACACAAAGATATAATAATAACTACATTTATTATTGCCTCTAGGGCATATCTCCAACAGTGTTATGTTGAGTCCCATGGATCGAGAGTGGAATTTGTTCATCCCGATGACGGATAGATATACTCTGGGCCCTCTCGGTGATATCACATTGGTTAGCTTGCAAGCAAGTGATTTGATCACTAGAATGTTATATCACGGGAACGAGAAAAGAGTGCATGTCAATAACGAGATCAAACTAGGTATGGAGATACCGATGATCGAATCTCGGACATGTAATATTGGAAAACAAAGGGATTAAGATACTAGCATAAAAGGTTCCGATGATCACAAGAAAGTCATCGTTGAATGTGTGGGAGTCGGTATGGGTCTCCAGATCCCGCTTCTGATTATTGATCCGAGAGGGGTCTCGATCATGTACGCATTATTCACAAGCCATAGGGTGACACACTTAAGAGACACCGACATCCAATTGGAGCAAAAGTTTCATGCCGAAAGAATAAACAAGCACAGGAATTTATTTCACTAGATACCGAAACAGGTTTTCGGGTGAAATTGCATAATGAGGTTATGCATGTGAAATAGAATTCTAGCAAGGGGTTATATGTAAATGTTTGTCATTAAAGTAATTGACAAAATTCTGAATAAATAAAAGAGTTTTATTTAATGAGAGTTTGCATTAAATTTGGTGGAAATTTAATAGCAAGTTTGAGTGGGATTTTGAGTGGAGGGATTTGAATGGATTTTTGTGAGTGGAGTGTCCATCCACATGAATGAAGGAGGGGAGTGGGCAGCCCCCATGGCCGGCAGCCACCCCCTTGGGTGCTCCCTACTCCTATAAAAGGCACCCCTCTCCTCACTTCTCACTTACACCTCCTCGTGAAGGATCTCTCTCCCCCTCTAGAATTTATGCCCCATGGTCTCGGACTAGCGAGATACATGTTCCCGGTGGATATTCGGCAAGAAAGAGTTGTGCTTCCGCTGCATCGCTGGGGCGAGGAGGCGGAGGTTGCTCGGTGCCTCGAACGTGTGTGCGAGCACGGATGCGCTGCTGATTTGCGGCGCTAGGACTTCCTCTCGATCTTGAGATCGGCAAGAGATCGTCTACATCAACCACGAGTTGAACTCGTTAAGCTTTGTCGGTCTTCAAGGGTATGTTCTCTATGGATATACATCCGCCCGTTGTTTGTATCTAGTAGATAGATCTTGGTACATAGTTTTTCCCATCGTAGGAAAATTTTTGTTTTCTATGCTGTGAACCCTATAGTGGTATCAGAGCCGGATCTATGCGTAGATGCTTTACACGGGTAGTACACATATGAGTATGTGGGCGATGATGATCATTTTGTTGCTCCTTAGTTGTAATTTTGCATATTGGTGGCATAGTGGGATGAAGCGGTCCGGACAAACTTTACCTGTCCTCGCACATGAGACCTGTTCCACGCTTGACATGCAACTAGTTTGCATAAGTGGCTAGCGGGTGTCTGTCTCTCCTACTATAGTCAATATCTATTTTGCAACGAGTTGTCAACAATTTGGTTATCCTCGTTGTGGTTCATGTTCGTAGGTATGAACGGTTCTATCTCGAAATCCCTAAGCCACGTAAAAACTTGCAATGGATAAATTAGAGGCGTCTAGTTTAGATTGTTGCTGGGCTAGTGTTATAATATGGTGATGTTGTAAGTAGAAGTATGATATGATACTCTTACAACATACATAACGTGTAAGTTCCATAGACCTTGGCCTTACACATAAAGGTATGATAGTGATCATACCACGGTGCACATGATAGAGATCATATGCGGGAACCATATCATTCCACTAATAAACATGTGATGTTTGATAGCATCTTATATTGCTTGTTTGTCGTTTTATTAGCATAGTAAGATGATCCCTCATTTAAATATCAAGATAAGAATGTGTTCTTCCTTTAGTATGCACCGATTATGTTTTCGTCGCTCCAAGACACCACGTGATGATCGGGTGTTCTTGGATCCACGACCATATTTTGGGTGTAAAATAATTACACACGCGAATACTAAGGTTCTTACTTGGCGAGCCTAGCATGTAAAGACATGGCCTCGGAACACGGACCGAAAGGTTAAGCATGAGTCATATAGTAGATATGATGCCCATTTGATGCTCGCCTTTGAAGCTACACCGACTCACGTGATGATCAGACTTGGTGTAGTGGATTTGGTTCATGTAATCACCAAAAAGAAACGAGGGATGTCGTTTTTGAGTGGGAGTTCATTCGTAATGTGGATTAGTTGAACTCAATCTATCATAAACTTAGTCTAAACTTTACAAATTCTGTTTTAGATGGCACCACCTACCTTTAATTTCAATGTGTTCATGGAGAAAGAGAAACTTGCAACGAACGGTAGCAACTTTACCAAATGGGCCATGAATTTGAGGATTCTCCTCTCTGCTGCACAAAATCAATATGTGCTAGAAGCGCCGCTAGGCCCCCCCCCCACCTTTTGAGGATGCCCCTGACGAGGAGAAGAATGTCTATCAGACTCGTCAGGAGGACCACAACTTAGTTCATTGCGACATATTGTATGGGCTAGAGCCGGAACTTCGAAAGCGTTTTGAAAACGGCAATGCATTTGATACAATGGGTGAGTTGAAAATGATTTTCGACACACATGCTGCTGTAGAGAGCTACAATGCTTCAGAAAAGTTCTTTACCTGCATGATGGAAGAGCACAGCTCCGTTAGTGAGCATGTACTCAAGATGTCGGGATACGTCGATAAGCTTGTGTCATTGGGAATATCGATTCCCATTGACTTAGGCATCCATCGTGTTCTGCAGTCTCTGCCACCTAGCTATAAAAGCTTTGTGATGAACTATAATATGCAAGGCATGAAGAAGTCTCTCCCCGAGCTTGTGTCAATGCTTAAAACTGTAGAAGTGGAGATCAAAAAGGAACATCAAGTGTTGATGATCAATAAGAACACTGGTTTCAAGAAAGACAAGAAGGGAAAACGGAAGGGAAGTAAGGGCGGCAAGCCGGCTGCCGTGCCTGAAAAGAAACCCCGAGTTGGACCTAAGTCTGATACCGAGTGTTACTATTGTAAGGGGACTAGCCACTAGAAGCGCAACTGCCCCAAGTATTTGGCAGACAAGAAGGCCGGCAAGGCAAACAAAGGTATATATGGTATACATGTTATTGATGTGTACTTGACTAGTGCTCGCAGTAGCACCTGGGTATTTGATACCGGTTCGGTTGCTAATATTTGTAACTCGAATCAGGGGCTGCGGAACAAGCGACCGCTAGCAAGGGGTGAATTCAAGATGCATGTCGGCAATGGATCAAGCGTTGATGTGATCGCCGTCGGAACGCTACCTCTCCACTTGCCGTCGGGATTAGTAATAAACTTGAATAATTGTTATCTGGTGCATGCACTAAGCATGAACATTGTATCTGGATCGTGTTTGATGCGAAGTGGTTATTCATTTAAATCCGAGAACAATGGTTGTTCTATTTATATGAATGAAATATTTTATGGTCATGCACCGATGATGAATGGTTTATTTCTATTAGATCTCGACAATAATGTTACACATATTCATAATGTTGATGCTAAAAGGATTAAACTTAATGATGATATATCCACATATATGTGGCACTGTCGTCTAGGTTATATTGGCGTTAAACGCATGAAGAAGCTCCATTCGGATGGACTTTTAGAATCACTTGATTTTGAATCATTTGATACATGTGAGCCATGCCTTATGGGCAAGATGACTAGAACGCCGTTTTCTGGTTCAATGGAACGAGCGACAGATTTATTGGAAATCATACATTCTGATGTATGTGGTCCAATGAGTGTGTCGGCGCGAGGTGGATATCGTTATTTTGTTACTTTCAAGGATGATTTGAGTAGATACGGTTATATCTACTTGATGAAACATAAGTCTGAAACCTTTGAAAAGTTCAAGGAATTTCAAAATGAAGTGGAAAATCATCGTAATAGAAAGATCAAATTTCTACGGTCTCACCGTGGAGGTGAGTATCTAAGTTACGAGTTTAGCACTCACATGAAAGAGTGTGGAATTGTTTCACAACTCACACCTTCCGGAACACCACAGAGAAATGGTGTGTTGGAACTTCGTAATCATACTTTATTAGATATGGTTCGATCTATGATGTCTATGACGGACTTGCCGTTGTCATTTTGGGGTTATGCACTAGAAACTGCTGCTTTCACTTTAAATCGGGCACCATCTAAATCCGTTGAAAATACACCGTATGAATTGTGTTTGGAAACAAACCTAAGCTGTCATTTCTTAAAGTTTGGGGATGCGATGTTTATGTGAAGAAACTTCAACCGGATAAACTCGAACCCAAAGCAGAAAAATGCGTCTTCATAGGATACCCTAAGGAACTATTGGGTATTCCTTCTATCATAGATTCGAGGGCAAAGTTTTTGTTGCCAAGAATGGATCCTTTCTAGAGAAAGAGTTTCTCGTGAAAGGTGTGAGTAGTCGGAAGGTAGAACTCGAAGACGTTATTGAACCTTCTCTCCAAAGTATGGCGAGTAGCGCAGCGCCGGAAGTCGTTCCGGAGTTGGCTCCACCAGTTGAAGAGGGAACTAATGATAATGATCATGAAACTCCGAAAGAGAATACTACCAAACCTCGCAGGTCTAGTAGGACGCGTGCAGCTCCCGAGCTGTACGAAAATCCTGTCATGAATTTCATGGTTGATGAAAATGATGACCCTGCGATGTATGAAGAAGCGATGATGAGCCCTGATTCCAACAAATGGTTAGAAGCCATGAAATCCGAGATGGAATCCATGTATGAAAATCAAGTTTGGAACTTGGTAGACTTACCTCACGTCCGAAAGGCCGTGGAGAACAAATGGATTTTCAAAAGGAAAACTGATGCTGATGGTAATGTGACCGTCTATAAAGCTCGACTTGTCGCAAAGGGTTTTCGACAAATTCAAGGAGTTGACTACGATGAGACATTCTCTCCCGTAGTGATGCTAAAGTCAGTTAGGATTATGTTAGCAATTGCTGCATATTTCGATTATGAGATATGGCAGATGGATGTCAAAACTACGTTTCTCAATGGTAATATTGAAGAAGAGTTGTATATGATACAACCAAAGGGTTTTGTCAATCCTAAGGATGCTAACAAGGTGTGCAAGCTTCAACGATCCATCTATGGATTGAAGCAAGCATCACGAAGTTGGAATCTCCGCTTTGATGAGGTGATCAAAGAGTTTGGATTTTTCCAAACTTATGGAGAAGCTTGTATTTACAAGAAAGTGAGTGGGAGCAATGTGGCATTTCTGATATTATATGTGGATTACATATTATTGATCAGAAATGATATAGATCTTTTAAACAGTGTTAAAAGTTATCTAAACAACAAATTTTCAATGAAGGACCTAGGTGAAGCGTCATACATATTAGGCATAAAGATCTACAGAGATAGATCTAGATGCCTAATAGGGCTATCACAAAGTACATACCTTGATAAGATTTTAAATAAGTTTAAAATGGATGGAAGTAAGAAGGGGTTCTTACCTATGTTGCAAGGCAAGACATTGAGTAAGACTCAAAGTCCGGCTACGCCGGAAGAAAGAGAGATAATGGACAAAGTCCCCTATGCTTCAGCCATAGGCTCTATAATGTACGCCATGCTATGTACAAGACAGGATGTGCCACATGCTATTATTTTGACTAGTAGGTACCAATCGGATCCAGGTTCAGAACACTAGATAGCGGTCAAGAATATCCTTAAGTACTTACGAAGAACTAAGGATATGTTTCTTGTGTACGGAGGTGAAGAAGAGCTGGTCGCTAAGCGTTATGTTGACGCAAGTTTTGACACTGATCCGGATGACTCTAAGTCTCAATCCGGATACGTATTTCACATGAATGGCGGTACAGTCAGTTGGAGGAGCTCCAAACAACCTGTGGTAGCGGGATCAACAACGGAGGCCGAATATGTTGCTGCTTCGGAAGCGGCTCAGGAAGCGGTTTGGATGAAGGAGTTCATATCCGAACTAGGAGTGGTTGCAAACGCGTTGGACCCAATGGTGATCTATTGTGACAACAATGGTGCCATTGCCAATGCCAAAGAGCCAAGATCTCACAAGCATTCCAAGCATATTAAGCGCCGTTTTCACTCCATCCGCGAGCATGTCAAGGATGGAGATATAAAGATTTGTAAAGTATACACAGATCTCAATGTAGTAGATCCGTTGACTAAAACTCTCCCTAGAGCAAAACATGATCAACACCAGAACTCAATGGGTGTTAGATTCATCACTATGTAACTAGATTATTGTCTCTAGTGTAAGTGGGAGACTGAAGGGAATATGCCCTGAGAGGCAATAATAAAGTGTTTATTATGTGTATTCCAAGTATATGATAGATGTTTATTTTTCATGCTATAATTTTATTAATACGGAAACGTTAATACATGTGTGTTTAATAAACAAACAGAAAGTTCCTAGTTATGCCTCTCTCATAAACTAGCTTGTTGATTAACAAGATGATCAAGGTTTCCTGATCATAGACATTGGATGTGATGAACATTAGTGTAATGGTGTGATGAACATTCATCCAAAGTATATCATTACGATCAAAGTCATTGAGTTTATATTGCTATAACAACTTATGAAGTAATCCTAATCCTTAGACCATGAGATCATGTCAATCACTAACACCGGAAGAGTTTCTTGATAACATCAAACGTCACACCGTAACAGGGTGATTATAAAGATGGGTTCAGGACTAATAAAGTGTTATGTTGAGGCCCATGGATCGAGAGTGGAATTTGTTCATCCCGATGACGGATATATATACTCTGGGCCTTCTCGGTGATATCACATTGGTTAGCTTGCAAGCAAGTGATTTGATCACTAGAATGTTATATCACGGGAACAAGAAAAGAGTGCATGTCAGTAACGAGATCAAACTAGGTATGGAGATACCGATGATCGAATCTCGGACATGTAATATATCGCGAAACAAAGGGATTAAGATACTAGCGTAAAAGGTTCCGACGATCACAAGAAAGTCATCGTTGAATGTGTGGGAGTCGGTATGGGTCTCCAGATCCCGCTTCTGATTATTGATCCGAGAGGGGTCTCGATCATGTCCACATTATTCACGAACCGTAGGGTGAAACACTTAAGAGACACCGACATCCAATTGGAGCAAAAGTTTCATGCTGAAAGAATAAACAAGCGCAGGAATTTATTTCACTAGATACCGAAACAGGTTTTCGGGTGAAATTGCATAATGAGGTTATGCATGTGAAATAGAATTCTAGCAAGGGGTTATATGTGGATGTTTGTCATTAAAGTAATTGACAAAATTCTGAATAAATAAAAGAGTTTTATTTAATGAGAGTTTGCATTAAATTTGGTGGAAATTTAATAGCAAGTTTGAGTGGGATTTTGAGTGGAGGGATTTGAATGGATTTTTGTGAGTGGAGTGTCCATCCACATGAATGAAGGAGGGGAGGGGGCATCCCCCATGGCCGGCGTCCACCCCCTTGGGTGCCCCCTCCTCCTATAAAAGGCACCCCTCTCCTCACTTCTCACTTACACCTCCTCGTGAAGGATCTCTCTCCCCCTCTAGAATTTATCCCCCATGGTCTCGGACTAGCGAGATACATGTTCCCGGTGGCTATTCGGCAAGAAAGAGTTGCGCTTTCCGCTGCATCGCTGGGGCAAGGAGGCGGAGGTTGCTCGGTGCCTCGAACGTGTGTGCGAGCACGGATGCGATGCTGATTTGCGGCGCTAGGACTTCCTCTCGATCTTGAGATCGGCAAGAGATCGTCTACATCAACCACGAGTTAAACTCGTTAAGCTTTGTCGGTCTTCAAGGGTATGTTCTCTACGGATATACATCCGCCCGTTGTTTGTATCTAGTAGATAGATCTTGGTACATAGTTGTTCCCATCGTAGGAATTTTTTTGTTTTCTATGCTGCGAACCCTACAAAACTAATCAAAGAAAAGAGTGGTACTAAAAGTCAAGGACTAAATGATCATAGAGGCTATTGGTGACTTGTCATAGTCATAACATGGTGTGAGCATGTGCCAAGTCAAACCAAGTAAAACATCAAAGGAGAATACCACAATACTATGCTTTTGCATGCTAAAATAACGCATAATTTCTTCAAGGCACACTAAGAAATCCCAATTGTTTGGAACAAAACATGCTACAGCAATAATCACTAAGAATAATGCTAAAACAACACCTAGCATGTCATGCTAAAGTCTAAGTCACAGTCAATGCAAGCTCCTCTTGCACTTCAAGCAAGAACTTACTACTCCTTTCCAAACACCAAGCAAACTTATTTGCAAAACAACAGAGCGAGAGCGGGGGTCCAAACTACTAAAGCAAACTAAACAAACTAAGAAAAGCAAACTAAAACTAAGACGCTCCAAGAACAACATAACTGTGCATGAAACAATAAAAAACGAACTGTCTAGACAGACCTGAGCTTTTTATTGATGAAGAAGGGGATGCCTTGGGCATCCCCAAGCTTTGATGCTTGTACTTCTTGGATATTTCTTGGGGTGACACCATGGTGGCATCCCCAAGCTTGAGATTTTTTCCATTATTCATCTCATTGCATCATTCTCTCTCTTCACCTGAAATTTTTCCTTCATACAAAACTTCACACAATCTTCATTAGCAACATTAGTGTATTCAAAAGATATTAGACCACTCGCAAAGCTTTGGAATAGCAAGGCTTTTCACTAAAAACACAATCTACCGTAGTAACTCCTTCAAAGAAACTCAATTTAACTGAAGAGCGCTCAAAAGGAATCAATAAGAAGCAAATGCAAATAATGGTAGAAATCTGTCAAAACAGACCAGCAGGTAGAAATGAATTTTTTCGAACATCTTCTGTTGCTCAAATCAAAAAGTGTTGAACTAACGAAAGTTATTCAACATACTGGGGGATTTATTCGTAAATGTTGAGCTCAATCCGATTTACAGATCCTCCTCACTAAATTTTTTGGTGGAGGACAGAAATCTGTTTCAGGACAGCAACTCCCCAAATCTTACTTCCCTCTCATTAGAGGTTATTCTTGGCACAAAAAGAAAACAAAAAGGATAAGGAGAGGTCATTAAAGTAGTAATAACTTCCAATACTCAAGTAAACACTTGGGTTATCTCCCAACTAATTTTCTTTAACGCCTTTAAGTTAGGCACAAGAAGCAAGAAGAGTCAAGTATTTTCCAATGAAGAAGCATTAACATCAAACCTTGCTTTCCAAGGAGAAGCAAAAGGCAACTTCTCTCTCCTCATAGGGAAGTGTTCAATACCTTTCTTGAATGGAAAATGATATTTGATGGTGCCTTCTTTCATATCAATGATGGCACCAACTGTTCTAAGAAAAGGTCTTCCCAAAGTAATAGGACAAGAAGCATTGTATTCAACATCCAAAACATAGAAATCAACAGGGACATAAGCATTGTTGACCATAATGAGAACATCATTAATACTCCCCATGAGTTTCTTCTTAGAATTATCATTGAGTGGGACATTTAAATAACAATCTTCCAAAGGTGGCAAATCAAGCATTTCATAAATCTTCCTAGGCATAATAGAGACACTAGAACCAAGATCACATGAAGATTTGAGATCAAAGTCATTAACTTGCATATTAATAATGGGTTCCCAACTATCTTCTACTTTCCTAGGAATAGAAGCTTTGTGTGTTAGCTTCTCTTCCTTAATCTTAACAAGAGCATCTGTAATGTGTTTGGTAAAGGCAACATGCATATCACTAGCATCAGGACTTCTACCAAGCTTCTGCAAGAACATAATCACTTCAGAAATATTGCAACCATCAATATCAAAGTCAAACTTAGCATCACTAGTGGTAGGCTCACTAGGCTTAGGCATAGTAGGAGGAGGAATAGGGGCTACTTGTGGTTTAGTGGTGATAGTGCACACATTATTGTTTCTATTAATTTCAGCTTCCCTTTCCCACCTAGCATGAAGTTGAGATAACAGCCTAACATTTTCATCAATAGTAACTTGTATGGCATGAGCTGTAGAAAAGGTGTTTTCCATAGTTTCAGGTTTAGCAGCCATTTTATTAACCAAGGAAGTTTGAGCTCCAGATAAAGAGGATATATTTTTCTCAACAGTTAAAAGCTTTTCCTCTATAGTCTTATTGAAAGTGGTTTGTTTACTAATAAAGTCCTTGAGCATTACTTCAAGTTCAGAGGGGCCACTTCTAGCATTATTGTAAGAGCTTCCATAGGAGTTTCCATTATTAGGAGGATAAGGCCTATAATTGTTGCTGCTACCAAAATTATTCCTATAGGCATTGTTGTTGAAATTATTGTTTCTAATGAAGTTCACATCAACTTGCTCTTCTTGAGCAACCAAAGAGGCTAAGGGAACACTATTAGGATCGAGAGGAGCTTTCCCATTAACAAGCATAGCCATAATAACATCAATCTTTTCACTCAAAGAGGAAGTTTCCTCAACAGAATTTACCTTCTTACCATGTGAAGCTCTCTCAACATGCCATTCAGAGTAGTTAACCATCATATTATCAAGGAGCCTTGTTGCAGCACCCAAGGTGAGTCCCATAAAATTACCTCCAGCAGAAGAATCCAACAGGTTTCTTGAGGAGAAGTTCAAACCTGCATAAAAAGTTTGGATAATCATCCAAGCAGTGAGTCCATGAGTAGGGAAATTTTTAACCAAAGATTTCATTCTTTCCCAAGTAGAAGAAACATGTTCACTATCAAGTTGTTTAAATTTCATAATGTCACTTCTCATAGCAATAATCTTAGCAGGAGGATAGTACTTTCCAATAAAAGCATCTTTGCACTTAGTCCAAGAATCAATAGTATTTTTAGGCAAAGATAGCAACCATTCTTTAGATTTTCCCCTCAAGGAGAAAGGAAAAAGCCCGAGCTTAATAATATCTCCATATACAGCCTTATACGTTTGCATCTCACAAAGTTCAACAAAGCTATTAAGATGGGCAGCAGGATCATCAGAACCAGCACCAGAAAATTGCTCTCTCATCAAAAGATTCAACAAAAGCAGGCTTAATTTCATAAAAGATAGCATCAGGAGCAGGTGGAGCAATAGGAGTGCTTAGGAAATCATTGTTGTTGGTGCTAGTTAAGTCACACAACTTGGTGTTCTCAGCAGAGTTCATTTTGGCAAAGGTGGGCAAGCCAAAAACTGCAGCAGCTAGAGCAGGAACTAATTTTTTTTTGTGTTTTTGAATAAGGCAAACAAACCAAACTAGACTAGTTTTTTTTGGGTTTTTTGAAAAGAGGCAAACAAAACCAAACAAAAGAAGCAAAGAAAACTAAAAACAAAGTAAGAGAAAGGAAGTGAAGGACTCCCCTAGTGAAGACGTCCTTAGCCTTCCCGGCAACGGCGCCAGAAATCTTGATGGTGCTCGACGGGGAGGAAAAGGTCGAAGCTGTGTCCCCGGCAACGGTGCCAGAAGTCTTGATGCGTGCACCTAGTGTTGACGTGGGACACTTCTTTGGAACCCTAAGAGCAAGGTGTGAAGAGCACATCAGCAAGTTTCCCTCAATAGAGACCGAGGTTATCGAACTTGAAGGAGGAAGGAAATGTCTCAAAGGTGTTGCTGGCAACATGGAGACCTGCACAACACAAACTCAAGACTTTGCCCCCAACGAATCAGTGAGGTTGTCAAGCTCACCGGTATGCTGTAACAAAGGATTAAACATATGGTGTGGAAGGTAATGGTTTGCAGCAAGTAAACAAGTAACACTGGAAGATGTATCAATGGTAAAGATTGGACCGGGGTCCATAGTTCACTAGAGGTGCTCTCCTTAGATAAACAACATGGCATGAACAGTAAACAAATTACAGCGGGACAATTGACAGGAACTGAGCAAGGCATAACTATGCAATTACTAGCCTGAAAGATCCTATGAGGTTGATTGGGCAATACAGAAATATACATAGACCGTCATCCAACTGCATCTATAACTAGAAGTCCACCTTCAGGTTATCATCCGAACCCCCTCCAGTATTAAGTTGCAAGCAACAGACAACTACTTTAAGCAAAGTGTGTAAGGTAAATAGTCCACATGTTCCATGAACAAGAGACCGTTGTTTTCTCCTTAGTAGCAACAACACATCTACAATCGAAGATATTATTGTCACTTCCCTTGGAAACTAGAGGCATGAATCCACTATCGAGCATAAATACTCCCTCTTGGAGTCACTAGCAACTACTTGGCCAAGATAGCTACTAACAACG
The DNA here is from genome assembly GCA_916181665.1 of Avena sativa. NCBI lineage: Eukaryota > Viridiplantae > Streptophyta > Magnoliopsida > Poales > Poaceae > Avena > Avena sativa. The sequence goes on from OV702282.1 coordinate 164,304,636, forward strand.
GAGAGCATGCAAGATCACAAACAACACAAACATGATAGAATTATAAAGATAAAACCATTAATCAAACCAACATAATAATCTCAATATCCATCGGATCCCCGCAAACGCAACATGCATGATTACAAATATATTAGATATTGATCATGAACGAAGCTCACAAGATCTATACATGAAAGCACAAAGGAGGAGATACAACCATCTAGCTACTACATGGACCCATAGTCCAAGGTGGAACTACTCACGAATCATACCGGAGAGAAGGCCTCCGGGATGATCTCCCCTCCGGCAGAGTGCCGGGAAGAACTTCGGAGCCCCTCCGATCTAGGGACGATGGTGGCGGCGGCTACATACGATTTCGTGGATTTCTGATTGGGTACTCAGGGTTTCTGTATCAGGGGCTTCTTATAGGCGAAGGGGCGAGACCGGGAGGCGACCAGGGCCACCAAACCCTAGCCAGGCGCGGGCCCACCTGCCCCTGCGCCTGGGGTGGGTCTGGCCCCCCTGGCCGGCCCCTCCGGCTCTCCTCTAGACTTCTTGTTCCCCATGGAAAGTAATTGACTTTGACGTTTGTCCCGTCCAATTCCTAGAATATTTATTTACTAACTTTTCTGAAACCAAAAATAGCAGAAAATAGGCATCTGGCACTGTTGCAACTTGTTAATAGGTTAGTACCAGAAAATATGTAAAAAGCACCTCAAAGTGTGGACAAGTAAAGCAAAGTAGATACTAAACAAACATGGAGCATAAAAAATTATAGATACGTTTCCAACATATCATTCTTCCTCGAGACTAAGGGCTCTACCGATAGCTATGTGTTCATCTCTCTCTCTATGCATGATCTTGTGGTCATGAGCTTTGTAATCAAGTAGATCTACCTTGCTACTCAAGTGCTTCATTAGATCTCTGCTCTCCCCATGTGTGTGAAAGTGACAGTGTGCACGCCATGGTGGCACTTAGGCTTGAGTCTACATAAATACTCTTTGTGCTTTAATAGATCTATGCTTTTCCCCACGTGTGTGAAAGTGACAGCGGGCATACCGTGTGTGGCACTTTGGCTAGATTGAATATTTTTATGAGTTATATTTGTAGTTGGATGTCTCTATGAAATTGTGGTGTTTGTTGGAACCATCTAGTGCTCAAGGTGATAGTGTGGGGTTATCTAGATTGGGGAAGGCGGACTTTGAGGAGTGCTGTTATAGCCCTACCATGGATTAGAGTGTCCAACCGGAGAGTAGTTAAGAGTAGTATCATGAAGAGAGGATATTTATATGAGAGAGTGTTCACTAGTGAAACTATGATCCCTAGGCCTTGTTTCTAAGCATTGAAACACAGTTTGCTACTAGATCTGTTGCATGTTTTCTTGCTTTAGTCTTTACCTCCACGTCAAGCTCCATCAAAGTCTTTTCTGGCACCGTTACCCCACGTCAACAACAAGTCAGAAGCTATTTTCTGGCACTGTTACCACTTGTATTTCACTATCTCTTCGCTGAACTAGTGCACCTATACACCAGACAAGTGTATTGGGTGTGTTGGGGACACAAGAGACTTCTTGTATCTTGATTGCAAGGTTTCTTGAGAGGGAATACCTTTGACCACTTCCTCCCCGAGTTCGATAAACCTTGGGTAATCCACTTAAGGGAAACTTGCTGCCGTTCTACAAATCTCTGCACTTGGAGGCCCAATGTGGCATCCCGCAAAACCACTACTAGAAAATCGCGTTGTTTTTGTGCATTGCATCATCATGACCGCATGCTCATGTCATCATGCCATATTGCATTTGAGCATCGTCATCATCTTGCATCTGTTCGCATAAAACTATTTTTGAAAAGCCTGGTTTTGTTTTCTAAACGCCCCGTCTTAATTCAAACGCAAAACCCGGGTCTCCGGATTAGTTTATTTTGTCTGCTATCGGTTTGCAGAAGCCTTGTTTTAAACAAATAAAATATTAAATTATTTTAATAGGGGCAGTCGAACGGGCCGATTCGACCCGGACGACCACCCCCAGAATAAAACGGTTCGCCCAGAATCCTAAAACTACCTAATACTAATATACCCAGCCCCTCCACCTCACCCCCTCCAATCACTGAACGCCACATTAGCCCACCCCCAAATCCCCACCAACCACCCTATGCCACCTGGTCCACCCCCTCTCTCTCCTCTCTCTCCCTCCAGCCCACAACCCACCCACGCCACCATGCACACCACCAGCGCCTCCCCAGGACCCGGTCCACCCAACCGCGCCAACCACCCCTGGCCCCACCCCGGCCCCGCGTTCCCCCCCACGCGCTCGCCTCCCTGTTTCTCTTCCTCCTCGCCGCACCGCCCGCCTCCCTCCTCTCCTCCTCCCTCAACCCCGGCGACCGCCTGCCGCCCGTCCTCCCCGGCGCGCGCCCGCCTCCTCCCTCCTTGTTCCCTCCCGCCGGCGACCTCCCGTCCCTCACCAGGGCCTCCCTCCTCCCCGGCGAGCGCCGCGCCTCCCGCACCACCGCTCCTCCAACCGCCCGCGCGCCGCCCCGCCTTCCTTCTCCGGCCTCCACGCCCGCCTCCGTCAACACCACCGCCGCCCCTGCTCCACCCTCCCTCGCCGGCACCCCTCATCCCCTCCGACGACGACCCTCCTCGCCGCCGACCTCCCTCTGCGCCGGCACACCCCCATCGCCTCTCCGCTAACCTCCTTCTCCGGCCGCCGTCGCCCTCCCCTAGGGAGCTCCTCCTCCGCAAGCCGCCGCCACCGGACGCTTCCACCGCCGCCTCGCTCCTCCCCAGCACCCTCCGCCGCCGTCGGCCTGGTGGGCTCGTCCACCACCACCCCCTCCGGCCGGCCCCTGCAGGCCTCGTCCTCGCCCTCCTCTGGCCGGTGCCGCCCTGTCCGCGAGACGGCCCCGACCCCGCCTTCATCCTGGAGCCCGGGCCCCTGCTCGTCCTCGGTGTCTTCAACCGCGCCCCACGGCGTCCCTCCGGCGCGCCCTCATCTTCACCGCGAGTGCGCTGCCGCCGTGCTTCTCCCCATGTCGCCCTCTACCTGCAAGCCCGCCTCTTAGCCCCTACCGCTGCCGCATGGTGCTTGATGTCATACAGGAATATCCTATTCGGTTTCCCTGCCTCTGTGCATCACGAGCGTCGGTATGGTTATAGTTGGTGACATTCTGTCTCGGCCCCAAACTGCTGATGTGTTGATGTTGAGGCAATTTTGTTGTCAAAGACCAACGCAAGTTGGAGGCGACAAGGCCTCCTCGTTGACATGCAACCCGAGTCCGACATCGGCAATCGAAGTGGGAACCCCCAAGTACTTCGTCAAAGTGACCGGACGCGATGATGCCAGACCAACAAGATCTCCCTCATGGATTTTTGGAGCCCCATCCTCGGATTCGAAGACCTCCAACATGGACACCCACGGAACCCGAAGACCACGGAACCCCAAGAACTCCGACATGGATCCGAAGGCCGAGCCCTCGACACGCCAAGATCGCCGACGCGAACATGCCAAGTTCGCCTACCCGGACACCGTGCGACAAGATCTTTGCGAACCCGAGGACCATCAAGACTTCCGCTCGAACGCCAAGACCGACCCCGCGAACCGACACGATCTCCTTCACGGATACGACAAGTACACCTCGAGGACGCCGAGTACTTCGCCCCGGACGCCGAGAACCCGGATGCGACAAGATCTGCCCCGTTGTTCGAGAATGTTCTGCCGAGACCGCTTCCGCCGAACCCTGAACCCCGAGACCCGACCCCGAACCCCGGAACCCCAAGTTCGTCGAGAACCCCTAATGTGTGAACCCCTTCCCGAAACCCTATTTTATAATATCATAAACTTGTCGCATATTAAATTGTCATTCTCCCATGCATATCATTGGTTTGGGGGCACTATGCCGATTCACCTAATAATTAAATATGGGGCCCATATGCGGGCAAATCTAGTCTTATATTGGCCTCATTTAAATTTGTGTAGCGAACCGGCGATATATTCTGCCTTGTTAAACAACATTTAAAGTGCAGGGTAGTTAATAACTTGAACCGTTTAATTAATTGTCGGGACCCTGGTTCCGTTTAATATGGCCTAATTGCACCGCATATTTACCATGACATACATCATACATGCATCATGCCGATATTCTGCCGTTGTATTAAATATTGCATCTGGTGTTTATTCTAGTGTTTTGCTTCTTCGCGGATAAGGCCGTTGAGTTGATGCGAGTGTCGACCCGATCTTCGGCTGAACCTTCGGCAATGTTTTCAGGCGAGCATCTCCCCCTTTCTACCTATCTTACTTTTCTAGTCTTTATTTCCTCCTGTTGATCTATTGCTATCTGTGTTGCGATGCTCTAGTTTCCGTACCCGTGATATCCCCTACAGCCTTATATTGCCTTGGACACATCCTATTACCGGTTGATTGGTAGATAGTTGGACTTGCGTGTCGTAGTCGCTCGCTCAAGTGCTGTTGCGTGTCGTCAAGTACCACAGTTGTTGGAGTATTGCCGCAAGTTAATTGTTGGAGATGATCATGGTTTTACTTATCGTTCACTTTAATTCCTGTTTAACAACTAAAATTGAAGTAAGTAAGCAGAGGCATCGGTGGGTGATAGATAATATTTGGTTTCCGACCGCCCACTTGTGTCCCGTAGGACCCCGAGTACTTGATACCTGTTCCTTGATTTATCGCGCTATCCACATACGGGGAATTATGGGCCCCCCTTAGCCAGAGCTTGATTCAGTCTTATTTCTTGGGGCCACAAACTAGTTTGAGGTTTTATTTACGATCCTGTACTTATGCCATGCTTTACTGCTTTATTTACGATTGTGCGAGGAGCACACTGTACTGTTTAGGATCGGGACACGTTTTCGCGGTGTCGACAAGCTCATTTTTAGGTTCCCAGTCGTTCACAGCCGTCCACCCAAACCTCGGGTCCGTCTCGGAGCTAGCTTACTTCGTTGCGGGTGTACTCCAAGGGGTGGCCCCCTGAAATATTTCTGAATCCTGTGATTGCTTTGTCGTGAAAGCCTCGTTGGGTTTTGATTTGGTTTTTCCGAGGTTGATCGTGTGTGTGTTGCTATTTGTGCACCCCGGCCGGGTTAAAACTTTCTGAAAGCCGTGTCCGCGGTTATGGACGACTTGGAGCACAGTATCTCGATCATAGACAACTATAACTAAAGTAGTGCTATAAATTTGACTTTATAATGACTAGTAATGAGCTTCACTATAATGGAATGGCTACATAAAACTGCCCACAATTGCTTGTTTGAGTTGTCGCTTGCGACCATTGTATCTGACTAGTAAGTATTGCAACTACAACGGAATGGCTAAATAAAAGTACCAACAACTGCTGGGTTTTTGGGATAGCTCATGCTAATTGTATCTTACTAGTAAGTGTTGCCACTACAACGGAATGATTAACTAAAATGGCCCACTGCTTACTTTATCAGGATGAATATCTATACCTGACTAGTAATTGCTGCAACGACAACTGAATAAATAAAACTGCCAACTGTGTGAGTTCCTCGGTTGACTTCCTCGTTTGGTCTCGAGGGGGAAACACCAGGATGGGTTTGTTTGATGGTAGCATCAGGTTGGATCCGAATAGGTCTTTCTCACCCCTCTCTGATAGCCGCCAGTTGTATCGAGTCTCTATAGGTTGTTTAGTGCATGCTGCCGCTTTAGTCCACCATACCTTCGTAGGCGAGGACCGACGAATTCTAGCCTCGCCGTGTACTGGCCTCAGTACTGACGCTCCTCTTTTTCCTTTGCCCTTTGTCGGCACCCCTTTTGTTTAAGCAGGTTTTGAGATCGACGTCGTTAGCAGGGTTACCCTTCCGGCTTGGCCTGGGCAGGGTTATGGACGCCATTGGTTATTCTTCAGGGCTCTTAGCCCCATTTGCATCTTGTCCGTAGCCGGACGCTGTATCGTTTTACAGGTGATTTGGATCTTTGTATATTATATCTGTATTCTTGGCTCGTTGAGTCGCTGTTGTATATATCTGTTCTGTGGGTCCCATCGAGGACTGTTGTGTAATGTTATTACTTCGTTTTCCACCCGCACGAAAGTGCCTGGTGGGCACCTTTGAATCGTTTCTATGCGGGTTTGGCGGGTTTCGCTAAAACTTGCATAGGTCCGATTCTGAGGGTGTTACAGAGTGCTATCAGAGCTCAGCAGTTGCGATACCCCACAAGTCCAGCCTGTAGGATAACCTAGCTAACGGCCGAAGTAGAGTGTCAAAACTATTTTTGAAAATCGGTTGGATAGTTCTGATTAGGTCTGATTTTATTCCTTACCCCTCTGCTATTCTCCTCTTACCTCCACGCGTTTTGAATCCGCTCTCTTCTCTCTCTTCGAGTCCAGGATTTCTCGTGGTTGGGTTCCGTCGTACCTTCAGGGTTTCGCTTCCTTCTCTGATAACGGTGTCCTACCATCCGGTGTTCAAGCTGCTTGATGAATCCGTCTACGGTGTTACCATTCTGTATTCCTTGTTTGTGCCTTCCGGTGTTTCCGACGCGACGACATCATCTACGCCAGATCCGATGCAGAGTCTGCATCACTCCTTTGTTTCCGAACCTCGTTTGTCGAGATCTTCAGTCTAATTCCGAGAGTTGGTTGTATAATCCGCCTATTCGTGTGCAGAGTAATGGTTTGGGTGCGCGATGGACTGATCACCATCCGACTACTCTTATCATTCGCTCTTGTACATCGAATCAGTGGATTCAGCGGTTTTACTCCGTCCACGGAAGCTAGAGGTGGCTTTATTTGTTGATACCTCTACCTTCGACCTTTTGTTTCCGGAGTGTTTCCCTCATCGGTCACGGACAACGACCTCTTGTTAGTGGTGTCGCGAGGATCTACACGAAGCGAGAAGATTCAGAACGCCGCCCGTCTTCCCGGTACCATGAGGCTGATCTCGAGGGCGAGATCCATTGTTAGTGGTGTCGAATTGTGGCATCCCGCAAAACCACTACTAGAAAATCGCGTTGTTTTTGTGCATTGCATCATCATGACCGCATGCTCATGTCATCATGCCACATTGCATTTGAGCATCGTCATCATCTTGCATCTGTTCGCATAAAACTATTTTTGAAAAGCCTAGTTTTGTTTTCTAAACGCCCCGTCTTAATTCAAACGCAAAACCCGGGTCTCCGGATTAGTTTATTTTGTCTGCTATCGGTTTGCAGAAGCCTTGTTTTAAACAAATAAAATATTAAATTATTTTAATAGGGGCAGTCGAACGGGCCGATTCGACCCGGACGACCACCCCCAGAATAAAACGGTTCGCCCAGCATCCTAAAACTACCTAATACTAATATACCCAGCCCCTCCACCTCACCCCCTCCAATCACTGAACGCCACATCAGCCCACCCCCAAATCCCCACCAACCACCCTCTGCCACCTGGTCCACCCCCTCTCTCTCCTCTCTCTCCCTCCAGCCCACAACCCACCCACGCCACCATGCACACCACCAGCGCCTCCCCAGGACCCGGTCCACCCAACCGCGCCAACCACCCCTGGCCCCACCCCGGCCCCGCGTTCCCCCCACGCGCTCGCCTCCCTGTTTCTCTTCCTCCTCGCCGCACCGCCCGCCTCCCTCCTCTCCTCCTCCCTCAACCCCGGCGACCGCGCCCGCCTGCCGCCCGTCCTCCCGGCGCGCGCCCGCCTCCTCCCTCCTTGTTCCCTCCCGCCGGCGACCTCCCGTCCCTCACCAGCGCCTCCCTCCTCCCCGGCGAGCGCCGCGCCTTCCGCACCACCGCTCCTCCAACCGCCCGCGCGCCGCCCCGCCTTCCTTCTCCGGCCTCCACGCCCGCCTCCGTCAACACCACCGCCGCCCCTGCTCCACCCTCCCTCGCCGGCACCCCTCATCCCCTCCGACGACGACCCTCCTCGCCGCCGACCTCCCTCTGCGCCGGCACACCCCCGTCGCCTCTCCGCTAACCTCCTTCTCCGGCCGCCGTCGCCCTCCCCTAGGGAGCTCCTCCTCCGCAAGCCGCCGCCACCGGACGCTTCCACCGCCGCCTCGCTCCTCCCCAGCACCCTCCGCCGCCGTCGGCCTGGTGGGCTCGTCCACCACCACCCCCTCCGGCCGGCCCCTGCAGGCCTCGTCCTCACCCTCCTCTGGCCGGTGCCGCCCTGTCCGCGAGACGGCCCCGACCCCGCCTTCATCCTGGAGCCCGGGCCCCTGCTCGTCCTCGGTGTCTTCAACCGCGCCCCATGGCGTCCCTCCGGCGCGCCCTCGTCTTCACCGCGAGTGCGCTGCCGCCGTGCTTCTCCCCATGTCGCCCTCTACCTGCAAGCCCGCGTCTTAGCCCCTGCCGCTGTCGCATGGTGCTTGATGTCATACAGGAATATCCTATTCGGTTTCCCTGCCTCTGTGCATCACGAGCGTCGGTATGGTTATAGTTGGTGACATTCTGTCTCGGCCCCAAACTGCTGATGTGTTGATGTTGAGGCAATTTTGTTGTCAAAGACCAACGCAAGTTGGAGGCGACAAGGCCTCCTCGTTGACATGCAACCCGAGTCCGACATCGACAATCGAAGTGGGAACCCCCAAGTACTTCGTCAAAGTGACCGGACGCGATGATGCCAGACCAACAAGATCTCCCTCATGGATTTTTGGAGCCCCATCCTCGGATTCGAAGACCTCCAACATGGACACCCACGGAGCCCGAAGACCACGGAACCCCAAGACCTCCGGCATGGATCCGAAGGCCGAGCCCTCGACATGCCAAGATCGCCGACGCGAACACGCCAAGTTCGCCTACCCGGACACCGTGCGACAAGATCTTTGCGAACCCGAGGACCATCAAGACTTCCGCTCGAACGCCAAGACCGACCCCGCGAACCGACACGATCTCCTTCACGGATACGACAAGTACACCTCGAGGACGCCGAGTACTTCGCCCCGGACGCCGAGAACCCGGATGCGACAAGATCTGCCCCGTTGTTCGAGAATGTTCTGCCGAGACCGCTTCCGCCGAACCCTGAACCCCGAGACCCGACCCCGAACCCCGGAACCCCAAGTTCGTCAAGAACCCCTAATGTGTGAACCCCTTCCCGAAACCCTATTTTATAATATCATAAACTTGTCGCATATTAAATTGTCATTCTCCCATGCATATCATTGGTTTGGGGGCACTATGCCGATTCACCTAATAATTAAATATGGGGCCCATATGCGGGCAAATCTAGTCTTATATTGGCCTCATTTAAATTTGTGTAGCGAACCGGCGATATATTCTGCCTTGTTAAACAACATTTAAAGTGCAGGGTAGTTAATAACTTGAACCGTTTAATTAATTGTCGGGATCCTGGTTCCGTTTAATATGGCCTAATTGCACCGCATATTTACCATGACATACATCATACATGCATCATGCCGATCTTCTGCCGTTGTATTAAATATTGCATCCGGTGTTTATTCTAGTGTTTTGCTTCTTCGCGGATAAGGCCGTTGAGTTGATGCGAGTGTCGACCCGATCTTCGGCTGAACCTTCGGCAATGTTTTCAGGCGAGCATCTCCCCCTTTCTACCTATCTTACTTTTCTAGTCTTTATTTCCTCCTGTTGATCTATTGCTATCTGTGTTGCGATGCTCTAGTTTCCGTACCCGTGATATCCCCTACAGCCTTATATTGCCTTGGACACATCCTATTACCGGTTGATTGGTAGATAGTTGGACTTGCGTGTCGTAGTCGCTCGCTCAAGTGCTGTTGCGTGTCGTCAAGTACCACAGTTGTTGGAGTATTGCCGCAAGTTAATTGTTGGAGATGATCATGGTTTTACTTATCGTTCACTTTAATTCCTGTTTAACAACTAAAATTGAAGTAAGTAAGCAGAGGCATCGGTGGGTGATAGATAATATTTGGTTTTCGACCGCCCACTTGTGTCCCGTAGGACCCCGAGTACTTGATACCTGTTCCTTGATTTATCGCGCTATCCACATACGGGGAATTATGGGCCCCCCTTAGCCAGAGCTTGATTCAGTCTTATTTCTTGGGGCCACAAACTAGTTTGAGGTTTTATTTACGATCCTGTACTTATGCCATGCTTTACTGCTTTATTTACGATTGTGCGAGGAGCACACTGTACTGTTTAGGATCGGAACACGTTTTCGCGGTGTCGACAAGCTCAGTTTTGGGTTCCCAGTCGTTCACAGCCGTCCACCCAAACCTCGGGTCCGTCTCGGAGCTAGCTTACTTCGTTGCGGGTGTACTCCAAGGGGTGGCCCCCTGAAATATTTCTGAATCCTGTGATTGCTTTGTCGTGAAAGCCTCGTTGGGTTTTGATTTGGTTTTTCCGAGGTTGATCGTGTGTGTGTTGCTATTTGTGCACCCCGGCCGGGTTAAAACTTTCTGAAAGCCGTGTCCGCGGTTATGGACGACTTGGAGCATAGTATCTCGATCATAGACAACTATAACTAAAGTAGTGCTATAAATTTGACTTTATAATGACTAGTAATCAGCTTCACTATAATGGAATGGCTACATAAAACTGCCCACAATTGCTTGTTTGAGTTGTCGCTTGCGACCATTGTATCTGACTAGTAAGTATTGCAACTACAACAGAATGGCTAAATAAAAGTACCAACAACTGCTGGGTTTTTGGGATATCTCATGCTAATTGTATCTGACTAGTAAGTGTTGCCACTACAACGGAATGATTAACTAAAATGGCCCACTGCTTACTTTATCAGGATGAATATCTATACCTGACTAGTAATTGCTGCAACGACAACTGAATAAATAAAACTGCCAACTATGTGAGTTCCTCGGTTGACTTCCTCGTTTGGTCTCGAGGGGGAAACACCAGGATGGGTTTGTTTGATGGTAGCATCAGGTTGGATCCGAATAGGTCTTTCTCACCCCTCTCTGATAGCCGCCAGTTGTATCGAGTCTCTATAGGTTGTTTATTGCATGCTGCCGCTTTAGTCCACCATACCTTCGTAGGCGAGGACCGCCGAATTCTAGCCTCGCCGTGTACTGGCCTCAGTACTGACGCTCCTCTTTTTCCTTTGCCCTTTGTCGGCACCCCTTTTGTTTAAGCAGGTTTTGAGATCGACGTCGTTAGCAGGGTTACCCTTCCAGCTTGGCCTGGGCAGGGTTATGGACGCCATTGGTTATTCTTCAGGGCTCTTAGCCCCATTTGCATCTTGTCTGTAGCCGGACGCTGTATCGTTTTACAGGTGATTTGGATCTTTGTATATTATATCTGTATTCTTGGCTCGTTGAGTCGCTGTTGTATATATCTATTCTGTGGGTCCCATCGAGGACTGTTGTGTAATGTTATTACTTTATTTTCCGCCCGCACGAAAGTGCCTGGTGGGCACCTTTGAATCGTTTCTATGCGGATTTGGCGGGTTTCGCTAAAACTTGCATAGGTCCGATTCTGAGGGTGTTACACCCAACAACTGTCTACAAGAATAGAAGTGCGTAGACGTCAAGCTCTTTTCTGGCACCGTTGCTGGGGAGGTAAGGTAAAAGGTACTCACATCCTCCGGTGTGAGTGCTCAAAGTTATTTCCTTTATTTTCTGCAATTTTGTCTTTTGTTTCTTGTTTTCACTAGTTAGGCTTAATGGAAAACAACAACAAAATTAGAGAGCTTTATAATATCTATCTTGAGTTAGGACATGAAGTGTTTGAAGAGAAAATTAAAAAACCTATGGAGATTTATTTGCATGCTAATAGCAATGTTATTAGTATGAACTCTTTGGACACCGTTGTTGCTAATGCTATGGAAATGTCTAAGCTTGGGGAAGCTAGTTTTTATGAAGATGATCTTTTTAGTCCTCCAGCTTTGGAATATAGCTATTCTATTGCTTATGATGATACCAAACCTCCAATTTATGATGATAAAAATGATGAATATGATATTTTAATTCCACCTACTATTGAGGAGAAAATTGATTGTGATTACAATATGCCTCCTATATTTGATGATTATGGTGAAAAGAATAATAATGATAGCTATTTTTTTGAATTTTCTCCCACTACAATTAATAAGAATGACTATGCTTATGTGGAGAGTAATAATCATTATATGCATGTGTCTCATGATAAGAATGTTTATGTGATAGTTATATTGTTAATTTTGTTCATGTTGCTACTAAAAGTTATTATGAGAGAGGGAAACATGGTTTTATGCATCTCAATAATATTAAGTTTCCCCTCTTTATGTTGAAAATTTTGAAATTGCATTTGTTTTGCTTTCCTATGCTTGTTTCTTTGTGGTTTCATGACTTGTTTATTTACAAGATTCCTATGCATAGGAAGTGGGTTAGACTTAAATGTTCTTTGAATTTGCTTCTTGATGCTCTCTTTTAAACCAATTCATATTTCTTATGTGAGCATCTTCTCAAACTTCCATGCCTAACTTAAAGGCATTAAAGAAAAGTACTTGTTGGGAGATAACCCAAGAGTTTTCTTGAGTCTTGGAAGTTATTACTTCTGTAATGACCTCTCCTTATCATTTTTGTTTGCTTTTTGTGCCAAGAATGACCTCTAATGAGAGGGAAGTAAGATTTGGGGAGTTGCTGTCCCAAAACAGATTTCTGTCCTCCACCATAAAAATTCATGAGGAGTCTTTGTAACTCGGATTGAGCTCAAAATTTACTAATAAATCCCCCAGTATGTTAGATAACTTTAGTTAGTTCAACACTTTTTGATTTGAGCAACAGAAGGTCTTCGAAAAAATCGCTTTTTACCTACTGGTCTGTTTTGATAGAGTTCTGCCATTATTTGCATTTGCTTCTTATTGATTCCTTTTTGGGTTCTTTTGGGGAAATTGAGATTTTTGAAGGAGTTGCTACAGTAGCTTGTGTTTTAAGTGAAAATTATTGCTGTTACAAAGCTTTGCCAGAGGTCTAATAACTTTTGAATATACTAATGTTGCTAATGAAGATTGTGTGAAGTTTTGTATGAAGGAAAAAATTTAGGTGTAGAGAGAGAATGATGTAATGAGATGAAGAATGGACAAAATCTCAAGTTTGGGGATGCCACCATGGTGTCATCCCAAGAAATATTCAAGAGGTACAAGCGTCAAAGCTTGGGGATGCCCAAGGCATCCCCTTCTTTATCAATAAAAAGCTCAGGTCTGTCTAGACACTTCGTTTTTATTGTTTCATGCACAGTTGTGTTGTTCTTGGAGCGTCTTAGTTTTCTTTTGCTTTTCTTAGGTTGTTTAGTTTGCTTGAATAAAGTAGTTTGGACCCCCATTCTCGCTGTGTTGTTTGCAAATAAGTTGCTTGGTGTTTGGAAAGGGGTAGTAAGTTCTTGCTTGAAGTGCAAGAGGATCTTGCATTGACTGTGACTTAGACTTTAGCATGAAATGCTAGGTGTTGTTTTGACCTTATGCTTAGTGATTATTTATGTAGCATGTCTTGTTCCAAACAATTGGGATTGCTTAGTGTGCCTTGAAGAAATTATGCGTTGTTTTAGCATGCAAACGCATAGTATTGTGGGATTCTCCTTTGATGCTTTGCTTGGGTTGACTTGGCACATGCTCACACCATGTTATGACTATGACAAGTCACCATTAGCCTCTATGATCATTTATTCCTTGACTTGTAGTACCACTCTTTACTTTGATTAGTAAGAATCTGTGCTAGCAGGCGCGATGAAAAATCCCGATGGACGCGTTGGGTACATCATTTAAAATTTACTGGAATTCCACTCCTGTAAGTCCTCCGTGGCCTGAGTCGAATTACGCCAGCATATGTTCCGGGTTCGAGTCGAGGGACTCGAATCTGAAGAAGACCGTGTTGTTTTGTCCTAAGACAGTTAACTGACCCTGATCCGTCGGGAGAGTCAGGCACATGCATCAACAATCCCTACACACTCAAATCATTCTCTAAACGAACAGAGATAACTGCACCCGATAGATTGAAGAGTCCTCAGCCGAATCTACCATTCGAATGAACACTCGGGGGATACTGACATGGTTATACCCTATGGGTACACGATCTTAGCATACCTAGTCCATCCCAAGGAAGGCCCACGAGAATATGCGCCAGCCCATGAAGAATTTCGGGTGGCCCGGGCCCATGACGCCTTCGGATCCTTGGAGAGCAAGACTAGAATAGATAGAATATTCAAAGGAGCAAACTCTAAAACCTGTAACCGACTCGATCTGTGCCCGGGACCTGCCTATTTCTATATAAAGGCTAGGAGGGCACGACGAGGAGGGCACTTCATACTACCGCATATACACCTCCATGCCAGATTGCATCTGCGCACCCCTGTAACTTTCGGTTCCGCCGTAATCAAGAGCAGACAAGTAGGAGTAGGGTTTTCCCTCCGGGGGCCTGAACCTGGGTAAACCTCGTGTCCCCGTGTTGCTTGTTTGCTAACCGTTCCGCGATCTCCAGCATCCCCATCTTCTCCAAATCCCAAGCTCATCACAATGGGCATTGACGAGATTAAACCTCGTCAATTGGCGCCGTCTGTGGGAACTGGGGGCGCTGATTGTGCGATCGTGATGGTCCCAACCAAAGCGATCTACAACTCCTCGGCGACGGAGAGCCATCTCCTCTTCGGTGCTTTCGACTTCACCGCCCACTCGCCAGCCACTCTGAAGGACTTCGAGCCTGTTGGCGACGGGCTCGAGATCCTGTTCGGGAGCGTCTGCTTCCAGGTGGGGCAGACCGGCACTCTCCGCCTCCCAGAGCGGGTGCCTCTGCCATTGATCAAGCCTGCTTCATGGGCTCCGCACCCCGTGCTATGCACATCGCCATCGATAGATGAGTCCTATGACAGCAGCAGATGCAACTCAGATCTGTGCGATCCACCATCGGAGGAAGGGACCTACGATTCCGGATCCGAAAGCTGCAGCAGCAGCGATCCGATCTATGAGTGCTACCAATGTGTCGCAGTCATCCAAAGCGACGTGGATCAACAAGAACCCAACCCGCCACCGAACCCGCAGGGTAGGAACGGCGAAAACAGAAGGAACCAATCCCCCTCGCTCAACGGGGACGACACCGATGCCAATCGGGTAATCCACTTCAGCGAGGAGGGATGGAACCAAGCACGTGAAGCCGTGGCGGGCAACAAGATCCTGCCTGTGGGTGCCTCACGGTACCTATTAATGGCATACCACCTGCTCCTCATCGAAGAGCACAAAAAGCAGGTGAAGATGCAAGAGGTGCTTGACAAATGCAAGCAAGCAGCCTCGGAGTCCAGCGCACGACGAGCTATGCTCTCTGCTATCGGCGGCTCCAGCTCTCATGGCAACCAGGGCAACAAGCATCGTTCTCGCGTAGAGAACATGGACCCCGCCGCACGTCGTGAGGTGACCCGAACCCTCAACACATCCTTCATGGAGATGGATGCCAACGGCAACGTCATCCTGAAGACGCCGCAAGCTGCGATCATGGCAGCTACCACATACCTCGCGTCCCATCCACCTCCGGTGGGGGACCCTAAGAGGGCCATCCACAACTCCGCACTAGCCGGACTTGGACTCGTCGGAGCCGCGCTCCACGGAGAAGTCCCTGAGGAGCCGAAGAAGAAGGCTGTGGTCAGGTTCAACCGCAGTCCTATGCCCTCATCCGATGAGGAAGAACACGACCTGCCTCGGTGGCACAAGAGCTCACAGCGTCACAGTCGCGACTACGACGCTCGAAGCGAGCTCACCCAACGCAAGATCGACAAAGCGCGCGCCAAACACATGTGCTCATCCGAATCCGAAGAGGACGATGATGAAGGAGAACTCTGCAGAGCTCGATGCTTCAGCAAATCCGTTCGGCGGACAAGGATGCCGCGGAACTTCAAGCTTCCTTCGGATACCCCGAAGTTCGACGGCACGCAGGACCCCAAGGCGTGGCTCAGCGACCACCTGTCATCCGTCAAGCTACACGGCGGAAACAAGAACACCGCCCTGCAATGCCTTCAGCTGCAGATGACAGGCACAACCCAGATATGGCTTAGCAGCCTATCCTCGGGATCCATCCGAAGCTGGGAGGAGCTGGCATACAGTTTCATCCGAAACTTCAAGGGCACTAGCAAGAGGACAGCCTCGATCGAGGAGCTACGGGCCTGCACCCAACGAACGGGCGAATCCATTCGCTCATACATACTATGCTGGTCCAACACCAAGAACTCCGTGGTGCACATCTCTAAGGAGAGAGCGATCGAAGCCTTCAAGGATGGCGTCAAACGCCAGGACTTCAAGGAAGAAATTGGGCGCGTCAAGCCCAAGACACTCGACCACCTCATGGACATCGCCAACAGGTGGGTAGATGGTGAGGACTCCGTCCACCAAGCGCACTCAGAGGAGGAAGATAACTACGGCCGTCGACGTGAACGCTGTAGAAAGAGAAGATCACGCGTCTATGACGATCGCGATGGACCCGACATGGTCGCGGCTGGCTACGCCGACCGCCGCAGCGAAGGCAACCGCAGCAGCGGCGGATACCGTGGAAACAACTTCCGTGATGGAGGACGCCCATCACAGTCATGGCAACGCCGCGGCCGCGACGACGGACCCTCGGCATACGACAAATTGTCGGGTCCATGCACCATACACTTCTACATCGACACGCAGGATGGTAAAAAGAAGGCAAGCCACATGCTCAAGGACTGCCGCGAGTTCCAGAAACTCAGCGAGAGCATGTCTCAAATGAAGCAACAAGCCCCGAACCCTGGGTACGGGAACGCACCCGCAGCAGGTGAGATCGCACATGGAGCTCCTCCACCACCGCCCGTGGGACCTTCGAATCACACAATCGCACCCGCTCAGAATAACTGTGGACACGGGTACCCCGCGCCTGAGGGATCACTAATGATCCAAAAGGGGAGCCCAACAAACAGGGTGCAAAAGAAAATCACCCGCCAAGTCAGCTTCGCCGTGACTGCTCCACCAGCCATCCTTGAGTACCTCAGCGGTTCGGAGTCCTGCATCACGTTCAGCCGTTCGGACCACCCCCGCCAGATCCCTCGCCCAGGTCATGCTGCCCTAGTGCTCGAGGCGTAGATCGGAGGGTTTGATATGAGCCGCGTCTTCATGGACGGCGGCAGCAACATCAACCTGATGTTCGCCAGCACCTTAGCAGCAATGCGGATCCCGCTGTGCATCCTGGAACAATCTGACACAACGTTCCACGGCATCGTCCCAGGGAAGGGCATATTTCCCCTAGGAAAGATATGGCTTGACGTCATCTTCGGCCAGCCCAACAACTTTCGGTGCGAGCGACTCGAGTTCGAAGTGGTGGTGGACTAGCCATCACAATACCACGCCATCCTCGGGTGCGTGGCATTCGCAAGGTTCCTGGCAGTACCGCATTATGCCTACCTGCTACTCAAGATGCCAGGACCTAGAGGCGTCATCACCGTCCACGGGAGCTTCACCCGATCGGACCACTGCGACAGGGACTTCAACAGAATCTCCTAGTCATTCGGCATGCAGGAGGAACTCACAACGCTCCGATAAGTGACGGACAACGGGGCACCCCCAGTCTCGAGGCAAAACGCACCTGACATGTCGTTCGACTCAACAGTCAACACGAAGAAGGTGCAGGTTCACCCGACGGACGCCTCCAAGACGGCGCTGATCACCAACGACCTCAGCCCCGCATAGGAAAGCGAGCTCATCGAATTCCTCCATGAGCGCTGGGAAATCTTCGCTTGGTGTCCTGCGGACATGCCAGGAGTTCCCAGGGAATTCGCCGAGCACGCACTCAATGTGTTCCCAGATACCAAGCCCGTCAAACAATCCATCCGACGATTATCCGGGCCACGGGCCGAAGCCATCTGAGTCGAAGTCAACAGACTGTTCGACGCTAACTTCATCAGGGAGATCAAGGAAAGCGAGTGGCTCGCCAACACCGTAATGGTCCCCAAAAAGGATACGGACATCCTACGGATGTGCGTGGACTTCACATTGCTGAACAAGCACTACCCGAAGGATCACTTCCCTCTCCCTCGGATCGATCAGATCATCGATTCGACTGTAGGATGCGAGAAACTCTCCTTCCTCGATGCCTACTCAGGCTACAATCAGATTCGGCTGAAGGTCGAAGATCAGGAGAAAACGGCGTTTATCACGCTGTTCAGAGTGTTCTGCTACAACACAATGCCCTTCCGGATGAAGAACGCAGGTGCCACGTACCAGCAATGCATGCAGGCATGCCTGAAGAACCAGATCGGCCGCAACATACAGGTCTATGTTGATGGCATAGTAATAAAAAAAAAGGGAGGCCACAACACTGATCGACGATCTCCGCTGTAGCATCCCAGTTGTCTAACACCTGTAATGCTACTTGTTCTAGTAATAAAAGGGCCACTTCCAATATATAATTGTTGCATCATCATCATATCATGCTCATGTCATCATGCCATCTTGCATTTGAGCATCATATAAATCCCCTTCTTGTTTGGTTCTTATCTCATGTGCATTAATAATTGTAGTTGCCTCTTGATATTGTATTTGGTTCTTGATATATTGTTAAATGCCCAAGTTGATTTGGGGGCATATCTCTTATTAACTCCACCACCTTTTCTTTTCACCACCTTATAATTCCACCATCCAACTAAATATGAGCTTGGCATTTATGGG
This sequence comes from Avena sativa, assembly GCA_916181665.1. Classification (NCBI taxonomy): domain Eukaryota; kingdom Viridiplantae; phylum Streptophyta; class Magnoliopsida; order Poales; family Poaceae; genus Avena; species Avena sativa. Next base: position 164,323,170 of record OV702282.1, read on the forward strand.
TTTTACTTCTAGCTCATGTGGGTTGGGATGGATCCAATTCTTTTCCACATGTTCTCATCTTGGCATCATTTTGTTTTCACATTATTGATACATGAGAGCCACATGGCCACCTTTGCATGCCTTGTGAGTGTGACCCTAATTCGAGCTTCCATATGTGTTGTTTTTGGGGTTATCATCATGTTGGTATATTTGGTGGGCTTGAAAATATCTAGTGGCATATACACACTAGCAAGTCCCAAATATAATCCCATGTGATCATGTCCTTATACTCCACTTGGATTTCTTTCTAAATTCCTTAGCTTAGGCCTTACTCCACACTTTGGTTTGCATAAGAAATGCCATGTAAATAATCTTGTTTTCACAAAGATAAACATGGTGTTAATTAATTATGCATGGCCCATGCAAGCACCCCCTTTGGCTTGACATTTGTTTTTATTTGATTTTATTATGGTTCCTCTCTCTCTACCCCTTAGGCTTGGTCTTGTTGATCATGCCAAAACCTCATCACTTACCCATCCTTACCATCATCACCTTTTCCCTCTTTTTCTAGTCTTGGTCTTGTTGGGTTTTGGTTGGTGCTTAGTTTGATCTAGTCAAAAGCATACCCTAGCATGGCCCACATGTTCACCATGCCCCTATCTACCCCACCCCAAACAACCGAGGCCACCCCTAATCCAAACCCTAGGCCCGAGCCCATGCCTCTTTCCCTCTCTTCTCTCTCCCTGCCCTAAGGGCCCCTCTAACCTAGCCTGCCCCTGCCCATGAGCTCGCCGACCCCACCTGGCTGCCAGCCCATGCCCAGCTCCCCCCCTGGCCGAGCCATGCACGTGAGGGAGGGTGCAAAAGCGACCGAAGCCACCTCCTCTCCCCCCACGCCATCTACCTGCCCCCTCCTGTTCTTATCCACCCCCCCTCCGTCTCTGCCTCGCCCAGATACTCCCTGTCCACCCCAGGAACCTTCCTCCCTCCTTCCCCTTCCCCAAGCAAGGCCATGGCCGCCCCATGCCCCTCTAAGCTCTAGCTCGACCAGGCCAGAAGGAGAGCGGGAGGAGCCGTGCTAGAGGGTGCCCAAGACGTCCAGGCGTCCCCTCTCGATCTCTTGCATCGTGCGGTACCGGAGTTCGCCCTCGAAGTCCGCCGGAGAAGCTCGCCGCCGCCGTGCCCGTGACCGCCAGGACGCCCCCGACCTGCTGCCCCCTCTCTGATCCTCGCCACCTCAACGCCCCCGGCTACGCCGACAACACCACGGTGAGCTCCTGCAGCCCCTAGACACCCCCTGGTCCTCTCTAGTTCGCCGTAGCCCCGCCGGCCTCCGTCGAACACCGTGCGTGCGCGCTCGTCGCCGCGGTCACCGCCTGCGCGTGCGCCAGCAGCAGCTGTGGCGTGCGCTCTGCCTCTGTTCTTCGATGAAAACCACGCGCTGCAGGCCGCCTCCGAGCTAGACCCCTGAACGAAAACTGTAGCCCGTAACGCCCTCTTCGTTTTTGGTTTTTGCGGCTTGGCCGGAGACGCCGTGGTTCGCTCGCCATCGTCGTTCGAAGTCCGGCCAGATCTACCGCCGCGGCGCCGCGTTCAGCAGCAGACAGCGGCAGCCCTGCACGTTTTGCAGATAAGCCCTCCCCCTTTTTCCCGCCTAAAACCCGCAGCCCACCGACCCCACCTACCAGCGCCTGCGGGCTTTTTGCAAAAAGGGTCCCCAGCTCCTTGCGTTTTCCGCCCGCGGTCCCTGGATCGCCCACGTGTCGCCACCGGGCGGCTGCGCACGCGAGTGGGCCTGCTGGTGCCTGGACCCGCCTGTCAGCCTCGCTGGCTAGAGTGAGCCTGGGTGAGAAAAGTCTGGCGCGAGTGTGTGTTTGCCCAGTCAGCTAAGAGGCCCACATGTCATTCTCTGGTGTAGTTTCTGCTGAGTAACAAAAGACCAAGAGTTGCTGATTCAAAATTTCAAACGTTTTTTTTTAATCAATTCAAAACAGTTCAAATTCAAATTTGTTCAAATTTAATTGAATTCATAACTTATTCCTGGTTTGGAATTTGAATTCAAACCTTATATGAAAAATGTTTAGTTTTTGAATTATAATTCAAATCCTTATTCAAATATTTTCAGAATTATTTTATTTAGTCCACCTTTGACTTTGACCCTAATTATTAATTTTGACTTAAAATAAATTTAAATTCATATTTTCAAATAATACAAATAATATATGTTTTTGGATCAGAAAAATGTGAGGAATTCAAATCTGCCATTCAAAATATTATTTGAACACTTTAAATTCCAAGTTGGGTAAATTACAACAAAATGCCACTGGAACATAATAAATTAATAACTTCTGATCTATAACTCCGAATTTAACAAATGATATGTCTAAAATGATCAGCTCGACGAGACCTTTCTATTTATGCTATCCTTGACTTCAATTGCAGCATGCATCATGTAAATATATAATAAACAGCAACTAATATGACAACAAAATGTGATCCAAAACCCTTTATAATGTTATTTCTTGTCTTCCACACCTCACCCATGCCATGCTACATTAATGCCATGCAAATTGTGCATCATTCATCATGGCATGATTGTTTGCTTGACGCATCTTATTCATATGCTTGTGCTCTATATTCATGTTGGCCCTTGTTTGTTTGGTTTTTCTCGGATAGACTCTGAGCAGGGGACATATCAAGAGCACCAGGAGCACTACCCAGATCCGTCTCTCGCTTCAACTGAGTTGCCAGACAAGCACTACCACATGCTTGCATACATACAGTACCTATTGCCTCTATCTTATTCTTGCATCATTGAGTCGCGATTGCATTAAACTGAATCCCAAGTATTGCATAGCCTTTACTTTTAAACCCCACCAAGCCTGTACCTCCATCCCATGAGCCATTACTACAGGAGTTGTTTGAGCCATGCGAGTCGTAGAACAGCATGTGTAGGGTTTGTGAGTGTCTGATGGATAACGAGGTACCTAAACAACTTAACCTGAGTAGTAATGGGACAACTAATGAAAGTGGCACCGGTGAGCAATATCTGCTATTTGGTTTTTTCCTGCTCACTTGTGTCCCGTAAGACCCCGAGTACTTGAAACCTGTTCCTTGCTTTATCGCGCTATCCACATCCGGGAGGTATATGGGACCCCCCTGAGCCAGAGCTTGATTCAGTCTTATTTCTTGGGGCCACAACTAGTTTGAGGTTTTGTTACTATCCTGTACTTATGCCATGCTTTAATGCTTTATTACGTTTGTGCGAGGAGCACACTGTACTGTTTTGGAAGCGGAGTGTTTTCGCGGTATCGACAGTCCCCGTTTGGGGATTTGCTGTCGTTTACAGCCACTGACGCAAACCTTGAGTCCGTCTCGGAGTCAGCTAGCTTCGTTGCGGGTGTACTCAATGGGGTGGCCCCCTGAAATATCTCTGAATCCTGTGATTGCTTTGTCGTGAAGGCCTCGTTGGGTTTTGATTTGGTTTTTCCGAGGTTGATCGAGTGTGTGTTGCTATTGGTGCACCCCGGTCGGGTAAAACTTTCTGAAAGCCGTGTCCGCGGTTATGGACGACTTGGAGCACAGTTTCTCGATCATAGACAAGCATAACTAAAGTACCGCTTTAATCTGACTAAGTAAATGACTAGTAAATAGTGCAATACTCATGGAATGGTTAATAAAATTGCCAACGGATGGGGGGTTGTTCGTCCGCTTCCTCGTTGGTAAGCGAGGAGGAGGATGGATCTGATGAAATTACTGTTATAACTGTTGTCTTAATTCACGGACATCCGTCTATCATTGGTTAGGCGGATGGTTAGCGTTTATCTATAGAACTGCTAGGGTTTATCTTTTGCTGCAATTGCGTCACCCCAGGTTGTGTCCCCTTTAGAGGCATAAAGACTTGCTGAGTACCCTTAGGGTCTCACACGATAAATTATTGGTTCAGATGAACAGGTACCCTCGCAGGACGGATACTGGGTGGAAGAGGCTGATGATGTGGGCAACGATCGTTCGGTGTAGAGATTCCGGGAACGGGGATCCGTGAGATCTGTGGGCGGGATGTGCTTAATTCTATGGCATCTTATGCCGATTTGCTTCTTATCCGTACTCGGACTTTGTTGCCGCTTCCGCTTGATACTCTGATGTGTGTTGTATGAGGAATTATCCTAACATATTATATCTATCTAGGTCATTTGAATCTTGCCGTATGGCGTTGCTATATTTCCTTTCTTTCTAGATGGTATGGCTCTGATGTACTCTTGTATGGTGGCTTGCATACATACTCATTTGTGTATGTAGTTGATCCCTTCGCCTGCCGATTACGCCGCCCGTACAGGTCCCGTTGAGTTGGTAGTGGTTGGGACGGCCGAAAGGTCTACCCGTGAGTGGCTTTTGGGGCCCCACCATACTATTTCAACCACTACTGCTCATCCAGGCTTGTATCTAGGAGCGTAATTCACCGAGGTAGTTACATCCGCGAGACGTTTGACAACCTTGATCGATAATAGATCAAGCTAAATCCAGAAAAGTGCACCTTCGGCGTCCCATATGGTCAACTACTCGGCTACTTCATCTCCCATTGAGGGATCGAGGCGAACTCGAAGAAAATCCGAGCCATAATGGCCATGGAGAAGCCAAGGAACCTCAAAGGCGTCCAGCAGCTTGCCGGGCGAATCGCGGCGTTGAGCAGGTTCATCAGCCGCATGGGCGAAAAGGCCCTGCCTTTCTATCAGATGCTATGCAAAGCAGACAAATTCGAGTGGACGCCGGAAGCAGATGACGCATTTGAAGACCTGAAGCGGCTGCTCTCCACCTCGCCCGTTATGGTCACGCCAAAGGAACGCGAGCCTTTACTGCTATACATAGCAGCCACATACCAGGTGGTAAGCACCGTGCTGGTGGTCGAGCGACCCGAAGAAGGAAAGACCCATGGGGTCCAACGCCCAATCTACTACCTCAACGAGGTATTGACACCAACAAAGCAGAGGTACCCTCACTACCAGAAACTCGCCTACGGCGTTTTCATGACGGCTCGTCGACTGAGACACTACTTCTAGGAGCATCAGGTGATGGTCGTCAACAAGGCACCCATAAACAACATCCTGAACAACCCAGAGGCCACAGGACGCGTGGCCCTGTGGGGCATCGAGCTGTCTCCTCTAGACATAATCTACGAGAAGCGCCATACGATCAAGTCCCAGGTCCTACCGGACTTCCTCATCCACTGGATGGAGCTGCAGCTACCAGATACACCGGATATGACACAGTCATGGACGATGCACTTCGACGGCTCCAAACGCGAAGCCGGAGCAGGAGTCGGAGTCATACTGACGTCCCCGCAGGGCGACAAGATGAAGTACGTCCTCCGGATGAAATTTCGAGCTTCTAACAACGAAGCCGAATACGAGGCCCTCATCCACAGCATGAGAATGGCCAAAATTTGCGGCGCAACACGCTTGGTCATCTACGGTGATTCGAACCTTGTCGTCCAGCAGACGATGAACGAGTGCGACGCACACGCCGCCAACATGATCGTGCACCGTGCACTCTACAACTCACTCGAAGGAGGCTTCGACGGCTGCGAGCATCGGCACGTTGGGAGAGAAAGCAACGAAGAGGCCGGCAGACTCGCCAACATTGACTCCACCTGCACACGGGTGCCACCAGGTGTGTTCCTTGAACAGATCTGCGTGCCATCCATCAAAAGGAAATTCCCCAAGGGATCACCCAAAGAAGCAGAGCACTCGGGGGCTACGCTACCCGAAGGACAGGAAGGACCCGAAAAGCTCGACACAGAGGTTGCAGTGGTCAACCTGATGCAGGTCATGGCAGTCGAAGAAACATGGACACAACCGTACCTCAGGTACCTGATAGACAGGGAACTTCCTGATGACTCGATAGATGCCCGGCGCATATCTCGCCGGTCCAAGGCCTTCACAATCATCAATGGCGAGCTGTACAAGCGCAACATTTCGGATGTACTCCAAAGGTGTGTCATCATCGGTGACGGCAAAACCATCCTCCAAGACATCCACGAGGGCATCTGTGGCCATCACGCGGGCAGCCGAGCCCTTGTCGCCAAAGCTCTACGAGCTGGATTCTACTATCCAACGGCCATGAATGATGCCAAAGACATCGTCCGAAGATGCAACGGGTGCCATAGGTTCGCAGATAAACCGCACGCACCTGGATCGGAACTTAGGCCCATACCTCTGGCCTGGCCCTTTGCCCAATGGGGCCTCGACATGATCGGCAAACTGCCCAAGTCCTCGAAAGGAGGCCACGTCTACCTCCTGTTCGCAGTCGACAAATTCACCAAGTGGATCGAGGCCATGCCCGTTACTAACCAAAAGGGCAAAACGGCCGTAAAATTCTTCGAATCCATAGTCTACAGGTTCGGCGTGCCGCATAGCATCATCACCTATAACAGGTCGAACTTCATCTTCAAAGAATTCCAGGACTTCTGCGAAAACCTTGTAATCAACATAACATACGACTCCGTGCGCACCCGCAAACGAACGGGCAGGTCACAAAGGCCAACGGCCTCGTCGGCGGCGGCATCAAGAAGAGCCTAATGAGCCTACTCCAGCGACTCGCAGGAGCCTGGACGCAAGAGCTACCCTCCGTCCTCTGGAGCCTGCGCACGACGCCAAACAGCTCAACTGGCTACACGCCCTTCTTCATGGTGCACGGAGCCGAAGCCATGTTGCCTGCAGAAGTACGCCATAAGGCCCCACGGGTCGTCGCCTATAGCAAAGCCGAATCGACGGCTGCACTCGAAGACACCGTCGACACACTCGATGAGGAACATGACATAGCCGCGGCTCGATCGGCGGTCTACCAGCAGAGCCTCCGCAACTATCATAGCCGACGGCTGCGTCCAAGGTCCTTCGTCGAAAGAGACCTAGTCTTGCGACTCAAGCAAGAGCGACCGAAGAAATTCGAATCACCCTGGGAAGGACCCTACGTCGTCAACGAAGTCATCCCAAGTGGCGCCTATCGCCTAAAGCACGTGGAGTCTGGAGTGGCATACTCCAACCCATGGAACGTCGCACAACTGCGACGCTTCTACCCCTAGCTACCCCCTCCTTTTACTTTCAATAAGGCTATTCAGCCAAGTCTACTCAGGCGAACAATGTACCTCCTCATTGCGATATGAATAAAGCTAAGTGTCCCGCCCCAAAATTTATCTATTACTCGCATTTTCTTCATGTTACAACACACTCGAGGGCTCCCCTCACCTCACGACTTCGTCGACTAAGGATAACACGTCTACACCTGAGTAGCTGATCACATCAGGCTAATGAAAAGGGCACGCATACAAACAAATCACCACGTGCTAAAAACAATCCACCTTTACAGCAAGGGGCATAACACGCCCAGCTAAATATATACAAATTTTACATCTATCTTTTTACAGGTCCTACCTATGCTGAAGAATCACCTGTGCGAGATGCTCAAAGAGATCTACAACCTGTTTGGCGTACTTCCTTACAGCCGCATAATGCGGACACATGTCCCACACGCCACCATCCGGACAAAGAGGCGGACTAGCCGCAACAGCCGCAAGATCTACATCAGGGCGATGCAGACGCACGAGGGAAAGCGCAGCCTTCACCCCCGCAACCAACTGATGCCGCACAAGCTCCCTGACATGATGCACATCTCGAAACTTCGCCATCAAGCCCCAAAAAGTCGATGGTGCCTCATCCAGGGGAAACATCACATGCAGAATTGACGCCAAGGAAATCTTCACTTGTCGCAGCACCCTCGACACCTAGTTCACACGATCTTGCACAGTCACAAGGACCATGGCACGATCACGGTCCATCTAGAAAAAGCCACCGGCTTCCATATCTTGCTGCGTCAAGCAGTTGATCCAAACAACAACATGCTCTTTTTCCTCCCTAGGAACAAGGTTAGCACCTGCAACACCTGCAAAGTAAGATGACAAGCCAACAGGCGCATCCGATAAATGAGCAGCAGCTCGAAGAAACTCACATTGAAGCTGTTCGGCCAAACGGCACAACTCCCCCATCAGATACTCCTCTCTAGCGGCACCCCGCTCCGCCTTCGACTTACAAACATCCGCGTGGCCTCGAACTCCAAGCAATTCTTTCTCAAGACTACGGATGCGGTCACGAAGAAATACAAGCTGCGACGCATCATCCAAGGATGGTCGCAGCTGCGGCGCAGACGAAGTATCAACGGGATCATCACCCGAAGGTCCCTAGAGGAAAATAAGGCAGTGACATGAACAAACGCACGAATGAACAAAGATCTCGGAGGTTCATTATATGCAGCAAAAGCCACTGCGTGGCACAAGGAGTGTTCATAAATACATTACAACAAAAGAGACGAAAGCTATCCTACAACTACAAGGCCTAAGAAGCTGCTTCCTGAGTGGCCTCGGAGCCGGATTGCCTGCTCTTGGCCTCCCCCTGCTGCTTCATCGCGTACTCCGCCAACAGGTCAATCAGCTTCGGCCCATAGCATTTACAACGGGAAGCGTAGAGGGCAAAGGCTACCTCGGATCCGTCGGGAGCCGTCGGCATCTAGGAGGTGACCTGATGAAGATCCAGCTCCGCTCCAGACGCCATGGACATCGCCAGCCCCATGGATGCACCTATGCCTTTCTCCTTGCGCTTGTACGCCACAGGAGCCTCGGCTGACAGCGCATCCGCCAACAAGTCGACATCCTCGAGGGCGACGCCCTTGGGGACGAGCTCCTTGTAGAAGCGCCCGAGAACCTCCTTGGCCTTAGCAAGCGAGCCGACCACGGTACTGCAGCGGTCTTCAACCGCCGCAGTGGCATCATCTAGAGCACTTCCGTGCTCCAGGGCACCACGGTCAAACTCAATGCCCGCGGCATCTAGATAAACGGAAAAGGCAAAATGAAAACCAAACAAAACTAGAGAGACAAGGAAGCCGAAAAGGAATAAGTAACAGACAAAACTACTCACCTGAAATAGCCTTGGCAGCAGCCATCAGCTTGCCGGCTACCTCCTTCTCGCGCGAGGCCACAACGGTGGCGAGCTACTCCTCGCGGTCCGTGGCCTCTTGCTGCAGACGCTCCTTGGCCGCAGCCGCGTCGGCTAGCTCCTGCTCAAGGCGCTCCTTAGCGCCAACGGCATCTTCAGCTTTTTTCTCCGGTCGCTCGAGGATCTTTTTTAGAGCATCAAGCTCGCGGTGGGCAGTGTTATTATCGTCTGCAACAAAGAACAAGCATGAGATTCATAAGTAAGCAAGCAACCGAAGAAGTAGAAGATCGATAAAAAAACACGAACCTTGAAGCCGTTGAAGGTTGGCCTCCAATGCCAGATGCTTCCTCACCAGCTGGTTGGCACCTTGAACAAAAGGCTGTAAGAAGACGTAACTTGTCAGTAAAAAGGCTTGGGGGATGCACCCAAGGAAACGAGCAAAGCAAAATCACGCATACGAAATGCGCTTGGGGGCTCCCCCCCGAGACACAAACTAAAGGAAGACATGATCAGCAGATCATCCGAAAGACGCTCGGGGGCTCCCCCCCGAGACACGAACTAAAGGAAGACATGATCAGCAGATCATCCAAAAATGGTCGGAGGCTCCCCCCACGGCAAGAACAAAAACACTTACATGATCAGACGGCGACTCCGAAGGTCCGGCTGTAGTCTTCTGGGAGACAATCACCCGAACCTCCTACGGAGAAGGGTTCGGAGCAACGCCCCCAGAGGTGGCCACCGTCAGAGAAGGAGGAGGTGCAACCTTTGACTCCCCCACCATCTCCCGAGTGCCATCGCTAAACGAGCCATCGGAGGAGTGGCTACAAAAGAAAGCATCAGTCAAATACAAGCAAGCAAAAAAGAAAGAGATCAAAAGCAATTGAAAATACTTACGAGTCCATATCGCTCAAGTTGAAGACATGCAAGGCCCTCTTGCCCTTCTTCTCTTCCTTCTTCCGCTTCGCCGGTGGCTGCCGCGCCACAGCCCGCACGGGCACGGCCGGAATAGGAGAGGAAGAGCCACCATCACCTCCACTGTGACGCGCAAGGCATGGCGGGTTCCTAGGCATTGGCGGAGTTGAGGCATCCGACGATTCGCTCGAGCTCCGTGTCCTCTTTTGAGTCTGCTCCTCGCTCGACTCAAAGGCTTCTTCAGCCGGTGACCGCGCCGAGGGAAGCTCAGACATGGAGTCCACTACCTCATTGTCCGGCGCATCCGGAAAATGTTCGGGTAGCGGAGGCACCATGCCCGGTACCTTGAATTCCTGCACAAAGAAAGCAAACTTTGAGAACAAACAAGTACAATAAAAACACACTCGAAAATAGCGCTACGCGCACGTCCCAGATCTACACCTACGGAACCAGACGAGAGGCGGTGAACGGAGGAGTCAACGACTTCCCCGGAAGGTCCTCTTCAGCTTTGTACTTCAGCAGCGGTCAAAGAACTCTATAGAGATCCCCCTGGAGAGCTCCTCAGTTGAAACCCTGGTTGGATCGTGGCGGCCAGAATAAAGGAACATCGGATGCGCCCTAGCCTGGAGAGGCTGCACCCGACGTTTGAGGAAGGTGCAGATGATATCCACACCGTTCACCTCTTTATCCGGAATCACATGGAGGTCCTCCACCCGACGATAGAGCTCCTCTATCTCCGCCACCTCACCATCCAAGATGTGGTTCTTCCAAGACCTCTTCGGCTGGATTTTCTGGGAGGGGTCGAAAGGAGCAAGGACAAAGTTTTGCTCGTACACTATGGAGTCACTGATGTAAAACCATCGCCTCCGCCAGTACTGGACAGACTCAGACATAGAAAAAGAGAAGAAGAGAAAGTTGGATTTTAGGGAAATGATGCAGCCGCCGATGGGATAAACGCCATCGGAGCTTCCGAAAGAGGCCAACGTGTGGCTCGATACCGAGCCAACACTCACAGAAGGTGATGAAGCAGGCGATATGAAGAAGAGAATTTGGCGAAAGATGATGGAGTTGGATGCCATAGAAGAAAAGCAATCCACGGAGAAAATCGTGGACCGGGAGAGAAAGGCCCCGAAGGACAAAAGCGACGAACATAACCCGAAACCCAGCGGGAGGACGGAGAAAATCGTTGACGGCCTCTTTCTCCTGCGGGATCAGACCCCGCTCACGGAGCTTGCGGAGATCACCCTCGCGCATCTCCGATCGCCGCCAGCCACCGTCGGTGACACGACTAGCGGCGGTACCCTTCTTGCCACCGGCAGCAGCGCTGGTACCAACTGTGGCGGAAGCCTTCTTTGGTTTCCCCATTACAGTGCGGCGACGGCGACGATGTGAACGCAAGAACGAAGATAGGAAGGATCGAAGAACTTCTAGCGCGCGGCGAGGAAATCTCAAGAAGGTGGAAGCAGTGAAACGAGAATGGCTGCGGTGAAAACAAACAAACTTTTCCCCCAGTGATTATAAGGACGAAGACGATACACGGTGACCATTCATCGGGAAGCCCTAAAGCCAACATCCAAATCGAACTGTCCACGTGTCAACACAGCAGCGAACCGTCGCTCACACGTCGTCCACTATGCACGGAAACCGAGGCGACGCCGTAATTATCTCCACGCCGTGCGTGACCAGTCAATTCAAAGTCAGAAGGTGGGACCCATGTTCGTCCAGTCACGTCACCTCTGGCGCCGCAGACGCTTGAGGTCACCGATCGTCAGCACTGATGTCATCAAGGCTATACTAGCAACGGTTACAAATCTTCGGCTACACAGCTAAAGTATTCACCCGAATCTACGATTCGAGTAACTACTCGGGGGCTACTCCTATCGGGAGCGCTGGCCGCGCACCCGAAGTATGATTAAGGTACTACATCGCTAAACTATTTCTTTGAATCCTACGTCGAGTCTACGACTCCACTACAGACTCGGGGGATACTCCCATAGGGAGGACTGATTCAAGCATTCGAAAAAATTTGTGTCCTACAGACCTGAAGTAAGCAACAGCTGAACTAAAGTCTCCGCTCGAGTCTACGACTCGAACAGACACTCGGGGGCTACTCCCATAGGGAGCGCTGGTCGCGCACCCTATGAATTCTTAGACTGTGATCCTTTGGATCAGCATGCAAAAACTTTTCGGCAACTCTGCCCCAATTAAACGCTAAGTGAGCAACATCCTCCTTGGCCACCCGAAACACCTCCGCAGTGATAAACATTCGGATGATGTGTCTGCGACACAAAGACAAGACCTACAAATATCATCTGATGGCCTGGCAACGCACACGACTGCGCTCTGCTAGTAAGAATCTGTGCTAGCAAGCGCGATGAAAAATCCCGACGGACGTGTTGGGTACATCATTTAAAATTTACTGGAATTCCACTCTTGTAAGTCCTCCGTGGCCTGAGTCGAATTACGCAACATATGTTTCGGGTTCGAGTCGAGGGACTCGAATCTGAAGAAGATCGTGTTGTTTTGTCCTAAGACAGTTAACTGACCCTGATATGTCGGGAGAGTCAGGCACACGCATCAACAATCCCTACACACTCAAATCATTCTCTAAACAAACAGAGATAGCTGCACCCGAAAGATTGAAGAGTCCTCAGCCGAATCTACAATTCGAATGAACACTCGGGGGCTACTGACATGGTTATACCCTACGGGTACACGATCTTAGCATACCTAGTCCAGCCCAAGGAAGGCCCACGAGAATATGCGCCAGCCCATGAAGAATTTCGGGTGGCCCGGGCCCATGACGCCTTCGGATCCTTGGAGAGCAAGACTAGAATATATAGAATATTCAAAGGAGCAAACTCTAAAACCTGTAACCGACTCGATCTGTGCCTGGGACCTGCCTATCTCTATATAAAGGCTAGGAGGGCACGATGAGGAGGGCACTTCATACTACCGCATATACACCTCCATGCCAGATTGCATCTGCGCACCCCTGTAACTTTCGGTTCCGCCATAATCAAGAGCAAACAAGCAGGAGTAGGGTTTTTCCCTCCGGGGGCCTGAACCTGGGTAAACCTCGTGTCCCCGTGTTGCTTGTTTGCTAACCGTTCCGCGATCTCCAGCATCCCCATGATCTCCAAAACCCAAGCTCATCACAATGGGCATTGACGAGATTAAACCTCGTCAACTATTTTGTTATGTGAAAACTTAGTGATTAAAACCTTCACGAACTTGATGGCACACTTTATATTCTTTGACCCTAATAAACTTGAACCATTGTTGCATCTATGTTGTATATGCTTGCACTTATAAGTTGGAATTAGCAGAACCGTGCTGCCACGGGGAACGTTTTCAACATTGCACTTGTACTTTGTACTCAGTTGATATCATGCTCTTTCGTCTATGGATGTCACCGGTGTGAAATAAAGAGGGAACTTGTAAGTCCATGGAGTTTGTATCCTGTGTTACAGAAACGCCTGGGCCGCTAGCCTAAGCCATGCCTAATCATGGTGGAAACTTGCAGCATCACCATAGTGACATCTATGAAGCATTCTTCTTATAAAGAGACACATTGAGAAAAGAGGAAAGAGAGAAAAAAGCACCATATTCCCATGGTAAATAAGAAGATTGCTGAGATGCTCATTGTCTGCTTGCCTTGTCATTTTTGTTATGGGAAAGCTCATGTACCATGTGCAAGGGGTACCTCGTTGGCGGTTCTCTATGATATGCGAATACTTACAATGACAAGAACTTACAGGTGACTGAAGTTGAGTAGCATGAGGTGTGGCCCTCGTATTCAAGGGACTTGAGATTGCCAACTTATACTTCGTCAAACATATACTCCATAGTTAGTTCACTTTAACCTTAATCACTTCAATATGCTTATGATAGGGGCAATGAGGGCTGAAAGCTAACAAGTACCATAATTTTTGGAAGATCTTTTTGAATCTTGAAATCCCTGCTTCCTTTACAGAAGGGCCTTTCTCCCACCATTATTGAGTCTCCACCTTCTACCTTTAGGCACCATTAAGAGAGCATAGTTGTGATTCTGTGTGCAGTGTTCCAAAGCTTATTAATTGATGCATATTGTGATATTACTTGTTCTTGTGCTATTTGTTTCTAGTCACCCTTGTGAACTTTGAAGGTGTCCTATGCATCTATATTGCTACTCTATGAGGGACAAGCTGAATGCCACTATGCTATGTTTTCTGTATATGAAACAAACAAACGTTTTTCAATGCATACTATTCATGATCTTTGTTTGTAGCCTTTCATGTTGCATGCATAGTTACTATGTCCTATTGTTAGAACTCCATCTTTCATGCACATGTTTAGAGTTCTTTGATCCCAGCTTTCAATGCTTGCAAATGGTTAGATCTTTATTGTGAGGGTGCATGTCACCTCAAAAATTATTCTTTTATCACTTACCTACTCGAGGACGAGCAGGAGTTAAGCTTGGGGATGCTTCATACGTCGAAATCGTATCTATCATTTTTGATGCTCCATGTTTGTTTTATATCTACTTTGCTTTGCTTTGTCTATACTTTGAGGTGTTTTTATATCTTTTCTGGAACTAACCTATTAACAAGTTGCCACAGTGCCAGTTGCCTGTTGAAAGGATACGGATGTCGCCTAGAGGGTGGGGGGGTGAATAGGCGATTAAATTTTTTCCTAGAGTGGCTCAACAAAGGCGGAATAAAACTAGTGTTTACTTTGTTAAGAACAACCTAGAACAACTAAGGTTCACCTATGTGCACCAACAACTTATGCTAAGCAATACAAGCAACAAAGTGATAGCAAGATATATATTACTTCAAGCACGAAGGCTATCACAATGTAAAGTGCATAAGTAAAGAGCTCGGGTATAGAGATAACCGAGGCACGCGGGGACACCGAAATTTTACCGAGTTCCTCCCAACATGGAGTATGTCTCGTTTGGAGAGGGGGTGGTATCAAACCACCAACGCCACAAAAGGCCTCCCTTATTCTCCGGTGAATCTCACCCCAACGGGATCGATCCACGCTTCCACTATCGGTGCACTTGTTGGTGGCAACCGGAACCTCTCACAAGGTTGGGGCACTTCTCCACAACTTAATTGGAGGATCCCAACAAATGCCACAAAAGGCCTCAACAAATGCCACCAAGGCCACAAACCGTCTAGGGTTCCAAGAACCCAAGAGGGACAAGCTCCAATCAGCAACTCAAACCAAATCCTCCGAGGAGAACTCAAATCGATGCACCAAATGCAAATGGCAAAAACACCACAAAGATGCTCAAATCCCTCACTCTCAAGTTCCAACAAAGCTACTAAAGCTATTGGGGGAACAAGAGAGAAGGAATCAAAGAGAGACACAAAATCCTCCAAAATCAATCCCCAAAGATGCACTCACAAAGAGATGAATCGGTTAGGTCAAAACGTGGGTCTAGATCTCCTCTCTATTCCACTCAAAAATGGACAAGAATCATCGGAGGAAAAGATTAGGCAAGCTTCAAGATCTAGAGCAAGCATGGACAAAGTTTAGCCTAATAGATAAGAGAGGAGCCGTCCAAACTAAAAATGGGCAAGGGCTTAAATAGCGGCCCCAGAAAATCTGACCGTTGGGGCGTTTTTCAGTTTGGACCGGTAGTACCGGACAAAACCGGTACTACCGCATGTGCCCAGAAAAAAAACGAAGCAGTAGATATGGGGCAGGCCGTACGCGCGCAGGGGAGTGGGACCAGCTAGCAGCGGCAGCGGGTCCGATCGTGCGCGGCAGAGCAGCAGCCAGCAGTGCAGCGGCAACAGCGCGTCAACGCGCGCAGCTAGCGCAGCAGCAGCAACGCAGTGCAGCGCAGCAGCAGGGCGGGGCCATGGGCGAGCGCGCGCCCGCAGCAGCGCGGGCCAATCGCGCGAGGCATGCGGCGCAGTGGCGGGATCGCGCGGACGCGAGTCAACGCGGCGGGCGGGGCCCAGCATGCGAGCGGGAGCGAGCGGGCGGGATCTGGCGGCGATGGAAATGAGGCGGGTGCTGCGGGAGAAGCTGGGCTAGGGATTTCTGGGCAAATATACTGGGCCGGCCGGTAGTACCGGCCCACCCGAGCAGTACTACTGGGCCGGTCCGGTAGGACCGCAAAATGGTACCGGGCCAGACTGAAGTTGGCTGCGCGCGCCAGGCACGAGGGGTACTGGGCTGCGGTAGTACCGCTCGGCCCAGACAAGATATTTTTCTTTTTATTTTTCAATTAAAACGACAAATATTCAAACGGTCATAACTTTTAAACGGTAGCTCCGATTGACCCGATTCCAATTGCGTTGGATAGAGGACGACAAGTGCTACCCTATAAATTGGTTATCACCAAGTGAGAATGTATCAAGTAATATAATGTGAGATACCTCACTTGGTGAGAAACCGAAAAGCCTCATAAATCAAAATCGCAACAAGATACAAACGGAAGATCCGATTTTGATGAACAAGATCTTGTTATGGAGATTACCACAAGCTCTATATCCTCACATGGATAAGACCAAATAACAACCAAATGCGATGATACAAGTATGCAAAGGTTTGAGCTCTCTCCGAACGATGTGACTGAATTACTCATACGAGAGCCCCTCTTGATAGTACGGTTATCTATCCTAAACCCGGTCTCCTACACACAACAAGAGACCGGCAAAAGGGAAAACCTATCAAGATTATACCTTTGCCTTGAGCATTCCACTTGAGCTCGATGTAGAAGGTCTTGCCCTTCTCAAGATGGAACGCCTTTCTTAATTCCTCATCATCGACCTCGCATATTGAGCTTGCACAACATATCTTCTTTGCATTTCATCGACCTTGAAGCCAACACATGCTCCAAGCGATGCCAATGGACAAATCCTACAAGTATAAATTAATACACACATTAGTCCATAAAGATTGTCATTAATTACCAAAACCACACATGGGGGCCCAACATGTTCTTTCACCTGTTTTCTTCTGTTTTTGGTTCCCGAAAGGCAGAAAATCAATATTCTCGGAATTGGAAGGAACAAAACCAAAGTCATTATTTTTCCCGGACTAACACGAAACCACGAAGCAGAGCCGGAGGGGAGCCACAGGGTGGCTGCACCCCCCCTTGGCGCGGGCAAGCCCTGGAGGCGCCCATAGGGGGTGTGGGCCCCCTGGACCCCCACCGACCTTGATTCCTGCGCCTATAAGAAGCCTCCGACCCAAAACCCCTAGGGCATCCAGAAGAAATCCACGAAAACCTCCGTAGCGCCGCCGCCACCGAAGGGGAGATTCGGAGGACAGAAAGTCTCTGTTCTGGGACCCTGCCGGGACGGAGAAGTGCCCCCGGAGCCAACTCCATCGATCTCCACCACCATCTCCATCACCGTTGTTGATTCCCATGATGAGGAGGGAGTAGTTCTTCCTCGAGGCTAAGGGCTCTACCGGTAGATATGTGTTCATCTCTCTCTCTATGCATGATCTTGTGGTCATGAGCTTTGTAATCAAGTAGATCTACCTTGCTACTCAAGTGCTTCATTAGATCTTTGCTCTCTCCATGTGTGTTAAAGTGACAGCGTGCACGCCATGGTGGCACTTAGGCTTGAGTCTACATAAATACTCTTTGTGCTTTAATAGATCTATGCTTTTCCCCACGCGTGTGTGTGAAAGTGACAGCGGGCATACCGTGTATGGCACTTGGGCTAGATTGAATATTTGTTATGAGTTATATTTGGAGTTGGATGTCTCTATGAAATTGTGGTGTTTGTTGAAACCATCTAGTGCTTAAGGTGACAGTTAGGGTTATCTAGATTGGGGAATGCGGACTTTAAGGAGTGTTGTTATAGCCCTACCATGGATTGGAGTGTCCAACCGGAGAGTATTTAAGAGTAGTATCATGAAGAGAGGATATTTATATGAGAGAGTGTTCACTAGTGAAAGTATGATCCCTAGGCCTTGTTTCTAAGCATTGAAACACCGTTTGCTACTAGATTTATTGCATGTTTGCTTGCTTTAGTCTTTACATCCACGTCAAGCTCCATCAAAGTCTTCTCTGGCACCATTATCCCACGTCAACAACAAGTCAGAAGCTATTTTCTGGCACCGTTACCACTTGTATTTCACTATCTCTTCGCCGAACTAGTGCACCTATACACCGGACAAGTGTATTGGGTGTGTTGGGTACACAAGAGACTTCTTGTATAGATTGCAGGGTTGCTTGAGAGGGAATACCTTTGACCACTTCCTCCCTGAGTTCGATAAACCTTGGATAATCCACTTAAGGGAAACTTGTTGCTGTTCTACAAACCTCTACACTTGGAGGCCCAACAACTATCTACAAGAATAGAAGTGTGTAGACGTCAAAATCTCGCGGAGGAGTGAACAGGTGGGCGATAAAATGGCCCCGACTTATTTTTTCAATAGAAAATATTACGAGCCTCCAAAAAGAAAAGACGGTTTTGCCCCCATTGTCCCATAGCACCTCGGCCGGCACCGGCACCGGCGGAGACCCGGAGCACGTCCAGCAACCCTCAGCCGCTAGACTCGACCGAGCGCGCTCCTGCCCCGCCCGGCCTCGTGTCCACCCGCGGCAGGCACGATGCCACCAGCACCGGCGCCGGCGTACGCCGCATGCACTCGCTGCCGCATTCAGGACAAAATGCCGCATCATCTCCGGTACGCATCGTATCCACCCCAGCTTCCTCCTCTTCTAGTCCGCGCCAGACTCCGTTCGCGAACTTGGACATTGTTCGTGCCCAGGTCCTAGGTGGCTTGCTGCTGTCCTTGCTACACGCCCACCAGCTAATCGACCCAGTGCGTCGGAGATGCTTCCTGTCCTGATGCATCCTTCGCTCCAAGCTCTCACCCACCCAAGCTTTGGTACAAGAGGATATGCTCTCGGATCACCAAGATTTTGCCATACCAGTGCTCTATAGAACTCATCTCAAGGAGACTCATGATGTGTGAAGCACTAGTTTTGTATGACTATTTCTTCATAAGCGGAAGGCGGTTATTCCAATACAGCTAAAGAGCAGGACATAGGTTGTAGAGAAGTAAATTTCTTAGTTCTTCGAGCCACTGATCCATCAGTAATGACAACTCCTCCCTCTGAATGTTCATAAGCTCTCATTGTTTTCTGAATCAATATTACTGTTTTCTAACTCTCTATTAAATTCTGAAGATCAAAGTTCGAAGCACTACTGTACATATATCCTCATGTACTACGTCAAGTCCTGAAGCTCGACAGGATACATTTTCAATGTTCGGCTGTTCCAAATCCAGGTAGTGACGTGCATGCATTAACTCTAAAGTACTATTACTACGTGAGCATATTATGTACAGTACATCAAAATGTTATCTTCCGACCTTAACACAGAGTTAGAAAATATATTAAGATTTGGCATGGAAAAATAAAAACACCAACTGCAGTAATGATACTAGTGACTTTCTGGCCCTGTCTATCTTAACATTTATGTACTATATGTTAGAAGTTATTAAGTACTTCCTCCGTTTCGCAATATAATCTTTTTTAGCAAACTAAAACAGCTTGCTAGAAAGTCTTATATTATGGAATAGAGGCAATAGTACATATTTCTTGTTGGATTTCTGCAGATCAATCATCGAGTGGCTACATATTGTCGGAGCTCATCATATCTTTGTTTAGAACCAGATTGGTGGCTGTCCACTTCCATACCTTTTTTTAGGTAAGAACACCACTATAATTAGCAGCAAGCCGTCTCGTTAAAAACCTTCCAGTCCCCTCAGGTTCCCTGGTAAGAAAAATAGTGCGTAAGAAACTTGCTACTCCATGATTTACACAATGTTCATACAATCGTGATCATCCAGTGACGAGAGTACGAGACACAACTTAGTAGTCACCTTGGCGGATGCCATGGGATGGAGCGAAGGAGTCCAACATATGATCGTTAAAGCGAACCGAGTAGTGTACGGTGGTGACGCACGCCATCACCCACTGTACCAATTTGCTGTGAAAGCTCAATTTCTCTAAAACTCCCTCAAGAAAACGCCGGTCCACGCGATCATACGCCTTGGACAAATCTAACTTATACGCACAAAACTTCCTACAAGCAGCCGAGCCCGTTTGTATTGCATGAATGCATTCAAAAGCAATTAGAGCATTATCTGTAATGAGACGACCTGGGATAAAAGCACTTTGTGTAGGGGCAATGATATCTTGCAAGAGAGGGCGTAGACAATTTACCAAACACTTCGAGACAACCTTGAAGAAGACGTTGCATAAGCTAATCGGTCAAAAATCCTTTAGATCAGCTGGGTCATCCTTCTTAGGTATAAGAACAATCATTGTTTCATTGACACCTTCTGGCATTACCCCTTCCTCAAAGAACTTCTGCACCGCCTGAACCACCTCTGTTTTTAGAAGGTCCCAATTTCTTTGTAAAAAACGAGCCGGAAATCCATCCGGTCCCTGGGCTTTTAGAGGCCCAATTTGGAAGAGAGCATCGCTAATCTCCTTTTCTAAAACGGAGGACATATATTTTCACTCATCTTATCATCAACACAAGGCTGTAACAAATCCGTAATGATGTTCGGGGTCACATTGTCATCTCTAGTGTAAAGATTTTGGAAGAAACCAGAGGTCATCTCCTCAATCTCCTTGGTATCGCATGTCCATGAGCCATCTAGCCATTTTAATATCCGAATATGATTCTTATTTTTCGGCCAATTGGCTCTCCGGTGAAAATATTTGGTGTTATGGTCTTGCTTTCTCAGCCAAGCAATTCTTGAATGCTGCAGCCATAAGATCTCTTCCCGGTATAAAAGAGATAGGCCTAAAGCTGACACTTAACTGCTCACCCCTGCTTTTCTCTCTTCCTTCTTAGTATTTGCATCCATGATAGGTGAACAGTGCTTTAGAACATGAAACTACTTTAATGTGTTGACATTGTCCTAAACAAAACAAATTCAGAGTAACCAGATTGCTTTTGTGCCGACTTGAGATGAGTTCGATTGACAATGAAATAGTTTCACATTGCTAGCTCCTTTTTTGTTGTTTGAGAGGGTTCACATGGCTAGCTAAAGCGATTTGATCTAAATGACGAAAGCAAAGAAAATATTTACTGTCCATCTCGGTGCCAGCGAGAGAGAGAACACAATGTTTTCCAATGAGATCTGCAATTAATGTATTGTGTACTGGACTGATCTATTAATTGCACATAGAACTAACTTGTTTCCCCTAAAATTAGGAGCCTAGATGCTATTTTCATTGGTGACGCAGGAGATACATGAGAGAGGCACCAAGTACTGCCCTCTACTTCGAAGATCAACCTTTGCTTCCTCGTGATCTCTGGCATTTGATGGTCCCTTTTATTTGAAAAGGAGGCTGAAAACCCCGACCTCCATTTACACTCTACCAATTTGGATTCACAAGTCTGTTTAGAAGTTGCATGTTAATTAGAAAGATGCATGCCTATTTTCTGTTTTGTAATTAAATCTAGCTTGAATTCATGGAAATAGATGCATGAGAGAGAAAAGTAGGGCATTTCTTGGTCTTGGATACAGATACTTGGAATGCATGTTTTGTGATAGCATAGTAATTCTTTTATTTTTCCTTAACAGAAGTGTGTTTCATCATAGACAAACATGTTCATTAATATCATATTTCCTAACATGTTCATTCGTTTGATATTGCAACCAGATTGATATAATAATTTTATGTGCTATTGATATATGAGATGGCAACCAGATTGTTAGGATACAGATTTTTTATGTTTTCCGCTAATTAATCTAAGAGCATAAAATGTTAAGTGTGGACTTTGTCCCTATAATTTTTTTTCTATGGCATGGCTAAATTACAATTTTCTCTCATGCCCTGTATCTTTGTGTGACATGGCTGAATTACAGTTTTTTATGCCATGTTTCTTTATTATTGCAAGATTGAACTCTTTGTTTTCTGCATTTGCAAGTGTATTGTCCCCTCAGTTCATTGAATAGGTGCAGTTATAGTTCATTTGAAACAATATGGATTTCTATAATATGTCAAAAACAATGTACTCCATATAAAGGTTCAAAGTAGGTCTGATATTGATATTTTTGCTCCATGATAATGTCCATCTTAAGTATATGGCTTGTGAGAACACTTTGCTCTCCATGTATGAAAGCAATATACTTTTTTTAAGGGATGAAAGCAATATACTTGAGTACATGATAAGAGTTACTGACTTGGTAATAGATTTTATTTAAGAAAAAGGTAAATCTGATGGACACGTCAAATTACTGGACGAGTTCCGTTTTCCATCTACACTAGCTAGTGTTACCATGTACTAAGAGTCCCATTCAGCATGTACCCTTGGCAAGGGCCTTCATATTATAAAATATTTAGATTGCCTACTGTTACCTTGTTCTTGTCATTCCTAATTCCTTCTGTTGATGGACCATTTAATCATGATTTTTATGAGTTTTATTTCCTCATCTATGCCACGTGCGACCTATATGGCAGCAATCTTTGCAAGTAGTGATCATCGGTAAATAATGTGCAAAGCAAAAAATAAAGTGGACATGAGTGGTATGGCGAACTACCGGTGTCCATATTCATTCATGGTAACGTTTCTGTGATTTTGACATATGCAATTTTCTTTTAAGTAGCAGGGAAATGTTCTTATCATGTAGATGTCTGAGTGTTGTCATGTTTACCTATTAATGCCAGTTCCCAGGTTGTGTTGGGTATCCAATTCATCTTAGTCTGAGTGTTGCAACTGCTTTGATTTCTGAAATAGACCCTTGCTTGCTTTTTTTAGGTATTGTGTGCAAATCTAATATTTATTGAACTGGAATAACGACGTTTAGTATTTGTGACTTTTTATTTATTTATGGAAGGTGTGTATTATCTTCTCAACACTAAAAATAGTAGTGATTTGCATTTGATTTTGAAATTTGGTTAGTTTGATCATTTTCGAGCACTTTGATTGATAGATTAATAAAGTTTTTCCTAATTTAGGTTTTGTTGTATGGTTCAAATATTTCCCTTGGATGTATCATGTCTAGAGAAACTTCATATCCTTTTTGTTTAAGACATGCAGGTATTACTGAAACTTATCCCCTGTTTCATTAATATGCTAGATTGCTAGAATTTTTCTCAGTCAACCTATCCCTTGTTTAGCCTGAATCTTATTATTATTGAGCAAAGAAATCAATCCATCAGATCATGTTTGCCTGTTCTGGTTTTTCCCTACATGAATGTATACTGCCCCCTCTAATGTAGATTACCGTATATACTGCCTTCCAATTGTTGTATAACTGAAACTTGGATTTCTACTAAAATGTAGTTGTTTGACATGCAATCTGGCGAGGGACACAATATGTCCTGTTGTTCGTCGAGAGTGGCACACTACAATTGTGTTGGAGGTAGTACTATTTTTCACAAGGACAGGTAGACGGTCCTTTATGAGAAATTTTAGAGTATCTAATTCCGCATTTTAACAAGTTTGATAGATTGCAAAAATATGCTAAGGAGCTTGAGCAATGTTTTCCTCATGTACTAGTTCAGTTTGAGATCTCCTCTGAAGTGGGTAATCTACATTGGGATGTGAATTTGTAAGTGCTTGATTACTATAATAAGGCTAATCAAATTACTTGGTTAATGCGCTTTTTAATTACAGCTGATGGGATTTTTTTATGAGAGAGAATTGGGATGCATTTTTGAGAGAGGATTGGGATGCCTTTCAATGACATGTTTATTTAGAAGAACAAAAGGACCCCCATAGGTTGCATCCGGGTTTTTTATGAAAACGCCGTTTTAGGGTATTTCAACCTCGTTTAAATTGTTAATCTTGTCATATCATCATATTTTCTTGAGCATTGCATTGATGCCATGTGTTGATTGTATTCTTTTCTTTCCAATATTTTGCTTCTTGGTAGAAATTCGAGATCGAGTCCGAGATCGAAGAGCAACACTTGATCATCAATGAACAATGTTAATCATATGAAACATGATCTCTATATTCTGGATATCAACAAAAAGGGAAAGCATAGCTTGCATATGATTCTACTATGGTATTTTAACGATAGATAGAGTATCCTATCTGTTGCATTAATCCCGATCCACTGCTCCTAGCATAATTAGGTGCAACAGGCTCGAAGTTCGTCGGGGAAGGGGTCGTCAGGACGTGGTATTGGTGGCATCGGGTAGGGTGGTCGCCGCAACAGTTGCCCGCTGGTTGGGGCAAAGGGGCACGTGAATCCACATTGTTGAAGGGAAGGCATTGAGGTTGAGGGCGAATGTTTCGTCGACGGGGGCTCCCGTTCCTCGCGCCGGAGGAGGGCGGTCGGTGGGTGGAGATCGAGTGGGTGAGGGGTAGAGAACGAACCCTATAGGTTCTGATTTTGTTTCTACGCTCGACCCGGGAGAGATGGCACTTGGCAATGACAGTTCCAAGTAAATTATCACAAGTACATGGCTAAAATAGAAACAAAAAGATGGAACAAAAAAAACTCCTTCTTGTATTATTATTATTATATTATTATTATTATAGATATAGATATAGATTACAAATGCGTGCTAAAAAGGTTCAAAATATTAAAAATACAAGAATACTTTGAATCTGTTTTTTTGGATTTGGAGAACTTAAAATCCTTGTTTCTTCTACAGTAGGAGTACTTCTTTTGTAGTTTGTACAAATTTCGTCCCGACTCGATTGGATTCGGACCGGGTGC
Organism: Avena sativa; assembly: GCA_916181665.1. NCBI lineage: Eukaryota > Viridiplantae > Streptophyta > Magnoliopsida > Poales > Poaceae > Avena > Avena sativa. The sequence goes on from OV702282.1 coordinate 164,347,703, forward strand.
TGCAGGGTGCGTAGTTACCGTCAGTCCGTCATCGCCAGCGCAGATCTCCGATTCCGGTCTCGGTTGGAATTCGGCACTAGTCGAGGTCTTAATTACCTCGATCTATAAAATTGGCGTCTCCTGATGATCTTGTAGAACAAGGTACTCAAGTCCACTCCACCGGACCGGAGGCAAGCCCGTCAAAGAAGAAAATTTTGACCGATGGCTAAGCGGCGGCGGCAGCAGGGTTGCCGCTGCAACTGCGGCGGCGGCAAGAGACCGCGCAAGCACCTGTACCTCGTCCTGGATGACTGGGAGAAGGGGTTCAGCGTCCACAAGCTGGACGCCCTGAGCCTGTTCGACTACGACTCTGCCTCTGACAACGACGAAGACGGCAGCGGCGGGGGGCTGAAGCGGCTCCCGGACCCTCCGGCGGTCCGCATAACTGAGGCACGGCATTCCCCCATGCTCTTCGCCGGCCTGGGCAGCTGCATTTTCGTCGCGAACAAGAGACAGTACTCCGCCCATGCCAGCGGCGCCCTCGTCTACGACACCGAGACGGCCGCCATGTCCATGGGCCCTCGCCTGCCGGAGAACCCGTGCTGCCTATTCGTGGCCGCCCCTGCCGCCGGCGGCGAGACGAAGAAGAACAAGAAGCCGAAGAGAGAACAGGAGACGGCGGTCCTGTACACGCTGTCAACCGTAAAGCACGGAGGCGGATCGCAGCACCCGAGCAGGCACGTCCTCGGCGTGTCCGTCCACGCGCTGTCGGCGCCGTCCCTCGCGGCCGCCGAGTGGTCCTGGGAGACCGTCCCGGCGCCCCTGGCCCCGTTCGACGGCAACGAGGAGACCGTCATCGCCTACGCGGTGCACCCGGACGGGTGCACCATATTCCTCTCCACCAGAGACAAGACGTGGCGCGGCGGAGGCACCTACTCCTTCCACACGGAGCGCCGCGAGTGGAGGTCGCACGGGGAGTGGAAGTTGCCTTTCAGACAAGAGGTATACTTCGAGAGAGAGCTGGACGCGTGGGTAGGGCTCGACGAGGACGGCTACGTCTGCGCCTGCGAGGCCGTCGCCGTCGGCACCGACGTTGCGCCAGCGTGGAAGAAGACGGGGCAGAAGCTGTTCCGCATGGGAGACCCGGAGAGGCACCTGGGAGCCACGCTCACCTACATGGGCGACAACGCGTTCTGCCTCGTCGAGAGCGTGATGCGCGAGGACGTGAGCCTCAGGCACGCCTACGTCTACGGCGATGGCCATGGCTGCGCGCTTCACGTCACCGTGTTTGGCCTCAAGTACAGCCGGGAGGGTGAGCTGCAGGCGACGCTTCGCCGCGCCACCAGCTCGTACGAGGTCTGCAAGTATATCCCAGGGTTCTCTCATGTACCATTCTGGATGTAGGATGATTCCCAGATTCTGGTCCATCTTTATTGCCGAGAAATAAGATAGAATGGATTTTACCCCTTTTAAATATCTAGCCCAGCCCATTGAGGTCTAAAGAATTAAATAAAACTGGCGACACGGAAAACCCTAGCCGCCTCCGGCCGGCGGTCCCCTCCCGCGCCCTCCCCCACATTGCCGCCGCCGGGGGGAGCCGGCAAAGCTGCGCGCGCCCCCAGGAAGGTGGCGGCGGGGTGTCCTTTCCTCATCTCGAGGCTCCCTGGCGGCTGATGGCGGTAGTTGGCGGTGGTGCTATGGCCGGGCGTCGTGGTGGTGCTACGTGGCCGGTCGCTGGGCGCGGTGGCGTGGCGGTCTGCGGCAGGAGGGGCAATGCGGTGGGCTTGACGTGGCGGCGGTGTGCGGCCGGGCCAAATCTTGGCCGACTACGGGCAAGGTGTGGTGGCACGGCTTGGTGCGTCGCCGGAGCAGGTGGGCCTATGGGCAGGGTGGCCGGGGGCGTCGGCGCCGGGATGCTACGGGTCGCTGGCGTTTGGGCGGCCAGCTGTTGCAGGCATGGCGTCGATGCGCGACAGGGTCGGATTTGGGCCTCACGGAGGGGCCTGTGCGTGGAGGTCGGCGCGGCGGTGGTGCCTGTGGTGGTCGGTGACGGTCGGTGGAGATGCTTCGAGTGGTCATGGCGGTGCTTCGCACGACTGTCGGCGCGGTGCTGGCCATGGACCTGGGTGGATGGTCGGAGGGCTCGTGGTGGCGGCGCAGGCTCGTGCGGGTTTTGATCTGGGCCATCAAGGAGGTGGTTTTGTGGCGGCGATCTTCTGTCCCTTTTGCGGTGGCGGCTGCCCGGGTTCTCTCTGGTTGTTTTCGGCAACTATCTTGCAGGCAGTGGTGATGATCCGGACGGTGGCTTTCGTCGTGGCGACGGGGAGTCTAGGCGTGGCAGCGGGAGTGACGCTTGTTGATTGTCAGGAGCTTGGAGAACGAGGGAAGGTGTGGTGGTTTGTGTCGGTCCTTGTTAGGCGGGCGTGAGGTTGGGACTCTTCGCTGGGCGAAAGCCTTGTCCTGGCGGCTGGCCGAGACCGACGACAGTGACGCTTGTGGACGCCGCATCCTTCTTAAAGTCGTCGTCAAAGCGGGTGTTTCATGCTCCTCCGCCCGGGCTCTCCAGGGGAAACCCCAGATCCCTCGCGGGATCGGGCGTGGGCGACGCTCTTGTGTCGCTTTGCCTCTTAGAGCCTCACTTTGGACGTCCATCGGACAGTGGGACATGTTGAGTGTTTTTGAGTTTTGGCGGAGGCGGGTTTCGTCTTCGGCCAGGTGGGGCGCGGCCCTAGGGCCGGCGTGGTAGTTGGAGTGGTGGCTCCGGTCTTTTGTCTTCGCCTGTAGCGTTGAGGTGTGGTGTCAACCTGGTTGGTAGTTGACCCGTGTGGAGTGCAGCATTTCTTTAGCCAGTTTTTCTTATAAATGGACCAACTATTTTTTAGTATATTAATGAAAGACAAAGCTTTTGCCTCGTTTAAAAAAATCTAGCCCACGCTCACGATCGATTTGCCTAAGTTGAGGCTTGTCGATCACACAGCACGCACCCGTGTCAATGAAGAGTTGCTCATGCTTCGTGGGAAACTGATAGATGTAAAGCTTGAACTCAGTGCACATGACCTCACGCGAGATAAAGGACTGCTAACAGAAGCTACCTAGCGGCTGCTTCAGCATAATAAGGACCAAGCCCCCATCGGCCATGATGTTGGTCTTGAGCCACCGGTGCACAATGAAAAGAAATCCATAGCTGCATCATAAAGAATTTGGTGACTCTGCCCAAGAGATGAACTAAGAATACTATAGGTCACTGATGTGTTCGTCCAAGTCTGGCCAAAGAGATCAAGAACATGTGTAAGAGTCAGAGCGTGCAAGGAGGTGATGATACTGCTGGTCCACGACAAACCTAAGAACAACATAAACATATTTCATTTGGAGTAAGTGAGCAGCCTGTCAGTAGTGGCGCTAAGTAGAGCAGGTCCGGCTAATTATGCCTCTGAGTTATACGGTCTAGTTGTTGTGCTGCGTCGACCTAATGAGCATGTTCAGCCTGCTAAAATGAGCTAAATATTAAAAGAGGTAAAATCCGGGACAAGTTTCACTAAAATGGGGTAACACAGAGGAATTACCCCAGAGGAGCTTCGGCAGATGATGCCGGGCCACACCTGGAGTGCCCGGGAGATCTCCCCGACCCAGTTCGCGGTGTCCTTCCCGTCGGCCGAGATCCTCTCCTTCAGTGCCTGCAGTACCGCCCTCACCCTCCCGTCCAGCAAGGTGCAGATTTCCATCGAGCCCTCGACCGCCCACCCCGCGACGACCTCGACGCTCTCGGCGGTGTGGGTGCGGATCCTGGGCTTTCCGGAGGAGGCGCGTGTGCGGACGTTGCCCATCCCGGAGCTTGTCTCTCAGGCCGTGGGTAAGCTGGTCATGGTGGACGAGTCCTCGCGCATGGGGGCGGGACCGATCCGCATGCAGGTGCTCTGCCCGGACCCAGCTCTGCTCCCAGGGCCTCTCCCACCCTTCTACTTCGGCACGAAGGGGAGGATCCTGACAGTGGAGCTAGACGAGGAACAGGCCGCTGATGGTCTCCCCCTCCCTCCCTCCCTCGGTCCCCCCTCTGGCGACCACTCTACAGGAGGGGGGAGCTCATCGGGAGAGGACTCTGACGACGACGACCTAAGAGGGGAGTCTCAGACCCCGGCTCCCTCTCCCCCGGTTCCCCTGGCCGCGGGCTCGACCGCTGCGACTACGTCAGCCTCCCACCAGCTGCCCCTGCTGCCCCCCCCCCCCCCCCCGCAGGGCCCTCTCGACCTCCAGATCGCTCAGTACGGCTCCAACTTCAGGCAATCTGAGGGGTTCACTGGCCACATGGCCCTCGACCCGCTCTCCGCGGAGACCCCCGGTGAGGCACCAGAGGAGCCACAGTTGGAGTCCGACAGGGATTCCGGGAGCGTGGGGATGGTGGTCACCGCCCCCTCGTCCCCCGCTCTCAAGGAGTCCTCTGCTACTCACTGTCCCCAGGCTCTACTCCAGCCTCGCCTCGGGGATCCCCGTCCCTGGTCCCCGCGACCCCGGCACCGCACCCGGAGGAGCCAGCGGCGGTCTTCCCCATCACTCCCGCGGCTGGCCCCAAGACCCGTCAGCCTCGCCCTCCCCGCCCGGTGCCTCCACCTTCACGCCAGAGTGCACGTCTCGCACGGGTCAGGGCTGAGAGCCCGGGGGTGGTGCCCACGGTGTCCCAGCTGGCGTCTCAGAGGACTGCGGCTCGCAACCTCGACTCAGCTTTGGTACCCGTTGTGTAGACAGCGGGACAAGGAGAGGTTGGACGCGACTCTCCGCCGGCTCTTGGAGGCGGCTCAGCGGCTCCCCCATAGCTCGTCATAGTGCTTTCGGCGTTCCCTCTCCCGGCGAGGCGTTGGTTCTCCTTCTTCGTTGGCTTCTGTCCTAGTTGGGCCGTCTTGTGCTGTGGCCCCAACATGTGTTGTGTGTGTGGACCTGTAATGTGATGTTTGTTGTGGACGTTGCTTTATTTATAAAGCGGGGCGAAAGCCTATTTCGAGAGGGAATTATGCCTCTGAGTTATACGGTCTAGTTGTTGTGCCGCATCGACCTAATGAGCAGGTTCAGCCTGCTAAAATGGGCTAAATATTAAAAGAGGTAAAATCCGGGACAAGTTTCACTAAAATGGGGTAACACAGAGGAATTTTTACTACATGGGGTAATTTTGTGTCACAAAAGTATAACTAGGGGGTAAAAAAAAAATTTACTCTTTCTGAAATAAATAGACCCCTTGCTTGCTTTGCTTTTGTTTTGTTGGGTATTGCGTGTAAATCTAATATTTATCGAACTGGAATAATGATGTTTAGTATATATGACTTGTTTTTTAGTTATGGAAAGTGTGTATTATCTTCTCAACACTAAAAATAGTAGGGATGTGCATTTAATTTTGAAATCTGGTTAGTTAGATCATTTTCCAACACTTTAAGTGCTAGGTTAATAAAATTTTCCTAATTCAGCCATTGCTGCATGGTTCAAATTATTCCCTTTGATGTATCATGTCCAGAGAATCTTCATATCCTTTTTGTTTAAGACTTGTAGGTATTACTAAAACTTATCCCCTATTTCAGTAATATGCTAGATTGCTAGTAGAATTTTTCTTAATCAACCTATTCTTTGTTTAGCTTGAATCTTATTATAATTGAGCAAATAAATCAATCCATCGGATCCATTCTTTGGTGTATACCGAAACTTTGTATGTTTGCCTGTTACGTTTTTAGAGTATCTAATTGAAACTTGGATTTCTACCGAAATGCAGTTGCTTGACATGCAATCTGGTCAACTTAGAGGGGTACAATATATCCTGCTGTTGGTCGAGAGCGGCACACTACAATTGTGTTGGAGGTAATACTATTTTTCACAAGGACATGACGATAGGTAGAACACCCAGTTTGACAGTTTGCAAAAATATGCTCAAGTGCGCGTGCGTGTATGCATAGAGCTGGATCAAAAAAAGAATAGATCAAGCAAAAGGGAGTAGTAGCGTAGTCATCGTAGCGGTCTCAGATCCCACCGTTGCCGCCGCTAATGGAAAGCTTCTGGTTGCGTCATCTCCGTCGCCCCGCGTGTACAACTTGCGCTGTCTTTTGCATTCCAACCGTTTTGAGCGCATTGGCCATGACGTGGAGCTAGCCTAAAAGTCATAGTAACCTAAAAGTCAATTATTAATAATTGAGAAAAGTGACTCTATTCCAAATAATGTCGTTTACTGCAATGATCCAAATTTAACAAAGTAGAACAAAAGGAGAGTACTACACAACAATCATTGTGTAGGCCTCTTGTATACATTTCATGATGAAAGCACGATTTACTGGTTACGCAGTGTATTACATGCATGCGTGGGAGAGAAAACTCGCTTCAGTAACACACCGCCATGCACGGGTTCCTCTTAAGGGCATATGAAATTTGTAGGATTAAATCCTATAGGAAATTTTCCTATGATTTGATTTGTATAATTAATTCCTATAGGAAACTTTCCTAGAAATCCTTTGCACTAGATTGCATAGGAAATCTAACATCCACCCAAAGCTCTTTCTTAGAATCCTTTGATGAAATCAAACAAACTTTGTTGCATGTGGGTTCCTATAGGATTGAAGTAGACATGACATTGCAATCCTATGGTTTTCCTATTCCTTTGTTTTTTCTATCCTATGAATCAAACAAGCCCTAAAGGACTATGTTGTCTCCGCACCCATGCATGCGATTACTACTTGGCTGGATGATAGAACCTATAGACATAGTAGAAGGTGTTGACGAGCGTGGCAATGGAGATGAGTGCCCCCAGGATGACGAAGAAGGTGATGGTCTGCCTGGGGAAGCACTGAAGCACGAGCCATTTGACGGCCCTCGCGGCCGTGCTGTGATCGTTCCGTCCACGGCCCTGCAGAGTTCAAGCAATTCCCTGGAGTAAAACGCGTCACGACCGAACTCATCGGCGAGCCCCTTGAACAATTCGACAATCTCCTTGTCGGTCTCGTACGTGTGCGCTAGGATCCCGTTGTTCCTCAGCAGTTTGGCGTCGGCCTCGCTCTGCAGCAGGCGAGCCATGCATATAGAGTAGGTGGTGGCGCCAAAGCCGCACCCGAGGTGGCTCTGCTCGAAGGCAATGAGGTTTTGGAAGACGAGCCCGTTGTAGCCGTGGATGTGCAGCGCAGGGACGCGCAGCACCCCTCGCGCGCCAAGCATTTTCCTCTGGAAGGCGATGTCCAGCGCACCTTCAGCAGCCGCATGCTTGCTGAAACCGACGAGGGAGTCCTCGAACCAGGTCGCACAAGGGAGGCTTGATTCTGGCTCACCGAGCAAGGGTTCCACGGCGCGCTTGCCCGAGGGTACCCGAGACCAGCGGAAAAGATGCAGGAGGTGATGAATTGTGGGTGAGTAACGAAGGCCGGGGCTTGATTCTGGCTCACCGGGCAGGGGCGAAGAGGTGTCCACCACGTCCTTGCCCGAGGGTACCCGGGACCAATGGAAAAGATGCAGGAGGTGATGAATTATGGGTGGGAAATGAAGGACGGGGCTTGATTCTGGCTCACCAGGCAGGGGTGAAGAGGGGTCCACTGGGTGCTTGCCCGAGGGTACCCGGGACCAGTGGAAAAGATGCAGGAGGTGATGAATTGTGGGCGGGAAACGAAGGTCGGGGCTGGTTGGGTTGTGGTTGGGGCTGGGGCTGGGGCGGATATCGTCGAAGCACCAGCTCTTGTATGTTGCGCTCGATCCCCTGGAATAAGGTACCTTTCAGTCGGCTGTGAAGATGGGTGAGCACGAAGAAGGGTATCTGGTTCCCCAGAACCAGCAGGTCCAGCCTAGTCCGTTTCTTGTGCGTGGACATCTCTGCAGACAGGTTGAGGAAATCCTGGGCGAGCTTGGTACGCCCCTTGGTCCCCGCGGACTTTGACTGGGATATGTCCGCTGCCAGACATGAGGGATATGGCCGCTTGTCCCCACGCAGTACGCTCGTCTTCCTCTTCCTGAGCAGGAAGACGCTAATAGCACGAGGCAGCCGTCGAGCAGAAGAATTTCAGCGAGCTTCTCCCGTGGCACCGTCTCCGCACACGGGTCCCACTCGTAACATCCGCGGGTGCGGGTGTCGTTGTCCAGCGCCCACCCGAGGAAGGCGGCCGTATCGAGGCCGAACTCTGGGCGAGCAAGGAACTCGACGATGGCACACTTCTTGGAACTGGTGATGAGAGCAGACCGCGGCTCCGGTGGCGGTGGGTGGTACGGCCCGACGGCGACAACCATGACGTTGCCGCCGGTCGACCCTATGCTGTTGGCTGATGCGGCCCCTCCGTGATCCAGGGTTGGCATCCGTGCAACCTTGGGCATAGGAATGGGAGGAGATACTACTTGGCGACGAGGCATGAAAATGGATGGGCGTGGTTTGTTGGTACTGATTTGCTCCTGCATTTGCAAGTTCAGAGGGAGGCTGCTCGAGAAAACGCCCTCAGCTTCCAGGTTGATGTTTAGCCTCACATCTTGCATCCACTTGTTGCTCGAGCCGCCGCCGTCTATTTCTTGCCGGCCGCCTAGTCCTTGCGTATCTAGATCCGCGCTTCCCACCGGCTTGTAAGCTTGATCCATGGCGGTAGCACGGAAGAATATATATAATGCAAGTCTATGATGAGCGGAGCGGTGGAGGAGAAGTTGGTCTATTCCAGGAAGGAAGGAAACAAGCAAGATTCGAAACATGTTGGAATCAGTTCGTGGAACAACCTTAAATATACTCCTATACTGTACAATAGTTAGGGTGTATAATTCTCACTACCGGCTACGCGGTAAGTACAACAACCCATGGAATGAATCAACGTATTCCATGCCGGCTACACGGTAGTCAATTCCATGCCACGTTGCCAACCATGTCAACGTACCCGTGATTTTGTCTGAATCTTTTTTGTCTGAATCTTTCAACACTGATATATTACCAAACTTCGCCTCTGTTTCACAGATTCAAGTACTTGAATGCCAAATAACTACTTATCTTATTGCTAACCACTAACTCCATTTAAAAATAATTTATTTTTTATCCTAAGTTAAACTACTTTAAATTTGACCATGTTTATGAGAAAATATATTAACACTTAGAACATCAATTTTGTTTTATTAGATTATTCATACAACTCATGGGTTCGTTGCGTAAAACAAAAAAATTCCTACAGAATAGCAAGAGAGAATCCCACAAAATATAATCTACTAGATGTAAGTAACAGGCAAAATAGATCTAATCTACTTACCCTCGAAGAACATGAGAGTTAACGATCTAGAGATCATGGGTAATGTAGTCGATCGCTTGCGAAAGTTAGATCTTGACATTCGAGATCCTTGTATCGAATCGACGGCACCTCTGTGGTATCCACACATTCCGCTATGACGCTGTATCCTCCTTCTTGATCCTGCAAGAGATGGTGGAGATCTCCACGATAATCTGGCAGCACAACGGCATCACTACTATGGTGGTGGAGAAAATTCAGTAGGGTTTCACCGTGCAACAAGAGAGAGCGAGAGAGAGAGAGAGAGAGAGAGAGAGAGAGAGAGAGAGAGAGAGAGAGAGAGAGAGAGGCCAGCAAGCAAGGGTGCGCCGCCCCTGCCCCCTCCCTCTCTTATAAAGGAGGCCAAGTGAGGAGCCCTCTCCCATCTAGGGTTTGGTGGTCGGCGCCCTGCATGGGCCATTTTGGCCATGGAGCCCTAGCCCATGATGGCCGGGTACTCCCCACTTGGGCCCATGTGGACCCCATCATGCATGTGGGTCCCACCATGGACCTTCTGGAAGATTCCATCAACATAGGATATTCCATACTTTCCTGAAACCCTAAAATAGGAAGTGCCATATATAATTCTCTATCTCCGGACCATTCCGAAGCTCCTCATGATATCAAGGATCTCATCCAAGACTCCAAAACAACATTTGATTCACACCATACATATTGTCAAAACAAAGACTAACGACATCGTAGGTTAGGGGCATGGCATACATATATTTGTCAAGACCATCATAGCCTCATACAACAACAACTTTGAGAGGCCAGGATCTAACAGGAGAGCATGTTCCCAGGCCCCTTGTGGTCCAATACAAATTTAGGCAAGGCTCTGGCGGTCATTGCCGAGGAGGTGGGTGTCCACCTGTCATCTGTCCGCTGACAGACATGTGCCACAACTATGGACGGTACAGGTTGATGGGACGAGATAGGAGCTCATCTAGGACTAATTCACGGAGACGATCAATCGGACATTGTACATATCATCTCCACCAGATATAGTCATCTAGGCATGGCATAGGGTTTCGCGCAATGCGGCCTAAACTTGGGTAAAATCCATCATGTGTTCTCGTGGGTCAATTGGGTTTGATGTGTGTTGTTCCACTTCCACGTGCCGAACTGGAAAGAGGGTGGTTGAATCCCCGTTGTACACTATCAATGTAATCACTGCCAGTTGCCACGTGGATTCATCGATGAACGCAAGACTTCTGAATTGGAGGAATCAGCCTAGAGTGGATGCAAATTCCCACTTGATCTTCAACTCTGGTAGCCACATGCCCCATGGGCGCCAAATATCATGGGAAAATCATGGCATTATCCATCAGGGATGGCTTATGAAGGGTGGAGTGGAGCACTACAAGGATTTCAGGGACGATATTGGTACGCAAGGTGTACCAAGATTTGGCCCCTCCCGGTGGAGATAAAGTTGTATTGATGATACTAGATTGATTGCAAGGTCTCGCCTGCTTAGCTAGATGCTAAGGAGGGAAGTCGTCTATCCTAGGTTTCAATGTTGTGTACCTTGAAGGGTGAGTCTAGCATGCATTATATACAGTCGGCTATACCGGGCTTGAGACAGAGTCCCTTCAGACAACTATCTTGTGCACCAAGCCATGGCCACCGTCTTGATCCCGAAGTCTTCCCATATCGTCTTAGGGCATGTATAATGGTAGAGAAGGCGGATTTTCTCCTAAAGCTCTTCACATAATCTAGAGAAGGCAATAAAAATAAGTTGTACAATGAATTATCTCTTATTATCATCTCTAAGTATTAACGTGAATTGACTAATTATAGTAATAAATTGTGTTGATAAGGGACCGGAAGACACAAAGTACAAAGGTCAAAATAACTCTTATTTTTTAAGGGATCATCCCTTAGCTAAGGAAAGACAACATTTTCCTACAAGGACAGTGTTCATGTTTCTTTTAAGAATATATACAGATACCACGCGGGCTGTACCGTACGCGTACGTATTGACCGGAACGAGTATCATCCCAAGGGGCACCGCGACGACGCCGTCAAGGAGAGACGAGAACCTGGTGGGTGAAAGCCACCGCGGACTAGACGCGGCGATGGCGCGGGGAGGCGGGTGAACATGCCGCAATGCCGACACGGAAGGAAATCGATGCCAGTGAGGCAATGACCTTCGGAGCCTTTTTTTTACATGGCTTCGGAGCATTTTTTGCTTTTATTATAAACAAATCCACCACACTGTTAAACAGGTACAAAGTGATGAGAAAGTCTTTTATAAAACAGATCAATCAAATATAAACAAAAAATACAGGGTTATCCACACCCCGCCAAAGCACATGAAACTACTAACTAGAGGTGTCATCACGCCTCCTTGTAAAACTGCCGGGCATAGTCACACCAAACCCACAAAGTCGTTGCCGGAGAGGGCCGTATGCCCTCTCGCTCCGCGCTGTGGAGCGCCGGGCCCACAGTTGATTCTGCCGATGACGGGGAGTAGTGGCGCCAGAGTCGTGTGAATAAGATAGGTGGCCGCCAACAACACCTCATGCTAGGCCGAAGTGCCTTGACATAGGATCCAAACTTGCCTACCGAAGATATCAAAACGAGACCAAGAGGTATCGGAGCTCCACGACGACGCCCCCATGAGGATGACGACGCGGCACGCTGCCGTCGTCGAGACCGAGAGGTCAAGGATTTTCACCCAGAGTCCCGACATGGGGAAGGTAACTACAATGGCGCCCTAGGAGGATAACACCCGCAGGCACCGCCACTGGTGCCGAAGCACTGAGGTTTCGCCCAGAAAAATCTTCACACCACACCCGGTACCCCAGACCGCCACTATCACCAAGCCAGGACTCCATGGCATAATCTGCAAGCCATCTTTGCCGAAATGCCGCCAACACCAGGATCCCCCAGCGCACCCTCCTCGCCACCGTCATGGCTAAAGAGTGAGACCATAACTACCGCAATGCCACTCGCTGGAGAGCCAACGCACAATCCTCGTCGCCGCTCTCACATCCATTATCTCGCACTCGGTGAGCAACAGATGCGGCTATCGAGCATATGATAACATGCACGAGGGCGGCCGACAAGTCTCCTTGAGGGTAACTTAGGTGCGACGAGCACAAGGACATGACGTCTTTGTGCTGCTACAGGACACACCTCGCAGGTCCCAATTGGGTTTATAGGATGCCACCGGATGTGGGCCTGTCTGGCCTACACCTGGCGCCCCAGCCACCACGCACCCAGGGGGCTCTGGACCGTCCGCCATCATGGGAGACGCCAGGAAGATGTGCTCCGGCCAAGGCAGCCCGACCGAGATCAGGCCCTAAAGGGCCCAGATCTAGCCCTATGAAGCCCCGCCGCCATGGAGCAACACCCTCCTTTGCACCACCGTTAACCACCCTCATCAACCTCCCTACATTGTGCCACACCTGCGCCGGCGCCGCCATCAACGTTTCCACCGTGTCCAGCCACCACACCAAGTCGAGGTCGGGTGCAGCAACACACCGCCACCGGCCGGGAGAGGCAGCTTCTTATCTCCACTGTAAGCACTATTGACACCACCAAGACGACACCAGAAGTACAAAAAAATGGCGTCTCAAAGAACGAAACAATGCAAAAGATTCGTCATCGCCCGACCATAGATCATAGGTTTCACCTTGGAAACAATTCCTCACTTACAAAACAATATCTTCAACAAGTTCATTGCCATGCATAATCAATTAAGACCAGACCTTAAATTTTAATCCCGAAAGGTAAGATTGTAAAGTTCTCATGTGTTGTTGCTCCCATTTTATATGTCGCTACAATGAGCCACGAATCACCAAGCCAGCTTCTTATCTCCACAAAGACTAGAACCCCCATTGGTAATGCTCAGTTATCAGCTTTCATGATAGTCTCCGCCTCTAACTTCACCATGTACCAAAAGACGTGTTCCATGATGGTAACAGATATAATAGCTTCACAACGCTCACTCTGAAACCAAATTTTCATAAAACTACATGGTTATGCACGGATGGATCTCATCCTATCCAACAATCACCAGTCATGAGGTGCCCATGGAAGTTCGGCGGTGGAGCCTTCCGAAACTCGAAACTACGTCATGATCACTAAGGGCAGGCATCAAGTAGATCTTCTTCTTGATGCGAGAGAAACTCTAGGACTGCCTCCACCTTTATTCAGAGCCAGCAGGCCCCCACGCCGCCGCAAGGGCCAGAAAGTCTGCCACCACTAGCACCGACCGCCGCCACAGCGGTCAAGTCATGCCGTGATGCAATTCGAAGGAGTCCAGACGCTGTGAGATTCCTGGGAGTCATGCATGTACACAACAGAGCATCCGGACGCTAGGGACATGTTTGTGTGAGCACTCTCTGGTATTTACAGGTCCAAGGCCATCGATGGCAGAGCCCCACTCCAGCGGACACGGTCTCAATGGTCCACGACAAACCTAAGAACAACATAAACATATTTCATTTGGAGTAAGTGAGCAGCCAGTCAGTAATGGCGCTAAGTAGAGCAGGTCCGGCTAATTATGCCTCTGAGTTATACGGTCTAGTTGTTGTGCTGCGTCGACCTAATGAGCAGGTTCAGCCTGCTAAAATGGGCTAAATATTAAAAGAGGTAAAATCCGGGACAAGTTTCACTAAAATGGGGTAACACAGAGGAATTTTTACTACATGGGGTAATTTTGTGTCACAAAAGTATAACTAGGGGGTAAAAAAAATGAAATTTACTCTTTCTGAAATAAATAGACCCCTTGCTTGCTTTGCTTTTGTTTTGTTGGGTATTGCGTGTAAATCTAATATTTATCGAACTGAAATAGCGATGTTTAGTATATATGACTTGTTTTTTAGTTATGGAAGGTGTGTATTATCTTCTCAACACTAAAAATAGTAGGGATGTGCATTTAATTTTGAAATCTGGTTAGTTAGATCATTTTCCAACACTTAATTGCTAGGTTAATAAAGTTTTTCCTAATTCAGCCTTTGCTGCATGGTTCAAATAATTCCCTTTGATGTATCATGTCCAGAGAATCTTCATATCCTTTTTGTTTAAGACTTGTAGGTATTACTAAAACTTATCCCCTATTTCAGTAATATGCTAGATTGCTAGTAGAATTTTTCTTAATCAACCTATTCTTTGTTTAGCTTGAATCTTATTATAATTGAGCAAATAAATCAATCCATCGGATCCATTCTTTGGTGTATACCGAAACTTTGTATGTTTGCCTGTTACGTTTTTAGAGTATCTAATTGAAACTTGGATTTCTACCGAAAATGCAGTTGCTTGACATGCAATCTGGTCAACTTAGAGGGGTACAATATATCCTGCTGTTGGTCGAGAGCGGCACACTACAATTATGTTGGAGGTAATATTATTTTTCACAAGGACATGACGACAGGTAGAACACACTACTGGAATGGTCAGATGCGCCGACGGCCAAACGTCGGGGCCGTCGGCATAGGACCGGACCAGGCCAGCCCAACTGGCCAGCCCTCGGCGTAGCCAAGCCGTCGACGTAGTATACTCTATGCCGACGGTCACTCTCGGCGTAGTGGAGGCCCTCGGCGTAGCAAGCAGACACGTGGCACATACCGGCCAGCACGGACGGCGCGCTAACGGTGTTGTCCGTTAGGCGACGGCGACCCTCGGCATACTATACGCCGACGGCGACCCTCGGCGTACCCGTCACGTACGCCGACGGTCACCCTCGGCGTAGCCTTCTGCATTTTTCACTTATTTTATATTTGTATCAATAGCAGTCTACACGCCCACATGAAATGTCGTTGCGAATCTTCTCACACCTCGAGAAATTTCTATATGTTTGTAAGTGTTATTATCGCATGTGGTTCTGAATAGCACTCACCACGCCCACATGAAGTGTGTGTGAATTTTATTTATCACACATTTTGGAGAAGCTGTTCAAAGAATGAATGCTTTTATCGCAAGTGGTTCTGTCAACCCTAATGAGGAGCGGACGATAGTTTCTCTTGTAGATATAGAATGTTCCGGACCCGTATAAGGGGGGAATCTCCCCGTTGAGGTGAAACCGGGTAGGATAGTGCCCAAACTTGTGAGCCAACATGGTTTTACATCACCCTATGACCTAAACAAACACAAAACAAGAGAGATCTACGCCGGGCTACACCTGTGAGAGGAACGTCTAGGGGGGTAGACGATCCGAGTGTGCACAGAGATCAGGGTTTCGCCGGGGGAAGACCACGAGAACATCGGAATCAGATGAAAACTTTCATGTGTCCCTAGCATATGTGTGTGAGTGTGGTGAGAGGTTGGTATAGGTGCTTGCATGTGTCCCCCCTCGCATGCATGCGCTCTAACCTAGATGCGAAGGTTCTGGACCCGTATAAGGGGGGAATCTCCCCGTTGAGGTGAAACCGGGTAGGATAGTGCCCCAACTTGTGAACCAACATGGTTTTACATCACCCTATGACCTAAACAAACACAAATCAAGAGAGAGATACGCCGGGCTAACCCTGTGAGAGGAACGTCTAGGGGGGTAGACAATCCGAGTGTGCACAGAGATCAGGGTTTCGCCGGAGGAAGACCACGAGGACATCGGAATCAGATGAAAACTTGCATGTGTCCCTAGCATATGTGTGTGAGTGTGGTGAGAGGTTGGTATAGGTTCTTGCATGTGTCCCCCCTCGCATGCATGCGCTCTAACCTAGAGGCGCAGGTTCCGGACCCGTATAAGGGGGGAATCTCCCCGTTGAGGTGAAACCGGGTAGGATAGTGCCCCAACTTGTGAACCAACATGGTTTTACATCACCCTATGACCTAAAACAACACAAAACAAGAGAGAGCTACGCCGGGCTACCCCTGTGAGAGGAACGTCTAGGAGGGTAGACGATCCGAGTGTGCACAGAGATCAGGGTTTCGCCGGAGGAAGACCACGAGAACATCGGAATCAGATGAAAACTTGCATGTGTCCCTAGCATATGTGTGAGAGTGTGGTGATAGGTTGGTATAGGTGCTTGCATGTGTCCCCCCTCGCATGCATGCGATCTAACCTAGAGGCGAAGGTTCCGGACCCGTATAAGGGGGAATCTCCCCGTTGAGGTGAAACCGGGTAGGATAGTGCCCCAACTTGTGAACCAACATGGTTTTACATCACCCTATGACCTAAACAAACACAAAACAAGACAGAGCTACGCCGGGCTACCCCTGTGAGAGGAACGTCTAGGGGGGTAGACGATCCGAGTATGCACAGAGATCAGGGTTTCGCCGGAGGAAGACCACGAGAACATCGGAATCAGATGAAAACTTGCATGTGTCCCTAGCATATGTGTGTGAGTGTGGTGAGAGGTTGGTATAGGTGCTTGCATGTGTCCCTCCTCGCATGCATGCGCTCTAACCTAGAGGCGAAGGTTCTGGACCCGTATAAGGGGGGAATCTCCCCGTTTAGGTGAAACCGGGTAGGATAGTTCCCTAACTTGTGAACCAACATGGTTTTACATCACCCTATGACCTAAACAAACACAAAACAAGAGAGAGCTACGGAGGGCTACCCCTGTGAGAGGAACGTCTAGGGGGGTAGACGATCCGAGTGTGCACAGAGATCAGGGTTTCGCCGGAGGAAGACCACGAGAACATCGGAATCAGATGAAAACTTGCATGTGTCCCTAGAATATGTGTGTGAGTGTGGTGAGAGGTTGGTATAGATGCTTGCATGTGTCTCCCCTCGGATGCATGCGCTCTAACCTAGAGGCGATGGTTCCGGACCCGTATAAGGGGGGAATCTCCCCGTTTAGGTGAAACCGGGTAGGATAGTGCCCCAACTTGTGAACCAACATGGTTTTACATCACCCTATGACCTAAACAAACACAAATCAAGAGAGAGCTACGCCGGGCTACCCCTGTGAGAGGAACGTCTAGGGGGGTAGACGATCCGAGTGTGCACAGAGATCATGGTTTCGCCGGAGGAAGACCACGAGAACATCGGAATCAGATGAAAACTTGCATGTGTCCCTAGCATATGTGTGTGAGTGTGGTGAGAGGTTGGGATAGGTGCTTGCATGTGTCCCCCCTCGCATGCATGCGCTCTAACCTAGAGGCGAAGGTTCCGGACCCGTATAAGGGGGGAATCTCCCTGTTGAGGTGAAACCGGGTAGGATAGTGCGCCAACTTGTGAACCAACATGGTTTTACATCACCCTATGACCTAAACAAACACAAAACAAGAGAGAGCTACGTCGGGCTACCCATGTGAGAGGAACGTCTAGGGGGCTAGACGATCCGAGTGTGCACAGAGATCAGCGTTTCGTCGGAGGAAGACCACGAGAACATCGGAATCAGATGAAAACTTGCATGTGTCCCTAGCATATGTGTGTGAGTGTGGTTAAAGGTTGGTATAGGTGCTTGCATGTGTCTTGCTTGCATGCATGCGCTCTAACCTAGAGGCGAATGTTCCGGACCCGTATAAGGGGGGAATGTCCCCTGAGGTGAAACCGGGTAGGATAGTGCCCCAACTTGTGAACCAACATGGTTTTACATCACCCTATGACCTAAACAAACACCATACAAGAGAGAGCTACGCCGGGCTACCCCTGTGAGAGGAACGTCTAGGGGGGTAGACGATCCGAGTGTGCACAGAGATCAGGGTTTCGCCGGAGGAAGACCACGAGAACATCGGAATCAGATGAAAACTTGCATGTGTCCCTAGCATATGTGTGTGAGTGTGGTGAGAGGTTGGTATAGGTGCTTGCATGTGTCCCTCCTCGCATGCATGCGCTCTAACCTAGAGGCGAAGGTTCCGGACCCGTATAAGGGGGGAATCTCCCTGTTTAGGTGAAACCGGGTAGGATAGTGCCCCAACTTGTGAACCAACATGGTTTTACATCACCATATGACCTAAACAAACACAAAACAAGAGAGAGCTACGTAGGGATACCCCTGTGAGAGGAATGTCTAGGGGGTAGACGATCCGAGTGTGCACAGAGATCAGGGTTTCGCCGGAGGAAGACCACAAGAACATCGGGATCAGATGAGAACTTGCATGTGTCCCTAGAATATGTGTGTGAGTGTGGTGAGAGGTTGATATAGGTGCTTGCATGTGTCCCCCCTCGCATGCATGCGCTCTAACCTAGAGGCGAAGGTTCCGGACCCGTATAAGGGGGGAATCTCCCTGTTTAGGTGAAACCGGGTAGGATAGTGCCCCAACTTGTGAACCAACATGGTTTTACATCACCCTATGACCTAAACAAACACAAATCAAGAGAGAGCTACGCCAGGCCACCCCTGTGAGAGGAACGTCTAGGGGGGTAGACGATCCGAGTGTGCACAGAGATCAGGGTTTCGCCGGAAGAAGACCACGAGAACATCGGAATCAGAAGAAAACTTGCATGTGTCCCTATCATATGTGTGTGAGTGTGGTGAGAGGTTGGTATAGGTGCTTGCATGTGTCCCCCCCTCGCATGCATGCGCTCTAACCTAGAGGCGAAGGTTCCGGACCCGTATAAGGGGGGAATCTCCCTGTTGAGGTGAAACCGGGTAGGATAGTGCCCCAACTTGTGAACCAACATGGTTGTACATCACCCTATGACCTAAACAAACACAAAACAAGAGAGAGCTACGCCGGGCTACCCCTGTGAGAGGAACGTCTAGGGGGGTAGACGATCCGAGTGTGCATAGAGATCAGGGTTTCGTCGGAGGAAGACCACGAGAACATCCGAATCAAATGAAAACTTGCATGTGTCCCTAGCATATGTGTGTGAGTGTGGTGAGAGGTTGGTATAGGTGCTTGCATGTGTCCCCCTTGCATGCATGCGCTCTAACCTAGAGGCGAAGGTTCCGGACCCGTATAAGGGGGGAATCTCCCCGTTGAGGTGAAACTGGGTAGGATAGTGCCCCAACTTGTGAACCAACATAGTTTTACATCATCCTATGACCCAAACAAATACAAAACAAGAGAGAGCTACGCCGGGCTACCCGTGTGAGAGGAACGTCTAGGGGAGTAGACGATCCGAGTGTGCACAGAGATCAGGGTTTCGCCGGAGGAAGACCACGAGAACATCGGAATCAGATGAAAACTTGCATGTGTCCCTAGCATATGTGTGTGAGTGTGGTGAGAGGTTGGTATAGGTGCTTGCATGTGTCCCCCCTCGCATGCATGCGCTCTAACCTAGAGGCGAAGGTTTCGAACCCGTATAAGGGGGGAATCTCCCCGTTGAGGTGAAACCGGGTAGGATAGTGCCCCAACTTGTGAACCAACATGGTTTTACATCACCCTATGACCTAAACAAACACAAAACAAGAGAGAGATACGCCGGGCTACCCCTGTGAGAGGAACATCTAGGGGGGTAGACGATCCGAGTGTGCACAGAGATCAGGGTTTCGCCGGAGGAAAACAACGAGAACATCGGAATCAGATGAAAACTTGCATGTGTCCCTAGCATATGTGTGTGAGTGTGGTGAGAGGTTGGTATATGTGCTTGCATGTGTCCCTCCTCGCATGCATGCGCTCTAACCTAGAGGCGGAGGTTCTAGACCCGTATAAGGGGGGAATCTCCCCGTTTAGGTGAAACCGGGTAGGATAGTGCCCCAACTTGTGAACCAACATGGTTTTACATCACCCTATGACCTAAACAAACACAAAACAAGAGAGAGCTACGTAGGGCTACCCCTGTGAGAGGAACGTCTAGGGGGGTAGACGATCCGAGTGTGCACAGAGATCAGGGTTTCGCCGGAGGAAGACCACGAGAACATCGGAATCAGATGAAAACTTGCATGTGTCCCTAGCATATGTGTGTGAGTGTGGTGAGAGGTTGATATAGGTGCTTGCATGTGTCCCCCCTCGCATGCATGCGCTCTAACCTAGAGGCGAAGGTTCCGGACCCGTATAAGGGGGGAATCTCCCTGTTGAGGTGAAACCGGGTAGGATAGTGCCCCAACTTGTGAACCAACATGGTTGTACATCACCCTATGACCAATACAAACACAAAACAAGAGAGAGCTACGCCGGGCTACCCCTGTGAGAGGAACGTCTAGGGGGGTAGACGATCCGAGTGTGCATAGAGATCAGGGTTTCGCCGGAGGAAGACTACGAGAACATCGGAATCAGATGAAAACTTGCATGTGTCCCTAGCATATGTGTGTGAGTGTGGTGAGAGGTTGGTATAGGTGCTTGCATGTGTCCCCCTCGCATGCATGCGCTCTAACCTAGAGGCGAAGGTTCCAGACCCGTATAAGGGGGGAATATCCCCGTTGAGGTGAAACCGGGTAGGATAGTGCCCCAACTTGTGAACCAACATGGTTTTACATCACCCTATGACCTAAACAAACACAAAACAAGAGAGAGATACGCCGGGCTACCCCTGTGAGAGGAACGTCTAGGGGGGTAGACGATCCGAGTGTGCACAGAGATCAGGGTTTCGCCGGAGGAAGACCACGAGAACATCGGAATCAGATGAAAACTTGCATGTGTCCCTAGCATATGTGTGTGAGTGTGGTGAGAGGTTGGTATAGGTGCTTGCATGTGTCCCCCCTCGCATGCATGCGCTCTAACCTAGAGGCGAAGGTTCCAGACCCGTATAAGGGGGGAATCTCTCCGTTTAGGTGAAACCGGGTAGGATAGTGCCCCAACTTGTGAACCAACATGGTTTTACATCACCCTATGACCTAAACAAACACAAAACAATAGAGAGCTACGCCGGGCTACCCCTGTGAGAGGAACGTCTAGGGGGGTAGACGATCCGAGTGTGCACAGAGATCAGGGTTTCGCCGGAGGAAGACCACGAGAACATCAGAATCAGATGAAAACTTGCATGTGTCCCTAGCATATGTGTGTGAGTGTGGTAAGAGGTTGGTATAGGTGCTTTCATGTGTCCCTCCTCGCATGCATGCGCTCTAACCTAGAGGCGAAGGTTCCGGACCCGTATAAGGGGGGAATCTCCCCGTTTAGGTGAAACCGGGTAGGATAGTGCCCCAACTTGTGAACCAACATGGTTTTACATCACCCTATGACCTAAACAAACACAAAACAAGAGAGAGCTACGTAGGGCTACCCCTGTGAGAGGAACGTCTAGGGGGGTAGACGATCCGAGTGTGCACAGAGATCAGGGTTTCGCCGGAGGAAGACCACGAGAACATCGGAATCAGATGAAAACTTGCATGTGTCCCTAGAATATGTGTGTGATTGTGGTGAGAGGTTGGTATAGGTGCTTGCATGTGTCCCCCTCGCATGCATGCGGTCTAACCTAGAGGCGAAGGTTCCGGACCCGTATAAGGGGGGAATCTCCCCGTTGAGGTGAAACAGGGTAGGATAGTGCCCCAACTTGTGAACCAACATGGTTGTACATCACCCTATGACCAAAACAAACACAAAACAAGAGAGAGCTACGTCGGGCAACCCCTGTGAGAGGAACGTCTAGGGGGTATACGATCCGAGTGTGCACAGAGATCACGGTTTCGCCGGAGGAAGAGCACGAGAACATCGGAATCAGATGAAAACTTGCATGTGTCCCTGGCATATGTGTGTGAGTGTGGTGAGAGGTTGGTATAGGTGCTTGCATGTGTCCCCCTCGCATGCATGCGCTCTAACCTAGAGGCGAAGGTTCCGGACCCGTATAAGGGGGGAATCTCCCCGTTGAGGTGAAACTAGGAAGGATAGTGCCCCAACTTGTGAACCAACATGGTTTTACATCACACTATGACCTAAACAAATACAAAACAAGAGAGAGCTACGCCGGTCTACCCGTGTGAGAGGAACGTCTAGGGGGGTAGACGATCCGAGTGTGCACAGAGATCAGGGTTTCGCCGGAGGAAGACCACGAGAACATCCGAATCAGATGAAAACTTGCATGTGTCCCTAGCATATGTGTGTGAGTGTGGTGAGAGGTTGGTATAGGTGCTTGCATGTGTCCCCCTCGCATGCATGCGCTCTAACCTAGAGGCGAAGGTTCCGGACCCGTATAAGGGGGGAATCTCCCCGTTGAGGTGAAACTGGGAAGGATAGTGCCCCAACTTGTGAACCAACATGGTTTTACATCACACTATGACCTAAACAAATACAAAACAAGAGAGAGCTACGCCGGGCTACCCGTGTGAGAGGAACGTCTAGGGGGGTAGACGATCCGAGTGTGCACAGAGATCAGGGTTTCGCCGGAGGAAGACCACGAGAACATCAGAATCAGATGAAAACTTGCATGTGTCCCTAGCATAAGTGTGTGAGTGTGGTGAGAGGTTGGTATAGGTGCTTGCATGTGTCCCCCCTCGCATGCATGCGCTCTAACCTTGAGGCGAAGGTTCCAGACCCGTATAAGGGGGGAATCTCTCCGTTTAGGTGAAACCGGGTAGGATAGTGCCCCAACTTGTGAACCAACATGGTTTTACATCACCCTATGACCTAAACAAACACAAATCAAGAGAGAGCTACGCCGGGCTACCCCTGTGAGAGGAACGTCTAGGGGGGTAGACGATCCAAGTGTGCACAGAGATCAGGGTTTCGCCGGAGGAAGACCACGAGAACATCGGAATCAGATGAAAACTTGCATGTGTCACTAGCATATGTGTGTGAGTGTGGTGAGAGGTTGGTATAGGTGCTTGCATGTGTCCCCCCTCGCATGCATGCACTCTAACCTAGAGGCGAAGGTTCCGGACCCGTATAAGGGGGCAATCTCCCCGTTGAGGTGAAACCGGGTAGGATAGTGCCCCAACTTGTGAACACACATGGTTTTACATCACCCTATGACCTAAACAAACACAAAACAAGAGAGAGCTACACCGGGCAACCCCTGTGAGAGGAACGTCTAGGGGGGTAGACGATCCGAGTGTGCACAGAGATCAGGGTTTCGCCGGAGGAAGACCACGAGAACATCGGAATCAGATGAAAACTTGCATGTGTCCCTAGCATATGTGTGTGAGTGTGGTGAGAGGTTGGTATAGGTGCTTGCATGTGTCCCCCCTCGCATGCAAGCGCTCTAACCTAGAGGCGAAGGTTTTGGACCCGTATAAGGGGGAATCTCCCCGTTGAGGTGAAACCGGGTAGGATAGTGCCCCAACTTGTGAACCAACATTGTATACTCTATGCCGACGGTCACTCTCGGCGTAGTGGAGGCCCTCGGCGTAGCAAGCAGACACGTGGCACATACCGGCCAGCACGGACGGCGCGCTAACGGTGTCGTCCGTTAGGCGACGGCGACCCTCGGCATACTATACGCCGACGGCGACCCTCGGCGTACCCGTCACGTACGCCGACGGTCACCCTCGGCGTAGCCTTCTGCATTTTTCACTTATTTTATATTTGTATCAATAGCAGTCTACACGCCCACATGAAATGTCGTTGCGAATCTTCTCACACCCCGAGAAATTTCTATATGTTTGTAAGTGTTATTATCGCATGTGGTTCTGAATAGCACTCACCACGCCCACATGAAGTGTGTGTGAATTTTATTTATCACACATTTTGGAGAAGCTGTTCAAAGAATGAATGCTTTTATCGCAAGTGGCTCTGTCAACCCTAATGAGGAGCGGACGATAGTTTCTCTTGTAGATATAGAATGTTCCGGACCCGTATAAGGGGGGAATCTCCCCGTTGAGGTGAAACCGGGTAGGATAGTGCCCAAACTTGTGAGCCAACATGGTTTTACATCACCCTATGACCTAAACAAACACAAAACAAGAGAGATCTACGCCGGGCTACACCTGTGAGAGGAACGTCTAGGGGGGTAGACGATCCGAGTGTGCACAGAGATCAGGGTTTCGCTGTGGGAAGACCACGAGAACATCGGAATCAGATGAAAACTTGCATGTGTCCCTAGCATATGTGTGTGAGTG
This sequence comes from Avena sativa, assembly GCA_916181665.1. NCBI lineage: Eukaryota > Viridiplantae > Streptophyta > Magnoliopsida > Poales > Poaceae > Avena > Avena sativa. Next base: position 164,371,692 of record OV702282.1, read on the forward strand.
TGGTGAGAGGTTGGTATAGGTGCTTGCATGTGTCCCCCCTCGCATGCATGCGCTCTAACCTAGATGCGAAGGTTCTGGACCCGTATAAGGGGGGAATCTCCCCGTTGAGGTGAAACCGGGTAGGATAGTGCCCCAACTTGTGAACCAACATGGTTTTACATCACCCTATGACCTAAACAAACACAAATCAAGAGAGAGATACGCCGGGCTAACCCTGTGAGAGGAACGTCTAGGGGGGTAGACAATCCGAGTGTGCACAGAGATCAGGGTTTCGCCGGAGGAAGACCACGAGAACATCGGAATCAGATGAAAACTTGCATGTGTCCCTAGCATATGTGTGTGAGTGTGGTGAGAGGTTGGTATAGGTGCTTGCATGTGTCCCCCCTCGCATTCATGCGCTCTAACCTAGAGGCGCAGGTTCCGGACCCGTATAAGGGGGGAATCTCCCCGTTGAGGTGAAACCGGGTAGGATAGTGCCCCAACTTGTGAACCAACATGGTTTTACATCACCCTATGACCTAAAACAACACAAAACAAGAGAGAGATACGCCGGGCTACCCCTGTGAGAGGAACGTCTAGGAGGGTAGACGATCCGAGTGAGCACAGAGATCAGGGTTTCGCCGGAGGAAGACCACGAGAACATCGGAATCAGATGAAAACTTGCATGTGTCCCTAGCATATGTGTGAGAGTGTGGTGATAGGTTGGTATAGGTGCTTGCATGTGTCCCCCCTCGCATGCATGCGCTCTAACCTAGAGGCGAAGGTTCCGGACCCGTATAAGGGGGAATCTCCCCGTTGAGGTGAAACCGGGTAGGATAGTGCCCCAACTTGTGAACCAACATGGTTTTACATCACCCTATGACCTAAACAAACACAAAACAAGACAGAGCTACGCCGGGCTACCCCTGTGAGAGGAACGTCTAGGGGGGTAGACGATCCGAGTGTGCACAGAGATCAGGGTTTCGCCGGAGGAAGACCACGAGAACATCGGAATCAGATGAAAACTTGCATGTGTCCCTAGCATATGTGTGTGAGTGTGGTGAGAGGTTGGTATAGGTGCTTGCATGTGTCCCTCCTCGCATGCATGCGCTCTAACCTAGAGGCGAAGGTTCTGGACCCGTATAAGGGGGGAATCTCCCCGTTTAGGTGAAACCGGGTAGGATAGTTCCCTAACTTGTGAACCAACATGGTTTCACATCACCCTATGACCTAAACAAACACAAAACAAGAGAGAGCTACGGAGGGCTACCCCTGTGAGAGGAACGTCTAGGGGGGTAGACGATCCGAGTGTGCACAGAGATCAGGGTTTCGCCGGAGGAAGACCACGAGAACATCGGAATCAGATGAAAACTTGCATGTGTCCCTAGCATATGTGTGTGAGTGTGGTGAGAGGTTGGTATAGATGCTTGCATGTGTCTCCCCTCGGATGCATGCGCTCTAACCTAGAGGCGATGGTTCCGGACCCGTATAAGGGGGGAATCTCCCCGTTTAGGTGAAACCGGGTAGGATAGTGCCCCAACTTGTGAACCAACATGGTTTTACATCACCCTATGACCTAAACAAACACAAATAAAGAGAGAGCTACGCCGGGCTACCCCTGTGAGAGGAACGTCTAGGGGGGTAGACGATCCGAGTGTGCACAGAGATCATGGTTTCGCCGGAGGAAGACCACGAGAACATCGGAATCAGATGAAAACTTGCATGTGTCCCTAGCATATGTGTGTGAGTTTGGTGAGAGGTTGGGATAGGTGCTTGCATGTGTCCCCCCTCGCATGCATGCGCTCTAACCTAGAGGCGAAGGTTCCAGACCCGTATAAGGGGGGAATCTCCCTGTTGAGGTGAAACCGGGTAGGATAGTGCCCCAACTTGTGAACCAACATGGTTTTACATCACCCTATGACCTAAAACAACACAAAACAAGAGAGAGATACGCCGGGCTACCCCTGTGAGAGGAACGTCTAGGAGGGTAGACGATCCGAGTGAGCACAGAGATCAGGGTTTCGCCGGAGGAAGACCACGAGAACATCGGAATCAGATGAAAACTTGCATGTGTCCCTAGCATATGTGTGAGAGTGTGGTGATAGGTTGGTATAGGTGCTTGCATGTGTCCCCCCTCGCATGCATGCGCTCTAACCTAGAGGCGAAGGTTCCGGACCCGTATAAGGGGGAATCTCCCCGTTGAGGTGAAACCGGGTAGGATAGTGCCCCAACTTGTGAACCAACATGGTTTTACATCACCCTATGACCTAAACAAACACAAAACAAGACAGAGCTACGCCGGGCTACCCCTGTGAGAGGAACGTCTAGGGGGGTAGACGATCCGAGTGTGCACAGAGATCAGGGTTTCGCCGGAGGAAGACCACGAGAACATCGGAATCAGATGAAAACTTGCATGTGTCCCTAGCATATGTGTGTGAGTGTGGTGAGAGGTTGGTATAGGTGCTTGCATGTGTCCCTCCTCGCATGCATGCGCTCTAACCTAGAGGCGAAGGTTCTGGACCCGTATAAGGGGGGAATCTCCCCGTTTAGGTGAAACCGGGTAGGATAGTTCCCTAACTTGTGAACCAACATGGTTTCACATCACCCTATGACCTAAACAAACACAAAACAAGAGAGAGCTACGGAGGGCTACCCCTGTGAGAGGAACGTCTAGGGGGGTAGACGATCCGAGTGTGCACAGAGATCAGGGTTTCGCCGGAGGAAGACCACGAGAACATCGGAATCAGATGAAAACTTGCATGTGTCCCTAGCATATGTGTGTGAGTGTGGTGAGAGGTTGGTATAGATGCTTGCATGTGTCTCCCCTCGGATGCATGCGCTCTAACCTAGAGGCGATGGTTCCGGACCCGTATAAGGGGGGAATCTCCCCGTTTAGGTGAAACCGGGTAGGATAGTGCCCCAACTTGTGAACCAACATGGTTTTACATCACCCTATGACCTAAACAAACACAAATAAAGAGAGAGCTACGCCGGGCTACCCATGTGAGAGGAACGTCTAGGGGGCTAGACGATCCGAGTGTGCACAGAGATCAGCGTTTCGCCGGAGGAAGACCACGAGAACATCGGAATCAGATGAAAACTTGCATGTGTCCCTAGCATATGTGTGTGAGTGTGGTGAAAGGTTGGTATAGGTGCTTGCATGTGTCCCCCCTCGCATGCATGCGCTCTAACCTAGATGCGAAGGTTCCAGACCCGTATAAGGGGGGAATCTCCCCTGTTGAGGTGAAACCGGGTAGGATAGTGCCCCAACTTGTGAACCAACATGGTTTTACATCACCCTATGACCTAAACAAACACCATACAAGAGAGAGCTACGCCGGGCTACCCCTGTGAGAGGAACGTCTAGGGGGGTAGACGATCCGAGTGTGCACAGAGATCAGGGTTTCGCCGGAGGAAGACCACGAGAACATCGGAATCAGATGAAAACTTGCATGTGTCCCTAGCATATGTGTGTGAGTGTGGTGAGAGGTTGGTATAGGTGCTTGCATGTGTCCCTCCTCGCATGCATGCGCTCTAACCTAGAGGCGAAGGTTCCGGACCCGTATAAGGGGGGAATCTCCCCGTTTAGGTGAAACCGGGTAGGATAGTGCCCCAACTTGTGAACCAACATGGTTTTACATCACCATATGACCTAAACAAACACAAAACAAGAGAGAGCTACGTAGGGCTACCCCTGTGAGAGGAACGTCTAGGGGGGTAGACGATCCGAGTGTGCACAGAGATCAGGGTTTCGCCGGAGGAAGACCACAAGAACATCGGAATCAGATGAGAACTTGCATGTGTCCCTAGCTTATGTGTGTGAGTGTGGTGAGAGGTTGATATAGGTGCTTGCATGTGTCCCCCCTCGCATGCATGCGCTCTAACCTAGAGGCGAAGGTTCCGGACCCGTATAAGGGGGGAATCTCCCCGTTTAGGTGAAACCGGGTAGGATAGTGCCCCAACTTGTGAACCAACATGGTTTTACATCACCCTATGACCTAAACAAACACAAATCAAGAGAGAGCTACGCCAGGCCACCCCTGTGAGAGGAACGTCTAGGGGGGTAGACGATCCGAGTGTGCACAGAGATCAGGGTTTCGCCAGAAGAAGACCACAAGAACATCGGAATCAGAAGAAAACTTGCATGTGTCCCTAGCATATGTGTGTGAGTGTGGTGAGAGGTTGTTATAGGTGCTTGCATGTGTCCCCCCTCGCATGCATGCGCTCTAACCTAGAGGCGAAGGTTCCGGACCCGTATAAGGGGGGAATCTCCCTGTTGAGGTGAAACCGGGTAGGATAGTGCCCCAACTTGTGAACCAACATAGTTGTACATCACCCTATGACCTAAACAAACACAAAACAAGAGAGAGCTACACCGGGCAACCCCTGTGAGAGGAACGTCTAGGGGGGTAGACGATCCGAGTGTGCATAGAGATCAGGGTTTCGCCGGAGGAAGACCACGAGAACATCGGAATCAGATGAAAACTTGCATGTGTCCCTAGCATATGTGTGTGAGTGTGGTGAGAGGTTGGTATAGGTGCTTGCATGTGTCCCCCTTGCATGCATGCGCTCTAACCTAGAGGCGAAGGTTCCGGACCCGTATAAGGGGGGAATCTCCCCGTTGAGGTGAAATTGGGTAGGATAGTGCCCCAACTTGTGAACCAACATAGTTTTACATCACCCTATGACCCAAACAAATACAAAACAAGAGAGAGCTACGCCGGGCTACCCGTGTGAGAGGAACGTCTAGGGGAGTAGACGATCCGAGTGTGCACAGAGATCAGGGTTTCGCCGGAGGAAGACCACAAGAACATCGGAATCAGATGAAAACTTGCATGTGTCCCTAGCATATGTGTGTGAGTGTGGTGAGAGGTTGGTATAGGTGCTTGCATGTGTCCCCCCTCGCATGCATGCGCTCTAACCTAGAGGCGAAGGTTTCGAATCCGTATAAGGGGGGAATCTCCCCGTTGAGGTGAAACCGGGTAGGATAGTGCCCCAACTTGTGAACCAACATGGTTTTACATCACCCTATGACCTAAACAAACACAAAACAAGAGAGAGATACGCCGGGCTACCCCTGTGAGAGGAACGTCTAGGGGGGTAGATGATCCGAGTGTGCACAGAGATCAGGGTTTCGCCGGAGGAAAACAACGAGAACATCGGAATCAGATGAAAACTTGCATGTGTCCCTAGCATATGTGTGTGAGTGTGGTGAGAGGTTGGTATAGGTGCTTGCATGTGTCCCCCTCGCATGCATGTGCTCTAACCTAGAGGCGAAGGTTCCAGACCCGTATAAGGGGGGAATATCCCCGTTGAGGTGAAACCGGGTAGGATAGTGCCCCAACTTGTGAACCAAAATGGTTTTACATCACCCTATGACCTAAACAAACACAAAACAAGAGAGAGATACGCCGGGCTACCCCTGTGAGAGGAACGTCTAGGGGGGTAGACGATCCGAGTGTGCACAGAGATCAGGGTTTCGCCGGAGGAAGACCACGAGAACATCGGAATCAGATGAAAACTTGCATGTGTCCCTAGCATATGTGTGTGAGTGTGGTGAGAGGTTGGTATAGGTACTTGCATGTGTCCCCCCTCACATGCATGCGCTCTAACCTAGAGGCGAAGGTTCTAGACCCGTATAAGGGGGGAATCTCTCCGTTTAGGTGAAACCGGGTAGGATAGTGCCCCAACTTGTGAACCAACATGGTTTTACATCACCCTATGACCTAAACAAACACAAATCAAGAGAGAGCTACGCCGGGCTACCCCTGTGAGAGGAACGTCTAGGGGGGTAGACGATCCGAGTGTGCACAGAGATCAGGGTTTCGCCGGAGGAAGACCACGAGAACATCGGAATCAGATCAAAACTTGCATCTGTCCCTAGCATATGTGTGTGAGTGTGGTGATTGGTTGGTATAGGTGCTTGCATGTGTCCCCCCTCGCATGCATGCACTCTAACCTAGAGGCGATGGTTCCGGACCCGTATAAGGGGGAATCTCCCCGTTGAGGTGAAACCGGGTAGGATAGTGCCCCAACTTGTGAACCAACATGGTTTTACATCACCCTATGACCTAAACAAACACAAAACAAGAGAGAGCTACGCCGGGCTACCCCTGTGAGAGGAACGTCTAGGGGGGTAGACGATCCGAGTGTGCACAGAGATCAGGGTTTCGCCGGAGGAAGACCACGAGGACATCAGAATCAGATGAAAACTTGCATGTGTCCCTAGCATATGTGTGTGAGTGTGGTAAGAGGTTGGTATAGGTGCTTTCATGTGTCCCTCCTCGCATGCATGCGCTCTAACCTAGAGGCGAAGGTTCCGGACCCGTATAAGGGGGGAATCTCCCCGTTTAGGTGAAACCGGGTAGGATAGTGCCCCAACTTGTGAACCAACATGGTTTTACATCACCCTATGACCTAAACAAACACAAAACAAGAGAGAGCTACGTAGGGCTACCCCTGTGAGAGGAACGTCTAGGGGGGTAGACGATCCGAGTGTGCACAGAGATCAGGGTTTCGCCGGAGGAAGACCACAAGAACATCGGAATCAGATGAGAACTTGCATGTGTCCCTAGCTTATGTGTGTGAGTGTGGTGAGAGGTTGATATAGGTGCTTGCATGTGTCCCCCCTCGCATGCATGCGCTCTAACCTAGAGGCGAAGGTTCCGGACCCGTATAAGGGGGGAATCTCCCCGTTTAGGTGAAACCGGGTAGGATAGTGCCCCAACTTGTGAACCAACATGGTTTTACATCACCCTATGACCTAAACAAACACAAATCAAGAGAGAGCTACGCCAGGCCACCCCTGTGAGAGGAACGTCTAGGGGGGTAGACGATCCGAGTGTGCACAGAGATCAGGGTTTCGCCAGAAGAAGACCACAAGAACATCGGAATCAGAAGAAAACTTGCATGTGTCCCTAGCATATGTGTGTGAGTGTGGTGAGAGGTTGTTATAGGTGCTTGCATGTGTCCCCCCTCGCATGCATGCGCTCTAACCTAGAGGCGAAGGTTCCGGACCCGTATAAGGGGGGAATCTCCCTGTTTAGGTGAAACCGGGTAGGATAGTGCCCCAACTTGTGAACCAACATGGTTGTACATCACCCTATGACCTAAACAAACACAAAACAAGAGAGAGCTACGCCGGGCTACCCCTGTGAGAGGAACGTCTAGGGGGGTAGACGATCCGAGTGTGCATAGAGATCAGGGTTTCGCCGGAGGAAGACCACGAGAACATCGGAATCAGATGAAAACTTGCATGTGTCCCTAGCATATGTGTGTGAGTGTGGTGAGAGGTTGGTATAGGTGCTTGCATGTGTCCCCCTTGCATGCATGCGCTCTAACCTAGAGGCGAAGGTTCCGGACCCGTATAAGGGGGGAATCTCCCCGTTGAGGTGAAATTGGGTAGGATAGTGCCCCAACTTGTGAACCAACATAGTTTTACATCACCCTATGACCCAAACAAATACAAAACAAGAGAGAGCTACGCCGGGCTACCCGTGTGAGAGGAACGTCTAGGGGAGTAGACGATCCGAGTGTGCACAGAGATCAGGGTTTCGCCGGAGGAAGACCACAAGAACATCGGAATCAGATGAAAACTTGCATGTGTCCCTAGCATATGTGTGTGAGTGTGGTGAGAGGTTGGTATAGGTGCTTGCATGTGTCCCCCCTCGCATGCATGCGCTCTAACCTAGAGGCGAAGGTTTCGAATCCGTATAAGGGGGGAATCTCCCCGTTGAGGTGAAACCGGGTAGGATAGTGCCCCAACTTGTGAACCAACATGGTTTTACATCACCCTATGACCTAAACAAACACAAAACAAGAGAGAGATACGCCGGGCTACCCCTGTGAGAGGAACGTCTAGGGGGGTAGATGATCCGAGTGTGCACAGAGATCAGGGTTTCGCCGGAGGAAAACAACGAGAACATCGGAATCAGATGAAAACTTGCATGTGTCCCTAGCATATGTGTGTGAGTGTGGTGAGAGGTTGGTATAGGTGCTTGCATGTGTCCCCCTCGCATGCATGCGCTCTAACCTAGAGGCGAAGGTTCCAGACCCGTATAAGGGGGGAATATCCCCGTTGAGGTGAAACCGGGTAGGATAGTGCCCCAACTTGTGAACCAAAATGGTTTTACATCACCCTATGACCTAAACAAACACAAAACAAGAGAGAGATACGCCGGGCTACCCCTGTGAGAGGAACGTCTAGGGGGGTAGACGATCCGAGTGTGCACAGAGATCAGGGTTTCGCCGGAGGAAGACCACGAGAACATCGGAATCAGATGAAAACTTGCATGTGTCCCTAGCATATGTGTGTGAGTGTGGTGAGAGGTTGGTATAGGTACTTGCATGTGTCCCCCCTCACATGCATGCGCTCTAACCTAGAGGCGAAGGTTCTAGACCCGTATAAGGGGGGAATCTCTCTGTTTAGGTGAAACCGGGTAGGATAGTGCCCCAACTTGTGAACCAATATGGTTTTACATCACCCTATGACCTAAACAAACACAAATCAAGAGAGAGCTACGCCGGGCTACCCCTGTGAGAGGAACGTCTAGGGGGGTAGACGATCCGAGTGTGCACAGAGATCAGGGTTTCGCCGGAGGAAGACCACGAGAACATCGGAATCAGATCAAAACTTGCATCTGTCCCTAGCATATGTGTGTGAGTGTGGTGATTGGTTGGTATAGGTGCTTGCATGTGTCCCCCCTCGCATGCATGCACTCTAACCTAGAGGCGATGGTTCCGGACCCGTATAAGGGGGAATCTCCCCGTTGAGGTGAAACCGGGTAGGATAGTGCCCCAACTTGTGAACCAACATGGTTTTACATCACCCTATGACCTAAACAAACACAAAACAAGAGAGAGCTACGCCGGGCTACCCCTGTGAGAGGAACGTCTAGGGGGGTAGACGATCCGAGTGTGCACAGAGATCAGGGTTTCGCCAAAGGAAGACCACGAGGACATCAGAATCAGATGAAAACTTGCATGTGTCCCTAGCATATGTGTGTGAGTGTGGTAAGAGGTTGGTATAGGTGCTTTCATGTGTCCCTCCTCGCATGCATGCGCTCTAACCTAGAGGCGAAGGTTCCGGACCCGTATAAGGGGGGAATCTCCCCGTTTAGGTGAAACCGGGTAGGATAGTGCCCCAACTTGTGAACCAACATGGTTTTACATCACCCTATGACCTAAACAAACACAAAACAAGAGAGAGCTACGTAGGGCTACCCCTGTGAGAGGAACGTCTAGGGGGGTAGACGATCCGAGTGTGCACAGAGATCAGGGTTTCGCCGGAGGAAGACCACGAGAACATCGGAATCAGATGAAAACTTGCATGTGTCCCTAGCATATGTGTGTGATTGTGGTGAGAGGTTGGTATAGGTGCTTGCATGTGTCCCCCTCGCATGCATGCGGTCTAACCTAGAGGCGAAGGTTCCGGACCCGTATAAGGGGGGAATCTCCCCGTTGAGGTGAAACAGGGTAGGATAGTGCCCCAACTTGTGAACCAACATGGTTGTACATCACCCTATGACCAAAACAAACACAAAACAAGAGAGAGCTACGTCGGGCAACCCCTGTGAGAGGAACGTCTAGGGGGTATACGATCCGAGTGTGCACAGAGATCACGGTTTCGCCGGAGGAAGAGCACGAGAACATCGGAATCAGATGAAAACTTGCATGTGTCCCTGGCATATGTGTGTGAGTGTGGTGAGAGGTTGGTATAGGTGCTTGCATGTGTCCCCCTCGCATGCATGCGCTCTAACCTAGAGGCGAAGGTTCCGGACCCGTATAAGGGGGGAATATCCCCGTTGAGGTGAAACTGGGAAGGATAGTGCCCCAACTTGTGAACCAACATGGTTTTACATCACACTATGACCTAAACAAATACAAAACAAGAGAGAGCTACGCCGGTCTACCCGTGTGAGAGGAACGTCTAGGGGGGTAGACGATCCGAGTGTGCACAGAGATCAGGGTTTCGCCGGAGGAAGACCACGAGAACATCCGAATCAGATGAAAACTTGCATGTGTCCCTAGCATATGTGTGTGAGTGTGGTGAGAGGTTGGTATAGGTCCTTGCATGTGTCCCCCTCGCATGCATGCGCTCTAACCTAGAGGCGAAGGTTCCAGACCCGTATAAGGGGGGAATCTCCCCGTTGAGGTGAAACTGGGAAGGATAGTGCCCCAACTTGTGAACCAACATGGTTTTACATCACACTATGACCTAAACAAATACAAAACAAGAGAGAGATACGCCGGGCTACCCGTGTGAGAGGAACGTCTAGGGGGGTAGACGATCCGAGTGTGCACAGAGATCAGGGTTTCGCCGGAGGAAGACCACGAGAACATCAGAATCAGATGTAAACTTGCATGTGTCCCTAGCATAAGTGTGTGAGTGTGGTGAGAGGTTGGTATAGGTGCTTGCATGTGTCCCCCTCGCATGCATGCGCTCTAACCTTGAGGCGAAGGTTCCAGACCCATATAAGGGGGGAATCTCTCCGTTTAGGTGAAACCGGGTAGGATAGTGCCCCAACTTGTGAACCAACATGGTTTTACATCACCCTATTACCTAAACAAACACAAATCAAGAGAGAGCTACGCCGGGCTACCCCTGTGAGAGGAACGTCTAGGGGGGTAGACGATCCAAGTGTGCACAGAGATCAGGGTTTCGCCGGAGGAAGACCACGAGAACATTGGAATCAGATGAAAACTTGCATGTGTCACTAGCATATGTGTGTGAGTGTGGTGAGAGGTTGGTATAGGTGCTTGCATGTGTCCCCCCTCGCATGCATGCACTCTAACCTAGAGGCGAAGGTTCCGGACCCGTATAAGGGGGCAATCTCCCCGTTGAGGTGAAACCGGGTAGGATAGTGCCCCAACTTGTGAACCAACATGGTTTTACATCACCCTATGACCTAAACAAACACAAAACAAGAGAGAGCTACACCGGGCAACCCCTGTGAGAGGAACGTCTAGGGGGGTAGACGATCCGAGTGTGCACAGAGATCAGGGTTTCGCCGGAGGAAGACCACGAGAACATCGGAATCAGATGAAAACTTGCATGTGTCCCTAGCATATGTGTGTGAGTGTGGTGAGAGGTTGGTATAGGTGCTTGCATGTGTCCCCCCTCGCATGCAAGCGCTCTAACCTAGAGGCGAAGGTTTTGGACCCGTATAAGGGGGGAATCTCCCCGTTGAGGTGAAACCGGGTAGGATAGTGCCCCAACTTGTGAACCAACATTGTTTTACATCACCCTATGACCTAAACAAACACAAAACAAGAGAGAGCTATGCCGGGCTACCCCTATGAGAGGAACGTCTAGGGGGGTAGACGATCCGAGTGTGCACAGAGATCAGGGTTTCGCCGGAGGAAGACCACAAGAACATCGGAATCAGATGAAAACTTGCATGTGTCCCTAGCATATGTGTGTGAGTGTGATGAGAGGTTGGTATAGGTGCTTGCATGTGTCCCCCCTCGCATGCATGCGCTCTAACCTAGAGGCGAAGGTTCCGGACCCGTATAAGGGGGGAATCTCCCCGTTGAGGTGAAACCGGGTAGGATAGTGCCCCAACTTGTGAACCAACATGGTTTTACATCACCCTATGACGTAAAAAAAGACAAAACAAGAGAGAGATACGCCGGGCTACCCCTGTAAGAGGAACGTCTAGGGGGGTAGACGATCCGAGTGTGCACAGAGATCAGGGTTTCGCCGGAGGAAAACAACGAGAACATCGGAATCAGATGAAAACTTGCATGTGTCCCTAGCATATGTGTGTGAGTGTGGTGAGAGGTTGGTATATGTGCTTGCATGTGTCCCTCCTCGCATGCATGTGCTCTAACCTAGAGTCGGAGGTTCCAGACCCGTATAAGGGGGGAATCTCCCCGTTGAGGTGAAACCGGGTAGGATAGTGCCGCAACTTGTGAACCAACATGGTTTTACATCACCCTATGACCTAAACAAAAACAAAACAAGAGAGAGCTACGTAGGGCTACCCCTGTGAGAGGAACGTCTAGGGGGGTAGACGATCCGAGTGTGCATAGAGATCAGGGTTTCGCCGGAGGAAGACCACGAGAACATCGGAATCAGATGAAAACTTGCATGTGTCCCTAGCATATGTGTGTGAGTGTGGTGAGAGGTTGGTATAGGTGCTTGCATGTGTCCCCCTCGCATGCATGCGGTCTAACCTAGAGGCGAAGGTTCCGGACCCGTATAAGGGGTGAATCTCCCTGTTGAGGTAAAACCGGGTAGGATAGTGCCCCAACTTGTGAACCAACATGGTTGTACATCACCCTATGACCAAAACAAACACAAAACAAGAGAGAGCTGCGCCGGGCAACCCCTGTGAGAGGAACGTCTAGGGGGTATACGATCCGAGTGTGCACAGAGATCACGGTTTCGCCGGAGGAAGAGCACGAGAACATCGGAATCAGATGAAAACTTGCATGTATCCCTGGCATATGTGTGTGAGTGTGGTGAGAGGTTGGTATAGGTGCTTACATGTGTCCCCCTCGCATGTATGCGCTCTAACCTAGAGGCGAAGGTTCCGGACCCGTATAAGGGGGAATCTCCCCGTTGAGGTGAAACCGGGTAGGATAGTGCCCCAACTTGTGAACCAACATGGTTTTACATCACCCTATGACCTAAACAAACACAAAACAAGAGCGAGCTATGCCGGGCTACCCCTGTGAGAGGAACGTCTAGGGGGGTAGACGATCCGAGTGTGCACAGAGATCAGGGTTTCACCGGAGGAAGACCACGAGAACATCCGAATCAGATGAAAACTTGCATGTGTCCCTAGCATATGTGTGTGAGTGTGGTGAGAGGTTGGTATAGGTGCTTGCATGTATCCCCCCTCGCATGCATGCGCTCTAACGTAGAGGCGAAGGTTCCGGACCCGTATAAGGGGGGAATCTCCCCGTTGAGGTAAAACCGGGTAGGATAGTGCCCCAACTTGTGAACCAACATGGTTTTACATCACCCTATGACCTAAACAAACACAAAACAAGAGCGAGCTACGCCGGGCTACCCCTGTGAGAGGAACGTCTAGGGGGGTAGACGATCCGAGTGTGCACAGAGATCAGGGTTTCGCCGGAGGAAGACCACGAGAACATCCGAATCAGATGAAAACTTGCATGTGCCCTAGCATATGTGTGTGAGTGTGGTGAGAGGTTGGTATAGGTGCTTGCATGTGTCCCCCTCGCATGCATGCGCTCTAACCTAGAGGCGAAGGTTCTGGACCCGTATAAGGGGGGAATCTCCCCGTTGAGGTGAAACTGGGAAGGATAGTGCCCCAACTTGTGAACCAACATGGTTTTACATCACACTATGACCTAAACAAATACAAAACAAGAGAGAGCTACGCCGGGCTACCCGTGTGAGAGGAACGTCTAGGGGGGTAGACGATCCGAGTGTGCACAGAGATCAGGGTTTCGCCGGAGGAAGACCACGAGAACATCAGAATCAGATGAAAACTTGCATGTGTCCCTAGCATAAGTGTGTGAGTGTGGTGAGAGGTTGGTATAGGTGCTTGCATGTGTCCCCCTCGCATGCATGCGCTCTAACCTAGAGGCCAAGGTTCCGGACCCGTATAAGGGGGAAATCTCTCCGTTTAGGTGAAACCGGGTAGGATAGTGCCCCAACTTGTGAACCAACATGGTTTTACATCACCCTATGACCTAAACAAACACAAATCAAGAGAGAGCTACGCCGGGCTACCCCTGTGAGAGGAACGTCTAGGGGGGTAGACGATCCGAGTGTGCACAGAGATCAGGGTTTCGCCGGAGGAAAACAGCGAGAACATCGGAATCAGATGAAAACTTGCATGTGTCCCTAGCATATGTGTGTGAGTGTGGTGAGAGGTTGTTATATGTGCTTGCATGTGTCCCTCCTCGCATGCATGCGCTCTAACCTAGAGGCGGAGGTTCCAGACCCGTATAAGGGGGGAATCTCCCCGTTGAGGTGAAACCGGGTAGGATAGTGCCGCAACTTGTGAACCAACATGGTTTTACATCACCCTATGACCTAAACAAAAACAAAACAAGAGAGAGCTACGTAGGGCTACCCCTGTGAGAGGAACGTCTAGGGGGGTAGACGATCCGAGTGTGCATAGAGATCAGGGTTTCGCCGGAGGAAGACCACGAGAACATCGGAATCAGATGAAAACTTGCATGTGTCCCTAGCATATGTGTGTGATTGTGGTGAGAGGTTGGTATAGGTGCTTGCATGTGTCCCCCTCGCATGCATGCGGTCTAACCTAGAGGCAAAGGTTCCGGACCCGTATAAGGGGGGAATCTCCCCGTTGAGGTGAAACAGGGTAGGATAGTGCCCCAACTTGTGAACCAACATGGTTGTACATCACCCTATGACCAAAACAAACACAAAATAAGAGAGAGCTACGTCGGGCAACCCCTGTGAGAGGAACGTCTAGGGGGTATACGATCCGAGTGTGCACAGAGATCACGGTTTCGCCGGAGGAAGAGCACGAGAACATCGGAATCAGATGAAAACTTGCATGTGTCCCTGGCATATGTGTGTGAGTGTGGTGAGAGGTTGGTATAGGTGCTTGCATGTGTCCCCCTCGCATCCATGCGCTCTAACCTAGAGGCGAAGGTTCCGGACCCGTATAAGGGGGAATCTCCCCGTTGAGGTGAAACCGGTTAGGATAGTGCCCCAACTTATGAACCAACATGGTTTTACATCACCCTATGACCTAAAAAAACACAAAACAAGAGAGAGATACGCCGGGCTACCCCTGTGAGAGGAACGTCTAGGGGGGTAGACGATCCGAGTGTGCATAGAGATCAGGGTTTCGCCAGAGGAAGACCACGAGAACATCGGAATCAGATGAAAACTTGCATGTGTCCCTAGCATATGTGTGTGAGTGTGGTGAGAGGTTGGTATAGGTGCTTGCATGTATCCCCCCTCGCATGCATGCGCTCTAACCTAGAGGCGAAGGTTCCGGACCCGTATAAGGGGGGAATCTCCCCGTTGAGGTGAAACCGGGTAGGATAGTGCCCCAACTTGTGAACCAACATGGTTTTACATCACCCTATGACCTAAACAAACACAAAACAAGAGCGAGCTACGCCGGGCTACCCCTATGAGAGGAACGTCTAGGGGGTAGACGATCCGAGTGTGCACAGAGATCAGGGTTTCGCCGGAGGAAGACCACGAGAACATCGGAATCAGATGAAAACTTGCATGTGTCCCTAGCATATGTGTGTGTGAGTGTGGTGAGAGGTTGGTATAGGTGCTTGCATGTGTCCCCCCTCGCATGCATGCGCTCTAACCTAGAGGCGAAGGTTCCGGACCCGTATAAGGGGGGAATCTCCCCGTTGAGGTGAAACCGAGTAGGATAGTGCCCCAACTTGTGAACCAACATGGTTTTACATCACCCTATGACCTAAAAAAACACAAAACAAGGTGGAGCTACGCCGGGCTACCCCTGTGAGAGGAACGTCTAGGGGGGTAGACGATCCGAGTGTGCACAGAGATCAGGGTTTCGCCGGAGGAAGACCACGAGAACATAGGAATCGGATGAAAACTTGCATGTGTCCCTAGCATATGTGTGTGAGTGTGGTGAGAGGTTGGTATAGGTGCTTGCATGTGTCCCCCCTCGCATGCAAGCGCTCTAACCTAGAGGCCAAGGTTCCGGACCCGTATAAGGGGGGAATCTCCCCTTTTAGGTGAAACCGGGTAGGATAGTGCCCCAACTTGTGAACCAACATGGTTTTACATCACCCTATGACCTAAACAAACACAAATCAAGAGAGAGCTACGCCGGGCTACCCCTGTGAGAGGAACGTCTAGGGGGGTAGACGATCCGAGTGTGCACAGAGATCAGGGTTTCGCCGGAGGAAAACAGCGAGAACATCGGAATCAGATGAAAACTTGCATGTGTCCCTAGCATATGTGTGTGAGTGTGGTGAGAGGTTGTTATATGTGCTTGCATGTGTCCCTCCTCGCATGCATGCGCTCTAACCTAGAGGCGGAGGTTCCAGACCCGTATAAGGGGGGAATCTCCCCGTTGAGGTGAAACCGGGTAGGATAGTGCCGCAACTTGTGAACCAACATGGTTTTACATCACCCTATGACCTAAACAAAAACAAAACAAGAGAGAGCTACGTAGGGCTACCCCTGTGAGAGGAACGTCTAGGGGGGTAGACGATCCGAGTGTGCATAGAGATCAGGGTTTCGCCGGAGGAAGACCACGAGAACATCGGAATCAGATGAAAACTTGCATCTGTCCCTAGCATATGTGTGTGATTGTGGTGAGAGGTTGGTATAGGTGCTTGCATGTGTCCCCCTCGCATGCATGCGGTCTAACCTAGAGGCAAAGGTTCCGGACCCGTATAAGGGGGGAATCTCCCCGTTGAGGTGAAACAGGGTAGGATAGTGCCCCAAATTGTGAACCAACATGGTTGTACATCACCCTATGACCAAAACAAACACAAAATAAGAGAGAGCTACGTCGGGCAACCCCTGTGAGAGGAACGTCTAGGGGGTATACGATCCGAGTGTGCACAGAGATCACGGTTTCGCCGGAGGAAGAGCACGAGAACATCGGAATCAGATGAAAACTTGCATGTGTCCCTGGCATATGTGTGTGAGTGTGGTGAGAGGTTGGTATAGGTGCTTGCATGTGTCCCCCTCGCATGCATGCGCTCTAACCTAGAGGCGAAGGTTCCGGACCCGTATAAGGGGGAATCTCCCCGTTGAGGTGAAACCGGTTAGGATAGTGCCCCAACTTATGAACCAACATGGTTTTACATCACCCTATGACCTAAACAAACACAAAACAAGAGAGAGATACGCCGGGCTACCCCTGTGAGAGGAACGTCTAGGGGGGTAGACGATCCGAGTGTGCATAGAGATCAGGGTTTCGCCAGAGGAAGACCACGAGAACATCGGAATCAGATGAAAACTTGCATGTGTCCCTAGCATATGTGTGTGAGTGTGGTGAGAGGTTGGTATAGGTGCTTGCATGTATCCCCCCTCGCATGCATGCGCTCTAACCTAGAGGCGAAGGTTCCGGACCCGTATAAGGGGGGAATCTCCCCGTTGAGGTGAAACCGGGTAGGATAGTGCCCCAACTTGTGAACCAACATGGTTTTACATCACCCTATGACCTAAACAAACACAAAACAAGAGCGAGCTACGCCGGGCTACCCCTATGAGAGGAACGTCTAGGGGGTAGACGATCCGAGTGTGCACAGAGATCAGGGTTTCGCCGGAGGAAGACCACGAGAACATCGGAATCAGATGAAAACTTGCATGTGTCCCTAGCATATGTGTGTGTGAGTGTGGTGAGAGGTTGGTATAGGTGCTTGCATGTGTCCCCCCTCGCATGCATGCGCTCTAACCTAGAGGCGAAGGTTCCGGACCCGTATAAGGGGGGAATCTCCCCGTTGAGGTGAAACCGAGTAGGATAGTGCCCCAACTTGTGAACCAACATGGTTTTACATCACCCTATGACCTAAAAAAACACAAAACAAGAGAGAGCTACGCCGGGCTACCCCTGTGAGAGGAACGTCTAGGGGGGTAGACGATCCGAGTGTGCACAGAGATCAGGGTTTCGCCGGAGGAAGACCACGAGAACATAGGAATCGGATGAAAACTTGCATGTGTCCCTAGCATATGTGTGTGAGTGTGGTGAGAGGTTGGTATAGGTGCTTGCATGTGTCCCCCCTCGCATGCAAGCGCTCTAACCTAGAGGCCAAGGTTCCGGACCCGTATAAGGGGGGAATCTCCCCTTTTAGGTGAAACCGGGTAGGATAGTGCCCCAACTTGTGAACCAACATGGTTTTACATCACCCTATGACCTAAACAAACACAAATCAAGAGAGAGCTACGCCGGGCTACCCCTGTGAGAGGAACGTCTAGGGGGGTAGACGATCCGAGTGTGCACAGAGATCAGGGTTTCGTCGAAGGAAGACCACGAGAACATCGGAATCAGATGAAAACTTGCATGTGTCCCTAGCATATGTGTGTGAGTGTGGTGAGAGGTTGGTATAGGTGCTTGCATGTGTCCCCGCTCGCATGCATGCACTCTAACCTGGAGGCGAAGGTTCCGGACCCGTATAAGGGGGGAATCTCCCCGTTGAGGTGAAACCGGGTAGGATAGTGCCCCATCTTGTGAAACAACATGGTTTTACATCACCCTATGACCTAAATAAACACAAAACAAGAGATAGCTACGCCGGGCTACCCCTGTGAGAGGAACGTCTAGGGGGTAGACGATCCGAGTGTGCACAAAGATCAGGGTTTCGCCGGAGGAAGACCACGAGAACATCGGAATCAGATGAAAACTTGCGTGTGTCCCTAGCATATGTGTGTGAGTGTGGTGAGAGGTTGGTATAGGTGCTTGCATGTGTCCCTCCTCGCATGCATGCGCTCTAACCTAGAGGCGAAGGTTCCGGACCCGTATAAGGGGGGAATCTCCCCGTTTAGGTGAAACCGGGTAGGATCGTGCCCCAACTTGTGAACCAACATGGTTTTATATCACCCTATGACCTAAACAAACACAAAACAAGAGAGTGCTACGCCGGGCTACCCCTGTGAGAGGAACGTCTAGGGGGGTAGACGATCCGAGTGTGCACAGAGATCAGCATTTCGCCGGAGGAAGACCACGAGAACATCGGAATCAGATGAAAACTTGCATGTGTCCCTAGCATATGTGTGTGAGTGTGGTGTGTAACACCCACAGAATCGGCCCTATGCAAGTTTTAGCGATTCCCGCCAAACCCGCATAGAAATGATTCTAAGGTGCCCACCAGGCACTTTCGTGCGGGTGGAAAACGAAGTAATAACATTACACAACAGTCCTCGATGGGACCCACAGAACAGATATATACAACAGCGACTCAATGAGTCAAGAATACAGATATCATGTACAAAGATTCAAATC
Organism: Avena sativa; assembly: GCA_916181665.1. NCBI lineage: Eukaryota > Viridiplantae > Streptophyta > Magnoliopsida > Poales > Poaceae > Avena > Avena sativa. Next base: position 164,390,570 of record OV702282.1, read on the forward strand.
ACCTTGAAACGATAGAGTGTCCAGCTACGGACAAGAAGCAAATGGGGCTAAGAGCCCTGAAGAATAACCAATGGCGTCCATAACCCTCCCCAGGCCAAGCCGGAAGGGTAACCCTGCTAACGACGTCGATCTCAAAACCTGCTTAAACAAAAGGGGTGCCGACAAAGGGCAAAGGAAAAAGAGGAGCGTCAGTACTGAGGCCAGTACACGGCGAGACTAGAATTCGGCGGTCCTCGCCTACAAAGGTATGGTGGACTGAAGCGGCAGCGGCAGCATGCACTGAACAACCTATAGAGACTCGATACAACTGGCGGTTATCAGAGAGGGGTAAGAAGGACCTATCTGGAACCAACCTGATCCTAACGCCAAACAAACCCATCCTGGTATTTCCCCCTCGAGACCAAACGAGGAAGTCAACCGAGGAACTCACACGGTTGGCAGTTTTAGTTATTCGGTTATCGTTGCAGCAATTACTAGTCAGGTCTAGATAATCATCCTGATAAAGTAAGCAGTGGGCACTTTTAGTTAACCATTCCGTTTTAGGGACATCACTTACTAGTCAGATACATTTAACATGAGATAACCCAAAAACCCAGCAGTTGTTGGTACTTTTATTTAGCCATTCCGTTGTAGTTGCAGTATTTACTAGTTAGATACAATTGTCGCAAGCGACAAACCAGACAAGCAATTGTGGGCAGTATTATTTAGCCATTCCATTATAGTGAAGCTGATTACTAGTCATTATAAAGTCAAATTTATAGTACTACTTTATTTATGCTTGTCTATGGTCGAGATACTGTGCTCCAAGTCGTCCATAACCGCGGACACGGCTTTCAGAAAGTTTTACCCGGCCGGGGTGCACCAATAGCAACACACGCTCGATCAACCTCGGAAAAACCAAATCAAAACCCAACGAGGCCTTCACGACAAAGCAATCACAGGATTCAGAAATATTTCAGGGGGCCACCCCATTGAGTAGACCCGCAACGAAGCCAGCTGACTCCGAGACGGACTCAAGGTTTGCGACAATGGCTATAAACGACTGGGAACCCGAAAGTGTGGCTGGGCTTGTTGATACCGCGAAAACATTCCGCTTACCTAAACAGTACAGTGTGCTCTTCGCACAATCGTAAATAAAGCAGTAGCATGGCATAAGTACAGGATAGTAAATAAAACCTCAAACTAGTTTGTGGCCCCAAGAAATAAGACTGAATCAAGCTCTGGCTCAGGGGGGTCCCATATACCTCCCGGATGTGGATAGCGCGATAAATCAAGGAACAGGTATCAAGTACTCGGGGTCCTACGGGACACAAGTGGGCGTTCGGAAACCAAATATTATCTATCACCCACCGATGCCTCTGCTTACTTCAATTTTAGTTGTTAAACAGGAATTAAAGTGAACGATAAGTAAAACTATGATCACCTCCAACATCAACATGCGGCAAAACATCAACAACTATGGCACTGGACGACACGCAACAGCACTTGAGCAAGCGACTACGACGCGCAAGTCCATCTATCTACCAAACAATAGGTAATAGGATGTGTCCAAGGCAATATAGGGCTGCACGGTATATCCAGGTACGGAAACTAAAGCATCGCAACACAGATAGCAATAGATCAACAGGAGGGAATAAATACTATAAAAGTAAGATAGGTAGAAAGGGGGAGATGCTCGCCTGAAAACATTGTCGAAGGTTCAACCGAAGATCGGGGCGAAGCTCACATCAACTCAACGGCCTTATCCGCGAAGAAGCAAAACACTAGAAGAAACACTGGATGCAATATTTAATACGACGGCAGAAGATCGGCATGATGCATGTATGATGCATGGCATGGCAAAGGTGCAATGCAATTAGGTCATATTAAGCGGAACCGGGGTCCCGACAATTAATTAAATGGTTCAAGTTGTTTAAAACCCCCGCAAATTAAATGTTGTTTTAGCATGGCAAAAGATAGCACCGGTTCGCTACACAATTTAAATGAGGCCAATATGAGACTAGATTTGCCCGCATATGGGCCCCATATTTAATTATATGGTGAACCGGCATAAGGCCCCCAAACCACATGACAAGGATGCATGCATGAACAATTAATATGCGACAAGTTGTATTATGTTATAAAATAGGGTTTCGGGAAGGGGTTCACACATTAGGGGTCTCGACAGGATCGGGGTCCGGATCTGGGGTTCGGAGTTCGATGGGCTCGGTCTCGGATAGCCGGGGTAGGTCTTGTCGCATCCGGGAAGCAGGACTTGGTTCGGTGCCGGGGGCGCATCGAATTCTTCCGGGTCGGTGTCGTTCTTATCGTCGCGAAGATCTTGTCGGGTTCGCGCTTCGGATTCCGTGAGGCGATCTTGACGCTCCGTGCCCGTGAAGTAGAACTTGTCGCCCGGCGGTAGATCTTGTTGGTTTCACTCCGAAGGGCTTGCTGTTTTGCAGCGGAGATCATGGTTCATCGGGGTTCGGGTCTTCGGGGTTCAAGCGGATTACTTGGTGCTCCGAGGCGAAGATCTTGTCGGGAGGCCTTAGCCGAGCGTCCGTGAAGGAGTCGTTGGGCGTGTTCGCCACATCTGTGTATCCTTAAGATATAGCGGCCCAACAAGCCCGACACCTGGACATGCTGCCTCCAACTGCAACTCGCTCGGTACCTGGGGCAGAGCCTAGAGGCAGGGAGCCGGGGAGATGCGATGCTGCAGGGCCCACTCGCGGATGTTTGCGGACGACGAGGACGGACGGCGGACAGGGGCGACGAACAGGGGCGGCGGACGGCGCGCGGGTCGCGGGAGGCGCGCGTCGGCGATGCTCGAGGAGGGGAGAGGTCGGGCGTTGACGGCCAGGGAGAGGGCACAGGCGCAGGCCCGCTGGCGAGGCCGACAGGGAGCAGAGGGCCGCGCCGGGACCTGCTTGGGGAAGGCGGCGGCGGAAGGGCGAGCTCGAACCGGCGCTGGAGGAGGCGCGGCCGGCGAGGGGGCGCGGGGCAGGGGTCCGTGGCGGGGAGGAGGCCGATGGGGAAGGTGGTGCGGGCCGGCGAGGGAGACGGGGAGGAGGGTCGGTGGTCGGGGCGGCGCGGGAACGCGGGAGGACGGAGGCGGGCAGCGGCACGCTGAGACGGCCTGGCGGCGGCGTCACGCAGGAGGGGGAAGATGCTCGCGCGGGGGACGCGGGGCGCGGGTGTGGGGCGCGAGTGGGGCGGGTCCCACAGGCAGGGAGAGAGGGCCAGGGGGCAGGGCGCGTCAGGGGGTTGACCGGGTGGGGCCAGGGCAGGCGGGCGGCTCGGGATTGGGTGCGTGCGTGTGCGCGTTGTGTGGCTGGGGAGGTTGGGGGTGAGAGGGAGTGAGAGGGGGTTGGTGAGGTGGCATCAGCTGATTGGAGGGGGAGAGGAAGAGAGGTGAGGTGTCAGATGGGGATTGGGTGGGGTGATGTGGAGGGGGGTGTGGGTAGATTAGGTTGGGTAGCTTTAGGATTTAGAGGGGGCTGATTAGGTGGACCGTTTTCGGTTCTGGGGGTGGTCGTTCGGGTCGGGTCGGCCCGTTCGACTGCCCCCACTAAAAAATAATTAAACATTTTATTTGTTTTAAACGGGCCGTTTGCAAACCGATAGCAGCCAAAACAAAATAATCCGGAGACCCGGGTTTTGCGTTTGAATTAAGATGGGGCGTTTGGAAAACAAATTAGGTTTTTCCGCAAATAGTTTTATGCAAACAAATGCAAGATGATGACGATGCTCAAATGCAATGCGGAATGATGACATGAGCATGCGGTCATGGCGATGCAATGCATAAAAACAACGCGATTTTCTAGTAGTGGTTTTGCGGGATGCCACAATTCGACACCACTAATAATGGATCTCGCCCTCGAGATCCGCCTCATGGTACCAGAAGGAAGGTCGGCGATCTGAATCTTCTCGCTTCGTGTAGATCCTCGCGACACCACTAACAAGAGATCGTTGTCCGTGATCGTCGAGAGAACACTCCGGGAAACAAAGGCGAAGGTAGAGGTATCAACCAATAAAGCCACCTCTATCTTCGATAGAAAGAGGGAACCGATGCATTCTCATCCACTTCAATGTACAAAAGTGAATAGAAGGGGTAGTCGGCATGGGGGCCAATCCATCACGCACCCAAACTATTACTCTGCACAATCAGTCGAAAAGAGTGCAACCATTCTCGGAATCAGACTGAAGATCTCGACAAACGAGGTTCGGAAACAAAGGGGTGATGCAGACTCTGCATCGGATCGGGCGTAGATGATGTCGTCGCGTCGGAAAACACCGGAAGGCACGAACAAGGAATAAAGAATGGTAACACCGTAGACGGATTCCTCAGGCAGCTGGAACACCGGATGGTAGAACACCGTTACCAAAGGAGGAAGCGAAACCCTAAAGATACGACGGACAACCCACCACGAGAAATCCTGGACTCGAAGAAAAGATAAGAGAGCAGGTTCAAAACACGTCAAGATAAGAGGAGAATAGCAGAGGGGTAAGGAGTAAAATCAGACCTAACCAGAACTATCCAACCGATTTTGCAACATAATTTTGACACTCTACTTCGGCCGTTAGCTAGGTTATCCTACAGGCTGGACTTGTGGGGAATCGCAACTGCTGAGCTCTGATACCACTCTGTAACACCCTCAGAATCGGCCCTATGCAAGTTTTAGCGATTCCCGCCAAACCCGCATAGAAACGATTCTAAGGTGCCCACCAGGCACTTTCGTGCGGGTGGAAAACGAAGTAATAACATTACACAACAGTCCTCGATGGGACCCACAGAACAGATATATACAACAGCGACTCAATGAGTCAAGAATACAGATATCATGTACAAAGATTCAAATCACCTTGAAACGATAGAGCGTCTAGCTACGGACAAGAAGCAAATGGGGCTAAGAGCCCTGAAGAATAACCAATGGCGTCCATAACCCTGCCCAGGCCAAGCCGGAAGGGTAACCCTGCTAACGACGTCGATCTCAAAACCTGCTTAAACAAAAGGGGTGCCGACAAAGGGCAAAGGAAAAAGAGGAGCGTCAGTACTGAGGCCAGTACACGGCGAGACTAGAATTCGGCGGTCCTCGCCTACAAAGGTATGGTGGACTGAAGCGGCAGCGGCAGCATGCACTGAACAACCTATAGAGACTCGATACAACTGGCGGTTATCAGAGAGGGGTAAGAAGGACTTATCCGGAACCAACCTGATCCTAACGCCAAACAAACCCATCCTGGTATTTCCCCCTCGAGACCAAACGAGGAAGTCAACCGAGGAACTCACACGGTTGGCAGTTTTAGTTATTCGGTTATCGTTGCAGCAATTACTAGTCAGGTCTAGATAATCATCCTGATAAAGTAAGCAGTGGGCACTTTTAGTTAACCATTCCGTTTTAGGGACATCACTTACTAGTCAGATACATTTAACATGAGATAACCCAAAAACCCAGCAGTTGTTGGTACTTTTATTTAGCCATTCCGTTGTAGTTGCAGTATTTACTAGTCAGATACAATTGTCGCAAGCGACAAACCAGACAAGCAATTGTGGGCAGTATTATTTAGCCATTCCATTATAGTGAAGCTGATTACTAGTCATTATAAAGTCAAATTTATAGTACTACTTTAGTTATGCTTGTCTATGGTCGAGATACTGTGCTCCAAGTCGTCCATAACCGCGGACATGGCTTTCAGAAAGTTTTACCCGGCCGGGGTGCACCAATAGCAACACACGCTCGATCAACCTCGGAAAAACCAAATCAAAACCCAACGAGGCCTTCACCACAAAGCAATCACAGGATTCAGAAATATTTCAGGGGGCCACCCCATTGAGTAGACCCGCAACGAAGCCAGCTGACTCCGAGACGGACTCAAGGTTTGCGACAATGGCTGTAAACGACTGGGAACCCGAAAGTGTGGCTGGGCTTGTTGATACTGCGAAAACATTCCGCTTACCTAAACAGTACAGTGTGCTCCTCGCACAATCGTAAGTAAAGCAGTAGCATGGCATAAGTACAGGATAGTAAATAAAACCTCAAACTAGTTTGTGGCCCCAAGAAATAAGACTGAATCAAGCTCTGGCTCAGGGGGGTCCCATATACCTCCCGGATGTGGATAGCGCGATAAATCAAGGAACAGGTATCAAGTACTCGGGGTCCTACGGGACACAAGTGGGCGTTCGGAAACCAAATATTATCTATCACCCACCGATGCCTCTGCTTACTTCAATTTTAGTTGTTAAACAGGAATTAAAGTGAACGATAAGTAAAACTATGATCACCTCCAACATCAACATGCGGCAAAACATCAACAACTGTGGCACTGGACGACACGCAACAGCACTTGAGCAAGCGACTACGACACGCAAGTCCATCTATCTACCAAACAACAGGTAATAGGATGTGTCCAAGGCAATATAGGGCTGCACGGTATATCCAGGTACGGAAACTAAAGCATCGCAACACAGATAGCAATAGATCAACAGGAGGGAATAAATACTATAAAAGTAAGATAGGTAGAAAGGGGGAGATGCTCGCCTGAAAACATTGTCGAAGGTTCAACCGAAGATCGGGGCGAAGCTCACATCAACTCAACGGCCTTATCCGCGAAGAAGCAAAACACTAGAAGAAACACCAGATGCAATATTTAATACGACGGCAGAAGATCGGCATGATGCATGTATGATGCATGGCATGGCAAAGGTGCAATGCAATTAGGTCATATTAAGCGGAACTGGGGTCCCGACAATTAATTAAATGGTTCAAGTTATTTAAAACCCCCACAAATTAAATGTTGTTTTAGCATGGCAAAAGATAGCATCGGTTCGCTACACAATTTAAATGAGGCCAATATGAGACTAGATTTGCCCGCATATGGGCCCCATATTTAATTATATGGTGAACCGGCATAAGGCCCCCAAACCACATGACAAGGATGCATGCATGAACAATTAATATGCGACAAGTTGTATTATGTTATAAAATAGGGTTTCGGGAAGGGGTTCACACATTAGGGGTCTCGACGGGATCGGGGTCCGGATCTGGGGTTCGGAGTTCGATGGGCTCGGTCTCGGATAGCGGGGGTAGGTCTTGTCGCATCCGGGAAGCAGGACTTGGTTCGGTGCCGGGGGCGCATCGAATTCTTCCGGGTCGGTGTCGTTCTTATCGTCGCGAAGATCTTGTCGGGTTCGCGCTTCGGATTCCGTGAGGCGATCTTGACGCTCCGTGCCCGTGAAGTAGAACTTGTCGCCCGGCGGTAGATCTTGTTGGTTTCACTCCGAAGGGCTTGCTGTTTTGCAGCGGAGATCATGGTTCATCGGGGTTCGGGTCTTCGGGGTTCAAGCGGATTACTTGGTGCTCCGAGGCGAAGATCTTGTCGGGAGGCCTTAGCCGAGCGTCCGTGAAGGAGTCGTTGGGCGTGTTCGCCACATCCGTGTATCCTTAAGATATAGCGGCCCAACAAGCCCGACACCTGGACATGCTGCCTCCAACTGCAACTCGCTCGGTACCTGGGGCAGAGCCTAGAGGCAGGGAGCCGGGGAGATGCGACGCTGCAGGGCCCACTCGCGGATGTTTGCGGACGACGAGGACGGACGGCGGACAGGGGCGGCGAACAGGGGCGGCGGACGGCGCGCGGGTCGCGGGAGGCGCGCGTCGGCGACGCTCGAGGAGGGGAGAGGTCGGGCGTTGACGGCCAGGGAGAGGGCACAGGCGCAGGCCCGCTGGCGAGGCCGACAGGGAGCAGAGGGCCGCGCCGGGACCTGCTTGGGGAAGGCGGCGGCGGAAGGGCGAGCTCGAACCGGCGCTGGAGGAGGCGCGGCCGGCGAGGGGGCGCGGGGCAGGGGTCCGTGGCGGAGAGGAGGCCGATGGGGAAGGTGGTGCGGGCCGGCGAGGGAGACGGGGAGGAGGGTCGGTGGTCGGGGCGGCGCGGGAATGCGGGAGGACGGAGGCGGGCAGCGGCACACTGAGACGGCCTGGCGGCGGCATCACGCAGGAGGGGGAAGATGCTCGCGCGGGGGACGCGGGGCGCGGGTGTGGGGCGCGAGTGGGGCGGGTCCCACAGGCAGGGAGAGAGGGCCAGGGGGCAGGGCGCGTCAGGGGGTTGTCCGGGTGGGGCCAGGGCAGGCGGGCGGCTCGGGATTGGGTGCGTGCGTGTGCGCGTTGTGTGGCTGGGGAGGTTGGGGGTGAGAGGGAGTGAGAGGGGGTTGGTGAGGTGGCATCAGCTGATTGGAGGGGGAGAGGAAGAGAGGTGAGGTGTCAGATGGGGATTGGGTGGGGTGATGTGGAGGGGGGTGTGGGTAGATTAGGTTGGGTAGCTTTAGGATTTAGAGGGGGATGATTAGGTGGACCGTTTTCGGTTCTGGGGGTGGTCGTTCGGGTCGGGTCGGCCCGTTCGACTGCCCCCACTAAAAAATAATTAAACATTTTATTTGTTTTAAACGGGCCGTTTGCAAACCGATAGCAGCCAAAACAAAATAATCCGGAGACCCGGGTTTTGCGTTTGAATTAAGATGGGGCGTTTGGAAAACAAATTAGGTTTTTCCGCAAATAGTTTTATGCAAACAAATGCAAGATGATGACGATGCTCAAATGCAATGCGGCATGATGACATGAGCATGCGGTCATGGCGATGCAATGCATAAAAACAACGCGATTTTCTAGTAGTGGTTTTGCGGGATGCCACATGGTGAGAGGTTGATATAGGTGCTTGCATGTGTCCCCCCTCGCATGCATGCGCTCTAACCTAGAGGCGAAGGTTCCGGACCCGTATAAGGGGGGAATCTCCCCGTTTAGGTGAAACCGGGTAGGATAGTGCCCCAACTTGTGAACCAACATGGTTTTACATCACCCTATGACCTAAACAAACACAAATCAAGAGAGAGCTACGCCGGGCCACCCCTGTGAGAGGAACGTCTAGGGGGGTAGACGATCCGAGTGTGCACAGAGATCAGGGTTTCGCCGGAAGAAGACCACGAGAACATCGGAATCAGAAGAAAACTTGCATGTGTCCCTAGAATATGTGTGTGAGTGTGGTGAGAGGTTGGTATAGGTGCTTGCATGTGTCCCCCCCTCGCATGCATGCGCTCTAACCTAGAGGCGAAGGTTTCGGACCCGTATAAGGGGGGAATCTCCCTGTTGAGGTGAAACCGCGTAGGATAGTGCCCCAACTTGTGAACCAACATGGTTTTACATCACCCTATGACCTAAACAAACACAAAACAAGAGAGAGCTACGTCGGGCTACCCCTGTGAGAGGAACGTCTAGGGGGGTAGACGATCCGAGTGTGCACAGAGATCAGGGTTTCGCCGGAGGAAGACCACGAGAACATGGAAATCAGATGAAAATTTGCATGTGTCCCTAGCATATGTGTGTGAGTGTGGTGAGAGGTTGGTATAGGTGCTTGCATGTGTCCCCCCTCGCATGCATGCGCTCTAACCTAGAGGCGAAGGTTCCGGACCCGTATAAGGGGGGAATCTCCCCGTTGAGGTGAAACCGGGTGGGATAGTGCCCCAACTTGTGAACCAACATGGTTTTACATCACCCTATGACCTAAACAAACACAAAACAAGAGAGAGATACGACGGGCTACCCCTGTGAGAGGAACGTCTAGGGGGGTAGACGATCCGAGTGTGCACAGAGATCAGGGTTTCGCCGGAGGAAGACCACGAGAACATCGGAATCAGATGAAAACTTGCATGTGTCCCTAGCATATGTGTGTGAGTGTGGTGAGAGGTTGGTATAGGTGCTTGCATGTGTCCCCCCTAGCATGCATCCGCTCTAACCTAGAGGCGAAGGTTCCAGACCCGTATAAGGGGGGAATCTCTCCGTTTAGGTGAAACCGGGTAGGATAGTGCCCCAACTTGTGAACCAACATGGTTTTACATCAGCCTATGACCTAAAGAAACACAAATCAAGAGAGAGCTACGCCGGGCTACCCCTATGAGAGGAACGTCTAGGGGGGTAGACGATCCGAGTGTGCACAGAGATCAGGGTTTCGCCGGAGGAAGACCACGAGAACATCGGAATCAGATGAAAACTTGCATGTGTCTCTAGCATATGTGTGTGAGTGTGGTGAGAGGTTGGTATAGGTGCTTGCATGTGTCCCCCCTTGCATGCATGCGCTCTAACCTAGAGGCGAAGGTTCCGGACCCGTATAAGGGGGCAATCTCCCCGTTGAGGTGAAACCGGGTAGGACAGTGCCCCAACTTGTGAACTGACATGGTTTTACATCACCCTATGACCTAAACAAACACAAAACAAGAGAGAGCTACACCGGGCAACCCGTGTGAGAGGAACGTCTAGGGGGGTAGACGATCCGAGTGTGCACAGATATCAGGGTTTCGCCGGAGGAAGACCACGAGAACATCGGAATCAGATGAAAACTTGCATGTGTCCCTAGCATATGTGTGTGAGTGTGGTGAGAGGTTGGTATAGGTGCTTGCATGTGTCCCCCCTCATGCATGCGCTCTAACCTAGAGGCGAAGGTTCCAGACCCGTATAAGGGGGGAATCTCTCCGTTTAGGTGAAACCGGGTAGGATAGTGCCCCAACTTGTGAACCAACATGGTTTTACATCAGCCTATGACCTAAACAAACACAAATCAAGAGAGAGCTACGCCGGGCTACCCCTGTGAGAGGAACGTCTAGGGGGGTAGACGATCCGAGTGTGCACAGAGATCAGGGTTTCGTCGGAGGAAGACCACGAGAACATCGGAATCAGATGAAAACTTGCATGTGTCTCTAGAATATGTGTGTGAGTGTGGTGAGAGGTTGGTATAGGTGCTTGCATGTGTCCCCCCTCGCATGCATGCGCTCTAACCTAGAGGCGAAGGTTCCGGACCCGTATAAGGGGGCAATCTCCCCGTTGAGGTGAAACCGGGTAGGATAGTGCCCCAACTTGTGAACCAACATGGTTTTACATCACTCTATGACCTAAACAAACACAAAACAAGAGAGAGCTACACCGGGCAACCCGTGTGAGAGGAACGTCTAGGGGGTAGACGATCCGAGTGTGCACAGATATCAGGGTTTCACCGGAGGAAGACCACGAGAACATCGGAATCAGATGAAAACTTGCATGTGTCCCTAGCATATGTGTGTGAGTGTGGTGAGAGGTTGGTATAGGTGCTTGCATGTGTCCCCCCTCGCATGCATGCGCTCTAACCTAGAGGCGAAGGTTCCGGACCCGTATAAGGGGGAATCTCCCCGTTGAGGTGAAACCGGGTAGGATAGTGCCCCAACTTGTGAACCAACATGGTTTTACATCACCCTATGACCTAAAAAAACACAAAACAAGAGAGATCTACATCGGGCTACCCCTGTGAGAGGAACGTCTAGGGGGGTAGACGATCCGAGTGTGCACAGAGATCAGGGTTTCGCCGGAGGAAGACCACGAGAACATTGAAATCAGATGAAAACTTGCATGTGTCCCTAGCATATGTGTGTGAGTGTGGTGAGAGGTTGGTATAGGTGCTTGCATGTGTCCCCCCTCGCATGCATGCGCTCTAACCTAGAGGCGAAGGTTCCGGACCCGTATAAGGGGGGGATCTCCCCGTTGAGGTGAAACCGGGTGGGATAGTGCCCCAACTTGTGAACCAACATGGTTTTACATCACACTATGACCTAAACAAACACAAAACAAGAGAGAGATACGACGGGCTACCCCTGTGAGAGGAACGTCTAGGGGGGTAGACGATCCGAGTGTGCACAGAGATCAGGGTTTCGCCGGAGGAAGACCACGAGAACATCGGAATCAGATGAAAACTTGCATGTGTCCCTAGCATATGTGTGTGAGTGTGGTGAGAGGTTGGTATAGGTGCTTGCATGTGTCCCCCCTCGCATGCATCCGCTCTAACCTAGAGCCGAAGGTTCCAGACCCGTATAAGGGGGGAATCTCTCCGTTTAGGTGAAACCGGGTAGGATAGTGCCCCAAATTGTGAACCAACATGGTTTTACATCAGCCTATGACCTAAACAAACACAAATCAAGAGAGAGCTACGCCGGGCTACCCCTGTGAGAGGAACGTCTAGGGGGTAGACGATCCGAGTGTGCACAGAGATCAGGGTTTCGCCGGAGGAAGACCACGAGAACATCGGAATCATATGAAAACTTGCATGTGTCTCTAGCATATGTGTGTGAGTGTGGTGAGAGGTTGGTATAGGTGCTTGCATGTGTCCCCCCTCGCATGCATGCGCTCTAACCTAGAGGCGAAGGTTCCGGACCCGTATAAGGGGGCAATCTCCCCGTTGAGGTGAAACCGGGTAGGATAGTGCCCCAACATGTGAACCAACATGGTTTTACATCACCCTATGACCTAAACAAACACAAGACAAGAGAGAGCTACACCGGGCAACCCGTGTGAGAGGAACGTCTAGGGGGGTAGACGATCCGAGTGTGCACAGATATCAGGGTTTCGCCGGAGGAAGACCACGAGAACATCGGAATCAGATGAAAACTTGCATGTGTCCCTAGCATATGTGTGTGAGTGTGGTGAGAGGTTGGTATAGGTGCTTGCATGTGTCCCCCCTCATGCATGCGCTCTAACCTAGAGGCGAAGGTTCTAGACCCGTATAAGGGGGGAATCTCTCCGTTTAGGTGAAACCGGGTAGGATAGTGCCCCAACTTGTGAACCAACATGGTTTTACATCACCCTATGACCTAAACAAACACAAAACAAGAGAGAGCTACGTCGGGCTACCCCTGTGAGAGGAACGTCTAGGGGGGTAGACGATCCGAGTGTGCACAGAGATCAGGGTTTCGCCGGAGGAAGACCACGAGAACATGGAAATCAGATGAAAATTTGCATGTGTCCCTAGCATATGTGTGTGAGTGTGGTGAGAGGTTGGTATAGGTGCTTGCATGTGTCCCCCCTCGCATGCATGCGCTCTAACCTAGAGGCGAAGGTTCCGGACCCGTATAAGGGGGGAATCTCCCCGTTGAGGTGAAACCGGGTGGGATAGTGCCCCAACTTGTGAACCAACATGGTTTTACATCACCCTATGACCTAAACAAACACAAAACAAGAGAGAGATACGACGGGCTACCCCTGTGAGAGGAACGTCTAGGGGGGTAGACGATCCGAGTGTGCACAGAGATCAGGGTTTCGCCGGAGGAAGACCACGAGAACATCGGAATCAGATGAAAACTTGCATGTGTCTCTAGCATATGTGTGTGAGTGTGGTGAGAGGTTGGTATAGGTGCTTGCATGTGTCCCCCCTCGCATGCATGCGCTCTAACCTAGAGGCGAAGGTTCCGGACCCGTATAAGGGGGCAATCTCCCCGTTGAGGTGAAACCGGGTAGGATAGTGCCCCAACATGTGAACCAACATGGTTTTACATCACCCTATGACCTAAACAAACACAAGACAAGAGAGAGCTACACCGGGCAACCCGTGTGAGAGGAACGTCTAGGGGGGTAGACGATCCGAGTGTGCACAGATATCAGGGTTTCGCCGGAGGAAGACCACGAGAACATCGGAATCAGATGAAAACTTGCATGTGTCCCTAGCATATGTGTGTGAGTGTGGTGAGAGGTTGGTATAGGTGCTTGCATGTGTCCCCCCTCATGCATGCGCTCTAACCTAGAGGCGAAGGTTCTAGACCCGTATAAGGGGGGAATCTCTCCGTTTAGGTGAAACCGGGTAGGATAGTGCCCCAACTTATGAACCAACATGGTTTTACATCACCCTATGACCTAAAAAAACACAAATAAAGAGAGAGCTACGCCGGGCTACCCCTGTGAGAGGAACGTCTAGGGGGGTAGACGATCCGAGTGTGCACAGAGATCAGGGTTTCGCCGGAGGAAGACCACGAGAACATCGGAATCAGATGAAAACTTGCATATGTCCCTAGTATATGTGTGTGAGTGTGGTGAGAGGTTGGTATAGGTGCTTGCATGTGTCCCCCCTCGCATGCATGCGCTCTAACCTAGAGGCGAAGGTTCCGGACCCGTATAAGGGGGAATCTCCCCGTTGAGGTGAAACCGGGTAGGATAGTGCCCCAACTTGTGAACCAACATGGTTTTACATCACCCTATAACCTAAACAAACACAAAACAAGAGAGAGCTACGTCGGGCTACCTCTGTGAGAGGAACGTCTAGGTGGGTAGACGATCCGAGTGTGCACAGAGATCAGGGTTTCGCCGGAGGAAGACCACGAGAACATCGACATCAGATGAAAACTTGCATGTGTCCCTAGCATATGTGTGTGAGTGTGGTGAGAGGTTGGTATAGGTGCTTGCATGTGTCCCCCCTCGCATGCATGCGCTCTAACCTAGAGGCGAAGGTTCCGGACCCGTATAAGGGGGAATCTCCCCGTTGAGGTGAAACCGGGTAGGATAGTGCCCCAACTTGTGAACCAACATGGTTTTACATCACCCTATGACCTAAACAAACACAAAACAAGAGAGAGCTACGTCGGGCTACCCCTGTGAGAGGAACGTCTAGGGGGGTAGACGATCCGAGTGTGCACAGAGATCAGGGTTTCGCCGGAGGAAGACCACGAGAACATGGAAATCAGATGAAAATTTGCATGTGTCCCTAGCATATGTGTGTGAGTGTGGTGAGAGGTTGGTATAGGTGCTTGCATGTGTCCCCCCTCGCATGCATGCGCTCTAACCTAGAGGCGAAGGTTCCGGACCCGTATAAGGGGGGAATCTCCCCGTTGAGGTGAAACCGGGTGGGATAGTGCCCCAACTTGTGAACCAACATGGTTTTACATCACCCTATGACCTAAACAAACACAAAACAAGAGAGAGATACGACGGGCTACCCCTGTGAGAGGAACGTCTAGGGGGGTAGACGATCCGAGTGTGCACAGAGATCAGGGTTTCGCCGGAGGAAGACCACGAGAACATCGGAATCAGATGAAAACTTGCATGTAACCCTATCATATGTGTGTGAGTGTGGTGAGAGGTTGGTATAGGTGCTTGCATGTGTCCCCCTCGCATGCATCCGCTCTAACCTAGAGCCGAAGGTTCCAGACCCGTATAAGGGGGGAATCTCTCCGTTTAGGTGAAACCGGGTAGGATAGTGCCCCAACTTGTGAACCAACATGGTTTTACATCAGCCTATGACCTAAAGAAACACAAATCAAGAGAGAGCTACGCCGGGCTACCCCTATGAGAGGAACGTCTAGGGGGTAGACGATCCGAGTGTGCACAGAGATCAGGGTTTCGCCGGAGGAAGACCACGAGAACATCGGAATCAGATGAAAACTTGCATGTGTCTCTAGCATATGTGTGTGAGTGTGGTGAGAGGTTGGTATAGGTGCTTGCATGTGTCCCCCCTCGCATGCATGCGCTCTAACCTAGAGGCGAAGGTTCCGGACCCGTATAAGGGGGCAATCTCCCCGTTGAGGTGAAACCGGGTAGGACAGTGCCCCAACTTGTGAACTAACATGGTTTTACATCACCCTATGACCTAAACAAACACAAAACAAGAGAGAGCTACACCGGGCAACCCGTGTGAGAGGAACGTCTAGGGGGTAGACGATCCGAGTGTGCACAGATATCAGGGTTTCACCGGAGGAAGACCACGAGAACATCGGAATCAGATGAAAACTTGCATGTCTCCCTAGCATATGTGTGTGAGTGTGGTGAGAGGTTGGTATAGGTGCTTGCATGTGTCCCCCCTCATGCATGCGCTCTAACCTAGAGGCGAAGGTTCCAGACCCGTATAAGGGGGGAATCTCTCCGTTTAGGTGAAACCGGGTAGGATAGTGCCCCAACTTGTGAACCAACATGGTTTTACATCACCCTATGACCTAAACAAACACAAATCAAGAGAGAGCTACGCCGGGCTACCCCTGTGAGAGGAACGTCTAGGGGGGTAGACGATCCGAGTGTGCACAGAGATCAGGGTTTCGCCGGAGGAAGACCACGAGAACATCGGAATCAGATGAAAACTTGCATGTGTCTCTAGCATATGTGTGTGAGTGTGATGAGAGGTTGGTATAGGTGCTTGCATGTGTCCCCCCTCATGCATGCGCTCTAACCTAGAGGCGAAGGTTCCAGACCCGTATAAGGGGGGAATCTCTCCATTTAGGTGAAACCGGGTAGGATAGTGCCCCAACTTGTGAACCAACATGGTTTTACATCACCCTATGACCTAAACAAACACAAATCAAGAGAGAGCTACGCCGGGCTACCCCTGTGAGAGGAACGTCTAGGGGGGTAGACGATGCGAGTGTGCACAGAGATCAGGGTTTCGCCGGAGGAAGACCACGAGAACATCGGAATCAGATGAAAACTTGCATGTGTCTCTAGCATATGTGTGTGAGTGTGGTGAGAGGTTGGTATAGGTGCTTGCATGTGTCCCCCCTCGCATGCATGCGCTCTAACCTAGAGGCGAAGGTTCCGGACCCGTATAAGGGGGCAATCTCCCCGTTGAGGTGAAACCGGGTAGGATAGTGCCCCAACATGTGAACCAACATGGTTTTACATCACCCTATGACCTAAACAAACACAAGACAAGAGAGAGCTACACCGGGCAACCCGTGTGAGAGGAACGTCTAGGGGGGTAGACGATCCGAGTGTGCACAGATATCAGGGTTTCGCCGGAGGAAGACCACGAGAACATCGGAATCAGATGAAAACTTGCATGTGTCCCTAGCATATGTGTGTGAGTGTGGTGAGAGGTTGGTATAGGTGCTTGCATGTGTCCCCCCTCATGCATGCGCTCTAACCTAGAGGCGAAGGTTCTAGACCCGTATAAGGGGGGAATCTCTCCGTTTAGGTGAAACCGGGTAGGATAGTGCCCCAACTTATGAACCAACATGGTTTTACATCACCCTATGACCTAAACAAACACAAATAAAGAGAGAGCTACGCCGGGCTACCCCTGTGAGAGGAACGTCTAGGGGGGTAGACGATCCGAGTGTGCACAGAGATCAGGGTTTCGCCGGAGGAAGACCACGAGAACATCGGAATCAGATGAAAACTTGCATATGTCCCTAGCATATGTGTGTGAGTGTGGTGAGAGGTTGGTATAGGTGCTTGCATGTGTCCCCCCTCGCATGCATGCGCTCTAACCTAGAGGCGAAGGTTCCGGACCCGTATAAGGGGGAATCTCCCCGTTGAGGTGAAACCGGGTAGGATAGTGCCCCAACTTGTGAACCAACATGGTTTTACATCACCCTATAACCTAAACAAACACAAAACAAGAGAGAGCTACGTCGGGCTACCTCTGTGAGAGGAACGTCTAGGTGGGTAGACGATCCGAGTGTGCACAGAGATCAGGGTTTCGCCGGAGGAAGACCACGAGAACATCGACATCAGATGAAAACTTGCATGTGTCCCTAGCATATGTGTGTGAGTGTGGTGAGAGGTTGGTATAGGTGCTTGCATGTGTCCCCCCTCGCATGCATGCGCTCTAACCTAGAGGCGAAGGTTCCGGACCCGTATAAGGGGGAATCTCCCCGTTGAGGTGAAACCGGGTAGGATAGTGCCCCAACTTGTGAACCAACATGGTTTTACATCACCCTATGACCTAAACAAACACAAAACAAGAGAGAGCTACGTCGGGCTACCCCTGTGAGAGGAACGTCTAGGGGGGTAGACGATCCGAGTGTGCACAGAGATCAGGGTTTCGCCGGAGGAAGACCACGAGAACATGGAAATCAGATGAAAATTTGCATGTGTCCCTAGCATATGTGTGTGAGTGTGGTGAGAGGTTGGTATAGGTGCTTGCATGTGTCCCCCCTCGCATGCATGCGCTCTAACCTAGAGGCGAAGGTTCCGGACCCGTATAAGGGGGGAATCTCCCCGTTGAGGTGAAACCGGGTGGGATAGTGCCCCAACTTGTGAACCAACATGGTTTTACATCACCCTATGACCTAAACAAACACAAAACAAGAGAGAGATACGACGGGCTACCCCTGTGAGAGGAACGTCTAGGGGGGTAGACGATCCGAGTGTGCACAGAGATCAGGGTTTCGCCGGAGGAAGACCACGAGAACATCGGAATCAGATGAAAACTTGCATGTAACCCTATCATATGTGTGTGAGTGTGGTGAGAGGTTGGTATAGGTGCTTGCATGTGTCCCCCTCGCATGCATCCGCTCTAACCTAGAGCCGAAGGTTCCAGACCCGTATAAGGGGGGAATCTCTCCGTTTAGGTGAAACCGGGTAGGATAGTGCCCCAACTTGTGAACCAACATGGTTTTACATCAGCCTATGACCTAAAGAAACACAAATCAAGAGAGAGCTACGCTGGGCTACCCCTATGAGAGGAACGTCTAGGGGGGTAGACGATCCGAGTGTGCACAGAGATCAGGGTTTCGCCGGAGGAAGACCACGAGAACATCGGAATCAGATGAAAACTTGCATGTGTCTCTAGCATATGTGTGTGAGTGTGGTGAGAGGTTGGTATAGGTGCTTGCATGTGTCCCCCCTCGCATGCATGCGCTCTAACCTAGAGGCGAAGGTTCCGGACCCGTATAAGGGGGCAATCTCCCCGTTGAGGTGAAACCGGGTAGGACAGTGCCCCAACTTGTGAACTAACATGGTTTTACATCACCCTATGACCTAAACAAACACAAAACAAGAGAGAGCTACACCGGGCAACCCGTGTGAGAGGAACGTCTAGGGGGTAGACGATCCGAGTGTGCACAGATATCAGGGTTTCACCGGAGGAAGACCACGAGAACATCGGAATCAGATGAAAACTTGCATGTCTCCCTAGCATATGTGTGTGAGTGTGGTGAGAGGTTGGTATAGGTGCTTGCATGTGTCCCCCCTCATGCATGCGCTCTAACCTAGAGGCGAAGGTTCCAGACCCGTATAAGGGGGGAATCTCTCCGTTTAGGTGAAACCGGGTAGGATAGTGCACCAACTTGTGAACCAACATGGTTTTACATCACCCTATGACCTAAACAAACACAAATCAAGAGAGAGCTACGCCGGGCTACCCCTGTGAGAGGAACGTCTAGGGGGGTAGACGATCCGAGTGTGCACAGAGATCAGGGTTTCGCCGGAGGAAGACCACGAGAACATCGGAATCAGATGAAAACTTGCATGTGTCTCTAGCATATGTGTGTGAGTGTGGTGAGAGGTTGGTATAGGTGCTTGCATGTGTCCCCCCTCGCATGCATGCGCTCTAACCTAGAGGCGAAGGTTCCGGACCCGTATAAGGGGGCAATCTCCCCGTTGAGGTGAAACCGGGTAGGATAGTGCCCCAACTTGTGAACCAACATGGTTTTACATCAACCTATGACCTAAACAAACACAAAACAAGAGAGAGCTACACCGGGCAACCCGTGTGAGAGGAACGTCTAGGGGGGTAGACGATCCGAGTGTGCACAGATATCAGGGTTTCGCCGGAGGAAGACCACGAGAACATCGGAATCAGATGAAAACTTGCATGTGTCCCTAGCATATGTGTGTGAGTGTGGTGAGAGGTTGGTATAGGTGCTTGCATGTGTCCCCCCTCGCATGCATGCGCTCTAACCTAGAGGCGAAGGTTCCGGACCCGTATAAGGGGGCAATCTCCCTGTTGAGGTGAAACCGGGTAGGACAGTGCCCCAACTTGTGAACTAACATGGTTTTACATCACCCTATGACCTAAACAAACACAAAACAAGAGAGAGCTACACCGGGCAACCCGTGTGAGAGGAACGTCTAGGGGGGTAGACGATCCGAGTGTGCACAGATATCAGGGTTTCACCGGAGGAAGACCACGAGAACATCGGAATCAGATGAAAACTTGCATGTCTCCCTAGCATATGTGTGTGAGTGTGGTGAGAGGTTGGTATAGGTGCTTGCATGTGTCCCCCCTCATGCATGCGCTCTAACCTAGAGGCGAAGGTTCTAGACCCGTATAAGCGGGGAATCTCTCCGTTTAGGTGAAACCGGGTAGGATAGTGCCCCAACTTGTGAACCAACATGGTTTTACATCAGCCTATGACCTAAAGAAACACAAATCAAGAGAGAGCTACGCCGGGCTACCCCTATGAGAGGAACGTCTAGGGGGGTAGACGATCCGAGTGTGCACAGAGATCAGGGTTTCGCCGGAGGAAGACCACGAGAACATCGGAATCAGATGAAAACTTGCATGTGTCTCTAGCATATGTGTGTGAGTGTGGTGAGAGGTTGGTATAGGTGCTTGCATGTGTCCCCCCTCGCATGCATGCGCTCTAACCTAGAGGCGAAGGTTCCGGACCCGTATAAGGGGGCAATCTCCCCGTTGAGGTGAAACCGGGTAGGACAGTGCCCCAACTTGTGAACTAACATGGTTTTACATCACCCTATGACCTAAACAAACACAAAACAAGAGAGAGCTACACCGGGCAACCCGTGTGAGAGGAACGTCTAGGGGGTAGACGATCCGAGTGTGCACAGATATCAGGGTTTCACCGGAGGAAGACCACGAGAACATCGGAATCAGATGAAAACTTGCATGTCTCCCTAGCATATGTGTGTGAGTGTGGTGAGAGGTTGGTATAGGTGCTTGCATGTGTCCCCCCTCATGCATGCACTCTAACCTAGAGGCGAAGGTTCCAGACCCGTATAAGGGGGGAATCTCTCCGTTTAGGTGAAACCGGGTAGGATAGTGCCCCAACTTGTGAACCAACATGGTTTTACATCACCCTATGACCTAAACAAACACAAATCAAGAGAGAGCTACGCCGGGCTACCCCTGTGAGAGGAACGTCTAGGGGGGTAGACGATCCGAGTGTGCACAGAGATCAGGGTTTCGCCGGAGGAAGACCACGAGAACATCGGAATCAGATGAAAACTTGCATGTGTCTCTAGCATATGTGTGTGAGTGTGGTGAGAGGTTGGTATAGGTGCTTGCATGTGTCCCCCCTCGCATGCATGCGCTCTAACCTAGAGGCGAAGGTTCCGGACCCGTATAAGGGGGCAATCTCCCCGTTGAGGTGAAACCGGGTAGGATAGTGCCCCAACTTGTGAACCAACATGGTTTTACATCAACCTATGACCTAAACAAACACAAAACAAGAGAGAGCTACACCGGGCAACCCGTGTGAGAGGAACGTCTAGGGGGGTAGACGATCCGAGTGTGCACAGATATCAGGGTTTCGCCGGAGGAAGACCACGAGAACATCGGAATCAGATGAAAACTTGCATGTGTCCCTAGCATATGTGTGTGAGTGTGGTGAGAGGTTGGTATAGGTGCTTGCATGTGTCCCCCCTCGCATGCATGCGCTCTAACCTAGAGGCGAAGGTTCCGGACCCGTATAAGGGGGAATCTCCCCGTTGAGGTGAAACCGGGTAGGATAGTGCCCCAACTTGTGAACCAACTTGGTTTTACATCACCCTATAACCTAAACAAACACAAAACAAGAGAGAGCTACGTCGGGCTACCTCTGTGAGAGGAACGTCTAGGGGGGTAGACGATCCGAGTGTGCACAGATATCAGGGTTTCGCCGGAGGAAGACCACGAGAACATCGACATCAGATGAAAACTTGCATGTGTCCCTAGAATATGTGTGTGAGTGTGGTGAGAGGTTGGTATAGGTGCTTGCATGTGTCCCCCCTCGCATGCATGCGCTCTAACCTAGAGGCGAAAGTTCCGGACCCGTATAAGGGGGAATCTCCCCGTTGAGGTGAAACCGGGTAGGATAGTGCCCCAACTTGTGAACCAACATGGTTTTACATCACCCTATGACC
This sequence comes from Avena sativa, assembly GCA_916181665.1. Lineage (NCBI taxonomy): Eukaryota > Viridiplantae > Streptophyta > Magnoliopsida > Poales > Poaceae > Avena > Avena sativa. Next base: position 164,412,178 of record OV702282.1, read on the forward strand.
TAAACAAACACAAAACAAGAGAGAGCTACGTCGGGCTACCCCTGTGAGAGGAACGTCTAGGGGGGTAGACGATCCGAGTGTGCACAGAGATCAGGGTTTCGCCGGAGGAAGACCACGAGAACATGGAAATCAGATGAAAATTTGCATGTGTCCCTAGCATATGTGTGTGAGTGTGGTGAGAGGTTGGTATAGGTGCTTGCATGTGTCCCCCCTCGCATGCATGCGCTCTAACCTAGAGGCGAAGGTTCCGGACCCGTATAAGGGGGGAATCTCCCCGTTGAGGTGAAACCGGGTGGGATAGTGCCCCAACTTGTGAACCAACATGGTTTTACATCACCCTATGACCTAAACAAACACAAAACAAGAGAGAGATACGACGGGCTACCCCTGTGAGAGGAACGTCTAGGGGGGTAGACGATCCGAGTGTGCACAGAGATCAGGGTTTCGCCGGAGGAAGACCACGAGAACATCGGAATCAGATGAAAACTTGCATGTAACCCTATCATATGTGTGTGAGTGTGGTGAGAGGTTGGTATAGGTGCTTGCATGTGTCCCCCCTCGCATGCATCCGCTCTAACCTAGAGCCGAAGGTTCCAGACCCGTATAAGGGGGGAATCTCTCCGTTTAGGTGAAACCGGGTAGGATAGTGCCCCAACTTGTGAACCAACATGGTTTTACATCAGCCTATGACCTAAACAAACACAAATCAAGAGAGAGCTACGCCGGGCTACCCCTGTGAGAGGAACGTCTAGGGGGGTAGACAATCCGAGTGTGCACAGAGATCAGGGTTTCGCCGGAGGAAGACCACGAGAACATTGGAATCAGATGAAAACTTGCATGTGTCTCTAGCATATGTGTGTGAGTGTGGTGAGAGGTTGGTATAGGTGCTTGCATGTGTCCCCCCTCGCATGCATGCGCTCTAACCTAGAGGCGAAGGTTCCGAACCCGTATAAGGGGGCAATCTCCCTGTTGAAGTGAAACCGGGTAGGACAGTGCCCCAACTTGTGAACTAACATGGTTTTACATCACCCTATGACCTAAACAAACACAAAACAAGAGAGAGCTACACCGCGCAACCCGTGTGAGAGGAACGTCTAGGGGGGTAGACGATCCGAGTGTGCACAGATATCAGGGTTTCACCGGAGGAAGACCACGAGAACATCGGAATCAGATGAAAACTTGCATGTCTCCCTAGCATATGTGTGTGAGTGTGGTGAGAGGTTGGTATAGGTGCTTGCATGTGTCCCCCCTCATGCATGCGCTCTAACCTAGAGGCGAAGGTTCCAGACCCGTATAAGCGGGGAATCTCTCCGTTTAGGTGAAACCGGGTAGGATAGTGCCCCAACTTGTGAACCAACATGGTTTTACATCACCCTATGACCTAAACAAACACAAATCAAGAGAGAGCTACGCCGGGCTACCCCTGTGAGAGGAACGTCTAGGGGGGGTAGACGATCCGAGTGTGCACAGAGATCAGGGTTTCGCCGGAGGAAGACCACGAGAACATCGGAATCAGATGAAAACTTGCATGTGTCTCTAGCATATGTGTGTGAGTGTGGTGAGAGGTTGGTATAGGTGCTTGCATGTGTCCCCCCTCGCATGCATGCGCTCTAACCTAGAGGCGAAGGTTCCGGACCCGTATAAGGGGGCAATCTCCCCGTTGAGGTGAAACCGGGTAGGATAGTGCCCCAACTTGTGAACCAACATGGTTTTACATCAACCTATGACCTAAACAAACACAAAACAAGAGATAGCTACACCGGACAACCCGTGTGAGAGGAACGTCTAGGGGGGTAGACGATCCGAGTGTGCACAGATATCAGGGTTTCGCCGGAGGAAGACCACGAGAACATCGGAATCAGATGAAAACTTGCATGTGTCCCTAGCATATGTGTGTGAGTGTGGTGAGAGGTTGGTATAGGTGCTTGCATGTGTCCCCCTTCGCATGCATGCGCTCTAACCTAGAGGCGAAGGTTCCGGACCCGTATAAGGGGGAATCTCCCCGTTGAGGTGAAACCGGGTAGGATAGTGCCCCAACTTGTGAACCAACATGGTTTTACATCACCCTATGACCTAAACAAACACAAAACAAGAGAGAGCTACGTCGGGCTACCTCTGTGAGAGGAACGTCTAGGGGGGTAGACGATCCGAGTGTGCACAGAGATCAGGGTTTCGCCGGAGGAAGACCACGAGAACATCGAAATCAGATGAAAACTTGCATGTGTCCCTAGCATATGTGTGTGAGTGTGGTGAGAGGTTGGTATAGGTGCTTGCATGTGTCCCCCCTCGCATGCATGCGCTCTAACCTAGAGGCGAAGGTTCCGGACACGTATAAGGTGGAATCTCCCCGTTGAGGTGAAACCGGGTGGGATAGTGCCCCAACTTGTGAACCAACATGGTTTTACATCACCCTATGACCTAAACAAACACAAAACAAGAGAGAGCTACGTCGGGCTACCCCTGTGAGAGGAACGTCTAGGGGGGTAGACGATCCGAGTGTGCACAGAGATCAGGGTTTCGCCGGAGGAAGACCACGAGAACATGGAAATCAGATGAAAATTTGCATGTGTCCCTAGCATATGTGTGTGAGTGTGGTGAGAGGTTGGTATAGGTGCTTGCATGTGTCCCCCCTCGCATGCATGCGCTCTAACCTAGAGGCGAAGGTTCCGGACCCGTATAAGGGGGGAATCTCCCCGTTGAGGTGAAACCGGGTGGGATAGTGCCCCAACTTGTGAACCAACATGGTTTTACATCACCCTATGACCTAAACAAACACAAAACAAGAGAGAGGTACGACGGGCTACCCCTGTGAGAGGAACGTCTAGGGGGGTAGACGATCCGAGTGTGCACAGAGATCAGGGTTTCGCCGGAGGAAGACCACGAGAACATCGGAATCAGATGAAAACTTGCATGTAACCCTATCATATGTGTGTGAGTGTGGTGAGAGGTTGGTATAGGTGCTTGCATGTGTCCCCCCTCGCATGCATCCGCTCTAACCTAGAGCCGAAGGTTCCAGACCCGTATAAGGGGGGAATCTCTCCGTTTAGGTGAAACCGGGTAGGATAGTGCCCCAACTTGTGAACCAACATGGTTTTACATCAGCCTATGACCTAAACAAACACAAATCAAGAGAGAGCTACGCCGGGCTACCCCTGTGAGAGGAACGTCTAGGGGGGTAGACGATCCGAGTGTGCACAGAGATCAGGGTTTCGCCGGAGGAAGACCACGAGAACATTGGAATCAGATGAAAACTTGCATGTGTCTCTAGCATATGTGTGTGAGTGTGGTGAGAGGTTGGTATAGGTGCTTGCATGTGTCCCCCCTCGCATGCATGCGCTCTAACCTAGAGGCGAAGGTTCCGGACCCGTATAAGGGGGCAATCTCCCCGTTGAGGTGAAACCGGGTAGGACAGTGCCCCAACATGTGAACTAACATGGTTTTACATCACCCTATGACCTAAACAAAAACAAAACAAGAGAGAGCTACACCGGGCAACCCGTGTGAGAGGAACGTCTAGGGGGGTAGACGATCCGAGTGTGCACAGATATCAGGGTTTCACCGGAGGAAGACCACGAGAACATCGGAATCAGATGAAAACATGCATGTCTCCCTAGCATATGTGTGTGAGTGTGGTGAGAGGTTGGTATAGGTGCTTGCATGTGTCCCCCCCTCATGCATGCGCTCTAACCTAGAGGCGAAGGTTCCAGACCCGTATAAGGGGGGAATCTCTCCGTTTAGGTGAAACCGGGTAGGATAGTGCCCCAACTTGTGAACCAACATGGTTTTACATCACCCTATGACCTAAACAAACACAAATCAAGAGAGAGCTACGCCGGGCTACCCCTGTGAGAGAAATGTCTAGGGGGGTAGACGATCCGAGTGTGCACAGAGATCAGGGTTTCGCCGGAGGAAGACCACGAGAACATCGGAATCAGATGAAAACTTGCATGTGTCTCTAGCATATGTGTGTGAGTGTGGTGAGAGGTTGGTATAGGTGCTTGCATGTGTCCCCCCTCGCATGCATGCGCTCTAACCTAGAGGCGAAGGTTCCGAACCCGTATAAGGGGGCAATCTCCCGTTGAGGTGAAACCGGGTAGGATAGTGCCCCAACTTGTGAACCAACATGGTTTTACATCAACCTATGACCTAAACAAACACAAAACAAGAGAGAGCTACACCGGGCAACCCGTGTGAGAGGAACGTCTAGGGGGGTAGACGATCCGAGTGTGCACAGATATCAGGGTTTCGCCGGAGGAAGACCACGAGAACATCGGAATCAGATGAAAACTTGCATGTGTCCCTAGCATATGTGTGTGAGTGTGGTGAGAGGTTGGTATAGGTGCTTGCATGTGTCCCCCCTCGCATGCATGCGCTCTAACCTAGAGGCGAAGGTTCCGGACCCGTATAAGGGGGAATCTCCCCGTTGAGGTGAAACCGGGTAGGATAGTGCCCCAACTTGTGAACCAACATGGTTTTACATCACCCTATGACCTAAACAAACACAAAACAAGAGAGAGCTACGTCGGGCTACCCCTGTGAGAGGAACGTCTAGGGGGGTAGACGATCCGAGTGTGCACAGAGATCAGGGTTTCGCCGGAGGAAGACCACGAGAACATCGAAATCAGATGAAAACTTGCATGTGTCCCTAGCATATGTGTGTGAGTGTGGTGAGAGGTTGGTATAGGTGCTTGCATGTGTCCCCCCTTGCATGCATGCGCTCTAACCTAGAGGCGAAGGTTCCGGACCCGTATAAGGGGGAATCTCCCCGTTGAGGTGAAACCGGGTGGGATAGTGCCCCAACATGTGAACCAACATGGTTTTACATCACCCTATGACCTAAACAAACACAAAACAAGAGAGAGCTACGTCGGGCTACCCCTGTGAGAGGAACGTCTAGGGGGGTAGACGATCCGAGTGTGCACAGAGATCAGGGTTTCGCCGGAGGAAGACCACGAGAACATGGAAATCAGATGAAAATTTGCATGTGTCCCTAGCATATGTGTGTGAGTGTGGTGAGAGGTTGGTATAGGTGCTTGCATGTGTCCCCCCTCGCATGCATGCGCTCTAACCTAGAGGCGAAGTTTCCGGACCCGTATAAGGGGGGAATCTCCCCGTTGAGGTGAAACCGGGTGGGATAGTGCCCCAACTTGTGAACCAACATGGTTTTACATCACCCTATGACCTAAACAAACACAAAACAAGAGAGAGATACGACGGGCTACCCCTGTGAGAGGAACGTCTAGGGGGGTAGACGATCCGAGTGTGCACAGAGATCAGGGTCTCGCCGGAGGAAGACCACGAGAACATCGGAATTAGATGAAAACTTGCATGTGTCCCTAGCATATGTGTGTGAGTGTGGTGAGAGGTTGGTATAGGTGCTTGCATGTGTCCCCCCTCGCATGCATGCGCTCTAACCTAGAAGCGATGGTTCCGGACCCGTATAAGGGGGAATCTCCCCGTTTAGGTGAAACCGGGTAGGATAGTGCCCCAACTTGTGAACCAACATGGTTTTACATCACCCTATGACCTAAACAAACACAAAACAAGAGAGAGCTACGCCGGGCTACCCCTGTGAGAGGAACGTCTATGGGGGTAGACGATCCGAGTGTGCACAGAGATCAGGGTTTCGCCGGATGAAGACCACGAGAACATCGAAATCAGATGAAAACTTGCATGTGTCCCTAGCATATGTGTGTGAGTGTGGTGAGAGGTTGGTATAGGTGCTTGCATGTGTCCCCCCTCGCATGCATGCGCTCTAACCTAGAGGCGAAGGTTCCGGACCCGTATAAGGGGGAATCTCCCCGTTGAGGTGAAACCGGGTGGGATAGTGCCCCAACTTGTGAACCAACATGGTTTTACATCACCCTATGACCTAACCAAACACAAAACAAGAGAGAGCTACGTCGGGCTACCCCTGTGAGAGGAACGTCTAGGGGGGTAGACGATCCGAGTGTGCACAGAGATCAGGGTTTCGCCGGAGGAAGACCACGAGAACATGGAAATCAGATGAAAATTTGCATGTGTCCCTAGCATATGTGTGTGAGTGTGGTGAGAGGTTGGTATAGGTGCTTGCATGTGTCCCCCCTCGCATGCATGCGCTCTAACCTAGAGGCGAAGGTTCCGGACCCGTATAAGGGGGGAATCTCCCCGTTGAGGTGAAACCGGGTGGGATAGTGCCCCAACTTGTGAACCAACATGGTTTTACATCACCCTATGACCTAAACAAACACAAAACAAGAGAGAGATACGACGGGCTACCCCTGTGAGAGGAACGTCTAGGGGGGGGTAGCCGATCCGAGTGTGCACAGAGATCAGGGTTTCGTCGGAGGAAGACCACGAGAACATCGGAATCAGATGAAAACTTGCATGTAACCCTATCATATGTGTGTGAGTGTGGTGAGAGGTTGGTATAGGTGCTTGCATGTGTCCCCCCTCGCATGCATCCGCTCTAACCTAGAGCCGAAGGTTCCAGACCCGTATAAGGGGGGAATCTCTCCGTTTAGGTGAAACCGGGTAGGATAGTGCCCCAACTTGTGAACCAACATGGTTTTACATCAGCCTATGACCTAAACAAACACAAATCAAGAGAGAGCTACGCCGGGCTACCCCTGTGAGAGGAACGTCTAGGGGGGTAGACGATCCGAGTGTGCACAGAGATCAGGGTTTCGCCGGAGGAAGACCACGAGAACATCGGAATCAGATGAAAACTTGCATGTGTCTCTAGCATATGTGTGTGAGTGTGGTGAGAGGTTGGTATAGGTGCTTGCATGTGTCCCCCCTCGCATGCATGCGCTCTAACCTAGAGGCGAAGGTTCCGGACCCGTATAAGGGGGCAATCTCCCCGTTGAGGTGAAACCGGGTAGGACAGTGCCCCAACTTGTGAACTAACATGGTTTTACATCACCCTATGACCTAAACAAACACAAAACAAGAGAGAGCTACACCGGGCAACCCGTGTGAGAGGAACGTCTAGGGGGGTAGACGATCCGAGTGTGCACAGATATCAGGGTTTCACCGGAGGAAGACCACGAGAACATCGGAATCAGATGAAAACTTGCATGTCTACCTAGCATATGTGTGTGAGTGTGGTGAGAGGTTGGTATAGGTGCTTGCATGTGTCCCCCCTCATGCATGCGCTCTAACCTAGAGGCAAAGGTTCCAAACCCGTATAAGGGGGGAATCTCTCCGTTTAGGTGAAACCGGGTAGGATAGTGCCCCAACTTGTGAACCAACATGGTTTTACATCACCCTATGACCTAAACAAACACAAATCAAGAGAGAGCTACGCCGGGCTACCCCTGTGAGAGGAACGTCTAGGGGGGTAGACAATCCGAGTGTGCACAGAGATCAGGGTTTCGCCGGAGGAAGACCACGAGAACATCGGAATCAGATGAAAACTTGCATGTGTCTCTAGCATATGTGTGTGAGTGTGGTGAGAGGTTGGTATAGGTGCTTGCATGTGTTCCCCCTCGCATGCATGCGCTCTAACCTAGAGGCGAAGGTTCCGGACCCGTATAAGGGGGCAATCTCCCCGTTGAGGTGAAACCGGGTAGGATAGTGCCCCAACTTGTGAACCAACATGGTTTTACATCACCCTATGACCTAAACAAACAGAAAACAAGAGAGAGCTACACCGGGCAACCCGTGTGAGAGGAACGTCTAGGGGGGTAGACGATCCGAGTGTGCACAGATATCAGGGTTTCGCCGGAGGAAGACCACGAGAACATCGGAATCAGATGAAAACTTGCATGTGTCCCTAGCATATGTGTGTGAGTGTGGTGAGAGGTTGGTATAGGTGCTTGCATGTGTCCCCCCTCGCATGCGTGCGCTCTAACCTAGATGCGAAGGTTCCGGACCCGTATAAGGGGGAATCTCCCCGTTGAGGTGAAACCGGGTAGGATAGTGCCCCAACTTGTGAACCAACATGGTTTTACATCACCCTATGACCTAAACAAACACAAAACAAGAGAGAGCTACGTCGGGCTACCCCTGTGAGAGGAACGTCTAGGGGGGTAGACGATCCGAGTGTGCACAGAGATCAGGGTTTCGCCGGAGGAAGACCACGAGAACATCGAAATCAGATGAAAACTTGCATTTGTCCCTAGCATATGTGTGTGAGTGTGGTGAGAGGTTGGTATAGGTGCTTGCATGTGTCCCCCCTCGCATGCATGCTCTCTAACCTAGAGGCAAAGGTTCCGGACCCGTATAAGGGGGAATCTCACCGTTGAGGTGAAACCGGGTGGGATAGTGCCCCAACTTGTGAACCAACATGGTTTTACATCACCCTATGACCTAAACAAACACAAAACAAGAGAGAGCTACGTCGGGCTACCCCTGTGAGAGGAACGTCTAGGGGGGTAGACGATCCGAGTGTGCACAGAGATCAGGGTTTCGCCGGAGGAAGACCACGAGAACATGGAAATCAGATGAAAATTTACATGTGTTCCTAGCATATGTGTGTGAGTGTGGTGAGAGGTTGGTATAGGTGCTTGCATGTGTCCCCCCTCGCATGCATACGCTCTAACCTAGAGGCGAAGGTTCCGGACCCGTATAAGGGGGGAATCTCCCCGTTGAGGTGAAACCGGGTGGGATAGTGCCCCAACTTGTGAACCAACATGGTTTTACATCACCCTATGACCTAAACAAACACAAAACAAGAGAGAGATACGACGGGCTACCCCTGTGAGAGGAACGTCTAGGGGGGTAGACGATCCGAGTGTGCACAGAGATCAGGGTCTCGCCGGAGGAAGACCACGAGAACATCGGAATCAGATGAAAACTTGCATGTGTCCCTAGCATATGTGTGTGAGTGTGGTGAGAGGTTGGTATAGGTGCTTGCATGTGTCCCCCCTCGCATGCATCCGCTCTAACCTAGAGGCAAAGGTTCCGGACCCGTATAAGGGGGGAATCTCTCCGTTTAGGTGAAACCGGGTAGGATAGTGCCCCAACTTGTGAACCAACATGGTTTTACATCAGCCTATGACCTAAACAAACACAAATCAAGAGAGAGCTACGCCGGGCTACCCCTGTGAGAGGAACGTCTAGGGGGGTAGACGATCCGAGTGTGCATAGAGATCAGGGTTTCGCCGGAGGAAGACCACGAGAACATCGGAATCAGATGAAAACTTGCATGTGTCTCTAGCATATGTGTGTGAGTGTGGTGAGAGGTTGGTATAGGTGCTTGCATGTGTCCCCCCCCGCATGCATGCGCTCTAACCTAGAGGCGAAGGTTCCGGACCCGTATAAGGGGGCAATCTCCCCGTTGAGGTGAAACCGGGTAGGACAGTGCCCCAACTTGTGAACTAACATGGTTTTACATCACCCTATGACCTAAACAAACACAAAACAAGAGAGAGCTACACCGGGCAACCCGTGTGAGAGGAACGTCTAGGGGGGTAGACGATCCGAGTGTGCACAGATATCAGGGTTTCACCGGAGGAAGACCACGAGAACATCGGAATCAGATGAAAACTTGCATGTCTACCTAGCATATGTGTGTGAGTGTGGTGAGAGGTTGGTATAGGTGCTTGCATGTGTCCCCCCTCATGCATGCGCTCTAACCTAGAGGCGAAGGTTCCAGACCCGTATAAGGGGGGAATCTCTCCGTTTAGGTGAAACCGGGTAGGATAGTGCCCCAACTTGTGAACCAACATGGTTTTACATCACCCTATGACCTAAACAAACACAAATCAAGAGAGAGCTACGTCGGGCTACCCCTGTGAGAGGAACGTCTAGGGGGGTAGACGATCCGAGTGTGCACAGAGATCAGGGTTTCGCCGGAGGAAGACCACGAGAACATCGGAATCAGATGAAAACTTGCATGTGTCTCTAGCATATGTGTGTGAGTGTGGTGAGAGGTTGGTATAGGTGCTTGCATGTGTTCCCCCTCGCATGCATGCACTCTAACCTAGAGGCGAAGGTTCCGGACCCGTATAAGGGGGCAATCTCCCCGTTGAGGTGAAACCGGGTAGGATAGTGCCCCAACTTGTGAACCAACATGGTTTTACATCACCCTATGACCTAAACAAACAGAAAACAAGAGAGAGCTACACCGGGCAACCCGTGTGAGAGGAACGTCTAGGGGGGTAGACGATCCGAGTGTGCACAGATATCAGGGTTTCGCCGGAGGAAGACCACGAGAACATCGGAATCAGATGAAAACTTGCATGTGTCCCTAGCATATGTGTGTGAGTGTGGTGAGAGGTTGGTATAGGTGCTTGCATGTGTCCCCCCTCGCATGCGTGCGCTCTAACCTAGAGGCGAAGGTTCCGGACCCGTATAAGGGGGAATCTCCCCGTTGAGGTGAAACCGGGTAGGATAGTGCCCCAACTTGTGAACCAACATGGTTTTACATCACCCTATGACCTAAACAAACACAAAACAAGAGAGAGCTACGTCGGGCTACCCCTGTGAGAGGAACGTCTAGGGGGGTAGACGATCCGAGTGTGCACAGAGATCAGGGTTTCGCCGGAGGAAGACCACGAGAACATCGAAATCAGATGAAAACTTGCATTTGTCCCTAGCATATGTGTGTGAGTGTGGTGAGAGGTTGGTATAGGTGCTTGCATGTGTCCCCCCTCGCATGCATGCTCTCTAACCTAGAGGCGAAGGTTCCGGACCCGTATAAGGGGGAATCTCCCCGTTGAGGTGAAACCGGGTGGGATAGTGCCCCAACTTGTGAACCAACATGGTTTTACATCACCCTATGACCTAAACAAACACAAAACAAGAGAGATCTACGTCGGGCTACCCCTGTGAGAGGAACGTCTAGGGGGGTAGACGATCCGAGTGTGCACAGAGATCAGGGTTTCGCCGGAGGAAGACCACGAGAACATGGAAATCAGATGAAAATTTGCATGTGTCCCTAGCATATGTGTGTGAGTGTGGTGAGAGGTTGGTATAGGTGCTTGCATGTGTCCCCCCTCGCATGCATGCGCTCTAACCTAGAGGCGAAGGTTCCGGACCCGTATAAGGGGGGAATCTCCCCGTTGAGGTGAAACCGGGTGGGATAGTGCCCCAACTTGTGAACCAACATGGTTTTACATCACCCTATGACCTAAACAAACACAAAACAAGAGAGAGATACGACGGGCTACCCCTATGAGAGGAACGTCTAGGGGGGTAGACGATCCGAGTGTGCACAGAGATCAGGGTCTCGCCGGAGGAAGACCACGAGAACATCGGAATCAGATGAAAACTTGCATGTGTCCCTAGCATATGTGTGTGAGTGTGGTGAGAGGTTGGTATAGGTGCTTGCATGTGTCCCCCCTCGCATGCATCCGCTCTAACCTAGAGGCGAAGGTTCCGGACCCGTATAAGGGGGGAATCTCTCCGTTTAGGTGAAACCGGGTAGGATAGTGCCCCAACTTGTGAACCAACATGGTTTTACATCAGCCTATGACCTAAACAAACACAAATCAAGAGAGAGCTACGCCGGGCTACCCCTGTGAGAGGAACGTCTAGGGGGGTAGACGATCCGAGTGTGCACAGAGATCAGGGTTTCGCCGGAGGAAGACCACGAGAACATCGGAATCAGATGAAAACTTGCATGTGTCTCTAGCATATGTGTGTGAGTGTGGTGAGAGGTTGGTATAGGTGCTTGCATGTGTCCCCCCTCGCATGCATGCGCTCTAACCTAGAGGCGAAGGTTCCGGACCCGTATAAGGGGGCAATCTCCCCGTTGAGGTGAAACCGGGTAGGACAGTGCCGCAACTTGTGAACTAACATGGTTTTACATCACCCTATGACCTAAACAAAAACAAAACAAGAGAGAGCTACACCGGGCAACCCGTGTGAGAGGAACGTCTAGGGGGGTAGACGATCCGAGTGTGCACAGATATCAGGGTTTCACCGGAGGAAGACCACGAGAACATCGGAATCAGATGAAAACATGCATGTCTCCCTAGCATATGTGTGTGAGTGTGGTGAGAGGTTGGTATAGGTGCTTGCATGTGTCCCCCCTCATGCATGCGCTCTAACCTAGAGGCGAAGGTTCCAGACCCGTATAAGGGGGGAATCTCTCCGTTTAGGTGAAACCGGGTAGGATAGTGCCCCAACTTGTGAACCAACATGGTTTTACATCACCCTATTACCTAAACAAACACAAATCGAGAGAGAGCTACGCCGGGCTACCCCTGTGAGAGGAATGTCTAGGGGGGTAGACGATCCGAGTGTGCACAGAGATCAGGGTTTCGCCGGAGGAAGACCACGAGAACATCGGAATCAGATGAAAACTTGCATGTGTCTCTAGCATATGTGTGTGAGTGTGGTGAGAGGTTGGTATAGGTGCTTGCATGTGTCCCCCCTCGCATGCATGCGCTCTAACCTAGAGGCGAAGGTTCCGGACCCGTATAAGGGGGCAATCTCCCCGTTGAGGTGAAACCGGGTAGGATAGTGCCCCAACTTGTGAACCAACATGGTTTTACATCAACCTAGGACCTAAACAAACACAAAACAAGAGAGAGCTACACCGGGCAACCCGTGTGAGAGGAACGTCTAGGGGGGTAGACGATCCGAGTGTGCACAGATATCAGGGTTTCGCCGGAGGAAGACCACGAGAACATCGGAATCAGATGAAAACTTGCATGTGTCCCTAGCATATGTGTGTGAGTGTGGTGAGAGGTTGGTATAGGTGCTTGCATGTGTCCCCCCTCGCATGCATGCGCTCTAACCTAGAGGCGAAGGTTCCGGACCCGTATAAGGGGGAATCTCCCCGTTGAGGTGAAACCGGGTAGGATAGTGCCCCAACTTGTGAACCAACATGGTTTTACATCACCCTATGACCTAAACAAACACAAAACAAGAGAGAGCTACGTCGGGCTACCCCTGTGAGAGGAACGTCTAGGGGGGTAGACGATCCGAGTGTGCACAGAGATCAGGGTTTCGCCGGAGGAAGACCACGAGAACATCGAAATCAGATGAAAACTTGCATGTGTCCCTAGCATATGTGTGTGAGTGTGGTGAGAGGTTGGTATAGGTGCTTGCATGTGTCCCCCCTCGCATGCATGCGCTCTAACCTAGAGGCGAAGGTTCCGGACCCGTATAAGGGGGAATCTCCCCGTTGAGGTGAAACCGGGTGGGATAGTGCCCCAACTTGTGAACCAACATGGTTTTACATCACCCTATGACCTAAACAAACACAAAACAAGAGAGAGCTACGTCGGGCTACCCCTGTGAGAGGAACGTCTAGGGGGGTAGACGATCCGAGTGTGCACAGAGATCAGGGTTTCGCCGGAGGAAGACCACGAGAACATGGAAATCAGATGAAAATTTGCATGTGTCCCTAGCATATGTGTGTGACTGTGGTGAGAGGTTGGTATAGGTGCTTGCATGTGTCCCCCCTCGCATGCATGCGCTCTAACCTAGAGGCGAAGGTTCCGGACCCGTATAAGGGGGGAATCTCCCCGTTGAGGTGAAACCGGGTGGGATAGTGCCCCAACTTGTGAACCAACATGGTTTTACATCAACCTAGGACCTAAACAAACACAAAACAAGAGAGAGATACGACGGGCTACCCCTGTGAGAGGAACGTCTAGGGGGGGTAGACGATCCGAGTGTGCACAGAGATCAGGGTTTCGCCGGAGGAAGACCACGAGAACATCGGAATCAGATGAAAACTTGCATGTAACCCTATCATATGTGTGTGAGTGTGGTGAGAGGTTGGTATAGGTGCTTGCATGTGTCCCCCCTCGCATGCATCCGCTCTAACCTAGAGCCGAAGGTTCCAGACCCGTATAAGGGGGGAATCTCTCCGTTTAGGTGAAACCGGGTAGGATAGTGCCCCAACTTGTGAACCAACATGGTTTTACATCAGCCTATGACCTAAACAAACACAAATCAAGAGAGAGCTACGCCGGGCTACCCCTGTGAGAGGAACGTCTAGGGGGGTAGACGATCCGAGTGTGCACAGAGATCAGGGTTTCGCCGGAGGAAGACCACGAGAACATCGGAATCAGTTGAAAACTTGCATGTGTCTCTAGCATATGTGTGTGAGTTTGGTGAGAGGTTGGTATAGGTGCTTGAATGTGTCCCCCCTCGCATGCATGCGCTCTAACCTAGAGGCGAAGGTTCCGGACCCGTATAAGGGGGCAATCTCCCCGTTGAGGTGAAACCGGGTAGGACAGTGCCCCAACTTGTGAACTAACATGGTTTTACATCACCCTATGACCTAAACAAACACAAAACAAGAGAGAGCTACACCGGGCAACCCGTGTGAGAGGAACGTCTAGGGGGGTAGACGATCCGAGTGTGCACAGATATCAGGGTTTCACCGGAGGAAGACCACGAGAACATCGGAATTAGATGAAAACTTGCATGTCTACCTAGCATATGTGTGTGAGTGTGGTGAGAGGTTGGTATAGGTGCTTGCATGTGTCCCCCCTCATGCATGCGATCTAACCTAGAGGCGAAGGTTCCAGACCCGTATAAGGGGGGAATCTCTCCGTTTAGGTGAAACCGGGTAGGATAGTGCCCCAACTTGTGAACCAACATGGTTTTTCATCACCCTATGACCTAAACAAACACAAATCAAGAGAGAGCTACGCCGGGCTACCCCTGTGAGAGGAACGTCTAGGGGGGTAGACGATCCGAGTGTGCACAGAGATCAGGGTTTCGCCGGAGGAAGACCACGAGAACATCGGAATCAGATGAAAACTTGCATGTGTCTCTAGAATATGTGTGTGAGTGTGGTGAGAGGTTGGTATAGGTGCTTGCATGTGTTCCCCCTCGCATGCATGCGCTCTAACCTAGAGGCGAAGGTTCCGGACCCGTATAAGGGGGCAATCTCCCCGTTGAGGTGAAACCGGGTAGGATAGTGCCCCAACTTGTGAACCAACATGGTTTTACATCACCCTATGACCTAAACAAACAGAAAACAAGAGAGAGCTACACTGGGCAACCCGTGTGAGAGGAACGTCTAGGAGGGTAGACGATCCGAGTGTGCACAGATATCAGGGTTTCGCCGGAGGAAGACCACGAGAACATCGGAATCAGATGAAAACTTGCATGTGTCCCTAGCATATGTGTGTGAGTGTGGTGAGAGGTTGGTATAGGTGCTTGCATGTGTCCCCCCTCGCATGCGTGCGCTCTAACCTAGAGGCGAAGGTTCCGGACCCGTATAAGGGGGAATCTCCCCGTTGAGGTGAAACCGGGTAGGATAGTGCCCCAACTTGTGAACCAACATGGTTTTACATCACCCTATGACCTAAACAAACACAAAACAAGAGAGAGCTACGTCGGGCTACCCCTGTGAGAGGAACGTCTAGGGGGGTAGACGATCCGAGTGTGCACAGAGATCAGGGTTTCGCCGGAGGAAGACCACGAGAACATCGAAATCAGATGAAAACTTGCATTTGTCCCTAGCATATGTGTGTGAGTGTGGTGATAGGTTGGTATAGGTGCTTGCATGTGTCCCCCCTCGCATGCATGCTCTCTAACCTAGAGGCGAAGGTTCCGGACCCGTATAAGGGGGAATCTCCCCGTTGAGGTGAAACCGGGTGGGATAGTGCCCCAACTTGTGAACCAACATGGTTTTACATCACCCTATGACCTAAACAAACACAAAACAAGAGAGAGCTACGTCGGGCTACCCCTGTGAGAGGAACGTCTAGGGGGGTAGACGATCCGAGTGTGCACAGAGATCAGGGTTTCGCCGGAGGAAGACCACGAGTACATGGAAATCAGATGAAAATTTGCATGTGTCCCTAGCATATGTGTGTGAGTGTTGTGAGAGGTTGTTATAGGTGCTTGCATGTGTCCCCCCTCGCATGCATGCGCTCTAACCTAGAGGCGAAGGTTCCGGACCCGTATAAGGGGGGAATCTCCCCGTTGAGGTGAAACCGGGTGGGATAGTGCCCCAACTTGTGAACCAACATGGTTTTACATCACCCTATGACCTAAACAAACACAAAACAAGAGAGAGATACGACGGGCTACCCCTGTGAGAGGAACGTCTAGGGGGGTAGACGATCCGAGTGTGCACAGAGATCAGGGTCTCGCCGGAGGAAGACCACGAGAACATCGGAATCAGATGAAAACTTGCATGTGTCCCTAGCATATGTGTGTGAGTGTGGTGAGAGGTTGGTATAGGTGCTTGCATGTGTCCCCCCTCGCATGCATCCGCTCTAACCTAGAGGCGAAGGTTCCGGACCCGTATAAGGGGGGAATCTCTCCGTTTAGGTGAAACCGGGTAGGATAGTGCCCCAACTTGTGAACCAACATGGTTTTACATCAGCCTATGACCTAAACAAACACAAATCAAGAGAGAGCTACGCCGGGCTACCCCTGTGAGAGGAACGTCTAGGGGGGTAGACGATCCGAGTGTGCACAGATATCAGGGTTTCGCCGGAGGAAGACCACGAGAACATCGGAATCAGATGAAAACTTGCATGTGTCTCTAGCATATGTGTGTGAGTGTGGTGAGAGGTTGGTATAGGTGCTTGCATGTGTCCCCCTCGCATGCATGCGCTCTAACCTAGAGGCGAAGGTTCCGGACCCGTATAAGGGGGCAATCTCCCCGTTGAGGTGAAACGGGGTAGGATAGTGCCCCAACTTGTGAACCAACATGGTTTTACATCAACCTATGACCTAAAAAAACACAAAACAAGAGAGAGCTACACCGGGCAACCCGTGTGAGAGGAACGTCTAGGGGGGTAGACGATCCGAGTGTGCACAGATATCAGGGTTTCGCCGGAGGAAGACCACGAGAACATCGGAATCAGATGAAAACTTGCATGTGTCCCTAGCATATGTGTGTGAGTGTGGTGAGAGGTTGGTATAGGTGCTTGCATGTGTCCCCCCTCGCATGCATGCGCTCTAACCTAGAGGCGAAGGTTCCGGACCCGTATAAGGGGGAATCTCCCCGTTGAGGTGAAACCGGGTAGGATAGTGCCCCAACTTGTGAACCAACATGGTTTTACATCACCCTATGACCTAAACAAACACAAAACAAGAGAGAGCTACGTCGGGCTACCCCTGTGAGAGGAACGTCTAGGGGGGTAGACGATCCGAGTGTGCACAGAGATCAGGGTTTCGCCGGAGGAAGACCACGAGAACATCGAAATCAGATGAAAACTTGCATGTGTCCCTAGCATATGTGTGTGAGTGTGGTGAGAGGTTGGTATAGGTGCTTGCATGTGTCCCCCCTCGCATTCATGCGCTCTAACCTAGAAGCGATGGTTCCGGACCCGTATAAGGGGGAATCTCCCCGTTTAGGTGAAACCGGGTAGGATAGTGCCCCAACTTGTGAACCAACATGGTTTTACATCACCCTATGACCTAAACAAACACAAAACAAGAGAGAGCTACGCCGGGCTACCCCTGTGAGAGGAACGTCTATGGGGGTAGACGATCCGAGTGTGTACAGAGATCAGGGTTTCGCCGGATGAAGACCACGAGAACATCGAAATCAGATGAAAACTTGCATGTGTCCCTAGCATATGTGTGTGAGTGTGGTGAGAGGTTGGTATAGGTGCTTGCATGTATCCCCCCTCGCATGCATGTGCTCTAACCTAGAGGCGAAGGTTCCGGACCCGTATAAGGGGGAATCTCCCCGTTGAGGTGAAACCGGGTGGGATAGTGCCCCAACTTGTGAACCAACATGGTTTTACATCACCCTATGACCTAAACAAACACAAAACAAGAGAGAGCTACGTCGGGCTACCCCTGTGAGAGGAACGTCTAGGGGGGTAGACGATCCGAGTGTGCACAGAGATCAGGGTTTCGCCGGAGGAAGACCACGAGAACATGGAAATCAGATGAAAATTTGCATGTGTCCCTAGCATATGTGTGTGAGTGTGGTGAGAGGTTGGTATAGGTGCTTGCATGTGTCCCCCCTCGCATGCATGCGCTCTAACCTAGAGGCGAAGGTTCCGGACCCGTATAAGGGGGGAATCTCCCCGTTGAGGTGAAACCGGGTGGGATAGTGCCCCAACTTGTGAACCAACATGGTTTTACATCACCCTATGACCTAAACAAACACAAAACAAGAGAGAGATACGACGGGCTACCCCTGTGAGAGGAACGTCTAGGGGGGGTAGACGATCCGAGTGTGCACAGAGATCAGGGTTTCGCCGGAGGAAGACCACGAGAACATCGGAATCAGATGAAAACTTGCATGTAACCCTATCATATGTGTGTGAGTGTGGTGAGAGGTTGGTATAGGTGCTTGCATGTGTCCCCCCTCGCATGCATCCGCTCTAACCTAGAGCCGAAGGTTCCAGACCCGTATAAGGGGGGAATCTCTCCGTTTAGGTGAAACCGGGTAGGATAGTGCCCCAACTTGTGAACCAACATGGTTTTACATCAGCCTATGACCTAAACAAACACAAATCAAGAGAGAGCTACGCCGGGCTACCCCTGTGAGAGGAACGTCTAGGGGGGTAGACGATCCGAGTGTGCACAGAGATCAGGGTTTCGCCGGAGGAAGACCACGAGAACATCGGAATCAGATGAAAACTTGCATGTGTCCCTAGCATATGTGTGTGAGTGTGGTGAGAGGTTGGTATAGGTGCTTGCATGTGTCCCCCCTCGCATGCATCCGCTCTAACCTAGAGGCGAAGGTTCCAGACCCGTATAAGGGGGGAATCTCTCCGTTTAGGTGAAACCGGGTAGGATAGTGCCCCAACTTGTGAACCAACATGGTTTTACATCAGCCTATGACCTAAACAAACACAAATCAAGAGAGAGCTACGCCGGGCTACCCCTGTGAGAGGAACGTCTAGGGGGGTAGACGATCCGAGTGTGCACAGAGATCAGGGTTTCGCCGGAGGAAGACCACGAGAACATCGGAATCAGTTGAAAACTTGCATGTGTCTCTAGCATATGTGTGTGAGTGTGGTGAGAGGTTGGTATAGGTGCTTGAATGTGTCCCCCCTCGCATGCATGCGCTCTAACCTAGAGGCGAAGGTTCCGGACCCGTATAAGGGGGCAATCTCCCCGTTGAGGTGAAACCGGGTAGGATAGTGCCCCAACTTGTGAACCAACATGGTTTTACATCAACCTATGACCTAAACAAACACAAAACAAGAGAGAGCTACACCGGGCAACCCGTGTGAGAGGAACGTCTAGGGGGGTAGACGATCCGAGTGTGCACAGATATCAGGGTTTCGCCGGAGGAAGACCACGAGAACATCGGAATCAGATGAAAACTTGCATGTGTCCCTAGCATATGTGTGTGAGTGTGGTGAGAGGTTGGTATAGGTGCTTGCATGTGTCCCCCCTCGCATGCATGCGCTCTAACCTAGAGGCGAAGGTCCCGGACCCGTATAAGGGGGAATCTCCCCGTTGAGGTGAAACCGGGTAGGATAGTGCCCCAACTTGTGAACCAACATGGTTTTACATCACCCTATGACCTAAACAAACACAAAACAAGAGAGAGCTACGTCGGGCTACCCCTGTGAGAGGAACGTCTAGGGGGGTAGACGATCCGAGTGTGCACAGAGATCAGGGTTTCGCCGGAGGAAGACCACGAGAACATCGAAATCAGATGAAAACTTGCATGTGTCCCTAGCATATGTGTGTGAGTGTGGTGAGAGGTTGGTATAGGTGCTTGCATGTGTCCCCCCTCGCATGCATGCGCTCTAACCTAGAGGCGAAGGTTCCGGACCCGTATAAGGGGGGAATCTCCCCGTTGAGGTGAAACCGGGTGGGATAGTGCCCCAACTTGTGAACCAACATGGTTTTACATCACCCTATGACCTAAACAAACACAAAACAAGAGAGAGATACGACGGGCTACCCCTGTGAGAGGAACGTCTAGGGGGGTAGACGATCCGAGTGTGCACAGAGATCAGGGTTTCGCCGGAGGAAGACCACGAGAACATCGGAATCAGATGAAAACTTGCATGTGTCCCTAGCATATGTGTGTGAGTGTGGTGAGAGGTTGGTATAGGTGCTTGCATGTGTCCCCCCCTCGCATGCATGCGCTCTAACCTAGAGGCGAAGGTTCCAGACCCGTATAAGGGGGGAATCTCTCCGTTTAGGTGAAACCGGGTAGGATAGTGCCCCAACTTGTGAACCAACATGGTTTTACATCAGCCTATGACCTAAACAAACACAAATCAAGAGAGAGCTACGCCGGGCTACCCCTGTGAGAGGAACGTCTAGGGGGGTAGACGATCCGAGTGTGCACAAAGATCAGGGTTTCGCCGGAGGAAGACCACGAGAACATCGGAATCAGATGAAAACTTGCATGTGTCTCTAGCATATGTGTGTGAGTGTGGTGAGAGGTTGGTATAGGTGCTTGCATGTGTCCCCCCTCGCATGCATGCGCTCTAACCTAGAGGCGAAGGTTCCGGACCCGTATAAGGGGGCAATCTCCCCGTTGAGGTGAAACCGGGTAGGATAGTGCCCCAACTTGTGAACCAACATGGTTTTACATCACCCTATGACCTAAACAAACAGAAAACAAGAGAGAGCTACACCGGTCAACCCGTGTGAGAGGAACGTCTAGGGGGGTAGACGATCCGAGTGTGCACAGATATCAGGGTTTCGCCGGAGGAAGACCACGAGAACATCGGAATCAGATGAAAACTTGCATGTGTCCCTAGCATATGTGTGTGAGTGTGGTGAGAGGTTGGTATAGGTGCTTGCATGTGTCCCCCCTCGCATGCATGCGCTCTAACCTAGAGGCGAAGGTTCCGGACCCGTATAAGGGGAATCTCCCCGTTGAGGTGCAACCGGGTAGGATAGTGCCCCAACTTGTGAACCAACATGGTTTTACATCACCCTATGACCTAAACAAACACAAAACAAGAGAGAGCTACGTCGGGCTACCCCTGTGAGAGGAATGTCTAGGGGGGTAGACGATCCAAGTGTGCACAGAGATCAGGGTTTCGCCGGAGGAAGACCACGAGAACATCGAAATCAGATGAAAACTTGCATGTGTCCCTAGCATATGTGTGTGAGTGTGGTGAGAGGTTGTTATAGGTGCTTGCATGTGTCCCCCCTCGCATGCATGCGCTCTAACCTAGAGGCGAAGGTTCCGGACCCGTATAAGGGGGGAATCTCCCCGTTGAGGTGAAACCGGGTGGGATAGTGCCCCAACTTGTGAACCAAGATGGTTTTTCATCACCCTATGACCTAAACAAACACAAAACAAGAGAGAGCTACGCCGGGCTACCCCTGTGAGAGGAACGTCTAGGGGGGTAGACGATCCGAGTGTGCACAGAGATCAGGGTTTCGCCGGAGGAAGACCACGAGAACATCGGAATCAGATGAAAACTTGCATGTGTCCCTAGCATATGTGTGTGAGTGTGGTGAGAGGTTGGTATAGATGCTTGCATGTGTCCCCCCTCGCATGCATGCGCTCTAACCTAGAGGCGATGGTTCCGGACCCGTATAAGGGGGGAATCTCCCCGTTTAGGTGAAACCGGGTAGGATAGTGCCCCAACTTGTGAACCAACATGGTTTTACATCACCCTATGACCTAAACAAACACAAATCAAGAGAGAGCTACGCCGGGCTACCCCTGTGAGAGGAACGTCTAGGGGGGTAGACGATCCGAGTGTGCAAAGAGATCATGGTTTCGCCGGAGGAAGACCACGAGAATATCGGAATCAGATGAAAACTTGCATGTGTCCCTAGCATATGTTGTGAGTGTGGTGAGAGGTTGGGATAGGTGCTTGCATGTGTCCCCCCTCGCATGCATGCGCTCTAACCTAGAGGCGAAGGTTCTGGACCCGTATAAGGGGGGAATCTCCCTGTTGAGGTGAAACCGGGTAGGATAGTGCCCCAACTTGTGAACCAACATGGTTGTACATCACCCTATGACCAATACAAACACAAAACAAGAGAGAGCTACGCCGGGCTACCCCTATGAGAGGAACGTCTAGGGGGGTAGACGATCCGAGTGTGCATACAGATCAGGGTTTCGCCGGAGGAAGACCACGAGAACATCGGAATCAGATGAAAACTTGCATGTGTCCCTAGCATATGTGTGTGAGTGTGGTGAGAGGTTGGTATAGGTGCTTGCATGTGTCCCCCTCGCATGCATGCGCTCTAACCTAGAGGCGAAGGTTCCAGACCCGTATAAGGGGGGAATATCCCCGTTGAGGTGAAACCGGGTAGGATAGTGCCCCAACTTGTGAACCAACATGGTTTTACATCACCCTATGACCTAAACAAACACAAAACAAGAGAGAGCTACGCCGGGCTACCCCTGTGAGAGGAACGTCTAGGGGGGTAGACGATCCGAGTGTGCACAGATATCAGGGTTTCGCCGGAGGAAGACCACGAGAACATCGGAATCAGATGAAAACTTGCATGTGTCCCTAGCATATGTGTGTGAGTGTGGTGAGAGGTTGGTATAGGTGCTTGCATGTGTCTTGCTTGCATGCATGCGCTCTAACCTAGAGGCGAATGTTCCGGACCCGTATAAGGGGGGAATCTCCCCGTTGAGGTGAAACCGGGTAGGATAGTGCCCCAACTTGTGAACCAACATGGTTTTACATCACCCTATGACCTAAACAAACACCAAACAAGAGAGAGCTACGCCGGGCTACCCCTGTGAGAGGAACGTCTAGGGGGGTAGACGATCCGAGTGTGCACAGAGATTAGGGTTTCGCCGGAGGAAGACCACGAGAACATCAGAATCAGATGAAAACTTGCATGTGTCCCTAGCATATGTGTGTGAGTGTGGTGAGAGGTTGGTATAGGTGCTTGCATGTGTCCCTCCTCGCACGCATGCGCTCTAACCTAGAGGCGAAGGTTCCGGACCCGTATAAGGGGGGAATCTCCCCGTTTAGGTGAAACCGGGTAGGATAGTGCCCGAACTTGTGAACCAACATGGTTTTACATCACCCTATGACCTAAACAAACACAAAACAAGAGAGAGCTACGCCGGGCTACCCCTGTGAGAGGAACGTCTAGGGGGGTAGACGATCCGAGTGCGCACAGAGATCAGGGTTTCGCCGGAGGAAGACCACGAGAACATCGGAATCAGATGAAAACTTGCATGTGTCCCTAGCATATGTGTGTGAGTGTGGTGAGAGGTTGATATAGGTGCTTGCATGTGTCCCCCCTCGCATGCATGCGCTCTAACCTAGAGGCGATGGTTCCGGACCCGTATAAGGGGGGAATCTCCCCGTTTAGGTGAAACCGGGTAGGATAGTGCCCCAACTTGTGAACCAACATGGTTTTACATCACCCTATGACCTAAACAAACACAAAACAAGAGAGAGCTACGCCGGGCTACCCCTGTGAGAGGAACGTCTAGGGGGGTAGACGATCCGAGTGTGCACATAGATCATGGTTTCGCCGGAGGAAGACCACGAGAACATCGGAATCAGATGAAAACTTGCATGTGTCCCTAGCATATGTTGTGAGTGTGGTGAGAGGTTGGGATAGGTGCTTGCATGTGTCCCCCCTCGCATGCATGCGCTCTAACCTAGAGGCGAAGGTTCCGGACCCGTATCAGGGGGGAATCTCCCTGTTGAGGTGAAACCGGGTAGGATAGTGCCCCAACTTGTGAACCAACATGGTTTTACATCACCCTATGACCTAAACAAACACAAAACAAGAGAGAGCTACGTCGGGCTACCCATGTGAGAGGAACGTCTAGGAGGGTAGACGATCCGAGTGTGCACAGAGATCAGCGTTTCGCCGGAGGAAGACCACGAGAACATCGGAATCAGATGAAAACTTGCATGTGTCCCTAGCATATGTGTGTGAGTGTGGTGAGAGGTTGGTATAGGTGCTTGCATGTGTCTTGCTTGCATGCATGCGCTCTAACCTAGAGGCGAATGTTCCGGACCCGTATAAGGGGGGAATCTCCCCGTTGAGGTGAAACCGGGTAGGATAGTGCCCCAACTTGTGAACCAACATGGTTTTACATCACCCTATGACCTAAACAAACACCAAACAAGATAGAGCTACGCCGGGCTACCCCTGTGAGAGGAACGTCTAGGGGGGGGTAGACGATCCGAGTGTGCACAGAGATCAGGGTTTCGCCGAAGGAAGACCACGAGAACATCGGAATCAGATGAAAACTTGCATGTGTCCCTAGCATATGTGTGTGAGTGTGGTGAGAGGTTGGTATAGGTGCTTGCATGTGTCCCTCCTCGCACGCATGCTCTCTAACCTAGAGGCGAAGGTTCCGGACCCGTATAAGGGGGGAATCTCCCCGTTTAGGTGAAACCGGGTAGGATAGTGCCCGAACTTGTGAACCAACATGGTTTTACATCACCCTATGACCTAAACAAACACAAAACAAGAGAGAGGTATGTAGGGCTACCCCTGCGAGAGGAACGTCTAGGGGGGTAGACGATCCGAGTGTGCACAGAGATCAGGGTTTCGCCGGAGGAAGACCACAAGAACATCGGAATCAGATGAGAACTTGCATGTGTCCCTAGCATATGTGTGTGAGTGTGGTGAGAGGTTGATATAGGTGCTTGCATGTGTCCCCCATCGCATGCATGCGCTCTAACCTAGAGGCGAAGGTTCCGGACCCGTATAAGGGGGCAATCTCCCCGTTTAGGTGAAACCGGGTAGGATAGTGCCCCAACTTGTGAACCAACATGGTTTTACATCACCCTATGACCTAAACAAACACAAAACAAGAGAGATCTACGTAGGGCTACCCCTGTGAGAGGAACGTCTGGGGGGTAGACGATCCGAGTGTGCACAGAGATCAGGGTTTCGCCGGAGGAAGACCACGAGAACATCGGAATCAGATGAAAACTTGCATGTGTCCCTAGCATATGTGTGTGAGTGTGGTGAGAGGTTGGTATAGGTGCTTGCATGTGTCCCCCCCTCGCATGCATGCGCTCTAACCTAGAGGCGAAGGTTCCGGACCCGTATAAGGGGGGAATCTCCCTGTTGAGGTGAAACCGGGTAGGATAGTGCCCCAACTTGTGAACCAACATGGTTGTACATCACCCTATGACCAATACAAACACAAAACAAGAGAGAGCTACGCCGGGCTACCCCTGTGAGAGGAACGTCTAGGGGGGTAGACGATCCGAGTGTGCATAGAGATCAGGGTTTCGCCGGAGGAAGACCACGAGAACATCGGAATCAGATGAAAACTTGCATGTGTCCCTAGCATATGTGTGTGAGTGTGGTGAGAGGTTGGTATAGGTGCTTGCATGTGTCCCCCTCGCATGCATGCGCTCTAACCTAGAGGCGAAGGTTCCAGACCCGTATAAGGGGGGAATATCCCCGTTGAGGTGAAACCGGGTAGGATAGTGCCCCAACTTGTGAACCAACATGGTTTTACATCACCCTATGACCTAAACAAACACAAAACAAGAGAGAGCTACGCCGGGCTACCCCTGTGAGAGGAACGTCTAGGGGGGTAGATGATCCGAGTGTGCACAGAGATCAGGGTTTCGCCGGAGGAAGACCACGAGAACATCAGAATCAGATGAAAACTTGCATGTGTCCCTAGCATATGTGTGTGAGTGTGGTGAGAGGTTGGTATAGGTGCTTGCATGTGTCTTGCTTGCATGCATGCGCTCTAACCTAGAGGCGAATGTTCCGGACCCGTATAAGGGGGGAATCTCCCCGTTGAGGTGAAACCGGGTAGGATAGTGCCCCAACTTGTGAACCAACATGGTTTTACATCACCCTATGACCTAAACAAACACCAAACAAGAGAGAGCTACGCCGGGCTACCCCTGTGAGAGGAACGTCTAGGGGGTAGACGATCCGAGTGTGTACAGAGATTAGGGTTTCGCCGGAGGAAGACCACGAGAACATCGGAATCAGATGAAAACTTGCATGTGTCCCTAGCATATGTGTGTGAGTGTGGTGAGAGGTTGGTATAGGTGCTTGCATGTGTCCCTCCTCGCACGCATGCGCTCTAACCTAGAGGCGAAGGTTCCGGACCCGTATAAGGGGGGAATCTCCCCGTTTAGGTGAAACCGGGTAGGATAGTGCCCGAACTTGTGAACCAACATGGTTTTACATCACCCTATGACCTAAACAAACACAAAACAAGAGAGAGCTACGCCGGGCTACCCCTGTGAGAGGAACGTCTAGGGGGGTAGACGATCCGAGTGCGCACAGAGATCAGGGTTTCGCCGGAGGAAGACCACGAGAACATCGGAATCAGATGAAAACTTGCATGTGTCCCTAGCATATGTGTGTGAGTGTGGTGAGAGGTTGATATAGGTGCTTGCATGTGTCCCCCCTCGCATGCATGCGCTCTAACCTAGAGGCGATGGTTCCGGACCCGTATAAGGGGGGAATCTCCCCGTTTAGGTGAAACCGGGTAGGATAGTGCCCCAACTTGTGAACCAACATGGTTTTACATCACCCTATGACCTAAACAAACACAAAACAAGAGAGAGCTACGCCGGGCTACCCCTGTGAGAGGAACGCCTAGGGGGGTAGACGATCCGAGTGTGCACAGAGATCATGGTTTCGCCGAAGGAAGACCACGAGAACATCGGAATCAGATGAAAACTTGCATGTGTCCCTAGCATATGTTGTGAGTGTGGTGAGAGGTTGGGATAGGTGCTTGCATGTGTCCCCCCTCGCATGCATGCGCTCTAACCTAGAGGCGAAGGTTCCGGACCCGTATAAGGGGGGAATCTCCCTGTTGAGGTGAAACCGGGTAGGATAGTGCCCCACCTTGTGAACCAACATGGTTTTACATCACCCTATGACCTAAACAAACACAAAACAAGAGAGAGCTACGTCGGGCTACCCATGTGAGAGGAACGTCTAGGAGGGTAGACGATCCGAGTGTGCACAGAGATCAGCGTTTCGCCGGAGGAAGACCACGAGAACATCGGAATCAGATGAAAACTTGCATGTGTCCCTAGAATATGTGTGTGAGTGTGGTGAGAGGTTGGTATAGGTGCTTGCATGTGTCTTGCTTGCATGCATGCGCTCTAACCTAGAGGCGAATGTTCCGGACCCGTATAAGGGGGGAATCTCCCCGTTGAGGTGAAACCGGGTAGGATAGTGCCCCAACTTGTGAACCAACATGGTTTTACATCACCCTATGACCTAAACAAACACCAAACAAGATAGAGCTACGCCGGGCTACCCCTGTGAGAGGAACGTCTAGGGGGGGTAGACGATCCGAGTGTGCACAGAGATCAGGGTTTCGCCGAAGGAAGACCACGAGAACATCGGAATCAGATGAAAACTTGCATGTGTCCCTAGCATATGTGTGTGAGTGTGGTGAGAGGTTGGTATAGGTGCTTGCATGTGTCCCTCCTCGCACGCATGCTCTCTAACCTAGAGGCGAAGGTTCCGGACCCGTATAAGGGGGGAATCTCCCCGTTTAGGTGAAACCGGGTAGGATAGTGCCCGAACTTGTGAACCAACATGGTTTTACATCACCCTATGACCTAAGCAAACACAAAACAAGAGAGAGGTACGTAGGGCTACCCCTGCGAGAGGAACGTCTAGGGGGGTAGACGATCCGAGTGTGCACAGAGATCAGGGTTTCGCCGGAGGAAGACCACAAGAACATCGGAATCAGATGAGAACTTGCATGTGTCCCTAGCATATGTGTGTGAGTGTGGTGATAGGTTGATATAGGTGCTTGCATGTGTCCCCCCTCGCATGCATGCGCTCTAACCTAGAGGCGAAGGTTCCAGACCCGTATAAGGGGGGAATCTCCCTGTTGAGGTGAAACCGGGTAGGATAGTGCCCCAACTTGTGAACCAACATGGTTTTACATCACCCTATGACCTAAACAAACACAAAACAAGAGAGAGCTACGTCGGGCTACCCATGTGAGAGGAACGTCTAGGAGGGTAGACGATCCGAGTGTGCACGGAGATCAGCGTTTCGCCGGAGGAAGACCACGAGAACATCGGAATCAGATGAAAACTTGCATGTGTCCCTAGAATATGTGTGTGAGTGTGGTGAGAGGTTGGTATAGGTGCTTGCATGTGTCTTGCTTGCATGCATGCGCTCTAACCTAGAGGCGAATGTTCCGGACCCGTATAAGGGGGGAATCTCCCCGTTGAGGTGAAACCGGGTAGGATAGTGCCCCAACTTGTGAACCAACATGGTTTTACATCACCCTATGACCTAAACAAACACCAAACAAGATAGAGCTACGCCGGGCTACCCCTGTGAGAGGAACGTCTAGGGGGGGTAGACGATCCGAGTGTGCACAGAGATCAGGGTTTCGCCGAAGGAAGACCACGAGAACATCGGAATCAGATGAAAACTTGCATGTGTCCCTAGCATATGTGTGTGAGTGTGGTGAGAGGTTGGTATAGGTGCTTGCATGTGTCCCTCCTCGCACGCATGCTCTCTAACATAGAGGCGAAGGTTCCGGTCCCGTATAAGGGGGGAATCTCCCCGTTTAGGTGAAACCGGGTAGGATAGTGCCCGAACTTGTGAACCAACATGGTTTTACATCACCCTATGACCTAAACAAACACAAAACAAGAGAGAGGTACGTAGGGCTACCCCTGCGAGAGGAACGTCTAGGGGGGTAGACGATCCGAGTGTGCACAGAGATCAGGGTTTCGCCGGAGGAAGACCACAAGAACATCGGAATCAGATGAGAACTTGCATGTGTCCCTAGCATATGTGTGTGAGTGTGGTGATAGGTTGATATAGGTGCTTGCATGTGTCCCCCCTCGCATGCATGCGCTCTAACCTAGAGGCGAAGGTTCCGGACCCGTATAAGGGGGGAATCTCCCCGTTTAGGTGAAACCGGGTAGGATAGTGCCCGAACTTGTGAACCAACATGGTTTTACATCACCCTATGACCTAAACAAACACAAAACAAGAGAGAGCTACGCCGGGCTACCCCTGTGAGAGGAACGTCTAGGGGGGTAGACGATCCGAGTGCGCACAGAGATCAGGGTTTCGCCGGAGGAAGACCACGAGAACATCGGAATCAAATGAAAACTTGCATGTGTCCCTAGCATATGTGTGTGAGTGTGGTGAGAGGTTGATATAGGTGCTTGCATGTGTCCCCCCTCGCATGCATGCGCTCTAACCTAGAGGCGATGGTTCCGGACCCGTATAAGGGGGGAATCTCCCCGTTTAGGTGAAACCGGGTAGGATAGTGCCCCAACTTGTGAACCAACATGGTTTTACATCACCCTATGACCTAAACAAACACAAAACAAGAGAGAGCTACGCCGGGCTACCCCTGTGAGAGGAACGTCTAGGGGGGTAGACGATCCGAGTGTGCACAGAGATCATGGTTTCGCCGAAGGAAGACCACGAGAACATCGGAATCAGATGAAAACTTGCATGTGTCCCTAGCATATGTTGTGAGTGTGGTGAGAGGTTGGGATAGGTGCTTGCATGTGTCCCCCCTCGCATGCATGCGCTCTAACCTAGAGGCGAAGGTTCCGGACCCGTATAAGGGGGGAATCTCCCTGTTGAGGTGAAACCGGGTAGGATAGTGCCCCACCTTGTGAACCAACATGGTTTTACATCACCCTATGACCTAAACAAACACAAAACAAGAGAGAGCTACGTCGGGCTACCCATGTGAGAGGAACGTCTAGGAGGGTAGACGATCCGAGTGTGCACAGAGATCAGCGTTTCGCCGGAGGAAGACCACGAGAACATCGGAATCAGATGAAAACTTGCATGTGTCCCTAGAATATGTGTGTGAGTGTGGTGAGAGGTTGGTATAGGTGCTTGCATGTGTCTTGCTTGCATGCATGCGCTCTAACCTAGAGGCGAATGTTCCGGACCCGTATAAGGGGGGAATCTCCCCGTTGAGGTGAAACCGGGTAGGATAGTGCCCCAACTTGTGAACCAACATGGTTTTACATCACCCTATGACCTAAAAAAACACCAAACAAGATAGAGCTACGCCGGGCTACCCCTGTGAGAGGAACGTCTAGGGGGGGTAGACGATCCGAGTGTGCACAGAGATCAGGGTTTCGCCGAAGGAAGACCACGAGAACATCGGAATCAGATGAAAACTTGCATGTGTCCCTAGCATATGTGTGTGAGTGTGGTGAGAGGTTGGTATAGGTGCTTGCATGTGTCCCTCCTCGCACGCATGCTCTCTAACCTAGAGGCGAAGGTTCCGGACCCGTATAAGGGGGGAATCTCCCCGTTTAGGTGAAACCGGGTAGGATAGTGCCCGAACTTGTGAACCAACATGGTTTTACATCACCCTATGACCTAAGCAAACACAAAACAAGAGAGAGGTACGTAGGGCTACCCCTGCGAGAGGAACGTCTAGGGGGGTAGACGATCCGAGTGTGCACAGAGATCAGGGTTTCGCCGGAGGAAGAGCACAAGAACATCGGAATCAGATGAGAACTTGCATGTGTCCCTAGCATATGTGTGTGAGTGTGGTGATAGGTTGATATAGGTGCTTGCATGTGTCCCCCCTCGCATGCATGCGCTCTAACCTAGAGGCGAAGGTTCCGGACCCGTATAAGGGGGGAATCTCCCTGTTGAGGTGAAACCGGGTAGGATAGTGCCCCAACTTGTGAACCAACATGGTTTTACATCACCCTATGACCTAAACAAACACAAAACAAGAGAGAGCTACGTCGGGCTACCCATGTGAGAGGAACGTCTAGGAGGGTAGACGATCCGAGTGTGCACAGAGATCAGCGTTTCGCCGGAGGAAGACCACGAGAACATCGGAATCAGATGAAAACTTGCATGTGTCCCTAGAATATGTGTGTGAGTGTGGTGAGAGGTTGGTATAGGTGCTTGCATGTGTCTTGCTTGCATGCATGCGCTCTAACCTAGAGGCGAATGTTCCGGACCCGTATAAGGGGGGAATCTCCCCGTTGAGGTGAAACCGGGTAGGATAGTGCCCCAACTTGTGAACCAACATGGTTTTACATCACCCTATGACCTAAACAAACACCAAACAAGATAGAGCTACGCCGGGCTACCCCTGTGAGAGGAACGTCTAGGGGGGGTAGACGATCCGAGTGTGCACAGAGATCAGGGTTTCGCCGAAGGAAGACCACGAGAACATCGGAATCAGATGAAAACTTGCATGTGTCCCTAGCATATGTGTGTGAGTGTGGTGAGAGGTTGGTATAGGTGCTTGCATGTGTCCCTCCTCGCACGCATGCTCTCTAACCTAGAGGCGAAGGTTCCGGACCCGTATAAGGGGGGAATCTCCCCGTTTAGGTGAAACCGGGTAGGATAGTGCCCGAACTTGTGAACCAACATGGTTTTACATCACCCTATGACCTAAACAAACACAAAACAAGAGAGAGGTACGTAGGGCTACCCCTGCGAGAGGAACGTCTAGGGGGGTAGACGATCCGAGTGTGCACAGAGATCAGGGTTTCGCCGGAGGAAGACCACAAGAACATCGGAATCAGATGAGAACTTGCATGTGTCCCTAGCATATGTGTGTGAGTGTGGTGATAGGTTGATATAGGTGCTTGCATGTGTCCCCCCTCGCATGCATGCGCTCTAACCTAGAGGCGAAGGTTCCGGACCCGTATAAGGGGGGAATCTCCCCGTTTAGGTGAAACCGGGTAGGATAGTGCCCCAACTTGTGAACCAACATGGTTTTACATCACCCTATGACCTAAAAAAACACAAAACAAGAGAGATCTACGTAGGGCTACCCCTGTGAGAGGAACGTCTGGGGGGTAGACGATCCGAGTGTGCACAGAGATCAGGGTTTCGCCGGAGGAAGACCACGAGAACATCGGAATCAGATGAAAACTTGCATGTGTCCCTAGCATATGTGTGTGAGTGTGGTGAGAGGTTGGTATAGGTGCTTGCATGTGTCCCCCCCTCGCATGCATGCGCTCTAACCTAGAGGCGAAGGTTCCGGACCCGTATAAGGGGGGAATCTCCCTGTTGAGGTGAAACCGGGTAGGATAGTGCCCCAACTTGTGAACCAACATGGTTGTACATCACCCTATGACCAATACAAACACAAAACAAGAGAGAGCTACGCCGGGCTACCCCTGTGAGAGGAACGTCTAGGGGGGTAGACGATCCGAGTGTGCATAGAGATCAGGGTTTCGCCGGAGGAAGACCACGAGAACATCGGAATCAAATGAAAACTTGCATGTGTCCCTAGCATATGTGTGTGAGTGTGGTGAGAGGTTGGTATAGGTGCTTGCATGTGTCCCCCTCGCATGCATGCGCTCTAACCTAGAGGCGAAGGTTCCAGACCCGTATAAGGGGGGAATATCCCCGTTGAGGTGAAACCGGGTAGGATAGTGCCCCAACTTGTGAACCAACATGGTTTTACATCACCCTATGACCTAAACAAACACAAAACAAGAGAGAGCTACGCCGGGCTACCCCTGTGAGAGGAACGTCTAGGGGGGTAGACGATCCGAGTGTGCACAGAGATCAGGGTTTCGCCGGAGGAAGACCACGAGAACATCGGAATCAGATGAAAACTTGCATGTGTCCCTAGCATATGTGTGTGAGTGTGGTGAGAGGTTGGTATAGGTGCTTGCATGTGTCTTGCTTGCATGCATGCGCTCTAACCTAGAGGCGAATGTTCCGGACCCGTATAAGGGGGGAATCTCCCCGTTGAGGTGAAACCGGGTAGGATAGTGCCCCAACTTGTGAACCAACATGGTTTTACATCACCCTATGACCTAAACAAACACCAAACAAGAGAGAGCTACGCCGGGCTACCCCTGTGAGAGGAACGTCTAGGGGGGTAGACGATCCGAGTGTGCACAGAGATTAGGGTTTCGCCGGAGGAAGACCACGAGAACATCGGAATCAGATGAAAACTTGCATGTGTCCCTAGCATATGTGTGTGAGTGTGGTGAGAGGTTGGTATAGGTGCTTGCATGTGTCCCTCCTCGCACGCATGCGCTCTAACCTAGAGGCAAATGTTCCGGACCCGTATAAGGGGGGAATCTCCCCGTTTAGGTGAAACCGGGTAGGATAGTGCCCCAACTTGTGAACCAACATGGTTTTACATCACCCTATGACCTAAACAAACACCAAACAAGAGAGAGCTACGCCGGGCTACCCCTGTGAGAGGAACGTCTAGGGGGGTAGACGATCCGAGTGCGCACAGAGATCAGGGTTTCGCCGGAGGAAGACCACGAGAACATCGGAATCAGATGAAAACTTGCATGTGTCCCTAGCATATGTGTGTGAGTGTGGTGAGAGGTTGGTATAGGTGCTTGCATGTGTCCCCCCTCGCACACTCGGATCGCACAATCGTAATCGTAAGTAAAGCAGTAGCATGGCATAAGTACAGGATAGTAAATAAAACCTCAAACTAGTTTGTGGCCCCAAGAAATAAGACTGAATCAAGCTCTGGCTCAGGGGGGTCCCATATACCTCCCGGATGTGGATAGCGCGATAAATCAAGGAACAGGTATCAAGTACTCGGGGTCCTACGGGACACAAGTGGGCGTTCGGAAACCAAATATTATCTATCACCCACCGATGCCTCTGCTTACTTCAATTTTAGTTGTTAAACAGGAATTAAAGTGAACGATAAGTAAAACTATGATCACCTCCAACATCAACATGCGGCAAAACATCAACAACTGTGGCACTGGACGACACGCAACAGCACTTGAGCAAGCGACTACGACGTGCAAGTCCATCTATCTACCAAACAACAGGTAATAGGATGTGTCCAAGGCAATATAGGGCTGCACGGTATATCCAGGTACGGAAACTAAAGCATCGCAACACAGATAGCAATAGATCAATAGGAGGGAATAAATACTATAAAAGTAAGATAGGTAGAAAGGGGGAGATGCTCGCCTGAAAACATTGTCGAAGGTTCAACCGAAGATCGGGGCGAAGCTCACATCAACTCAACGGCCTTATCCGCGAAGAAGCAAAACACTAGAAGAAACACCGGATGCAATATTTAATACGACGACAGAAGATCGGCATGATGCATGTATGATGCATGGCATGGCAAAGGTGCAATGCAATTAGGTCATATTAAGCGGAACCGGGGTCCCGACAATTAATTAAATGGTTCAAGTTGTTTAAAACCCCCGCAAATTAAATGTTGTTTTAGCATGGGAAAAGATAGCATCGGTTCGCTACACAATTTAAATGAGGCCAATATGAGACTAGATTTGCCCGCATATGGGCCCCATATTTAATTATATGGTGAACCGGCATAAGGCCCCCAAACCACATGACAAGGATGCATGCATGAACAATTAATATGCGACAAGTTGTATTATGTTATAAAATAGGGTTTCGGGAAGGGGTTCACACATTAGGGGTCTCGACGGGATCGGGGTCCGGATCTGGGGTTCGGAGTTCGATGGGCTCGGTCTCGGATAGCGGGGGTAGGTCTTGTCGCATCCGGGAAGCAGGACTTGGTTCGGTGCCGGGGGCGCATCGAATTCTTCCGGGTCGGTGTCGTTCTTATCGTCACGAAGATCTTGTCGGGTTCGCGCTTCGGATTCCGTGAGGCGATCTTGACGCTCCGTGCCCGTGAAGTAGAACTTGTCGCCCGGCGGTAGATCTTGTTGGTTTCACTCCGAAGGGCTTGCTGTTTTGCAGCGGAGATCATGGTTCATCGGGGTTCGGGTCTTCGGGGTTCAAGCGGATTACTTGGTGCTCCGAGGCGAAGATCTTGTCGGGAGGCCTTAGCCGAGCGTCCGTGAAGGAGTCGTTGGGCGTGTTCGCCACATCCGTGTATCCTTAAGATATAGCGGCCCAACAAGCCCGACACCTGGACATGCTGCCTCCAACTACAACTCGCTCGGTACCTGGGGCAGAGCCTAGAGGCAGGGAGCCGGGGAGATGCGACGCTGCAGGGCCCACTCGCGGATGTTCGCGGACGACGAGGACGGACGGCGGACAGGGGCGGCGAACAGGGGCGGCGGACGGCGCACGGGTCGCGGGAGGCGCGCGTCGGCGACGCTCGAGGAGGGGAGAGGTCGGGCGTTGACGGCCAGGGAGAGGGCACAGGCGCAGGCCCGCTGGCGAGGCCGACAGGGAGCGGAGGGCCGCGCCGGGACCTGCTTGGGGAAGGCGGCGGCGGAAGGGCGAGCTCGAACCGGCGCTGGAGGAGGCGCGGCCGGCGAGGGGGCGCGGGGCAGGGGTCCGTGGCGGGGAGGAGGCCGATGGGGAAGGTGGTGCGGGCCGGCGAGGGAGACTGGGAGGAGGGTCGGTGGTCGGGGCGGCGCCGGAACGCGGGAGGACGGAGGCGGGCAGCGGCACGCTGAGACGGCCCGGCGGCGGCGTCACGTAGGAGGGGGAAGATGCTTGCGCGGGTCGGAGCGCGGGGGACGCGGGGCGCGGGTGTGGGGCGCGAGTGGGGCGGGTCCCACAGGCAGGGAGAGAGGGCCAGGGGGCAGGGCGCGTCAGGGGGTTGACCGGGTGGGGCCAGGGCAGGCGGGCGGCTCGGGATTGGGTGCGTGCGTGTGCGCGTTGTGTGGCTGGGGAGGTTGGGGGTGAGAGGGAGTGAGAGGGGGTTGGTGAGGTGGCATCAGCTGATTGGAGGGGGAGAGGAAGAGAGGTGAGGTGTCAGATGGGGATTGGGTGGGGTGATGTGGAGGGGGGTGTGGGTAGATTAGGTTGGGTAGCTTTAGGATTTAGAGGGGGCTGATTAGGTGGACCGTTTTCGGTTCTGGGGGTGGTCGTTCGGGTCGGGTCGGCCCGTTCGACTGCCCCCACTAAAAAATAATTAAACATTTTATTTGTTTTAAACGGGCCGTTTGCAAACCGATAGCAGCCAAAACAAAATAATCTGGAGACCCGGGTTTTGCGTTTGAATTAAGATGGGGCGTTTGGAAAACAAATTAGGTTTTTCCGCAAATAGTTTTATGCAAACAAATGCAAGATGATGACGATGCTCAAATGCAATGCGGCATGATGACATGAGCATGCGGTCATGGCGATGCAATGCATAAAAACAACGCGATTTTCTAGTAGTGGTTTTGCGGGATGCCACATGGTGAGAGGTTGATATAGGTGGTTGCATGTGTCCCCTCTCGCATGCATGCGCTCTAACCTAGAGGCGAAGGTTCCGGACCCGTATAAGGGGGGAATCTCCCCGTTTAGGTGAAACCGGGTAGGATAGTGCCCCAACTTGTGAACCAACATGGTTTTACATCACCCTATGACCTAAACAAACACAAATCAAGAGAGAGCTACGCCGGGCCACCCCTGTGAGAGGAACGTCTAGGGGGTAAACGATCCGAGTGTGCACAGAGATCAGGGTTTCGCCGGAAGAAGACCACGAGAACATCGGAATCAGAAGAAAACTTGCATGTGTCCCTAGAATATGTGTGTGAGTGTGGTGAGAGGTTGGTATAGGTGCTTGCATGTGTCCCCCCCTCGCATGCATGCGCTCTAACCTAGAGGCGAAGGTTTCGGACCCGTATAAGGGGGGAATCTCCCTGTTGAGGTGAAACCGGGTAGGATAGTGCCCCAGCTTGTGAACCAACATGGTTTTACATCACCCTATGACCTAAACAAACACAAAACAAGAGAGAGCTACGTCGGGCTACCCCTGTGAGAGGAACGTCTAGGGGGGTAGACGATCCGAGTGTGCACAGAGATCAGGGTTTCGCCGGAGGATGACCACGAGAACATGGAAATCAGATGAAAATTTGCATGTGTCCCTAGCATATGTGTGTGAGTGTGGTGAGAGGTTGGTATAGGTGCTTGCATGTGTCCCCCCTCGCATGCATGCGCTCTAACCTAGAGGCGAAGGTTCCGGACCCGTATAAGGGGGGAATCTCCCCGTTGAGGTGAAACCGGGTGGGATAGTGCCCCAACTTGTGAACCAACATGGTTTTACATCACCCTATGACCTAAACAAACACAAAACAAGAGAGAGATACGACGGGCTACCCCTGTGAGGGGAACGTCTAGGGGGGTAGACGATCCGAGTGTGCACAGAGATCAGGGTTTCGCCGGAGGAAGACCACGAGAACATCGGAATCAGATGAAAACTTGCATGTAACCCTATCATATGTGTGTGAGTGTGGTGAGAGGTTGGTATAGGTGCTTGCATGTGTCCCCCCTAGCATGCATCCGCTCTAACCTAGAGGCGAAGGTTCCAGACCCGTATAAGGGGGGAATCTCTCCGTTTAGGTGAAACCGGGTAGGATAGTGCCCCAACTTGTGAACCAACATGGTTTTACATCAGCCTATGACCTAAAGAAACACAAATCAAGAGAGAGCTATGCCGGGCTACCCCTATGAGAGGAACGTCTAGGGGGGTAGACGATCCGAGTGTGCACAGAGATCAGGGTTTCGCCGGAGGAAGACCACGAGAACATCGGAATCAGATGAAAACTTGCATGTGTCTCTAGCATATGTGTGTGAGTGTGGTGAGAGGTTGGTATAGGTGCTTGCATGTGTCCCCCCTCGCATGCATGCGCTCTAACCTAGAGGCGAAGGTTCCGGACCCGTATAAGGGGGCAATCTCCCCGTTGAGGTGAAACCGGGTAGGACAGTGCCCCAACTTGTGAACTAACATGGTTTTACATCACCCTATGACCTAAACAAACACAAAACAAGAGAGAGCTACACCAGGCAACCCGTGTGAGAGGAACGTCTAGGGGGGTAGACGATCCGAGTGTGCACAGATATCAGGGTTTCGCCGGAGGAAGACCACGAGAACATCGGAATCAGATGAAAACTTGCATGTGTCCCTAGCATATGTGTGTGAGTGTGGTGAGAGGTTGGTATAGGTGCTTGCATGTGTCCCCCCTCATGCATGCGCTCTAACCTAGAGGCGAAGGTTCCAGACCCGTATAAGGGGGGAATCTCTCCGTTTAGGTGAAACCGGGTAGGATAGTGCCCCAACTTGTGAACCAACATGGTTTTACATCACCCTATAACCTAAACAAACACAAAACAAGAGAGAGCTACGTCGGGCTACCTCTGTGAGAAGAACGTCTAGGGGGGTAGACGATCCGAGTGTGCACAGAGATCAGGGTTTCGTCGGAGGAAGACCACGAGAACATCGGAATCAGATGAAAACTTGCATGTGTCTCTAGAATATGTGTGTGAGTGTGGTGAGAGGTTGGTATAGGTGCTTGCATGTGTCCCCCCTCGCATGCATGCGCTCTAACCTAGAGGCGAAGGTTCCGGACCCGTATAAGGGGGCAATCTCCCCGTTGAGGTGAAACCGGGTAGGATAGTGCCCCAACTTGTGAACCAACATGGTTTTACATCACTCTATGACCTAAACAAACACAAAACAAGAGAGAGCTACACCGGGCAACCCGTGTGAGAGGAACGTCTAGGGGGGTAGACGATCCGAGTGTGCACAGATATCAGGGTTTCACCGGAGGAAGACCACGAGAACATCGGAATCAGATGAAAACTTGCATGTGTCCCTAGCATATGTGTGTGAGTGTGGTGAGAGGTTGGTATAGGTGCTTGCATGTGTCCCCCCTCGCATGCATGCGCTCTAACCTAGAGGCGAAGGTTCCGGACCCGTATAAGGGGGAATCTCCTCGTTGAGGTGAAACCGGGTAGGATAGTGCCCCAACTTGTGAACCAACATGGTTTTACATCACCCTATGACCTAAACAAACACAAAACAAGAGAGAGCTACGTCGGGCTACCCCTGTGAGAGGAACGTCTAGGGGGGTAGACGATCCGAGTGTGCACAGAGATCAGGGTTTCGCCGGAGGAAGACCACGAGAACATCGAAATCAGATGAAAACTTGCATGTGTCCCTATCATATGTGTGTGAGTGTGGTGAGAGGTTGGTATAGGTGCTTGCATGTGTCCCCCCCTCGCATGCATGCGCTCTAACCTAGAGGCGAAGGTTCCGGACCCGTATAAGGGGGGAATCTCCCCGTTGAGGTGAAACCGGGTGGGATAGTGCCCCAACTTGTGAACCAACATGGTTTTACATCACACTATGACCTAAACAAACACAAAACAAGAGAGAGATACGACGGGCTACCCCTGTGAGAGGAACGTCTAGGGGGGTAGACGATCCGAGTGTGCACAGAGATCAGGGTTTCGCCGGAGGAAGACCACGAGAACATCGGAATCAGATGAAAACTTGCATGTGTCCCTAGCATATGTGTGTGAGTGTGGTGAGAGGTTGGTATAGGTGCTTGCATGTGTCCCCCCTCGCATGCATCCGCTCTAACCTAGAGCCGAAGATTCCAGACCCGTATAAGGGGGGAATCTCTCCGTTTAGGTGAAACCGGGTAGGATAGTGCCCCAACTTGTGAAACAACATGGTTTTACCTCAGCCTATGACCTAAACAAACACAAATCAAGAGAGAGCTACGCCGGGCTACCCCTGTGAGAGGAACGTCTAGGGGGGTAGACGATCCGAGTGTGCACAGAGATCAGGGTTTCGCCGGAGGAAGACCACGAGAACATCGGAATCAGATGAAAACTTGCATGTGTCTCTAGCATATGTGTGTGAGTGTGGTGAGAGGTTGGTATAGGTGCTTGCATGTGTCCCCCCTCGCATGCATGCGCTCTAACCTAGAGGCGAAGGTTCCTGACCCGTATAAGGGGGCAATCTCCCCGTTGAGGTGAAACCGGGTAGGATAGTGCCCCAACATGTGAACCAACATGGTTTTACATCACCCTATGACCTAAACAAACACAAGACAAGAGAGAGCTACACCGGGCAACCCGTGTGAGAGGAACGTCTAGGGGGGTAGACGATCCGAGTGTGCACAGATATCAGGGTTTCGCCGGAGGAAGACCACGAGAACATCGGAATCAGATGAAAACTTGCATGTGTCCCTAGCATATGTGTGTGAGTGTGGTGAGAGGTTGGTATAGGTGCTTGCATGTGTCCCCCCTCATGCATGCGCTCTAACCTAGAGGCGAAGGTTCCAGACCCGTATAAGGGGGGAATCTCTCCGTTTAGGTGAAACCGGGTAGGATAGTGCCCCAACTTGTGAACCAACATGGTTTTACATCACCCTATGACCTAAACAAACACAAATAAAGAGAGAGCTACGCCGGGCTACCCCTGTGAGAGGAACGTCTAGGGGGGTAGACGATCCGAGTGTGCACAGAGATCAGGGTTTCGCCAGAGGAAGACCACGAGAACATCGGAATCAGATGAAAACTTGCATGTGTCCCTAGCATATGTGTGTGAGTGTGGTGAGAGGTTGGTATAGGTACTTGCATGTGTCCCCCCTCGCATGCATGCGCTCTAACCTAGAGGCGAAGGTTCCGGACCCATATAAGGGGGAATCTCCCCGTTGAGGTGAAACCGGGTAGGATAGTGCCCCAACTTGTGAACCAACATGGTTTTACATCACCCTATAACCTAAACAAACACAAAACAAGAGAGAGCTACGTCGGGCTACCTCTGTGAGAGGAACGTCTAGGGGGGTAGACGATCCGAGTGTGCACAGAGATCAGGGTTTCGTCGGAGGAAGACCACGAGAACATCGGAATCAGATGAAAACTTGCATGTGTCTCTAGAATATGTGTGTGAGTGTGGTGAGAGGTTGGTATAGGTGCTTGCATGTGTCCCCCCTCGCATGCATGCGCTCTAACCTAGAGGCGAAGGTTCCGGACCCGTATAAGGGGGCAATCTCCCCGTTGAGGTGAAACCGGGTAGGATAGTGCCCCAACTTGTGAACCAACATGGTTTTACATCACTCTATGACCTAAACAAACACAAAACAAGAGAGAGCTACACCGGGCAACCCGTGTGACAGGAACGTCTAGGGGGGTAGACGATCCGAGTGTGCACAGATATCAGGGTTTCACCGGAGGAAGACCACGAGAACATCGGAATCAGATGAAAACTTGCATGTGTCCCTAGCATATGTGTGTGAGTTTGGTGAGAGGTTGGTATAGGTGCTTGCATGTGTCCCCCCTCGCATGCATGCGCTCTAACCTAGAGGCGAAGGTTCCGGACCCGTATAAGGGGGAATCTCCCCGTTGAGGTGAAACCGGGTAGGATAGTGCCCCAACTTGTGAACCAACATGGTTTTACATCAACCTATGACCTAAACAAACACAAAACAAGAGAGAGCTACGTCGGGCTACCCCTGTGAGAGGAACGTCTAGGGGGGTAGACGATCCGAGTGTGCACAGAGATCAGGGTTTCGCCGGAGGAAGACCACGAGAACATCGAAATCAGATGAAAACTTGCATGTGTCCCTAGCATATGTGTGTGAGTGTGGTGAGAGGTTGGTATAGGTGCTTGCATGTGTCCCCCCTCGCATGCATGCGCTCTAACCTAGAGGCGAAGGTTCCGGACCCGTATAAGGGGGAATCTCCCCGTTGAGGTGAAACCGGGTGGGATAGTGCCCCAACTTGTGAACCAACATGGTTTTACATCACACTATGACCTAAACAAACACAAAACAAGAGAGAGATACGACGGGCTACCCCTGTGAGAGGAACGTCTAGGGGGGTAGACGATCCGAGTGTGCACAGAGATCAGGGTTTCGCCGGAGGAAGACCACGAGAACATCGGAATCAGATGAAAACTTGCATGTGTCCCTAGCATATGTGTGTGAGTGTGGTGAGAGGTTGGTATAGGTGCTTGCATGTGTCCCCCCTCGCATGCATCCGCTCTAACCTAGAGCCGAAGGTTCCAGACCCGTATAAGGGTGGAATCTCTCCGTTTAGGTGAAACCGGGTAGGATAGTGCCCCAACTTGTGAACCAACATGGTTTTACATCAGCCTATGACCTAAACAAACACAAATCAAGAGAGAGCTTCGCCGGGCTACCCCTGTGAGAGGAACGTCTAGGGGGGTAGACGATCCGAGTGTGCACAGAGATCAGGGTTTCGCCGGAGGAAGACCACGAGAACATCGGAATCAGATGAAAACTTGCATGTGTCTCTAGCATATGTGTTTGAATGTGGTGGGAGGTTGGTATAGGTGCTTGCATGTGTCCCCCCTCGCATGCATGCGCTCTAACCTAGAGGCGAAGGTTCCGGACCCGTATAAGGGGGCAATCACCCCGTTGAGGTGAAACCGGGTAGGATAGTGCCCCAACATGTGAACCAACATGGTTTTACATCACCCTATGACCTAAACAAACACAAGACAAGAGAGAGCTACACCAGGCAACCCATGTGAGAGGAACGTCTAGGGGGTAGACGATCCGAGTGTGCACAGATATCAGGGTTTCGCCGGAGGAAGACCACGAGAACATCGGAATCAGATGAAAACTTGCATGTGTACCTAGCATATGTGTGTGAGTGTGGTGAGAGGTTGGTATAGGTGCTTGCATGTGTCCCCCCTCATGCATGCGCTCTAACCTAGAGGCGAAGGTTCCAGACCCGTATAAGGGGGGAATCTCTCCGTTTAGGTGAAACCGGGTAGGATAGTGCCCCAACTTGTGAACCAACATGGTTTTACATCACCCTATGACCTAAACAAACACAAATAAAGAGAGAGCTATGCCGGGCTACCCCTGTGAGAGGAACGTCTAGGGGGGTACACGATCCGAGTGTGCACAGAGATCAGGGTTTCGCCGGAGGAAGACCACGAGAACATCGGAATCAGATGAAAACTTGCATGTGTCCCTAGCATATGTGTGTGAGTGTGGTGAGAGGTTGGTATAGGTGCTTGCATGTGTCCCCCCTCGCATGCATGCGCTCTAACCTAGAGGCGAAGGTTCCGGACCCGTATAAGGGGGAATCTCCCCGTTGAGGTGAAACCGGGTGGGATAGTGCCCCAACTTGTGAACCAACATGGTTTTACATCACACTATGACCTAAACAAACACAAAACAAGAGAGAGATACGACGGGCTACCCCTGTGAGAGGAACGTCTAGGGGGGTAGACGATCCGAGTGTGCACAGAGATCAGGGTTTCGCCGGAGGAAGACCACGAGAACATCGGAATCAGATGAAAACTTGCATGTGTCCCTAGCATATGTGTGTGAGTGTGGTGAGAGGTTGGTATAGGTGCTTGCATGTGTCCCCCCTCGCATGCATCCGCTCTAACCTAGAGCCGAAGGTTCCAGACCCGTATAAGGGTGGAATCTCTCCGTTTAGGTGAAACCGGGTAGGATAGTGCCCCAACTTGTGAACCAACATGGTTTTACATCAGCCTATGACCTAAACAAACACAAATCAAGAGAGAGCTTCGCCGGGCTACCCCTGTGAGAGGAACGTCTAGGGGGGTAGACGATCCGAGTGTGCACAGAGATCAGGGTTTCGCCGGAGGAAGACCACGAGAACATCGGAATCAGATGAAAACTTGCATGTGTCTCTAGCATATGTGTTTGAATGTGGTGGGAGGTTGGTATAGGTGCTTGCATGTGTCCCCCCTCGCATGCATGCGCTCTAACCTAGAGGCGAAGGTTCCGGACCCGTATAAGGGGGCAATCACCCCGTTGAGGTGAAACCGGGTAGGATAGTGCCCCAACATGTGAACCAACATGGTTTTACATCACCCTATGACCTAAACAAACACAAGACAAGAGAGAGCTACACCAGGCAACCCATGTGAGAGGAACGTCTAGGGGGTAGACGATCCGAGTGTGCACAGATATCAGGGTTTCGCCGGAGGAAGACCACGAGAACATCGGAATCAGATGAAAACTTGCATGTGTACCTAGCATATGTGTGTGAGTGTGGTGAGAGGTTGGTATAGGTGCTTGCATGTGTCCCCCCTCATGCATGCGCTCTAACCTAGAGGCGAAGGTTCCAGACCCGTATAAGGGGGGAATCTCTCCGTTTAGGTGAAACCGGGTAGGATAGTGCCCCAACTTGTGAACCAACATGGTTTTACATCACCCTATGACCTAAACAAACACAAATAAAGAGAGAGCTATGCCGGGCTACCCCTGTGAGAGGAACGTCTAGGGGGGTACACGATCCGAGTGTGCACAGAGATCAGGGTTTCGCCGGAGGAAGACCACGAGAACATCGGAATCAGATGAAAACTTGCATGTGTCCCTAGCATATGTGTGTGAGTGTGGTGAGAGGTTGGTATAGGTGCTTGCATGTGTCCCCCCTCGCATGCATGCGCTCTAACCTAGAGGCGAAGGTTCCGGACCCGTATAAGGGGGAATCTCCCCGTTGAGGTGAAACCGGGTAGGATAGTGCCCCAACTTGTGAACCAACATGGTTTTACATCACCCTATAACCTAAACAAACACAAAACAAGAGAGAGCTACGTCGGGCTACCTCTGTGAGAGGAACGTCTAGGGGGGTAGACGATCCGAGTGTGCACAGAGATCAGGGTTTCGCCGGAGGAAGACCACGAGAACATCGGAATCAGATGAAAACTTGCATGTGTCTCTAGAATATGTGTGTGAGTGTGGTGAGAGGTTGGTATAGGTGCTTGCATGTGTCCCCCCTCGCATGCATGCGCTCTAACCTAGAGGCGAAGGTTCCGGACCCGTATAAGGGGGCAATCTCCCCGTTGAGGTGAAACCGGGTAGGATAGTGCCCCAACTTGTGAACCAACATGGTTTTACATCACCCTATGACCTAAACAAACACAAATAAAGAGAGAGCTACGCCGGGCTACCCCTGTGAGAGGAACGTCTAGGGGGGTAGACGATCCGAGTGTGCACAGAGATCAGGGTTTCGCCGGAGGAAGACCACAAGAACATCAGAATCAGATGAGAACTTGCATGTGTCCCTAGCATATGTGTGTGAGTGTGGTGAGAGGTTGATATAG
This sequence comes from Avena sativa, assembly GCA_916181665.1. Lineage (NCBI taxonomy): Eukaryota > Viridiplantae > Streptophyta > Magnoliopsida > Poales > Poaceae > Avena > Avena sativa. The sequence continues at coordinate 164,456,615 of OV702282.1, forward strand.
GTGCTTGCATGTGTCCCCCCTCGCATGCATGCGCTCTAACCTAGAGGCGAAGGTTCCGGACCCGTATAAGGGGGGAATCTCCCCGTTTAGGTGAAACCGGGTAGGATAGTGCCCCAACTTGTGAACCAACATGGTTTTACATCACCCTATGACCTAAACAAACACAAAACAAGAGAGATCTACGTAGGGCTACCCCTGTGAGAGGAACGTCTAGGGGGGTAGACGATCCGAGTGTGCACAGAGATCAGGGTTTCGCTGGAGGAAGACCACGAGAACATCGGAATCAGATGAAAACTTGCATGTGTCCCTAGCATATGTGTGTGAGTGTGGTGAGAGGTTGGTATAGGTGCTTGCATGTGTCCCCCCCTCGCATGCATGCGCTCTAACCTAGAGGCGAAGGTTCCGGACCCGTATAAGGGGGGAATCTCCCTGTTGACGTGAAACCGGGTAGGATAGTGCCCCAACTTGTGAACCAACATGGTTGTACATCACCCTATGACCAATACAAACACAAAACAAGAGAGAGCTACGCCGGGCTACCCCTGTGAGAGGAACGTCTAGGGGGGTAGACGATCCGAGTGTGCATAGAGATCAGGGTTTCGCCGGAGGAAGACCACGAGAACATCGGAATCAGATGAAAACTTGCATGTCTCCCTAGCATATGTGTGTGAGTGTGGTGAGAGGTTGGTATAGGTGCTTGCATGTGTCCCCCCTCATGCATGCGCTCTAACCTAGAGGCGAAGGTTCCAGACCCGTATAAGGGGGGAATCTCTCCGTTTAGGTGAAACCGGGTAGGATAGTGCCCCAACTTGTGAACCAACATGGTTTTACATCACCCTATGACCTAAACAAACACAAATCAAGAGAGAGCTACGCCGGGATACCCCTGTGAGAGGAACGTCTAGGGGGGTAGACGATCCGAGTGTGCACAGAGATCAGGGTTTCGCCGGAGGAAGACCACGAGAACATCGGAATCAGATGAAAACTTGCATGTGTCTCTAGCATATGTGTGTGAGTGTGGTGAGAGGTTGGTATAGGCGCTTGCATGTGTTCCCCCTCGCATGCATGCGCTCTAACCTAGAGGCGAAGGTTCCGGACCCGTATAAGGGGGCAATCTCCCCGTTGAGGTGAAACCGGGTAGGATAGTGCCCCAACTTGTGAACCAACATGGTTTTACATCAACCTATGACCTAAACAAACACAAAACAAGAGAGAGCTACGTCGGGCTACCCATGTGAGAGGAACGTCTAGGAGGGTAGACGATCCGAGTGTGCACAGAGATCAGCGTTTCGCCGGAGGAAGACCACGAGAACATCGGAATCAGATGAAAACTTGCATGTGTCCCTAGCATATGTGTGTGAGTGTGGTGAAAGGTTGGTATAGGTGCTTGCATGTTTCTTACTTGCATGCATGCGCTCTAACCTAGAGGCGAATGTTCCGGACCCGTATAAGGGGGGAATCTCCCCGTTGAGGTGAAACCGGGTAGGATAGTGCCCCAACTTGTGAACCAACATGGTTTTACATCACCCTATGACCTAAACAAACACCAAACAAGAGAGAGCTACGCCGGGCTACCCCTGTGAGAGGAACGTCTAGGGGGGTAGACGATCCGAGTGTGCACAGAGATCAGGGTTTCGCCGGAGGAAGACCACGAGAACATCGGAATCAGATGAAAACTTGCATGTGTCCCTAGCATATGTGTGTGAGTGTGGTGAGAGGTTGGTATAGGTGCTTGCATGTGTCCCTCCTCGCACGCATGCGCTCTAACCTAGAGGCGAAGGTTCCGGACCCGTATAAGGGGGGAATCTCCCCGTTTAGGTGAAACCGGGTAGGATAGTGCCCGAACTTGTGAACCAACATGGTTTTACATCACCCTATGACCTAAACAAACACAAAACAAGAGAGAGGTACGTAGGGCTACCCCTGTGAGAGGAACGTCTAGGGGGGTAGACGATCCGAGTGTGCACAGAGATCAGGGTTTCGCCGGAGGAAGACCACAAGAACATCGGAATCAGATGAGAACTTGCATGTGTCCCTAGCATATGTGTGTGAGTGTGGTGAGAGGTTGATATAGGTGCTTGCATGTGTCCCCCCTCGCATGCATGCGCTCTAACCTAGAGGCGAAGGTTCCGGACCCGTATAAGGGGGGAATCTCCCCGTTTAGGTGAAACCGGGTAGGATAGTGCCCCAACTTGTGAACCAACATGGTTTTAAATCACCCTATGACCTAAACAAACACAAAACAAGAGAGATCTACGTAGGGCTACCCCTGTGAGAGGAACGTCTAGGGGGGTAGACGATCCGAGTGTGCACAGAGATCAGGGTTTCGCCGGAGGAAGACCACGAGAACATCGGAATCAGATGAAAACTTGCATGTGTCCCTAGCATATGTGTGTGTGTGGTGAGAGGTTGGTATAGGTGCTTGTATGTGTCCCTCCCTCGCATGCATGCGCTCTAACCTAGAGGCGAAGGTTCCGGACCCGTATAAGGGGGGAATCTCCCTGTTGAGGTGAAACCGGGTAGGATAGTGCCCCAACTTGTGAACCAACATGGTTGTACATCACCCTATGACCAATACAAAGACAAAACAAGAGAGAGCTACGCCGGGCTACCCCTGTGAGAGGAACGTCTAGGGGGGTAGACGATCCGAGTGTGCATAGAGATCAGGGTTTCGCCGGAGGAAGACCACGAGAACATCGGAATCAGATGAAAACTTGCATGTGTCCCTAGCATATGTGTGTGAGTGTGGTGAGAGGTTGGTATAGGTGCTTGCATGTGTCCCCCTCGCATGCACGCGCTCTAACCTAGAGGCGAAGGTTCCAGACCCGTATAAGGGGGAATATCCCCGTTGAGGTGAAACCGGGTAGGATAGTGCCCCAACTTGTGAACCAACATGGTTTTACATCACCCTATGACCTAAACAAACACAAAACAAGAGAGAGCTACGCCGGGCTACCCCTGTGAGAGGAACGTCTAGGGGGGTAGACGATCCGAGTGTGCACAGAGATCAGGGTTTCGCTGGAGGAAGACCACGAGAACATCGGAATCAGATGAAAACTTGCATGTGTCCCTAGCATATGTGTGTGAGTGTGGTGAGAGGTTAGTATAGGTTCTTGCATGTGTCCCCCCTCGCATGCATGCGCTCTAACCTAGAGGCGAAGGTTCCAGACCCGTATAAGGGGGGAATCTCTCCGTTTAGGTGAAACCGGGTAGGATAGTACCCCAACTTGTGAACCAACATGGTTTTACATCACCCTATGACCTAAACAAACACAGAATAAGAGAGAGATACGCTGGGCTACCCCTGTGAGAGGAACGTATAGGGGGGTAGACGATCCGAGGGTGCACAGAGATCAGGGTTTCGCCGGAGGAAGACCACGACAACATCGGAATCAGATCAAAACTTGCATGTGTCCCTAGCATATGTGTGTGAGTGTGGTGATTGGTTGGTATAGGTGCTTGCATGTGTCCCCCCTCGCATGCATGCACTCTAACCTAGAGGCGAAGGTTCCGGACCCGTATAAGGGGGGAATCTCCCCGTTGAGGTGAAACCGGGTAGGATAGTGCCCCAACTTGTGAACCAACATGGTTTTACATCACCCTATGACCTAAACAAACACAAAACAAGAGAGAGCTACGCCGGGCTACCCCTATGAGAGGAACGTCTAGGGGGTAGACGATCCGAGTGTGCACAGAGATCAGGGTTTCGCCGGAGGAAGACCACGAGAACATCAGAATCAGATGAAAACTTGCATGTGTCCCTAGCATATGTGTGTGAGTGTGGTAAGAGGTTGGTATAGGTGCTTGCATGTGTCCCTCCTCGCATGCATGCGCTCTAACTTAGAGGCGAAGGTTCCGGACCCGTATAAGGGGGGAATCTCCCCGTTTAGGTGAAACCGGGTAGGATAGTGCCCCAACATGTGAACCAACATGGTTTTACATCACCCTATGACCTAAACAAACACAAAACAAGAGAGAGCTACGTAGGGCTACCCCTGTGAGAGGAACGTCTAGGGGGCTAGACGATCCGAGTGTGCACAGAGATCAGGGTTTCGCCGTAGGAAGACCACGAGAACATCGGAATCAGATGAAAACTTGCATGTGTCCCTAGCATATGTGTGTGAGTGTGGTGAGAGGTTGATATAGGTGCTTGCATGTGTCCCCCCTCGCATGCATGCGCTCTAACCTAGAGGCGAAGGTTCCGGACCCGTATAAGAGGGGAATCTCCCCGTTTAGGTGAAACCGGGTAGGATAGTGCCCCAACTTGTGAACCAACATGGTTTTACATCACCCTATGACCTAAACAAACACAAATCAAGAGAGAGCTACGCCAGGCCACCCCTGTGAGAGGAACGTCTAGGGGGGTAGACGATCCGAGTGTGCACAGAGATCAGGGTTTCGCCGGAAGAAGACCACGAGAACATCGGAATCAGAAGAAAACTTGCATGTGTCCCTAGCATATGTGTGTGAGTGTGGTGAGAGGTTGGTATAGGTGCTTGCATGTGTCCCCCCCTCGCATGCATGCGCTCTAACCTAGAGGCGAAGGTTCCGGACCCGTATAAGGGGGGAATCTCCCTGTTGAGGTGAAACCGGGTAGGATAGTGCCCCAACTTGTGAACCAACATGGTTGTACATCACCCTATGACATAAACAAACACAAAACAAGAGAGAGCTACACCGGGCTACCCCTATGAGAGGAACGTCTAGGGGGGTAGACGATCCGAGTGTGCATAGAGATCAGGGTTTCGCCAGAGGAAGACCACGAGAACATCCGAATCAGATGAAAACTTGTATGTGTCCCTAGCATATGTGTGTGAGTGTGGTGAGAGGTTGGTATAGGTGCTTGCATGTGTCCCCCTCGCATGCATGCGCTCTAACCTAGAGGCGAAGGTTCCGGACCCGTATAAGGGGGGAATCTCCCCGTTGAGGTGAAACTGGGAAGGATAGTGCCCCAACTTGTGAACCAACATGGTTTTACATCACCCTATGACCTAAACAAATACAAAACAAGAGAGAGCTACGTCGGGCTACCCGTGTGAGAGGAACGTCTAGGGGGGTAGACGATCCGAGTGTGCACAGAGATCAGGGTTTCGCCGGAGGAAGACCACGAGAACATCAGAATCAGATGAAAACTTGCATGTGTCCCTAGCATATCTGTGTGAGTGTGGTGAGAGGTTGGTATAGGTGCTTGCATGTGTCCCCCCTCGCATGCATGCGCTCTAACCTTGAGGCGAAGGTTCCAGACCCGTATAAGGGGGGAATCTCGCCGTTTAGGTGAAACCGGGTAGGATAGTGCCCCAACTTGTGAACCAACATGGTTTTACATCACCCTATGACCTATACAAACACAAATCAAGAGAGAGCTACGCCGGGCTACCCCTGTGAGAGGAACGTCTAGGGGGGTAGACGATCCGAGTGTGCACAGAGATCAGGGTTTCGCCGGAGAAAGACCACGAGAACATCGGAATCAGATGAAAACTTGCATGTGTCTCTAGCATATGTGTGTGAGTGTGGTGAGAGGTTGGTATAGGTGCTTGCATGTGTCCCCCCTCGCATGCATGCACTCTAACCTAGAGGCGAAGGTTCCGGACCCGTATAAGGGGGCAATCTCCCCGTTGAGGTGAAACCGGGTAGGATAGTGCCCCAACTTGTGAACCAACATTGTTTTACATCACCCTATGACCTAAACAAACACAAAACAAGAGAGAGCTACACCGGGCAACCCCTGGGAGAGGAACGTCTAGGGGGGTAGACGATCCGACTGTGCACAGAGATCAGGGTTTCGCCGGAGGAAGACCACAAGAACATCGGAATCAGATGAAAACTTGCATGTGTCCCTAGCATATGTGTGTGAGTGTGGTGAGAGGTTGGTATAGGTGCTTGCATGTGTCCCCCCTCGCATGCATGCGCTCTAACCTAGAGGCGAAGGTTTTGGACCCGTATAAGGGGGAAATCTCCCCGTTGAGGTGAAACCGGGTAGGATAGTGCCCCAACTTGTGAACCAACATGGTTTTACATCACCCTATGACCTAAACAAACACAAAACAAGAGAGATCTACGCCGGGCTACCCCTGTGAGAGGAACGTCTAGGGGGGTAGACGATCCGAGTGTGCACAGAGATCAGGGTTTCGCCGGAGGAAGACCACGAGAACATCAGAATCAGATGAAAACTTGCATGTGTCCCTAGCATATGTGTGTGAGTGTGGTGAGAGGTTGGTATAGGTGCTTGCATGTGTCCCCCCTCACATGCATGCGCTCTAACCTAGAGGCGAAGGTTCCGGACCCGTATAAGGGGGGAATCTCCCTGTTGAGGTGAAACCGGGTAGGATAGTGCCCCAACTTGTGAACCAACATGGTTTTACATCACCCTATGACCTAAACAAAGACAAAACAAGAGAGAGATACGCCGGGCTACCCCTGTGAGAGGAACGTCTAGGGGGTAGACGATCCGAGTGTGCACAGAGATCAGGGTTTCGCCGGAGGAAAACAACGAGAACATCGGAATCAGATGAAAACTTGCATGTGTCCCTAGCATATGTGTGTGAGTGTGGTGAGAGGTTGGTATATGTGCTTGCATGTGTCCCTCCTCGCATGCATGCGCTCTAACCTAGAGGCGGAGGTTCCAGTCCCGTATAAGGGGGGAATCTCCCCGTTGAGGTGAAACCGGGTAGGATAGTGCCGCAACTTGTGAACCAACATGGTTTTACATCACCCTATGACCTAAACAAACACAAAACAAGAGAGAGCTACGTAGGGCTACCCCTGTGAGAGGAACGTCTAGGGGGGTAGACGATCCGAGTGTGCATAGAGATCAGGGTTTCGCCGGAGGAAGACCACGAGAACATCTGAATCAGATGAAAACTTGTATGTGTCCCTAGCATATGTGTGTGAGTGTGGTGAGAGGTTGGTATAGGTGCTTGCATGTGTCCCCCTCGCATGCATGCGCTCTAACCTAGAGGCGAAGGTTCCGGACCCGTATAAGGGGGGAATCTCCCCGTTGAGGTGAAACTGGGAAGGATAGTGCCCCAACTTGTGAACCAACATGGTTTTACATCACCCTATGACCTAAACAAATACAAAACAAGAGAGAGCTACGTCGGGCTACCCGTGTGAGAGGAACGTCTAGGGGGGTAGACGATCCGAGTGTGCACAGAGATCAGGGTTTCGCCGGAGGAAGACCACGAGAACATCAGAATCAGATGAAAACTTGCATGTGTCCCTAGCATATCTGTGTGAGTGTGGTGAGAGGTTGGTATAGGTGCTTGCATGTGTCCCCCCTCGCATGCATGCGCTCTAACCTTGAGGCGAAGGTTCCAGACCCGTATAAGGGGGGAATCTCTCCGTTTAGGTGAAACCGGGTAGGATAGTGCCCCAACTTGTGAACCAACATGGTTTTACATCACCCTATGACCTAAACAAACACAAATCAAGAGAGAGCTACGCCGGGCTACCCCTGTGAGAGGAACGTCTAGGGGGGTAGACGATCCGAGTGTGCACAGAGATCAGGGTTTCGCCGGAGAAAGACCACGAGAACATCGGAATCAGATGAAAACTTGCATGTGTCTCTAGCATATGTGTGTGAGTGTGGTGAGAGGTTGGTATAGGTGCTTGCATGTGTCCCCCCTCGCATGCATGCACTCTAACCTAGAGGCGAAGGTTCCGGACCCGTATAAGGGGGCAATCTCCCCGTTGAGGTGAAACCGGGTAGGATAGTGCCCCAACTTGTGAACCAACATGGTTTTACATCACCCTATGACCTAAACAAACACAAAACAAGAGAGAGCTACACCGGGCAACCCCTGTGAGAGGAACGTCTAGGGGGGTAGACGATCCGACTGTGCACAGAGATCAGGGTTTCGCCGGAGGAAGACCACGAGAACATCGGAATCGGATGAAAACTTGCATGTGTCCCTAGCATATGTGTGTGAGTGTGGTGAGAGGTTGGTATAGGTGCTTGCATGTGTCCCCCCTCGCATGCATGCGCTCTAACCTAGAGGCGAAGGTTTTGGACCCGTATAAGGGGGAAATCTCCCCGTTGAGGTGAAACCGGGTAGGATAGTGCCCCAACTTGTGAACCAACATGGTTTTACATCACCCTATGACCTAAACAAACACAAAACAAGAGAGATCTACGCCGGGCTACCCCTGTGAGAGGAACGTCTAGGGGGGTAGACGATCCGAGTGTGCATAGAGATCAGGGTTTCGCCGGAGGAAGACCACGAGAACATCGGAATCAGATGAAAACTTGCATGTGTCCCTAGCATATGTGTGTGAGTGTGGTGAGAGGTTGGTATAGGTGCTTGCATGTGTCCCCCCTCACATGCATGCGCTCTAACCTAGAGGCGAAGGTTCCGGACCCGTATAAGGGGGGAATCTCCCTGTTGAGGTGAAACCGGGTAGGATAGTGCCCCAACTTGTGAACCAACATGGTTTTACATCACCCTATGACCTAAACAAAGACAAAACAAGAGAGAGATACGCCGGGCTACCCCTGTGAGAGGAACGTCTAGGGGGGTAGACGATCCGAGTGTGCACAGAGATTAGGGTTTCGCCGGAGGAAAACAACGAGAACATCGGAATCAGATGAAAACTTGCATGTGTCCCTAGCATATGTGTGTGAGTGTGGTGAGAGGTTGGTATATGTGCTTGCATGTGTCCCTCCTCGCATGCATGCGCTCTAACCTAGAGGCGGAGGTTCCAGACCCGTATAAGGGGGGAATCTCCCCGTTGAGGTGAAACCGGGTAGGATAGTGCCGCAACTTGTGAACCAACATGGTTTTACATCACCCTATGACCTAAACAAAAACAAAACAAGAGAGAGCTACGTAGGGCTACCCCTGTGAGAGGAACGTCTAGGGGGGTAGACGATCCGAGTGTGCATAGAGATCAGGGTTTCGCCGGAGGAAGACCACGAGAACATCGGAATCAGATGAAAACTTGCATGTGTCCCTAGCATATGTGTGTGAGTGTGCTGAGAGGTTGGTATAGGTGCTTGCTTGTGTCCCCCTCGCATGCATGCGCTCTAACCTAGAGGCGAAGGTTCCGGACCCGTATAAGGGGGGAATCTCCCTGTTGAGGTAAAACCGGGTAGGATAGTGCCCCAACTTGTGAACCAACATGGTTGTACATCACCCTATGACCAAAACAAACACAAAACAAGAGAGAGCTACGCCGGGCAACCCCTGTGAGAGGAACGTCTAGGGGGTATACGATCCGAGTGTGCACAGAGATTACGGTTTCGCCGGAGGAAGAGCACGAGAACATCGGAATCAGATGAAAACTTGCATGTGTCCCTGGCATATGTGTGTGAGTGTGGTGAGAGGTTGGTATAGGTGCTTGCATGTGTCCCCCTCGCATGCATGCGCTCTAACCTAGAGGCGAAGGTTCCGGACCCGTATAAGGGGGAATCTCCCCGTTGAGGTGAAACCGGGTAGGATAGTGCCCCAACTTATGAACCAACATGGTTTTACATCACCCTATGACCTAAACAAACACAAAACAAGAGAGAGCTACGCCGGGCTACCCCTGTGAGAGGAACGTCTAGGGGGGTAGACGATCCGAGTGTGCACAGAGATTAGGGTTTCGCCGGAGGAAAACAACGAGAACATCGGAATCAGATGAAAACTTGCATGTGTCCCTAGCATATGTGTGTGAGTGTGGTGAGAGGTTGGTATATGTGCTTGCATGTGTCCCTCCTCGCATGCATGCGCTCTAACCTAGAGGCGGAGGTTCCAGACCCGTATAAGGGGGGAATCTCCCCGTTGAGGTGAAACCGGGTAGGATAGTGCCGCAACTTGTGAACCAACATGGTTTTACATCACCCTATGACCTAAACAAAAACAAAACAAGAGAGAGCTACGTAGGGCTACCCCTGTGAGAGGAACGTCTAGGGGGGTAGACGATCCGAGTGTGCATAGAGATCAGGGTTTCGCCGGAGGAAGACCACGAGAACATCGGAATCAGATGAAAACTTGCATGTGTCCCTAGCATATGTGTGTGAGTGTGCTGAGAGGTTGGTATAGGTGCTTGCTTGTGTCCCCCTCGCATGCATGCGCTCTAACCTAGAGGCGAAGGTTCCGGACCCGTATAAGGGGGGAATCTCCCTGTTGAGGTAAAACCGGGTAGGATAGTGCCCCAACTTGTGAACCAACATGGTTGTACATCACCCTATGACCAAAACAAACACAAAACAAGAGAGAGCTACGCCGGGCAACCCCTGTGAGAGGAACGTCTAGGGGGTATACGATCCGAGTGTGCACAGAGATTACGGTTTCGCCGGAGGAAGAGCACGAGAACATCGGAATCAGATGAAAACTTGCATGTGTCCCTGGCATATGTGTGTGAGTGTGGTGAGAGGTTGGTATAGGTGCTTGCATGTGTCCCCCTCGCATGCATGCGCTCTAACCTAGAGGCGAAGGTTCCGGACCCGTATAAGGGGGAATCTCCCCGTTGAGGTGAAACCGGGTAGGATAGTGCCCCAACTTATGAACCAACATGGTTTTACATCACCCTATGACCTAAACAAACACAAAACAAGAGAGAGCTACGCCGGGCTACCCCTGTGAGAGGAACGTCTAGGGGGGTAGACGATCCGAGTGTGCATAGAGATCAGGGTTTCGCCAGAGGAAGACCACGAGAACATCGGAATCAGATGAAAACTTGCATGTGTCCCTAGCATATGTGTGTGAGTGTGGTGAGAGGTTGGTATAGGTGCTTGCATGTATCCCCCCTCGCATGCATGCGCTCTAACCTAGAGGCGAAGGTTCCGGACCCGTATAAGGGGGGAATCTCCCTGTTGAGGTGAAACCGGGTAGGATAGTGCCCCAACTTGTGAACCAACATGGTTTTACATCACCCTATGACCTAAACAAACACAAAACAAGAGCGAGCTACGCCGGGCTACCCCTGTGAGAGGAACGTCTAGGGGGGTAGACGATCCGAGTGTGCACAGAGATCAGGGTTTCGCCGGAGGAAGACCACGAGAACATCGGAATCAGATGAAAACTTGCATGTGTCCCTAGCATATGTGTGTGTGAGTGTGGTGAGAGGTTGGTATAGGTGCTTGCATGTGTCCCCCCTCGCATGCATGCGCTCTAACCTAGAGGCGAAGGTTCCGGACCCGTATAAGGGGGGAATCTCCCCGTTGAGGTGAAACCGAGTAGGATAGTGCCCCAACTTGTGAACCAACATGGTTTTACATCACCCTATGACCTAAACAAACACAAAACATGAGAGAGCTACGCCGGGCTACCCCTGTGAGAGGAACGTCTAGGGGGGTAGACGATCCGAGTGTGCATAGAGATCAGGGTTTCGCCGGAGGAAGACCACGAGAACATAGGAATCAGATGAAAACTTGCATGTGTCCCTAGCATATGTGTGTGAGTGTGGTGAGAGGTTGGTATAGGTGCTTGCATGTGTCCCCCCTCGCATGCATGCGCTCTAACCTAGAGGCCAAGGTTCCGGACCCGTATAAGGGGGGAATCTCCCCTTTTAGGTGAAATCGGGTAGGATAGTGCCCCAACTTGTGAACCAACATGGTTTTACATCACCCTATGACCTAAACAAACACAAATCAAGAGAGAGATACGCCGGGCTACCCCTGTGAGAGGAACGTCTAGGGGGGTAGACGATCCGAGTGTGCACAGAGATCAGGGTTTCGCCGAAGGAAGACCACGAGAACATCGGAATCAGATGAAGACTTGCATGTGTCCCTAGCATATGTGTGTGAGTGTGGTGAGAGGTTGGTATAGGTGCTTGCATGTGTCCCTCCTCGCATGCATGCGCTCTAACCTAGAGGCGAAGGTTCCGGACCCGTATAAGGGGGGAATCTCCCAGTTTAGGTGAAACCGGGTAGGATAGTGCCCCAACTTGTGAACCAACATGGTTTTACATCACCCTATGACCTAAACAAACACAAAACAAGAGAGAGCTACGCCGGGCTACCCCTGTGAGAGGAACGTCTAGGGGGGTAGACGATCCGAGTGTGCACAGAGATCAGGGTTTCGCCGGAGGAAGACCACGAGAACATCGGAATCAGATGAAAACTTGCATGTGTCCCTAGCATATGTGTGTGAGTGTGGTGAGAGGTTGGTATAGGTGCTTGCATGTGTCCCTCCTCGCATGCATGTGCTCTAACCTAGAGGCGAAGGTTCCGGACCCGTATAAGGGGGGAATCTCCCAGTTTAGGTGAAACCGGGTAGGATAGTGCCCCAACTTGTGAACCAACATGGTTTTACATCACCCTATGACCTAAACAAACACAAAACAAGAGAGAGCTACGCCGGGCTACCCCTGTGAGAGGAACGTCTAGGGGGTAGACGATCCGAGTGTGCATAGAGATCAGGGTTTCGCCGGAGGAAGACCACGAGAACATCGGAATCAGATGAAAACTTGCATGTGTCCCTGGCATATGTGTGTGAGTGTGGTGAGAGGTTGGTATAGGTGCTTGCATGTGTCCCCCTCGCATGCATGCGCTCTAACCTAGAGGCGAAGGTTCCGGACCCGTATAAGGGGGAATCTCCCCGTTGAGGTGAAACCGGGTAGGATAGTGCCCCAACTTATGAACCAACATGGTTTTACATCACCCTATGACCTAAACAAACACAAAACAAGAGAGAGCTACGCCGGGCTACCCCTGTGAGAGGAACGTCTAGGGGGGTAGACGATCCGAGTGTGCATAGAGATCAGGGTTTCGCCAGAGGAAGACCACGAGAACATCGGAATCAGATGAAAACTTGCATGTGTCCCTAGCATATGTGTGTGAGTGTGGTGAGAGGTTGGTATAGGTGCTTGCATGTATCCCCCCTCGCATGCATGCGCTCTAACCTAGAGGAGAAGGTTCCGGACCCGTATAAGGGGGGAATCTCCCTGTTGAGGTGAAACCGGGTAGGATAGTGCCCCAACTTGTGAACCAACATGGTTTTACATCACCCTATGACCTAAACAAACACAAAACAAGAGCGAGCTACGCCGGGCTACCCCTGTGAGAGGAACGTCTAGGGGGGTAGACGATCCGAGTGTGCACAGAGATCAGGGTTTCGCCGGAGGAAGACCACGAGAACATCGGAATCAGATGAAAACTTGCATGTGTCCCTAGCATATGTGTGTGTGAGTGTGGTGAGAGGTTGGTATAGGTGCTTGCATGTGTCCCCCCTCGCATGCATGCGCTCTAACCTAGAGGCGAAGGTTCCGGACCCGTATAAGGGGGGAATCTCCCCGTTGAGGTGAAACCGAGTAGGATAGTGCCCCAACTTGTGAACCAACATGGTTTTACATCACCCTATGACCTAAACAAACACAAATCAAGAGAGAGATACGCCGGGCTACCCCTGTGAGAGGAACGTCTAGGGGGGTAGACGATCCGAGTGTGCACAGAGATCAGGGTTTCGCCGAAGGAAGACCACGAGAACATCGGAATCAGATGAAGACTTGCATGTGTCCCTAGCATATGTGTGTGAGTGTGGTGAGAGGTTGGTATAGGTGCTTGCATGTGTCCCTCCTCGCATGCATGCGCTCTAACCTAGAGGCGAAGGTTCCGGACCCGTATAAGGGGGGAATCTCCCAGTTTAGGTGAAACCGGGTAGGATAGTGCCCCAACTTGTGAACCAACATGGTTTTACATCACCCTATGACCTAAACAAACACAAAACAAGAGAGAGCTACGCCGGGCTACCCCTGTGAGAGGAACGTCTAGGGGGGTAGACGATCCGAGTGTGCACAGAGATCAGGGTTTCGCCGGAGGAAGACCACGAGAACATCGGAATCAGATGAAAACTTGCATGTGTCCCTAGCATATGTGTGTGAGTGTGGTGAGAGGTTGGTATAGGTGCTTGCATGTGTCCCTCCTCGCATGCATGTGCTCTAACCTAGAGGCGAAGGTTCCGGACCCGTATAAGGGGGGAATCTCCCAGTTTAGGTGAAACCGGGTAGGATAGTGCCCCAACTTGTGAACCAACATGGTTTTACATCACCCTATGACCTAAACAAACACAAAACAAGAGAGAGCTACGCCGGGCTACCCCTGTGAGAGGAACGTCTAGGGGGGTAGACGATCCGAGTGTGCATAGAGATCAGGGTTTCGCCGGAGGAAGACCACGAGAACATCGGAATCAGATGAAAACTTGCATGTGTCCCTGGCATATGTGTGTGAGTGTGGTGAGAGGTTGGTATAGGTGCTTGCATGTGTCCCCCTCGCATGCATGCGCTCTAACCTAGAGGCGAAGGTTCCGGACCCGTATAAGGGGGAATCTCCCCGTTGAGGTGAAACCGGGTAGGATAGTGCCCCAACTTATGAACCAACATGGTTTTACATCACCCTATGACCTAAACAAACACAAAACAAGAGAGAGCTACGCCGGGCTACCCCTGTGAGAGGAACGTCTAGGGGGGTAGACGATCCGAGTGTGCATAGAGATCAGGGTTTCGCCAGAGGAAGACCACGAGAACATCGGAATCAGATGAAAACTTGCATGTGTCCCTAGCATATGTGTGTCAGTGTGGTGAGAGGTTGGTATAGGTGCTTGCATGTATCCCCCCTCGCATGCATGCGCTCTAACCTAGAGGCGAAGGTTCCGGACCCGTATAAGGGGGGAATCTCCCTATTGAGGTGAAACCGGGTAGGATAGTGCCCCAACTTGTGAACCAACATGGTTTTACATCACCCTATGACCTAAACAAACACAAAACAAGAGCGAGCTACGCCGGGCTACCCCTGTGAGAGGAACGTCTAGGGGGGTAGACGATCCGAGTGTGCACAGAGATCAGGGTTTCGCCGGAGGAAGACCACGAGAACATCGGAATCAGATGAAAACTTGCATGTGTCCCTAGCATATGTGTGTGTGAGTGTGGTGAGAGGTTGGTATAGGTGCTTGCATGTGTCCCCCCTCGCATGCATGCGCTCTAACCTAGAGGCGAAGGTTCCGGACCCGTATAAGGGGGGAATCTCCCCGTTGAGGTGAAACCGAGTAGGATAGTGCCCCAACTTGTGAACCAACATGGTTTTACATCACCCTATGACCTAAACAAACACAAAACAAGAGAGAGCTACGTCGGGCTACCCCTGTGAGAGGAACGTCTAGGGGGGTAGACGATCCGAGTGTGCACAGAGATCAGGGTTTCGCCGGAGGAAGACCACGAGAACATCGGAATCAGATGAAAACTTGTATGTGTCTCTAGCATATGTGTGTGAATGTGGTGAGAGGTTGGTATAGGTGCTTGCATGTGTCCCCCCTCGCATGCATGCGCTCTAACCTAGAGGCCAAGGTTCCGGACCCGTATAAGGGGGGAATCTCCCCTTTTAGGTGAAATCGGGTAGGATAGTGCCCCAACTTGTGAACCAACATGGTTTTACATCACCCTATGACCTAAACAAACACAAATCAAGAGAGAGCTACGCCGGGCTACCCCTGTGAGAGGAACGTCTAGGGGGGTAGACGATCCGAGTGTGCACAGAGATCAGGGTTTCGCCGAAGGAAGACCACGAGAACATCGGAATCAGATGAAGACTTGCATGTGTCCCTAGCATATGTGTGTGAGTGTGGTGAGAGGTTGGTATAGGTGCATGCATGTGTCCCCCCTCGCATGCATGCACTCTAACCTGGAGGCGAAGGTTCCGGACCCGTATAAGGGGGGAATCTCCCCGTTGAGGTGAAACCGGGTAGGATAGTGCCCCAACTTGTGAACCAACATGGTTTTACATCACCCTATGACCTAAATAAACACAATACAAGAGATAGCTACGCCGGGCTACCCCTGTGAGAGGAACGTCTAGGGGGGTAGACGATCCGAGTGTGCACAGAGATCAGGGTTTCGCCGGAGGAAGACCACGAGAACATCGGAATCAGATGAAAACTTGCATGTGTCCCTAGAATATGTGTGTGAGTGTGGTGAGAGGTTGGTATAGGTGCTTGCATGTGTCCCTCCTCGCATGCATGCGCTCTAACCTAGAGGCGAAGGTTCCGGACCCGTATAAGGGGGGATCTCCCAGTTTAGGTGAAACCGGGTAGGATAGTGCCCCAACTTGTGAACCAACATGGTTTTACATCACCCTATGACCTAAACAAACACAAAACAAGAGAGAGCTACGCCGGGCTACCCCTGTGAGAGGAACGTCTAGGGGGGTAGACGATCCGAGTGTGCACAGAGATCAGGGTTTCGCCGGAGGAAGACCACGAGAACATCGGAATCAGATGAAAACTTGCATGTGTCCCTAGCATATGTGTGCGAGTGTGGTGAGAGGTTGATATAGGTGCTTGCATGTGTCCCCCCTCGCATGCATGCGCTCTAACCTAGAGGCGAAGGTTCCGGACCCGTATAAGGGGGGAATCTCCCCGTTTAGGTGAAACCGGGTAGGATAGTGCCCCAACTTGTGAACCAACATGGTTTTACATCACCCTATGACCTAAACAAACACAAATCAAGAGAGAGCTACGCCGGGCCACCCCTGTGAGAGGAACGTCTAGGGGGGTAGACAATCCGAGTGTGCACAGAGATCAGGGTTTCGCCGGAAGAAGACCACGAGAACATCGGAATCAGAAGAAAACTTGCATGTGTCCCGAGCATATGTGTGTGAGTGTGGTGAGAGGTTGGTATAGGTGCTTGCATGTGCCCCCCCCCTCGCATGCATGCGCTCTAACCTAGAGGCGAAGGTTTCGGACCCGTATAGGGGGGAATCTCCCTGTTGAGGTGAAATCGGGTAGGATAGTGCCCCAACTTGTGAACCAACATGGTTGTACATCACCCTATGACCTAAACAAACAAAAAACAAGAGAGAGCTACGCCGGGCTACCCCTATGAGAGGAACGTCTAGGGGGGTAGACGATCCGAGTGTGCATAGAGATCAGGGTTTCGCCGGAGGAAGACCACGAGAACATCGAAATCAGATGAAAACTTGCATGTGTCCCTAGCATATGTGTGTGAGTGTGGTGAGAGGTTGGTATAGGTGCTTGCATGTGTCCCCCTTGCATGCATGCGCTCTAACCTAGAGGCGAAGGTTCCGTACCCGTATAAGGGGGGAATCTCCCCGTTGAGGTGAAACTGGGTAGGATAGTGCCCCAACATGTGAACCAACATGGTTTTACATCACCCTATGACCTAAAGAAATACAAAACAAGAGAGAGCTACGCCGGGCTACCCGTGTGAGAGGAACGTCTAGGGGGGTAGACGATCCGAGTGTGCACAGAGATCAGGGTTTCGCCGGAGGAAGACCACGAGAACATCGGAATCAGATGAAAACTTGCATGTGTCCCTAGCATATGTGTGTGAGTGTGGTGAGAGGTTGGTATAGGTGCTTGCATGTGTCCCCCCTCGCATGCATGCGCTCTAACCTAGAGGCGAAGGATCCGGACCCGTATAAGGGGGCAATCTCCCCGTTGAGGTGAAACCGGGTAGGATAGTGCCCCAACTTGTGAACCAACATGGTTTTACATCACCCTATGACCTAAACAAACACAAATAAAGAGAGAGCTACGCCGGGCTACCCCTGTGAGAGGAACGTCTAGGGGGGTAGACGATCCGAGTGTGCACAGAGATCAGGGTTTCGCCGGAGGAAGACCACAAGAACATCGGAATCAGATGAGAACTTGCATGTGTCCCTAGCATATGTGTGTGAGTGTGGTGAGAGGTTGATATAGGTGCTTGCATGTGTCCCCCCTCGCATGCATGCGCTCTAACCTACAGGCGAAGGTTCCGGACCCGTATAAGGGGGGAATCTCCCCGTTTAGGTGAAACCGGGTAGGATAGTGCCCCAACTTGTGAACCAACATGGTTTTACATCACCCTATGACCTAAACAAACACAAAAGAAGAGAGAGCTACACCGCGGAACCCGTGTGAGAGGAACGTCTAGGGGGTAGACGATCCGAGTGTGCACAGATATCAGGGTTTCGCCGGAGGAAGACCACGAGAACATCGGAATCAGATGAAAACTTGCATGTGTCCCTAGCATATGTGTGTGAGTGTGGTGAGAGGTTGGTATAGGTGCTTGCATGTGTCCCTCCTCGCATGCATGCGCTCTAACCTAGAGGCGAAGGTTCCAGACCCGTATAAGGGGGGAATCTCTCCGTTTAGGTGAAACCGGGTAGGATAGTGCCCCAACTTGTGAACCAACATGGTTTTACATCAGCCTATGACCTAAACAAACACAAATCAAGAGAGAGCTACGCCGGGCTACCCGTGAGAGGAACGTCTAGGGGGTAGACGATCCGAGTGTGCACAGAGATCAGGGTTTCGCCGGAGGAAGACCACGAGAACATCGGAATCAGATGAAAACTTGCATGTGTCTCTAGCATATGTGTGTGAGTGTGGTGAGAGGTTGGTATAGGTGCTTGCATGTGTCCCCCCTCGCATGCATGCGCTCTAACCTAGAGGCGAAGGTTCCGGACCCGTATAAGGGGACAATCTCCCCGTTGAGGTGAAACCGGGTAGGATAGTGCCCCAACTTGTGAACCAACATGGTTTTACATCACCCTATGACCTAAACAAACACAAAACAAGAGAGAGCTACACCGGGCAACCCGTGTGAGAGGAACGTCTAGGGGGGTAGACGATCCCAGTGTGCACAGATAACAGGGTTTCACCGGAGGAAGACCACGAGAACATCGGAATCAGATGAAAACTTGCATGTGTCCCTAGCATATGTGTGTGAGTGTGGTGAGAGGTTGGTATAGGTGCTTGCATGTGTCCCCCCTCGCATGCATGCGCTCTAACCTAGAGGCGAAGGTTCCGGACCCGTATAAGGGGGAATCTCCCCGTTGAGGTGAAACCGGGTAGGATAGTGCCCCAACTTGTGAACCAACATGGTTTTACATCACCCTATGACCTAAACAAACACAAAACAAGAGAGAGCTACGTCGGGCTACCCCTGTGAGAGGAACGTCTAGGGGGGTAGACGATCCGAGTGTGCACAGAGATCAGGGTTTCGCCGGAGGAAGACCACGAGAACATCGAAATCAGATGAAAACTTGCATGTGTCCCTAGCATATGTGTGTGAGTGTGGTGAGAGGTTGGTATAGGTGCTTGCATGTGTCCCCCTCGCATGCATGCACTCTAACCTAGAGGCGAAGGTTCCGGACCCGTATAAGGGGGGAATCTCCCCGTTGAGGTGAAACCGGGTGGGATAGTGCCCCAACTTGTGAACCAACATGGTTTTACATCACCCTATGACCTAAACAAACACAAAACAAGAGAGAGATACGACGGGCTACCCCTGTGAGAGGAACGTCTAGGGGGGTAGACCATCCGAGTGTGCACAGAGATCAGGGTTTCGCCGGAGGAAGACCACGAGAACATCGGAATCAGATGAAAACTTGCATGTGTCCCTAGCATATGTGTGTGAGTGTGGTGAGAGGTTGGTATAGGGTCTTGCATGTGTCCCCCCTCTCATGCATCCGCTCTAACCTAGAGGCGAAGGTTCCAGACCCGTATAAGGGGGGAATCTCTCCGTTTAGGTGAAACCGGGTAGGATAGTGCCCCAACTTGTGAACCAACATGGTTTTACATCAGCCTATGACCTAAACAAACACAAATCAAGAGAGAGCTACGCCGGGCTACCCCTGTGAGAGGAACGTCTAGGGGGTTAGACGATCCGAGTGTGCATAGAGATCAGGGTTTCGCCGGAGGAAGACCACGAGAACATCGGAATCAGATGAAAACTTGCATGTGTCCCTAGCATATGTGTGTGAGTGTGGTGAGAGGTTGGTATAGGTGCTTGCATGTGTCCCCCCTCGCATGCATGCGCTCTAACCTAGAGGCGAAGGTTCCGGACCCGTATAAGGGGGAATCTCCCCGTTGAGGTGAAACCGGGTAGGATAGTGCCCCAACGTGTGAACCAACATGGTTTTACATCACCCTATGACCAAAACAAACACAAAACAAGAGAGAGCTACGCCGGGCTACCCCGGTGAGAGGAACGTCTAGGGGGGTAGACGATCCGAGTGTGCACAGAGATCAGGGTTTCGCCGGAGGAAGACCACGAGAACATCGGAATCAGATGAAAACTTGCATGTGTCTCTAGCATATGTGTGTGAGTGTGGTGAGAGGTTGGTATAGGTGCTTGCATGTGTCCCCCCTCGCATGCATGCGCTCTAACCTAGAGGCGAAGGTTCCGGACCCGTATAAGGGGGCAATCTCCCCGTTGAGGTGAAACCGGGTAGGATAGTGCCCCAACTTGTGAACCAACATGGTTTTACATCAACCTATGACCTAAACAAACACAAAACAAGAGAGAGCTACACCGGGCAACCCGTGTGAGAGGAACGTCTAGGGGGGTAGACGATCCGAGTGTGCACAGATATCAGGGTTTCGCCGGAGGAAGACCACGAGAACATCGGAATCAGATGAAAACTTTCATGTGTCCCTAGCATATGTGTGTGAGTGTGGTGAGAGGTTGGTATAGGTGCTTGCATGTGTCCCCCCTCGCATGCATGCGCTCTAATCTAGAGGCGAAGGTTCCGGACCCGTATAAGGGGGAATCTCCCCGTTGAGGTGAAACCGGGTAGGATAGTGCCCCAACTTGTGAACCAACATGGTTTTACATCACCCTATGACCTAAACAAACACAAAACAAGAGAGAGCTACGTCGGGCTACCCCTGTGAGAGGAACGTCTAGGGGGGTAGACGATCCGAGTGTGCACAGAGATCAGGGTTTCGCCGGAGGAAGACCACGAGAACATCGAAATCAGATGAAAACTTGCATGTGTCCCTAGCATATGTGTGTGAGTGTGGTGAGAGGTTGGTATAGGTGCTTGCATGTGTCCGCCCTCGCATGCATGCGCTCTAACCTAGAGGCGAAGGTTCCGGACCCGTATAAGGGGGGAATCTCCCCGTTGAGGTGAAACCGGGTGGGATAGTGCCCCAACTTGTGAACCAACATGGTTTTACATCAACCTATGACCTAAACAAACACAAAACAAGAGAGAGATACGACGGGCTACCCCTGTGAGAGGAACGTCTAGGGGGGTAGACGATCCGAGTGTGCACAGAGATCAGGGTTTCGCCAGAGGAAAACAACGAGAACATCGGAATCCGATGAAAACTTGCATGTGTCCCTAGCATATGTGTGTGAGTGTGGTGAGAGGTTGGTATATGTGCTTGCATGTGTCCCTCCTCGCATGCATGCGCTCTAACCTAGAGGCGGAGGTTCCATACCCGTATAAGGGGGTAATCTCCCCGTTGAGGTGAAACCGGGTAGGATAGTGCCCCAACTTGTGAACCAACATGGTTTTACATCACCCTATGACCTAAACAAACACAAAACAAGAGAGATCTATGCTGGGCTACCCCTGTGAGAGGAACGTCTAGGGGGGTAGACGATCCGAGTGTGCATAGAGATCAGGGTTTCGCCGGAGGAAGACCACGAGAACATCGGAATCAGATGAAAACTTGCATGTGTCCCTAGCATATGTGTGTGAGTGTGGTGAGAGGTTGGTATAGGTGGTTGCATGTGTCCCCCCTCGCATGCATGCGCTCTAACCTAGAGGCGAAGGTTCTGGACCCGTATAAGGGGGGAATCTCCCCGTTGAGGTGAAACCGGGTAGGATAGTGCCCCAACGTGTGAACCAACATGGTTTTACATCACCCTATGACCAAAACAAACACAAAACAAGAGAGAGCTACGCCGGGCTACCCCTGTGAGAGGAACGTCTAGGGGGTAGACGATCCGAGTGTGCACAGAGATCAGGGTTTCGCCGGAGGAAGACCACGAGAACATCGGAATCAGATGAAAACTTGCATGTGTCCCTAGCATATGTGTGTGAGTGTGGTGAGAGGTTGGTATAGGTGCTTGCATGTGTCCCCCCTCGCATGCATGCGCTCTAACCTAGAGGCGAAGGATCCGGACCCGTATAAGGGGGGAATCTCCCCGTTGAGGTGAAACCGGGTGGGATAGTGCCCCAACTTGTGAACCAACATGGTTTTACATCAACCTATGACCTAAACAAACACAAAACAAGAGAGAGATATGATGGGCTACCCCTGTGAGAGGAACGTCTAGGGGGGTAGACGATCCGAGTGTGCACAGAGATCAGGGTTTCGCCGGAGGAAAACAACGAGAACATCGGAATCAGATGAAAACTTGCATGTGTCCCTAGCATATGTGTGTGAGTGTGGTGAGAGGTTGGTATATGTGCTTGCATGTGTCCCTCCTCGCATGCATGCGCTCTAACCTAGAGGCGGAGGTTCCAGACCCGTATAAGGGGGGAATCTCCCCGTTGAGGTGAAACCGGGTAGGGTAGTGCCCCAACTTGTGAACCAACATGGTTTTACATCACCCTATGACCTAAACAAACACAAAACAAGAGATATCTACGTCGGGCTAACCCTGTGAGAGGAACGTCTAGGGGGGTAGACGATCCGAGTGTGCACAGAGATCAGGGTTTCGCCGGAGGAAGACCACGAGAACATCGAAATCAGATGAAAACTTGCATGTGTCCCTAGCATATGTGTGTGAGTGTGGTGAGAGGTTGGTATAGGTGCTTGCATGTGTCCCCCCTCGCATGCATGCGCTCTAACCTAGAGGCGAAGGTTCCGGACCCGTATAAGGGGGGAATCTCCCCGTTGAGGTGAAACCGGGTGGGATAGTGCCCCAACTTGTGAACCAACATGGTTTTACATCAACCTATGACCTAAACAAACACAAAACAAGAGAGAGATACGTAGGGCTACCCCTGTGAGAGGAACGTCTAGGGGGGTAGACGATCCGAGTGTGCACAGAGATCAGGGTTTCGCCGGAGGAAAACAACGAGAACATCGGAATCCGATGAAAACTTGCATGTGTCCCTAGCATATGTGTGTGAGTGTGGTGAGAGGTTGGTATATGTGCTTGCATGTGTCCCTCCTCGCATGCATGCGCTCTAACCTAGAGGCGGAGGTTCCAGACCCGTATAAGGGGGTAATCTCCCCGTTGAGGTGAAACCGGGTAGGATAGTGCCCCAACTTGTGAACCAACATGGTTTTACATCACCCTATGACCTAAACAAACACAAAACAAGAGAGATCTATGCCGGGCTACCCCTGTGAGAGGAACGTCTAGGGGGGTAGACGATCCGAGTGTGCATAGAGATGAGGGTTTCGCCGGAGGAAGACCACGAGAACATCGGAATCAGATGAAAACTTGCATGTGTCCCTAGCATATGTGTGTGAGTGTGGTGAGAGGTTGGTATAGGTGGTTGCATGTGTCCCCCCTCGCATGCATGCGCTCTAACCTAGAGGCGAAGGTTCCGGACCCGTATAAGGGGGGAATCTCCCCGTTGAGGTGAAACCGGGTAGGATAGTGCCCCAACGTGTGAACCAACATGGTTTTACATCACCCTATGACCAAAACAAACACAAAACAAGAGAGAGCTACGCCGGGCTACCCCTGTGAGAGGAACGTCTAGGGGGTAGATGATCCGAGTGTGCACAGAGATCAGGGTTTCGCCGGAGGAAGACCACGAGAACATCGGAATCAGATGAAAACTTGCATGTGTCCCTAGCATATGTGTGTGAGTGTGGTGAGAGGTTGGTATAGGTGCTTGCATGTGTCCCCCCTCGCATGCATGCGCTCTAACCTAGAGGCGAAGGATCCGGACCCGTATAAGGGGGGAATCTCCCCGTTGAGGTGAAACCGGGTGGGATAGTGCCCCAACTTGTGAACCAACATGGTTTTACATCAACCTATGACCTAAACAAACACAAAACAAGAGAGAGATACGATGGGCTACCCCTGTGAGAGGAACGTCTAGGGGGGTAGACGATCCGAGTGTGCACAGAGATCAGGGTTTCGCCGGAGGAAAACAACGAGAACATCGGAATCAGATGAAAACTTGCATGTGTCCCTAGCATATGTGTGTGAGTGTGGTGAGAGGTTGGTATATGTGCTTGCATGTGTCCCTCCTCGCATGCATGCGCTCTAACCTAGAGGCGGAGGTTCCAGACCCGTATAAGGGGGGAATCTCCCCGTTGAGGTGAAACCGGGTAGGGTAGTGCCCCAACTTGTGAACCAACATGGTTTTACATCACCCTATGACCTAAACAAACACAAAGCAAGAGAGATCTATGCCGGGCTAACCCTGTGAGAGGAACGTCTAGGGGGGTAGACGATCCGAGTGTGCATAGAGATCAGGGTTTCGCCGGAGGAAGACCACGAGAACATCGGAATCAGATGAAAACTTGCATGTGTCCCTAGCATATGTGTGTGAGTGTGGTGAGAGGTTGGTATAGGTGGTTGCATGTGTCCCCCCTCGCATGCATGCGCTCTAACCTAGAGGCGAAGGTTCCGGACCCGTATAAGGGGGGAATCTCCCCGTTGAGGTGAAACCGGGTAGGATAGTGCCCCAACGTGTGAACCAACATGGTTTTACATCACCCTATGACCAAAACAAACACAAAACAAGAGAGAGCTACGCCGGGCTACCCCTGTGAGAGGAACGTCTAGGGGGTAGATGATCCGAGTGTGCACAGAGATCAGGGTTTCGCCGGAGGAAGACCACGAGAACATCGGAATCAGATGAAAACTTGCATGTGTCCCTAGCATATGTGTGTGAGTGTGGTGAGAGGTTGGTATAGGTGCTTGCATGTGTCCCCCCTCGCATGCATGCGCTCTAACCTAGAGGCGAAGGATCCGGACCCGTATAAGGGGGGAATCTCCCCGTTGAGGTGAAACCGGGTGGGATAGTGCCCCAACTTGTGAACCAACATGGTTTTACATCAACCTATGACCTAAACAAACACAAAACAAGAGAGAGATACGATGGGCTACCCCTGTGAGAGGAACGTCTAGGGGGGTAGACGATCCGAGTGTGCACAGAGATCAGGGTTTCGCCGGAGGAAAACAACGAGAACATCGGAATCAGATGAAAACTTGCATGTGTCCCTAGCATATGTGTGTGAGTGTGGTGAGAGGTTGGTATATGTGCTTGCATGTGTCCCTCCTCGCATGCATGCGCTCTAACCTAGAGGCGGAGGTTCCAGACCCGGATAAGGGGGGAATCTCCCCGTTGAGGTGAAACCGGGTAGGGTAGTGCCCCAACTTGTGAACCAACATGGTTTTACATCACCCTATGACCTAAACAAACACAAAGCAAGAGAGATCTATGCCGGGCTAACCCTGTGAGAGGAACGTCTAGGGGGGTAGACGATCCGAGTGTGCATAGAGATCAGGGTTTCGCCGGAGGAAGACCACGAGAACATCGGAATCAGATGAAAACTTGCATGTGTCCCTAGCATATGTGTGTGAGTGTGGTGAGAGGTTGGTATAGGTGCTTGCATGTGTCCCCCCTCGCATGCATGCGCTCTAACCTAGAGGCGAAGGTTCCGGACCCGTATAAGGGGGGAATCTCCCCGTTGAGGTGAAACCGGGTAGGATAGTGCCCCAACGTGTGAACCAACATGGTTTTACATCACCCTATGACCAAAACAAACACAAAACAAGAGAGAGCTACGCCGGGCTACCCCCGTGAGAGGAACGTCTAGGGGGTAGACGATCCGAGTGTGCACAGAGATCAGGGTTTCGCCGGAGGAAGACCACGAGAACATCGGAATCAGATGAAAACTTGCATGTGTCCCTAGCATATGTGTGTGAGTGTGGTGAGAGGTTGGTATAGGTTCTTGCATGTGTGCCCCCTCGCATGCATGCGCTCTAACCTAGAGGCGAAGGATCCGGACCCGTATAAGGGGGGAATCTCCCCGTTGAGGTGAAACCGGGTGGGATAGTGCCCCAACTTGTGAACCAACATGGTTTTACATCAACCTATGACCTAAACAAACACAAAACAAGAGAGAGATACGACGGGCTACCCCTGTGAGAGGAACGTCTAGGGGGGTAGACGATCCGAGTGTGCACAGAGATCAGGGTTTCGCCGGAGGAAAACAACGAGAACATCGGAATCAGATGAAAACTTGCATGTGTCCCTAGCATATGTGTGTGAGTGTGGTGAGAGGTTGGTATAGGTGCTTGCATGTGTCCCCCCTCGCATGCATGCGCTCTAACCTAGAGGCGAAGGTTCCGGACCCGTATAAGGGGGGAATCTCCCCGTTGAGGTGAAACCGGGTAGGATAGTGCCCCAACGTGTGAACCAACATGGTTTTACATCACCCTATGACCAAAACAAACACAAAACAAGAGAGAGATATGCCGGGCTACCCCTGTGAGAGGAACGTCTAGGGGGTAGACGATCCGAGTGTGCACAGAGATCAGGGTTTCGCCGGAGGAAGACCACGAGAACATCGGAATCAGATGAAAACTTGCATGTGTCCCTAGCATATGTGTGTGAGTGTGGTGAGAGGTTGGTATAGGTGCTTGCATGTGTCCCCCCTCGCATGCATGCGCTCTAACCTAGAGGCGAAGGTTCCGGACCTCTATAAGGGGGGAATCTCCTCGTTGAGGTGAAACCGGGTAGGATAGTTCCCCAACTTGTGAACCAACATGGTTTTACATCACCCTATGACCTAAACAAACACAAAACAAGAGAGAGCTGCGCAGGGCTACCCCTGTGAGAGGAACGTCTAGGGGGGTAGACGATCCGAGTGTGCACAGAGATCAGGGTTTCGCCGGAGGAAGACCACGAGAACATCGGAATCAGATGAAAACTTGCATGTGTCCCTAGAATATGTATGTGAGTGTGGTGAGAGGTTGGTATAGGTGCTTGCATGTGTCCCTCCTTGCATGCATGCGCTCTAACCTAGAGGCGAAGGTTTCGGACCCGTATAAGGGGGGAATCTCCCCGTTTAGGTGAAACCGGGTAGGATAGTGCCCCAACTTGTGAACCAACATGGTTTTACATCACCCTATGACCTAAACAAACACAAAACAAGAGAGAGCTACGTAGGGCTACCCCTGTGAGAGGAACGTCTAGCGGGGTAGACGATCCGAGTGTGCACAGAGATCAGGGTTTCGCCGGAGGAAGACCACGAGAACATCGGAATCAGATGAAAACTTGCATGTGTCCCTAGCATATGTGTGTGAGTGTGGTGAGAGGTTGGTATAGGTGCTTGCATGTGTCCCCCCTCACATGCATGCCCTCTAACCTAGAGGCGAAGGTTCCGGACACGTATAAGGGGACAATCTCCCCGTTGAGGTGAAACCAGGTAGGATAGTGCCCAAACTTGTGAACCAACATGGTTTTACATCACCCTATGACCTAAACAAACACAAAACAAGAGAAAGCTACACCGGGCAACCCCTGTGAGAGGAACTTCTAGGGGGGTAGACGATCTGAGTGTGCGCAGAGATCAGGGTTTCGCCGGAGGAAGACCACGAGAATATCGGAATCATATGAAAACTTGCATGTGTCCCTAGCATATGTGTGTGAGTGTGGTGAGAGGTTGGTATAGGTGCTTACATGTGTCCCCCCTCGCATGCATGCGCTCTAACCTAGAGGCGAAGGTTTCGGACCCGTATAAGGGGGGAATCTCCCTGTTGAGGTGAAACCGGGTAGGATAGTACCCCAACTTGTGAACCAACATGGTTTTACATCACCCTATGACCTAAACAAACACAGAATAAGAGAGAGATACGCTGGGCTACCCCTGTGAGAGGAACGTATAGGGGGGTAGACGATCCGAGGGTGCACAGAGATCAGGGTTTCGCCGGAGGAAGACCACGAGAACATCGGAATCGGATGAAAACTTGCATGTGTCCCTAGAATATGTGTGTGAGTGTGGTGAGAGGTTGGTATAGGTGCTTGCATGTGTCCCCCCTCGCATGCATGCGCTCTAACCTAGAGGCGAAGGTTCCAGACCCGTATAAAGGGGGAATCTGTCCGTTTAGGTGAAACCGGGTAGGATAGTGCCCCAACTTGTGAACCAACATGTTTTTACATCACCCTATGATCTAAACAAACACAAATCAAGAGAGAGCTACGCCGGGCTACCCCTGTGAGAGGAACGTCTAGGGGGTAGACGATCCGAGTGTGCATAGAGATCAGGGTTTCGCCGGAGGAAGACCACGAGAACATCGGAATCAGATGAAAACTTGCATGTGTCCCTAGCATATGTGTGTGAGTGTGGTGAGAGGTTGGTATAGGTGCTTTCATGTGTCCCCCTCGCATGCATGTGCTCTAACCTAGAGGCGAAGGTTCCGGACCCGTATAAGGGGGCAATCTCCCCGTTGAGTTGAAACCGGGTAGGATAGTGCCCCAACTTGTGAATAAACATGGTTTTACATCACCCTATTACCTAAACAAACACAAAACAAGAGAGAGCTACACCGGGCAACCCCTGTGAGAGGAACGTCTAGGGGGGGGTAGACGATCCGAGTGTGCACAGAGATCAGGGTTTCGCCGGTGGAAGACCACGAGAACATCGGAATCAGATGAAAACTTGCATGTGTCCCTAGCATATGTGTGTGAGTGTGGTGAGAGGTTGGTATAGGTGCTTGCATGTGTCCCCCCTCGCATGCATGCGCTCTAACCTAGAGGCGAAGGTTCCGGACAGGTATAAGGGGACAATCTCCCCGTTGAGGTGAAACCAGGTAGGATAGTGCCCCAACTTGTGAACCAACATGGTTTTACATCACCCTATGACCTAAACAAACACAAAACAAGAGAGACATACACCGGGCAACCCCTGTGAGAGGAAGTTCTAGGGGGGTAGACGATCCGAGTGTGCGCAGAGATCAGGGTTTCGCCGGAGGAAGACCACGAGAACATCAGAATCAGATGAAAACTTGCATGTGTCCCTAGCATATGTGTGTGAGTGTGGTGAGAGGTTGGTATAGGTGCTTGCATGTGTCCCCCCTCGCATGCATGCGCTCTAACCTAGAGGCGAAGGTTCCGGACCTCTATAAGGGGGGA
Source organism: Avena sativa (assembly GCA_916181665.1). Lineage (NCBI taxonomy): Eukaryota > Viridiplantae > Streptophyta > Magnoliopsida > Poales > Poaceae > Avena > Avena sativa. The sequence goes on from OV702282.1 coordinate 164,485,380, forward strand.
ATCTCCCCGTTGAGGTGAAACCGGGTAGGATAGTTCCCCAACTTGTGAACCAACATGGTTTTACATCACCCTATGACCTAAACAAACACAAAACAAGAGAGAGCTGCGCAGGGCTACCCCTGTGATAGGAACGTCTAGGGGGGTAGACGATCCGAGTGTGCACAGAGATCAGGGTTTCGCCGGAGGAAGACCACGAGAACATCGGAATCAGATGAAAACTTGCATGTGTCCCTAGAATATGTATGTGAGTGTGGTGAGAGGTTGGTATAGGTGCTTGCATGTGTCCCTCCTCGCATGCATGCGCTCTAACCTAGAGGCGAAGGTTTCGGACCCGTATAAGGGGGGAATCTCCCCGTTTAGGTGAAACCGGGTAGGATAGTGCCCCAACTTGTGAACCAACATGGTTTTACATCACCCTATGACCTAAACAAACACAAAACAATAGAGAGCTACGTAGGGCTACCCCTGTGAGAGGAACGTCTAGCGGGGTAGACGATCCGAGTGTGCACAGAGATCAGGGTTTCGCCGGAGGAAGACCACGAGAACATCGGAATCAGATGAAAACTTGCATGTGTCCCTAGCATATGTGTGTGAGTGTGGTGAGAGGTTGGTATATGTGCTTGCATGTGTCCCCCCTCACATGCATGCCCTCTAACCTAGAGGCGAAGGTTCCGGACACGTATAAGGGGACAATCTCCCCGTTGAGGTGAAACCAGGTAGGATAGTGCCCAAACTTGTGAACCAACATGGTTTTACATCACCCTATGACCTAAACAAACACAAAACAAGAGAAAGCTACACCGGGCAACCCCTGTGAGAGGAACTTCTAGGGGGGTAGACGATCTGAGTGTGCGCAGAGATCAGGGTTTCGCTGGAGGAAGACCACGAGAACATCGGAATCATATGAAAACTTGCATGTGTCCCTAGCATATGTGTGTGAGTGTGGTGAGAGGTTGGTATAGGTGCTTACATGTGTCCCCCCTCGCATGCATGCGCTCTAACCTAGAGGCGAAGGTTTCAGACCCATATAAGGGGGGAATCTCCCTGTTGAGGTGAAACCGGGTAGGATAGTACCCCAACTTGTGAACCAACATGGTTTTACATCACCCTATGACCTAAACAAACACAGAATAAGAGAGAGATACGCTGGGCTACCCCTGTGAGAGGAACGTATAGGGGGGTAGACGATCCGAGGGTGCACAGAGATCAGGGTTTCGCCGGAGGAAGACCACGAGAACATCGGAATCGGATGAAAACTTGCATGTGTCCCTAGAATATGTGTGTGAGTGTGGTGAGAGGTTGGTATAGGTGCTTGCATGTGTCGCCCCTCGCATGCATGCGCTCTAACCTAGAGGCGAAGGTTCCAGACCCGTATAAAGGGGGAATCTGTCCGTTTAGGTGAAACCGGGTAGGATAGTGCCCCAACTTGTGAACCAACATGTTTTTACATCACCCTATGATCTAAACAAACACAAATCAAGAGAGAGCTACGCCAGGCTACCCCTGTGAGAGGAACGTCTAGGGGGTAGACGATCCGAGTGTGCATAGAGATCAGGGTTTCGCCGGAGGAAGACCACGAGAACATCGGAATCAGATGAAAACTTGCATGTGTCCCTAGCATATGTGTGTGAGTGTGGTGAGAGGTTGGTATAGGTGCTTGCATGTGTCCCCCTCGCATGCATGCGCTCTAACCTAGAGGCAAAGGTTCCGGACCCGTATAAGGGGGCAATCTCCCCGTTGAGTTGAAACCGGGTAGGATAGTGCCCCAACTTGTGAATAAACATGGTTTTACATCACCCTATTACCTAAACAAACACAAAACAAGAGAGAGCTACACCGGGCAACCCCTGTGAGAGGAACGTCTAGGGGGGGGGGGGTAGACGATCCGAGTGTGCACAGAGATCAGGGTTTCGCCGGTGGAAGACCACGAGAACATCGGAATCAGATGAAAACTTGCATGTGTCCCTAGCATATGTGTGTGAGTGTGGTGAGAGGTTGGTATAGGTGCTTGCATGTGTCCCCCCTCGCATGCATGCGCTCTAACATAGAGGCGAAGGTTCCGGACAGGTATAAGGGGACAATCTCCCCGTTGAGGTGAAACCAGGTAGGATAGTGCCCCAACTTGTGAACCAACATGGTTTTACATCACCCTATGACCTAAACAAACACAAAACAAGAGAGAGATACACCGGGCAACCCCTGTGAGAGGAAGTTCTAGGGGGGTAGACGATCCGAGTGTGCGCAGAGATCAGGGTTTCGCCGGAGGAAGACCACGAGAACATCGGAATCAGATGAAAACTTGCATGTGTCCCTAGCATATGTGTGTGAGTGTGGTGAGAGGTTGGTATAGGTGCTTGCATGTGTCCCCCCTCGCATGCATGCGCTCTAACCTGGAGGCGAAGGTTCCGGACCTCTATAAGGGGGGAATCTCCCCGTTGAGGTGAAACCGGGTAGGATAGTTCCCCAACTTGTGAACCAACATGGTTTTACATCACCCTATGACCTAAACAAACACAGAACAAGAGAGAGATACGCTGGGCTACCCCTGTGAGAGGAACGTCTAGGGGGGTAGACGATCCGAGTGTGCACAGAGATCAGGGTTTCGCCGGAGGAAGACCACGAGAACATCGGAATCGGATGAAAACTTGCATGTGTCCCTAGAATATGTGTGTGAGTGTGGTGAGAGGTTGGTATAGGTGCTTGCATGTGTCCCTCCTCGCATGCATGCGCTCTAACCTAGAGGCGAAGGTTTCGGACCCGTATAAGGGGGGAATCTCCCCGTTTAGGTGAAACCGGGTAGGATAGTGCCCCAACTTGTGAACCAACATGGTTTTACATCACCCTATGACCTAAACAAACACAAAACAAGAGAGAGCTACGTAGGGCTACCCCTGTGAGAGGAACGTCTAGCGGGGTAGACGATCCGAGTGTGCACAGAGATCAGGGTTTCGCAGGAGGAAGACCACGAGAACATCGGAATCAGATGAAAACTTGCATGTGTCCCTAGCATATGTGTGTGAGTGTGGTGAGAGGTTGGTATAGGTGCTTGCATGTGTCCCCCTCGCATGCATGCCCTCTAACCTAGAGGCGAAGGTTCCGGACACGTATAAGGGGACAATCTCCCCGTTGAGGTGAAACCAGGTAGGATAGTGCCCAAACTTGTGAACCAACATGGTTTTACATCACCCTATGACCTAAACAAACACAAAACAAGAGAAAGCTACACCGGGCAACCCCTGTGAGAGGAACTTCTAGGGGGGTAGACGATCTGAGTGTGCGCAGAGATCAGGGTTTCGCTGGAGGAAGACCACGAGAACATCGGAATCATATGAAAACTTGCATGTGTCCCTAGCATATGTGTGTGAGTGTGGTGAGAGGTTGGTATAGGTGCTTACATGTGTCCCCCCTCGCATGCATGCGCTCTAACCTAGAGGCGAAGGTTTCGGACCCGTATAAGGGGGGAATCTCCCTGTTGAGGTGAAACCGGGTAGGATAGTACCCCAACTTGTGAACCAACATGGTTTTACATCACCCTATGACCTAAACAAACACAGAATAAGAGAGAGATACGCTGGGCTACCCCTGTGAGAGGAACGTATAGGAGGGTAGACGATCCGAGGGTGCACAGAGATCAGGGTTTCGCCGGAGGAAGACCACGAGAACATCGGAATCGGATGAAAACTTGCATGTGTCCCTAGAATATGTGTGTGAGTGTGGTGAGAGGTTGGTATAGGTGCTTGCATGTGTCCCCCCTCGCATGCATGCGCTCTAACCTAGAGGCGAAGGTTCCAGACCCGTATAAAGGGGGAATCTGTCCGTTTAGGTGAAACCGGGTAGGATAGTGCCCCAACTTGTGAACCAACATGTTTTTACATCACCCTATGATCTAAACAAACACAAATCAAGAGAGAGCTACGCCGGGCTACCCCTGTGAGAGGAACGTCTAGGGGGTAGACGATCCGAGTGTGCATAGAGATCAGGGTTTCGCCGGAGGAAGACCACGAGAACATCGGAATCAGATGAAAACTTGCATGTGTCCCTAGCATATGTGTGTGAGTGTGGTGAGAGGTTGGTATAGGTGCTTGCATGTGTCCCCCTCGCATGCATGCGCTCTAACCTAGAGGCGAAGGTTCCGGACCCGTATAAGGGGGCAATCTCCCCGTTGAGTTGAAACTGGGTAGGATAGTGCCCCAACTTGTGAATAAACATGGTTTTACATCACCCTATTACCTAAACAAACACAAAACAAGAGAGAGCTACACCGGGCAACCCTTGTGAGAGGAACGTCTAGGGGGGGGGGGTAGACGATCCGAGTGTGCACAGAGATCAGGGTTTCGCCGGTGGAAGACCACGAGAACATCGGAATCAGATGAAAACTTGCATGTGTCCCTAGCATATGTGTGTGAGTGTGGTGAGAGGTTGGTATAGGTGCTTGCATGTGTCCCCCCTCGCATGCATGCGCTCTAACCTAGAGGCGAAGGTTCCGGACAGGTATAAGGGGACAATCTCCCCGTTGAGGTGAAACCAGGTAGGATAGTGCCCCAACTTGTGAACCAACATGGTTTTACATCACCCTATGACCTAAACAAACACAAAACAAGAGAGATACACCGGGCAACCCCTGTGAGAGGAAGTTCTAGGGGGGTAGACGATCCGAGTGTGCGCAGAGATCAGGGTTTCGCCGGAGGAAGACCACGAGAACATCGGAATCAGATGAAAACTTGCATGTGTCCCTAGCATATGTGTGTGAGTGTGGTGAGAGGTTGGTATAGGTGCTTACATGTGTCCCCCCTCGCATGCATGCGCTCTAACCTAGAGGCGAAGGTTTCGGACCCGTATAAGGGGGGAATCTCCCTGTTGAGGTGAAACCGGGTAGGATAGTACCCCAACTTGTGAACCAACATGGTTTTACATCACCCTATGACCTAAACAAACACAGAATAAGAGAGAGATACGCTGGGCTACCCCTGTGAGAGGAACGTATAGGGGGGTAGACGATCCGAGTGTGCACAGAGATCAGGGTTTCACCGGAGGAAGACCACGAGAACATCGGAATCGGATGAAAACTTACATGTGCCCCTAGAATATGTGTGTGAGTGTGGTGAGAGGTTGGTATATGTGCTTGCATGTGTCCCCCCTCGCATGCATGCGCTCTAACCTAGAGGCGAAGGTTCCAGACCCGTATAAAGGGGGAATCTGTCCGTTTAGGTGAAACCGGGTAGGATAGTGCCCCAACTTGTGAACCAACATGGTTTTACATCACCCTATGATCTAAACAAACACAAATCAAGAGAGAGCTACGCCGGGCTACCCCTGTGAGAAGAACGTCTAGGGGGTAGACGATCCGAGTGTGCATAGAGATCAGGGTTTCGCCGGAGGAAGACCACGAGAACATCGGAATCAGATGAAAACTTGCATGTGTCCCTAGCATATGTGTGTGAGTGTGGTGAGAGGTTGGTATAGGTGCTTGCATGTGTCCCCCTCGCATGCATGCGCTCTAACCTAGAGGCGAAGGTTCCGGACCCGTATAAGGGGGCAATCTCCCCGTTGAGTTGAAACCGGGTAGGATAGTGCCCCAACTTGTGAATCAACATGGTTTTACATCACCCTATTACCTAAACAAACACAAAACAAGAGAGAGCTACACCGGGCAACCCCTGTGAGAGGAACGTCTAGGGGGGGGGGGGGTAGACGATCCGATTGTGCACAGAGATCAGGGTTTCGCCGTTGGAAGACCACGAGAACATCGGAATCAGATGAAAACTTGCATGTGTCCCTAGCATATGTGTGTGAGTGTGGTGAGAGGTTGGTATAGGTGCTTGCATGTGTCCCCCCTCGCATGCATGCGCTCTAACCTAGAGGCGAAGGTTCCGGACCCGTATAAGGGGGCAATCTCCCAGTTGAGGTGAAACCGGGTAGGATAGTGCCCCAACTTGTGAACCAACATGGTTTTACATCACCCTATTACCTAAACAAACACAAAACAAGAGAGAGCTACACCGGGCAACCCCTGTGAGAGGAACGTCTAGGGGGGGGTAGACGATCCGAGTGTGCACAGAGATCAGGGTTTCGCCGGTGGAAGACCACGAGAACATCGGAATCAGATGAAAACTTGCATGTGTCCCTAGCATATGTGTGTGAGTGTGGTGAGAGGTTGGTATAGGTGCTTGCATGTGTCCCCCCTCGCATGCATGCGCTCTAACCTAGAGGCGAAGGTTCCGGACCCGTATAAGGAGGGAATCTCCCCGTTGAGGAGAAACCGGGTAGGATAGTGCCCCAACTTGTGAACCAACATGGTTTTACATCACCCTATGACCTAAACAAACACAAAACAAGAGAGAGCTACGCAGGGCTACCCCTGTGAGAGGAACGTCTAGGGGGGTAGACGATCCGAGTGTGCACAGAGATCAGGGTTTCGCCGGAGGAAGACCACGAGAACATCGGAATCAGATGAAAACTTGCATGTGTCCCTAGCATATGTGTGTGAGTGTGGTGAGAGGTTGGTATAGGTGCTTACATGTGTCCCCCCTCGCATGCATGCGCTCTAACCTAGAGGCGAAGGTTTCGGACCCGTATAAGGGGGGAATCTCCCTGTTGAGGTGAAACCGGGTAGGATAGTACCCCAACTTGTGAACCAACATGGTTTTACATCACCCTATGACCTAAACAAACACAGAATAAGAGAGAGATACGCTGGGCTACCCCTGTGAGAGGAACGTATAGGGGGGTAGACGATCCGAGTGTGCACAGAGATCAGGGTTTCACCGGAGGAAGACCACGAGAACATCGGAATCGGATGAAAACTTACATGTGCCCCTAGAATATGTGTGTGAGTGTGGTGAGAGGTTGGTATATGTGCTTGCATGTGTCCCCCCTCGCATGCATGCGCTCTAACCTAGATGCGAAGGTTCCAGACCCGTATAAAGGGGGAATCTGTCCGTTTAGGTGAAACCGGGTAGGATAGTGCCCCAACTTGTGAACCAACATGGTTTTACATCACCCTATGATCTAAACAAACACAAATCAAGAGAGAGCTACGCCGGGCTACCCCTGTGAGAAGAACGTCTAGGGGGGTAGACGATCCGAGTGTGCATAGAGATCAGGGTTTCGCCGGAGGAAGACCACGAGAACATCGGAATCAGATGAAAACTTGCATGTGTCCCTAGCATATGTGTGTGAGTGTGGTGAGAGGTTGGTATAGGTGCTTGCATGTGTCCCCCTCGCATGCATGCGCTCTAACCTAGAGGCGAAGGTTCCGGACCCGTATAAGGGGGCAATCTCCCCGTTGAGTTGAAACCGGGTAGGATAGTGCCCCAACTTGTGAATCAACATGGTTTTACATCACCATATTACCTAAACAAACACAAAACAAGAGAGAGCTACACCGGGCAACCCCTGTGAGAGGAACGTCTAGGGGGGGGGGGTAGACGATCCGATTGTGCACAGAGATCAGGGTTTCGCCGGTGGAAGACCACGAGAACATCGGAATCAGATGAAAACTTGCATGTGTCCCTAGCATATGTGTGTGAGTGTGGTGAGAGGTTGGTATAGGTGCTTGCATGTGTCCCCCCTCGCATGCATGCGCTCTAACCTAGAGGCGAAGGTTCCGGACCCGTATAAGGGGGCAATCTCCCAGTTGAGGTGAAACCGGGTAGGATAGTGCCCCAACTTGTGAACCAACATGGTTTTACATCACCCTATTACCTAAACAAACACAAAACAAGAGAGAGCTACACCGGGCAACCCCTGTGAGAGGAACGTCTAGGGGGGGGTAGACGATCCGAGTGTGCACAGAGATCAGGGTTTCGCCGGTGGAAGACCACGAGAACATCGGAATCAGATGAAAACTTGCATGTGTCCCTAGCATATGTGTGTGAGTGTGGTGAGAGGTTGGTATAGGTGCTTGCATGTGTCCCCCCTCGCATGCATGCACTCTAACCTAGAGGCGAAGGTTCCGGACCCGTATAAGGAGGGAATCTCCCCGTTGAGGAGAAACCGGGTAGGATAGTGCCCCAACTTGTGAACCAACATGGTTTTACATCACCCTATGACCTAAACAAACACAAAACAAGAGAGAGCTACGCAGGGCTACCCCTGTGAGAGGAACGTCTAGGGGGGTAGACGATCCGAGTGTGCACAGAGATCAGGGTTTCGCCGGAGGAAGACCACGAGAACATCGGAATCAGATGAAAACTTGCATGTGTCCCTAGAATATGTGTGTGAGTGTGGTGAGATGTTGGTATAGGTGCTTGCATGTGTCCCCCCTCGCATGCATGCGCTCTAACATAGAGGCGAAGGTTCCGGACCTTTATAAGAGGGGAATCTCCCCGTTGAGGTGAAATCGGGTAGGATAGTGCCCCAACTTGTGAACCAACATGGTTTTACATCACCCTATGACCTAAACAAACACAAAACAAGAGAGAGCTGCGCAGGGCTACCCCTGTGAGAGGAACGTCTAGGGGGGTAGACGATCCGAGTGTGCACAGAGATCAGGGTTTCGCCGGAGGAAGACCACGAGAACATCGGAAACAGATGAAAACTTGCATGTGTCCCTAGAATATGTGTGTGAGTGTGGTGAGAGTTTGGTATAGGTGCTTGCATGTGTCCCTCCTCGCATGCATGCGCTCTAACCTAGAGGCGAAGGTTCTGGACCTGTATAAGGGGGGAATCTCCCCGTTTAGTTGAAACCGGGTAGGATAGTGCCCCAACTTGTGAACCAACATGGTTTTACATCACCCTATGACCTAAACAAACACAAAACAAGAGAGAGCTACGTAGGGCTACCCCTGTGAGAGGAACGTCTAGGGGGTAGACGATCCGAGTGTGCACAGAGATCAGGGTTTCGCCGGAGGAAGACCACGAGAACATCGGAATCAGATGAAAACTTGCATGTGTCCCTAGCATATGTGTGTGAGTGTGGTGAGAGCTTGGTATAGGTGCTTGCATGTGTCCCCCCTCGCATGCATGCGCTCTAACCTAGAGGCGAAGGTTCCGGACCCGTATAAGGGGGAATATCCCCGTTTAGGTGAAACCGGGTAGGATAGTGCCCCAACTTGTGAACCAACATGGTTTTACATCACCCTATGACCTAACAAACACAAATAAAGAGAGAGCTACGCCGGGCTACCCCTGTGAGAGGAACGTCTAGGGGGGTAGACGATCCGAGTGTGCATAGAGATCAGGGTTTCGCCGGAGGAAGACCACGAGAACATCGGAATCGGATGAAAACTTGCATGTGTCCCTAGCATATGTGTGTGAATGTGGTGAGAGGTTGGTATATGTGCTTACATGTGTCCCCCCTCGCATGCATGCGCTCTAACCTAGAGGCGAAGGTTTCGGACCCGTATAAGGGGGGAATCTCCCTGTTGAGGTGAAACCGGGTAGGATAGTGCCCCAACTTGTGAACCAACATGGTTTTATATCACCCTATGACCTAAACAAACACAAAATAAGAGAGAGATACGCCGGGCTACCCCTGTGAGAGGAACGTCTAGGGGGGTAGACGATCCGAGTGTGCATAGAGATCAGGGTTTCGCCGGAGGAAGACCACGAGAACATCGGAATCGGATGAAAACTTGCATGTGTCCCTAGGATATGTGTGTGAGTGTGGTGAGAGGTTGGTATAGGTGCTTGCATGTGTCCCCCCTCGCATGCATGCGCTCTAACCTAGAGGCGAAGGTTCCAGACCCGTATAAGGGGGGAATCTCTCCGTTTAGGTGAAACCGGGTAGGATAGTGCCCCAACTTGTGAACCAACATGGTTTTACATCACCCTATGACCTAAACAAACACAAATCAAGAGAGAGCTACGCCGGGCTACCCCTATGAGAGGAACGTCTAGGGGGGGTAGACGATCCGAGTGTGCACAGAGATCAGGGTTTCGCCGGAGTAAGACCACGAGAACATCAGAATCAGATGAAAACTTGCATGTGTCCCTAGCATATGTGTGTGAGTGTGGTGAGAGGTTGGTATAGGTGGTTGCATGTGTCCCCCCTCGCATGCATGCGCTCTAACCTAGAGGCGAAGGTTCCGGACCCGTATAAGGGGGCAATCTACCAGTTGAGGTGAAACTGGGTAGGATAGTGCCCCAACTTGTGAACCAACATGGTTTTACATCACCCTATTACCTAAAAAAACACAAAACAAGAGAGAGCTACACCGGGCAACCCCTGTGAGAGGAACGTCTAGGGGGGGGTAGACGATCCGAGTGTGCACAGAGATCAGGGTTTCGCCGGTGGAAGACCACGAGAACATCGGAATCAGATGAAAACTTGCATGTGTCCCTAGCATATGTGTGTGAGTGTGGTGAGAGGTTGGTATAGGTGCTTGCATGTGTCCCCCCTCGCATGCATGCGCTCTAACCTAGAGGCGAAGGTTCCGGACCCGTATAAGGGGGGAATCTCCCCGTTGAGGTGAAACCGGGTAGGATAGTGCCCCAACTTGTGAACCAACATGGTTTTACATCACCCTATGACCTAAACAAACACAAAACAAGAGAGAGCTACGCCGGGCTACCCCTGTGAGAGGAACGTCTAGGGGGGTAGACGATCCGAGTGTGCACAGAGATCAGGGTTTCGCCGGAGGAAGACCACGTGAACATCGGAATCAGAGGAAAACTTGCATGTGTCCCTAGCATATGTGTGTGAGTGTGGTGAGAGGTTGGTATAGGTGCTTGCATGTGTCCCTCCTCGCATGCATGCGCTCTAACCTAGAAGCGAAGTTTCCGGACCCGGATAAGGGGGGAATCTCCCCGTTTACGTGAAACCGGGTAGGATAGTGCCCCAACTTGTAAACCAAAATGGTTTTACATCACCCTAGGACCTAAACAAACACAAAACAAGAGAGAGCTACGCCGGGCTACTCCTGTGAGAGGAACGTCTAGGGGGGTAGACGATCCGAGTGTGCATAGAGATCAGGGTTTCGCCGGAGGAAGACCACGAGAACATCGGAATCAGATGAAAACTTTCATGTGTCCCTAGCATATGTGTGTGAGTGTGGTGAGAGGTTGGTATAGGTGCTTGCATGTGTCCCCCCTCGCATGCATGCGCTCTAACCTAGAGGTGAAGGTTCTCGACCCGTATAAGGGGGCAATCTCCCCGTTGAGGTGAAACCGGGTAGGATAGTGCCCCAACTTGTGAACCAACATGGTTTTACATCACCCTATGACCTAAACAAACACAAAACAAGAGAGAGATACATCGGGCAATCCCTGTGAGAGGAACGTCTACGGGGGTAGACGATCCGAGTGTGCACAGAGATCAGTGTTTCGCCGAAGGAAGACCACGTGAACATCGGAATCAGATGAAAACTTGCATGTGTCCCTAGCATATATGTGTGTGAGTGTGGTGAGAGGTTGGTATAGGTGCTTGCATGTGTCCCCCCTCGCATGCATGCACTGTAACCTAGAGGCGAAGGTTCCGGACCCGTATAAGGGGGCAATCTCCCCGTTGAGGTGAAACCGGGTAGGATAGTGCCCCAACTTGTGAACCAACACGGTTTTACATCACCCTATGACCTAAACAAACACAAAACAAGAGAGAGATACACCGGGCAACCCCTGTGAGAGGAATGTCTAGGGGGGTAGACGATCCGAGTGTGCATAGAGATCAGGGTTTCGTCGGAGGAAGACCACGAGAACATCGAAATCAGATGAAAACTTGCATGTGTCCCTAGCATATGTGTCTGAGTGTGGTGAGAGGTTGGTATAGGTGCTTGCATGTGTCCCCCCTCGCATGCATGCGCTCTAACCTAGAGGCGAAGGTTCCGGACCCGTATAAGGGGGGAATCTCCCCGTTGAGGTGAAACCGGGTAGGATAGTGCCCCAACTTGTGAACCAACATGGTTTTACATCACCCTATGACCTAAACAAACACAAAACAAGAGAGAGATACGCCGGGCTACCCCTGTGAGAGGAACGTCTAGGGGGTAGACGATCCGAGTGTGCAAAGAGATCAGGGTTTCGCCGGAGGAAGACCACGAGAACATCGGAATCAGATGAAAACTTGCATGTGTCCCTAGCATATGTGTGTGAGTGTGGTGAGAGGTTGGTATAGGTGCTTGCATGTGTCCCCCCACGCATGCATGCGCTCTAACCTAGAGGCCAAGGTTCCGGACCCGTATAAGGGGGGAATCTCCCCGTTTAGGTGAAACCGGGTAGGATAGTGCCCCAACTTGTGAACCAACATGGTTTTACATCACCCTATGACCTAAACAAACACAAATCAAGAGAGATCTACGCCGGGCTACCCCTGTGAGAGGAACGTCTAGGGGGGTAGACGATCCGAGTGTGCAAAGAGATCAGGGTTTCGCCGGAGGAAGACCACGAGAACATCAGAATCAGATGAAAACTTGCATGTGTCCCTAGAATATGTGTGTGAGTGTGGTGAGATCAGGGTTCCCGACCCGTATAAGGGGGCAATCTCCCCGTTGAGGTGAAACCGGGTGGGCTAGTGCCCCAACTTGTGAACCAACATGGTTTTACATCACCCTATGACCTAAACAAACACAAAACAAGAGATGAAAACTTGCATGTTTCTTCTATAATAGTAGACACCAAATAATATATTTTCATTTGTTATATTAGTAAACATCAAATAAAGTTTCTTGTAAAATTTTTTATTAATAAAAAAATCGCCCTAGCTACGCCGACGGCTGCCCTCGGTGTATGCCTGGCCGTCGGCGTAGCCTCACCCGTTTTTTTGACCCGCGGCCCACCCCGGGCCACTCGTTTCCCATCGTCAATCTATCCCCAACCCCCTCCCCACCTCCCGCCTCCCAACCCCCTCCCCACGCCCTGACCCGCCGCCACCCGCCGCCGGTCCCCGAGCTCGGGCCCGCCGCCTCCAGCCCTCCTCTCTCCCTCCCGCGAGCCCTCCCCCACTTCCCCACCCCGGCCCTCCCCCACTTCCCTACCCCCACCACCCCGCCGCCACCACCACCCCAGCACCCCGCCGCCGGTCCTCGAGATCGGGGCCGCCACCGCTAGCCCCCCTCTCTCCCTACTGCCCCGCCGCTTCCCCCAGTACCGCCGCCACCACCCCCACTGCCCCGCCGCCACCACCACCCCGCCGCCACCCCTACTGCCCCACCCCTCCCCCACTTCCCCACCCCCAACCCCACTGCCCCGCCACCTCCCCCACTGCTCCACCCCTTTCGGCACTGCCTCATCCCTCCCCCACTGCCCCGCCCCTCCACCGAGCACACCCTCCCTCCATTGGTTAGTTTTTTTTAAAAAAATTGTTCTTGTTTTTATTTTAGTTTGTAGTAGTTTGTAGTTTTAGTTTTAGTTTGTACTAATTGTAGTTTGTGGTTTTAGTTTGTAGTAGTAGTTTGAAGTAGTAGTTTGTAGTAGTAGTTTATAGTTTGTAGTATGTAGTTTTTCTTATGTACTAGTAGTTTGTAGTAGTAGGTTGTAGTATCTAGAGGTAGTTTGTAGTTTGTACTATGCAAAACAATAGTTCATGTTTAGTAAAATAGATGAAATTTGCTAAATATATGTTGTATATGGTATGTTGTTTGTAGTTACCGGAGGGTGAGCGTGGGGAGTGTTTCGACGACTGGTCCCGGATCATCTTCTACGATTTGATCACGCTTCGAGGGTGAGAATCCGTTCGCCTCTCTTGTACCTAGGTTTATTTTCGTGTCTAGATCACCAAGTATGTCGCGTCACCTAGGCGTCATCCCGTCCGTAAGCGTTACGCGACTTAATATGCATTAGTGGTCTCGCATATTTTGGACCATAACGCTTATGGCTTTTATCGGGCAGTTGGCGGATTCGTAGTTGGGTTTGGTTCTCCCTGGCTCTACCTCGATTCGAGACATGATTTTGGTGGCGCCTCCTCGTTGTTCTCCGGATGCACATCCTCTTGGCTTTTTGTCGAGACGTGTATCGGGAGAGCAGCGGGGAGGTGCTGCCGAAATTCTGCTTGGATCGGGGTAGAACCAGGGAGAACTTACCCAATCTACGGATCCGGCGGCTGGTTAGGACCCTCTTTTCCTATTGGACATGTAGGTTGATGAATGCGTAAAAATTTGAAGCATTTAATCTCCTGTTTGATATAAAATGTTATATTTGTTGTTTGTCTCCCAACAAAGCAGAAGAGGATGGCTGATAATGGGTGAATGTATAGTGGTTGTATTAGTGCGACTAATAAAATAGACGATTGGGTACGAAACACTCATTTGTTAGTGAATGAGTTAGCGCGTGGTTCGAAGGCAATGGTTCGGGCACTTTGTCCCTGCGCTCATTGCACTAAGCGTCATCGTCAGGGAAAGGATGACATGTACAAACACCTTCTGCAATATGGGTACATGTCTAACTATGTCACGCAAGTCGACTTTGCTCGGTACGAATGTGACAGAGGTGAGGTGATGCGTCAGCGGCTCAATGGCAATGAGCACGATGGGATTAGAAACATGCTAGATGATCTTATCGATGCCGACCCGCCGAATTCGCCACCTCCACGGGAGGAATCACCAGAACCGGAGGAACCGCTAGAACCGGAGGAACCGGAGCCAACCGCGAAGGCCTTCCTTGATATGATGGCCGCGTCTAAGAGGCCTCTGTACGAGGGTGCAAAGATTTCTCAGCTCGATGCCATCTCTCAGTGTCTAGCCGACAAGTGCCAGTACTCCACCACCCGTTTTCACTTTGAAGCTAATCTGAGAACATGTGGTAACATGTTGCCTGAAGGGCATTGTCTGACTAAAACCTTTCACGAAATGAAGAAACTCATGAAGGAGCTCAACATGGATTATGAAAAGATAGATTGTTGTCCAAAAGGCTGCCTTTTGTTTTGGAAACAGTTTGAGGGTGACAAGTACTGCTCCATCTGTAAGGCCTCTAGATATGAAGAGATAAAGGGGAAGGATGGTCAGGTGAGTCAGTCGAAGGTCGCTAAGAAGATACTTCGGTATCTCCCATTCATAAAAAGAATCCAGCGGCTTTACTTGAGCGAGGAGACTGCCAAACAGATGACGTGGCACAAGAAGGGGAAAAGATACGAGGACGAGAAGGGACGGAAGAAGATGGAACATCCATCTGATGGTAAGGCATGGAAGAACTTCGATGACAAATACCCCCGGTGGGCAGAAGAGGCTCGGAATGTTAGAATTGCGATAGCAACAGATGGCTTCAACCCATATGGTATGTCGACGGCCTCGTACAGCTGCTGGCTGGTGTATGTTATTCCGCTCAATCTCCCTCCCGGAGTATTAATGCAACGGAAGACCATGTTTTTTTCGCTGATAATTCCAGGACCTGAGTATCCGGGGAAGAACTTGAGTGTCTACATGCAGCCGATTGTGGATGATTTGAACCACTCTTGGATACACGGGACGTTGACATACGACCGAGCATCAAAGAGAAACTTTTTGATGAAAGTTTGGTTACAGTATACTATGCATGACATGCCCGGGTACGCCCTAACGTGCGGATGGTGTACAGCTGGTAAGTGGCCATGCCCAGTGTGCAGGCACCGACTTGAGTTCCTTTGGCTAAAGTCGGGTCGCAAATATGTTGCGTTTAACACGAACCGACAGTACCTCAAAAGAAATCATTCGTTCAGAGAAGATAGAAAGAACTTCAAGAAAGGCAAAGTTGTGCATGAAGTAAAAGAGGTACCAAAGTTCGAGGGTGCAGCTGTTGATGCCGAGATACGTGCTCTCGTTCCCGCGGCGCCGGGAACTGGCCATCAATTTGCGGGATATGGTGTAACGCATAATTGGACTCACGTGGCAGCCTTAACGAATCTCGTGTATTACAAGGACCTCGAACTTCCCCATAACATCGATGTGATGCACACCGAAAAGAATTTCGGGGAGTCCCTTTTTCACACAGTCCTGAACATTCCTGGGAAGTCAAAGGATAATGTCAAGGCTAGATTCGATGTTGACAAGCTTTGGGATAGGAAGAGATTACACATGCAGCCTCCTACTGTCCGTCGAAAGAATTGGTTCAAGCCGCATGCCTACTACTGCCTTGATAATGTCCAAAAGAAGGAGTCATCAAATACGTCATGATGTTCCCTGACGGTTATTGTTCGAATATAAGTAAGGGAGTCAATCTTTTGACGGGACAAGTCAACGGGCTCAAGAGTCATGACTATCATATATGGATTGAGCGGCTGATGCCGGTGATGGTTCGAGGGTATCTCCCCGAGAAAGTATGGCGAGTGCTTGCGGAGTTGAGCCATTTCTTTCGCACCCTCTGTGCTAAGCAGATATGTCATCTGGTGATTGAGAAGCTGCAAGTTCAGGTGCCAGAGTTGCTATGCAATTTGGAGATGATCTTTCGGCCAGGCTTCTTTACTCCGATGGCACATCTCATTGTGCACCTCGCGAACGAGGCACTCTTGGGGGGGCCGGTGCAATTTTGTTGGCAATTTTGTATTGAGAGAGAGTTTAAGTATATTCGAAAGATAACTGGAAACAAAGCCAAGATTGAAGCATGCATAGCTGAAGCAACATGCCTTCGGGAGATGGCAGACGCCGCGACAACCTACTGGCCCGATGATATTCCCACTATGCATAACCCGGTCTCTCGTTACAATGTCGACCTGCCCAAGAATGACCCCGATCTCGAACTATTCCAATTTCCCGGTGGCAAGGCCGGTAAAGTACTAAAATATAGGTTGCCGAAGGAAGAGAAGGATTGCATAATGCTCTATGTGCTTATGAACATGAAGGAAGTGGTCGATTTCATTAGGTAAAATGGTGAACACCCTATTTCTCTATGCAGCTAGTAACTCGGTCTCCGTCTAATGCTTATTTTCTCCTTCTTAGCGATTTCACGGATGAACAGTGGCCGGGACCGACGGATCCCTCTCCCATGGAGTTGGACACTCTACTGAAAGAGGGTGCTCCCGGAAATAAAAAAAACTTTGTGTCCTGTTTTATGGAAAAAGTAATTTCTAACCTGTCCCTCTTACCTTGCAATATGTGACTTGTCGCTCTTATTCCACGTAACTACTGAACGCAACAAATTCCTCTTGTACCTGTAGGGAGCTGATCCCAACGTTGAGATGTCAGATGAGCTGAAATATGTTTCCCAAGGTCGTAACAGTGTCGTCATTAATTATGAGAAGTATGATGTGAATGGGTTTCGCTTCCATACAGAGACGCACCAGAAAGGGCGACCGAATGCAAAAACGGTAAATACTGGGGTGTTCACCAAAGGAGCCGATTCCCTTGATTACTACGGAAGGTTAGAGAATGTATACGAGCTGACCTTCAATCGTACGAATGTCGAACTCAATCTTGTTGTGTTCAAGTGCCACTGGTTTGACCCAAGGGGTGGACTGAGAAGTACCCCTTCCATTGGGTTAGTTGAAGTTAGGCCTTCAACCACCTATAGAGGAGCCGACGTCTTTGTTGTTGCTCACCAAGCCAACCAAGTTTATTATTTGCCCTACCCATGCCAGAAAGCGAAACTCCAGGGCTGGGAAGTCGTGTTCCAGGTATCGCCACATGGTAACCTACCGATTCCCTCCGAGGACGATTACAACAACATTAACCCTGTAACGTACGAGGGAATTTTCTATCAAGAGCAAGAGGACTTCAGACACTTTGATTTAGAACCGGTTGATCTTGAGGACCTTGGGAACGATGTAGAAACTCGGGGTGAGTCAGTGGTGAATCTACATGACATAAGTATGCTCGAGAAGCTCCATACCGAGAATGACAACGATGATGAGCCTACACCCTTCGATGAGAATCCAGATTTCTACTCAAAAGATAGTGATAGTGAGAATGAGAATGAGAATGAAAATGATAGTGAGTATTTATTTTTTAATGCATTTTATTTTGTCTTTGTGCTTAACTGTTTTCTTAATTGCATTATGCCTTTATTCTTTGTGTATACATTTTATTATGTCTTTGTGCTTAACTGTTTTCTCTTACTTAATGCAGGTGATTGAACAATATGAGCAGCGGCAAGGCAACCAGTTCGTCCTTGCTTAATGTGTTAAAGCAGCGCAAGAAAAGAGCTACACGGAGTGGGAGACAGCCAAATCCCAATCCGCATTACCCCGATCTTGCTCCTGCTGGCGGAGGACGGGGTCGAGGCCGAGGTCGAGGAGGACGAGGACGAGGTGCCACGGGAGGAGGCGTGGACTTTGACCCACCACCCTCTGCTACTGGCGACGTGGCTCCTGAGTTGTTCCTGACAGAGCAGCCTTTCAGGGCCGAGAGGGAGGCAGAGTCTGAGAGGGAGGCGAGGACCGAGAGGGAGGCGGGGACCGATACAGAGGCGGACACTAGCCGCGAGTTGGTGGGGTCGAAGAAATTGCGGAATCGTGGGGAATCGGGAGTCCCTGACGAGAAGTTTGAGCCTAGGACTCAGGAGGTGAAAGCCCTTATTATTCCAGATGGCCTTGAGTAAGTGTACTAATTTGGCAATTTAAAACATTTTATTTCATGTTGGTCATAAATAATTATTGTGTACTAATGTTTATTATTGTGCAGCAATTGGACATTTCCTCTGGGGACCAAGGCTTGCCTTCCTAACTGCCTCGTTGGAGCTCTGATTAGGAAGTTCTGGCCGGGCATCACATTACCCACGAGGGTGACAGGAAGCTAGCTACTACTTGGGCGGACTACCAGACTACCCGTGTCCCGGGCTTTCCGACAGCTGCTGATGCTGTCATCACCAAGTTTTGGGTAAGGCATATTTCTCGAGTTATGTTCATACTTGATGACCCCACCGTGCTAACTCATGACTCTTATGCATGATTGAAGTGCTTTTACGGTGTGGCCGAGGAGGACCAGGAGAAGGCGCAGAGGACTTTGCTTGGGGCTTGTGTGAAGTTGACCCCCCAGGTGTGGTACAACCAGAAGGTCACGACCGCTAGCCACTTCTGGGCTGAAAGGGGCGTGAGGGTCAGGAAGGAAGACATTGTCGGTAGGAACCCTAATCCTGAGTACTCGATGACGCCAGAAGAGTACATGTCGGTGAGTAAAATGTCAATGAGATTCTACATTGCTGCTAAGTTGCCATTGCATTGTCTGGAGTTGAGTATTGTATTTTCAGGTTATCCCCGATTGGTCCAAGCCGCATCGACTCGCATGGGAGGAGCTGGTTAGGACGAGGTGGCTCAGAGAAGATGAGGAGTTTGCAGCCTTCTCGAGGCGGAACGCGGATAACCGAGGCGATGGTGGAACGCACTGCGCGGGAAACCGCAACTTTGACCGCTTTAAGGGGAAGGTGGTACGTATATACATGGAACGACCTGCGTGTATTTCTCGTCATGTTTGTACTTCATATGCATAATATTTCTTTTCGTGATACAGGTGGCCGAGGCACAACCCGGGGAGGTGATTCATGACGTCGCCGTCTATGAGATGATGCGGCGAAAGAAGCCCAATTACTCGGAGCCTCAACCCTCGTTGCCCGTGTACTTCGGCACTGCCCAGAACGACTTGGGGAACTACAGCACGATGGTGAAGGCTCGTACCCCCATGTGGATGACCCCATTCACGCGGAGATCGACGAGGAGTCGTTGGTCCTGTCGGGGCACGGATTGCAGCATGGACGCCTCAAGATTCTGAATAAGAAGGCCAAGCCTACCCTCAGCACGAGCTTCGGCCGTCTCAAGGCTACCTACCCCGCCGACGGCCCCCCTATCCCGCCTCGTGGCTAGCCTCGTCTATCCAGAGAGGATGTAAGTTTTTCTCGTTTTCATCATCTTTATGACTTTTGTTCCTGCATGGCTAACCGCTGACAAGATTCCTTGTATTTGAAATTGTAGCCTGAGTTAGACGCGGCCTATGATGCCCCTCATGAGGAATATCAGGTGGCCTTTCGGCAGCATCAGGAGGCGAATGCGATCTACATGCAATACATAAATGTAAGTCCGAACCTTTATTTTTGCAAAAGATACAAGTCCCACTTCCCCCCGTTTGTTGTACTACGGCCTGACATCTAAACTATCTTGCAGGCCATGTTGGTGAATATTCAAACTGGCCAGAATAGAGATTTAGGGCCCGTGCCTCCCATGCCAGGTCCGGCGCCATTTTTGCCATCGAAGGACAGTTTCGCTAGGACCTACTACGCATCGACACCGGTAAGTTCTTTGCTAACCCACTGATTATCGCTTTACTTTGCCTGGCAAGTTGCTAACATGTAGGCAACATGTAGAGAACGGGAGCTTCTAGGAACCGGCACTTTGGCCACGCCTCACCGGATGGGCGTCAGATCACACCGCTTCATGACAATGGTCCATCTCCTGGCCATTCTGCAGGTGGTTCTCCCGAGCTTCACACTTCTCCTACTCCCTCGCCAGGTGGCTCTTCTGCTGCTTCTACTGGACGCAACCCTCGCCAGAGGTCGCCACTTTTCACCAGGGGAGATCTCGGGTACACCCCCTCTCCTCCAGAGTTGTAGGGATGTGTGATAATGTCGATGCATGTATGAACGATGTATGGATGATACATGTTTGAATTATGTGATCTTTGTTGTGGATGATACATGTATGAATGATGTTTGAATTATGATGTATGGATGATGTTGATGCATGTATGAATTATGTTGATGCATGTATGGATGATACATATGGTGCTGTGCTGTGAATGGTGATGTGCTGTGAGTGGTGCTGTGAAAAGGCAGAAAAAAATACTGTGCGGCTGCTACGCCGACGGCAATGCCCTCGGCGTAGCAGCTGCCATGTGCCATATGGTCGTGGCTAGGCCCTCGGCGTAGCAGTTGCGCCTACGCCGATGGCCCCAGCCGTCGGCCCAGCCCGCGTCTTGGGGAGGCCAGCAGCTGCCACGTGTGGTTTTACGCCGAGGGCCAGGCCGTCGGCGTACGCCTGGACCTACGCCGAGGGCTGCGGCCGTCGGCCCAGCCCATTTCCTGGGGAGTCCCAATAGCCACCACGTGCCCTTGCTACGCCGAGGGTCGCGGCCATCGGCGTACGGGCCGCGCCGTTAGCTGGCCGTGTAACGGCGACGACGCCTTTCGCCGACGGCTGGTACGCCGACGGGCCCGCCTCGGCCGTCGGCGTAGCTCTACGCCGACGGTTGTCACATACGCCGACGGCCATTTTTGCTCCGCCGAGGGAGACCTTCGCCGAGGGGGCTACGCCGAAGGCAGCCCTCGGCGTAGCGTATGCCGACGGCAAAGTGGGCTACGCCGAGAGCTTTTTGCCGTCGGCGTAGCCGTCGCGTGCTGTAGTGACACCCAGTTTCACAGTTTGCAAAAATATGCAGTGCGCGTGCGTGCATGCATAGAGCTGGATCAAAAAAAGAATATATCAAGCAAAAGGGAGTAGTAGCGTAGTCATCGTAGCGGTCTCAGACCCCACCGTTGCCGCCGCTAATGGAAAGCTCCTGGTTGCGCCATCAGCGTCGCCCCGCGCGTACAACTTGCGCTGCCTTTTGCATTCCAACCGTTTTGAGCGCATTGGCTATGACGTGGAGCTAGCCTAAACGTCATAGTAACCTAAAAGTCAATTATTAATAATTGAGAAAAGTGACTCTATTCCAAATAATGTCGTTTACTGCAATGATCCAAATTTAACAAAGTAGAACAAAAGGAGAGTACTACACAACAATCATTGTGTATCCTCTTGTATACATTTCATGATGAAAGCACGATTTACTGGTTACGCAGTGTATTACATGCATGCGTGGGAGAGAAAACTCGCTTCAGTAACACACCGCCATGCATGGGTTCCTCTTAAGGGCATAGGAAATTTGTAGGATTAAATCCTATAGGAAATTTTCCTATGATGGTTGTTTGATTTGTATGATTAATTCCTATAGGAAACTTTCCTAGGAAATCCTTTGCACTAGATTGCATAGGAAATCTAACATCCACCCAGAGCTCTTCCTTAGAATCCTTTGATGAAATCAAACAAACTTTGTTGCATGTGGGTTCCTATAGGATTATAGTGGACATGACATTGCAATCCTATGGTTTTCCTATTCCTTTGTTTTTTTCTATCCTATGAATCAAACAAGCCCTAAAGGACTATGTTGTCTCCGCACCCATGCATGCGATTACTACTTGGCTGGATGATAGAACCTATAGACAGAGTAGACGGTGTTGACGAGCGTGGCAATGGAGATGAGTGCCCCCAGGATGACGAAGAAGGTGATGGTCTGCCTGGGGAAGCACTGAAGCACGAGCCATTTGACGGCCCTCGCGGCCGTGCTGTGATCGTGCGCGTCCACGGCCCTGCAGAGTTCAAGCAATTCCCCGGAGTAAAACGCGTCACGGCCGAACTCATCGGCGAGCCCCTTGAACAATTCGACAATCTCCTTGTCGGTCTCGTGCGTGTGCGCTAGGATCCCGTTGTTCCTCAGCAGTTTGGCGTCGGCCTCGCTCTGCAGCAGGCGAGCCATGCATATGGAGTAGGTGGTGGCGCCAAAGCCGCACCCGAGGTGGCTTTGCTCGAAGGCGATGAGGTTGTGGAAGACGAGCCCGCTGTAGCCGTGGATGTGCAGCGCAGGGACGCGCAGCACCCCTCGCGCGCCAAGCATTTTCCTCTGGAAGGCGATGTCCAGCGCACCTTCAGCAGCCGCACGCTTGCTGAAAACAATGAGGGAGTCCTCGAACCAGGTCGCGCAAGGGAGGCTTGATTCTGGCTCACCGAGCAAGGGTTCCACGGCGCGCTTGCCCGATGTTACCCGGGACCAGCGAAAAAGATGCAGGAGGTGATGAATTGTGGGTGAGAAACAAAGGCCGGGGCTTGATTCTGGCTCACCGGGCAGACGTCCTTGCCCGAGGGTACCCCGGACCAGTGGAAAAGATGCAGGAGGTGATGAATTGTGGGTGGGAAATGAAGGCCGGGGCTTGATTCTGGCTCACCAGGCAGGGGTGAAGAGGGGTCCACTGGGTGCTTGCCCGAGGGTACCCGAGACCAGTGGAAAAGATGCAGGAGGTGATGAATTGTGGGCGGGAAACGAAGGTCAGGGCTGGTTGGGTTGTGGTTGGGGCTGGGGCTAGGGCGGATATCATCGAAGCAGGACAGAGTCAACTCTTGTATGTTGCGCTCGATCCCCTAGAATAAGGTACCTTTCAGTCGGCTGTGAAGATGGGTGAGCACGAAGAAGGGTATCTGGTTCCCCAGAACCAGCAGGTCCAGCCTAGTCCGTTTCTTGTGCGTGGACATCTCTGCAGACAGGTTGAGGAAATCCTGGGCGAGCTTGGTACGCCCCTTGGTCCCCGCGGAATTTGACTGGGATATGTCCGCTGCCAGACATGAGGGATATGGCCGCTTCTCCCCGCGCAGTACACTCGTCTTCCTCTTCCTGAGCAGGAAGACGGCTAATAGCACGAGGCAGGAGTCGAGCAGAAGCATTCTAGCGAGCTTCTCCCGTGGCACCGTCTCCGCACATGGGTCCCACTCGTAACATCCGCGGGTGCGGGTGTCGTTGTCCAGCGCCCACCCGAGGAAGGCGGCCGTATCGATGCCGAACTCTGGGCGAGAAAGGAACTCGACGATGGCACACTTCTTGGAACTGGTGATGAGAGCAGACCGCGGCTCCAGTGGCAGTGGGTGGTACGGCCCGACGACGACAACCATGACGTTGCCGCCGGTCGACCCTATGCTGCTGGCTGATGCGGCCCCTCCGTGATCCAGGGTTGGCATCCGTGCAACCTTGGGCATGGGAATGGGAGGAGCTACTACTTGGCGACGAGGCATGAAAATGGATGGGCGTGGTTTGTTGGTACTGATTTGCTCCTGCATTTGCAAGTTCAGAGGGAGGCTGCTCGAGAAAACGCCCTCAGCTTCCAGGTTGATGTTTAGCTTCACATCCTGCATCCACTTGTTGCTCGAGCCGCCGCCGTCTACTTCTTGCCGGCCACCTAGTCCTTGCGTATCTGGATCCGCGCTTCCCACCGGCTTGTAAGCTTGATCCATGGCGGTAGCACGGCAGAATATATATAATGCAAGTCTATGATGAGCGGAGCGGTGGAGGAGAAGTTGGTCTATTCCAGGAAGGAAGGAAACAAGCAAGATTCAAAAGATGTTGGAATCAGTTCGTGGAACAACCTTAAATATACTCCTATACTGTACAATGTTGGCCCAGCCCCAAATGCCGAGTGCAGTCCGGCGTGACGACAATGAAGTATTCCGGCGAGTTACGCGCACGTATAAGAACCAGCTAACAACGATCAGCAAGCTAGCTATCTAGCCTGATCAACAGAACTAGCTCTCTCAACTCACACGAGTACGTACGGGAAAAACAATGTTGATGACTACAAGGCCCTCTCGGTCCTGTTGTTTGTATTGAATCTCACAGTTGTCTTACAAGGCTACTACATGGGTGTATATATACCCGACAAGACGATGCAACGTCAATACGAATAGGTGTTGGACTACTAGTCCTACTCGGAACACACACACACGCACACGACATCGTTCCGTGTCCTATCGGGATTATTATTCCTAACAATCACACCCCTAAGCACGATGTGCCGCTCTTCACAGCTTGGACGCCGATCCTTCCTCGCATCTCCGCAAACTTCACTCGTCCCAAAGATTTAGTTAGGATATCCGCAAGCTGATCATTGGTGCAAACATAGTTGACTTCAATCTTGCTCTCCTCTACACACTGTCGTATGTAGTGATACTTCGTATCAATGTGCTTACTCCTGTCATGATGCACCGGATTCTTGCACAATGAAATTGCAGACTTGTTGTCAATATTGAGCACCACTTGTTTCGCCTCCCGATTGGTGAGATCACCAAGTAGACTCCTTAGCCACACACCTTGACACGCCGCAGTTGCAGCCGCAATATACTCAGCTTCACAGGATGACTGTGCCAGCACTTTTTGCTTTTGTGATAGCCAACTTACTATGCTTCTTCCCAAGAAATATGCCACGCCCGAGGTACTCTTACGGTCGTCAATATCTCTTGTCATCGCTATCACTATAGCCAAGTAGCTTCACCTCCTCCTTCTCTTTCGAGTAGACAATACCAAAGTTTGTAGTACCTTTGATATACCTGAGTATATGTTTCACGGCTGTCCAATGCTCCATTGTGGGTGCTTCCATGAAGCGACTCACATAGCCAACAGAATAGGCCAAGTCTGGTCTTGTGTTAATGAGATACCTCAAACTTCCAACCACACTCCTATACTCCGTTGCATCAACCGCAGGTGCTTCACTCCTTTTGCTTAGTTTAAGACGAGGTTCCATCGGAACATGAGTTGGATTGCATTCTTCCATGCCACATTTCTCGAGTATCTTCTTTGCATATGCCTCTTGGCATAGCGTGATCTCACCCAGCTTTTGATGTACCTCGATCCCAAGGTAGTAGCTCAACAAGCCTAGATCACTCATCTTGAATAACTCCTTCATCTGTAGCTTGAACTTTGCAATCTCCTTCTCATCCGCTCCAGTTATCAATAGATCATCAACATAGATGCCAACTAGTAGATGATCCCTTCCTTTACCTCGCTTATACATCGCATGCTCCAGTGGGCTCTTCTCGAATCCGAGAGAGATCAATGTACGATCAAGCTTGATGTTCCACGCCCGAGGGGCTTGCCGTAGCCCGTACAACGCCTTGTGTAGCTTCAAAACCTTGTGTTCTTCTCCCTCTTTGATGTATCCCGGTGGTTGCTCCACATAAACTTCTTCTTCTAACTCCCCATTCAAAAACGCGGATTTCACATCCATGTGATGCAATTTCCAAGATTCTTGATCTGCGAGAGCAATAAGTAATCTCACCGATTCCATCCTTGCAACGGGAGAAAACACTTCTTCGAAATCCACACCTTGCTCTTGCACGTATCCCTTGGCCACTAGCCGAGCTTTGTGTTTCACCAACTTCCCTTCGGCATCCTTCTTGATCTTGTACACCCACTTGAGCCCTATGGCCTTGTGATTGTTGGGTAGATCGACAAGCTCCCATGTATTGTTGTCTTTGATCGATCCCAACTCCTCATCCATAGAACGACGCCAACACTCCTCCATATTAGCGTCCTCGAATTTCGTCGGCTCCTCGGTGAGTAAACACCGACCTTGTCCTCTCCCTCGCGCACGCGCTGTACGAAGGGTCTCCGGCGGATACAACTCTAGTACACTTCGGAATTTTTCTGGAGTAGGTGGCCGTCTCCTTTCTTCTCGTGCACTTGGAGGAGACGTGGAAGCTGACGTAGTACTTGTTTCAGCGTCTACTGAATTTCCTGCAGTTTCTGTCGGTGTACTGCATGTTGGCGACGTGACATCGTCGCCCGCGTCCACTTCTTGACTGCCGCTAGTCCCTCCTGGACGGGAGTGTGCAGCTGATGGGCCACTTGCGCCAGGGCTCTCGTCCGCGCGTGGACTGGATGGCGACGTCGAGCCTCCAGGTGCAGCGCGTGAGCTGCTCCTCGTGCCGGGACTCCCACGTGGAGATACCTCTCCAGGCGTAGCGCTGCTGCTGCTCACTTCCGGACTTCCATCTTCTGAACCAGCGCCTAAATCCGTAACGCCACGGGACGCCGTTTCTTAATCATCTGCATGCGAATCAATGTAGACTACAGTAAATATTTCATCAGAAATTGATTGTACCGGTTCCACAGAGCCCCAATTCCATGATTTCTCCTCCTCGAAGACGACGTCGCGTGTCACCACCACCTGTTTTTTCACTGGATTGTACGCGCGATACGCCTTCGAACCGTATTCATAGCCGATCATGACCATTGGAGTACTTCGATCCGCCAACTTGCTAGTTGCCCGGTCACCGTCCTCACATGCTCCACGCACCCGAAAGTGTGAAGATGATCAACCGAGGGCTTGCGACCGTACCATGCTTCGTACGGCGTCATACCAACTACACTCTTAGTTGGCGCCCAGTTCAGCAAATAGACAGCTGTACTAACTGCCTCACCCCAAAACCTGCCTGGCATGCCTTTGCTCTTCATCATGCTGCGTGCCATGGCCACCACGGTTTGGTTCCTTCTTTCGACAACACCGTTTTGCTGCGGTGAATATGGTGCGGTGAGATACCGCCGGATCCCATGAGCTTCGCAAAACTCCTTGAATTCATTGGATTTGAACTCCCCACCCCGATCGGTACGGAGGGCCTTCAACTTTGCCTCGGACTCCACCTCGGCTGCCATCTTCACAATCCTGAACGCTTGCAAAGCTTGATCCTTACTCTTTAGCAGCACAACCCACATGTATCTACTGAAGTTGTCGACGATGAGCAAAAAGTACTTGTTCCCGGCAGGGGTCGCCGGCGTGATTGGTCCGCATAAGTCTCCATGCACCAACTCAAGAACCTTACTTGCTCGATATTGTCCCTCCCTTGGAAACGGGGCTCGCCTTTACTTCCCAATGAGACAACCGTCACACACCTGCTCAACATGATCAACACACGGTAAGCCACGTACCATCTCCTTCTGTCCAAGTTGTCGTAGAGCTTGGAAATTTAGATGTCCGTAGCGAGCATGCCACTTCCACGCGAGTCTTCCATGCTTGTCATCAAACATACTGGATCCGCCCAATTGAGATTGAGGATGTAGAGTCTTTTCTTCGACCTCTCCACCTTCATGATGAGCTTCCTTTGGCGGTCATATCCCCACAGGAACTCGTCCTCCAACACGATCTTGCATCCACGCTCCGCGAGCTGACCAAGACTGATAATGTTGGTCTTAAGCTTGGGAATATAGTACACGTGAGTGAGTACCTTGTGACCTCCATCCTTCAACTCAAACAGGACAGTGCCTCGTCCTGCAATCTCCACCTTCGACCCATCGCCGAATCGAACGGAGCCTCCAACCGTGAGGTTCAACTCAGAAAACTGAGCCTTGTCGCCGGTCATGTGGTTGCTAGCGCCTGTGTCGAGGTACCAAACGTCGTGAGCCGTCTGCATCCTCCGCGGGAAGACCTTCTCTTCCACGAGCGTGACGATCTCCGTAGCTGACTCCTGAGGAGTTGATTCCTTGGTGGTCATTAACTCGCAAAATTCGAGCATGAGCATCATCGGTCCATCATCTCCTTCCTTCGCCATGAGAGCCTTCTCCTTTGAACGGTTAGGACATTCCGATTTGAAGTGCCCAAGTTGATTGCACTTATGGAAGCGAAGATTCTTCTTGTCGAATTTCTTCTTTGGCTTCTTTGGCTTGCTGTTCGACTTCTTCGCCGGGACCGAACCATCGCCACTGCCAGATGCTTTATCACTCCTCTCCTTGGCGACCATTGCCTGCCACTGGGCACGTGTAAGCATGAGGTGCTCATCTTGATTCGCGTCGCCGTAGGTGATCTTCATCCGCTCGTCATGCGCCTTGAACCGTCCAACCAGGTCATCCATCGTGAGGGTGGTGAGATCAACGCATTGCTCGATTGCCGACACCATAGATATGTACCGCAGCGGCGCCACGCGAAGGAAACGCATTACGACTGAGATATCTTCCAGCTTCTCACCTTGCGCACGAATCCCGTTGACAATTGTTGCTACCTTCGAGGCAAAAGCGTCCAACGTCTCATCTACTTCCATCTCCAGGTTCTCATACTTCTTCTGCAAGGTTTGTAGGGTCGCCCTGCGGACATGCTCGTGCCCAAGATTCAACGTCTTGAGTGTCTCCCACGCCGCCTTTGCAGAATCCTTCGAGATCAGGTGATGCATCACGTCCGCCGGCACCACGGAGCCGATGGCCGTGAGTGCCTGTCGGTCCTTGCGGTACTTCAACGCGCCCTTCTTGAACTCGTCGCCGCCGGGATCGATAGCCTCCCAGATGTCGTTGCCCTCCATGGCCCACTCCATCCGTTTCTCCCACGTCGTGTAGTTGCCGCGATCATACCGCGGGTACTGCGACGACACCGATGCACCCGCATCCGCACCGGAGTACTCGCCTTGCTCCTTGCCCGTCATGACCTCCCGTTACTAGGAGATCCTCCTCGAGGCTCTGATACCAATTGTTGGCCCAGCCCCAAATGCCGAGTGCAGTCCGGCGTGACGACAACGAAGTATTCCGGCGAGTTGCGCGCACGTATAAGAACCAGCTAACAACGATCAACAAGCTAGCTATCTAGCCTGATCAAAAGAACTAGCTATCTCAACTCACACGAGTACGTACGGGAAAAACAATGTTGATGGCTACAGGGCCCTCTCGGTCCTGTTGTTTCTATTGAATCTCACAGTTGTCTTACAAGGCTACTACATGGGTGTATATATACCCGGCAAGACGGTGCAACGTCAATACGAATAGGTGTTGGACTACTAGTCCTATTCGGAACACACACACGCACACGACACCGTTCCGTGTCCTATCGGGATTATTATTCCTAACATACAATAGTTAGGGTGTATAATTCTCACTACCGGCTACGCGGTAAGTACAACAACCCATGGAATGAATCAACGTATTCCATGCCGGCTACACGGTAGTCAATTCCATGCCACGTTGCCAACCATGTCAACGTACCCGTGATTTTGTCTGAATCTTTTTTGTCTGAATCTTTCAACACTGATATATTACCAAACTACGCCTCTGCTTCACATATTCAAGTACTTGAATGCCAAATAACTACTTATCTTATTGCTAACCACTAACTCCATTTAAAAATAATTTATTTTTTATCCTAAGTTAAACTACTTTAAATTTGACCATGTTTATCAGAAAATATATTAACACTTAGAACATCAATTTTGTTTTATTAGATTATTCATACAACTCATGGGTTTGTTGCGTGAAACAAAAAAATTTCTACAGAATAGCAAGAGAGAATCCCACAAAATATAATCTACTAGATGTAAGTAACAGGCAAAATAGATCTAATCTACTTACCCTCGAAGAACATGAGAGTTAACGATCTAGAGATCATGGGTGATGTAGTCGATCGCTTGCGACAGTTAGATCTTTACATTCGAGATCCTTGTATCGAATTGACGGCACCTCTGTGGTATCCACACATTCCGCTATGACGCTGTATCCTCCTTCTTGATCCTGCAAGAGATGGTGGAGATCTCCACGATAATCTGGCAGCACAACGGCATCGCTACTATGGTGGTGGAGAAAATTCAGTAGGGTTTCACTGTGAAACAAGAGAGAGAGAGAGAGGCCAGCAAGCAAGGGTGCGCCGCCCCTGCCCCCTCCCTCTCTTATAAAGGAGGCCAAGTGAGGAGCCCTCTCCCATCTAGGGTTTGGTGGTCGGCGCCCTGCATGGGCCATTTTGGCCATGGAGCCCTAGCCCATGATGGCCGGGTACTCCCCACTTGGGCCCATGTGGACCCCATCATGCATGTGGGTCCCACCATGGACCTTCTGGAAGATTCCATCAACATAGGATATTCCATACTTTCCTGAAACCCTAAAATAGGAAGTGCCATATATAATTCTCTATCTCCGGACCATTCCAAAGCTCCTCATGATATCAAGGATCTCATTCGAGACTCCAAAACAACATTTGATTCACACCATACATATTGTCAAAACAAAGACTAACGACATCGTAGGTTAGGGGCATGGCATACATATATTTGTCAAGACCATCATAGCCTCATACAACAACAACTTTGAGAGGCCAGGATCTAACAGGAGAGCATGTTCCCAGGCCCCTTGTGGTCCAATACAAATTTAGGCAAGGCTCTGGCGGTCATTGCCGAGGAGGCGGGTGTCCACCTGTCATCTGTCCGCTGACAAACATGTGCCACAACTATGGACGGTACAGGTTGATGGGACGAGATAGGAGCTCATCTAGGACTAATTCACGGAGACGATCAATCGGACATTGTACATATCATCTCCACCAGATATAGTCATCTAGGCATGGCATAGGGTTTCGCGCAATGCGGCCTAAACTTGGGTAAAATCCATCATGTGTTCTCGTGGGTCAATTGGGTTTGATGTGTGTTGTTCCACTTCCACGTGTCGAACTGGAAAGAGGGTGGTTGAATCCCCGTTGTACACTATCAATGTAATCACTGCCAGTTGCCACGTGGATTCATCGATGAACGCAAGACTCCTGAATTGGAGGAATTAGCCTAGAGTGGATGCATATTCCCGCTTGATCTTCAACTCTGGTAGCCACATGCCCCATGGGCGCCAAATATCATGGGAAAATCACGGCATTAGCTATCAGGGATGGCTTATGAAGGGTGGAGTGGAGCACTACAAGGATTTCAGGGACGATATTGGTACGCAAGGTGTACCAAGATTTGGCCCCTCCCGGTGGAGATAAAGTTGTATTGATGATACTAGATTGATTGCAAGGTCTCGCCTGCTTAGCTAGATGCTAAGGAGGGAAGTCGTCTATCCTAGGTTTCAATGTTGCGTACCTTGAAGGGTGAGTCTAGCATGCATTATATACAGTCGGCTATACCGGGCTTCAGACAGAGTCCCTTCAGACAACTATCTTGTGCACCAAGCCATGGCCACCGTCTTGATCCCGAAGTCTTCCCATATCGTCTTAGGGCATGTATAATGGTAGAGAAGGCGGATTTTCTCCTAAAGCTCTCCACATAATCTAGAGAAGGCAATAAAAATAAGTTGTACAATGAATTATCTCTTATTATCATCTCTAAGTATTAATGTGAATTGACTAATTATAGTAATAAATTGTGTTGATAAGGGACCGGAAGACACAAAGTACAAAGGTCAAAATAGCATCTCTTATTTTTTAAGGAATCATCCCTTAGCTAAGGAAAGACAACATTTTCTTTTCTAATTCTATCTCCTTCAACTAAACGAAAATCCAACGTGACAATGATAAGAAAAGACTGACATCACCTTGTTATTGTATGTCACTTGTACGTGTGGCGAGGCCTTCTCCGGGTTCGTCCCCGCCTCAGTGGGTATACCCGATTGGTATCCCATAGTCAAAGATGCCTCTGCTAGTGTGTGCTAGAAGAGACGACAGTTTTGCGTGTTAGCTTTTTCTTCTTCTGTGTAATGTGTTAGCTTAGTTCTTTCGTATGGAAGATCGAGGTACACAGAACCTTGGATTATTGCTTCCTACCAAATGTCATGTCCGGTCTTTGCTAATAAGATCGATGCCAACGGCAAGGTATCCCGGATACCGTATCCGCGTGAGGCCAGAACTGCAGAGAGCCATATGAAAGGTACGTTTGTGGTTAGCAAGGAACGTAACAGATACAAGGACGGTGTTCATGTTTCTTTTAAGAATATATACAGATACCACGCGGGCTGTACCGTACGCGTACGTATTGACCGGAACGAGTATCATCCCAAGGGGCACCGCGACGACGCCGTCAAGGAGAGACGAGAACCTGGTGGGTGAAAGCCACCGCGGACTAGATGCGGCGATGGCGCGGGGAGGCGGGTGAACATGCCGCAATGCCGACACGGAAGGAAATCGATGCCAGTGAGGCAATGACCTTCGGAGCATTTTTTTTTACATGGCTTCGGAGCATTTTTTGCTTTTATTATAAACAAATCCACCACACTGTTAAACAGGTACAAAGTGATGAGAAAGTCTTTTATAAAACAGATCAATCAAATATAAACAAAAAATACAGGGTTATCCACACCCCGCCAAAGCACATGAAACTACTAACTAGAGGTGTCATCACGCCTCCTTGTAAAACCGCCGGACATAGTCACACCAAACCCACAAAGTCGTTGCCGGAGAGGGCCGTATGCCCTCTCGCTCCGCGCTGTGGAGCGCTGAGCCCACAGTTGATTCTGCCGATGACGGGGAGTAGTGGCGCCAGAGTCGCGTGAATAAGATAGGTGGCCGCCAACAACACATCATGCTAGGCCGAAGTGCCTTGACATAGGATCCAAACTTGCCTACCAAAGATATCAAAACGAGACCAAGAGGTATCGGAGCTCCACGACGACGCCCCCATGAGGATGACGACGCGGCACGCCGCTGCCGTCGAGACCGAGAGGTCAAGGATTTTCACCCAGAGTCCCGACATGGGGAAGGTAACTACAATGGCGCCCTAGGAGGATAACACCCGCAGGCACCGCCACTGGTGCCGAAGCACTGAGGTTTCGCCCAGAAAAATCTTCACACCACACCCGGTACCCCAGACCGCCACTATCACCAAGCCAGGACTCCATGGCATAATCTGCGAGCCATCTTTGCCGAAATGCCGCCAACACCAGGATCCCCCAGCGCACCCTCCTCGCCACCGTCATGGCTAAAGAGTGAGACCATAACTACCGCAATGCCACTCGCTGGAGAGCCAACGCACAATCCTCCTTCCAGAGTCGCCTCTCTCACATCCATTATCTCGCACTCGGTGAGCAACAGATGCGGCTATCGAGCATATGATAACATGTACGAGGGCGGCCGACAAGTCGCCTTGAGGGTAACTTAGGTGCAACGAGCACAAGGACATGACGTCTCTGTGCTGCTACAGGACACACCTTGCAGGTCCCAATTGGGTTTATAGGACGCCACTGGATGTGGGCCTGTCTAGCCTACACCTGGCGCCCCAGCCACCACGCACCCAGGGGGCTCTGGATCGTCCGCCATCATGGGAGACGCCAGGAAGATGTGCTCCGGCCAAGGCAGCCTGACCGAGATCAGGCCCTAAAGGGCCCAGATCTAGCCCTATGAATCCCCGCCGCCATGGAGCAACACCCTCCTTTGCACCACCGCTCACCACCCTCATCAACCTCCCTACATTGTGCCACACCTGCGCCGGCGCCGCCATCAACATTTCCACCGTGTCCAGCCACCACACCAAGTCGAGGTCGGGTGCAGCAACACACCGCCACCGGCCGGGAGAGGCAGCTTCTTATCTCCACTGTAAGCACTATTGACACCACCAATACGACACCAAAAGTACAAAAAAATGACGTCTCAAAGAACGAAACAATGCACAAGATTCGTCATCGCCCGACCATAGATCATAGGTTTCACCTTGGAAACAATTCCTCACTTACAAAACAATATCTTCAACAAGTTCATTGCCATGCATAATCAATTAAGACCAGACCTTAAATTTTCATCCCGAAAGATAAGATTGTAAAGTTCTCATGTGTTGTTGCTCCCATTTTATATGTCGCTACAACGAGCCACGAATCACCAAGCCAGCTTCTTATCTCCACAAAGACTAGAACCCCCATTGGTAATGCTCAGTTATCGGCTTTCATGATAGTCTCCGCCTCTAACTTCACCATGTACCAAAAGACGTGTTCCATGATGGTAACAGATATAATAGCTTCACAACGCTCCCTCTGAAACCAAATTTTCATAAAACTACATGGTTATGCACGGATGGATCTCATCCTATCCAACAATCACCAGTCATGAGGTTCCCATGGAAGTTCGGCGGTGGAGCCTTCCGAAACTCGAAACTACGTCATGATCAACGAGGGCAGGCATCAAGTAGATCTTATTCTTGATGCGAGAGAAACCCTAGGACCGCCTCCACCTTTATTCAGAGCCAGCAGGCCCCCACGCCGCCGCAAGGGCCAGAAAGTCTGCCACCACTAGCATCGACCGCCGCCACAGTGGTCAAGTCACGCCGTGATGCAATTCGAAGGAGTCCAGACACTGTGAGATTCCTGGGAGTCATGCATGTACACAACAGAGCATCCGGCCGCTAGGGACATGTCTGTGTGAGCACTCTCTGGTATTTACAGGTCCAAGGCCATCGATGGCAGAGCCCCACTCCAGCGGACACGGTCTCAATGGTTGAGATCATGTGATGTGGGCTTTAAATATTTTCGAGCGGTTAATTTTTTTCCATACGACTCCAATGAGCCGGGTTCCATTACCAGAAATGATAACGAAACATATGTCTTACCGTACACAACAACACAGAAAGAACAAGAAAAAAAGCGACAGCCAAACAAAGTACCGAGACACCCCAAAACCCACCGAGGGGGCCTACATATGTTCAACATAGCAGAACATAACCATAGAAACCTCTCAAAACCAACACGAGCACAAATAGAACTGTGTTTTTTCATGTTGCTTCTTCAATGTTTGACACAAGAATCGCCTGTTCATATCACCCACACTAGTCCCCAATCACATTGATGTCATCATCCATCTCTCCATTCTTGACCTGCAACATTGCAGCTTGCCTGTCCATCTCATGCACTTGTGTTGCCATTTGTTGCAGATGATCAGCTCCATTCACTAGCACATCTCTGTCCCGCTCATTCTGCAAATCTGCCAAATACTGAAGGAAAGCACACATGTAGCAAATTAATCCCAGAGAGGAAGAGACCATCTTTCCTTCAAAACAAGCACGATTCCTAGTTTTCCATAGATCCCAACAGAGGGCAACAACACAAACAATATGAACATTATACCCAAAGTGGGGAAAATTCACAATCCACCAAAAATATTGGATAAAGCAAGAAGGTTGATTACTAGCACCTAAAAAAAATGCAATAGTACTCCACATATAAACTATTGCAGGACAAACAAAAAGTAAGTGATTGATTGTCTCCTCTCTAGGACAAAACTAACAGATATAGCTACCCACCCACTTCCTCTTTTTTATATTATCTTTGGTAGCAATAGCATTATGCCAAATAAGCCAGAGCCAACTTTTGATTTTAAGAGGCAGTTTTGCTTTCCATAAATGCCGAAAAGATCTATCTAGGTCCTCATCGGCAAGTTTGTTATACATGGATTTAACAAATAAAACACCAGATTTAGTGAATTTCCATTTGGGTTTATTTTTCTCATCATTCAACGAAATAGAAGCCAGCATATTCCTTAGAGTACGCCACCGAGAAGACAAGTGAGGTGACCACCATCTCCTAAAAAGTGAAGAACCATCCGAAGTCTGACATTTTCCTAACCGTACAAATATTTTGATTGCAAATATCAAAAAAATCTGGAAATTTCTCATAGAGGGAGACATCTCCAAGCCACTGATCATGCCAAAAGTTAGTAGCCCTACCACCATCAATCTCTATTTTTTTCCCAGCAAGGTAAACATGTTTGAATTTTAGCAAGTATTTCCAAACATCTGAGTTCCCCTGTTTCACACCCAACCTCCAAATACCATGAGTTATACCATATTTTGCCGTAACAATTTTTTGCCAGAAACCTTCTCCAGATTCTAGTCTCCACCACCATTTACATAGAAGGAAAATATTGAAAAGTTTCAGGTTCCTAATCCCCAGCGCTCCTTTTTTCCTTGCTCTACAAATCAATGGCCCTTAACCATATAATTTTTTTTCTTATTATTATCCCTTCCCAAAAGAATGTCCTGATTATCTTAGTAAACTCTTCAGGTTGGTGTCAGCCATGAGATACATAGACATATGATATATCAACAAACTACTCAGAGAGGATTGGATAAGGGTATACCTCCCCCCAATCGAAGATTTTTTTCTTATTATTATCCCCTTCCCAAAAGAATGTCCTGATTATCTTAGTAAACTCTTCAGGTTGGTGTCAGCCATGAGATACATAGACATATGATATATCAACAAACTACTCAAAGAGGATTGGATAAGGGTATACCTCCCCCCAATCGAAGAAGAGTTACCAACCCAGGCATCAATTTTTTCTTAAGTTTATCATGCAAAAGTTGCAAAACAGCAACATGAAGCCTAGTGCCACAAACAAGGACACCAAGGTACTTAATAGGCCAATTACTGAGCTGGTAACCAAACAAATCAGCATATCTCAACCGATTCTCTCCATCCTCCAGAACCATAATGAGTTCACTTTTGTTAAAGTTAATTTTCAGCCTAGACATTGCCTCAAACATATACAAAATTATCTTAACATGAATTAACTGCTCAATATCATCCTGAATTAGCAAAATTTTATCATTAGGATATTGTAATATAACCACCCTAATGTCTACGCACTTCTGTTCTTGTAGACAGTTGTTGGGCCTCCAAGTGCAGAGGTTTGTAGAACAACAGCAAGTTTTCCCTTAAGTGGATTACCCAAGGTTTATCGAACTCAGGGAGGAGATGGTCAAAGTTATCCCTATCAAGCAACCCTGCAATCAAGATACAAGAAGTCTCTTGTGTCCCCAACACACCTAATACACTTGTTAGGTGTATAGGTGCACTAGTTCGGCAAAGAGATAATGAAATACAAGCGGTAACGGTGCTAGAAAATAGCTTGACGGTGAGGTAAAGACTAAAGGCAACAAGAAGGAAGCAAGCAAACATGCAACATATCTAGATGCAAATGGTGTTTCAATTTTTAGAAACAAGGCCTAGGGATCATACTTTCACTAGTGAACACTCTCTCATAAATATATTCTCTTCATGATAGTACTCTTAACTACTCTCCGGTTGGACACTCTAATCCACTATAGGGCCTTCCCCAATCTAGATAACCCCACACTGTCACCTTGAGTGCTAGATGGTTCCAACAAACACCACAATTTCATATAGACAACCAACTCAAAATATACTCATGATAAATATATATGTAACCTAGCTTAAGTGCCACACACATAGTGTGCACGTTGTCACTTTCACACACGTGGGGAAAAGCATAGATCTATTAAAGAACGATGAGTATTTATGTAGAATCTAGCCTAAGTGCCACCATGGCGTGCACGTTGTTACTTTCACGCACATGGGGAGAGCAGAGATATATTGAAATACTTGAGTAATAGAGTAGATCTACTTGATTACAAAGCTCATGACCACAACAATATCATGCATAGAGAGAGATGAACACATAGCTACCGGTAGAGCCCTTAGCCTCAAGGAAGAACTACTCCCTCCTCATCATGTGAATCAGCAACGGTGATGGAGATGGTGGTGGAGATCGATGGAGATGGCTCCAAGGGCACTTCCCCATCTCAGCAGGGTGCCAGAACAGAGACTTTCTGTCCCCCAAATCTCCCCCTCGACGGCAGCGGCGCTACGGAGGTTTTCGTGGATTTCTTCTGGATGATTTAGGGTTTTCTCCCCGGGGGCTTCTTATAGGCGCATAAGGCAAGGTCGGTGGAGGTCCAGGGGGACCACACCCCCTGTGGGCACCACCAGGGCTGGCCTGCGCCTAGGGGGGTGTGGCCACCCTAGTGTCCTCCTCCAACTCTGCTTCGTGGTTCCGTGCTGCTCCGGGAAAAATAATGACTTTGGCTTTTGTCCCGTCCAATTCCGAGAATATTGATTTTCTGCCTTTCTAAAACCAAAAACAGAAGAAAACAGGCAACTGGTACTGTGGCATCTTGTTAATAGGTTAGTACCAGAAAACATATAAAAATACCTCAAAGTGTAGACAAAGCAAAGCAAAGTAGATACTAAACAAGCATGCAACATCAAAAATTATAGATACGTTTACGATGTATCAAGCATCCCCAAGCTTAACTCCTGCTCGTCCTCGAGTAGGTAAGTGATAAAAATAATAATTTTTGAGGTGACATGCACCATCAAAATCAAGATCATACCATTTGCAAGAATTGAAAGCTGGGATCAAAGAACTCTAAACATGAGCATGAAAGATGAAGTCTAACAATAAGACAAAGTAACTATGCATGCAACATGAAAGGAAAGAAACAAAGATCATGAATAACATGCATTGAAAAACGTTTGTTTGTTTCACATACAGAAAACATGGCATAGTGGAATTTAGCTTGTCCCTTATGGAGTAGAAAATAGATGCATAGGACACCTTCAAAGTTCATAAGAGTGACTAGATATAAATAGCACAAGAACAAGTAATATCAACAATATGCATCAATCAATAAGTTTTGGGACAATGCACATAGAAATAAGAATGGCAACTATGCTCTCTTAACTGGTGCCTAAAGGTAGAAGATGGAGACTCAATATAATAGTGGAAGAAAGGCCCTTCAAAGGGAAGCAGGGATTTCAAGTCTCAAAAAGAGCTTCCAAAAATTATGGTACCTGTTAGCTTTCAGCCCTCATTGCCCCTATCATAAGCATCTTGAAGTGATTACGGTTAAAGTGAACAAACTATGGAGTATATGCTTGACAAAGTATAAGTTGGAAATCTCATGTCCCTTGCATACGAGGGATGCACCTCATGCTACTCAACTTTAGTTACCTGTAAGTTCTTGTCATAGTAAGTACATGCGTATCATAGAGAACCGCCAATGGGGTACCCCTTGCACATGGTACAGGATCTTTCCCATAACCAAAATGACAAGGCAAGCAGACAATGAGCATGTCAGCGATCTTTCTATTTGCTATTTACATAGGTTTTTATTAAGGATGCTTCACAGATTGCTCATTATGGTGATGTTGCAAGTTTCCACCATGATTAGGCATGGCTTAGGCTAGCGGCCCAGGCGTTTCTCTAACACAAAATACATAACTCCATGGACTTACAAGCTCCCTTTTTATTTCACAGCGGCGATATCCATAGACAAAAGAGCATGATATCAACTATGTACAAAGTACAAGTGCAATGTTGAAAATGTTACCCATGAAAACATGGTTCTGCTAATTCCAACATATAAGTGCAAGCATATACAACATAAATGACACAATGGTTCAAGTTTATTAGGGGCAAGGAATATAAAGTGTGCCATCAAGTTCGTGAGAGCTTTAATCACTAAGTTTTCACATAACAAAATACTTTTTAATTGGAAGACAATTGAAAACAAGAATATACTTGGAATGGTGTAACACACCATGCATAGGAATTTATAGTGGACATTTTGGAACAACTTGGTTTCTTGGGAGTTGGAAGCATGAGTAGAGCTTACTCATACAAGTGGAGGCTAGCAAAAGACTAGGAGCAACCAACTAAGAGAGCAATAATGGCCATAATCATGCAGAGCGACAAAACATTACTAATTAAAGCATAGAGTGGTACTACAAGTCAAGGAGTAAATGATCATAGAGGATATGGTGAATTGTTCATAGTCATAACATGGTGTGAGCATGTGCCAAGTC
Source organism: Avena sativa (assembly GCA_916181665.1). Lineage (NCBI taxonomy): Eukaryota > Viridiplantae > Streptophyta > Magnoliopsida > Poales > Poaceae > Avena > Avena sativa. The sequence continues at coordinate 164,525,099 of OV702282.1, forward strand.
AACCCAAACAAAGCATCAAAGGAGAATACCACAATACTATGCTTTTGTATGCTAAAACAACGCATGATTCTTTCAAGGCACATTAAGCAATCCCAATTGTTTGGAACGAGTCATGCTACAAAAATAATCACTAAGCATAAGGTCAAAACAACACCTAGCATGACATGCTAAAGTCTAAGCCATAGTCAAAACAAGCTCCCTTTTGTACCACTTAAGCATGAAGCTTCCTACTCATTTCCAACACCAAGCGACTTATTTGAAACAACTCACAAAGATAATAATCAATAAATATCAGTGAGAAAGTCTCACAAATCCACAATGAAGAACAAAAAAAGTTCTAAGATGAAAGCACAAGAAAACTAAAGCTAAACACAGTGCTAGCAAAAGAGAACACTCACAAAACAATAAGAATGAAAACTAGAGTGTTCTAGGGAATGAAAACATAGCGTGTCTCTCTCCAAAAGAAGTGTGCTGTGATCCAACCAACTTATTGCAGAAAGCAAACCAAACAAAAGAAAACTAAAAACAAAAACAAAGACGCTCCAAGAACAACACAACAGTGCATGAAACAATAAAAATGAAGTGTCTAGAAAGACCTGAGATTTTTATTGATAAAGAAGGGGATGCCTTGGGCATCCCCAAGCTTTGACGCTTGTACCTCTTGAATATTTCTTGGAGTGACACGGGGTGGCATCCCCAAGCTTGAGCTTTTGTCCATTCTTCATCTCATTACATCATTCTTTCTCTACACCTGAAAATTTTCCTCCATACAAAACTTCACACAATCTTCATTAGCAACATTAGTGTATTTAAAAGATAATAGACCTTGGGTTTGGATTTAGAAAAGAAATCTTTACTAAAAACACAAGTTACTATAGCAATTCCCTCAAAAAGCTCAATTTCCCAAAAAGAACCCAAAAAGGAATCCATAAGAAGCAAATGCAAATAATGGCAGAAATCTGTCAAAACAGACCAGCAGGTAGAAAACGATTTTTTCGAAGACCTTATGTTGCTCAACTAAAAAAGTGTTGAACTAACGAAAGTTAGATAACATACCGGGGGATTTATTCAGAAAATATCAGCTCAATCCTACTTACATATATTCCTCACGAATTTTTATGGTGGATCACAAAAATATGTTTCAAGACAGCAACTCCCCAAATCTTACTTCCCTCTCATTAGAGGTTATTCTTGGCACAAAAAGCAAATAAAAAGGATAAGGAGAGGTTACTACAGAAGTAATAACTTCCAAGACTCAAGAAAAATCTTGGGTTATCTCCCAACAAGTACTTTTCTTTAACGTCTTTAAGTTAGGAATGATAGTTTGAGAAGATGCTCACATAAGAAATATGAATTGAAGTAAAGAGAGCATCAAGAAGCAAATTCAAAACACACTGAAGTCTAACCCACTTCCTATGCATAGGAATCTTGTAAAGAAACAAGTCATAAAAGCACAAAGCAACAAGCATAGGAAATAAGAACAAATGCAACTTAAAAATTTTCAACATAAAGAGGGGAAACTTAATATTTTTGAGATGCATAAGACCATATTTCTCTCTCTCATAATAACTTTCAGTAGCAACATGAATAAAGTTAATAATATAACTATCACATAAAACATTCTTATCATGAGCCATATGCATAAAATGATTATTACTCTCCACATAAGGATATGCATTCTTATTAATTATAGTGGGAGCAAATTCAACAAAATAGCTACCATTGTTATTCTCATCACCATAATCATCAAATATAGGAGGCATATTGTAATCACAATTAACTTTCTCCTCAATAGTGGGTGGACTGAAAATATCATATTCATCATTGTAATCATCATATATTGGAGGTTTGGTATCATCATAAGCAACAGAATAGCTATCTTCCAAAGCTGGGGGACTAAAGAGATCATTTTCATCAAAACTAGCTTCCCCAAGCTTAGACTTTTCCATAGCATTAATAACAATGGTGTTCAAAAAATTCATACTAATAACATTGGTATTAGCATGCAAAGAAATTTCCATAGGTTTTTTAATTTTCTTTTCAAACCACTCAAGTTCTAACTAAGGAAAAATACTAAAAAGCTCTCTAATTTTGTTGTTGTTTTCCATTAAGCCTAACTAGTGAAAACAAGAAACAAAAAAGACAAAATTGCAGAATCTAAAGGAAATAACTTTGAGCACTCACACCGGAGGATGTGAATACCTTTTACCTTACCTCACTGGCAACGGCGCCAGAAATAGCTTGATGTCTACGCACTTCTATTCTTGTAGACAGTTGTTGGGCCTCCAAGTGCATAGGTTTGTAGAACAGCAGAAAGTTTTCCTTTAAGTGGATTACCCAAGGTTTATCGAACTCAGGGAGGAAGTGGTCAAAGTTATCCCTCTCAATCAACCCTGCAATCAAGATACAAGAAGTCTCTTGTGTCCCCAACACACCTAATACACTTGTCAGGTGTATAGGTGCACTAGTTCAGCGAAGAGATAGTGAAATACAAGAGGTAACGGTGCTAGAAAATAGCTTGACGGTGAGGTAAAGACTAAAAGAAACAAGAAGGAAGCAAGCAAACATGCAACAGATCTAGATGCAAACGGTGTTTCAATGTTTAGAAACAAGGCCTAGGGATCATACTTTCACTAGTGAACACTCTCTCATAAATATATTCTCTTCATGATAGTACTCTTAACTATTCTCCGGATGGACACTCTAATCCACGGTAGGGCCTTCCCCAATCTAGATAATCCCACACTATCACCTTGACCGTTAGATGGTTCCAACAAACACCACAATTTCATAGAGACAACCAACTCAAAATATACTCATGATAAATATATATGTAACCTAGCTTAAGTTCCACACACACGGTGTGCATGCTGTCACTTTCACACACATGGAGAAAAACATAGATCTATCAAAGAACGATGAGTATTTATGTAGACTCTAGCCTAAGTGTCACCATGGCGTGCACGCTGTCACTTTCACACACATCGGGAGAGCAGAGATCTATTGAAGCACTTGAGTAACAGAGTACATCTACTTGAGTACAAAGCTCATGACCACAACAAGATCATGCATAGAGAGAGAGATGAACACATAGCTACCGGTAGAGCCCTTAGCCTCGAGGAAGAACTACTCCCTCTTCATCATGTGAATCAGCAACGATGATGGAGATGGTGGTGGAGATCGATGGAGATGGCTCCGGGGCACTTCCCCATCCCGGCAGGGTTCCAGAACAGAGACTTTTTGTCCCCCGAATCTCCCTCTCGGTGGCGGTGGCGCTACGGAGGTTTTCGTGGATTTCTTCTGGATGATTTAGGGTTTTCTCCCTAGGGGCTTCTTATAGGTGCAGGAGGCAAGGTCGGTGGAGGTCCAGGGGGCCCATACCCCCTGTGGGCGTCACCAGGGCTGGCCCGCGCCTATGCGGGTGCAGCCACCCTGGTGTCCTCCTCCAACTCTGCTTCGTGGTTCCGTGTTGCTCCGGGAAAATAATGACTTTGGCTTTTTTCCCGACCAATTCCGAGAATATTGATTTTTTGCCTTTCTAGAACCAAAAACAGAAGAAAATAGGCAACTGGCACTGTGGCATCTTGTTAATAGGTTAGTACCATAAAGCATATAAAAACATCTCAAAGTGTAAACAAAGCAAAGCAAAGTATAAACAAGCATGGAACATCAAAATTTATAGATACGTTTATGACGTATCACACCCCTTTATCAATCAAAATGAGACACTTGACCAGTCACCCGGCCAGTGCTCTGTGCTCGAAAAATCATCTTAGCCAACCCCTCAGCAGTAATATTAAAGAGGAAAGGGGAGAAAGGACCCCCTTGTCTCACCCCCTATGGCTACTGATGAGTCCAAAATTTAAGCATATGTACCTATTGTTTTGCACAAATAGTGTAGGGATATTTGTATTTCACTGTGTTCGCACGTACCTTTTTTATTTATTTCAACAGGACCCCAAATTACTAAGTCTATTATGAACATATCAATTAAAGCTGTCATATTATACTATAATATGATATTTTTAAGTGATAAAAGTCATTTTATGGATTTACCTTCATACCTAGGAGAATACCAAGCGAGGAGAAGCATACAGTGCCCTTAACGACCAGCGGTACGGGCGGGTTCCGCTCGTATCGTACGCCCGTACCATGTGCCAACATCTTCGTCTTGTCAAATACTTTCTCCTAGCAAAGACAACATGGGATTCGACGTTCACAACCACCAGAAACCACGAAAACCAACATCAAAAAGGGATATGAAGGAGGAATTTTGTTGGGAGAAATCCCTGCTGATCCACGGATCATTGGAGGACAACGCATCATCCCCTTGATCATTAACCGCCGCATCTACATCACCACCATCACTTTCATCTTCCATTCATTAGATCTTGTTGTAATTCTAGATTCAATTGTGATTTTCACTAGATCTATTTCATTACTTTCATCCATCCATTTAATTATGATGATGTTGTTGATTTCCCCCATGTGTGAGTAGTTCCTTTGTTCTTGGGGAGATGGAGAAACCCTAGCACTAGTATGAATTTGCAATAAAAATGATATATTCTTGTATCCATATGACTTGCCGGTCTATGATTTGTTTATGATTTGTGTTTGATCTCTCTCTTTAGATGGTATATGAAAGTCGACCACATACCATTTGTCCTTGGACTAAAGGAAGGGAGAAATCCTTTGGACGTGCTTTGGGATCGTACCCAGAATAGCCCCGTGACAGATTAGCGTTGACTCGTGAACTACGCGGTCAAAGGATGAATAAATAGGGACTCCCTAAGCTTATTACGATATCCACGGGGAAACCCTTAATTGCAGTGGTCTGTATGGGTGACTTCTCTCAAGCATCGCAGTGGTTATTTAGGGGTGACATCACTCTTGGCTCAACAAAGTGGCTTCCTACGAGCCTTGTAGCGAATATTTTATTATGAAGCTCTCTCCACACATCTCATGATACAAGAACTATGTTATTTTAAATTATTAATAATGAAAACACCATGCTAGAGGAGTATCCTACATCCCCAAGAATGTTTTAGCCCTATTGCATTCACCCACACTTTCATACAAACTTGCTACTTCCTTTCTTTTAATTTTTTTAATTATGTTTCTGCACACAACCCAAAAAACTTTTAAACACTCTTTACTTGAGATCAAAGGCAACTTAAAAGTATCCTTTGGTAGATATTAATGAGGGGCATAAAGACCTTTACCAATAGTTCTCTGTGGGTTCGATATCTTTACTTTGAAAGTAGCTACAATTGATCTGTGCACTTGCATTCATCAAGCTATTTTTTGGCGTCGTTGCCGGGGAGCTAAGCGCTTTTGGTCTTTGTTCTTAGTTGCTTATTTTACTATTTGTTTTACTAAAGTTGCTTACTAGTTTCAGGTAAGCACCATGACTACACTCGGACTGATAAATCAACTCGGTGCAACTAAATGCCTCAGGAAGTTCAATAGAGGACTTGTCAAAGAATTCTCGAGTGGGGGCAAACCAGAATACAAGGTCAACCCTCGCTTTATCGCCATAATTAAGTAAAATAATTTTGCAGGAGATGATCCATATGAGGATCCTTACACACATCTGATGCATTTTACCGAGCTATGTTGGACTCTTAAATTTAGAGGCTATTCTGATGATGAATTAAAACTTAAATTGTTTAGCTAATCTTTAACTAATACTGCTCTAGCCTGGTATAGAATTTCCCCTGCAGAGACAATAGATACTTGGGAGAAACTTAAAGGAGAATTGGTGATTCGATTCTGATGCGGCTCAGATCACTGTAGAGCTTCGTTGGGAAACCGCACGAGGAAGGTATGATGAGCACCGCAGTAAGTCTTACCTCAGTATGAAACCAAGGTTATCGAACCAGTAGGAGGAAGGAAATGACTCAAAGGTGTTGCTAGCAACTTGGAATCCTACACAACACAAACTCAAGACTTTGTCCCAACGAACAGTGAGGTTGTCAATCTCACTGGTTTGCTGAAAACAAAGGATTAACCGTATGGTGTGGAAGGTAATGGTTGCTTGCAGAAAGTAAACAGTAATAGTTGATGAAGTATCAATTATAAAGATTGGACCGGGGTCCACTGTTCACTAGAGGTGTTCTCCTTAAGATAAATAACATAACATATTGGGTAAACAAATTGCAGCGGGGCAATTGACAGGACTGAACAAGGCATAACAATGCGATACTAGACATTCATGATCTTATGAGATTTGATTGGGCATTACAACAATATACATAGACTGCCATCCAACTGCATCTATGACTAGTAATCCACCTTCAGGTTATCATCCGAACCCCCTGCAGTATTAAGTTGCAAGCAACAGATAGATAACTGCTTTAAGCAATGTGTGTAAAGTAAACAATATAATTGTTCCATGAAAGATTGTTGTTTTCTCCCTAGTGGCAACATCACATCTACAACCTTAGATATTTTTGTCACTTCCCCAGATTCAATAGAGGCATTAACACACCATCGAGCATAAATACTTCCTCTTGGAGTCACTAGCATCTACTTGGCCAAGATAGCTACTAGAAATGGAGAGCATGCAAGATCTCAAACAACACAGACATGCTAGAATCAATAATCAAGAAGACAATATAGAATCATTAATCAATCTGACATAGTAATCTCAATATCCATCAGATCCCCACAAACACAACATGCATGATTACAAATAGATGATCTTGATCATGAACGGAGCTCACAAGATCTAAACATCATAGCACAAAGGAGGAGAAACAACCATCTAGCTACTGTATGGACCCATAGTCCAAGGTGGAACTACTCACGCATCATACTGGAGGCTGGCATGGTGATGAAGAAGGCCTCCGGGATGATCTCTCCCCTCCAGTAGGGTATCGGGAAGAGCTTCAGATCCCCCCGATCTAGGTACGATGGTGGCGGAGGCTACAGACTGTTTCGTGGAGATCTGATTGGGTGCTTAGGGTTTCTGCATCGGGGGGCTTTTATAGGCGAAGAGGCGAGGCAGAAGGGCGGCCAGGGGGCCCACACCCTGCCCAGGCGCGTCCCAGGGTGGGACTGCGTGTGGGGGGTGTGGACACCCTGTGGCTCCCCTCCGGTCGTCCTTCGGTCTCTATGTTCGTCCCGGTGAAATATTGACTTTGGCTTTTGTCCCGTCCAATTCCAAGAATATTTCTTTACTAGCTTTTCTGAAACCAAAAACAGTAGAAAACATGCAACTAGCATTGTGGCATCTTGTTAATAGGTTAGCGCCGGAAAACGTATAAAAATATCTCAAAGTGTAGACAAAACATAGCAAAGTGGATACTAAACAAGCATGGAACATCAAAAATTATAGATATGTTTACGACGTATCAAGCATCCCCAAGCTTAACTCCTGCTCGTCCTCGAGTAGGTAAGTGATAAAAAGAATAATTTTTTAGGTGGCATGCACCATCACAATCAAGATCAAACCATTTGCAAGCATTGAAAGCTGGGCTCAAAGTACTCTAAACATGAGCATGGAAGATGAAGTTCTAACAGTAAGACATAGCAACTATGCTGCAACATGAAAGGATACAAACAAAGATTCATGAATAACAATGCATTGAAAGATGTTTGTTTGTTTCACATATAGAAAACATAGCATAGTGTCATTTCAGCTTGTCCCTCATGGAGTAGCAAAACATAAAAGCATAGGACACCTTCAAAGTTCATAAGGGTGACTAGATATAAATAGTTCAAGAATAAGCAATATCAACAATATGAATCAATCAATAAGTTTTGGAACAATGCACATAGAACTAAGAATGGCAAATATGCTCTCTTAATTGGTCCATAAAGATAGAAGGTGGAGACTCAATATAAAAGTGGAAGAAAGGCCCTTCAAAGAGAAGCAGGGATTTCAAGTTTCATAAAGAGCTTCCAAAAATTGTGGTACTTGTTAGCTTTCAGCTCTCATTTCCCCTATCATAAGCATCTTAAAGTGATTAAGGTTAAAGTGAACAAAGTATGGAGTATATGCTTGACAAAGTATAAGTTGGCAACATCATGTCCCTTGAGTACGAGGGTCTCTCCTCATGCTATTCAACTTTAGTTACCGGTAAGTTCTTATCATAGTAAGTATATGTGTATCATAGAAAACCGCCAACGGGGTACCCCTTTCTCCATGATACAGGAGCTATCCCATATAAAAATGACAAGGCAAGCAGACAATGAGCATCTCAGCAATCTTCTTATTTACCATGAGAAAATGGTGTTTTTTTCTCTTCTTTCCTCTTTTCAATGTCTCTCTTTTCTTATAAGAAAAAACCTCCATAGATTGCTCACTATGGTGATGCTGCAAGTTTCCACCATGATTAGGCATGGCTTAGGCTAGCGGCCCAGACGTTTCTCTAACACATATACATAACTCCATGGACTTACAAGCTCCCCTTTTATTTCACATCGACGACATCCATAAACAAAAGAGCATGATATCAACTGGGTAGATATTTACAGGTGTTAAAAGCATTCCCGTGACAGCACGGTTCTGCTAATTCCCAACGTATAAGTGCAAGCATATACAACATAGATGACACAGTGGTTCAAGTTTATTAGGGGCAAGAAAAATAAAGAGTGCAATTAAGTTTGTGAGAGCTTTAATCACTAATTTTTCACATAACAAAGTGACTTTTTAATTGGAAGGTAGATAAAACAAGAATATACTTGGAATGGTGTAACACACCATGCATAGTAATTTATAGTGGGCACTTTGAAATAACTTGGTTTCTTGGGAGTTGGATGCATGAGTAGAGCTTACTCAATACAAGTGGAGGCTAGCAAAAGACTGGGTGCGACCAACTAAGAGAGAAATAATATCCATAATCATGCAGAGCGACAAAACATTACTAATCAAAGCATAAAGTGGTACCACAAGTCAAAAACTAAATGATCATAGAGGCTAAGGTGACTGGTTCATAGTCATAACATGGTGTGAGCATGTGCCAAGTCAACTCAAACAAAGCATCAAAGGAGAATACCACAATACTATGCTTTTGTATGCTAAAACAACGCATGATTCTTTCAAGGCACATTAAGCAATCATAATTGTTGGGAACAAGTCATGCTACAACAATAATAACTAATCATAAGTTCAAAACAACATCTAGCATGATATGATAAAGTCTAAGTCATAGTCAAAGCAAGCTCCTTCTTGTACCACTATAAGCATAAAATTTTCTACTCCTTTACAACACCAATCAACTTATTTGAAACAACACAGCGAAAGTGGGGGTCTGACTACTTTATTCATGCAAACTAAGCAAACGAAAACCAAAAACAAAAACTAAGACGCTCCAAGAACAACACAACAGTGCATGAAACAATAAAAACGAAGTGTCTAGAAAGAGACCTGAGATTTTTATTGATGAAGAAGGGGATGCCTTGGGCGTCTCCAAGCTTTGACGCTTGTACCTCTTGAATATTTCTTGGGGTGACATGGGGTGGCATCCCCAAGCTTGAGCTTTTGTCCATTCTTCATCTCATTACATCATTCTTCCCTACACTTGGAAATTTCCTTCATATAAAACTTCACACAATCTTCATTAGCAACATTAGTGCATTCAAAAGTAATAAACCTTTGGGTTTAGTTTCAAAATATAAAAAATTTCATTAAAAACACAAGATACTGTAGAAATTCCCTTTAAAAATCTCAATTTAACAAAGAGAACTCAAAAAGAAATCAATAAAGAGGCAAATGCAAATAGTGGCAGAAATCTGTCAAAACGGACCAGCAGGTAAAAACCGACTTTTTAGAAGACCTTATTTTGCTCAAATCAAAAAGTGTTGAACTAATGAAAGTTAGATAACAACCTGGTGGATTTACTTAGAAACTTAGAGCTCAATCCGACATATAGGGATTTTTCACGAATGTTTACAGTGAAGCACAAAAATCTGTTTCAGTACAGCAACTTCCCCGAATCTTACTTCTATCTCATTAGAGGTTATTCTTGGCACAAAACCACACAAAAAGGATAAGGAGAGGTTATTAAATAAGTAATAACTTCCAAGACTCAACTAAAACTATTGGGTTATCTCCCAACAAGTACTTTTCTTTAACGCCTTTAAGTTAGGCTTAATAGTTTGAAAAGATGCTCACATCAGAAATATGAATTGAAGTAAAAGAGAGCATCAAAAAGCAAATTCAAAACACATTTAAGTCTAACCCACTTCCTATGCATAGGAATCTTGTAAGAAAATAAATCAAAGAAGCACATAGTAACAAGAATGGGTAGATAAAACAAGAGCAACTTCAAAACTTTCAGCACATATAGAGGTGTTTCAATACCATGAAAACTTCTACAACCATATTTTCCTCTCTCATAATAATTTTCAGCAGCCTCATGAAGAAACTCAACAATATAACTATCACATAAAGTATGCCTTTCATGATCTACAAACACATAATTTTTATCAAGCTCAAAAATAGTGGGATTAAATCCTTTAAATCCACTTTTAACAATTTTATAACAAGATGACTGATCATTCTCAAGAGGTATGGGGTTCCAAGATAAATTCAAGACCCCTCCAATCTCATTTTCAATAGTAGTACAATTAATATTATCAACCAATATAGGACCATCATCTAGAGCTTTATCATAAACATTTTCTAAGCAAAACTCTTTAGTACCATGCATTTAGAAGTTAGGCACAAATAAAGGATTATCATAGATAACAGGAGCACAATTATTATCACAGGTTTTACCAATAGTAGACATTTCAAAGAATCCACAGGAATATAACATTCATCCTCCTTTGGTAAACAAGGGGGACAATTAAATAATGTAAGGGATAAAGAGTTACTCTCATTAGAAGGTAGGCATGGGTAGCTAATCCATTCTTCCTCCTCTTGATCATCACTCTCCTCCTCTTTTTCATCTAATGAGCTTTCAGGTTCAGTAATTTCTTCTTCCATAAGCTCCTGCAAGGCATTAGTATCTTCCATTGTGGAAAGTATCTATTAATATATTTAAGAATATAGCCATTTTCTTCCTTATAATTATCAAAGCAAAATTTAAGTATATCATAAACCTCATATTTATAAGGTGAATCATCAGTATTTTCAAGCAAACTAGCAAGTTCAAATGCACCCTTCCAAGCAATAAGTTTTTCAATTTGTTCCACATCATAAAAGTTATAACCTTTAACAGAAGAAGAAATGGTAACATTATCATTATACTCACATTGAAAAGGGAGGTGTTTATACCTCCTACAGCAAAAAGATTTATCATAGCAATAAGTAACATCATAAAAGTGTTTCCCTTTTTGTGGAAAGCGGTGTTCCTTATAATAATATTTTTGTTATTCCGTGAACACACCTTGCCAATAAGAACTAGTTTCAAAGAAACCAACCATTGATAGAAAGCATGACAAAGCAAGGCAATAACAGACCAACAACTATAGTAGGAAATAATTTTTTTGTGTTTTTGATAAGAAAAATCAAACCAAACAAAACTAATTTTTTTGTAATTTTTGGTAAAAAGAAGCAAGCAAAACAAAGCAACACAAAAACAAAGTAAAGAGAATGGTTGTGAAAGACTCCCCTTGTGAAGCTGTCCTTAACTCCCCGGCAACGGCGCCAAAAAATGTCTCGATGCGGCTCAGATCACTGTAGAGCTTCATTGAGAAACCCCAAGAGGAAGGTATGATGAGCACAATAGTAAGTCTTCCCTCGGTATGAAACCAAGGTTATCAAACTGGTAGGAGGAAGGAAACGACTCAAAGATGTTGATAGCAACTTGGAATCCTGCACAACACAAACTCAAGACTTTGCCCCAACGAACAGTGAGGTTGTCAATCTCACCAGTTTGCTGAAAATAAAGGATTAACCGTATGGTGTGGAAGGTAATGGTTGCTTGCAGAAAGTAAACATTAACAGTGGATGAAGTATCAATGGTAAAGATTGGACCGAGGTCCACAATTCACTAGAGGTGTTCTCCTTAAGTAAAATAACATAACATGCTGGGTAAACAAATTACAGCGGGGCAATTGGCAGGACTGAGCAAAGCATAACAATGCAATACTAGACATTCATGTTCCTATGAGATTTGATTGGGAATTACAACAATATACATAGACCACCATCCAACTGCATCTATGACTAGTAATCCACCTTCAGGTTATCATCCGAACCCCCTCCAGTATTAAGTTGCAAGCAACGGATAACTGCTTTAAATAATGTGTGTAAAGTAAACAATACAATTGTTCCATGAACAAGAGATTGTTGTTTTCTCCCTAGTGGAAACAACACATCTACAACCTTAGAGATTTCTATCACTTCACCAGATTCAATAGAGGCATGAACCCACTATCGAGCATAAATAGTCCCTCTTGGAGTCACTAGCACTTGGCCAAGATAGCTACTAGAAACGGAGAGCATGCAAGATCTCAAACAACACATACATGATAGAATCAATAATCAAGAAGACAAGATAGAATCATTAATCAATCTGATATAGTAATCTCAATATCCATCGGTTCCCCACAAACACAACATGCATGATTACAAATAGATGATCTTGATCATGAACGAAGCTCACAAGATCTAAACATGATAGCACAAAGGAGGAGAAACAACCATCTAGCTACTGTATGGACCTATAGTCCAAGGTGGAACTACTCACGCATCATACCGAAGGCTGTCATGGTGATGAAGAAGGCCTCAGGGATGATCTCTCCCCTCCGGCAGGGTGCCGGGAAGAGCTTCAGATCCCCCCGATCTAGGGATGATGGTGGTGGCGGCTACGGACTGTTTCGTAGAGATCTGATCGGGTGCTTAGGGTTTATACATTAGGGGGATTTTATAGGCGAAGAGGCGAGGCAGGAGGGCGGCCAGTGGCTCACACCCTGCCCAGGCACGGCCCAGGGTGGGCCCGCGCGTGGGGGGGAGGGGGGAGGGTGTGGCCACCCTGTGGCTCCCCTCTGGTCGCCCTTCGGTATCTATGTTCGTGCCGGTAGAATAGTCAAATGGCAATGTGGCATCTTGTTAATAGGTTAGTTCCAGAAAACGTATAAAAATACCTCAAAGTGTAGACAAAACATAGCAAAGTGGATACTAAACAAGCATGGAAGAACAAAAATTATAGATACGTTTACGACATATCAGATTCTTTCCCAAGGTAAAAACTGCGGAAGTAAGAAGGGCGATAACAAACTTCAAAAACCGCCCAGGTGAAGGCTTGGTAAGGGACTTCAAAAGGTATAAGACCCTACTTTATGAATGTCCCCATCATGATTTACCTAAATGGTATGTTTTACATATCTTTTACGGAGGACTTAATTAAGAAATTAAACATGAGCTAGACACCAATTCTGGAGGCTCCTTTATGGAGTTAACTATAACTAAAGCTTGAGAACTTATAGAACATATTCACCATAATAGAGAAACATGGGGATTTGATTTAGGAGGTGAAGAAGGTATAGAAATTGAATATGATTGTCTCAATGCTTATAAAGAATCCGGTAAGGTAAAAGAAACTGTTGATGAACTTCAACTTGATGATGATATTGTTTTGAAAAAATTTCAATCTTTTATAGAACATATTTAGGCTCCTAAAAAGGATTGGTTCCTTCATTGTCATGTTATCATGCATATGTCTATCTAAAACTATTTCCGAAGCCTATTTTATTTTCTATATTAGCCCTTCGTATTTCAAAGTACAAATCTCGGTCTTGTTCGTACCTTTTAATTGCCTAAAAAATATTTGTAAAACGTTCTATATGTCAAGTAAAAACAATATTTTTGATCGGGGAGGCAGTCCAGCCGGCCAGGCCAGAGGCCCAATCGGCTAGGCCAGAGGCCCAACCGGCCGAACCACCTACTACCCGGTCCATCTAAAGTAAAACCAAACCCTAATCCTACCCTAGACCCACCTACTACCCCTCTCTCCCCACCCCACTGGCACACTCCCTCCTCCCTGCCGCAATCCCCACCACCCATCTCGCTATCGTCCGCCACCATGGTATCCACTCGACCGAATGACACACCGGGCCTCACCTCTCACACGAACGCCCCCACTCCCCTCGTTATTTCCTCAGCCTGGCCCCACCCTGTTTGTTGCCACTTCCTCCCACAATTCCCGTGACCCACCCCCGCTCGTCTCCTCTCTCTCTCCTTCCTTGACTCCCTCTGGACCCCATCTCCCAAGCGCCGGATGCTGCTTCCCCACATCTGTGTTTCTTCTCCACAAGACGTCGGCGCCTAGCCTCTATCCTGGCCTCCTCCTCTCGCAGCACAACCCTGCCGCTGGCGCCTTCCCTTCCGTGCCGTCAAGCCCCAGCCGCCGCCAGGGGATCCCCTCACCTCCTTTGGGCTCTCCTCCCCATGCGCGGACCTTCCTCTGCCGCTAGAGGCCCTCCGCCGGTCCGTATCCTCCCCGTCGGAGCCCGCCGTCGCGGCCTCTCCCTCTGCCCGGTGCCGCTCCCCTTGTTTCGAATGCTGACACGAGCATCGCCGCCCTCCTCCGTCCCTCCTCGCCTCGCATTGCCCGCCTCCGCCACCAGCCAGGCTCCGCCCGTGTGCGCCTCCGCGTCCGATCGGCGACCTGCGTGCCATCTCTCCCTTTCGCAAGGCCGCGGCCTCCCTGCCTCCACCTCGCCCCCCGGGCGCTCCAGCACAACGCTATCGCCTATTGCCTTCCCGCGATGCCTCCGCCCTCCTGCTCGTCGCTTGGCCAGGCTCTATTGTCGAACTTAGTGCGCCGCAGGCACCTCCCCGATGCCACTATCCAGTCAAGAGCACCGGTTGTTTTGTTCTCAGTCGTGTATATGATGTGACAAATGCCTCTAAAAATCCCCGAATAAATGTTTGTTGACTAGGGTTTTCTATCGTGATGTTTCGAAGACTAGTAGCGCCATATGAGAGGATGCCTTCCTGGTGTTCCGTGCCGAGCTATCGACTTCGTCTGTTGTACCTCGTGTGTTTGTTGCTCGCGCTCCGGTCAATATCCATTGCCAAGTTCGGACCGAAGATCGTGTGCCGATAAGATCTCCGGGGCCATTCGAGAGACCGAGGCCGACACGAGATGAGAACCCGAAGATCCACACCCGACCATCGGTGCTAATTCCGAGAACTCCGCCTCGGAACATCAAGTTCTCCGTCACGACACGCCACGATCTCATCCCCATATCTCAAGTCCAATCCGGGCGAATCCGAACCCCTCCGAAGACTCATCTTGCCGAGACCGAACCCCCTCTAAGCCCCCCCCCCCCCAAGATCTTTGGACCCTAATGTGTGACCCTCTTTCTGAGACCCTTATTTTATAAATGAGATATACTTGTTGCATTTAATTTGTACATGGTTGCACACATATCATGTGGGTTGGGGGCATTATGCCGATTCACCTCATAATTAAATATGGAGACCATATGCGGACTTTTCTAGTCTTATATTGGCTCCATTTAAATTTGGGTAGCAAACAGATGCCATATTTTGCTTTATTAAGTCAACATTTGAAATTGTGGGGTATCTAAACAACATGAACCATATAATTAATTGTCGGGACCCTGGTTCTGCTTAATATTGCTTAATTGCATCGCATCTTTGCCATGTCATGTATCATACATGCATCATGCCCGATATTCTTTCATAGTATTAAATAGTGCATCCGATGTTTCTTTTAGTGCTTTGCTTCTTTACGGATTAGGCCGATGAGTGGATGTGAGTGTCGACCTGATCTTTGGATGAACCTTCGGCAGTGTTTCCTAGGTGAGCATTCTCCCCCTTCTACCTATTTTACATTTCTAGTATTTGCTTCCTCCTATTGATCTATTGCTATCTATATTGCGATGCTTTAGATTCCGTACCACTTTATCTCCCTTGCAGCCTATATTGCCATGCACACCTCCTATTACATGTTGTTTGGTAGATAGTCGGCCTTGCGAGTCAAAGTTGCTTGCGCAGGTATTGCTTCACGCCGTCGATGTTCCATGATTGTTAGAGGAATGTCTCATGTTTAATGTTGGAGACGATCATGAATTTAATTACAACTTGATATTAAAATGCTGGGAATAGATATAACTAATGAAGAGGCATCGGTGGACAATAGATATGATTTGGTTTTTAACTGCTCACTAGTGTCTCGTAGGACCTCGAGTACTTGATACTTGTTCCTTTACTATCGCACTATCCGCATGTGGGACCATGAATCCCCTTAGTCCTAGCTTGTGTCATATTCAATTTCTTGGGTCCACAAGTAGTTTGGGGTGTTATTATTATCATGTATGTATGCCATGTTTTATTGTTTTATTTACTATTGTAGAGGCCCAGTCACACTTTCGGGTTTCGAGTCGTTTACAACCATTGTCGCAAAACCCTTGGTCCGTCACGGAGCTGGCCAACTTCGTAGTGGGTAGCTTAGCAGCGTGGCCCCCTGAAATCATTTATGAATCTTGCGAATGCTTTGTCGTGATGCCTCGTTGGGTTTTCATTTGGTTTTTCCGAGGTTGTCGTGTATGTGTTGCTATGTGTGCCCCTACAGGGTAAATCTTTCTGAAAGTCGTGTCTGTGTTTTTGGATGATTTGGAGCACAGTATCTCGATCATAGACAACTATAACTAAAATAGTGTTGTAAATTTCCTTTGACATGTCTAGTAATCAGATTAACTACAACAGAATGAGTAAATAAAAGTGCCAACAACTGCTGGATTTGGGATATCTCATGCTATTTGTTTCTGACTAGTAAGTATTGCAACTGCAACGGAATGGTTAACTAAAACTTCCCACTATTTATGATATAAGGATGACTCATGCTATCTATATTTGACTAGTAAGTGGTGTAACTACAATGGAATGAATAAAAATACCAACTGTGTGAGTTTCGCCGGTATGACTTCCTCATTTGGTCTCAAGGGGGAATACTAGGATGGGTATGTTTGGTGGTAGTATCAGGATGGATCCGAATATGTTTCTTATCCTCTCTGATAGCCGTCAGTTATATCGAGTCTCTATAGGTTGTTTAGTGCATACTGCGTTGCCGCTTCAGTCCACCATACCTATGTAGGCGAGAGCCGCCGAATTGTAAGTCTCGCCGTGTACTGGCCTTAGTACTGACAGCTCTCTTTTTTCTTTGCCCTTTGCCGGCACCCCTTTTGTTTAGCAGGTTTGAGATCAACGTCGTTAGCAGGGTTGAAAGAGCATTTCCTATCCCTAGTGATTTTGGTGCTTTATAACAACACACATATCGGACTAATTATTTGCCAAGTGTATCACAGGTTGTATTGAAAAAGGTTTTGCAGTGAGACAGCATGGTTGGACAAACTGTCCAAAACTTTCTGCCTGGCGCGGTACCAAAAAGCGGTAGTAAAACTTTTTTCTACCGGACGCGGCAGTAGGTTTTGACTAGTTGTCAAAAAGCCTCTGCCGGGCTAGGTACTAAAAAGCGGTAGTACCGCATTTTAGTACCAAGCGCGACAGAAGTTTTTTGACCATTTGTCAAAAGCTACTGCCCGCTCCGGTACCGCATTTTAGTACTGTTCGCACACGAACACGTCACCGTGTACCCTCGGCGCCGAGCGTGATGCGCGGCAGCACGCGCCGAGGGAGGCTCGCCGCAAGCGCGATACACAAGACAGTCCGGCGGGCGCTTTTAAGACCCGAAACCCCGCTCGCCCGAGAGGGACCCCGTTAGGGTGGCGCGGCGGCTATGGGCTGCCCTAGGTCGGCCTGACCGCCCCTAGAGCCTCGTGGATTCGCAGCCTCCAATCTTGAAGAACGACAAAGAACGAGAAGAAACATACAAGGGAGAGGATAAAGAGTAGATGAACACAGAAAAGTAGTAGATTTGTTTGTTCGATTGGTGTTGGTTCAATCGGTCGTCACCCCTCATGTATATAAGGAGCGGCTGGACTTTCCGTGCAAGAAAGAAGGCTGGATCCACGTCCAAACCCTAGTTGGGGTCCAACTCGGACAAGCAAACTCGAAATTTGCGTAACTGTTCGGTCAAAAACTTGCCTGTAACTTCTGGACCACTTTTGAGACAGTAAACGAGCTCAGATCAAAATATCATAAAAAGTAAAGTTGTTATTCTAGAAAATACGAAGAACTTTTATGTTTTGCACTTTTTCATATGACCTGATCTTCATTGCCTTTTCCTCTTGTTTTCGTATCAAACTCGGATTGCGACCGAATGAATTTAACTCAATTCGGCCGTATTTTAATTCTGGAGGTCGTATACTTGCTCGGATGAAGATAGTTCCAAAAGCAAAGTTGTTCGCCTCGAAAAACTGAACAACTTTCATGTTTACCACTATTTCATCCGAGTTGATCTTGACCGCTCAATCTTGTTCGTAAGCAGATACATTAGTCTAGCGGTTTTCAGACGAATTTTGGATTTCCATCCACGCCAAAGGTGAGACAAGGTCTGTGGTCCAGCCACCACTCGGTTCTGTCCGTGCCAATTTGGTCTTTGGCAGTATTTTGACTCTAACTTTTGGATACTAACTCGGATTGAGATGATTCAAAAAGCAAAGTTGATTGTTTCGACGAGACGCACAACTTTCGTGTTCTGAACTTTTCCATTTGAAGTCATATTGAATAAGCCATAGTTGAAGCCTCCATACATCAGTCTCTGAATCTTCTCTGGACACTAGCATAATCGGCTATTAAGCCTGACCATCGCTTGACTTGATATGGTACCTCTTTGATGATGATTAATATTCCTTATAGTGGACTTTTCCGAGTGTGTGTCTCTCGCTATTTTCCTTGATTAGCTACGAGCCTAAAACGATTGCCAACACATGCCCCCCTGTTTTCTGGCAGAGCTTGCGTGCCAGAAAATAACTTGCTTCACTTTTAGTCTAAGGACGATGTCAACACTCCATCGGCCACTGGTTGTCTTATGGTGATAACTCCATATCGGCCATTTTCAGTCTAGATTTGTTGCCACTTGGGTATAATATCTTCAAATGATTTGCATTGAGAACAACCACTTCATCTTGAATATCACAATTGTCTTTGAACAACTCCCACAATGATCCTCGCCTGGTCTTCATCCAAGTGCTCAAGAAGAATATCACCAACCGTTAGGAAATAAAGATCATTACCTTTAAAGAGTATTTGAACACATGAACTGTCATGTTCACCCTTTAGTTCAGATTTTCATGTAATAGACATTGGATTTCCTTTGTTGTTCTCCTTCACCTGCACTAGATTTTTCATTAGCGGCCAAAATTGTGGTCTCCAATCTGGCCTTATGTATGTTGGCAAAACAAAGCATCGGCTCTTGTGGAATATGGAATATATTATGAATAATATGATAGCCGAATGTTTAGTTGAGCCAACTCATTTGCACTTCAGTTTTCATGTCTAGATATATGAGCAATGATAAATCAATCCAAGATGAAATTCACATCTAGACATGTATCAAGATAAATAACAAGTGATTCGTCGAAACCTTGGTAAACGATGGACATTGTTGCACTACTCACAACGAATCACTAGAAGCCTCAATATTTGTAGCACCTATAGCAATAAAAAGTTCTAGCACGAATATCAAAACTGCAAATTCGGCATGAATTTTTGTGCAAGATATTCTAAGCAGGATGAGACTTCATAGAACAGTACCATAAGGAGATAAATAAACAATACCAACGCATTGACTATTGCTTTTAAAACTGAAGATTCAAAATGTAATTCCCATGGTACTATAGAGACAAGATCACTATCAATATCATGCTCAGCATCTGCGCCAATAATGAAATTAAAGACAATTTGGCCTTTTATATATTTTAAAGGTTTATAAGCCAAATTATGAACACATAATCATAAGCACAGTTGCTAATGAATGCATACCATGTCTCAGTCTCAGTAACACTAAGGACGATGTTAGAACACCACATCGTCCATAACTGGATAACGATCTAAGGGTGATATAATAAATATCGGCCATATATCTTTGCCCCAATGAACATGTATAACCCACCCACCAAAGTGTGTAAAGCGGAAGTAAACAAAAGGACAAATCTGATTATGTACTTCAAGTGTTCGGCCTCTTGGATTAGCAAAAAATTGCAACTAATCAAATGAATAATGATTTGGTAATACCCTTTCATGATGTATAAAATTATGATGCAACCAAGGATCAAAATAAAACCATGGTGGGTAACCAATCATACCCGGGGATGAATTCCATGGCATAGGAATTAAAGGAGAAGTAGAATAATATGGATGATGTGCTGGCCAAAGTTTTTGATAGTGATACCGAATTCTTTGGCCCGCTCGCTTGTTGGCTTTATTCTTTTTGCTCTTTGCTTTTGCTGCCCTTCTTATGATAGGATTTCGCACATCTTCCTTGCCTTGAGGGTTTACTTTGAGAACCCATGCCATGTTTCTTTTCTTCAGCTCCCCGGCTCTAAGCCGATATAGCTTCCTCTCCTGCCAATGTGATAAGCCGAGTGGGCATCTCGGCTGTGGTTTTCTTTCACACAATGGCATGACTTTATTAATCTTGGGCACTTTCGACTTGGATTGTTTGGACTCTATGATTGGGACATTGAAAGTTACTCGCTTCACTTCCTTTCCCTTAGTGGCCAATGTCAATTTCGCTGGCTTTTCATTATTTGGAGTCGAGTCTGAAACAACACACTTGCGTCCATCTTTTTTGATTTGGTATACCTGCTTTACCACCTCCTTCTATACCCATGAACTCCGGACCTATTCTTTTCTATTAAAACGGTCTTTGACATGTGACTGGTGATCAATTGACCTTCTTGGAGCTGCATAATTTGGGTGAGATGATCTATAATTAGATGGATAACGTGCCCATGAATCATACCTTTCCCATGATGGATATGAATAAAAATTAGCATATGGAGGTATCCATGACATTGGCATTGGTGGCCCAAAAGGAGGAGACGAATTTGTTGCATTGAACTTCTCCTTTCGCCAATCCCTGTCTTTAGAACTTTGCCTTGGGGGTGATCTTGATGCTTTTGCACTAATTGGCCGATAAGAACTTTTTGCTTCACTCTCTTTTTTATATTTTTCCAGCATCTGTGCGAAAGTGACTTTTGGTTTGCTACCATTGTTCTTATTGTGGCCTTTGTCTTTTTGAGCTTTGTACACATCGATCTTCGAATTTTGTTGTTGCCCCCCAGTGCTTGATGTCTTCATTATAGCTTCAATGGAACTCTCGCCTTCAAGAACATTTTCAACATGCTCTTCAATAATATCTTTGCTTGAAAGCTTGATCCCATCAACCTCGGTGTGTACCTGATCCTCATCGTATGAATCGGCTATAGGCAGCCGATGCAATGTCGTTTGGCCATCAAGACCAATCAAAATAGATTCCTCATCAATTTGTGTTTCAACAAATTTCAATCGTCCTTTATTAACAGCCGATTGTACTATTTGATGAAACGTGGTGCAACTCTCTATACTATGATCGAACGAATCATGCAACTTGCAATACATTCGTCCTTGTAATAATGGCTCAGTATTGTGATCAAGAATTCTAACATAATCGATTTTCAATACCATATCAAAGATATGATCACACATACTCAAACTGTGGGTACACCTTTTATCTTCTAACCGATCTTGTTGAGAGAACGACTTTGGAATTGAGCAACCGCATTGTTCAGATTTCACATCATCTAATTCGGTTATGCATTGTTTTCTGTGCTTATCTTCCGATGTATTCGAATACAAAGTTACACTAGCATCGGCTTTTTCCAGAGACAATAACCTTGGCTTTAAATTTCTGAAACCAAAATAGTTAAAACACATATGTCTCACTTGAGACCAAATGTTAGCCAAGTATGAAATAAACAAAGCTACCCATGTAAATATAAAATGCATATAAAACACTAGGGATAACTTATAATGTGATAATTTGTTACTATCGGTCTCTGTAAAGGGTACAGCATGTTGACCGATAAGTCTTGTGAAAATTATATTTCTAATAAATAAATTACCTCTCTCGATTGATCTTTCATAGCTCATGAGAATTTTGCTAAGAGATGTATCAATATTAAAGTCTTGACCAAATCGGAATATAAGTAAATTATTTGCTAAATGTACCTCTTTGGAGACGTTGGAAGCGTATGATGGCCGGATGTCCTGAACAATATCTTGCTCGGCCTCTAGATAATTCTCCAACGCCTCGTCCTCTTTGTTTTCTGGATTTTGTGCCTCTTCACTTTGATGCTCTTCATCAACCGAACATTGTTCGGCTATATCTTGTTGTTGTTGATGTTCACAAATTTCTTTGGCACAACACTCATAGGGCAACACGTAAGCTTCCTTACATCTAGAAAAATCTTGCATAGCAGTTTTGCTAATCTTGCCATGCTCTTGATCAATGAAGCTTGCTTCTTCTGATTCGATAGATTCAACATATGTATTTTTCTGATTCGGCTTTTTCAGTAACCGAATTAACCATCCTAGTTGAACCATTGATGTTTTCTTCATGAATTTCACTAGAGAGCAAAGCTTCTTCTTTTTGTCTCAATGTAGCAGAGGTTTGAACTTGATTGCTGCATGGATGAGATGAGTTGATTCCTTCAACTTGAGTATTATTGTCTTGATGTTCCTTTCCAAGACTTGCAAGAAACTGCTGCAGTTCTTCCTCTTCAAGTTTTTTCTTATATGCTTCATGATCCTCTTTCAGCTTCTTTTCAAGTGCTTCAAACTTCTCATCATGCTGCTTCTTGAGTGTCTCAAATAACTGGAGATGTTCCTCCGATAAATCATTAAACGTAATGACCTTATCGGCGTTAACCTCAGTAACACATGATTGCCCCCCAATGCTTTTAGTTTCTTTCGGCAATGTAGTGTTGCCGAAACTTAGAAATTGAGAAGGGGAAATCCTGATATTGTTTGCTTTGCGCTCCTCTTCACGCTTCTTGTTGTATGCCTCATAAGATTGTATTGTAGCAAGATCATGGGGCCTCTCTTCTAGTTCTCGGTGAAGAGAATTGAGCTTTTTGAACTCAGCTGCAAGTTTTTCCTTCCAGTCATTTGTTCCTGCATAATAATTCCCCCCAATACTTTTTGTATCTTTCGGCAATGAGGTGTCACCGAAACTTTGCAATTGTGTGAGGGACATATCATACGCTACAGTACTAGATAAAGACACATTAGCTCCTATTGATTTCCACTTATTCGGCTATAACCATTGTAAATGTGTGAAGCCGAACTATGAATATCACTAGTTGCATATGGTGCTGAAACATTACTAACATAAGGTGTAGCATATGATGATTGTGAGTAATTGGGCAAATAACTAATTGTAGCATGTCCAATTTCCCTATCCATCAGCATGTTTGAAGGTGAACCTACAGATTGCAAGTTATTTGCCGATGAATATAAAGATGAAACACTTGGTTGCATGCCATTGAAATTTCTAAAATCACGTGTTTCATGCGGATTAACAGAATTCGTCATGTTGTTCATCGGCATATGAATTTCTGGGGTTGCCGATGCATGAGAATTCGAATTTACATGTTGCAAGTTACTAAGATGAGTTGAAGCATGTAGGTTATTTTGCATCGGCTTTTGCACATAGTAAAAACTAGGGCTAGCCGATACAGTACACATATCAAAAGATCTAGCAACATCAACGTAAGAGTAATCTGCATCTATGTGGAAGATTGAGGATTCATGATACCGTTGTTAATTGCAGCCTCTTAATGACACTCTCTTTGTAGCAAGAACGGGCTGGAGATCGTTCGAAGCTTCAGTCCCCAGCGGAGTCGCCAAAAAGTGTGTTCGCACACGAACACGTCACCGTGTACCCTAGGCGCCGAGCGCGATGCGCGGCAGCACGCGCCGAGGGAGGCTCGCCGGAAGCGCGATACGCAAGACAGTCCGGCGGGCGCTTTTAAGACCCGAAACCCCGCTCGCCCTGGAGGGACCCCGTCAGGGCGGCGCGGCGGCTATGGGCTGCCCTAGGTCGGTCTGACCGCCCCTAGAGCCTCGTGGATTCGCAGCCTCCAATCTTGAAGAACGACGAAGAACGAGAAGAAACATACAAGGGAGAGGGATAAAGAGTAGATGAACACAGAAAAGTAGTAGATTTGTTTGTTCGATTGGTGTTGGTTCAATCGGCCGTCACCCCTCGTGTATATAAGGAGCGGCTGGACTTTCCGTGCAAGAAAGAAGGCTGGATCCACGTCCAAACCCTAGTTGGGGTCCAACTCGAACAAGCAAACTCGAAATTTGCGTAACTGTTTGGTCAAAAACTTGCCTGTAAATTCTGGACCACTTTTGAGACAGTAAAAGAGCTCAGATCAAAATATCATAAAAAGTAAAGTTGTTAGTCTAGAAAATACGAAGAACTTTCATGTTTTGCACTTTTTCATATGACCTGATCTTCATTGCCTTTTTCTCTTGTTTTCGTATCAAACTCGGATTGCCACCGAACGAATTTAACTCAATTCGGCCGTATTTTAATTCTGGAGGTTGTATACTTGCTCCGATGAAGATGGTTCCAAAAGCAAAGTTGTTCGCCTCGAAAAACGGAACAACTTTCATGTTTACCACTATTTCATCCGAGATGATCTTGACCGCTCAATCTTGTTCGTAAGCAGATACGTTAGTCTAGCGGTTTTCAGACGAATTTTGGATTTCCATGCACGCCAAAGATGAGACAAGGTCTGTGGTCCAGCGACCACTCGGTTTTGTCCGTGCCAATTTGGCCTTTGGCAGTATTTTGACTCTAACTTTCGGATACTAACTTGGATTGAGATGATTCAAAAAGCAAAGTTGATTGTTTCGACGAGACGCACAACTTTCGTGTTCTGAACTTTTCCATTTGAAGTCATCTTGAATAAGCCATAGTTGAAGCCTCCATATATCAGTCTTTGAATCTTCTCTGGACACTAGCATAATCGGCTATTAAGCCTGACCATCGCTTGACTTGATATGGTACCTCTTTGATGATGATTAATATTCCTTGTAGTGGACTTTTCCGAGTGTGTGTCTCTCGCCATTTTCCTTGATTAGCTACGAGCCTAAAACGATTGCCAACAAGTACCTGGCGTGGCAGAGGCTTTTTCCAACTTATAAAAAGCCACTGCCCGCCCCGGTACTAAAATGCGGTAGTACTGCACTTTAGTACCTAGCGTGGCAGTAGATTTTTACAAGTTGACAAAAGCCACGGGCTGCCTAGGTACCGCATTTTGGTACCTGGCGGGACATAGAGTTTTTGACTAAGTTGCATATGACATTGTCCTCTTGCGGCATCAATATGTGGCACTACCGCTTACGTCCGGTAGTACCGGTTCTCAGAAGCGGTAATAACGCTTTACGACAGCACCACATATTGGTACCGCTGTGTCTAGGGCATATGAATTTTGAAGTTTGCTCTTCCGGTACCAGGTCCGGTAGTACCGGAGTTTTCCGGTAGTACCGCTTGAACTTCCGGTACTACCGCTGCATTAAAGGCTCCAACAGTCAGATTTCTCCTACGGGTACAAATACCCCTCCACCTACCTTGGGACAAGTTGCTCATTTGCATTAAATTCAAGACCACCATTGGAGCCAGCAAATTCACAAGATCTCCTCAATCCACCACCCAAAGTCTTTGATCTTTGGGGAATCGAAGGAGGAGGCCCCGATCTACTACTTCACCAAAAGAGATCTTCATTTCCCCCTCATTCCATTGAGGGCCCCTTTGCTCTAGTGTTTTTTTGGAAACTCTAGTTCTAGATTTGGTTCTTACAAGCTTGTCTTTGATTGTCTTGACATCTTGCTTGTATTTGGGAGCCTCCAATTCAGTTGTGGATGTGTGCCCCAAACTTGTAAAGGTGTCGGCGTCCACCTTGAAGGTTGCCTATATAGTGGAAGGTGGATCGATCACGTTGGGGTGAGATTCATCGGAGAACAAGGGAGGCCTCTCATGGTGTTGGTGGTTTGAAACCACCCCCTCTCCAAACGTAGACGTACTTCCCCTCAAAAGGAAGGAACTACGGGAAACAAATCCTTGTGTCTCCGCGTCCACCACTTTGGTTACTTCTATCCTTTACCGCACTTTACTTACTTTCTCTTGCTTAGTTGTGCATTAACTTGTTCATGTTTGTCATATAGGTAAATTCACCTTAGTTGCATTATCTAGAGAATTTACCTTATTGTCAAACTCTAATTTGAAAAGGAATAAAATTTGAAGTAGCACCTATTCACCCCCCCCTCTAGGTGCCCATACGATCCTTTCAATTGGTATCAGAGCCTCGGCTCTTTATTTGGGCTTTACCGCCTAAGAGAATATGGGTAGCCATGAAGGGGATGGTGGTGGTGAGCCCACCACGGTGAACATGGAAGATCTCAAAAATTTGGAAACAAGATTGAGCTATTACTTGGTCAACGAAGTCAAGAAGATGCTTGAGCAACTTCTTAAAGACAAAGATGGCGCATCACCCCCATCTCCTCAAGAGGATCCTCCATCCATTTTACCTAATGGGAATGCTTCGGTATCCCCCGAGGGTATGATGGTGGGGGGGGGGGGGGGGTAAACAAGACAACGCTAATTCCTCCACACTAAATGATGGGGAGAAGGGTGAGCACCGTGATTCATGGTACTCTCCCGACCCTCCAATCCCTCACCCTCATGTGTACAATAGGGGTGACCCACCTAAGCTTGAAGAATCTGCTACTTTTTCTCAATGGCAATCACTAATGAGAACTCATGTGCGTAGCTCTTGCATTGAACTATGGAACATCATCGAGCATGGACTCTTTATTGGGGATCCAAACAACTTGACAAGAAGAGAGATTGTCAACAGTCAACTCAATGCCACTGCCTTGCATATGATTCAACAAGGATTAGGTACAAAGGATTATCCACACATTGAGCACTTTAGCATTGCCAAGGAAGCTTGGGATGCCCTCATTGTACTGTTTGTTGGAAATGAGAGTATGAGGAGGAACCGGTATGATGCACTAAGCAATGAAGCCGAAGGCTTCTACATGATGGAAGGTGAAGATCATGAAGACATGTACCGAAGGCTCAAGACCACCGCCACCGCTTTTAGAAATGTGGGTGCCTCACATGTGGATGATGCGTGGATAAAAAGGAAATATGTGAGTGCACTCATGCCCTTTGAGCCCACTGACTTGAAGAGCCTACAAGGAAGACACAACTACCATCTCATGACCTCCAATGAAGTTATGCAAGAGATGGACGCTTTCGAAGTTGCCGCTAAGAATGCCAAAGATGCCCGTGATCATGCCCTTGGTATGAGCAACATTGTCAATGTTTCTTTGAAGGACAAAGTTGTGGACCATGGGGATGAAGATGATAGTGATGAAGGCCTCTCCATGGACCACCCCGATGAAGTCAATATTGCTCATGGTCAATATATGGCCTTCTATGCAAAAAACTTTTGGAAGAACCCCGCCAAGGCCAAGATGGAAATGCAACGTAGAAGCAATCCAAATGGGAAAAGAAAAAATAATACTAGATTGAGAAATTGCTTCAATTGTGGTGGTCGCTATCACTTTGTGGCAAGTTGCCCTTATGAGAAAAGAGAAGATCATGGGGGTAAGCTTGTGTTGAAGAAGACTCTCAAAGCACCTTACAAGAAACCTTTCAACAAGAAGACTCCCATCAACAAGAAGTCGGGAGAAATTGTCTTGATCACTCATGAAGAATACTCCTCCGACAATGAAGATGATGAAGATGAGGAAGAGGAAACCTCTAATGGTGTGGCTGCTTTAGCCACCACTTCTACTCCGACATTCTCACTCTTCGATTCTCCAAATGAGAATTCTCCCATCAAGAACGTCACTTGCCTTATGGCAAGAGAAACGGAGGTATCCTCATCATCCCACTCTACTCCCTTAGATAATGATGAAATTGATGATGAGATGTCTCTTGATGTTAAAAAGGAATTAATTGCCTTTGATGAGTTTATGACTAACCTAGAAGGAGATGCTAAGTTACATTTTGGAAACATCTTAGATCAACTTTCCCATACACAAGAGCTTCTAGATGTAAGATGTAAACTTGGGCATGAACACATGATTGAGCTAGAGGCTTTAAACAATGCTCTAGAAGAATAACAAGAGACTAGAATGTCACTTGAATTAAAACTTGAGGGGCTTGATGAGGCCAATGACATTATTGTTAATAAACTCATCAAAGAACGTGATCATGCTATTGCTAAATACAAAAGGGCTAGAAAGGACAAGATTGAGTTTGGTGTGGTTCATGAAAAACTTGCCGAGGATTTTAGTTTGCTTGACAAGGCTCACAAGGCTTTGGAAAGTAAATTCTTGCCACTCATAAAGTCCCATGAAACGCTTCAAACTCAATTGGCCAATATTCCTTCACCTAGTAACTTCACTCCATCTAGTAGCACAACTATTCTTGAAGAACATGCTAGGTTGAAGGGGGAGCTAGACAAGGCCACATTTCCTCAAGGCAACAAGTCCATTGATGATCTTTTGAGTAAGAAAAGGCCTAGTGGTGAAAAAGGGGGCATTGGTTTTGTCTCCAAAACTAAGAAGAAGAACACCAAGAAAAGGAAGGCCAAGCCCGCACAAGATACCAACAAGGCCACTGTGGATTGTAAGACCACAAGTGGTAAAACTATGTCTCATGATGACTTTGCAGGAAGTGCTAACCCTCACTATGTTCTAATGCGAGATTTTTATGGTGATGTGTATGCACAATATGTTGGGCCATATGATGGCTATATTTCTTGGTCTATTTGGGTTCCTAAGACCCTTGTTACTAACAAAAGAGGACCCATTGAAAAATGGGTACCTAAAAATTAGCTTGATCATTTGTAGACATATGCTTCCGGAGGGTCAAAGTGGGTGCTTGATAGTGGTTGCACAAGTCATATGACCGGAAGCTCATCTATTGTCAAGGACTTAAAGCCAAATGATGATCAAATCTCAGTAACATATGCTGACAAGTCAAAGTCTAAGGTAATAGGTTTCGGCAAGGTTGTGGTTGCTCACGACATTACACTTGTGAACGTCGTGCTTGTTGAAACCCTTGGATACAATTTACTTTCATTCCGTGCTCTTGGAAATATGGGCTTTGCCGTCTTTATTGATGTTGATATTGTGGTCCTCTTGTGGAGCAAGTCTCTCAAGGTCGCTTTCGTTGGGTACGTTGAACATGATTTGTATGTGGTGGACTCTTCGGGGCAAGCCACTACAAGTCCAATGTGCTTATTCGGAAAGGCCGATGTGGTTTGGCTATGGCATCGCCGACTAGCCCATGTCAATATGAGAACTTTGCAAAGTCTCCATAAGGAGGGCCATATTGTTGGACTAAAAGAAAATGTTTCCTTTGCCAAAGATCGTGTTTGCAGGGCATGTGTTCTAGGGAAGATGCATGACGCTCCTCACAAGCCTAAGAACCACATCAAGTCTACCAAGATCTTGGAGCTCCTCCATGTGGACCTTTTTGGTCCTCCATCTCATGCAAGTCTTGGTGGGAAGAAATATTGTTTGGTGATCGTTGATGACTTTTCAAGATATTCGTGGGTGTATTTCTTCAAGTTGAAGAGTGAGACCCAAAAGACCTTCATCGACTTCATCAACATGGTCCAACGTCAATACAATCTTCCCGTATTGATCATAAGGAGTGACAACGGCACGAGTTCAAGAACTACACCTTGAATGATTTCCTTAGTGATGAGGGGATAAACATCAATATTCCGCTGCATACACCCCTTAATAAAATGGTGTGGCCGAAAGGAAGAACCAGACTCTTATTGAGATGGCTAGGACCATGTTGGCGGAGTTTAAATCTCCATACAACTTTTGGGCCGAAGCCATCTCCACCGCTTGCCATGCTTCAAACCGGCTCTACCTCCGCAAAGAAATCAACAAGACTCCATATGAAATACTTACTGGTAACAAGCCCAACATATCTTACTTCCGGGTGTTCGGTTGTAAGTGTTTCTATCTCATAAAAGGTGTTCGGTTGTCCAAATTCGAGTTTAAAGCATTAGAGGGTATTTTTGTTGGCTATGGTCTCGAATCTCACACTCATAGAATCTATGGTAAGCTCTCCGGAGCCGTCATAGAATCTTGTAGTATGACCTTTGAAGAATATGATGGTCCCCAAGAGGGGCGTGTTGATGCTTGTGATGAAGATGATGAAATGCCTTAGGATGCCATAGGAAGAATGGGTGTGGGATACATCCGCCCCGTTGAGGAACCCCTTATGGCGGATCGAGAATAACTATGCTCCACTCATGTGGAGCCCTCATCTTCACAACATCTACATGATCCATCCACAGAGGAGGGCAATGACACAAGCCAAAGACAAGATATGGACCCTCAACATGATGAT
The DNA here is from genome assembly GCA_916181665.1 of Avena sativa. NCBI lineage: Eukaryota > Viridiplantae > Streptophyta > Magnoliopsida > Poales > Poaceae > Avena > Avena sativa. Next base: position 164,555,371 of record OV702282.1, read on the forward strand.
CTTAGTGACAATTCTAGTCAAGGGGAGCTTGATTCATTCGCCAGGATGTCAAGTGGTGCCAAGGCAATTACTCAAGGAAGATCAGTACAAACTGCTTTGAGACAAGCTCAAATTGATGTTAGAAGAGCACTTGATCAAGACCAAGGTTAATCTTTGCCTCCCAATATAGAGGATGATTCTGACGATGATCAAGGTCAAGATGATGGTCAAGACGAGGATCAAAATGACGAAGAGGGTCCTCCAAGAAACAACACGGAGATCCACGCTCGTCGCGAAGCTAGAAAGGAAAGAATGTTGTAATTAAGAGACCACTCTCTACAAAATGTTGTTGGTGACCTAAGGAAAGGAATTTCCACAAGAGCACAATTGAAGAGGTTCAATGAACATCAAGCACACATCTCCATGATTGAAACTAAGAAAGTGTGGGAAGCTCTTGAAGATTCGGATTGGTTAGAAGCTATGCACAAATAGCTCAACAAATTTGAGAGAAACAAAGTATGGAAGTTAGTTGAGAAGCCAAAGTATTGCCGCAATGTTATTGGAACAAAGTGGATATTCAAGAACAAGCAAGATGATAATGGAATTATAGTAAGGAACAAGTCTAGATTGGTTGCACAAGGGTTTTCTCAAATTGAAGGCATTGACTATGGAGATACTTATGCACCCGTGGCTCGCCTTGAGTCCGTCCGTATCCTTCTTGCTTATGCGGCACATCATAACTTCAAGTTACAACAAATGGATGTAGAGAGTGCATTTCTTTATGGTCCATTAAATGAATTGGTATATGTTAAGCAACCCTCGAGATTGAGGACCCCAACTTCCCAAACCATGTCTACAAACTTGATAAGGCACTCTATGGGCTCAAGCAAGACCCACACACGTGGTATGAGCACCTTAGAGAGTTATTGTTTGACCGTGGATTTGAGGTTGGGAAATCGATCCCACTCTTTTTACTAAGAGAGTCAATGGGGAGCTTTTTGTATGCCAAATATATGTTGATGATATTATCTTTGGTTCATCTAACAAAGCTTTCAATGATGAATTCTCAAAGCTAATGACTAGTAGGTTCCGGATGTCTTTGATGGGGGAGTTGAAAGTGTTTCTTGGCTTTGAGATCAAGAAAGTTAGAGGAGGGACATTCTTCAATCAAGCCAAGTATACTCAAGATATGCTCAAGAGATTCAAGATGCAAGATCTAAATGGAACCCCTACTCCCATGGATACAAAGACTCATCTAGAACAAAATCCAAATGGTAAAGATGTGGATCAAAAGGTTTACCGGTCTATGATTGGTTCTTTGCTTTACCTTTGTGCATCTAGACCCGATATTGTGTTAAGTGTAGGTGTGTGTGTGCAAGATATCAAGCGGCTCCTAAAGAAAGCCATTTAATGGTGGTCAAGAGAATCTTTCGATATTTAGTGCATACCCTGTTTTATGGTCTTTGGTATCCTCGAGGCTCAACATTTGCTCTTTGTGGATACACGGACTCGGATTGGGCGGGTGATAAGGATGATAGAAAAGCAACATCCGGGGCTTGCCAATTCCTTGGTAGGTCCTTGGTCTGTTGGTCTTCTAAGAAGCAAAATTGTATATCTCTCTCCACCACTGAAGCCGAGTATGTGGCGGCTGCTAGTGCTTGCACCCAATTGCTATGTATGAGGCAAACTTTAAAGGAATACGGTGTCCATTATGACAAAGTGTCTCTTCTATGTTACAATGAAAGTGCCATCAAGATTGCCTACAACCCGGTGGATCACACAAGGACAAAGCATATTGATATTCGCCATCACTTCATTAGAGATCATGTTGCTCGAGGTGATATTGATCTATCATATGTGTCAACCAAAGATCAACTTGCCGATATCTTCACGAAGCCTATTGATGAAGAAAGGTTTTGCTATTTGAGGAATGAACTAAATATTGTAGATTCAAGGAGCTTGACTTGATTATCTTGCACTCTCACCTATGACTCGACCCTTATTTGGTTTAGTTGTAGGCATGGATATAGGGGGAGTGCGGTTCTAATTGATTGGACTATCCCTCCCCCCATTATGCCCAAAGCAATAAACATCATTCCTATTAATATCATTTTGTGATATGTGAGCTTAAATGATGAGTGTCGGTAATGGACCCAAGATATATGTTCGTGGTGCCAAGCCGAGTATACTCATATATGGTGGCTTAGGCCACCGCCCCCTCTCATTTGAGAGGTTTTGTGCTTACTCGTGTTTGTCATCTTCTAGTTGGTTTTGTTTGTATGGTCGTGCACTCTCATTTGGCTCCTCATATGTTTTTAGTATTTTTAGAGTGCATTGGCCCATATCAGTGTGACTCACTCAACCCAAGCCATTATTATCCCTCGACAAAACTCATCTACTCTACACAAGAACCTTCCACTTTATACATCCTGGCTCTCTGTTCTGGGGCCTACGGTACTATCGCCTTGACTAGCGGTACTACCGCCAAACGGTACTACCGCAAAGGGCTAACGGTACTACCGCTTCTGGATCAGTTTCCAGGACCTTATCTGGAAACTCCCTAGGGGCGGTACTACCAGTAGTTTTTTACGGTACTACCGCCTTGCGGTACTACCGCTCGTAAATCCGGTACTACCGCCTTGCGGTACTACCGCTCGTAAATCCGGTACTACCGTGCTGCGTATCGGTTAAGATTTAAGACGCGGGGAGAGGCACCTCTCAGTGCCTCATTATTCCCCCGTTTCCACTTCTCACCACCGCCGCCGTCGGAGCAGGAGAAAGCCTCCGGAGCCCCGCCCCCTTCTCCTTTTCCTGGATCCACATCGGATCCGGTCTCCTCGTGGGCTCCTCCTCATTCTTCACCGCCATGGACACCGGTACTACCGCCCTCCTCTTCTTCACACTAGTTTTCTCCATTGAATCTAGGGTAACTTTGATTCTTGGCCAAAACTCGTGTTCTTGAGGTTGTACCGTGTGCTTTCTACCAGATCCACCTCTTAGACCGATGGAATTCCTGTTTTATATCAATTTTACTCCCCGTACATGGATCGATGTTTCAGATCTGCACTGTGGTCGCCGGCCGGTAGTACCGGGAATCTTTTTACGGTACTACCGCTGTGCGGTACTACCGCCTGTGAAGATCCGGTACTACCGCCCTGTACAGACAGGAAATTTTTTTCTAAACCAAGAGTTCCATCACCTGTTTGTCTCGGGTTCTTGTGCCCTTACCCCTATGCTATCTCCCTCGTTCTTTCACAGGTGCAGGGGGTTCCCGGGGATCACGCAAACGCTCCAAATCTCACCATGAGATTGAGGACTATGAGTCAGAGTCGGATTCCGCGGCTGAGACTGAGTCAGAAGAAGAGATCATGCCTCAACCTAGCACCCATCTGAAACTGCAAACAACTCGTGGTCGTCGGGGTGGGGGAGTCAAGCACAGTGCTGGTCGTGGTAAGGCTCCTCCACCTCCTCCTCCCTCTGGTCCTCGCAAGAGCCACAGTTCAGGGACATCTGGGCCAAAGCTGCTATCTGACTTGTCTGAGGTCGACTTTCATGAACTGAGGACTATCAATCCATATGTGGCTGCTCGCTCTCATACTCGGGAAGGTAGCCTCTTCTATACGGATTTCCAGGAGCGTGTGTTTCATGAGATACTCATGAAGGATGACAAGCTTGTGGTACCTCAAAAGTGGATCGAGATGAATCATGTGAAGAAGAACCTGCAATACTTTGGTGAAGCCCTTGAGATCTGCACCAACATTGGCTTGCTTCCCATCATGCAGTTCCGGTGCAACTATGACCCAATGCTCATTACTCAGTTTTATGCAACCGTTAACTTTGCCAAGAATCAGACTCGGACACTCACCTGGATGACCGAGGGTGTTGTCAAGCAAGCAACTTTGGCTGAGTTTGCGGCTATTCTCGGGTACGAAGACCGTGGCATGGACACTCCCGTTGGCTTTCGGTGCCACAACAATGATCGTCCCATGAAGAAGGATGCTCTTGCACCACTGTACATCCGGGGGTGCGGTATTCCTGGAAAGATCAAAGGGCTCCTTCCTACATATGACATCTTGCATCGCATTTTCCGTGAGACTTTTGCCCCCCGAGCTGGGAATGTTGATGAGATAGATGCCTTCATGGTGGATAACATGATCGCCACCTTTCACCACCGTGACTTCGGCCAACCTATGGATGTAATGGATGTTATTTGGAATGAGATGGTCTATGCCACCTACCAAAGCAGGGTGCCTCCTTTTGCTCCGTATATCATGGCTCTCATTATTAGCAAGTGCACCGTGATTGCCCATGACATGCCTTCTCTTCGCCTTGTCACTCACCGCCACAAGATTCTGTTGATCAAGACCCATCTCCAACCACGCAATGCGGATTGTCATATTGTTGATGAGGATGGGAACCCTGTTGAGGAGGGATCCGGTGATGACTATGATGCCCATAAGGATGTTGACTTTGTGGTCTCATGTTGCAAGCCTGCTCAACCATCTTGGGCCAAGAGGATCGAGGCCAAACTCAAGAAGGTATTCTACTTCCAAGTGGACAATCAGAAACGCATGTACGAGGCCCATGTCTATGCCAAGAAGTCGTGTGCTCGTTAGAAGGAAATGATGGAGGCTCAAGGTTTGACCGTCTCCAAGGGCTCCGAGAACAACATTAACCCAGAAGACCAATGGATCTCCACGCACAGCCACTGGGATGATGATGCCACCTCCTCCTTCCGTGCCCCGCCGACTCATGAGGATGCATGGGATGATGATGATGACGAGTGATCTCCCGGACGTTAGTGTTGCTCTTGTCCCTTTTTGGCGTCTTGATGCCAAAGGGGGAGAAGTTGCACATTAGGTATGGGTTTGCGGGATTTGCGTGGGAAAAGTCACAAGCTTGTTCTTGCCATTGGTTTTTATTTGCTTGTAAACTTTATTTGCTTGCCTCTTATTATATGTGAGCCTTGTGAACTAACTATTTGTGCTATGTATGGTGAGACTATGTGCTTATCATATGGATCCATCTTGTGTGTATTATGGATATTCTCTATTAATAATCAATATTGATCATCACATGTCATTAAGCAAATGTATGTGCTCTAATTGCGACTTATACTCCGAGGTAGCTTATTAAATAGAATGGGGCTTGATTATACATATCTAGGGGGAGCCCCATCTCTATCTTGTCATCATTATATTACCTTGCAAAATGTGTGTTGTCATCAAACACCAAAAAGGGGGAGATTGAAAGAGCATTTCCTATCCCTAGTGATTTTGGTGCTTTATAACAACACACATATCGGACTAATTATTTGCCAAGTGTATCACAGGTTGTATTGAAAAAGGTTTTGCAGTGGGACAGCATGGTTGGACAAACTGTCCAAAACTTTCTGCCTGGCGTGGTACCAAAAAGCGGTACCGCTTTTTGCTACCGGACGCGGCAGTAGGTTTTGACTAGTTGTCAAAAAGCCTCTGCCAGGCTAGGTACTAAAAAGCGGTAGTACCACATTTTAGTACCTAGCGCGACAGAAGTTTTTTGACCATTTATCAAAAGCTACTGCCCGCTCCGGTACTAAAATACTACCCCATTTTAGTACCTAGCACGGCAGAGGCTTTTCCAACTTATAAAAAGCCACTGTCCGCCCCGGTACTAAAATGCGGTAGTACCGCACTTTAGTACCTAGCGTGGCAGTAGCTTTTTACAAGTTGACAAAAGCCACTGGCTGCCTAGGTACCAAAATGTGGTAGTACCGCATTTTGGTACCTGGCGGGACAGAGAGTTTTTGACTAAGTTGCATATGCCATTGTCCTCCTGCGGCATCAATATGTGGCACTACCGCTTACGTCCGGTAGTACCGGTTCTCAGAAGCGGTACTACCGCTTTATGGTAGCACCACATATTGGTACCGTTGTGGCTAGGGCATATGAATTTTGAAGTTTGCTCTTCCGGTACCAGGTCCGGTAGTACCGGAGTTTTCCGGTAGTACCGCTTGAACTTCCGGTACTACCGCTGCATTAAAGGCTCCAACGGCCAGATTTCTCCTAGGGGTATAAATACCCCTCCACCTACCTTGGGACAAGTTGCTTATTTGCATTGAAGTCAAGACCATCATTGGAGCCACCAAATCCACAAGATCTCCTCAATCCACCACCCAAAGTCTTTGATCTTTGGGGAATCGAAGGAGGAGGCCCCGATCTACTACTTCACCAAAATATATCTTCATTTCCCCCTCATTCCATTGAGGGCCCCTTTGCTCTAGTGTTTTCTTGGAAACTCTAGTTTTAGATTTGGTTCTTACAAGCTTTTCTTTGATTGTCTTGACAGCTTGCTTGTATTTGGGAGCCTCCAATTCAGTTGTGGATGTGTGCCCCAAACTTGTAAAGGTGCCGGCTTCCACCTTGAAGGTTTCCGATATAGTGGAAGGTGGGTCGACCCCGTTGGGGTGAGATTCATCGGAGAACAAGGGAGGCTTGTCGTGGCGTTGGTGGTTTGAAACCACCCCCTCTCCAAACGTAGACGTACTTCCCCTCAAAAGGAAGAAACTACGGGAAACAAATCCTTGTGTCTCCGCGTCCACCACTTTGGTTACTTCTATCCTTTACCGCACTTTACTTACTTGCTCTTGCTTAGTTGTGCATTAACTTGTTCATGTTTGTCATATAGGTAAATTCACCTTAGTTGCATTATCTAGAGAATTTACCTTATTGTCAAACCCTAATTTGAAAAAGAAGAAAATTTAATGTAGCACCTATTCCCCCCCCCTCTAGGTGCCCATACGATCCTTTCAAGGGTTACCCTTCCGGCTTGGCCTGGGCAGGGTTATGGATGCCATTGCTTATTCTTCAGGGTTCTTAGCCCAATCTGCATCTTATTCGTACTCGGATGTGTATCGTTTTCAAGGTGATTTGGATCTTTGTACGGTATATATGTATTCTTAACTCATGGAGTCGTTGTTGTATATATAAGTTCCGTGGGCTCCATCGTGGATTATTGTATAATGATATTACCTCGTTTTCCACCCGCACGAAAGTGCCTGGTGGGCACCTTTGAATCGTTTCTATGTGGGTTTGGCGGAAGTCGCTAAGACTTGCATAGGGCCAATCTGAGGGTGTTACAAAAACTACAAGAGTAAAATCATCATCATCAATACCAGCATACTCCTCAATAGCATTAACATCTTCTTCTACCATGGTATTGGCCATATGCTCAGATGGAATTTAGTGATACATATCACAGATGATTGAACAATATGGGGTTGAGACAATTCTTCAGAAACCTCATCACTGTCGTCCGAGCTTGTTCTACTTGCATCCATGGCACTGTCCTAAGGAGACTCCACAACGGGATCCAGGTTGGCTCCAGGCAATCTGGAAAGATGTTGTCTCTATTCATACTTTTTATCACTGTTTGACTCAAGCAATTGTTTGAGAAAATCCTCATAACTCAGTTCATTCTTCAAAGGTTCAGCTGAAATGTCCACCACACCAGGAGCCAGGGGCGGACCTACATAGGCCCAGGCCCCCACTTGATTTTTGATTTTCCTGCTTAGAAGCTTAGTAATTTACAGTAAAGGCCCCTAGTCAGCCCCAATAACAGGGCCCCCACTCACTCAAGGCCCCCACTTATTTTTTGGGCTGGGTCCGCCACTTCCAGGAGCCATAATTCTGGGCCTCTTAATGAATTCCAAATATTGACAATAGTAATCAACAGCAGGGGGCAACTTGCTGGCCTGGCTGGAAGAAACAGTAGTAGAGTTATCAAATGAAGAAGGAATCAGCCCAAATTGCTTCATTTTTCACCAAGTGATGGAGTATCCTCATCACTGTCATCTTGCTCCACCCTCTCATCCACTGCTTTCCTTTTACCAAGTTTGTCAGCTTCTTTAGCAAAATTACTCACAGCCTTAGGAACATCTCTCTGCCATTTGCTATATTCCAATCCAATTCGCATATGCAGATAAAGCCCTGATCTACAAATTCAAGAAAAAGGCATCACCTGCTAGCAGTGCAGTCTTGCTTTATTTGTTTGCATTCTAAATTATCTCTAATAAAGTTAAAACAAGTCTTGGTTATTCTGGATTCATAGAATTGACACTGCAGAGAGGCGGGCTACACACGAGCTAGTCGAGACGAGGCCTGCTGGCTTGATGACAAACACACAAACACACGATGCTGGCAGCCCAATGAAGCCATGGTCTTCCTGGGTAAGCCGGCGCTGCTCCGGCGCAGCCGGTGGTGATTCAGACCGACGCCGCTCTCCCTCAAGAGAGCACGCTTAAGTCTGATCTTCTAATCTCATGTAATACTAAAGTGTTGTATGACGTCTCATGAAAGAACTCATAAAATCCAGGGAAACACAGGTACGGTCACCACACTTACTGTCAATTCGAAATTGGTGATATCAGCCAGCAACATCTTCATTCAGGCTCCGGCAGCTAGCTACTGCCTGACATGTCTCCAGGCTGAGGCTTCGATCGATCGGCTCTTCTCCTTCATCTGCAGCACAAGTGGCTTTCCTCGCTGATAACATCGCCATCGCCAAGGCAGCAGCATCCAGGGATGTCAGAAGCAAACCCAAGTCATTTGGGATAAATTTTTCCAGATAGTAGCAGATTATCTCCAGGTCTCCCTGAATCTTAGGCTGCCCATGTACCACATATCTCGAAGACTTCAACGGACAACTGTGCTCATCAGGTCCTTAGTCCTTACACAAAATGTGTCTGAGTCTGTCATCAGCTGTGTCAGTTCAGCTCTCATGGGAATTGCAGCTATCCTGTAGCTAGCTTTCCAAAATACTGTTAATACATGGATATGCACTGCATGCTATGCTGTAACGCGCTCCCTGAGTTGAAATGAATGGCCTTGGCACATCTCTCTAGTTAAAAATGCAAATGCTGATGCCGCAGTGGAGACACCATGCTATAATCTCCGGAGACGGCCATTGCGGGCGACATCAAGATGTCCAAAGTTCAAGAACAAATATGTGTGCACTTGTGTATGTTTTATTCGATGGAGTTGCGAAGAGGGAATGGTAGTTTGAGAGGCTCGGGCCGTTGAATACTCGTATGAAAATAGATCAACAAAAATACATAGCCAACTCGATGACGGACTGTAAAGTTTTCCTCCGCATACAAAACTAAAAATAATAATACGTATCTTGTTAGTCTCTATGCATGCTAAGTTGCTGAGAGATGATATGACAATATATTTCTCATCATGCAGTAGCAGTAGCTGCAACAAAACTGTAGTAGATCTTCATGCATGCCGGGAGATAGACTTCGGGCATCTCCAACTCTCAATGATTCGTCTTCTGCTTCTGTTCTGAAATTCGTCTATTCTATTCTCTCCCAAACAGAGCAGCAGAATCTGAAGGGCTCGTTCGTTCTGTGGGGAATCAAACCAGACGTGGAACTAATCCAGTCTTGGATTGGGTTGATCCCGGGCCATCATCAAATCCATGCCAGGCTAATCCTTGATCACCGGTCCAAACCATGCGTGTTCGATTAAGCCACCTGGAGCTCGCCCTCTTCTCGTCCTGGAAAACGTTCCACGCGGAGGCTGGCGATTAAATTTTTCCATACCGACATAGTGTAAATGGGTTGGATTGAATGGGAAAACCATACATTGCTGGAATAAACGAAGATTTCAAATTGACAGGGCTGGAAAATTTGTCCCGCCGGGCTGGACGACATGGATTGGCCAGTAATCCAACTCAATCCATGACTTCCTGGGCTTAACCGAACGAGGCCTAAAGGTTCAGAATCATCCAAAAGGTGCAGTTTTTTTTCCTTTTACATGGGATTATCAGCAGGCATAGTTGCTTCAGTCAAAGCTGGTCATAGCATGTCTCGCGGGCAGCAAGACCGTAAGACTTCGCCCGGACCCAAAGATCTGAAAAAAGAAAGAGTGCTCATACCAGGCATAATGTTCTGAATTTATGATAGCAAACGTCTTCGATTTGAGCTAAGCCCCTCACACATTGAAGATCAGTCACAGAAAAAAGTATGCCAAGCAAGCCCTTGATGTGTTCAGTTAAGTCTTAATATACCAGCCTAAAAGATAAATGAAAAAAAAGAATGCGGTTGTAAGAAAAAAGATAGGAAAATGATACTGTTCCCCCGGGGATCCCGTCGTCGCGTCCCCCGGGTCGGAAGCCATTCGATCTTAGTTGATCCGGCCGTCAATTTCGTGCCACGTGGCCCTCTTACTTGCAGTTGCTACACGGCTCCACGATATACGGGTCGGGCGGTTCCTCCTCGCACGATTGGAACATTGCTCGCGGAGGAGAGGCGACGGAGAGGCGAACGCGGTGCGCCGCCGCGCCGCCGCCGAACCCTTCATCATCGACTGTCGGCGACCGTTGCCGAGCGCCGCCATCGGTTCGTGCTCCCCGGCTCTGCTCCCTCTCTCCTCTCTCCTCTCTAATCTCTCTCTGCTCTGCTTTCCCGCAGAGTAACCCCCGACCGCCGCCGACCGGTTCATCCTCGCCCGCCGCCGACCGCTGCCGAGCGCCGCCGCCCATCCTCGGTTTGTGCCGCCGTCCATCCTCTCTAATCTCTGCTCTCTAACCTCCCCTCTCTAACCTCGCCCGACTCTCTGATTTTGCGCAGAAACCCTAGGCGGCAGGAGGTGATGGGACCGTCGCCGACGAGCGATGCGGCAGGAGGGATAACCTCCGGCGGCGCGAACGTTGAGGTGATCACCCGGCGGCAGCCGCCGTTCTGTTTTCCGCTTCCATTTTTTTCTACTTGCTACGGGGATTTTTGCTACTTGCTACTGGGATTTGCTACTTCGGTAGCATGATTAGTACTAGGATTAGTACTATGATTTTTGGTACTAGGATTAGTATTAGTAGTATGATTAGTACTAGGATTTGCTACTCCAATAGTTTTGCTACTTGTGCATTATGATTTTGATCCCAGTAGTTGCTACTCTAGTGTATATGTTTGCTACTTTTCATTTTTTTTGCTACTCTAGTATGATATAGTGTACTGGGATTTGCTACTCTAGTATGATATAGTGTATATCCCAGTAGTTGCTACTCTAGTATGATATAGTGTACTGGGATTTGCTACTTGCTACTGGGATTTGCTACTACAGTAGCATGATTAGTACTAGGATTAGTACTATGATTTTTGGTACTAGGATTAGTACTAGGAGTATGATTTGTATTAGGATTTGCTATTCCAGTAGTTTTGCTACTTGTGCATTATGATTTTGATCCCAGTAGTATGATTGGTAATCCCAGTAGTTTTGCTACTTGCTACTTGTGCATTTTTGGTAATCTCAGTAGTATGATTAGTAGCCCAATGTTTAGTAGTTTTGCTACTGCAGTATTATGATTTTGCTACTTTAGTACTATCATTTTGCTACTTTAGTACTAGGATTTTGCTACTAGGTACAACCACCATTTTGCTAATGTATAAACAAATTTGCTAGTTAAGTAGTAGCATTTTGCTACTTTAGTACTAGGATTTTGCTACTAGGTACAACCACCAAAGTTGCTGCTAACTGTCAGTTTTGTTAGCAGTATTCAGCTGTAGCATTTTGCTACTTGTGCATGTTTCAGCAGGTTTTTGCTACTAGGTTGATATGTTGACATGCTATATGTAGTTTTTTTTAGATTGTTTTGCTAATTTTGGTTTGTATGCTACATGCTAGGTTTTTTTGGTTATATATGTAGCTTTTTTTTGTTTGCATTCTATTTTTTGGTTGGTTTCTACATGTAGCTTTTTTGGAGGTTGAGGTCACACCATAACCATACATGTTTCTATTTTCCTTTTGCTGCAGGTTGCTGCTATTGATAAAAGCAAAAAGGTCAAAAAGGTTGTTGTGAGCCGCAAGAAAGTTGGCGAGGGAGCGAGTAATGTCAAGGAGGATATTTGGATGTCGAAGGACCGTTTCGGTGCCAAGCGTTTGCGTATCCTTGCGGACAACCTTTCTCCAGCCAAGAAGCAGATTATTCAGTCAAAGAGTGCATTTCGAGCATTGTTGAATGTTGCACAGTTTAGGATTCCTAATGAACTTACGGATTTTGTTGCTGCACATACTTCTTCTCGTCTCCGTGAGTACAAGCTTCGGAAGAACCAGATGGTGTTTACCACGGATATGGTGAGGAAAGTGTTTGGAATCCGCTGCGGGAGCAAGCCTATTGATCTTTCTATTACTGGAGGTGCAGAGCTTGATGATATTCGAGACCTCTACCATGCTGGGAAGAAGAGGGCAGAGTTAGCAACTGCTATCAATATCTTGAAGAATTGTGCTGATACAGATGAGGAAACCATCATTCGCACTTGGGATCTTGTTTCCCTGGCCACTGTTGTTGCTCCAAAAAGCTCGAACCATGTTAACTTGGAATATGTTGGTCTCATGGCTGACCCAACCAAAACAGATGAGTATGCTTGGGATGAGCATTTCTTGGGTTTGTTGATGCAAACTGTGAGCAATATTCAGAAGAAGAAGAAGCAAGCACATGTTCTTCCAAAGGACTGTAACAAATTTGAGTTTTGGATAACTGGCCCATTCATTCTTCTTGGTGTAAGTTATCTCCCATCTTTTATATTTGTGTGTAGCGGTTTGCAGCGTTTGTTTTGCTACTACTAACTTTATTTGGCCTCTTTTTGTAGATTGCTTATATGGATCATTTGGATTTCCCACCCTGCAATCGCACATTTGACAAGTCATTGCCTAGAGTATGCTCTGTCAAGACCAGTGACTTTACTTTTGTTGTACAAAATGACTCGGATAGGAAGATTTTATCGAACAAAACTGTTTTCGGCAGGCGAGATGTAATGTTCTTTTCAGCACCACAAACATTCTATTCTTTCGTTAATCCTCTTAATGTTAACATTACTTTTTATTGTGTGTAGTTCCTCCCATTGTCTGCAACACCTTATGGTACTGCTCCTGGTTATGATGATTTGAATAAACCTGCTCCAGTGGAAGATGTTGATGTTAATCCTTTTGCTTCATTGAATGAATGGCTAAATTTCCCTAGCATCCAGGATTTGCAGGTATGAAATTGCTATTGTACTGTTATTTGTTTTCTACTTCAGTGCATTGATTTTGCTACTTAGCTACATTGCTCTGCTACCTCTTTTTGCAATCAGTCTTATGTAGTTCTGTTAACATGTATTATAGGTTTTGCTACTTTAGCTTATAGGTTTTGCTACTTTAGTATATAGGTTTTGCTACTTTAGTGTATAGGTTTTGCTACTTTATTTTATTGGATTTGCTACATAAGCTTTATTAGCTTATAGGTTTTGCTACTTTAGGTTACAGGTTTTGCTACTTTAGTTTATAGGTTTTGCTACATTAGCTTTATTGGTTTGCTACCACTCTGAAAAATTTTAGTGTACTTCTGAACTAAACTATTTTGCTACTTTAGTTATTATGTTTTGCAATTTGAGTATATAATTGTTGTTACATTAGCTTTATGAATTTGCTACTCCTTATGCGTTAGCCTCGGTGTTAGGGTACCGAGGCGGAGTCGCCGTCGACGCAATAGCGGCGACGGGCGACGATGCCTCGGTACCCTAACACCCTTCGAGGTTTCGTCGCCCGTACGACGCGGTAGCATCAACGGGCGACAAAACCGAGCCGCTGGACTAGAGTTTACGCTTTATGTATGTTGGAGACTTAGGGTGGGGGTGGTGGATAAGTTACCCCAAATTATCTACCCGTATGCAAAAGAAGCTTAATGGAACTTTATTACACCATATTTTTCGAGGATTCGTCGCCCGTACGCCGCGATAGCGGCGACGGGTGACGAATCCGAGCCGCTATGCTTAGAATTTCATCATTTATCTTGTCTTTGGTTTACTAACTTGCTTCTAATGTTTGCTAACAGGTTCCCGCTTGTTTCAAAGCATTGTATGAGAAGCACAAGGTAATTTTTGAAGTAGATGTTGATGTGACAATGAAGAACCTTTCTGCTGGATTGAAGCGCATGCAGGCTCAACACATGGCTGCCCTTTTGGTTGATGTTGAATCATCAAGTAAAGAAGAAGCTGGACCAAGTGTTGTTTTTCCAACCAAAAGTACAGCAGATGATGATCAGGTGCAGGATGATGATGGTTCAGAAACTGAGGATGATGAGAAGCTTTATGCTACATCGGAGCCCGAGGACCATGGTGTTGCTACAGCAGCTGCTAAGGATACTGATGGTGCTGCAGATGATGCTGTGGAGCAAGGTGGTGCTGCAGATGCTGCTGTGGAGCAAGGTGGTCCTGTAGCAACAAAACATGTCGATGTTCCTCAAGCAGCAATAATCATTGATTCTACGAGCAAGGGAGCTGATGCTACTGAGAAGCCGGATGTTGTTAGCCCTGACAGGTCTCCAATTCATAGCCCCAGGAAGGATATTTCTGATGAATCTTGGGCCAATGCTCCGGACAAACCCCCGTTTGATCTTTTCGAGCCTGGGACCGATGAGTATGCAGAGTTTTGCATTTCACAGTCTCTCCCACCTTCCTGTGATGCCCCAACCGCCGCCGTGACCACTGCCTCTGATGCCTCTGAGAGTATTCAAGCAGCACCTTCCACTTTGGTCAATCTTGCACCTTTCGCTTCAGTAGAGCCTGCGACACCTGATGTTCCCATTGCACCTGGTATGAACATTTTCTTGTAGTTTCTTAGATATGCTTCCGCTTGTTTGCTTAAGACACAATTGTTTTCTCTTTTTGCAGTTGTTGTTAACATTGAGTCAAGTGTTAAAGGAGATGGTAGCTCGGGTTTGTTGACACATGAGAAGAAGACAAGGTTTAAGAGGGCTGCCAAGGAGGAGCTCACACCTCCAAAGTTGAAAAAGATGAAGGTCTCTGAAGATGTAGAACAAACATACTCTACATTTGTGATGAATGGTCGGAAATTCAAGGGCCATCCGAAGGATAGGGCACCGTAAGTTTATGTTTTTTGCTAGTCTGAAGTAATGTTTTTGCTACCTTGCATCTAGCTAATTGCTACATGTGTCTATGTGTTTTGCTACTTATTTTTTTCACTTGTAGGATATAGTTTTCCATTGAATCTTCTGCAGCTTGAACTACCTGCTACCTTAGTTCATTTTTTTGCTACTTTACATTGAATTGTTTGCTACTTTAGTTCATAGTTTTTGCTACTGTACATTGAACTACCTGCTACTTTAGTTCATTTTTTTTGCTACTTTACATTGAACTGTTTGCTACTTTAGTTCATAGTTTTTGCTACTTTAGATTGAACTGTTTGCTACTTTAGTTCATGTTTTTGCTACTTTATGTAAAACTATCTGCTACATGTGCATTACTTTGTGCAGGCCAGTTTTTGTGGAGATTGGGCGGTATTATACCTTCTACAGAACTTTCCAAACATCGCTTCGGCCGCGCCAAAATCTAGATAGTGATGAGGTTTAATCTCGTAAATGCCCATTGTTATGGACTTGGGTTTTGGAGAAGATGGAGATGCTGGAGATCGCGGAACGATTAGCAAACAAGCAACGCGGGACACGAGGTTTACCCAGGTTCAGGCCCCCGGAGGGAAAACCCTACTCCTGCTTGTCTGCTCTTTATTACGGCGGAATCGAAGATTACAGGGGTGCGCAGATGCAATCTGTCGTTGAGGTGTTTATGCGAAAGTATGAGGTGAGAGATCTAGGTCGTGCCCTCCTAGCCTTTATATAGAGTCAGGCAGGTCCCAGGCACAGACCGAGTCGGTTACAGGTTTTAGGGTTTACCCCTTTGAATTTTCTATCTACTCTAGTCTTGCGCTCCAAGGATCCGAAGGCGTCATGGGCCTTGGCCACCCGAAGTCTTCATGGGCCGGCATATATTTGCCGTGGGACTTCCTTGGGCTAGACCAGGTATGCTGAGATCGTGTACCCGCAGGGTATAACCATGTCAGTAGCCCCCGAGTGATCAGTCGAATCGTAGATTCGACTGAGGACTCTTCAATCCTTCGGGTGCAACTCTGTCTTTCAAGAGAAATGTGTAGGGATTGTTGATGCGTGTGCCTGACTCACCCGACGGATCAGGGTCAGTTAACTGTCTTAGGACAAAACAACACGATCTTCTTCAAGTTCGAGTCCCTCGACTCGAATCCGGAACATATGCTGGCATAATTCGACTCAGGCCGCGGAGGACTTACAGGAGTGGAATTCCAGTGAATTTAAATGATGTATCCAACGCGTCCGTCGGGATTTTTCATCGCGCCTGTTGGCACGGATTCATACTAGCAGAGTGTAGTCATGTGCGTTACCAGGCCCTCAGATGATATCTATTGGTCTTATCTTTGCGTCGCAGACACAGCATCCGAATGTTTATCACCGCGGAGGTGTTTCGGGTGACCAAGGAGAATGTTGCTCACTTAGCGTTAATTGGGGCAAAGTTGTCGAAAAAATGTTGTATGCTGATCTGAAGGATCGCAGTCGAAAAATTCATAGGGTGCGCAACCAGCGCTCCCTATGGGAGTAGCCCCCGAGTGTCTCTTCGAGTCGTAGACTCGAGCAGAGACTTTAATTCAGCCGTTGTTCGGCTTTAGGTCCGTAGGACACAAATTTTTCAGATGTTTTAAATCCATTCTCCCTATGGGAGTAGCCCTCGAGTCCGTAGTGGAGTCGCAGACTCGACGTAGGACTCGAAGAAACGGTTCAGTGATGTAGTGTTTTGTTCATTTTTCGGGTGTGCGGCCAGTGCTCCTGATAGGAGTAGCCCCCGAGTAGTTAGTCAAATCGTAGATTCGAGTGAGTACTCTTAGCTTTGTAGCCGAAGAATTATGACTTTTGCTAGTATAGCTGTTGATGACGTCAGTGCTGACGATCAGTGACCTCAGGCGTCTGCTGCGCCAGAGATGACATGACTGGACAAACATGGGTCCCACCTTCTGACCTTGAATTGACCGGTCACGCGCGGCGTGTAGATAATTACGGCGTCTCCTTGATTTCCGCGCGTAGTGGATGGCGTGTGAGCGTCGGTTTGTTGCGATGCTGACACGTGTATGGTCAGATCTTGCCGTTGGCGTTAGGTCTTCTTGATGGACGGTTATCGTGCATCTTCTTCGTCCTTATAATCATTGGGGAAAAACTAGTCTATTTTCACCGCAGCCATTCTTGTTTCACTGCTCCGTTGTTCTCTAAGATTTCTTGCTACGCGCTGGAATATCCTTAGACATTTCCTTATTCGATCCTACGTTCTCGTCGCCGGCGCCGCAGCACCGCAATGGGGAAGCCTAAGAAGTCTTCTTCTGCGGTTGGTACCAGCGCTGCTGGAGGCAAGAAGAGTGCTGCCGCTACCCGTGTCACCGATGGTGGCTGGCAGCGATCGGAGACGCGGGAGAGTGATCTCTGCAAGATTCGTGAGCGGGGCTTAATCCCGCAAGATAGGGAGGCCGTCAAACTCCTAGGCAACGAGGTAATTCCCCGTCCCCCCGCTGGGTTTCGGGTTATGTTCCTTGCTTTTGTTCTTCGGGGCTTTTCCTTCCCAGTCCACGACTTCCTTCGTGGACTGCTTTTTCTTTACGGCATCCAACTGCATCATCTTTCCCCCAATTCTCTTCTGCACGTCGCCTGTTTTATCACTTTCTGCGAGTGCTGGCTCGGTATCGAGCCGCACTTTGGCCTCTTCCGGAAACTCTATTCCATGAAGAGGCTATCTGGTTCTGATGGTGTTTATCCCATTGGGGGTTGCATCATCTCCCTCAAACCCAATCTTCTTTTCTTCTCTTTTTCCATGTCTGAATCTGTCCAGTACTAGCGGAGGCGATGGTTTTACATCCGCGACTCCACGGTTGCTGGGCAAGATTTTGGTCTTGTTCCTTTCGACCCCTCCCAAAAGATCGAGCCGAAGAGGTCCTGGAAGAACCAGATCTTGGATGGCGAGGTAGCGGAGATAGAGTCTCTCTATCATTGAGTGGAGGATCTCCAGCTGATTCCTGATAAGGAGGTGAACACTATGGATATCATCTACACTTTCCTCAAATGTCGGGTGCAACCGCTCCAGGCTAGGGCACACCCGATGTTCCTTTATGCTGGTCGTCGTGATCCGACGAGGGTTTCGACTGAAGAATTCTCCAGGGGAGATCTCGACGGTGTCCTTCGCCCGCTGCTGAAGTTCAAGGCTGGAGAGGATATCCCGGGGAAGTTGCTGACTTCTCCGTTCTCTGCTTCGCGTCCTGTTCCACAAGTGTAGATCCGGGACGTGTGCGTAGCGCTATTTTCGACTGCATTGTACTTGCATTTGTTTGCTAACAAATTTTCTTCTTTTGTGCAGGAGTTCAAGGTGCCGGGCATGTCGCCACCGCTTCCCGAATTGTTTCTGGCTGCACCGGACAATGAAGTAGTGGATTCCATGTCCGAGCTGCCATCGGCGCGGTCTCCGGCTGAAGAGGCCAATGAGTCGAGCGAGGACCACACTCGCAAGCGGACACGGAGCTCCAGCGAGTCTTCATATGCCTCGACTCCGCTGACTCCTAGGAACCCACGATGCCTTGATCGTCATAGTGATGGGCATGGGGGCTCTTCATCTCCGATTCCTGCCGTTCCCGTGCGGGTTGTGGCACCGCACCCGCCGGCGAAGCGGAAGAAGGAAGAAAAGAAGGAAGAGAAGAAAGAGGAGAAGAAGGTCCGGAAGACCCCTCCCGTCTTTGACTTGAGCGAGCTTGACTCGTAAGTTTCCTTAGCCTTGTGTTGCCTTTTCTTGTGTATTTACCTTGCGCTTAGTTAATTTGTCACTGTGTAGCCACTCCTCTAACGACTCCTCAAGTGATGGTGCTCGGGAGATGATGGGGGAGTCGAAGGTCGTGCTTCCTCCTCCTCAAACGGTGGCCACCTCTGAAGGTGCTGCTCCACACCCTTCTCCGCAAGAGGTTAGGGTGGTTGCGCCTCAGAAGGCTGCAAGCGGACCTTCAGAGTCGCCGTCGAATCATGTAAGTAATTCTGCTTCCTGCCACGGGGGGATCCCTCGAGCCTTTTTGGATGATCTATTGATTATCTCCTTTCTTCCTACCTTGGGGGGAGCCCCCGGGCATTTGTAGGGTAGTTTGTTGTTCGTTCATCCTTTGAGTCTCGGGGGGAGCCCCCGAGCACTTTCGTGTGTGTAACTTGCTTCTGCTCGTTCTTTTGGCCATAGCCCCCGAGCCCCTCTTTTGACTAGTAGGTCTTTTTTGCAGCCTTTTGTGCAAGGTGCCAATCAACTGGTGCAGCAGCACCTGGCGTTGGAGGCCAGCCTCAAACAACTTCAAGGTATTTTTATACCTTGGTCTTTGTTTCTTCTTGCATTCTTGTCCTTTTATTCGACATTTGTATTGTTTATTGCAGAGGATCACAACACCTCCCTTCGTGAAATTGATGCTCTCAAAAAGAGCCTCGGTCAAGCGGAGAAGAAGGCCGAGGTCGCCGTTACTGCAAGGGAGCGCCTCGAGTTGGAGTTGGCCAACGCGGCCGAAGCTAAAGAGCGCCTGCAGCAAGAGGCTACGGACCGCGAGGAGCAGCTCGCCAACGCCACGGCTTCGCGCGAGAGAGAGGTGGCCGACAAGCTTATGGTGGCTTCCAAGGCTGTTTCAGGTGATTATCTCCACCTTCATCTTTTTGATTTCCTTGTCTTTCTTTTGAAGTGTTTTTTTCATGCTGCTTCCTTTGTTTTCTTAGATGTCGCGGGCATTGAGTTTGATCGCGGTGCTCTGGAGCACGGGAGTGCTCTGGATGATGCTACTGCAGCGGTCGAAGATTGTTGCAGCACCATCGTCAACTCGCTTGCCAAGGCTAAGGAGGTCCTTGGGCGCTTCTACAAGGAGGTTATCCCCAAGGGCGTGGCCCTTGATGATGTTGATTCCCTGGCGGAGGCTTTGTCAGCCGAAGCACCTGTGGCATACAAGCGCAAGAAGAAGGGCATCGGCGCATCCGTCGGGCTGGCAATGGCCTTGGCGGCTGGAGCAGAGCTGGACCTTCATCAGGTCACTTCCCGGATGCCGACGACTGCTGATGGATTCGAGGTAGCCTTCGCCACCTATGCTGCTCGCTGTAAGCGTTACGGGCCGAAGCTGATTGATCTGCTGGCCGAGTATGCGCTAAGGCAGCAGGGGGAAGCCAAGGCGAGGCAGTCTGGCTCCGAGGCGACTCAGGGTGCCGCTTCGTATGCGTTGTAGCTGTAGGATAGTTGTAGCTTCTTTTGTTGTAATTATTTTGATGAACAATCCTTGTGCCACGTAGTGGCTTTTGCTGCAGTTTAATGAATTTGTTGAGTTCTGTGCTCCTTTATCTGCGTGTTCATGTCTTTGTCTTTCTGTTACTCTAGGGTCCTTCGGGTGATGATCCCGTTGACACTTCGTCTGCGGCGCAGCTGCGGCCATCCTTGGATGATGCATCGCAGCTTGTGTTTCTTCGAGACCGTGTCCGTAGCATCGAGAAAGAGTTGCTAGTGGTGCGTGGTCATGCTGACGTTTGGAAATCCAAGGCGGATCGAGGCGCTGCCAGAGAGGAGTACTTGATGACGGAGTTGCTTCGCTTGTCCGAGCAACTTTAGTGTGAGTTTTTTGAGCTGTTGCCCGTTACTTCGGATGCGCCTGTTGGCATTTCATCTTACTCTTTTGTAAGTGTTGCAGGTGCTAACATTGCTCCAAGGGAGGAGAAGGAGCGTGTTGCTGTTCGGATCAACTACTTAACTCAGCAGGACATGGAAGCCGGCGGGTTCTTCTGGATGGACCGTGACCATGCCATGGTCCTTGCGACGGTGCAGGATCGCGTTCACCAAGTATCGCGGGTGCTTCGTCAGGTGAAGACTTCACTCGCGTAAGTTCTGCATGTGATGTTTTCGCTGGATGATGCACCGTCAACTCTCTCTGGTCTGCTGTCGAAGTTTTGGAACATGCATCATGTCAAGGAATTGGTGCGGCATCAGCTCGTCACAGGGGTGAAGGCTGCGCTGTCCCTTGTGAGGCTACATCGCCCTGATTTAGATCTATCTATTGTGGCGGCTGGGTTGCCTCTTCGTCCAGATGGTGGCGAGTGGGATATGCGTCCGCATTATGCGGCTGTAAGACAGTATGCCGAACAAATCGTAGATCTGTTTGAGCAGCGTGCTTAAGTTATTCTTCAGGATAGGTAGTACCTGTAAAAAAGACAGATGTAAAATTTGTATACATTTGACTGGGCGCGTTTTGCCCTTTGTTATAAAGGTTCGTTTGTTGTTTTAGCACGTAGTGCTTTGTTCGTATGCGTTCCCTTTTCGTTAGCCTGACGTGGTCAGCTACTCAGGTGTACACGTGTTATCCTCAGTCGAGGAAGTCGTGAGGTGGGGGGTGCCCCCGAGTGCGTTTGTAGCATGGAGTAACAGTGCGAATAGTAAACAAAATTTTGGGGCGAGACACTTAGCTTTATTCATATCTTAATAGAGGAGGTACATTGTTCGGCTGAGTAGCCTTGGCTAAATAGCCTTATTGAAAGTAAAGAGGGAGGTAGCTAGGGTAGAACCGTCACAGCTGTGTGACGTTCCATGGGTTGGAGTATGCGACTCCAGACTCCATGTGCTTGAGGCGATAGGCGCCACCTGGGATGACTTCGGTGATGATGTAGGGTCCTTCCCATGGCGACTCGAATTTATTCGGTCGCTCTTGCTTGAGTCGCAAGACTAGGTCTCCTTCGGCGAAGGATCTTGGGCGTAGCCGACGGCTGTGGTAGTTGCGGAGACTCTGCTGGTACACCGCTGATCGAGCTGCTGCTATGTCTCGCGCTTCGTCGAGTGTGTCGACGGCGTCTTGGAGTGCGGTCGTGGATTCGGCTTCGCTATAAGCGACGACCCGGGGGGGGCCTGGTGGCGTACTTCGGCTGGTAGCACGGCTTCGGCTCCATGCACCATGAAGAACGGCGTGTAGCCGGTTGAGCTGTTTGGTGTGGTACGCAGGTTCCATAGGATGGAGGGTAGCTCTTTTGTCCAGGCTCCGGCGAGTCGCTCGAGTGGGCTCATGAGGCGCTTCTTGATGCCAGCGCCGATTAGGCCGTTCGCCTTTTCCACCTGCCCGTTCGTTTGCGGGTGCGCCACGGAGGCGTATGTGATATTGATTCTGAGGCCTCGCAGAAGTCTTGGAATTCTTTGGAGATGAAGTTCGATCCATTGTCGGTGATGATGCTATGCGGTATGCCGAACCTGTAGACAATGGATTCAAAGAACTTGACGGCAGTCTTGCCCTTTTGGTTAGTGACCGGCATGGCTTCAATCCACTTGGTGAATTTGTTGACTGCGACCAGGAGGTAGACGTGCCCCCCTTTCGAGGACCTTGGCAGTTTGCCGATCATGTCGAGGCCCCATTGGGCGAAAGGCCAGGACAAAGGTATGGGTCTGAGCTCTGACCCGGGTGCGTGTGGTTTGTCGGCGAACCTTTGGCACCCGTTGCATCTTCGGACGATGTCCTTTGCGTCGTTCATGGCCGTTGTCCAGTAGAATCCGGCTCGTAGAGCTTTGGAGACAAGGGAGCGGCTGCCTGCATGGTGGCCGCAGATGCCCTCGTGGATGTCTTGGAGGATGGTTTTCCTGTCAGCGATGGTGACGCACCTTTGTAGTACACCGGAAATGCTGCGCTTGTACAACTCGCCATTGATGATGGTGAAGGCTTTTGACGGACGAGATATGCGTCGGGCATCCGTTGGGTTATCAGGCAGTTCTTCGTCTATCAAGTATTGGAGGTACGGTCGGGTCCAAGTTTCTTCGACTGCCATGACCTGCATCAGGTTGACCAGGGCGACCTCTGTGTCTGGTTTTTCGGGTCCTTCATGACCTTCGGGTAGGGTAGCCCCCGAGTGTTCTGCTTCTTCGGGTGATCCCTTGGGGAATTTCCGCTTGATGGATGGCACACAGATCTGTTCGAGGAACACACCTGGCGGCACCCGTGCACAGGTGGAGCCGATGTTGGCGAGTCTGTCGGCCTCCTCGTTGCTTTCTCTTCCAACGTGCCGAAGCTCATAGCCGTCAAAGTCTCATTCGAGTGCGTTGTAGAGTGCACGGTACGCAATCATGTTGGCGGCATGCGCGTCGCACTCGTTCATCGTCTGCTGGACGGCGAGGTTGGAGTCATCGTAGATGACCAGGAGCGTTGCGCCACAGATTTTTGCCATCCTCATACCGTGGATGAGGGCCTCATATTCTGCCTCGTTGTTGGAGGCTCAAAACTTCATCCGGAGGACGTACTTCATCTTATCGCCCTGCGGGGAGGTCAGTATGACCCCGGATCCCGCTCCAGCTTCACGCTTGGAGCCGTCGAAGTGCATCGCCCATGACTGCGTCATGTCTGGGGTGTCTGGCAGCTGCAGCTCCATCCAGTGTACGAGGAAGTCCGAGAGGACTTGAGACTTGATCAAGTGGCGTTTCTCGTAGATGATGTCGATAGGTGACAGCTCGATGCCCCACAGGGCACGCGTCCTGTAACACCCTCAGAATCGACCCTATGCAAGTTTCAGCGATTCCCGCCAAACCCACATAGAAACGATTCAAAGGTGCCCACCAGGCACTTTCGTGCGGGTGGAAAACGAAGTAATAACATTACACAACAGTCCTCGATGGGACCCACAGAACAGATATATACAACAACGACTCAGGGAGTCAAGAATACAGATTTACAGTACAAAGATCCAAATCACCTTTAAAACGATATAGCGTCCGAGTACGGACAAGATGCAAATGGAGCTAAGAGCCCTGAAGAATAACCAATGGCGTCCATAACCCTGCCCAGGCCAAGCCAGAAGGGTAACCCTGCTAACGACGTCGATCTCAAAACCTGCTTAAACAAAAGGGGTGCCGACAAAGGGCAAAGGAAAAAGAGGAGCGTCAGTACTGAGGCCAGTACACGGCGAGACTAGAATTCGGCGGTCCTCGCCTACATAGGTAGGGTGGACTGAAGCGGCAGCGGCAGCTTGCGCTAAACAACCTATAGAGACTCGATACACTAGCGGCTATCAGAGAGGGGTAAGAAAGACCTATTCGGACCCATCCTGATACTACCATCAAACAAACCCGTCCTGATGTTTCCCCCTCGAGACCAAACGAGGAAGTCAACCGAGGAACGCACACAGTTGGCAGTTTTATTTATTCAGTTATCGTTGCAGCAATTACTAGTCAAATATAGATAGTCATCCTGATAAAATAAGCAGTGGGCAATTTTAGTTAACCATTCCGTTATAGTTGCAACACTTACTAATCAGATACAAATAGCATGAGATAACCCCAAAAACCCAGCAGTTGTTGGTACTTTTATTTAGCCATTCCGTTGTAGTGGTAATACTTACTAGTCAGATACAATGGTCGCAAGCAACAACCCAAACAAGCAATTGTGGGCAGTTTTATGTAGCCATTCCATTATAGTGAAGCTGTTTACTAGTCATTATAAAGTCAAATTTATAGCACTACTTTAGTTATAGTTGTCTATGATCGAGATACTGTGCTCCAAGTCGTCCATAACCGCGGACACGGCTTTCAGAAAGTTTTACCCGACCGGGGTGCACAAATAGCAACACACACTCGATCAACCTCGGAAAAACCAAATCAAAACCCAACGAGGCCTTCACGACAAAGCAATCACAGGATTCAGAAATATTTCAGGGGGCCACCCCTTGGAGTACACCCGCAACGAAGTTAGCTGACTCCGAGACGGACCCGAGGTTTGGGTGGACGGCTGTGAACGACTGGGAACCCAAAACTGGGCTTGTCGACACCGCGAAAACGTGTCCCGATCCTAAACAGTACAGGTGCTATCCATCGCACAATCGTAATAAAGCATTAAGGCATGGCATAAGTACAGGATAGTAAATAAAACCTCAAACTAGTTTGTGGCCCCAAGAAATAAGAATGAATCAAGCTCTGGCTCAGGGGGGTCCCATAAGCCTCCCGGATGTGGATAGCGCGAATATTCAAGGAACAGGTATCAAGTACTCGGGGTCCTACGGGACACAAGTGGACGGTTAACAACCAAATAACATCTATTGCCCACCTGTGCCTCTGCTTACTTACTCCAACATCAAACATGCGGCAATACCCCAACAACTGTGGCACTTGACGACACGCAACAGCACTTGAGCAAGCGACTACGACGCGCAAGTCCAACTATCTACCAAACAACAGGTAATAGGATGTGTCCAAGGCAATATAAGGCTGCAAGGGATATCACGGGTACGAAAACTAGAGCAACGCAACACAGATAACAATAGATCAACAGGAGGGAATAAATACTATAAAAGTAAGATAGGTAGAAAGGGGGAGATGCTCGCCTGAAAACATTGCCGAAGGTTCATCCGAAGGTCGGGTCGACACTCGCATCAACTCAACGGCCTTATCCGCGAAGAAGCAAAACAATAGAATAAACACCGAATGCAATATTTAATTCTACGGCAAAAGATCGGGCATGATGCATGCATGATGTATGACATGGCAAAGCTGCGGTGCGATTAGGCAATATTAAGCGGAACCGGGGGTCCCGATAATTATTCAGATGGTTCAAGTTATTTAACTACCCCGCAATTTAAATGTTGTAATAACAGGGCAAGATAAGTCACCGGTTCGCTACGCAAATTTAAATGAGGCCAATATAAGACTAGATTTGCCCGCATATGGCCCCATATTTAATTATAAGGTGAATCGGCATAAGGCCCCCAAACCACACAAATATGCATGCGAGACGAATGATTATTATGCGACAGGTTTTATATTTAGCATTTATAAAATAGGGCTCGGGAAAAGGGGTCACACATTAGAGGGTCTCGACGAACTTGGGTTTCCGAGGCTCGGGGTTCGGTCTCAGGGTTCAGGGTTCGACGGAAACGTTCTCGGATCCCGGAAGTACTTGGTTCGGTGTCGGGGCACATCGGACCCGCCCTGGTCGGTGCCGGTCTTGTCGTCGATGGCGAACTTGAGTGGATCGGGTTCCGGGGTCTTCGGATCCGTGAAGTAGATCTTGTCGCACGGGGTCCGGGGTAGACGAACTTGGTGTATTCGCGTCGGCGATCTTGGCGTTCGGGTTCTCGATGTGGCATCCGGAAAGAAGGTCTTGTTGCATCCGGGGTCGTCGGGTCACGTCGTCGGTTTAGTCGTCTCATGCGGAGATCCTGGCGTCCGGGTCACGGCGTCTTCGGGTCCGACTCCGGGACGGAGAACTTGGTGTGCCGAGGAAATCTTTGGTCATCGTCTCCAATTGTTGGCGGTATACTTGGTTTGGTGCCGGGGTGTCTTCAGGTACCGTGGATCCTGTACATCCTTGGCAGCGACACGATTACACACATACGAACGGCTCCTGGCACGAAACGGTATCAGATTGATCTTGGGAGCAACCACACAGGGGCACCCACAGCAGATGGCCTGGAGGCGGCTCGCGCGACAAGGGGCCATGGCTGCAGGGCATGCGCGGCCGGGCGACGCGTCGAGGACGGGCGGCGGCCTGCAGAGGCGAGCTTGGCGGGCGCTCGCTGGCAGAGACGGGGGCAACTCGGGGTTGGGGAGGAGGACGAGGGCGGCTCCGGCAGCAACGAGCGGGGTGAGCGGGAGGATGAGGGCGGCTCCGGCGGCGAGGTCGGGAGGCACTGGCGCAGAGGCGACCAGACGCGGCGCCGGGGTCGGAGGCGAGCGACGGGGAGGCGGGAAGTCGTCGGGGACGGTGAAGAGGACGCGGAGGAGGGGACCCGACGGCGGCGGGGGTGGCCTCGGGGAAGGCACACGGGCCAGGCGACGGCGAGGCTAGGCCGGCCGAGGAGGAGGCGGACCACGCCGGGGAGGTGCTCGCTAGGGGGGGACGGCGAGGGCGGCAGGGGAGCTCGGTGGAGGGGCGCCGGAGGAGGCCGGAGGCGGAGCTTGGCGCGGAGGAGGCGGGGCCGGCCAGAGGGAGAGCGGCGGCAGGGAGACGCGGGGAGGAGGAGGCCCGACAGCGGCGAGGCGGGGAGCAGCTCGGGGCGAGGAGGGCTCGGGTGGAGCGGGCCGGCGAGGTCCTGGCCGGAGCAGGGCGGGGCCCGGCGACGGGAGCCGAGCGGGGCGCGGGAGGAGGCGGCTCGACCGGAGCACGGGGTCGGGCGGCAGCGCGGCGGCCGGAGAAGAGGAGGCGGGGCGGCGTCGGGTGGAGAGGAGGGTGTCGGGGGCGAGGGAGAGAGGAGAGAGAGGGAGACGCGGTTGGTGGGGGGGCGGACGCGCGGGGAGAGAGGATAGAGGTGGGGGAGCGGGGCCAGGCGCGGGACTGGTGGGGCCGGGGGGGGTGTCGGTGGGAGTGTGTGCTCTGTGTGCGTGCGTGCGTGTTGAGAGGCAGGGGGAAGAGGGAGGGAGTGGTGTGGTTGAGGTGGCAGCGTGTGAGTGGTGGGGGGAAGGAAGAGAGGTGAGGTGGCGAGAGAGGATTGGGTGGGATGAGGTGGCTGGAGGGGTGGTTAGATTAGGACTAGGTAGGATTAGATTTTGGGTGGACCGTTTAATTCTGGGGGTGGCCAACTGGGTCGAATCGGCCCGTTCGACTGCCCCACTAAAAATAATTAAATATTTTATTTATTTCAAACAGGGCTTTTGCAAACCGATAGCAGACAAAACAAAATAATCCGGAGACCCGGGTTTTGCGTTTGAACAAAGACGGGGCGTTTAGAAAACAAAAATAGGTTTTTCCGAAAATAGTTTTATGCAAGCAAATGCAAGATGATGACGATGCTCAAATGCAATGTGGCATGATGACATGAGCATGCGGTCATGATGATGCAATGCACAAAAACAACGCGATTTTCTAGTAGTGGTTTTACGGGATGCCACACGTCCTGTGGCTTCTGGGTTGTTCAGGATGCTGTTCAGGGGTGCCTCGTTGACGACCATCACTTGGTGCTCCTGGAAGTAGTGGCTTAACCGATGAGACGTCATGAACACGCTGTAGGTGAGTTTTTGGTAGTGAGGGCACCTCTGTTTTGTTGGTGTCAATACCTCGCCGAGGTAGTAGATTCGGCGTTGGACCCCATGGGTCTTGCCCTCTTCGGGTCGCTCGACCACCAGTACGGTGCTCACCACCTGGTGTGTAGCTGCTATGTACAGCAGTAGAGGCTCGCGCTCCTTTGGTGTAACCAAGACGGGCGAGGTAGAGAGCAGCCGCTTTAGATCTTCGAATGCGTCATCTGCCTCGGGCGTCCACTCGAATTTGTCTGCCTTGCGTAGCAGCTGGTAGAATGGCAGTGCTTTCTCGCCCATGCGCCTGATGAACCTGCTTAATGCTGCAATTCATCCTGCAAGCTACTGGACACCCTTGAGGTTTTTCGGCTTCTCCATAGCCATTATGGCCCGTATTTTCTTCGGTTCGCCTTGATCCCTCGTTGGGAGATGAAGTAACCAAGCAGCTGACCCGATGGGACGCCGAAGGCGCACTTTTCGGGGTTAAGCTTGATCCTGTAGCGGTCGAGATTATCGAACGTCTCGCGGAGATCGTCGATGAGCGTTCTCGCCTCCCTGGTTTTGATGACTATGTCGTCGACATAGACTTGGACATTGCGACCGATCTGGTCCTTCAGGCATGCCAGCATGCACCACTTGTACATGGCGCCTGCGTTCTTTAGCCCGAAGGGCATTGTGTTGTAGCAGAATACTCCGAACGGCGTGATGAACGCCGTTTTCTCTTGATCTTCGACCTTGAGTCGAATCTGGTTGTAGCCTGAGTAGGCGTCGAGGAAGGAGAGTTTCTCGCATCCTGCAGTCGAATCGATGATCTGATCGATCCGAGGGAGAGGGAAGTGGTCCTTTGGGCAGTGCTTGTTCAACAACGTGAAGTCCACGCACATCCGTAGGATGTCCGTGTCCTTTTTGGGGACCATCACTGTATTGGCGAGCCACTCGCTTTCTTTAATCTCCCTGATGAAGTTTGCAGCGAGTAGTCTGTTGATTTCAATCCCGATGGCTTCGGCCGCGGCTCGGACTGTCTCCAGATGGACTGCTTGACGGGCTTGGTGTCTGGAAAGACGTTGAGTGCGTGCTCGGCGAATTCCCTGGGAACTCCTGGCATGTCCGCAGGACACCAGGCGAGGATTTCCCAGCGCTCACGGAGGAATTCGACGAGCGCACTTTCCTATGCGGGGCTGAGATCGTTGGCGATCAGCGCCATCTTGGAGGCATCCATTGGGTGGACCTGCACCTTCTTTGTGTTGACGGTGGAGTCGAAAGACATATCAGGTGCGTTTTGCCGTGCGACTGGGGGTGCCCCATTGTCCATCACCTCGCGGAGCCTTACGAGCTCCTCTTGCATGCTGAATGACTGGGAGATTCTGTTGAAGTCCCTGTCGCAGTGGTCCGATCGGGTGAAGCTCCCGTGGACCGTGATGATGCCCCTAGGTCCTGGCATCTTGAGTAGTAGGTATGCGTAGTGTGGTACTGCCAGGAATCTTGCGAATGCTACACGCCCGAGGATGGCGTGGTATTGTGATGGCCAGTCCATCACTTCGAACTCGAGCCGCTCGCATCGGAAGTTGTCTAGTTTGCCGAAGATGACGTCGAGCCATATCTTTCCCAGGGGGAATATGCCCTTTCCTGGAACGATGCCATGGAACGTTGTGTCTAATTGTTCCAGGCTGCACAGCGGGATCCGCATTGCTGCTAGAGTGCTTGCGAACATCAGGTTGATGCCGCTGCCGCCATCCATGAAGACGCGGCTCATCTCGACACCTCTGATCGGCGCCTCAAGCACCAGGGCAGCATGACCTGGGCGAGGGACCTGGCAAGGGTGATCCGAACGGCTGAACGTGATG
Organism: Avena sativa; assembly: GCA_916181665.1. Classification (NCBI taxonomy): domain Eukaryota; kingdom Viridiplantae; phylum Streptophyta; class Magnoliopsida; order Poales; family Poaceae; genus Avena; species Avena sativa. Next base: position 164,585,041 of record OV702282.1, read on the forward strand.
CAGGACTCCGATCCGCTGAGGTACTCAGGGATGGCGGGTGGAGCTGTCACGGCCAGGTTGATCTGACGGGTGATTTTCTTTTGCACCCTATTCGTTGGGCGCCCCTTCTGGATCATCAGTGCTCCTTTCGGCGGGGGAGTACCCGTGCCCACCGTTATTCTGTGTTGGTGCGACTAGGTGGTTCGGGCCTCCTATATGTGGCGGTGGAGGAGCTCCATGCGCTATCTCGCCTGGTGCGGGTGCGTTCCCAAATCCAGGGTTTGGGGATTTTTTCCTCATCTGGGCCATGCTTTCGCTGAGTTTCTGGAACTTGCGGCAGTCCTTGAGCATGTGGCTTGCTTTCTTCTTACCATCCTGCTTGTCGATGTAGAAGTGGATGGTGCATGGACCCGACAGTTTTTCGTATGCTGAGGGTCCGTCGTCGCGACCACGGCGCTGCCACGACTGTGTTGGGCGTCCTCCATCCCGGAAATTACCTCCGCGGTATCCGCCGCTGTTGCGGTTGGCGTCGCTGCAGCGGTTGGCGTAGCCAGCTGCGACCATGTCGGGTCCATCGCGATCATCGTAGACGCGTGATCTCCTCTTGCTACGGCATTCTCGTCGTTGGCCGTAGTCGTCCTCTTCCTCCGAGTGCGCTCGGTGGACGGAGTCCTCGCCATCGGCCCACCTGTTGGCGATGTCCATGAGGTGGTCGAGTGTTTTGGGCTTGACGCGCCCAAGTTCTTCCTTGAAGTCCTGGCGCTTGACGCCGTCCTTGAAGGCGTCGATGGCCCTTTCTTCAGAGATGTGCGCCGTGGAGTTCTTGGTGTTGGACCAGCGCAGTATGTACGAGCGAATGGATTCGCCCGTTTGTTGAGTGCAGGCTCGAAACTCCTCGATCGAGGCAGGCCTCTTGCTGGTGCCTTTGAAGTTTCAGACGAAGCTATACGCCAGCTCCTCCCAGCTTCGGATGGATCTTGAAGATAGGCTGCTAAGCCAGATCCGAGCTGCGCCTCTCAGCTGCAGCCGAAGGCATTGCATGGCGGTTTCTTTGTTTCCACCGTGCAGCTTGACGGACGACAAGTGGTCGCTGAGCCACGCCTTGGGGTCTTGTGTGCCGTCGAACTTCGGAGTATCCGAAGGAAGCTTGAAATTGCGTGGCATCCGTGTCCGTCGAACAGATCTGCTGAAGCATCGGGCTCCGCAGAGTTCTCCTTCGTCTTCGTCCATCTCGGATTCAGACGAGCATGCGCGCTTGGCTCGCGCTTTGTCGATTTTGCGCTGTGTGAGCGCGTTTCTGGCGTCGTAATCGCGGCTGCGATGGCGCGAGCTCTTGTGCCTTCGAGGAAGGTCATGGTCCTCATCTTCGGATGAAGGTGTGGGGCTGCGGTCGAATTTGACCGTAGCTTTCTTCTTCGGCTCCGTAGGAGCTTCTTCGTGGAGCGCAGCTCCGACGAGTCCGAGTCCTGTAAGTGCGGACTTGTGCATGGCTCTTTTCGGGTCCCCCTCCGGAGGTGGGTGGGACGCGAGGTACGCGGTGGCTGCCATGATCGCAGCTTGCGGCGTTTTCGGGATGATGTTGTCGTCGGCATCCATCTCCATGAAGGATGCGTTGAGGGTCCGGGTCACCTCACGGCGCTCCCTGGAGTCCATGTTCTCCATCCGGGAACGGTGCTTGTTGCCGTGGTTGTCGAGCTGGAGCCGATGCCCATGGCGGAGAGCGCAGCTCGTCGCGCACTGGACTCCGAGGCTGCTTGCTTGCGTTTGTCAAGCACCTCTTGCATCTTGACATGCTTCTTGTGCTCCTCGATTAGGAGCAAGTGGTTTGCCATCAGCAGGTCCCGTGAGGCGTCTGCGGGCAGGATCGTGTTACCTGCCATGGCGTCGCGTGCTTGGGCCCATCCTTCTTTGCTGAGGCGGATGACCTGACCAGCGTCGTCCCCTTCGGGTGGGGGGGGACTGGCTTCTTCTGTTCTCGCTGTTTCTGTTCTGCGGGTTAGATGGTGGGTTAGGTGGCGGGTTGGGCGCTCGCTGATCCACGTCACTCTGGATGACTACGACGCATTCGTAGTGCTCGTAGATCGGATCGCAGCTGCCGCAGCTTTCAGATCCGGAACCGTAGGTTCCTTCCTCCGATGGTGGATTGCACAGATCGGAGTTGCAGCTGTTGCTGTCATAGGACTCATCTGTTGATGGCGATGTGCGTAGCACAGGGTGTGGGGCCCACGAAGCGGGCATGATTGATGGCAGGGGCACCCGCTCTAGGAGGCGGAGGGTGCCGGTTTGCCCCACCTGGAAGCAAAAGCTCCCGAATAGGATCTCGAGTCCGTCGCCTACGGGCTCGAAGTCCTTCATGGTGGCCGTTGAGTGGGCGGTAAAGTCGAAGGCGCCGAAGAGGAGATGACTCTCCGTCGCCGCGGAGTTGTAGATCGCTCGGGTTGGGACCGTCACGATCCCACAATCAGCGTCCCTAGTTCCCAAAAACGGCGCCAATTGACGAGGTTTAATCTCATCAATGCCCATTGTTATGGACTTGGGTTTTGGAGAAGATGGGGATGCTGGAGGCGGAACGGTTAGCAAACAAGCAATGCAGGACACGAGGTTTACCCAGGTTTAGGACCCCAGAGGGAAAACCCTACTCCTGCTTGTCTGCTCTTGATTACGGTGGAACCGAAGATTACAGGGGTGCGCAGATGCAATCTAGCGTGGAGGTGTCTATGCGAAAGTATGAGGTGAGAGATCTAGGTCGTGCCCTCATAGCCTTTATATAGAGTCAGGCAGGTCCCAGGCACAGGCCGAGTCGTTTACAGGTTTTAGGGTTTACCCCTTTGAATTTTCTATCTACTCTAGTCTTGCTCTCCAAGGATCCGAAGGTGTCATGGGCCTTGGCCACCCGAAAGTCTTCATGGGCTGGCGTATATTTGTCGTGGGCCTTCCTTGGGATGGACCAGGTATGCTGAGATCGTGTACCCGCAGGGTATAACCATGTCAGATAGTGAGTTGATGAATGTTTGGATTGAGAAATTTAACCATGAGTCGGACATTGTTTGCAAGAAAAGTGCACGGCAGAAGAGGAAGTACGCTTTCACGCAGCACTTTGTGGTAAGTAGCACTTTTCTTGATCTTTTACTTGCTCAATATTCATATGACAGCTACTCTGCTACATTATTGTTAATTTTTTATGCTATATTAGTACTAGCATTTTTCTACCTTTTGTGTTCTTGCTGAACTAATACAGATAGTAGCAATTTTTACTTGCTTTTGCTATAGCCTCATACTACTTTTTATCTTCAACATAAAACAGGAGAAGCTTATTGTTGATCCAAAAGCATTCAATGCTAAACCATGTATGGATGAGTTGAAAGAGCAGAATGCAAAGTTCAAGATTTTCAAGTGTGACCTTGTGAGTTAACATCCTTGCTTCCTATCTTGTTCATGTTTGCTTTCTATACAAGATGCTAAATATTAATTCATGTTTGAATGTAGCTATACTTTCCTATTGTGAAGTTCAACCATTGGGCAGTTCCCTGTATCAACCTAGTAGCAAAGCAGATGCATATTTTTGATTCAATGAAAGGGGCCAAAGATGCTAGTGTGATGGATGATTGTGCACGCAATCTGGTTAGTAATCCAGCTACACTTGTTCATTGTGTTTGCTACATTTATAGTTGGGCCTTTTATTTGTTGCATATCATTAACCATGCAGTGTGTTTGCTTTGTTTTCTAGTTTGCAAACTTTGCAATTCTTGTGAAGCAATCAAAACTAGCAGACAATATCAACTTCGACACTTACCTGCTAACCAATCATGATCACCCGTAGCAAACTACCATGTAAGTTTTTGCTCACCTTTTTGTTTCGCTTTTTTTTAATCCTTGTCCTGATCACCAGTTTCAACTTTTGCTACATTATTGTTTTTTAATTGCTACCAAAGTTTACAACTCTTGCTACTTTAGCTTCCTACACTTGCTACATTAGTTTCTGCTTGTTTTTTACTAATCTATCTGTTTGTTTTTTGATAGATTTGGTTGTGGATTCTTCAACATGATCTTCATGGAAACCTTCACCGGCAAGGTCATGCCGGAGTTCGACAACAATGCTATACCACTTCTAAGGAAACTTCTTGCATCTGATCTGATTGAGGCAAGGCAAAACAAAGGATCAATGCTACATCTTATAGAAGAAGAGTTATAGAAGAAGCGTAGTTAGGTTGAAACTGATGTAATCGTTGAAACTGATGTCGTCCTTGTGATATTATTTTGCACTTTGTAATGGTTCAAAGTGATGTAATCGTGGATGTGTTCGTTGCTGCAGCATCTGTGGATTATCTTTTGAGGATAGGTTATGTTGGATGGATAAGTGCTACATGTTTGGAATGGTTTTATATATAAATTTTGAAGATTGAAATGTTGATTATTGTCTTCTGAAGCTTCAAATAGTGTGATTGCTTTGATAAGTTCTGTACATGCTGCATAAATGCTAAAAATGAGTATTTACCTAGACATGCTGTCAATTTTTTTGGCCACCCCGGGTGTTAATTTGCTACATCTGTGTAGCCATATTGCTACATGCATAGAAATGGTGTGCTACCCAGGTGTTCAAGATTTGCTACTAGGTTTAATGTAGCAAATATTCCTGTGACATTCATTCATAAGAACAAGTTTTGTCTATGGTAGCAATTTTATATACAAAATGCAGGCTGTATGCTCCAAAGTGGCAATACTTTTGCTACCAACAATATTCTGTCATATCACAAAATTCATATCTTGCATCAAGATGATGCTACATCTATACTGTATGTATGCTACATAGTAATGACAAACATGCTACTCTCTAGTAGTACATGTAGTTTCAACTGTATAGTTTCAACTCTATTTTCGCAGCATTCCCCGCAATCAGTGCTTCCATGGAGACGCATTGTTTCACGGTGTGACCTTCTACATTGCAGTATGGGCATTTTTGCTTTCTTGGCTTCTTCTTCGGCGTTGCATCAGTTTGCTTCTTCTTTTTCTCTTGAGTTTTTTTCCTTCTCTTGGCATTTGCTTCATCACGAAGCTCAACCAATGGTTTGTTACGCTTCGACTTCTCGGTTGGTCTTCCTTTTGGCTTTACCCTCGCAGGGTTCTTGAGCGTGCTACTCGGAGCATCATTACGTTCTTCTTCTTGTTGTTGAGTGTTTACACCATGCTGTGGAGGAATACTTTGCTCTTGTAGCAAAATTTCTGGCCCTCCTCCTTATTGCTCTACTTCTTGATCCTGTGTAGCATGTTGTGTGTTCCTCATATTTGCTACAACACGCTTCGCATCATCAATCATCTTGGAAACAACAACATATGTTTCATCACTAAAGCAAGCATCCGAAGCGAGTTCATTCATCTTTCTACACAATGCATTGTACTTGAGAGTATTGGTTCATGGGATCCCAAATCTGATGGTATTTGTCTCGGGATCAGGTGCAGGCATTGTTGCTGCAGTAGACCATCTTCGTAGCATGTATCTCTCTGGAATTTGCTGGACATTTAAGTGCACCATCACCCTCACTATATGCGGGCATATAAGGCCACACATCTCAAATGTGTTGCATCCGCACTTGTAGAACTCATCATCTAACTTGACTTGCACCTGGTAGGTTTTGACACCATAACCAGGGTTTGGAATGAGATCAAAGCACATGCCTTCACCCTCAACCTGCATTGGATAAAACCTTGTAGATTTCTCAATCATCTTTTGGAATCTTGTGAAGATCTCCCTCGTGTAGAACTCCATCCCCTGCTTTTCAATGTTGTAGCTGCAAAATAAGGTTTGTTTTGCTGACTGTCAGGTTGGTTCTACATCAGGTGTTACATTATGCTACAACAGTTTTAAAAATCTGCTACCACAGATATAAAATAATGCTACTGGAAAATCTGTCTGTAAAGAGAAAATCTCACCTTCCCCATAGTGGTGTTGTTGTTGTATCCATGGTGAATGCTATATTGTCTTCTCTGTCTAGCATCAGGTTTTGGCACAACTCGTATTGCTGCACGAAGTTCCAAACCGAGCCACTTGGGCGAATTAAAGTTTTAAAGTACGAGTTGAGGCCTTCAGATCTTCCTATTGTGCTTGTACAGGGAAAGAAAATTTGTTTGAAGTACACAGGTGCCCACATTTTTCTGCTCTTCCACATGTTCTGCAAATGAGTGTTCTCAGCCATAACAAAAGTTTCCAACATATGCTGCCAGCATATCTCAAATTCTGCTATGGTGTCCGTGCTATAAATGCATGAGTAGAATGCTATAGCAAATGGGCTACATTCTCTCAAGTGAGGACCAAGCTTTGTTCTTGCTAATCGTAGCACATGGAAGATGCAACATCTGTGGACCGAATCAGGATATATGTTTTAAATTGCTGGAGCCATTGCTTGGTCTTGGTCTATCATGATATGGTCTGGCGCCAAACTGTTCATTGCTTCCTTAATTTTGGTGAATACCCAGCTGAATGTTTCAATTGTTTCATCAGGTAGCAAAGCACAGCCCAACACAATTGTGTGTGTGTGGTTGTTAATGCCTACAAGTGGAGCAAAGGGCATGTTGTACTTGTTGGTACAAAATGTAGTGTCGAAAAACACCGAGTCCTTGTACTTGGGGTACAAGGCCCTTGTCCTGCCATCCACCCAAAAGAGAGCTCTCACTGCATTGTTTTCATCCACTTGCTTATCAAAGAAGAATGTAGGGCTTTCAGCTTGTCTCCTTTCAAAGTACTCAATAGTAATTGACATGTCTCGCAGCGAAACTTCCTCACGTAGCATAGTCCTTATGTTGGACACATCACGCTTCACAAAACCAAGGCACCTCGGGTTGCCTCCGTGCACACTTCCGAGGCATCCCATCATCTGAGCTGTGAATGTTTTGGTTGTGTAAAGTTTGGATGAACTGAAAGTCCTCCTCAGTAACCTTCCTATGAGACCGGTAGTACCGTCTTTTTCCAATTTGCTTCAGCAACTGGTGTGTGTGCTCTCCTTGAAAGACCGTTACAGTCCATATTCTATTTCTCTTTCCAACAAGCATTCTAGCTTTACAATCATGCCGTAGCACCCTATTCTTCTGCCTCAAATCTACTACGTCCATTTTGAGGCCAGCTTGTTTGCTACGTGACTTCTGTGCACTGAAATTGCTCATGTCTATTGGACCTCCTTCTCCAGAACTATCCTTAGTAGCATTTTTTGTTTCGTCAACTGGTTTTTCGGCATGGACACACTCAAAAACCCTACTAAGAATTGCATCTTTTGGGGCACCTCTTGCTGTGCTATACTTGGTGTTACCAATCCGTGTACCAAACCCGAGCTTGAAAGCATAGTCATTGTATACTTGCTTCGCAACTTCAAGGTCATCAAATGTCATTCCAACATATGGTACAAGAGGCTGCGAGCAAATCTCTTCACCACCTTCTTCAGCAACAAATGAAGCATTGCTACTAGCTGCACTTTTTGCTCTTGTAGCAATTTTTTGTCCAAAGGTTGCTGCAGCAGATTGTGGTGGAGCAATCTCGTAAGCAGATTGTGGTGGAGCAATTATTCCTTTAGCAGCATATCCTTCAGGACCGTATCCATCAGCAGGTTGGTTGAGGTCGAATCCTCCTAGTATACTGTCAGCAACAAACCCCTGCAATTTAAAAAAGAAAAAGTTTAGGTCGAAGCATAATGTGCTACATAAATGTGATGCATGTACTATCACCCTAATTTGCTACATTAATGTGCTAGTATCACCTTAATTTGCTACAATGTAGCATCACATCTGCCTAAACTTTTCCTGCAGTGTAGCACATTGTCCAACAAAGCATGTTGTAGTACCCCTAATTTTTCTTTTGCTACAATGTAGCACCCTTATCTGTTTTGAGGTTGTTTTCCTACCATCTGCCTAGCAGCACCCTATTTTGCTACAATGTACAAGCCAATTAACTAGTATTTTGCTACATATGTAAGTATTTGCTGTTACCATGTAGCACAAACATGAACAATAATGGTGGAAACCTAATCTAGAGCTTATCGATGGTGCTGGAGGTTCTTCCTCAGGATTTTGATTGAAAAACACTGAAGGATTTGTGTGCTGGGCTAGATTAGGTTGCTGCGCTCGATTGGAGACATTGGCGTTTGACGAATCGGAGCGCCGCCGGGTGAGAGGATTTGATCCCCCACTAGAAGCTACGATTGGCGGCGGTATAAGGTGGTGAGGCTGACCAGGAGGGGGGTAGAGTATGGTCTCGCGAATATGGCTCATCTCCGGCGCCGGCGAACGAGATCGACGGCGCAGTCACCTCCGTCGTCCTCACAGGCTCCCGCACGACGCGACTCCCAGGTTGCCTCCGTTTGTTTCCAGTTTGCTGCGTGCGAAACGGTTTCTGCTGCAACGTAGCAAAAGCGGGCGTGTGTACCGGTTAGACGGTTCGATCTGATTAGATCGGACGGCTCCGGACCCGGAGGATTTTGGGGAAATATCCTCGGGGGGACGCGTAGCGCTGTCCACCAAGAACATGAAGGAAGGATAAGACCAAGCAAAACACCATCATGACCATGATTCATGTATAATACAGCCAGGGTACAGATCACACTGTTTGTAGGACTGGGGCTGAGGAGCAGGGAAGAAAGACAGTATACTTATCACACAGCCTGCCTTAGGGTGGAACAATCACAGCAAAACAAGTGCAGCTCTCGGACAGTGAGTCTAATAAGTAATAAGGGTTTTAGTTTAAAACAATTATTACAACCAATCTAATTTCTACTACTGCTGCTGCTACTGCTACTACTTCCTTGGTTCGCAAGTCCACGGCTAGCTTGCTCTTCCATTTCGTTAAATCACAGACAGACACGCAGGCAGGCAGACAGGCTACTGGAACATTTTTCGCGACAGGGCCCTGTATTCCTGGCTCCTCGACCACTCGTCCACCTCGCGGGCTCGCATCACGGGCAACGGGTGCGACAGCTCCCTCGTCTGCGCGTTCCTGCAGAAAAACCAAAAACAAAAAATATCATTTCATTCCACAGAAGAGCAACCTCACGGTCTAAGCATTAGATACACATAGCTTTTCACAACGTCAGGTTCTGACCGGATGTACCACCCGACCGGGTTCGACGAGGCCTTGTCGTACGAGCGGGCCTGCTCCAGGAAGGCGTCCACGTTCAGCTGGTTCGCCAGGGACGGGCACCCTCCCGCCAGCTTCATCAGGACCGAGATGACAACCTCTTGACAGTAACGCAACAGACGACACTATCAGATCAGACGCTGGATGGTGATCAGACAGCTACACTTCCTGGAGGAGGCCAGTAAACAAAAAACTCTTTCCTGAATGATACTACCTTGGGGTCTTGTACTACAACAAGGGCTGCCCTGTCGCAAGTCAGCTTCGCGGCTCGTAGCCATCTGAACAGCTGCTCTTCCAGGTAACCAGCAACCATGCCAAGACCTGGAGAGAGTGCACACCCACACATGCAGATGTAGTTACCATCAGATGACTCTCGGATAGATTATGTGGAAGAAAGATTCAAGGCCTACCAGGGACAGTGTATGCGCCCACCGTTAGTATGTTGGCAAAGGTAAGCCAGACGCCATGGTCGCACTTGAGGTGACCCAGCTCATGTGCCAAAACAGCCTGATACAAAACGGACACACCTCCACATGAGTAATGCATACATTATTCAGCCTGCAGCGATTACCACAGCCTTTTTGGATGCTTCATCTAGGAAATTTGATTTGTGTTTTTCGTATCAACGGAATCGAGAAAAAAAAATACACCACTTCAACAACTAACAGATGCTATCTATCTATCTATCGATCACTGTGTTAACACACACATACATATTCGTACCTGTAGTTCCTTTCTTGTGAGCAGCTCCACGAGGCTCGTGTGAACCACGACAAATGGCTTTTTGCCGTTGATTGCTAAGGTGTAAGCGTTAGGAACAGGATTTTGCCGTACGTATAGGTCCGGAGATTCTATGTTCAAGATTTGTGCAGCTTCAATCATGAGCTGGTGGAGTTCTGGCAACTGAAGACAAAGAAAACATTATGAGTTCAGTCTGGGCGCATTAACATGTGGTGATTTACATACATGTGATCAGTTCTGACAGAGGGACCTGGTTTTCAGAGACGAGAACTGAGGATCCAATGTTCTGAAGAACCATAACTTGCTCGGAAACCGGCCCTACATTAGAAAATAACAAACAAGCAAAAAAAACTGTTAGCTTCTGGGAGTACATATCTACTGCTAGACTGATAGGGCTCATCATCAGTATAACTGCCTACTTGAAATAGAGAAGTGGAGTACCTAGCAAAGCCTTGCCTATATCATTGAGACCTGGAATTGCTTTGAGCAGCGAAGTATTCTGCAAACAAGAAAATGGAAGGACATACCTATATGAGAAGAGTACCAAACAACATGTGCATGCAGAAAATAAAAGAAACAGAAACCAGGAACTGACCTGCTTGTCCAGCGGGTGGCGGATGTCGTCGGCGTCGAGGCCCTGAGTGGCAGCGGCAGCAGAGGCACGAGCAGAGATGGCAGAAAAGCTAGCTCCACTGATCCGGCGGTGGGGGCATCGGTAGTAGGTGGAGGTGGAAGAGGACGACAGCTTAGGGGTCCAGCAGCGGCGGTGGATGGGTTGGTGAGGGAGCGTGGGGGAGAGACAAGCCGCCATGACCACGGAGATAGCAGTAACTAGCAGTAAAACGATGGAACTGGCAACTGGAACTAGTAAGAAAGAAAAAGGAGCCAGTCATTTGTATGGTTGCCTTCTTCATAATCATCTTCTTCTTCCTCTATGTCGCTGTCAGTTGTTCAACAGACGTGCTCCATCTCACACCGCTTTCTTGTCATAAAATTTCTGGCCCAAATGTTCTCAGGACTTCTCACACTGAGAAGAAAGGCTCTCTCCATTTATTTGATTCCCAAAAGAAAAAGAAAATATATGGCCATGCTTTCTCCTGGCATGTATGGACTAGCTACCACAGATATAAAGGGATTGGGTTGAAAATAAGCCACTCCTTTGTCTGTCTAATAAGAGGAACTTCCAGAGGATGTCTCTATGTACCATCAACCCCATCCTTGATATAGCCTCTTTCAGTTTTATTTCACATAACATGGCTAAAAAAGAGTCCATCCTACCAAATGTAACATGTAAAAAAAAAGTCATTTTCCAACCCTTTCGAGTAATGGACAAACTATACAAGTCATCGACAGTAGTCATATAAAGCTCCCAAATGCTTGGAAGTTCATCGTTAACAGTCTTATCCTGAAACATAACACAAATGTGCTTTGCTAAATCAACGATTTGCTGCTTTTGACTTAGGAAAATGGACAGGTATGCAAAATTAGCTGGTCAAATTTCAGTTACCATGGAGTACAAAGGCAATGGTAAAAAAACATGCCTAATTAAAACAAAACTTGTCATGTAAAACAAGGTAACTAATATCCTGAATTTTGGGAATAATGCTTCCCTAGGTTGTTTGTAAATTAAATGGGGAAGTCTCAAGCCTTATGTACAGCAAGTATGGTTTATCCTCGAAAAATGGCTAGCAGACTTACTTCCAGCTACACAGATGCAAGAAAAACACCGAGTACAGCATCACATTTTGAAAACTAAATAAGGAACACTACTAACAAAAACTCCAGCAAGATGGCAGTGCACCTGATAGATACGCCCTGATAACTTTTAGTTGTTTATCGGCACATTCTGTGTGCATCCTTCATCGCGCACGGAAGCCTAATCCTTACCAATAGTCTCCGCATGAACAAACTCCATCCTTGAAATGGTGGAACCTGCTTGAATCTCTTACAATGATGTCTCTGTTCACAATCTTCGACATCATCTTGATGGCAGCATGGAAGCCCAGGCAGGCAGATAGATTCTTCATAACTCTAATTGGCGTTCCTGGTGGGGTGTTTATCAGAGAAAATGCAATGGCCAATCTTTCACTGCGGTTTTTCATACAATTTTTTGTCTCTTTGTATTTCATACAATTTTTCGTCTCTTTGTATTTCATACAATACGCTGTGGTATTTCAGTGACTCCAACTTTAGGTCATCATCCACTTGATGGAAGGCACAGCTAGTGTCAGGCTTATATCCTTGTTTATCCATCTCTTTGTACAACTTCTCTAGCTCGTCTTTAATCTCAGCTATCATTGGGTTGGTTTGGTCATTCGAAGAAAAGTTGTAGATCTTTTGTTTGAATTCAACCTGACTCTTTCCTAAGTCCTCGATCTCTCATGGTCTTCTTCACTCGTGCCGCATCTTCCCATTTACCAGCTTTCGCATATATGTTGGACAGTATAACGTACGGTGTTGCGTCTGTGGGCCCCATGCTGAACAATTTTTCAGCTGCCACTCTAGCTAAATCCTGGTTTCCATGGATCCTACAAGAATAGAGCTCCAAATGATTGGATCATCTTCAAATGGCATCTCACTCAATATTTTCTGAACTTTATCGAAACGTCCCACCCGACCTAATGTATCGATAACACACGAATAGTGTTCCTTCCTGGGGGATATGCCATACTCATGTTCCATCAGTTCAAAGTATTTCATACATTCTTCTGCAAGACCGTTGTGACTGCATGCTGACAGTACACTCAAGAAGCTGACTGAATCCGGTTTAAATCCGTAGCGAAGCATACCTTCAAACATCTTGATTGCATTCTTTGCCTGCCCATAGTGTGCATAGGCTGAAATAACAGCGTTCCACTAGATGGAATTCCTCTCAGGCATCTCATCAAATGTCCGGAGCGCCTCATCCAAATAGCCACACTTTGCATACATGTCAAGAAGGGCACTTCCCGAGAACACGCTGATCTTATGAGGTCAGAATGCAATTGCCTTCCTAACCCAATCATTGCAAGGCTCGAGGAAGCCTTAATGATGCTTGAAAATGTCACCATGTCCGGGCTCCGACCAGCTCTTCTCATGTCACAGAACAGCTGCAGTGCTCCTTCCTGCTGCCCATTCTGGACATGGCCAGTTATCATCGCTGTCCATGAGACGCCAGTCATGTCATTTTTGTTGGCAAAATTGGTCTTTGCTGCATCCAGCATGCCGCATTTTGAGTACATGTCGATCAGAGCGTTGACCACAAGATCCTCTGAAGAAAGGCCAAGGAGGACCAGCTGAGCATGTATCTGCTTCCCAAACCCAATGTGAGGCAGTGAGCCAGCAACACTCAGCAAAGTAGCATAAGGCAAGGCCAGCCTGTCGAAACCAAGCACCTGCATCTCCCTGAACAGCCGCAGCACGGTGGCCGCGCACCGGCTCCAAGCACAGCCTGCGATGACGACATTGTACGAGACGTTGTCGCGCTCCGGCATCTCGTCGAATAGCTTCTCCATCTCGATTTGGAGTAGAAATCCAGCAGCGAGTTGTTGACGAACACGTTGCACGCAGAGGTGGCTCTGGCAACGAGGGCATGGACCTGGCGGCCGAGGTGGAGATCGCCAACTCCCGTGACCACGGTGAGCATGCTGGAGAAGGTGAACTGGGTGGCGTCGAGGCCTGCGCGACGCATATTAGCAAACAGGTCCAGCGCTTCCCCGTGCAGGCCCTCCCTGGAGCATCCCATCATCATGGTGTTGTATGTGATGGCGTCCCTGGGAGACATCTCTTGGAACACCCTCTCGCCGGCGGAGAGGGGGCCGTTCTTGCAGTAGGCGCCGAGCAGCGTGTTGCAGATGACGACGCTGGAGCGGAGGAGGCCGAGCTTGACAGCGAAGGGGTGGAGCGACACGGTGGTGCCGGAGTGTCACGCACGGTACTGTGCAGTAGATGGGTTGCGTGACTTAATGAGTCAGGTGTGGCGTGCGGTGCACGTGTAGTGCGTGTGGCCTGCGTGCCAACTGGGTGTGTACGTTATATTAGACTCGAGGCTGTAATAAGAGAGGCATGATCTGAAATGAGAAAGAAAAGCTGGACTCTAACTCCCTCTCCTTTTCCCTCCTGTTCTAGCTTCTTCCTCACGAAAAGATCATCCGATCCCTTCGCCGGCAATCACACCGGCAAGGGTGGTACAAGTTGTATCAGATTCACTCGATCCAAGGGGGCTCCTGGCTGCACTGTTCTTCCCAATTCACCGATCGAGCTCGCTGTAAAATCCCACTAGGCTTTTGAGCGGCGTGGTTGGCACCGATTGGTGAGGAAGCAAAACGGCGCCGTCCAAGCCTTCCCCGCAGACTCAGATGGTTCTGGCGGCGATGGAGGTTGCGGCGACGGCGACGATGGGGTCGCTCACAGAGTGCAGGCAATCTATGGATTTGCTGCACGGGCGCGTGGCGGTGATGGACACGACTCAACAGAGCTTGGTGGCACAGATTGGGCTCATCGAGGAGGCTGTGCAGGCGAACTCCAAGGCGCAGGCAGACGCGGCTTGCCAACTCGCCGAGTTCGACGAGCGGATCTCGGCCACCATCGAGCGATTGGAGCGCTCCTACTCTCGTTCCCCACCACCGGAGGACGAGGATCCAGATCCGGAGGCGCCAAGGATGATGGGGAAGGCCACGCTCCAACCAACATCTGCCGTATGGTTGGGGAACGCACCTGGAGCTTCGGCGTCCAATTTTGCACCAGGCGTACACGGAGGCACGACAAGCGGCGGACCTAGGGGCGCTGGCGGCGGTGGACCTGGAGGCGCGGGTGGCGGTGTGCTTGGGGGTGTTGGTGGCGGTAGACCGGGCGGCGTTGGTAGTGGTGGTTTCACAGGCGCTGGCGGCGGTAGACATGGACACCAGGAGGATACATTCACAAAACACAATCTCAAGATGTCATTTTCCCGTTTCGATGGCGAGCAACCGAAGATCTAGAAGGACAAGTGTTTGGATTACTTTCGATTGTTCAATGTACACCCCTCGCTATGGCTGGTCTCTGCGACCCTGCACATGGACGGCAACGCGGCCCTGTGGTTGAAGGCATATCTCCTTCGCCACGACATCAACACATGGCCGGATCTTATGGCCGTAGTGACCGAGAAATTTGGCTCAGATGAGTATCGCAAGCACCTGAAGCAGCTTCTGGCACTGAAACAACGAGGCACGGTTGCAGAATATCAGGCGCAGTTTGAGGCTCTTTCATATCAATTCTCTATACAAAATCCCAACTACGACGAGCAATTTTTTGTTAATCAGTTCATCCGAGGCTTGAAAAGTGACATTCGTGCAGCTGTGGAGGTGCAAGTGCCAGGCACTGTCGAGCGGGAAATCCTGCTGGCTCTTGTACAGGAGGAGGTGTTTGATGATTCCAAACCCTGGGTTCAGAAGAAGGTAGCAGCATGGCGCGCTGATCAGCCTGCACCTCGACAGGAAACCAACAAGTCAGCATTGAAAGTGGGAGGAGGCGACTTCTGGCGTGATCGTCAGTTGCGTGATTACCGCAGGGCCAACGGCCTCTGTTTCAAGTGTGGGGCAAAGTACGAGCCGGGACACCAATGCGCTCAGAAACAGACTGCAGAACTCCATGTTGTGCATGAAGAACGGGCTGAGATCATGTCGGAAGAGGTGCTCAATCTGATGGAGTTACACGATTTGCACCAAGCTAAACAGTTGAGCCTCTTGATCCATGCGATGGCTGGAACTGAAGGCGCAGAGACACTGAAACTCAGAGCATTGGTGGGCAATCAGGTGTTGCTCATTTTGGTGGATTCAGGCATCAGCAGTAGTTTCCTGAATGCAAATCTCATTGAGCGGCTCCACTGCAAAGTGCAGCAAACTTCCACAGTGCCTGTCAAGATAGCAGATGGGTCTCTCCTGCAATGCTTTGAGATGGTGCCTGAATTGGAGTGGTGGTGCCAGGGAGCAACTTTCAACACAGATATGCGTGTACTTGAACTGGGAGGCGTATGACGCAATTTTAGGCATGGACTGGCTTCAGCAATTTGGTCCCATGGTGACCGATTGGCAAAACCATTGCTTAGCTTTTGAGCACAAAGGGAAGTTCCTCAAAGGGAGTGGCAACGCCTGAGAAAGAGACACTGGAAGAATTGCATGTGGAGCAACTAGTCAAATGGTATAAAGGCAACAAAATTTGGGCGATGGCCATAGTGCAACCAACCTCTGATGACACTAAAGCCACGGTACCTCCTGACATTCAGGCAATATTGAAAGAGTTCGAGGATATTTTGCCACCCCAACAGAGCTGCCGCCAGAAAGGGAATATGACCACGCCATTCCACTGAAATCAGATGCCGAGCCTTTCAACGCCAGACCATATCGCTACTCACCAGCGGACAAAGATGAGATAGAGAAACAGGTCAGGTGCATGTTGGAATCAGGAGTCATTGTTCCAAGCATGTCTCCCTATGCCTCGCCCGCGCTCCTCGTTCAGAAAAAAGATGGCTCATGGCGTTTTTGCATTGACTATCGTCGACTGAACGAGCTCACCGTCAAGAATATGTTCCCAATGCCTGTTATCGATGAATTGCTTGACGAATTGGCGGGGGAAACTGTCTTCTCTAAGCTCGACCTTCGAGCTGGATATCACCAGATCCGTATGTTGCCAGAAGATGAGCACAAGACGGCCTTCAAAACTTATCAGGGGCATTATCAGTACCGGGTCATGCCGTTCGGGCTATGCAACGCGTCGACAACATTCCAGTGTGTCATGAACCTAGTGTTGAGTCCCTGTTTGCGCAAGTCAGTACTGGTGGTCATGGACAATATTCTCGTCTACATCGCTACTGTTGAAGCACATGTTGCTCATCTGACAGAAGTATTGTTCCTTCTCTGTCAGAACAAGCTTTTCTTCAAAGACAGCAAATGCTCTTTCGCCTGTCGCAGTCTCGAGTATTTGGGCCACATCATCTCGGCGGACGGCGTCTCCACTGACCCCCCGCAAAACAGAAGCTATGGTGAACTGGCCTCAACCAGCATCGATCACGGAATTACGGGGATTCTTGGGTCTGACAGGGTACTATCGCAAGTTTGTCAAAAACTATGCGATTATCGCTCGACCCCTCACCAACCTGCTGAAGAAGAAGAGTTTCATGTGGTCTGATGCGGCGACTGCGGCTTTTCTGGCACTTAAAGAAGCTATGTGCTCCACTCCAGTTCTACAACTTCCCAATTTCGACAAACAATTTTTGGTTGAGACAGATGCCTGCGGGCTGGGGATTGGGGCCGTACTTATGCAGGACCAACATCCGTTGGCGTTTCTCAGTAAGTCGTTGAGCGCGTCTCATCAGCAATTGTCCATCTATGACAAGGAATTTTTGGCGCTGATCATGGCGGTGGAGCGGTGGAGACCATACCTACAGCGCGGCGAGTTCATCATCAAGACAGACCATTTGAGCCTGTGCTACCTCGATGAGCAAAACCTGCAATCCCCCTGCAGCGTAAGGCGATGGCGCGCCTGATGGGCCTGCAGTTCAAGATCATATACAGGAAAGGATCTAAGAATCTCGCTGCGGATTCCCTCTCGCGTGTCGGCCACCTCATGGCAGCACAAGCACGCGCTGAAGTACAGCCAGCCTGGCTGCAAGAAGTGGCAAACTCCTACGCCACTGATCTTGATGCACAGAAACGTCTCACCGAGCTCGCCATAGTCAGCCCAGATGAACATGGCTATGAACTGCAAGAGGGACTGATTAGATTCCATGGGCATGTCTGGATTGGGGCTAACTCTGCGCAGCAGACAAAATTGCTCACTACTTTCCACTCTAGTGCAATCGGTGGCCACTCTGGCATCCAAGCTACCTACCAGCGCATCAAGAAGTTGTTCGCCTGGCAAGGAATGAAGCAGGCTGTCACAGATTTTGTTCACCAGTGCGCGGTGTTCCAGCACGCGAAGCATTCCAACCAGCATCCGCAAGGACTGTTCCAGACGCTTCCGGTGCCGGCCAGGGCCTGGCAGGACATCACCATGGATTTCGTCAAAGGCCTCCCTCTCTCTGAAGTAGCCAACACCATTCTAGTAGTGGTTGATCGCTTCACGAAGTACGCACATTTCCTACCCCTCAAACATCCTTTCACAGCTCAACAAGTGGCACGGATATTCGTCGACTCTGTGGTGAAATTGCATGGGATGCCAAAGTCAATTGTCTCTGATCGTGATAAGATCTTTACAAGAAATTTTTGGCGCCTATTGTTTGCCAAATTGGCAATTTATTTACAAGCTCAACCTTCGAGCTGGATATCACCAGATCCGTATGTTGCCAGCAGATGAGCACAAGACGGCCTTCAAAACTCATCAGGGGCACGTTGAGCACGGTGGAGACAGAAACGTTGTCGGGGGTGACTCCCTCCCTGAGCATGTCGCCGAAGAGGGGCACGGCGTCGGCGGCGTGGCCGGGAACGGCAGCGAGCGCGCCCATCATGACGGTCCATGTGACGGCGTCACAGAGGCGGGACGGGGAAGAGAGGAAGAGGCTGTGCGCGACGACTAGCTGGCCATACCTGGCGTAGCCGGAGAGCATGTGGTTGAGGGAGAAGGCGTTGCTCCGGTGGGGCACCATTCGGTCGAACAGCTCACGGGCCTGCGCGAGGCAGCCGGAGAAGATGAGCGAGTGGAGGTGCAGGTTGAGCCGGTAGGTGGCCGTTGACCATGCGCGCGTCCGGCGGCCTGGCGGCTCCGCTGCCGCCGCCACCTCTAGCGGCATTTGTGGCGGCGATGCTCTGGGTCAGAACTGGATGAGGCGTCGTGAATTCTGCGTTAGCGATGTGGCGAGGAGCAAGAACACGCATTCGCCGTCCGGGAGACCAGGCGTCAAGGAGGAGCTCACTACTATCGGCAAATCTGGCCAACGGGCCGTGCCTGGGCGAGCCGGCCCGCGGCACGCTGAAAACGGACCAGAACAAGCCCGACACGACACGTGGCTGGCGGGCCCGTGCCGGCCCATGGCACGCGGGTGCCGTGCCCGTGCCGGCAGGCCAGGCACGGCACGCGGGCCGGCCCGCCACGCGGAGAGCCAGGGGGAGCGGGGCTGGACGGGATTTTTCAAATTTTCGGGGGGGGGGGTGGGCGTTTTTGAATCCATGGCGGGCCTAGGGGGAGCGGGGGCGCCGGTAGGGGCCGTTTTTTTAATCGTTGGACTGTTTGGTTAGGGTTTGAGGGTATTTTGGTCCGTTTTTTTTTGTATTTTTAGGGTTTTAGGTCATTCTCAACCCACCACCCTCATTCTCCACACCACCACTCTCATGGCTGCTGAACCAAATCCCAACCAACCGATACCCCCAACCCCAATCAACCAAGAAGAAGACGCCACCTTTGGGAGCAGGACTACGATGAAGAATTTGTTATGATAGATGGTGTCGAAGTGCACCAAGTTAGGTGCAAAAGATACGAACGTATCTTCATCTTGCACAAGGGAGGTGGAAATGGTTACTTGCATAGGCATGTCGAGTTTCATCCGAGACAAGCTCGAGGAAACTAATTAGTTGATGTAATTTTTCTTTTCTTTTCGAGCGGTTGTACTCTTTTTCCTTGCTAGGGATGTAAGGTTTTTTAATGAGGCAACATCAATAAAGCTCAGTTTTTATTCCATATAAAAATTTGTGTCATTTTACTATTTTTTGCATTTTTTGACATTTTTTAGCATTTTTTCGGACTCAAATCGAAAAAACAGACAAAATAGACAAAACGGGCCAGAACAGGCCCCGCGAGCCAAACGTGCCGCGGGCTAGCCTGTGTAGCGCCGGGGCCGGGCTCGGGCCGCCAGGCAGGACACGCATGCCGGCCCGGCACGACACGTGGCCTGGCGGGCCGTGCCGCGTGCCGGCCCGGCACGACACGTGGCCTGGCGGGCCGTGCCGCGTGCCGGCCCGTTTACCGCGTGCCGGGCCAGGGCCGTGCTGGGCCGGCCCGTTGGCCAGATTTGACTGTCGGGGAGGACCGGATCGCTCAGGTGGTGTCGGGGAGGCCGCGTGTGAGGGAATGTCAAGGCCAGAAGCCCAGGCCCTGCTACATCTCAGCCCTCTCTCTTCCTTCTGACTTTTTTTTCCAAACATTTTTTTGACTGAATATATTAATATAACCGAGATACCAATTACACACAGTTTTTGCACCAACCAAATATCAAAGACACACAGAACCAAAATATAAAATAAAAAGAAAAAGAAAGGTCAATGTAAACCATCGTCAAAGGCAACACTCGAAGTCAAGATTCTTCAAAAGTGAGGCCTTCAAGAAAAGAAACAGTCTATCGGTGCCATTGTTGTCCGATCAAGATCTTTTGATTTTTATCCTGAAAAAAGTCCACACTCTCAACCAATTAAGATCAGACATTAGATTTTACTCTAGAAGATAAAACTCTACACTCCTCCATTGTTGTCGCCCCAAATAACGAACCCACTGCTACAATCATGAAACACCAATCAAAGTCTTCATCGTCTTAAGGAACCGGTCCGCTACTATAAGCCCTCCAATCTCAGCCATCATGATATTTTCTACCATTGTCAACCCCATAAAAATTGAAACACCGAAATTTTGAACATTTCTTTCTTCGACTCGGGTAGACTCATGGAGTAGTACTAATGTTATTTTCAACAAACTTTGAAGTTTTATTGTGCACTAAATTATCTCTAATTTATGTATTTTGTGAGGAGTCTGGACATTCCTTCCCGTGATAATCTTTCTAATGGAGCATCCTTAGAGGGCGCGCTCTTTTCTCCTGCTGATCTCTTGGTATCTAATCCTTTTTCATATTTATTGGTGTGGTTTTAAATAAGTCTCTTCTGATTTATGGTTGTCATCATTGACGATGGTTGTTGCACGGCGACTTTCCGTCTGTCTATTACGAGAAGGTTTGCTCAGTTTCGGTGATGGATGAACGAAGATGGCGACACGCCCTTGGCTCGTGGTATGTCTGTAGTTATCTCTAGGTTGTCAAAGAGCTTTCTATAATTGATTTTTGTTAGTTTTGGCGCTCTCTATTTACTATTGTTGCTAACTATTAATAAATCAGTGAAATTTTCGAAAAAAAAGTCTATGCCATAAGACTTAAACCTGCGTGGATTGGTTCACCGGTCACCACAAGTAAACCTGGGTCAAGAAAGGAAAGGGGTGGAAGGAATGTCTGTTATCAAAGGCTGATAAGAAAATCATGATCAAGGCAGTGGTGCAAGTAATTCCTACTTATGCAATGCCATGCTTTGATCTCATGAAAACATTTTGCAAGGAGATTAGTTCCATGATATGTTGGTATTAATGGAGTCAGTAGGATGAAAAGAACAGATGCCACTAGATTGGATGTGAGAGAATGACACGATCATAGTTGGATGGGCTTCCGGGATCTGCACGTTTTCAACCTTGCCATGTTGGCACTTAAGAGCTGGAGGCTGCTCCATAATCCGGACTCTCTCTGCCGTACTATGTTGAAAGCATTGTATTTCCCTGACACTTCGATCTTGCAAGCTGTGCCAAGTCCTGGGATGTCATACACCTAGCGTAGCATTCTCCGTGGACTCGATTTGTTGAAAGAGGACATTGTTTGGAGGGTGGGTTCAGTGTTAAAGTGTATAAGTGGATTGCACTAGCCTTTTTCATTAGTTCGGACTTTTGGTTACGTTGGCTAGTGCATAAAGCTTGACATGGTATCAGAGCCTAAGGTCTCGAGTTCGAGTCCTGGCTTTCGCAATTTATCCTAAAAATTGTTGTAGATCCCTCTGTGTCCACGTATAGGCCTCTTGAGTCATACGTGAGTTTCGCGCGCCGTCGCTCTCTTCCGGTTGCACGTGCTGACTTCTCTCCCACTGGTAGAAAACACCCCATTGGTCCCGGTTGGTGAGGGGCATTAGTCCCGGTTACCCAACCGGGACGGGGCAATCGGGACTAAAGCCCCAACCTTTAGTTTCGGTTGCCCCACCAACCGGGACAAATGGGGGTACACGTGGCGGCGTCAGAGGGCGAGGGGGTGGAGCATTAGTCCCGGTTCGTAACACGAACCGGGACAAATAACCTTCTGCCGCGGCAGAGATTTGACACATTTCTCTGCCGCGGCAGAGAATTCATTTTGGCATATTTTATTGCCGCGGCAGCATTTTTGCCACTTTTTGTGTCGCGGTAGAGAATTCATTTAGGTTGTTTTATTGTTTATTTAGTGTTTTGCACTTATCAATAAAGGAACCATTATATTACACAAGATCATCATGACAATATTACATTCGATACACGGATCGAGTTCATGCACTACATATAAAAGTTGCTCTTTTTACAATCCCTATTGTCTATACACAGCCGAATAGTATTCTTCTTTTAGGTTTAGGACTTATGCATCTAAGAATCCCGCCAATTCCTCCTGAATTGCTCGTACGCGATCCTTTGGCAGAAGACCGTCCTGTAGACGTTCGATCTGATTTAGAAAAGGAGTCAGCCTATATGAATAAAACTAAACACAATTTGATTATAATAAAAACTATAGAAATTGTTTACGTACGTGGAGTTGCTCTAAATTTCTGCCCTTCTCATCGCACGTCTGCCGGATGAACTCGCAAACATAGTATCCACATAGATTGTTACATGGTCCCTGCGTCAGGCACTTTACAAGAACAGAGTTCAATCAAAATAATAATCAAGCATGATAACTGTATCAAAACTAGAATCAAAGATATGCGCGGATATAGCTAGTGGTGCTTACATCTAGTGGTTGAAATATAAGCTCCTCTTTCCAAACACCCCTAGCCTTGTTGGTGAACCGTTTCCAAGCGCTGCCCGGCGAAGAAAACGAATAAAAGAAGTTATTAATTACTTGATATCATAAAATTCACGAACGTTGCCGATATAGTGTCGTAATGATTAGAATTACCGCTGGAGAAACATCTGCATGCCCTTCCACGTCTCAAGGGGTTTATGTTTCGAGTCCATGACTAGTACACGCCCTTTGTCAAGTTGAATGATTAACAGAATATAGTGGAAGCTGCGAATGCATAACTAATCAATTATATACTTAACATCGAGTAAGCGAAATAGAAAGTGTATAGAAGACAATAACACTCACTCGAAGTTGTAAGAAAAAAGTATTTCCCTTCTGGTTTCTTGAAACCTTAACGCGTGTACTATATTATCCTCCATATCCTGGGGGCGTGTTTTGAGATTAGCTTCATGAACCCAATATGGGTCAATGAAGCCAATGTCATAGATTTGTCCTCTGCTGCATTCGAGAATCTTCATTCTGCATATTACAGTATGATTATATACATGCAATAAACAAGGTGAGATAGCTGGAGACTAAATTAATTACAGAATTAGTACTTACAGACAATAGGCACTGATGATTGATTTGTCCAAGGCGTCTTGATTGAATAATTGAAATAGTTTATCAAATTCAATGGATATCATGTCATCCTTTTCTTTCCCATGATGCTTTTTTGTAACCCTTAGCACTATCCAGTTAGCCCCGGCCTTTGTGGCATGCATGTACCAGTTATACAATCTTCGCATTTTTGTTGGAAGATTATTTACCTCCTCAGGTTTGAGGAGAGGTTTGCCGTACTGGTATTTGTATGCTACTTCACTCACGGGGAAGTACTCTAACTGGGATAAGTACTGGGCAATACTCATACCTTGAGCAGCGGCAGCTTCTCCGTATTGTGCAACTACCTCTGGATCATATTTGCTCCATATTTGCTCGACCCCACATTGGTTTGGGAAATCACCTTGAGAGGGGCGCAAGACTGTTTTGCTTGTTCTCCGAGCTGGGCAACAGATTTCTCGCTTGCATCAGTACTGCTCTTCGAGGCTTTTTGTGCCGCATGTGACTTGAGAATAGAACGCTCATAGTCTCATGACAGCTTTGGCTCGGGTTGATGAAGAGTCTTTAGCATTTTCAACACTTTGGCCTTTTCTTCTTTGGTGCTGGGGAACTCTGGCTGTTTCGGCCGCCTCAGCTTAGCGAAAAACGCTGTCGTTTCCGCATGAACGATCGCCGCAGTCTCCTCTTCAGTACAGTCATAAGCTCTCTTGGGAGGAACCTTTGGTACTTTTGGAAGAGGCTCTTGTTTACGTTTCGGCGATCGCTTACCACGACGCAGAGTAGCGGTACGCTTATGATTTTTATCCTGAGGCGCCGGCTATGGCTCCCGCGGCGATGGCTACACCAGAGATTGGTGAGGCGACGGAGCCGGGTGAGGCGACGAAGACGGCTGCCGCGGCGGCGACGACCTCGCTGGAGACGGGTGAGGCGGCGGCGAAGATGGCCTTGGCGTGTGATTTCGAAGCACGATACATTCCTTCGGCCATAGAATGGTGACGTTTGTTGCGTCTCCCAGTACAGTCACATCCCCTTCACCTGCAGGGTAGTCAAGATCCAAAACTTCAAAGGTGGGCATGATTTCATCCACCCCGACAACAACGTAGCTCTCTGGAACCGGACGACAGTGGTAAGTTGGTGTGGGTCCAATTGGTAAGGCATAGCCAACCGCCACCTTCATTGATATGTTCACAACTTTGACATGTAGCTCGCAGTGTGTCATCTCTGTGATATCATCCACTGGGTAGCCAACGGGAGCCATCCTCGGTGCACCATTGTCATCGCCATTGTCATCACCCAGGACCTCGGTGGAAGCCACACTGCTTTTTCGATTATTCGATAGGCCGGTAGCATCGAATGCAGTGTGCTGCTGAGATGGGCTGGTAGTACTTTGCTCTTTAAGTGCGTTAATTTCATCTTGTTGTTGCTTTATTCGTTCTTCAATTATACGCATTCGCTCTTTCTGAATATCTGCTTCAACTTCCGCCCTGTCCTTTCTCCTCTAACGGCTTCTATCAGGATATTTCTTCCTCTCTTCGGGAAACCCAGTCCTCCATGGTTGGGAGCCTCTTGTGCCTCGTGTTCGTCCATCATGTTCCTTATTTCCAAGGGCGAGTGTGAGCTCATCATTCTCTCTATCGGGAATGAAGTCCCCATCTTTAACAGCCTTTACTGCTTTTCTCATCCTCTCGATTGGCAAGGGGTCTTCTTTATGTCGTATGTTATATATACACATCCCTTCCGAGTCCAACGTGCCCACATGCCCGTAAAACCAATTCCTTGCACGTTCTACCCAATCGTCTGTCTCTGGGGTGATCTTTTTAGCACGCAGTTCATTCTCAAGTTTCTCCCACATAGGAATGCCAGCCCTGTAGCCACCTTGCCCCATAGTATGGTGATACTTCTTGTTAGAAGCATTTAGCTTGTTCGTTGCAGACATTTTCTTAGCTTTTTCTGATGTCTTGTAATTTACAAACTCAGCCCAAAATGGTTTTATCTTCTCAAACCGAGTCTTCTTGAAATCCGGAGTCTTGTTTTTCACGACATAGTCAAGGTGCAATCTTTTCTTCCAGTTGATGAAATACTGGGCCATCTTCTTCATAGCCCACTCCCTGACCTTAGCCTCCATGGCTCTCCCATGTTCTAAGGCGTCCTCAACTGGATCCTCCGCATTTGGATCCAGCTCTATCTTCGGTAGTTTGAAATTAACCATGAGCCTCTTCCATAATAAATCTTTGGCCTTGTTAGGGACAAACAAACATGTTCCCTCTTCTTTAGCATCAGCAGGCCTATTCCAATTTTGAATCGTGATCGGTATTAAGTCCCTAACGATTACTCCGCATGGTGCCACAAATTTGATTGCGACAACTTCGGGAGCCGTCGGTTTGCCGTCTTCAGCGATATCTTCGATCCTGAACCTCTCATGGTCTTTCAACTTTTTGGTTGGGCCTCGTCCGCTCTTTTCAGTAGATTTGTTCGATCCGGAGGGCTAAAAGAAGAAAGATCGTCGTTACTATTTCTATATAGATAGCAGATGATTAATTAATGAATTAATTATATTACATGCACCTCGCCAGAGCGGTCGTATTCTCGATTACACAAGGCATCGCCTTCTCCCTCGCGGAAGGCAACACCTTCAACCTCAAACAAGTCGTCTATTCCGGCAAAAAGAGGATCACCCTCACCGGAGTTGTTCAGAAACGTCGATACATCTAAATTTTCTTCCGCGCGGATCACACCTTGGATCAACTCTTCCTTATCTTCGTCTCTGACGCGTGGGTCCATATTTTCTGCATAGGTGGAAAAACGGATAAGTCAAAACGGATAAACCCTAATTCAGAGAAACCCTAATATATACATACACAATAATAAAATATATACATACACACTATATATACATACACAATATATACATACACACTAAAAGGGAAGGGGCGGCTGGAGCGCGTGGCGATGGACGGAGACGGAGGCGCTGTGGCGGTCGGGGAGGAGGGATAGGCCGAATGCTCAAACAAGGATGATGATATGACAAGTTGAATTGCATTGAAATGAAACCCTAAAACTTGCTCGGCAATTTAAACGGGGTTCCGAGGGTTAAAAACCCTAACTCGGGAAACTCCGGAAACACATGAGAGGACACACCGTCTAACCCTAGGTGCAACATCGATTCAACTGGGGTCTATGAAAACTAATATCATGGCTAAGCATCTACAATACGATGGCTATCAAGAAATTTTCGATCTTCGATGGTGTTGACCTCGGTCTTTGATCTCGATCTCGTATTCTACCGCGAAGAACCGAACGCCAGAAAGAGAGGGGAACAATCAACACATGGCATCGATGCAATGATCAAGAAAGTATGATGATATGACAAGTTAAATTGTATTTAAAAGTAACCCTAAAGCATGCTCGACAAATTAAACGGGGTTCCGAGGGGCGTAAACCCTAACTCGAGGAAACTCCGGAATCACCTATGAGGGGTTACTATGTTCTTCTAATCAAACTTGTCATTTAAGTTGCTTAACAATGCATGATTATAGCTTAAAGAGGTAGGTTTCATTTTTCTGAACATTTTGGTATATTATATATATTTTTATGACTTATAAATAATAAGTTATTGATTTTACAATATTAAATCATTTTCTGAAATTTATTTAATCAATTTTAAAACATTTATGACCTCAGGCTGACGTCACCATAGGCTGGGAAACATTTCTCACTCGATCTGGGGCTACTCACAGTCACTGATGTCTGGGCCCCATGGTTTATTATAATTATTTCTAAAAAAGAATTACAGGAATGATTTGAATAAAAGGAAAAGAGAATATATTGCCTCATGCTGATGTCAGCATGACATCAGCAATGGGGATCCTCGGGTTGGGCTCGAATCCGTCGATTCGCTGCACGCGCGGGCTAGTGGGTAGGCTAGTTGGAAAGAGGAGATCGAGGCAGACCTAGTGGTGGCAGCGCCGCCCGCTTGTGGTCATCGGAACAGTGGTCACGATGGCGGCGAGCAGTGGAGCTTGCTCGGACACGACACGTGGCGGCTACAGCAAGCAAGCAGGCAAACGGAGCTCTCCTTGAGCTTCAGAAACTCACCAGGAGCTCGAAAAACTTGACGGAGGGGTTCGGGGTGGCCGGAATCATCGGTGGAGGCGGTGGCCGGAGTCGGCGAGGCTTGGAGCGCCGGCGAGGAGCACGTGGAGGCGCGACAGCGGGGCAGCGCGTGGAGGCCGACGGCGGGGCAGCGCGTGGAGGTCGACAGCGGGGCGGTGGTTGGGAAGCCTGACGGCGTCCGAGCGCTTGTCCTCGCGGCGGCGGCGATGATCTGTTGCGGTTGATGAGGAACGGGGAAGAAGGAGAAGGAGAAGGGGCATCATGTATAAAGGGGAGGGAGAATACGTCCCGGTTGATGCCAACAACCGGGACTAAAGGGTCATACGTCCCGGTTGGTGCGTCCCGGTTGGAGCCACCAATCGGGACGTATACTCCAATTTTTTCAGCAGACCAAGGGGCGCGCAGGGGGTCTTTAGTCCCGGTTGGTGGCTCCAACCGGGACATATGACCCTGTTTTCAAAAAAATTCAGGAATTTTCTCTCTGTTCTCGCCTTATTTTTTATTTTGGGGTTTAAATTTATAATGTTTTTTAAATGATAATTACTTTGGAATTTAGAAAAACTTTAAACATAAAAAGTGTTTGAATTTGAATAATTAATTCAAAACCATTTACTGTTTTTAAAAATAATTAATGTAACCATTTAAACTATGAACCATTTAAAATTAAAAATGAATTAACTTATATTTTCTGAATATTAATTTGGAATTTAGAAAAACTTTAAACATAAAAAGTGTTTGAATTTGAATAACTAATTCAAAACCATTTTCTATTTTTAAAAAATAATTAATGTAATCATTTAAAATATGAACCATTTAAAATTAAAAAGAATTAACTTATATTTTTTGAATATTAATTTGGAATTTAGAAAAACTTTAAACATAAAAAGTGTTTGAATTTGAATAACTAATTCAAAACCATTTTATGTTTTTAAAAATAATTAATGTAACCATTTAAACTATGAACCATTTAAAATTAAAAATGAAATAACTTATATTTTTTGAATATTAATTTGGAATTTAGAAAAACTTTAAACATAAAAAGTGTCTGGATTTGAATAAATAATTCAAAACCATTTTCTATTTTTAAAAAATAATTAATGTAACCATTTAAACTATGAACCATTTAAAATTAAAAATTAATTAACTTATATTTTTTAAATATTTATTTGGAATTTAGAAAAACTTTAAACATAAAAAGTGTTTGAATTTGAATAACTAATTCAAAACCATTTTTTGTTTTTAAAAATAATTAATGTAACCATTTATACTATGAACCATTTAAAATTAAAAATGAATTAACTTATATTTTTTGAATATTAATTTGGAATTTAGAAAAACTTTAAACATAAAAAGTGTCTGGATTTGAATAAATAATTCAAAACCATTTTCTGTGTTTTAATTTGGATTTGAATTAACTTATATTTTTTATATATTAATGGGCGGGAAAAAAAAGACGGGAAATAATGGGCGGAAAGAAAATTTTATTAGGATAGAACTAGAATGAAAGTACATAACGCAACTAACACAAAGTTACATAGAAGAACTGGAAATTAAGATACATGGCCAGATTAAGCCACAATCGGCAGAACTTGTTTTGCAGTGTTGGAGTGATTCAATCATGCTCCTGCCTACACCTGTAATACTCGCCACTGTAGTCGTCGTACTCGTCGCGGCCGTCGTCGCTGTCGTCGTCGGGGTCGCCGTAGTTGAACCTTGAAGGCTGAGTACGAGTGGGCTGGACTTGAGGGTAGCGCAGGCGGGGGCTAGAGTCGGCGGCCGTGTCATAGCCCATGACGCTCTGGAGAGTCCGACCGCGCCACCACAACCGACGACTGGCCTCGTTGAAGTTCGGAGGAGGTGGGCCATCCTCCTCGTGCCTGGCGAGCGCCCTCTCACGCCGATCCACGAAGAAGGCTTCCCAAGTCGGGAAATAGTCGGGATGCCATCTGGGATTCCTCCGCTGCTCCGGCGTTAGCTCGAAATAGTAGTGGTTCGTGATGGCCATCCGACGCGCCACACCTAGAGGGACAGGAGGAACCGGCACGCCTCCGGCGCTCAGCATCCAGCCGACGGGGACACAGTAGCCCGGCGGGCAGGGGTAGTTTGAGGCGCAAAGCGCCTCCACCTCCCTGGGAGTTAGTGCTACGGTGGAAGTCATGGGAAAGAGTGATGAGGTTGCAGATATGAGTCTAGAGATGTGCAATGACAATGGAGGCCAACCCTACATATATATAGTGAGAAATGGCAGGAAGATAACTGAAGGGAAAAACTGGCGGGAAAAACTGGCGGGAAGAACTGGCGGGAGAAATGCCGGGAAAAAATGGCGGGAAGAAAAATGGCGGGAAGAAAAATGGATCATTTAGAACTTGCATTGGATCTCTGAAGAAACCACATATTGCGAGTCTAAAAATGATTTTTTCAAAAAATCACGGGCGATAGATCATGTACCAATAGTACAAACCGGACCCACTTGCTACCGATTCGGCAGACATTTGTCCTTTTTACCAGGTATGGACGAAAAGGTTTGAGATGTCCCGGTTGGGAGACAGTCCATGTAAGGTGGTCTAGTATTTTGGAAAATGGGACGGTAGCATTCTTAAACGGCATTTTGGTGGTTACTTCACAAAACGACCCGTTTTTTGCGCTCGGAAAATGGAAAAGGGCTTTTCCGTGCGACAAAAAGGAAAACTTCCTCCTGCAACATTGTTCTCCATACCAATGTCCACATGCATGCATAATATGGGCACAACATCACAAACTATTCCGTGATTCCGCACATAATATCGGTCATTTGGACCGAAAGCCATGAAACCTCGAACATGATAGCTCATTTTGTGAAGGTTTTTTCGAGACATGATCAATATACCAAGTCTGGTATTTTTCCTTTCAACTATGTCACATAATATGACACCACGTGAAGGATTTGAATTGTTCGGATTTTTTTTGAATTTATTATGCCCGTTTTGAATTTTCTGAATTTCTAACTATGGTCGAACCGGCGTGCATGAAGATAGGGGATGAGCATCGTTAGATCTTGCATTGGATCCCTGAAGAAACCACATATTGCGAGTCTAAAAATGATTTTTTCAAAAAAGCACGGGCGATAGATCATGTACCTATAGTACAAACCGGACCCACTTCCTACCGATTCGGCAGACATTTGTCCTTTTTACCCGGGATGGAAGAAAAGGTTTGAGATGTCCCGGTTGGGAGATAGTCCATGTAAGGTGGTCTAGTATTTTAGGAAAATGGGACGGTAGCATTCTGAAACGGCATTTTGGTGGTTATTTCACAAAACGACCCGTTTTTTGCGCTCGGAAAATGGAAAAGGGCTTTTCCGTGCGACAAAAAGGAAAACTTCCTCCTGCAACATTGTTCTCCATACCAATGTCCACATGCATGCATAATATGGGCACAACATCACAAACTATGCCGTGATTCCGCACATAACATCGGTCATTTGGACCGAAAGCCATGAAACCTCGAACATGATAGGTCATTTTGTGAAGGTTTTTTCGAGACATGATCAATATACCAAGTCTGGTATTTTTCCTTTCAACTATGTCACATAATATGACACCACGTGGAGGATTTGAATTGTTCGGATTTTTTTTGAATTTATTATGCCCGTTTTGAATTTTCTGAATTTCTAACTATGGTCGAACCGGCGTGCATGAAGATAGGGGACGAGCATCGTTAGATCTTGCATTGGATCTCTGAAGAAACCACATATTGCGAGTCTAAAAATGATTTTTTCAAAAAAGCACGGGCGATAGATCATGTACCTATAGTACAAACCGGACCCACTTCCTACCGATTCGGCAGACATTTGTCCTTTTTACCCGGGATGGACGAAAAGGTTTGAGATGTCCCGGTTGGGAGATAGTCCATGTAAGGTGGTCTAGTATTTTAGGAAAATGGGATGGTAGCATTATGAAACGGCATTTTTGTGGTTACTTCACCAAACGACCCGTTTTTTCCGCTCGGAAAATGGAAAAGGGCTTTTTCGTGCGACAAAAAGAAAAACTTCCTCCCGCAACATTGTTCTCCATACCAATGTCCACATGCATGCATAATATGGGCACAGCATCACAAACTATGCCGTGATTCAGCACATAACATCGGTCATTTGGACCGAAAGCCATGAAACCTCGAACATGATAGGTCATTTTGTGAAGGTTTTTTCGAGACATGATCAATATACCAAGTCTGGTATTTTTCCTTTCAAATATGTCACATAATATGACACCACGCGAAGGATTTGCATTGTTCGGATTTTTTTTGAATTTATTATGCCCGTTTTGAATTTTCTGAATTTCTAACTATGGTCGAACCGGCGTGCATGAAGATAGGGGACGAGCATCGTTAGATCTTGCATTGGATCTCTGAAGAAACTACATATTGTGAGTCTAAAAATGATTTTTTCAAAAAATCACGGGCGATAGATCATGTACCTATAGTACAAACCGGACCCACTTCCTAACGATTCGGCAGACATTTGTCCTTTTTACCCGGGATGGACGAAAAGGTTTGAGATGTCCCGGTTGGGAGATAGTCCATTTAAGGTGGTCTAGTATTTTAGGAAAACGGGACGGTAGCATTCTGAAATGGCATTTTGGTGGTTACTTCACAAAACGACCCGTTTTTTGCGCTCGGAAAAAGGAAAAGGGCTTTTTCGTGCGACAAAAAGGAAAACTTCCTCCTGCAACATTGTTGTCCATACCAATGTTCACATGCATGCATAATATGGGCACATCATCACAAACTATGCCGTGATTCAGCACATAACATCGGTCATTTGGACCGAAAGCCATGAAACCTCGAACATGATAGGTCATTTTGTGAAGGTTTTTTCGAGACATGATCAATATACCAAGTCTGGTATTTTTACTTTTAACTATGTCACATAATATGACACCACGCGAAGGATTTTCATTATTCGGATTTTTTTTGAATTTATTATGCCCGTTTTGAATTTTCTGAATTTCTAACTATGGTCGAACCGGCGTGCATGAAGATAGAGGACGTGCATCGTTAGATCTTGCTTTGGATCTTTGAAGAAACCACATATTGCGAGTCTAAAAATGATTTTTTCAAAAAATCAAGGGCAATAGATCATGTACCTATAGTACAAACCGGACCCACTTCCCACCGATTCGGCATACATTTGTCCTTTTTATCCGGGATGGACGAAAAGGTTTGAGATGTCCCGGTTGGGAGATAGTCCATGTAAGGTGGTCTAGTATTTTAGGAAAATGGGACGGTAGCATTCTGAAACGGCATTTTGGTGGTTACTTCACAAAACGACCCGTTTTTTGCGCTCGGAAAATGGAAAAGGGATTTTTCGTGCGACAAAAAGGAAAACTTCCTCCTGCAACACTGTTCTCCATACCAATGTCCACATGCATGCATAATATAGGCACAACATCACAAACTATGCCGTGATTCAGCACATAACATCGGTCATTTGGACTGAAAGTCATGAAACCTCGAACATGATAGGTCATTTTGTGAAGGTTTTTTTGAGACATGATCAATATACCAAGTATGGTATTTTCCCTTTCAACTATGTCACATAATATAACACCACGCGAAGGATTTGCATTGTTCGGATTTTTTTTTGAATTTATTATGCCCGTTTTGAATTTTCTGAATTTCTAACTATGGTCGAACCGGCGTGCATGAAGATAGGGGATGCGCATCGTTAGATCTTGCATTGGATCTCTGAAGAAACCAAATATTGCGAGTCTAAAAATGATTTTTTCAAAAAATCACGGGCGATAGATCATGTACCTGTAGTACAAACCGGACCCACTTCCTACCGATTCGGCAGACATTTGTCCTTTTTACCCGGGATGGACGGAAAGGTTTGAGATGTCCCGGTTGGGAGATAGTCCATGTAAGGTGGTCTAGTATTTTAGGAAAATGGGACGGTAGCATTCTGAAACGGCATTTTTGTGGTTACTTCACAAAACGACCCGTTTTTTGCGCTCGAAAAATGGAAAAGGGCTTTTCCATGCGACAAAAAGGAAAACTTCCTCCTGCATCATTGTTCTCCATACCAATGTCCACATGTATGCATAATATGGGCACAGCATCACAAACTATGCCGTGATTCAGCACATAACATCGGTCATTTGGACCAAAAGCCATAAAACCTCGAACATGATAGGTCATTTTGTGAAGGTTTTTTCGAGACATGATCAATATACCAAGTCTGGTATTTTTCCTTTCAACTATGTCACATAATATGGCACCACGCGAAGGATTTTCATTGTTCGGATTTTCAATATACTAAAGGTTCATCTTTAGTCCCGGTTGGAGGGATTTCGGCAGGCTGGGCCAGGCAGCACTAATGATAGGGGTGAGTGTCGACATTATGTCCTGCGGTGTGTACCTTGTCCCGGATGGTGTCACCAACCGGGACTAAAGATGAAACTTTAGTCCCGGTTGGAGACACCAACGGGACAAAACACGAGTCAACACTAATAATAGGGGTGAGTGTCGACATTATTTTGTAAGTGTCGACACTATGCGGAGCTGCTTGTCCTATAAATAGGCATCCTTGTGAGTCCAGTCCTCCAGCCAGTTTGAGGCATCTCCAAGATGGTTTTCGAGAGCAGGGACACCACTATGGCCAGTTTCAGGGAGATGCCGACGGAGCCCAGTCCTCCGGCATCTCCGAGAAACTGGTCATAGAGGCACTCCCTAATATGTGAAATTAGTTAGCTCCCAGGCATATTGATCTAGTTAGAGAAGTTACAAGCTGCAAGATGGTTTTCGAGAGCAGGGACACCACTACGACCAGTTTCAGGGAGATGCCGACGGAGCCCAGTCCTCCGGCATCTACGAGAAACTGGTCATAGAGGCACTCCCTAATATGTGAAATTAGTTAGCTCCCAGGTGTATTGATCTAGTTAGAGAAGTTACAAGATGCAAGATGGTTTTCGAGAGCAGGGACACCACTACGACCAGTTTCAGGGAGATGCCACCGGATCCCAGTCCTTCGGCATCTCCAAGAAACTGGTCATAGAGGCACTCCCTAATATGTGACCGCGCGCGTTTGGAGATCAAATCTTAATGGTAAGTACGAATCGGGACAACTTCTTCATAGTCCCGTTCCAGCCATAAAACAGGACTAACACTCAAGACATTTATTAATATTAAAAACCGAGACTACAAAACCGGGACTAAAGGCCCCCCTATATATAGTCCCGGTCAAGCCACAAACCGTGAAAGATATCCTTCGGTGAAGCCACAAACCGCGAAAGACATGAACTAGAGTTACATAATATGAGCATGAACTTCTTGGCATATGTCCTTCCTTATGATCACTTCAGACGTAACCATGGAGCATCTTCTTTACTTAACGGAATGCTTGGGTCAGTTTTCACTGTGAAGGGCGGAATTTTATCAAACTTATTATAATCTTCTGACATGTCTGTCTTGTCCTCGATTCCCACGATGTTTCTTTTCCCTGAAAGAACTATGTGACGCTTTATGATGTATTCGTTTGCATATTTTTTCTTTTTTTCGGTCTGGAGGACATGTCCTTCACATAGAAAACCTGAGATACATCATTGGCTAGGACGAATGGTTCATATCTATAATCAAGATTGTTGAGATCCACTGTTGTCGTTCCGTACAACTGGTCTATCTTTACCCCTTCCCCATTCAGGTTGACCCATTTGCAGCGAAACAAAGGGACCTTAAAAGAGACTCCATAGTCTAGTTCCCATATCTCCTCTATGTAACCATAGTATGTGTCCTTTTGTCCATTCTCGTCTATTGCATCAAAGCGGACACCACTATTTTGGTTGGTGCTCTTTTTATCTTGGGCGATCGTGTAGAATGTACTCCCATTTATTTCGTACCCTTGGAAATTCAATACAGTAGAAGATGGTGACGCGGCCAACAAGTATAGCTGATCTCCAACAGTGGTGTCATTCAAGAGATGTGTCCGCATCCAACCACCGAAAGACTTCATGTGTTCATCTGTAATCAGTGATTCAGGCTTCCCCGGGTTTTTGGAGCGTAGAATATTCTTGTGTTCCTCGATATACGGAGCTGCCAAGGTGGAATTATGTAGAACTGTGTAGTGTGCTTTAGTGAAAGAATCCCCGTCCCTACATATCATTGCTTTCTTACCCAGCGTGCCTTTTCCACTTAGTCTTCCCTCTTGCCGCGAGTCAGAAACACCAATCGGCTAAGGTCAGGAATAAAGTCAACACAAAACTCAATGACCTCCTCTGTTCCATATCCCTTGGAGATGCTTCCTTCTGGTCTAGCATGGTTATGAACATATTTCTTTAAGACTCCCATGAACCTCTCAAAGGGGAACATATTGTGCAGAAATACTGGACCGCGAATGGCAATCTCTTCCACCAGGTGAACCAGGAGATGCGTCATAATATTGAAGAAGGATGGTGGGAACACCAATTCAAAACTAACAAAACATTGTACTACATCCTTCTGTAACCTTGGCTGAATATCTGGATTGATTACCTTCTGAGATATTGCATTGAGGAATGCACACAACTTCACAATGGGTACTCGAACATTTTCGGGTAGAAGCCCCCTCAATGCAATCGGAAGCAACTGCGTCATAATCATGTGACAGTCATGATACTTAAGGTTTTGGAACTTTTTCTCTGCCATATTTATTATCCCCTTTATATTAGATGAGAAGCCCGACGGCACCTTGATACTGTAAAGGACTTCAAAAAAGATTTCCTTCTCTGCTTTGGTAAGAGCATAGCTGGCACGACTTAAGTGACGCCCTTTATCCGTCTTGTTCTGTGTATGCATGTTCTTTGGGTCTTTCATAATTTGTTGGTCCTCCCATGCTTCTGGTGTATCTTCTGTCTTCCCATACACGCCTAGGAATCCTATCAAGTTCATGCAAAGATTCTTCGTCACGTGCATCACGTCGATTGAAGAGCGGACACGCAGGACTTTCTAATATGGCAACTCCCAAAATATAGATTTCTTCTTCCACATGGGTGTGTGTCCTGTAGCGACGTCGTTCAGAACTGATTGACCGCCGGGACCCTTTCCAAAGATTACTTCTATGTCCTTGACCATACCAAATACATCATCACCAGCAGGGAGTTCAGGCTTCTTCCGGTGATCTGCCTCACCTTTGAAATGCTTGCCTTTCTTTCTTACAGGATGATTGGTCGGAAGAAATCGTTGATTCGCCAGGTACACAACCTTCTTGCATTTATGCAAATATGTACCTTCAGTCTTATCTAAACAGTGTGTGCATGCCTTATATCCCTTGTTTGTCTGTCCTAAAAGGTTACTAAGAGCAGGCCAATCATTGATGGTTACGAATAACAACCCTCGTAGATCAAATGGCTCCTGTTTGTTCTCATCCCACGCATGTACACCTGGTTTGCCCCACAACTGTAAGAGTTCTTCAACTAATGGCCTAAGGTACACATCAATGTCGTTGCCCGGTTGCTTCGGGCCTTGGATGAGCACTGGCATCATAATGAACTTACGCTTCATGCACAACCAAGGAGGCAGGTTGTAGATACATAGAGTCACGGGCCAGGTGTTGTGACTACAGCTCTGCTCCAAAAAAGGATTCATGCCATCCGTACTTAGACCAAACCATAAGTTCCTTGCGTCACCTGCAAAGTCTGGGAAGTCTCTCTCGATTTTTCTCCACTGTGACCCATCAGCAGGGTGTCTCAACTTCCCGTCTTTCTTACGGTCTTCTTTGTGCCATCGCAACAACCTGGCATGCTCTTTGTTTCTAAACATGCGTTTCAACCTTGGTATTATAGGAGCATACCACATAACCTTAGCAGGAACCCTCTCCCGGAGAGGCTCTCCCTCAACATCACCAGGGTCATCTCGTCTGATTTTATACCGCAATGCATTGCATACCGGGCATTTATCTAAATTCTCATACTCCTTACCGCGGTAGAGGATGCAGTCATTAATGCATGCATGTATCTTTTGCACATCTAATCCTAAAGTACAAAGTGTCTTCTTTGCTTCGTAGGTACTCTCGGGAAGTTTGTTATGTTTTGGAAACTTCGGCTTCATTATTTTCAGCATCTTTTCAAATGAGGAGTCAGTTAGACCACACTCTGCCTTCCATCGCAACAATTCCAGTGTGGTACCGAGCTTTGTGTTGCCATCTTCACAATTTGGGTACAACAATTTCTTGTGATCTTCTAACATGCCCTCTAACTTCAACTTCTCATTTTCTGTTTCACAGTCTCGCTTTGCATCAGAAATGATCCTACCAAGTTCATCAGCCGGCTCATCTGATGCCCGTTCTTCACCTCCTTCCTCTCTATTGTCTTCCATTGCAGTATCACTGTATTCATGAAACATATGATGATAGTTGTTATCATCATCTTCTTCTTCACCATCTTCCATCATAACCCCTCTTTCCCTGTGCTTGGTCCAGCAATTATAGTTGGGCATGAAACCTTTCATAATCAGGTGGCCGCGAATGATTTTCGAGGAAGAGTACTCCTTGTTGTTCCGACATTGAACACATGGACAACGTATAAAACCATTCTCTTTGTTTGCCGTAGCCACATCGATAAATTTATCCACGCCTTTCATATACCCGGCTACGCGCCGGTCACCGTACATCCATTCCCGACCGTTCATCTGCATCATATAAGTAAGTTTATCAAAAACAGGACATCATAAATAGTGAAATGACCAATTCACATCGACACATGCATTGTAGCAATGACAGAGAAAAGATAAGATTGCTAACCTCGATCGAGGGAAATAAAGAGGAGAAAGCTCAAGTGCGTCTCGGACACCTTCTATATTTTTGTTTTATGAGAAATTGAACGGGATTATTCACTCAAACATTTCATCAAACACCTTCAATGCATGCATAAGGGAAAATACTAGCACACCCCTCACACCTTCCACCAAGAGAAAAAACAGAGTGGAGGCAGAGGGCTGGGGCGTTGCATTTATAGAGGGCGGGAGCATACGTCCCGGTTTGTAACACAAACCGGCACTAAAGGTTGGGTGTTACCTTTAGTCCCGGTTTGTGTTACAAACCGGGACGTATGCCCCCTTACCAACCCTTTGGTATGCAGAAGCTTACAAACCGGGACTAAAGGTGTGTGCCACGCTACTAACGTTGGCTAGTGCATGAAGCTTGACAGTCCCTTTGACTATTTTTAACACTAAAGTTTCTGAGGATTTTTGTTTCATGTTTGTTCTGTTTACATGCATGGTTATCCTAATAGATATTAATTATTTCAGGATTGAGACAAATTATCTTTCATCCAGCTCTCTTTTACCAACCACTTCTGTTATCTATCTTCATCGCTTAAATAAGGAGACCACTTTGTATGATTATTAGTTAGTATGAGAGTCATTATTTACTATACAGCTGGAGTTGAAGGCGCTCTGGTGGTTAGTTAGACCATACAATTGATGTTATCAACATAGTGAATTAGAAGGATCATAGATATCCTGATGATTCAACTTTCAACCTTGCGATATCATATGTACAGTTGAACTAACCTGATGGTTCAGGTTTCAAGTTTGCGACATCAGTTGTACAATCAAATATTGATGTTCGTGTCAGTACGTTGCTCCTGATATATTAATTTCATATGCATGACTCTTCTTTGTGTGCAGGTAAGAAAAACATACACGGAGGATTTTCATGTATTTCATTGGAAAGCCACAAGAGTTTGTCCTCCAACTATCACTCGCGGTCCACATATTGTGCCAACATCCTTTGAGGCCACGTCTCGAGTGGTATATAAAGGACCTTCCGTATTATATTTAGGGTGTCTCAAATGCCTCTCTTCAGTTTTGGCAGTGTAAAAAATGCATTTTATGCTCAGTTAAAAAATATTTTAGTGGTTCTCATTGTTTATGAAAATTTTGTATTATCTTGATTTGTGTAGGCAGGAATGTTTTCACCTGTTTCTAAATAAATGAGAACTCACTTCGGTTACTCTTAATATTCATTGTACTATTGAAGCACATTTTTATCTAATTAATTAAACGGTTATTATTGATACTGCATAGTGTATAGAAGCATTCCATACTCCTTATTCTCCCCCGCTTTTACTATTATTACACTATTCTTTCAATTTTTTTGTTCTATCCAGAGTTTAAATCAAGGCATACACTTAATTTTATTTTATGAAGTCCTGCAACAACGCGCGGGGTTTCATCTAGTATAACTAATATTTGATCTATTGCGAGCATACATATACAATATTCGATCATATCAAAGGAAGGAAATGTTTGAAATTATATGGTCATTGATGATATATCATATCAATTACATGGATATACCTAAATCATATTGAGTTCCTCGTCCTCCACATAATGTTCTCCCTTTATATCAAGGACCTCCTTCATCAGAAATCCCGCCAATTTCTCTTGAATTGTTCGTATGCGCTGTTCTGGTTCGAGATTCTCCCACAAACTATGAATATAATTTGAATCAACTCTCCGTTTACTGGTCAACTCGCGAATGTACTCGCGAACATAGAATCCACATAAATGAGTCCCCGGTGGCTGCTGCAAACCCTTCACCGTTTTATAAGTTAGCTTATATTTGAATGGACCTTGTACTTTCTTTTTGAACCGTATCCAACACCTGCTCGGCAAAGAAAATGAATAAAGGAGTTATTAATTAATTGATATCAGG
This sequence comes from Avena sativa, assembly GCA_916181665.1. Taxonomy (NCBI): domain Eukaryota; kingdom Viridiplantae; phylum Streptophyta; class Magnoliopsida; order Poales; family Poaceae; genus Avena; species Avena sativa. The sequence goes on from OV702282.1 coordinate 164,624,989, forward strand.
AAATGAACGAAAGAAGCCGATATAATGTGATAATGATTGAAATTACTTATGGAGCATTGCTTTCATGTCGCTCTATTTCTATTGGTCTCAACTTCATGAGTCGTGGACTTCAACTAGGGACTTGTCAACTTGAATGTTTAGCAGGATCCAGTGGAACCTGCGAACGTTTATATAAGCAGACATGCATAACTCATCAATTATACTTAACATCGAGTAAGCAAAAAAGAATGTGTACAAGATAGAAAAACTCACTTGAAGTTGTAAGGAAATAGTATTTACTTAACGTAATTATGCTTGATTAAAAACATGCACAGGTCTTCCTCCACGTCCTTGGGGTGATTGTGTAACGTATATTCATTAATGATATATAGGTCAATGAACCCAATGTCATATTTTCTAGCACTTTTGCATTCAAGCATCTTCATTATTCATAATATAATAGTGCACAAAAGGATATATTGTTAGGATAATATATTACATGCAATGAACGAATTGAGCTAGAGACTTAATTACAGAAATAAATCACTTACATACAATAACAACCGAGAGGATAGATTTGTCGAGGGCAAGCTGATTGTATAACTGAAACAGTTCGTTCATTTTAATATGCATCGAGTAATCTTTGAAGTGATGATCCTTTCTACCATCCACCAAAAACCATTCTTTCTGGTGCTTTTTTGTTTGCACAGTGTACCATTTGTGCAGATTCCGCATATGTGTTGATAGAAGCGTGAGCTCCTCATGACTGACTAGAGGCTGCCCTTTGACATAATTCCATGCTATCTCACCCATTAGCATATCTTCATAGGCTAAAAACTTACCAAGAGACATACCTGCTTCCGTAGCAATTCGTTTGTCCTTCGCTACATTGATGCCAATTAGTCCAGCAGCAGCCTTGGCTCTGGGATCCAACAATTGCATGTACTTATCCATATTGGATCTGAAGGCCTTGTCGATATCTGAAATCACTATGAGCGGGGGGACCGATTGAATCTTCTATTGTCCGAGATGGGCAATTTATTTTCCACTTTTTGCACTTGTTAATTTTTTCTGCTTTGCTTGCTTAATAATTTCGCGGTCATAGTATATTTCCAGATTCATCGATATTTGAGATGGTTGCTCAAGAAAAGACTTAGCCCACTTTTTTATTTTTTCATCAAATACCTTCTTTGGTTCGGACTTTTTGGGTGCAAAAAAAGCCTTAGTGTAGGAAGACACATCCGCGGCGTTTTCCTCATCAGTCTTGTCATAAGGTCTCTTAGGAAGAGCCTGCGGGTTGTCCACCATCTTCGCCGTACTACCTTTCTTCTGAGTGGGGCGTGGGGGAGCACCGACCTTCCATTTTTTCAATGACGTAGTATTGCGCGGAAGCGGAGGCAGAGATCGAGTATTGCACGGAGGCGGAGATGGATATCGAGTTGATGTACTCGTGCTGCAGCGGTTGACATCCCTCCCGTCGAGGGGTGGACTTGGAGGTTGATGATCATCGGGGTGGGGTGGACTTGGATTCCTCGTAGTCGGTGTACTTGGCGTCGAGCCTGGAAACTTGATGTACTTCTTCTTCCATAGAATGATGTGGCGCTTGGTATCTCCCAGTTTCTTATGGCCTTTAGGTGTAGCGATGTCAATCTCTAGGTCCACAAAATCCTCCACTATTTCATCCACCATGACACGAGCATAGCCAGGTGGAATCGGAAGTGAATGGTGGAGTGCTCCAGGTAGACAAGGTAAAGCAGTGTCGATCGCCACCTTGAAGGACAGGTTGTTCATTGGCTGCTGTAGCTCACATTGTTTTGTCTCTCTGACATCATCCACGGGGTAGCGAGGCGCCGGTGCATCATCTAGAAGTGCTTGATCATTAGCCCAGACCTCCATGGAAGCCACACCGCTTCTCCGTTGGCTATGATCCAATGCAGGATCATCAGCCTACGACTGAGATGACCTTTGGCTAAGTGCTTCCATCAGCTTCTTCATCCCAGCTAGGTCCTCTTCTATCTTCCCGATCCGGTCTTCCTCCCGGTCCTTATTTCTCTTTCGGCTTCTATAACTGTCAACATACTCTAGAAATCCTTTCTTCCACGTAACACCGACACCTTTGCCTCGTGTTCGTCCACCTTTTTTAGGATTTCTGAGGGCGCGTGTCAACTCGTCGTTCTCTTTCTCGGGCCGAAACAATTCCAATTGCGCATCGTCCATTACTCTAACAAGTGCATTGGTGGGTGTTAGAATTTTTCTTGAAAAACTGTCGCCGTGTGTCTAGGTTCAACGTTCCCCGTGCCCGTACCACCAGTGCTTTGACCTCTCGGGCCATCCATATATACCTAGAATGATCCCTCTATCCCTCATGTTGGCCTCCATAGTTTTCCACTTAGGCACGACACTCTTGTAGCCACCTGTCCCATTTTATGGTGGTATTTCTTTTTGGCAGCATTTATCGTATTCTTTTTTTACTTTTCCTTGGATATAGAAGATAGCTTGTAATTTACAAAATTGGGCCGCGCGCATACTTCACGTATAAACCTTCTCTTGTGCTCCTTTGAAGTCTGGAGTTTTCTTTTTCGCGACATACTTTGCGTATAAACCTTTCTTGTGGTTCCGAAATAGTTCGGCCATCTTCATTAGAGCCCACTCCTTGACTTTCGCTCTTCTTTCAAGCCCACTGTAACATCCCAAAAATACTAAACTTGGATCATCAAACTCTAATCATCAAAATTAGGGTTAACAAAAACTTTTCTAATTAAAATTATGAAGGCATGCATATGTGTATGCATTTAATTTGAAATTCTTTGGAACCACCTTGTTTGTATGTTTCCTTGCTTGTAAAATGTTTCTTAGGTGAAATAAACATCATCTAAACATTTCCCAAACTTTTTCTAAGGACAAATAAGTCAAAACCAATAAAATAAAGGAATGGTCATTTTGACCAATTTAACTCCCATGCCTACTTTGGCTGTCTCAAACTTTCAGAACCTAATGGAAACTTTTCTGGATCTTTGCACCCCTTGAATGTACTCATAACAAAGTATCAAGGCCCACTTTGTGATCATCCAGAAACTTTCAAAGGAATAGTTTAAATGGCAATTCAAAATTGAATCTTTATCATATGGGAAGATCCCACTTTTTCAAAAACCACTCAAACAAGCTCAACTTTCAAAACCCAAGCATCTGCAGACTCACCAGCACCAATCTAGCAAACCCACCAAAAATATTTTCAAAATTTAAAACTTGATTTCATGCGGCCATTTTATCAAACAGGTTGCAGACACAAATCATCCAAATCCTAAACACTATTGTGAGCAGTGATTCTTGCCTAACTGGTTCCCTATCTAGCTAACAACCAGCTTAGTAGATCATCTAGCAAGATTAACCAAGCACTAGCACCACTGTAAGCTTGGCATTGCCATCAATGGTGAACAGCCGAGCACACCTATGTCACCCCCATGTCGACAGCAAGCTAGGAGGAGACACAAGAGTAGCCAGCATGTCTGGGAGGCAGCCCACCGTCCACCGCCACTCTCTGTCCACCGCTCGAACCTTGCCACCCACTGGACCACACGCACAGACCGCGCCCAGACCGCCAGCGACCATGCCGAGCGTGCGCCAGAGAGCCACCCTCGACCGAAGCCCACAGACCGCACGCCGCCCTTGCCGCGTGCATACAAAATCCCCACCGACCCAGGAGACCGCCAGACATACTCGTTCGCCGCCCCGTGCCGAAAAGCCACCGCCTGCCGTCGAAGACGCCGCCTCTGCTATGCAGAGCGTCGCATGTTCCAGACCAAGCCGCACCGCCCCACGCCTCGAAACCATGTCGTTGAGAATCGCTAGGGAACGCCGCACCGTCCCCTACCGTCGCCCATGCCAATAGCCGCCTGTAACATCGCCCCCGATGAGCTCACCGTGCGCCCCGTCGGTCCCCTCGCTCGACTATAAATAGAGGCCACCCCCAGTCGATTTCTTCACACCATCTCACTCCCCTCTCATCAATGATCGTGCCGCACCGTTACCGGAGCAAGGCGAGCACCACCTCGCCGGAATTTCACCGGAGCCCGCCGCCTCTAGAGAAGAAGGGCGCCATCAATTTCGTCCACCCTAGGAGCTGCCGCGACCACTCCTGAGTTCGCCGTCGTCGACTTCATCGTTCGCCCGCCTCGCCGACCCTCGCCTGCACCCCGGTGAGCCCCCAGCACCCCTCACTGGCCGCACTAGGTTTCTTTCTCGCCGGCGTTGTCTTGCGTCGACGATGACTCCCAGCCGTTGGATTAGAATTAGATCGAACGACCCACGTTCCCCCGTACCGCTTCGCCCCTCCCTGTCTCACTGGCAAGTGGGGACACCCACTTAAGCAGCCCGCAGGAGCACTGCACTTAGCAGGCCGGCCCGTTAACTTTTCCCGCACAACCTAGTTATTTGAATTAAACCTTTTTCATTTTTGTTTCAAACTCACTTCTGTACTCAACTTCAAAAATCAACCCAGATAGATTCAGTGCATCAAATTGAATGAAACCAATTTTGTTAGAAAGGCCTGGGAATGCTGAATCCAAGCCCGTTGGATTCAAGTCATTTGGATCTATAGATCACCCATAGTAAAAATAACAAGGCAGAAGCTTTTCTGCATTCAAACATTTTTCAAATTTAAACCATAATAGCTTTTGAGTTGATTCCAACTCTCAAAAATCACATTTAACCATACCTTTCAGAATATATAAAAATATATAGGTTTACTAGCAGAAATAATGTTCAAGTAATAAAAGAATGCTACATAGGCATTTCTAGCCACTTTAATTAATTAGAATAAAAGGGTAAAACCTTATTAAATTGTGACACCACTTTAAAACACATTCCCTTGGACTACAATATGTGGTGATGACATGTGTCAACATGATCCCATGTTTGGTTTGGAGAATATTAAATCTTAAGTAGTTTTTCAATGAGTAGAAATTACTTTTCTAAAAATAAAAAGAATTAAACCAAGCCTTAACCTTGTAATGTTAGAGATGATGCTAGATAATCTATAGGACCCTTTTGTGTGATGATTGCAAGTAGTTAAGTATTGTTTGGTGATTGTGTACCTCGTATTTATTCGTAGACGCTAGTACCGACCAAGGATACGAGGAGGAAGGAGGATACTACGAAGAAGAAGCCGAGGAGAACTTCAACCACTGCTCTGCACAAGGCAAGCTAAGATACTCTACTTTAGCAAGCTGAGACTATACCTATGCAAGCCAATACTTGCAAGCTTATACTGATATTGATGCAAGCTAACACTTGCAAGATACTTTACCTATGCAAGCCAATACTTGTTACTATGCCTACTATATGCCTTAAGCATATGTGATCATACCCATTTGATAAACCAATCCTAGCTTTACTTGCAAGCTTTTTACTTTGTTTCTTTATCAAAGCTTGCTTAGAGTTTACTTAAGAGATTGGTAGATACTAGAAAGATATTTGAAGGTTGCATAAAGAGCATAAAATTTGGCCTAAGTTAGAAACCTTGATATCGGCCTGAGACATAAGGTTGTACTTAGTTGAAACTCCACTAGTCCACCACCCCTCATTAGTGCCTACCCCCACTTATAGATGCTAGTGCTAAGCATAAAACTTGATCAACTTTTAGATGGGAATACTTGGTGGAAAAATGGTTATGAAAACCTTGGAATGATGGATCATTCTATTGAAATGTTTTGGACATGTGTTTCTGAACACCTGATGATTTTGGTGATGAAAATGTTGAGGCATGAGCCTTAGCCCTTTATAAAACTGATGGTTGTCTGGATGCGATACCATTCCAATTTTATCGTACAACCACAATACCCGAAGATTAGGTAGGGCTTGACTGGAAACTTATATACCTTAGTATTAGTTCCCTCACGGCCAAGGTCTGAGCTGAGGCTACCTTGTGAAGACTGTCCACCTGTGCAGTACCCAAGATGACAGTTGGTCATGGTTGGGAGGCCAAACTCATAGGAGAGGTGCTTATACTAGGGCGTGTAATCGAAAGTTTAGGATTGATTATCCTCATACTGAGTATGGTGAATTCAAGATTTGTTCCTGACGGATGTATTGAATATTGTGGTGAAAGTGTACAATCTCTACAGAGTGTCAAACTATTCGAATAGCCGCGTCCGCGGTTATGGACAGTTGGAGTGGCCATACTGTTCCCCCGTCAGACTTTTCAAAAGGACTTGTGAAATGATTTGAAACTTTGACTTGACCACAACAGAGTTGTGACATGAGTTACAAGATCCCAATTAGGAGTTATAAAATTGTGACTAGCTTTGGAACTTAGTAGAGATAAATCTGGCTTTTGCAAAACAACCCTAGAGCCTAGTGTCCTATTATCCAAAAAACCCTTTACCTGTTAGTATTAGTTTGTGAGTACTTAAAGAGTACTCATGGCTTTGTCCCTGGCTATTCCCATGGCCAGACTATGAAGAGGAGTACCTTGAGGATGGACCCCAGGAAGGTTACGATAACTAGGATCATCTCCCATCGTCAGCATTGCATGTGACCCCGAAGATGGAGCTTCGCCTACGCTACCGTTATTATTACGAATTCCACTACTTGATGTTGTATTAAGAACTGGATCCTGAGATCCCTATTTGTGTAAGAACTTATGAATCGTTTGTAATGGATGATGTACTGTGATATCCAATTCTGTTATGTCTCGCAAAAATGGTAATCCTGGGATTGCGAGGTATGGCATAACAGGCATCTGGGATTAAAAATCTGGGTGTTGACACCCACCCGGCCTTGGGGTAGTACCATCTTCCTTAAAAGGGTAAAACCTTATTAAATTGTGACACCACTTTAAAACACATTCCCTTGGACTACAATATGTGGTGATGACATGTGTCAACATGATCCCATGTTTGGTTTGGAGAATATTAAATCTTAATTAGTTTTTCAATGAGTAGAAATTACTTTTCTAAAAATAAAAAGAATTAAACCAAGCCTTAACCTTGTAATGTTAGAGATGATGCTAGATCATCTATAGGACCCTTTTGTGTGATGATTGCAAGTAGTTAAGTATTGTTTGGTGATTGTGTACCTCGTATTTATTCGTAGACGCTAGTACCGACCAAGGATACGAGGACGAAGGAGGATACTACGAAGAAGAAGCCGAGGAGAACTTCAACCACTGCTCTGCACAAGGCAAGCTAAGATACTCTACTTTAGCAAGCTGAGACTATACCTATGCAAGCCAATACTTGCAAGCTTATACTGATATTGATGCAAGCTAACACTTGCAAGATACTTTACCTATGCAAGCCAATACTTGTTACTATGCCTACTTTATGCCTTAAGCATATGTGATCATACCCACTTGATAAACCAATCCTAGCTTTACTTGCAAGCTTCTTACTTTATTTCTTTATCAAAGCTTGCTTAGAGTTTACTTAAGAGATTGGTAGATACTAGAAAGATATTTGAAGGTTGCATAAAGAGCATAAAATTTGGCCTAAGTTAGAAACCTTGATATCAGCCTGAGACATAAGGTTGTACTTAGTTGAAACTCCACTAGTCCACCACCCCTCATTAGTGCCTACCCCCACTTATAGATGCTAGTGCTAAGCATAAAACTTGATCAACTTTTAGATGGGAATACTTGGTGGAAAAATGGTTATGAAAACCTTGGAATGATGGATCATTCTATTGAAATCTTTTGGACATGTGTTTCTGAACACCTGATGATTTTGGTGATGAAAATGTTGAGGGATGAGCCTTAGCCCTTTATAAAACTGATGGTTGTCTGGATGCGATACCATTCCAATTTTATCGTACAACCATAATACCCGAAGATTGGGTAGGGCTTGACTGGAAACTTATATACCTTAGTATTAGTTCCCTCACGACCAAAGTCTGAGCTGAGGCTACCTTGTGAAGATTGTCCACCTATGCAGTGCCCAAGATGACAGTTGGTCATGGTTGGGAGGCCAAACTCACAGGAGAGGTACTTATACTAGGGCGTGTAATCGAAAGGTTAGGATTGATTATCCGCATACTGAGTATGGTGAATTCAGGATTTGTTCCTGACGGATGTATCGAATATTGTGGTGAAAGTGTACAATCTCTGCAGAGTGTCAAACTATTCGAATAGCTGCGTCCGCGGTTATGGACAGTTGGATGGCCATACTATTCCCCCGTCAGACTTTTCAAAAGGACTTGTGAAATGATTTGAAACTTTGACTTGACCACAACAGAGTTGTAACATGAGTTACAAGATCCCAATTAGGAGTTATAAAATTGTGACTAGCTTTGGAACTTAGTAGAGATAAATCTGGCTTTTACAAAACAACCCTAGAGCCTAGTGTCCTATTATCCAAAATACCCTTTACCTGTTAGTATTAGTTTGCGAGTACTTAAAGAGTACTCATGGCTTTGCCCCTGGCTATTCCCATGGCCAGACTATGAAGAGGAGTACCTTGAGGATGGACCCTAGGAAGGTTACGACAACTAGGATCATCTCCCATCGTCAGCATTGCCTGTGACCCCGAAGATGGAGCTTCGCCTATGCTACCGTTATTATTACGTATTCCGCTGCTTGATGTTGTATGAAGAACTGGATCCTGAGATCCCTATTTGTGTAAGAACTTATGAATCGTTTGTAATGGATGATGTACTGTGATATCCAATTCTGTTATGTCTCGCAAAAATGGTAATCCTGGGATTGCGAGGTATGGCATAACAGGCATTTGGGATTAAAAATCCGGGTGTTGACAAGTTGGTATCAGAGCCATCCTGACCATAGGAGATCCTAGTTAGACTGGACGTTTGAACCAAAAACTTAGTTTCAAAACCAAAGAAAACAAATATTTACAAAAACCTATTCTCATTCTTATCCCTTTGATTCTTTCATGAAAATTCATGTTCTTCAAAAACTCTTGCAAAATACATAAAAGTTTTGACACACTTAATCACTCTGCTAACCTACTCATCCTCTATTCTTATAGATGGACGTGAAGTACAACAAGTTTTATTAGTTGGGGAATGGAGGAGACCTTATCTTTGAGAGGGATTTGGACCAGCTTTTGGAACTTCTGGAGCGTCCGCACCCCGAGTTCTTCGGAGCTCAACTCAATGATCAAGGAGGAGAAGATCTGCAGTGGCTAATTGTTGCAAGTCTCCGAGGAAAGATTGAACCTCCCACTGCGGAAGGAATTCAGTTTACCTTGAGGGAAAACAACTGGCTCGATGGACTTGCCAGGGCCATGCAAGAAGCTCTTTCCCGTCTGTGTGGGCAGAGCATCAATCAGATCAAGGGTACTCGCTTTGAGTTTTGCCCAAGGAGTGATGCTAATGGACAACCCCTGGAAGCCCCATACCACCCCGAGCTGATGACCCAATTGGACCACCTTAGCTTCATGATGTACGATCGTCAGCAAGAGTTGGACAACTGCCGTGACTACTGCAACCACAAGTCTGCCATCATCAAGACGAAGGACCAGACCATCGCCATGCTAGCAAAGGATCGCAAGTCTCGCCGCCGTCAACTCGACAAGAAGGAGCACATCATTGCCCGCTTCACCACCGCACCTCATCTCTGGAGGAGACCATCCACGAGAGAGACATGAAGTTGGAGGAAAGGGAGAATGCCGGAGAGGATCTTCGTGGAGACCCCTACTCCTATCTCAGCAATGACGACGATTTTCTGGAGGATCATGCTATGGATTTCTTCACCGATGAGGATGATTTCGCCTTCATCGATGATGATGAGGATGATGAAGCCACATATTCCAAGGAGTAGTAGCACTTGAGCACTAGCATAGTGAGTAGTATTCGGTCCCACTGTATCGTAGTTTCCAGAATGGTTCTTAAAACCATCTGTTTTTCTTTGTTGTGGTGTGTTGTACTGGGTGCTATGAATGAATGAATGAATGAAAAAGCAAGTTGCTAGAAAAAAAATCTGAGTCAAACTTTAAAAACTTTTCAAAGTCCCAGAACCTTAGAAATTTCCCTCTTTTCTCATGATCTACCTCAATCTTCAGATGCCACGCGGAGGAAGTGGTTCATCCCAGGACCCGATGTTGCAGATACTGCAAATGTTGACTTCTGACCGTGAAGCTAAAAGAGCGGAACGTCAAGCCAACCTAGCCACCGTTCAGGAGATAGCCCAGCTAGCCCACAACAACCAAGGCCACGGAAATCAGGACAACCATGGATCTAAGCTCAAGAACTTACAGAATACCAACCCACCTGTGTTCACTAAGTTCGAAGAACCCCTAGACGCCGATGGTTGGCTGCAAACCATGGAAAATAACTTAGAAGTAGCCGGAGTGGAAGCCAACGAGAAAGTCCTGTTCGCCACCCACTATCTAGCCGGAGATGCCAGAGCATGGTGGAACAGTGTTCGCGCAATGACCGGAGGCCAGATGATGACCTGGGAGGAATTCAAGGTCAAGTTTAGCAGAACCCATGTGCCACCGGGTTTGATCAAGAGAATGAGAGACGGGTTCAGAGAGCTGAAGCAAGGAAGGATGACTGTAGTGGAATACCGTGATTTTTTTTGTCATTAGCTAGGTATGCCCCGGATGAAATAGACACTGAAGCCAAGAAGAAAGAAAGATTCCTGAATGGTATGCATGATGAGATGCAGACAGTGTTAGTCAATATCCCCTTTGCGGATATTGAAGCCCTTGTCGACTCAGCTATCCAGATGGAAGGAAAGATCAACCAAGCCAATGAGAACCGCAAGCGTCGTATGATGCATCAGCCAGAAACCCATCAGACCCCAAAGTATCGCCCTAACCCATCTCCAGGATTTGCCCCAAGAACCAACAGACCCCCGATGAACCGTCCGACCTATCCCAACCGTGGAAACCCTAGACCCGGAGGAAATCACAACAACCCCGGCAACTCTAGCAATTTCAATCGTACCCCACCCAAGTTCAACAACAACAATGTTACCGCCAACACCAACACTGCCCCGAGGACTGGAAGCAATGTTGTGCCTGTAGCAGCCAAGGACAAGTCGCAAGTGACCTGTTATGACTGTGGAAATAAAGGCCACTATTCCAACGAGTGCCCCAACAAGAAGAATGCTACAGCCCCCAACGCCAATGTCCCAGCTCAGCAGCAACGTCATGTTCAGCTAGGGAGAAGATTTGCCCCAGGGAATTCGCTCAACCGCAATGGCCGTCTTTTTCTCATGCATGCCGAAGAAGCTCAGGAAGCGCCAGACGTCGTGCTGGGTATGTTTTCTGTTAATTCAGTACTTGCAAGAGTGTTGTTTGATTTTGGTGCATCGCATTCATTTGTCACCGAAGAATTTGCATGCACTAGTAAAATTCAACCAACCAAACTGAAGCATGTTATGATTGTGCAAATTCCCGGATCAACCACCAAGGCTAGGCAAATTTGCAAAGCCGTCACTATCCGAATCCATGGCATAGATTTTTATGCAAATCTGATAGTACTCGGAACTAAAGGTTTGGAAGTAGTACTAGGAATGGATTGGATGTCCAAACATAAAGGATTGATTGACTATGCCAAGAAAGCCATAACCATGACCAGTACCGCCGGAATATCAGTCGAGCATATATCTGAAACCTTACCTCGTCAATTCAAGTGTAACAAGAGTATAGCCCAACCCACCATTGACCAAGTCCGGATAGTCTGTGAATAAACCGATGTATTTCCAGATGTTTTGCCCAGTATGCCCCCAGATCGGGATATCGAGTTTATCATCGAACTAATCCACGGAACTGGACCCATAGCCCAGAGACCCTATAGTATGAACCCGTCAGAGCTAGGAGAACTGAAGAAGCAACTGGATTCCATGTTGGAAATAGGATTAATTCAACCAAGTGCGTCCCCATGGAGATCAACTGTCTTGTTTGTGGACAAAAAGGATGGAGGCAACCGTTTGTGTACGGATTATCGGAAATTGAATGATGTCACCATCAAGAACAAATACCCCTTGCCCAAGATAGAAGATTTGTTTGATCAGTTGACCGGTGCCAAAGTGTTTTCTAAGATTGATCTTAGAACTGGCTATCATCAACTCAAAATTCGTGCAGAGGATATTCCAAAGACTGCCTTTACCACCAGATATGGATTGTATGAGTATACGGTCATGTCTTTCGGATTAACCAATGCCCCCGCGTATTTCATGAATCTCATGAATAAGATTTTTATGGACTTCCTGGATAAGTTTGTCGTTGTTTTCATCGACGACATTCTGATTTATTCCAAATCAGAAGAAGAACATGAGCTACACCTAAGGACCATTCTTGGAACCCTTAGAGAGCATCAGTTGTATGCAAAGTTTAGCAAATGTGAATTCTGGTTACAGGAGGTAGGATCCCTCGGTCACATTGTATCAGCCGGAGGAATTGCTATTGACCCTGCCAAAGTGAAATATGTAGAAGATTGGCAAGCCCCAACCACTCAAACCCAAGTTCGTGCATTTCTCGGATTGGCGGGATATTACCGCAAATTCGTAGCAGGATTCTCAAGTATCGCCAGGCCCATGACCCAATTGCTGAAGAAGGACAAGAAGTTTGAATGGACCGACAAGTGTGAAGCGAGTTTTCAAGAACTCAAGAGGAGATTGATTTCAGCCCCAATCTTGATCATGCCAGATATCACGAAGCCCTTCGATGTGTATTGTGATGCATCCAAGATCGGTCTCGGATGTGTGCTAATGCAAGAAGGCAAAGTTATATCTTATCTATCTCGACAATTGAAGCAACATGAGCAAAACTACCCAACCCATGACCTCGAACTCGCAGTCGTAGTTCTAGCCCTGAAGACATGGAGACATTACCTGATGGGAAACCGTTGTGAGATCTATTCGGATCACAAGAGCCTAAAGTATATATTCACTCAGAAGGAGATGAATATGAGGCAGAGAAGATGGATTGTGCTAATCAAGGATTACGACCTGGACATTCACTACCACCCTGGTAAAGCCAATGTGGTAGCCGATGCCCTTAGCAGATTGCTGTGCCGCTTGAACTCCATGATTTTGAAGGAGCAACCAAGTTTGCACAAAGAGATGGAAGATTTTCAAATGGAATTAGTAAGTGAAGGATTTTTGGCTAGCATAGAACTTCAGCCCACTTTGATCAGCCAGATCAAAGAGGTGCAGAAAGGAAATGCTAGTATCGACGGAATCAAGCGTCGTATCGGTACAGGCAAAGTACCCGGATTCACCGAAGACGAAGAAGGAGTTCTGTGGTACAAAGGACGCCTTTGTGTACCAGCAGATTCTGAGTTGAAAGAAGTTATTTTGAAGGAAGCTCATGATACTCTTTATTCTATCCATCCCGGAGGAACTAAGATGTATCAAGATTTGAAAGAGCAATTTTGGTGGCATAAGATGAAGAGAGAAATCGGAAGCTATATCGCCAAGTGTGATATCTGTCAGCGAGTCAAGGCAGGACATCAAAGACCTGCTGGATTGTTGCAACCCTTGCAGATTCCGGAATGGAAATGGGATTCTGCAGGAATGGACTTTATCACTGGACTACCAACTTCTAGTAGGGGAAATGACTCTATCTGGGTCATAGTGGACATATTGTCCAAAGTCGCCCATTTCTTGCCCGTCAAAACCACCTACCAGAGTTCGAAGCTAGCGGAGTTATACATCGCTAGAATCGTTAGTTTGCATGGAGTCCCCAAGAACATAGTATCGGATCGAGGAACTCAGTTTACCTCGAGATTCTGGAAGAAAGTCCAAGAACGTTTAGGAACCCACCTAGATTTCAGTACCGCGTATCACCCTCAGACCGATGGACAAACGGAGCGAGTAAATCAAATACTCGAAGATATGCTGAGAGCATGTGTGTTAGAATATGGATCCAAGTGGGAAGACTGTCTGCCGTTTGCAGAATTTTCATACAACAACAGTTATCAAGCCAGTTTGCAAATGGCCCCATTTGAATTTATGTACGGAAGGAAGTGTCGCACCCCTTTGACCTGGTCGGAAGTAGGAGAGAGTCAGATCTTCGGACCCGACATCCTACGAGAAGCAGAAGAGAAGGTTCACAAGATTCGTGAGCACCTCAAGACCGCCCAATCCCGACAGAAGAGTTACGCCGACAAGAGACGTAGAGATCTCGCCTTCAACATAGGAGATTTTCTTTATCTGAAAGTGTTGCCATTGAAGGGAATGCAGCGTTTCCAACTCAAAGGAAAGTTAGCCCCTAGATATATCGGACCTTTCAAGATTCTGAACCATCGAGGAGAAGTATCGTACCAATTGGAACTAGCTGAAGAGATGTCAGCCATGCACAATGTGTTCTATATCTCGTTACTTCGCAAGTGTCTCGAAGTCCCCGAGAAGACCGAAGTGTTCAAAAATATCGATCACCAGACCATAGATATCAACAATGACCTGACCTATCCCGAAGTACCCATCCATATTTTGGAAGAAGCTTTTCGAACTACCCGAACACGAAGCATCAAGTTTCTCAAGATTCAGTGGAGCAACCACACAGAAGAGGAAGCTACCTGGGAGCGTGAAGATCACATCAGGACGGAGTTTCCCGATCTCTTCAAATCTTAGGTAATCTTTTCGTCCTTTTTCAAATCTCGGGACGAGATTTTGTTTAAGGGGGGAAGGTTTGTAACATCCCAAAAATACTAAACTTGCATCATCAAACTCTAATCATCAAAATTAGGGTTAACAAAAACTTTTCTAATTAAAATTATGAAGGCATGCATATGTGTATGCATTTAATTTGAAATTCTTTGGAACCACCTTGTTTGTATGTTTCCTTGATTGTAATGTTTCTTAGGTGAAATAAGCATCATCTAAACATTTCCCAAACTTTTCCTAAGGACAAATAAGTCAAAACCAATAAAATAAAGGAATGGTCATTTTGACCAATTTAACTCCCATGCCTAGTTTGGTTGTATCAAACTTTCAAAACCTAATGGAAACTTTTCTGGATCTTTGCACCCCTTGAATGTACTCATAACAAAGTATCAAGGCCCACTTTGTGATCATCCAGAAACTTTCAAAGGCATAGTTTAAATGGCAATTCAAAATTGAATCTTTATCATATGGGAAGATCCCACTTTTTCAAAAACCACTCAAACAAGCTCAACTTTCAAAACCCAAGCATCTGCAGACTCACCAGCACCAATCTAGCAAACCCACCAAAAATCTTTTCAAAATTCGAAACTTGATTTCATGCGGCCATTTCATCAAACAGGTTGCAGACACAAATCATCCAAATCCAAAACACTATTGTGAGCAGTGATTCTTGCCTAACTGGTTCCCTATCTAGCTCACAACCATCTCAGTAGATCATCTAGCAAGTTTAACCAAGCACTAGCACCACTATAGGCTTGGCATTGCCATCAATGGTGAACAGCCGAGCACACCCATGTCACCCCCATGTCGACAGCAAGCTAGGAGGAGACACAAGAGTAACCAGCATGTCTGGGAGGCAGCCCACCGTCCACCGCAACTCCCTGTACACCGCTCGAACCTTGCCACCCACTGGACCACACGCACAGACCGCGCCCAGACCGCCAGCGACCATGCCGAGCGTGCGCCAGAGCGCCACCCTCGACCAAAGCCCATAGACCGCGCGCCGCCCTCGCCGCGTGCATACACAATCCCCATCGACCCAGGAGACCGCCAGACATCCTCGTTCGCCGCCCCGTGCCGCACAGCCACCGCTCACCGTCGAAGACACCGCCTCTGCTGCGCAGAGCGTCGCATGTTTCAGACCAAGCCGCACCGCCCCACGCCTCGAAACCATGTCGTTGAGAATCGCTAGGGAACACCGCACCGTCCCCTATCGTCGCCCATGCCAATAGCCGCCTGTAACATCGCCCCCGACGAGCTCACCATGCGCCCCGTCGGTCCCCTCGCTCGACTATAAATAGAGGCCACCCCCAATCGATTTCTTCACACCATCTCACTCCCCTCTCATCACTGATCATGCCACACCGTTCCCGGAGCAAGGAGAGCACCACCTCGCCGGAATTTCACCGGAGCCCGCCGCCTCTAGAGAAGAAGGGCGCCATCGATTTCGTCCACCCCAGGAGCTGCCGCGACCAACCCTGAGTTCGCCGTCATCGACTTCATCGTTCGCCCGCCTCGCCGACCCTCGCCTGCACCCCGGTGAGCCCCCAGCACCCCTTACTGGCCGCGCTAGGTTTCTTTCTCGCCGGCGTTGTCTCGCGTCGACGATGACTCCCAGCCATTGGATTAGAATCAGATCGAACGACCCACGTTGCCCCGTACCGGTTCGCCCCTCCCTGTCTCACTGGCAAGTGGGGACACCCACTTAAGCAGCCCGTGGGAGCACTGCGCTTAGCAGGCCGGCCCGTTAACTTTTCTCGCGCAGCCGAGTTATTTGAATTAAACCTTTTTCATTTTTGTTTCAAACTCACTTCTATACTCAACTTCAAAAATCAACCCAGATCGATTCAGTGCATCAAATTGAATGAAATCAATTTTGTTAGAAAGGTCTGGGAATGCTGAATCCAAGCCCGTTGGATTCAAGTCATTTGGATCTATAGATCACCCATAGTAAAAATAACAAGGCAGAAGCTTTTCTGCATTCAAACATTTTGCAAATTTAAACCATAATAGCTTTTGAGTTGATTCCAACTCTCAAAAATCACATTTAACCATACCTTTCAGAATACATAAAAATATATAGGTTTACTTGCAGAAATAATGTTCAAGTAATAAAATAATGCTACATAGGCATTTCTAGCCACTTTAATTAATTAGAATAAAAGGGTAAAACCTTATTAAATTGTGACACCACTTTAAAACACATTCCCTTGGACTACAATATGTGGTGATGACATGTGTCAACATGATCCCATGTTTGGTTTGGAGAATATTAAATCTTAAGTAGTTTTTCAATGAGTAGAAATTACTTTTCTAAAAATAAAAAGAATTAAACCAAGCCTTAACCTTGTAATGTTAGAGATGATGCTAGATCATCTATATGACCCTTTTGTGTGATGATTGCAAGTAGTTAAGTATTGTTTGGTGATTGTGTACCTCGTATTTATTCGTAGACGCTAGTACCGACCAAGGATACGCGGAGGAAGGAGGATACTACGAAGAAGAAGCCGAGGAGAACTTCAACCACTGCTCTGCACAAGGCAAGCTAAGATACTCTACTTTAGCAAGCTGAGACTATACCTATGCAAGCTAATACTTGCTAGCTTATACTGATATTGATGCAAGCTAACACTTGCAAGATACTTTACCTATGCAAGCCAATACTTGTTACTATGCCTACTATATGCCTTAAGCATATGTGATCATACCCATTTGATAAACCAATCCTAGCTTTACTTGCAAGCTTCTTACTTTGTTTCTTTATCAAAGCTTGCTTAGAGTTTACTTAAGAGATTGGTAGATACTAGAAAGATATTTGAAGGTTGCATAAAGAGCATAAAATTTGGCCTAAGTTAGAAACCTTGATATCGGCCTGAGACATAAGGTTGTACTTAGTTGAAACTCCACTAGTCCACCACCCCTTATTAGTGCCTACCCCCACTTATAGATGCTAGTGCTAAGCATAAAACTTGATCAACTTTTAGATGGGAATACTTGGTGGAAAAATGGTTATGAAAACCTTGGAATGATGGATCATTCTATTGAAATGTTTTGGACATGTGTTTCCGAACACCTGATGATTTTGGTGATGAAAATGTTGAGGCATGAGCCTTAGCCCTTTATAAAACTGATGGTTGTCTGGATGCGATACCATTCCAATTTTATCGTACAACCACAATACTCGAAGATTAGGTAGGGCTTGACTGGAAACTTATATACCTTAGTATTAGTTCCCTCACGGCCAAGGTCTGAGCTGAGGCTACCTTGTGAAGACTGTCCACCTATGCAGTACCCAAGATGACAGTTGGTCATGGTTGGGAGGCCAAACTCACAGGAGAGGTGCTTATACTAGGGCGTGTAATCGAAAGGTTAGGATTGATTATCCGCATACTGAGTATGGTGAATTCAAGATTTGTTCCTGACGGATGTATTGAATATTGTGGTGAAAGTGTACAATCTCTGCAGAGTGTCAAACTATTCGAATAGCCGCGTCCGCGGTTATGGACAGTTGGAGTGGCCATACTGTTCCCCCGTCAGACTTTTCAAAAGGACTTGTGAAATGATTTGAAACTTTGACTTGACCACAACAGAGTTGTGACATGAGTTACAAGATCCCAATTAGGAGTTATAAAATTGTGACTAGCTTTGGAACTTAGTAGAGATAAATCTGACTTTTGCAAAACAACCCTAGAGCCTAGTGTCCTATTATCCAAAAACCCCTTTACCTGTTAGTATTAGTTTGTGAGTACTTCAAGAGTACTCATGGCTTTGTCCCTGGCTATTCCCATGGCCGGACTATGAAGAGGAGTACCTTGAGGATGGACCCCAGGAAGGTTACGATAACTAGGATCATCTCCCATCGTCAGCATTGCATGTGACCCCGAAGATGGAGCTTCGCCTACGCTACCGTTATTATTACGAATTCCACTACTTGATGTTGTATTAAGAACTGGATCCTGAGATCCCTATTTGTGTAAGAACTTATGAATCGTTTGTAATGGATGATGTACTGTGATATCCAATTCTGTTATGTCTCGCAAAAATGGTAATCCTGGGATTGCGAGGTATGGCATAACAGGCATCTGGGATTAAAAATCCGGGTGTTGACACCCACCCGGCCTTGGGGTAGTATCATCTTCCTTAAATTCTTCATACTCTAGAGGTAGTATGAAATGTGCTATGAGCTTCTGCTAAAGCTCATCTTTGGCATCATCGATGACATTACTAGTGAATTATTCACATGCTTTCTTTGGCATATTTCATTCTTGAATGGTGATCGGGAGCTTGTCCCTAACAATCACTTCACATTGATTTATAAACATCCTCGCGTGCTTTTCTGAAGCAATCGATTCTCCATTATCATCTATTTCGTCGATGATGAACCTTTGATTACCATACAACTTTTTGTTCGGGCCTCATTTCGTTCTAGCCGTCAATTCCCTCAATCCGGTGGGCTAAAAGAAGAAAGAGAGTGATTAATATATATATCTAGATCAATTAATGCATTTAGTCACAAGAGGCTTAATACATACCTCGCCGGTTGTTATCGAGGGGCCATCATTGTTGTTTGTTTGCCCTTCGTCCATCTGGTCTTGCCCTTCGTCCATTTGGTCTTGCTCTAGTCCATCCCTGGAAGGATTCAGAAATGACAATATTTCATACTCATCTACAACATCTTCACCTCTAGTAATAAGAGGAATTTCACCTTTATCATCCCTCAAGAAGATCGTTGGCCTAGGTGTCGATGCAATCCTTCACTTAACTATTCTAAAAGAAAGGTAAACCAGATTAGAAAAAATAGTAAGAAATGAGCAATGTACTAAAAAAGGTCACATTTTTATGTAGATATGAGAAAATAGACCATCTATTTGATCATATCTACATAAAAAGGTGACTTTTTTAGTACATTGCAATATAACTGCATTGCTATATTTAGTTGAATAACATTGTAGAAAATAAATTTCAACTAAAAAATATAGAGGGTAAAACTACTAACAAAATTCTACTAATCAAAAAACTAATAACAAAATCTACTAAAAAAACTAATAACAAAGTCTACTAAAAAAAACTACTATCAAAATTCCAAAAATTTCTACTCTAGCTCACTAACAAGAATATTGCCGATCGGGCAGGACGAGGCGCGGTCGAGGGCGGCGCGGACGGTGGCACGACGAGGCGACGCTGCGGCATGGCACGACGACATGGCGAGGTGGCCAGAGATGAGGGCGACGGTACAGCGAGGCGGCCGAAGACGAGGGTGGCGGAGCGGGAATTGAGCAGCACCTCCCCTGCGTCGCTACATTTCTCTGTATCGTCGCCTTCGTCTTCGTCGATTTTGCTAAGTGCGGGGTGGGCACGGTGGGAAAGGGAGCAAAGAATATAAAGGAACGACCCTCTAGTCCCGGGTTGTGGTACCACTCGGTACTATAGGTCCTCTAGTCCCGGGCGGTAAAACGACCCGGGACTAAAGCCACCCTAGTCCCGGGTTCATCCACGACCCGGGACTAGAGGGTTTTTTCGGCCGCTTCGTTTTCACGCGCGAGGCCCGCCATTTACTCCCGGGTGCATCCTCGACCCGGGATTAGAGGCTCTTTTGTAACATTACTTTTATATAATTCAAATCAATTAGAAAAGTTTGGAAATTCATAGCTCCTATTATATAAATCCAAATAATATGTCTATTATTATCAGAAAAAACTATATAAGAAATCTGAATATATCATCCATACATCTGTTTGCATCATGTATCAATTGTGCCATTTTCAAATCAAAATGCATTCACTATTGTTTTTTCATATTTTTGAATTTGACAAAACTTTCAATATGAAAAGTGTTTGAATTTGAATAACTAATCCAAAAATATTTTCTGTTTTCTAAAATAGTTAACCTAACTATTAAAACTAGTATTTGTGACTAAAGATATTTCGGGGGCCTTTAGTCCCGGTTGGAGGCAATAACCGGGACTAAAGATATTTCCTTCCATTCTCAGAGCCGTCAAGGCACGTGCCATGCTTTCCCGCCATTTGTCCCCGCTTCCCGCCATGTTTTCCTGCCATTTCCCTCTATATCTATGTCGATCGCCATGGCTATCCATACATCCACACCTTCCCCTCTCACAACAATGGACACCGCATACTGGGCAATTCTGACCCTCGAGGAGACCGAGGTGTTGTGCGCCTCCAGCTACCCATGCCCACCGGCTGCCCGCCGACTAGATGTTGAGTGCTAGAGGGGTTCCTGTCCCTCCTGTTCCTCAAGGTTCTGCACGCCAGGGGGCCATCACGAACCACTTCTACCTCGAGTTCATGGTGGAGTAGCGGATGGATCACCATTGGTATCCCAACAACTACGACACCTAGAATGCCTTCTTCACTAACCGGCTGGAAATGGAGCTCTCCAGGTACGAGGGTGACGTGAAAGGATACGGGTAGGCTATACTAGCGCAAATCAAAAAAATTCTACCGCGTATACCAGGATTACTGTTGTCATAGATCACGGGATTACCACTAGACGCGCAGTTGCGGAATCGATGAAGCACGTCGAGGCAGTGCAGATATTCCACGTCTTCTCCTTATCCTCGTCCCACGAGAAGCTCCCCTTGCGCGGCTCGTCCAAGCTCCACAGATGCAGCGCCTCCGAGGTATCCACACGTACAGGGTGGAAGCGTCAGACGCCGGACTGCTAGGTCCGCGCGTGCAACACAGGCGAGAGGTGTGGCGGCTGGGTGGAATGATCTAAGGTCTAACCCTAGTCAGCTCGCCCCACCCTCTCTTATATAGGCTTCCCTAGTGGGCTTCTACATTAGCAGCCCATTAGTAGCCTAACCCTGGTCTAATTCGGATCCAATCCTCATTAGGCTTCCAGCCCCTTAAGTGTGTGACCCTATAGGTTCATATGCGTATAGACATGACACGAATACACTTATTCTGTCAATAGTTGGTAGCGGCCTCTAGCAAGACGTGCCAACTCCTAAACGCATACAAAGATCATATCGGACGAACCATCACAAGGTTTAGTACATGTCTTTCCCTTTGCCTCACGATATTTGGTCTAGCTCCAAGCTGTAACACCCTCAGAATCGACCCTATGCAAGTTTCAGCGATTCCCGCCAAACCTGCATAGAAACGATTCAAAGGTGCCCACCAGGCACTTTCGTGCGGGTGGAAAACAAAGTACTAACATTACACAACAGTCCTCGATGGGACCCACAGAACAGATATATATAACAGCGACTCAAAGAGTCAAGAATACAGATATAATATACAAAGATCCAAATCACCTTGAAAACGATAGAGCGTCCAACTATGGACAAGATGCAAATGGGGCTAAGAGCCCTGAAGAATAACCAATGGCGTCCATAACCCTGCCCAGGCCAAGCCGGAAGGGTAACCCTGCTAACGACGTCGATCTCAAAACCTGCTTAAACAAAAGGGGTGCCGACAAAGGGAAAAGGAAAAAGAGGAGCGTCAGTACTGAGGCCAGTACACGGCGAGACTAGAATTCGGCGGTCCTCGCCTACATAGGTATGGTGGACTGAAGCGGCAGCGGCAGCGTGCACTGAACACCCTATAGAGACTCGATACAACTGGCGGCTGTCAGAGAGGGGTAAGAAAGACCTATTCGGAACCAACCTGATACTACCATCAAACAAACCCATCCTGGTGTTTCCCCCTCGAGACCAAACGAGGAAGTCAACCGAGGAACTCACACCATTGGCAGTTTTATTTGTTCAGTTATCGTTGTAGCAATTACTAGTCAGGTATAGATAATCATCCTGATAAAATAAGCAGTGGGCACTTTTATTTAACCATTCCATTGTAGTTACAACACTTTACTAGTCAGATACAATTAGCATGAGATATCCCAAAACCCATCAGTTGTTGGTACTTTTATTTAGCCATTCCGTTGTAGTTGCAATACTTACTAGTCAGGTACAATGGTCGCAAGCGACAACCCAAACAAGCAATTGTTGGCAGTTTTATTTAGCCATTCCATTATAGTGAAGCTGATTACTAGTCATTATAAAGTCAAATTTATAGCACTACTTTAGTTATAGTTGTCTATGATCGAGATACTGTGCTCCAAGTCGTCCATAACCGCGGACACGGCTTTCAGAAAGTTTTACCCGGCCGGGGTGCACAAATAGCAACACACACTCGATCAACCTCGGAAAAACCAAATCAAAACCCAACGAGGCCTTCACGACAAAGCAATCACAGGATTCAGAAATATTTCAGGGGGCCACCCCATTGAGTACACCCGCAACGAAGCTAGCTGACTCCGAGACGGACTCAAGGTTTGTGTCAGTGGCTATAAACGACTGGGAACCCAAAACTGGGATTGTCGATACCGCGAAAACACTCCGCTTACCTAAACAGTACAGTGTGCTCCTCGCACATTCGTAAATAAAGAAGTAAGGCATGGCATAAGTACAGGATCGTAAATAAAACCTCAAACTAGTTTGTGGCCCCAAGAAATAAGACTGAATCAAGCTCTGACTCAGGGGGGTCCCATAAGCCTCCCGGATGTGGATAGCGCGAATATTCAAGGAACAGGTATCAAGTACTCGGGGTCCTACGGGACACAAGTGGACGGTTAACAACCAAATAACATCTATTGCCCACCTGTGCCTCTGCTTACTTACTTCAATTTTAGTTGTTAAACAGGAATTAAAGTGAACGATAAGTAAAACCATGATCATCTCCAACATCAAACATGCGGCAATACACCAACAACTGTGGCACTTGACGACACGCAACAGCACTTGAGCAAGCGACTACGACGCGCAAGTCCAACTATCTACCACACAACAGGTAATAGGATGTGTCCAAGGCAATATAAGGCTGCAAGGGATATCACGGGTACGAAAACTAGAGCAACGCAACATAGATAGCAATAGAACAACAGGAGGGGAATAAATACTATAAAATTAAGATAGGTAGAAAGGGGGAGATGCTCGCCTGAAAACATTGTCGAAGGTTCAACCGAAGATCGGGGCGAAGCTCACATCAACTCAACGGCCTTATCCGCGAAGAAGCAAAACACTAGAATAAACACCGGATGCACTATTTAATACAACGGCAGAAGATCGGGCATGATGCATGTATGATGTATGGCATGGCAAAGATGCGATGCAATTAGGTCAATATTAAGTGGAACCGGGGTTCCGACAATTAATTAGGTGGTTCATGTTGTTTAGCTACCCCGCAATTTAAATGTTGTATTAACAGGCAAGATAGGTTACCGGTTCGCTACACAAATTTAAATGAGGCCAATATAAGACTAGATTGTTCGCATATGGCCCCACATTTAATTATAAGGTGAATCGGCATAAGGCCCCCAAACCACATAAATATGTATGCATGCATGAACAATTTACTATGCGACAGGTTGCATTATATTATCAAAAATAGGGTTTTCGGGAAGGGGTTCACACATTAGGGGGGGTTTCGACGAACTTGGGGTTCCGAGGTTCGTCGTTTGGTCTCAAGGTTCGACGGAAAGGCAGGGTTCAGTTCAAGATGGAGAACTTGGGTCCAAGCGGTCGATCTTGCCGTCGCGCAGATCTTGTCGGGTCCGTGTATCGGGACGGACTTGGCGTCCGGGGTGAAGTGCTTGTCGTTCCATGGCGATCTTGGCGGCTTCGGAGGGGTTTAGGTTCGGGCTTCGGATCCGTGAAGGAGGTCATGGAGTTCCGAGGAGAAGATCTTGGCGTGCCGAGGGTTCGGTCTTCGAATCCATGTAGACGACCTTGGCGTTCGGTTTCTCGGCGGTCTTGTCGTCCGGAAAGGGGTACTTGTCACATTGGGGTTCGGTCCCGTGAGGCAGATCTTGGCGTCTGTGTCGGATATCTTCGGTTTCCATGTCGACGACCTTCGGGGTTCCAGCTTCGGTCGCTCTTGGCATGATATGAATACTTCGGGGATCTTGGCGTTGGTATAGTTTCCGCTGTTAGCTCGTCGGGTGCTTGTGCAGGTCACATGAACGCCAAAGGAACCCGGCAATGCACCTGTCGCCGTTGATCTTGAACATGACGATGGGGCAGAGGCAGCACCAACAGGAGGCCACGGGCGGCTGCTGGAGCATGTGCAGCAGGCTCCAAGATGGGGAGGATGCAGGGAGGCGGCAGGCAGGGCCGACCCGCGGTGGTCGCTGGCGGGAGCGGAGCTCGCTGCCGGAGGAAGGAGGCCGGGGGCGCGGCTCGGTGGCGGGGCCGACGCCGGGGTGCGCGGGCGGCAGGTCGCGGTCTGCGGGGCGGAGGACGCGTCGGGGCGACGAAGCGCCGGCCGGCGAGGAGGAGGGAGCTCGCGGCGGCGGCTGCTGGCGCAGGCTCGGGCGGCGGCACCTGGCGGCGCCAGAGAGGGAGATGGAGGCGGGGAGGAGGTCTCGAGCGCGCCGGGGTGGAGGCCACGGCCGGTGGCGGGGAAAGAGGGCCGGAGGCGGGCTCCTGGGCGGCGGGGCTCGGGTCGAGCTCGAGCGGCGGGGAGGCGGGGATGCGGGATCCGGCCAGAGGGGAGCTCGGTTCAGCGGCGAGGCCGGCCTGTGGGCGAGGACGCCAGGGAGGGCGGCGGTCGCTAGCGGCTCAGCGGGGAAAGGGCGAGGCCGGTGGCGGCGCAGGCTCGCCGGAGATGTGCGAGCTCCGGCGGCCGGAGAAGAGGGCCAGGGCGGCGCAGGAGAAGGCGACCGGCGGTGGCGGGGCTTGCGGAGGAGAGGAGCGTGGTTGGTGGGGGGCGGTGGGGGAGGCTCGAACGGGGGGAGGCGGAAACGGACAGGGGAGGTGGGAACGGGTGGGCCAGAAGAGGCGGGTCGGGGGAAGAGTGTGGGACAGGTGGGACCGGCGGTGCGGGTGGGTCCGGCCGGTCAGGGAGAGGAGTGGGGAGAGAGGGTGGTCTGCGGTTGGGGCGTGGTGTGGGACAGGTGGAGAGGGAGAGAGGGGTCAGGCGGGTGGGGCTGGCTCGGTGGGGCCCCGGTGCAGAGAGAGGGGGTAGGGAGGCTGTGGGTGAGAGAGGGAGAGGGGAGGGAGAGGGAGATTGGTGAGGTGGCAGGGTGGGTAGGGATTGGGGGAGAGGGTGAGGTGGCGAGCTGTGAGAGGTGGGTAGGATAGATTTGGGTGGGAATATATTTAGGTTTAGACATTTGACTAGGGTTTTATAATTTAATTTAAAAGCCTTTTGCAAATTGTTTTTAGACAACTGAGATATCCGGAAGCACCGGTGTTAATTTGAAATAAAAGGGAGGGGATTAATATAGAAAGTAAAATAGGGTTCTGAGCAAAATAGTTTGAAACAAAATGTGTATGATGATGTCATGATGATGCAATGCACAAAATTCAACGCGATTTTCTAGTAGTGGTTTTGCGGGATACCACAATTCGACACCACTAACAATGGATCTCGCCCTCGAGATCCGCCTCATGGTACCGGAAGGAAGGTCGGCGATCTGCGTCTTCTCGCTTTGTGTAGATCCTCGCGACACCACTAACAAGAGGTCATTGTCCGTGATCGTCGAGAGAACACTCCGGGAACAAAAGGTCGAAGGTAGAGGTATCAACAAATAGAGCCACCTCTAACTTCCGTGGACGGAGTAAAATTGCTGGATCCACTGATTTGATGTACAAGAGCGAATGATAAGAGTAGTCGGATGGTGATCAGTCCATCGCGCACCCAAACCATTACTCTGCACACGAATAGGCAAATTATGCAACCAACTCTCGGAATCAGACTGAAGATCTCGACAATCGGGGTTCGGAACAAAGGAGTGATGCAGACTCTGCATCGGATCGGGTTGCAGATGATGTCGTCGCGTCGGAAAACACCGGAAGGCACAAACAAGGAACAAAGAATGGTACCACAGATAAAGGATCACTCAGATAGCATGAAGCCCGGATGGTAGAACACCGTTATTCCAGGAGGAAGCGAAACCCTGAAGGTACGACGGAACCCAACAACGAGAAATCCTGGACTCGAAGAGAGAGAAGAGAGCGGATTCAAAACACGTAGAGGTGAGAGGAGAGCAGCAGAGGGGTAAGGAATAAAAATCAGACCTAATCAGAACTATCCAACCGATTTTGCAAAAATAGTTTTGGACACTCTACTTCGGCCGTTAGCTAGGTTATCCTACAGGCTGGACTTGTGGGGTATCGCAACTGCTGAGCTCTGATACCACTCTGTAACACCCTCAGAATCGACCCTATGCAAGTTTCAGCGATTCCCGCCAAACCCGCATAGAAACGATTCAAAGGTGCCCACCAGGCACTTTCGTGCGGGTGGAAAACGAAGTAATAACATTACACAACAGTCCTCGATGGGACCCACAGAACAGATATATATAACAGCGACTCAAAGAGTCAAGAATACAGATATAATATACAAAGATCCAAATTACCTTGAAAACAATAGAGCGTCCAACTATGGACAAGATGCAAATGGGGCTAAGAGCCCTGAAGAATAACCAATGGCGTCCATAATCCTGCCCAGGCCAAGCCGGAAGGGTAACCCTGCTAACGACGTCGATCTCAAAACCTGCTTAAACAAAAGGGGTGCCGACAAAGGGCAAAGGAAAAAGAGGAGCGTCAGTACTGAGGCCAGTACATGGCGAGACTAGAATTCGGTGGTCCTCGCCTACATAGGTATGGTGGACTGAAGCGGCAGCGTCAGCGTGCACTGAACACCCTATAGAGACTCGATACAACTGGCGGCTGTCAGAGAGGGGTAAGAAAGACCTATTCGGAACCAACCTGATACTACCATCAAACAAACCCATCCTGGTGTTTCCCCCTCGAGACCAAACGAGGAAGTCAACCGAGGAACTCACACCGTTGGCAGTTTTATTTGTTCAGTTATCGTTGTAGCAATTACTAGTCAGGTATAGATAATCATCCTGATAAAATAAGCAGTGGGCACTTTTATTTAACCATTCCATTGTAGTTACAACACTTTACTAGTCAGATACAATTAGCATGAGATATCCCAAAACCCAGCAGTTGTTGGTACTTTTATTTAGCCATTCCGTTGTAGTTGCAATACTTACTAGTCAAGTACAATGGTCGCAAGCGACAACCCAAACAAGCAATTATTGGCAGTTTTATTTAGCCATTCCATTATAGTGAAGCTGATTACTAGTCATTATAAAGTCAAATTTATAGCACTACTTTAGTTATAGTTGTCTATGATCGAGATACTGTGCTCCAAGTCATCCATAACCGCGGACACGGCTTTCAGAAAGTTTTACCCGGCCGGGGTGCACAAATAGCAACACACACTCGATCAACCTCGGAAAAACCAAATCAAAACCCAATGAGGCCTTCACGACAAAGAAATCACAGGATTCAGAAATATTTCAGGGGGCCACCCCATTGAGTACACCCGCAACGAAGCTAGCTGACTCCGAGACGGACTCAAGGTTTGCGTCAGTGGCTGTAAACGACTGGGAACCCAAAACTGGGATTGTCGATACCGCGAAAACACTCCGCTTACCTAAACAGTACAGTGTGATCCTCGCACAATCGTAAATAAAGCAGTAAGGCATGGCATAAGTACAGGATCGTAAATAAAACCTCAAACTAGTTTGTGGCCCCAAGAAATAAGACTGAATCAAGCTCTGGCTCAGGGGGGTCCCATAAGCCTCCCGGATGTGGATAGCGCGAATATTCAAGGAACAGGTATCAAGTACTCGGTGTCCTATGGGACACAAGTGGACGGTTAACAACCAAATAACATCTATTTCCCACCTGTGCCTCTGCTTACTTACTTCAATTTTAGTTGTTAAACAGGAATTAAAGTGAACGATAAGTAAAACCATGATCATCTCCAACATCAAACATGCGGCAATACACCAACAACTGTGGCACTTGACGACACGCAACAGCACTTGAGCAAGCGACTACGACGCGCAAGTCCAACTATCTACCAAACAACAGGTAATAGGATGTGTCCAAGGCAATATAAGGCTGCAAGGGATATCACGCGTACGAAAACTAGAGCAACGCAACACAGATAGCAATAGAACAACAGGAGGGGAATAAATACTATAAAAGTAAGATAGGTAGAAAGGGGGAGATGCTCGCCTGAAAACATTGTCGAAGGTTCAACCGAAGATCAGGGCGAAGCTCACATCAACTCAACGGCCTTATCCGCGAAGAAGCAAAACACTAGAATAAACACCGGATGCACTATTTAATACAACGGCAGAAGATCGGGCATGATGCATGTATGATGTATGGCATGGCAAAGATGCGATGCAATTAGGTCAATATTAAGTGGAACCGGGGTTCCGACAATTAATTAGGTGGTTCATGTTGTTTAGCTACCCCGCAATTTAAATGTTGTATTAACAGGCAAGATAGGTTACCGGTTCGCTACACAAATTTAAATGAGGCCAATATAAGACTAGATTGTTCGCATATGGCCCCACATTTAATTATAAGGTGAATCGGCATAAGGCCCCCAAACCACATAAATATGTATGCATGCATGAACAATTTACTATGCGACATGTTGCATTATATTATCAAAAATAGGGTTTTCGGGAAGGGGTTCACACATTAGGGGGGGTCTCGACGAACTTGGGGTTCCGAGGTTCGTCGTTTGGTCTCAAGGTTCGACGGAAAGGCAGGGTTCGGTTCAAGATGGAGAACTTGGGTCCAAGCGGTCGATCTTGCCGTCGCGCAGATCTTGTCGGGTCCGTGTATCGGGACGGACTTGGCGTCCGGGGTGAAGTGCTTGTCGTTCCATGGCGATCTTGGCGGCTTCGGAGGGGTTTAGGTTCGGGCTTCGGATCCGTGAAGGAGGTCATGGAGTTCCGAGGAGAAGATCTTGGCGTGCCGAGGGTTCGGTCTTCGAATCCATGTAGACGACCTTGGCGTTCGGTTTCTCGGCGGTCTTGTCGTCCAGAAAGGGGTACTTGTCACACTGGGGTTCGGTCCCGTGAGGCAGATCTTGGCATCTGTGTCGGATATCTTCGGTTTCCATGTCGACGGCCTTCGGGGTTCTAGCTTTGGTCGCTCTTGGCATGATATGAATACTTCGGGGATCTTGGCGTTGGTATAGTTTCCGCTGTTAGCTCGTCGGGTGCTTGTGCAGGTCACATGAACACCAAAGGAACCCGGCAATGCACCTGTCGCCGTTGATCTTGAACATGACGATGGGGCAGAGGCAGCACCAACAGTAGGCCACGGGCGGCTGCTGGAGCATGTGTAGCAGGCTCCAAGATGGGGAGGATGCAGGGAGGCGGCAGGCAGGGCCGACCCGCGGTGGTCGCTGGCGGGAGCGGCGCGAGGCAGGCGGGGCGGAGCTCGATGCCGGAGGAAGGAGGACGGGGGCGCGGCTCGGTGGCGGGGCCGACGCCGGGGTGAGCGGGCGGCACGTCGCGGTCTGCGGGGCGAAGGACGCGTCGGGGCGACGAAGCGCCGGCCGGCGAGGAGGAGGGAGCTCGCGGCGGCGGCTGCTGGCGCAGGCTCGGGCGGCGGCACCTGGCGGCGCCAGAGAGGGAGATGGAGGTGGGGAGGAGGTCTCGAGCGCGCCGGGGTGGAGGCCGCGGCCGGTGGCGGGGAAAGAGGGCCGGAGGCGGGCTCCTGGGCGGCGGGGCTCGGGTCGAGCTCGAGCGGCGGGGAGGCGGGGATGCGGGATCCGGCTAGAGGGGAGCTTGGCTCAGCGGCGAGGCCGGCCTGCGGGCGAGGACGCCAGGGAGGGCGGCGGTCGCTGGCGGCTCAGCGGGGAAAGGGTGAGGCCGGTGGCGGCGCAGGCTCGCCGGAGAGGTGCGAGCTCCAGCGGCCGGAGAAGAGGGCCAGGGCGGCGCGGGAGAAGGCGACCGGCGGTGGCGGGGCTTGCGGAGGAGAGGAGCGCGGTTGGTGGGGGGCGGTGGGGGAGGCTCGAACGGGGGGAGGCGGAAACGGACAGGGGAGGTGGGACCGGGTGGGCCAGAAGAGGCGGGTCGGGGGAAGAGTGTGGGACAGGTGGGACCGGCGGTGCGGGTGGGTCCGGCCGGTCAGGGAGAGGAGTGGGGAGAGAGGGTGGTCTGCGGTTGGGGCGTGGTGTGGGACAGGTGGAGAGGGAGAGAGGGGTCAGGCGGGTGGGGCTGGCTCGGTGGGGCCCGGGTGCAGAGAGAGGGGGTAGGGAGGCTGTGGGTGAGAGAGGGAGAGGGGAGGGAGAGGGAGATTGGTGAAGTGGCAGGGTGGGTAGGGATTGGGGGAGAGGGTGAGGTGGCGAGCTGTGAGAGGTGGGTAGGATAGATTTGGGTGGGAATATATTTAGGTTTAGACATTTGACTAGGGTTTTATAATTTAATTTAAAAGGCTTTTGCAAATTGTTTTTAGACAACTGAGATATCCGGAAGCACCGGTGTTAATTTGAAATAAAAGGGAGGGGATTAATATAGAAAGTAAAATAGGGTTCTTAGCAAAATAGTTTGAAACAAAATGTGTATGATGATGTCATGATGATGCAATGCACAAAATTCAACGCGATTTTCTAGTAGTGGTTTTGCGGGATGCCACAATTCGACACCACTAACAATGGATCTCGCCCTCGAGATCCGCCTCATGGTACCGGAAGGAAGGTCGGCGATCTGCGTCTTCTCGCTTCGTGTAGATCCTCGCGACACCACTAACAAGAGGTCGTTGTCCGTGATCGTCGAGAGAACACTCCGGGAACAAAAAGGTCGAAGGTAGAGGTATCAACAAATAAAGCCACCTCTAACTTCCGTGGACGGAGTAAAATTGCTGGATCCACTGATTCGATGTACAAGAGCGAATGATAAGAGTAGTCGGATGGTGATCAGTCCATCGCGCACCCAAACCATTACTCTGCACACGAATAGGCGAATTATGCAACCAACTCTCGGAATCAGACTGAAGATCTCGACAATCGGGGTTCGGAACAAAGGAGTGATGCAGACTCTGCATCGGATCGGGTTGCAGATGATGTCGTCGCGTCGGAAAACACCGGAAGGCACAAACAAGGAACAAAGAATGGTACCACAGATAAAGGATCACTCAGATAGCATGAAGCCCGGATGGTAGAACACCGTTATTCCAGGAGGAAGCAAAACCCTGAAGGTACGACGGAACCCAACCACGAGAAATCCTGGACTCGAAGAGAGAGAAGAGAGCGGATTCAAAACACGTAGAGGTGAGAGGAGAGCAGCAGAGGGGTAAGGAATAAAAATCAGACCTAATCAGAACTATCCAACCGATTTTGCAAAAATAGTTTTGGACACTCTACTTCGGCCGTTAGCTAGGTTATCCAACAGGCTGGACTTGTGGGGTATCGCAACTGCTGAGCTCTAATACCACTCTGTAACACCCTCAGAATCGACCCTATGCAAGTTTCAGCGATTCCCGCCAAACCCGCATAGAAACGATTCAAAGGTGCCCACCAGGCACTTTCGTGCGGGTGGAAAACGAAGTAATAACATTACACAACAGTCCTCGATGGGACCCACAGAACAGATATATATATATAACAGCGACTCAAAGAGTCAAGAATACAGATATAATATACAAAGATCCAAATCACCTTGAAAACGATAGAGCGTCCAACTATGGACAAGATGCAAATGGGGCTAAGAGCCCTGAAGAATAACCAATGGCGTCCATAATCCTTCCCAGGCCAAGCCGGAAGGGTAACCCTGCTAACGACGTTGATCTCAAAACCTGCTTAAACAAAAGGGGTGCCGACAAAGGGCAAAGGAAAAAGAGGAGCATCAGTACTGAGGCCAGTACACGGCGAGACTAGAATTCGGCGGTCCTCGCCTACATAGGTATGGTGGACTGAAGCGGCAGCATCAGCGTGCACTGAACACCCTATAGAGACTCGATACAACTGGCGGCTGTCAGAGAGGGGTAAGAAAGACCTATTCGGAACCAACCTGATACTACCATCAAACAAACCCATCCTGGAGTTTCCCCCTCGAGACCAAACGAGGAAGTCAACCGAGGAACTCACACTATTGGCAGTTTTATTTGTTCAGTTATCGTTGTAGCAATTACTAGTCAGGTATAGATAATCATCCTGATAAAATAAGCAGTGGGCACTTTTATTTAACCATTCCATTGTAGTTACAACACTTTACTAGTCAGATACAATTAGCATGAGATATCCCAAAACCCAGCAGTTGTTGGTACTTTTATTTAGCCATTCCGTTGTAGTTGCAATACTTACTAGTCAGGTACAATGGTCGCAAGCGACAACCCAAACAAGCAATTATTGGCAGTTTTATTTAGCC
This sequence comes from Avena sativa, assembly GCA_916181665.1. NCBI lineage: Eukaryota > Viridiplantae > Streptophyta > Magnoliopsida > Poales > Poaceae > Avena > Avena sativa. The sequence goes on from OV702282.1 coordinate 164,657,759, forward strand.
ATTCCATTATAGTGAAGCTGATTACTAGTCATTATAAAGTCAAATTTATAGCACTACTTTAGTTATAGTTGTCTATGATCGAGATACTATGCTCCAAGTCGTCCATAACCGCGGACACGGCTTTCAGAAAGTTTTACTCGGCCGGGGTGCACAAATAGCAACACACACTCGATCAACCTCGGAAAAACCAAATCAAAACCCAACGAGGCCTTCACGACAAAGCAATCACAGGATTCAGAAATATTTCAGGGGGCCACCCCATTGAGTACACCCGCAACGAAGCTAGCTGACTCCGAGACGGACTCAAGGTTTTGGTCAGTGGCTGTAAACAACTGGGAACCCAAAACTGGGATTGTCGATACCGCGAAAACACTCCGCTTACCTAAACAGTACAGTGTGCTCCTCGCACAATCGTAAATAAAGCAGTAAGGCATGGCATAAGTACAGGATCGTAAATAAAACCTCAAACTAGTTTGTGGACCCAAGAAATAAGACTGAATCAAGCTCTGGCTCAGGGGGGGTCCCATAAGCCTCCCGGATGTGGATAGCGCGAATATTCAAGGAACAGGTATCAAGTACTCGGGGTCCTACGGGACACAAGTGGACGGTTAACAACCAAATAACATCTATTGCCCACCTGTGCCTCTGCTTACTTACTTCAATTTTAGTTGTTAAACAGGAATTAAAGTGAACGATAAGTAAAACCATGATCATCTCCAACATCAAACATGCGGCAATACACCAACAACTGTGGCACTTGACGACACGCAACAGCACTTGAGCAAGCGACTACGACGCGCAAGTCCAACTATCTACCAAACAACAGGTAATAGGATGTGTCCAAGGCAATATAAGGCTGCAAGGGATATCACGGGTACGAAAACTAGAGCAACGCAACACAGATAGCAATAGAACAACAGGAGGGGAATAAATACTATAAAAGTAAGATAGGTAGAAAGGGGGAGATGCTCGCCTGAAAACATTGTCGAAGGTTCAACCGAAGATCGGGGCGAAGCTCACATCAACTCAACGGCCTTATCCGCGAAGAAGCAAAACACTAGAATAAACACCGGATGCACTATTTAATACAACGGCAGAAGATCGTGCATGATGCATGTATGATGTATGGCATGGCAAAGATGCGATGCAATTAGGTCAATATTAAGTGGAACCGGGGTTCCGACAATTAATTAGGTGGTTCATGTTGTTTAGCTACCCCGCAATTTAAATGTTGTATTAACAGGCAAGATAGGTTACCGGTTCGCTACACAAATTTAAATGAGGCCAATATAAGACTAGATTGTTCGCATATGGCCCCACATTTAATTATAAGGTGAATCGGCATAAGGCCCCCAAACCACATAAATATGTATGCATGCATGAACAATTTACTATGCGACAGGTTGCATTATATTATCAAAAATAGGGTTTTCGGGAAGGGGTTCACACATTAGGGGGGGTCTCGACGAACTTGGGGTTCCGAGGTTCGTCGTTTGGTCTCAAGGTTCGACGGAAAGGCAGGGTCCGGTTCAAGATGGAGAACTTGGGTCCAAGCGGTCGATCTTGCCGTCGCGCAGATCTTGTCGGGTCCGTGTATCGGGACGGACTTGGCGTCCGGGGTGAAGTGCTTGTCGTTCCATGGCGATCTTGGCGGCTTCGGAGGGGTTTAGGTTCGGGCTTCGGATCCGTGAAGGAGGTCATGGAGTTCCGAGGAGAAGATCTTGGCGTGCCGAGGGTTCGGTCTTCGAATCCATGTAGACGACCTTGGCGTTCGGTTTCTCGGCGGTCTTGTCGTCCGGAAAGGGGTACTTGTCACACTGGGGTTCGGTCCCGTGAGGCAGATCTTGGCGTCTGTGTCGGATATCTTCGGTTTCCATGTCGACGGCCTTCGGGGTTCCAGCTTCGGTCGCTCTTGGCATGATATGAATACTTCGGGGATCTTGGCGTTGGTATAGTTTCCGCTGTTAGCTCGTCGGGTGCTTGTGCAGGTCACATGAACGCCAAAGGAACCCGGCAATGCACCTGTCGCCGTTGATCTTGAACATGACGATGGGGCAGAGGCAGCACCAACAGGAGGCCACGGGCGGCTACTGGAGCATGTGCAGCAGGCTCCAAGATGGGGAGGATGCAGGGAGGCGGCAGGCAGGGCCGACCCGTGGTGGTCGCTGGCGGGAGCGGCGCGAGGCAGGCGGGGCGGAGCTCGCTGCCGGAGGAAGGAGGCCGGGGGCGCGGCTCGGTGGCAGGGCCGACTCCGGGGTGCGCGGGCGGCAGGTCGCGGTCTGCGGGGCGGAGGACGCGTCGGGGCGACGAAGCGCCGGCCGGCGAGGAGGGAGCTCGCGGCGGCGGCTGCTGGCGCAGGCTCGGGCGGCGGCACCTGGCGGCGCCAGAGAGGGAGATGGAGGCGGGGAGGAGGTCTCGAGCGCGCTGGGGTGGAGGCCGCGGCCGGTGGCGGGGAAAGAGGGCCGGAGGCGGGCTCCTGGGCGGTGGGGCTCGGGTCGAGCTCGAGCGGCGGGGAGGCGGGGATGCGGGCTTCGACCAGAGGGGAGCTCGGCTCAGCGGCGAGGCCGGCCTGCGGGCGAGGACGCCAGGGAGGGCGGCGGTCGCTGGCGGCTCAGCGGGGAAAGGGTGAGGCCGGTGGCGGCACAGGCTCGCCGGAGAGGTGCGAGCTCCGGCGGCCGGAGAAGAGGGCCAGGGCGGCGCGGAAGAAGGCGACCGGCGGTGGCGGGGCTTGCGGAGGAGAGGAGCGCGGTTGGTGGGGGCGGTGGGGGGAGGCTCGAACGGGGGGAGGCAGAAACGGACAGGGGAGGTGGGACCGGGTGGGCCAGAAGAGGCGGGTCGGGGGAAGAGTGTGGGACAGGTGGGACCGGCGGTGCGGGTGGGTCCGGCCGGTCAGGGAGAGGAGTGGGGAGAGAGGGTGGTCTGCGGTTGGGGCGTGGTGTGGGACAGGTGGAGAGGGAGAGAGGGGTCAGGCGGGTGGGGCTGGCTCGATGGGCCCGGGTGCAGAGAGAGGGGGTAGGGAGGCTGTGGGTGAGAGAGGGAGAGGGGAGGGAGAGGGATATTGGTGAGGTGGCAGGGTGGGTAGGGATTGGGGGAGAGGGTGAGGTGGCGAGCTGTGAGAGGTGTGTAGGATAGATTTGGGTGGGAATAGATTTAGGTTTAGACATTTGACTAGGGTTTTATAATTTAATTTAAAAGCCTTTTGCAAATTGTTTTTAGACAACTGAGATATCCGGAAGCACCGGTGTTAATTTGAAATAAAAGGGAGGGGATTAATATAGAAAGTAAAATAGGGTTCTTAGCAAAATAGTTTGAAACAAAATGTGTATGATGATGTCATGATGATGCAATGCACAAAATTCAACGCGATTTTCTAGTAGTGGTTTTGCGGGATGCCACACAAGCTGACCTCCCTTTCTCGATACCGTGATTCGGAATCCCTTTACTAGGTTAACTCTTAACCATAGGTAGCACAGCCATGCATTTCTGGATCCGATCACTCGAGGGGCCCAGAGATATCTCTCTCAAGTAGAGAGGGGCAAATCCCATCTTGATTGACCATGTCTTGCAGCATGCTTCAGGACAAACCTGAAAGCTACCTTTATAACTACCCTATTACGGTGCAGCGTTTGATAGCCCCAAAGTAGGTCGATCCACATCTCAAGTACATGCGACAATCTCATGTCTAAGGACAAAACATACACGATGTTTAGAGAGAGAGAGCTGCAACTAATTGCCAGTCTCAGGTTGGGTCAGTCCAACCCCATGTTCATAACATGTGTCCACATCATTGGTTTGACATCTCCATGTCTATGACTTGCGAAACATAGTCATCAACCAATCGATGTGCTAGTCTAATATTCACGTGTGTCCTCACATGAACTCCGACTAGGGACAACTCTTAAATAACCATATAAGTATAGAGTTTCACAAACAATTCATGTAATTGCCAATCAATACAAGTTGCCTGATATGGATATTCAAGGAACATTACAATAACTCATGGATACATATGAAATATCATCATCTCTATGATTGCCTCTAGGGCATATTTCCTTCAGTCTCCCACTTGCACTAGAGTCAATCTAAAATGTATCTAATACCAATTGCTCTTGTGTGCGCTTCATGCGCGGGCTGCGGGAGAGGCTTAGTCAAGGGATCAGCAACATTTGAGTCCGTATGTATTTTGCATATCATGACACTACCATCCTCAACAAACTCTCGAATCTGATGGTAACGCATGCAAATATGTTTGTTCTTCTGGTGCTGTCTAGGTTCCTTGGCCTGTGCAATAGCACCATTGTTATCACAATAAACGTCCAAGGGATTGGACGCGCCTTGAACCACATCGAGAGCGATCAGGAAATTCCTAATCCAAACAGCTTCCTTTACGGCCTCCGAGGCAGCAATATATTCAGCTTCTGTTGAAGAGGAGGTCACCGTATCTTGCTTGGAACTTTTCTAGCTCACATCACCACCATTCATGAGAAACACATAACCTGATTGCGATTTCGAATCATCTGAGTCGTTAAGGTAACTCGCATCTGTGTAACCCTTTACACTGAGTTCATCCTCACTTCCATAAACTAGGAACACATCCTTAGTCCTTTTCAAGTACTTAAGGATGTTCTTTACCGCTGTCCAGTGACCATCACCTGGATCAGCCTGGTATCTGCTCGTAACACTTAGAGCATAGGAAACATCTGGACGAGTACATATCATTGCATACATGATGGATCCAATAGCCGAAGCATATGGAACCCTACTCATGCGCTCACGCTCATCAGTAGTCGAAGGACACTGAGTCTTGATGAGTTTTATGCCATAAGACATGGGCAAGAACCCCTTCTTAGCCTCTTCCATGCTGAACCGTTTCAACACTTTGTCAATGTATGTACTCTAGCTTAATCCAATTATCCTCCTTGATCTATCTCTATAGTTCTTGATGCCCAGAATATATGCCGCTTCTCCCAAGTCCTTCATTGAAAAACTATTTTTCAATGAGGTCTTAACAGACTCGAGCATAGGAATGTCATTTCCAATCAGCAATATGTCATCTACATATAAGATTAGAAATACCAGCGCTCTCCCACTTTCCTTCTTGTAAACACAAGGTTCTTGTTCGTTTTTGATGAAGCCAAACTCCTTTACAACTTCATCAAATCGAATATTCCAACTCCGAGATGCTTGCTTCAGCCCATAAATGGACTTCAGAAGTTTGCATACCTTTCCAGCATTGTTTGGATCGACAAAACCTTCGGGCTGCATCATATACACGTCCTCAGTTAGGAGTCCATTTAGGAAAGCCATCTTGACATCCATCTGCCATATTTCATAGTCGAAATGTGCAGCAATGGCTAGAATAATCCTTATAGATTTAAGCATCGCTACGGGCGAGAAAGTCTTGTCGTAGTCAACTCCTTGAACTTGTCAAAAACCTTTTGCAACAAGTCGAGCTTTATGGATGTGAACATTTCCATCCATATCAATCTTCTTCTTATAGATCCATTTGCACTCGATGGCTTTAAAACCATCAGGCAGGTCAACCAACCAAACTTGATTGTCCCCCATGGACTCTATCTCGGATCTCATGGCGATCAGCCATTTCTCAGAGTCTGGGTCCACCATCACTTCTGCATAGGTCGCAGGCTCATCATTGTCTAACAATAATAATTCCCGCGCTTCGCGGAGCCTCGCCGACCTTCGTGGTTATGGTGCTTCTGTTGCCACGGGTTCCTCAAATTGTTCTGCTACAATAGCATCACTCGTAGAAGCATCCCCAACTGGCTCATCTTGAACTTCTTCAAGTCGCACCGACCTTCCACTTGTTCCCTTTGTGAGAAACTCTTTCTCTAGGAAAACACCGCTACGAGCGACAAACACTTTGCCCTCCTCTCAGTTGTAGAAGTAATACCCTAGGGTTTCCCTCGGATATCCCACGAAAATGCACTTATCCGATTTGGGTGTTATCTTGTCCGACTGAAGTCGCTTGACAAATGCATCACAACCCCAAATCTTTAGAAAAGACAAACTGGGATTCTTTCCAGTCCACATCTCATATGGTGACTTAACTACGGATTTAGATGGTACCCTATTAAGTGTGAAAGCTGTCGTTTCTAGAGCGTAACCCCAAAATGATAATGGCAAATCCGACTGGCTCATCATAGATCGAACCATGTCCAACAAAGTTAGATTACGCCGTTCGGAGACCCCGTTTCTTTGAGGCGTTTCAGGCGGCGTAAGTTGTGGAACAATTCCGCAACTCTTAAGATGATCGCTAAATTCGTGACTCAAATATTCACCTCCACGATCAGATCGCAAGGCCTTTATTTTCTTGCCACGTTGATTCTCTACTTCACTCTGAAACTCTTTGAACTTTTCAAAAGTTTCAGACTTATGCCTCATCAAGTAGACATAACCATATCTACTGAAATCATCAGTGAAAGTAATGAAGTAGTGATATCCTCCTCTGGCTGTCGTGCTCATTGGTCCACACACATCAGTATGTATGAGTTCCAACAAGTCTGTCGCTCTCTCGGGTAAACCCGAAAAAGGTGACTTGGTCATCTTTCCAAGTAAACAAGCCTGACATGTCTCGTATGATTCAAAATCAAACGAAGTTAGAAGACCATCACCATGGAGCTTCTTCATGCTCTTTTCACTTATATGCCCCAAACGACAATGCCATAAATAGGTAGGACTCAAATCATTAGGCCGAAGCCTTTTAGCACTAATATTGTAAACAAATGCATCATCAAGATTTAAAATAAATAACCCATTCACAATGGGAGCATTAGCCATAAACATATCATTCTTAGAGATTACACAACCATTGTTTGCACTCACGAATGAATAACCATCCCTCATCAAACATGAAGGTGATAAAATGTTTCGACCCATACTTGGAATGTAATAACAATTATTCAACTCCATAATAAATCCTGAAGGAAGGTGAAGTTGCATGACGCCGACGAACAATGCAGCAACCCTTGCTTTATTTCCGACGCGAAAATCCACTTCGCCTTTCTGCACTTATCTAGTCCTTATTAGCCCCTGCATCGAATTGCAAATATGAGCAACCGATCCGGTATCAAATACCCAAGAGTTAACATATGAATCAGCGATAAGAATGTCCACAACATTTACAACAAGCGTACTTGAGTGGGAAGTACTCTTACTTCCACTCTTCTTCAAAGAATCCTGGTACTTGCTGCAGTTTATCTTCCAGTGGCCATGTTCATGACAAAAGAAGCACTCAGTGTCTTCTACAGGTCCAGCCTTTTGCTTGGGTGTAGACTTAGGGATCGTATCCTTAGTCTTTCCCTTCTTCTTCCAAGAAGTACCCTTTTTTATTGAAGCTAGGCTTGTTCTGCACAACCATCACATGGCTATGCCATGCACACTTCTTCATGTCACTTTCTGCTGTTTTAAGCATCCCACATAATTCATTAAGGCCCTTCTCCACCCCATGCATATGGTAGTTCGAAATGAGCTGCCCATAGCTGGATGGAAGAGACGCCAAAATGAAGTCAGTGGCCAACTCTTGGCCTAGTGGAAAACCAAGCTTTTCCAAAGTCTGACTGTAACCAACCATTTTGATCACATGGGGGCATACAGCTGCTCCCTCTGCCAGCTTGCATTCGACAAAGGACTTGGCAACATTGTACCTCTCAGTCCTTGCCTGATCTTGGAACATGTCCTTAAGCGCTACGATCATATCGTACTCTTCCTAATCCTCAAACTTCTTTTGGAGTTCAGGTTCCATGCATGCAAGCATAAGACAGCTAACCTCAAGAGAATCATCACATGCTCTCTTGTAGGAGTTCTTTAGGGCAGCAGATGCATTATCAGCAGGTTCATCGGGGATTGGGGTATCCAGAACCGTTTCCTTTTTATCAGACCTGAGAATGATTCTCAGGTTACGAACCCATTCCGAATAGTTTGTTCCATTTAGTTTATCTTTGTCAAGAATCGAACGCAAAGAGAAAGGTGATGTAGTGTTCGGTGCCATTGATCTACAACAGAAAACATGCAAAATACTAAGCCATGTAACCATGAAAGAGTAAAACATATTAAACAATTTAATAGCATAAACTCCCACTTAAATCAATATCCCTCTATTGATACTAAGTGATTCAAGATCCACAATTAACAAGTCGACTAGTGAGCTTTAGCATCACTGCTAGAAGACAAGGTAAATCGGTAAGCAATACTTGCTAATCATATCACATATGACTCTTGTTTTTGGGTGACATCTCTATGTCAAAACTAGGTGCCCAACCTTTATGCCCCAATGTCCTTAACTGTTAAGATGACCTTGTCAAGCTCACCAACCCTTATGCGTGTAGGTATCCGATACAATCCCATCCAGCCAAGGAAAACCGCGGAACCCTAATTTCATAGGCCCACCAACGATTGTACAGGGCATAGGATGGTGCAAGGTTTGGTTAGGAGGGCATGGTTTAACTTAAACTTTGTGAGGGATCGTTCTACTTCTATCATCTAAGCATGCATTGAAGTAAAACGCATAAGAATAACTTTCACATAGATGTGACACAGTATGGCCCATTTTCTCATGGTGATCTCCATCGCCATAGAACCTGTCCACCATGATGATCTCCATCTTCATGTTCCATGTGAGCCATCTTCCAAGTGATGAGTCCTCCATGAACTAATACAAGCTATTACTCCTAACAGCTAGTAATCAAAATTACATAGTATAGGGATCATCACAAGTTGGCACGCAGGCCATTACAATAAATGACAACACATATGGCTCCAGCCGTGTTGCCCTACTCACGACACGCAGGTCATGCAAATTTTCATACATGCATCACATACATACATGGGCCATACTGATCACATACATCCTGCAAAAACGAGTTATGCATAGAATCGCATTCTACCGGATCAAGTGACATCGCACCACCTAGTTACCTTAACGAGATACAAAAGGGGCTACGATTAAGGGGGGTCTAGGGGGTCTCCCCTTGTGGGGTTCGAAGGGGCAGCGACCCTCGCGGTATCAAATTTACTTTAAGGATTTTGATCGGCAAATCAAATTTACCATAAACCGACTCCTGTCCCGATTCAATCAAACTCCTTTGATCACGGTACATCGATTTTAGATCTAGGTTTTGATTCGATCAATCATATTGATCTTCGCGTGATTCAACAGGATTTATGTGTCACTGTCTACCCCGATGGCGGAAACCGACTGGTAGGGGTAAGTCGTTCGACAACCTCAGAATCACGATCACGGAAAGCAAGATCATAGATCAATCCTGAACCACTGCCATATGAACGATCACATCATTCATATCAATCTACATATCACCATATGCAAACATCCCGAACCTATAACTGAACAGCATCGGCTCTGATACCACTGAAAGCATACGGGTAGGCTACACTAGCGCAAATCAAAAAATTTCTACCGCGTATACCAGGATTACTGTTGTCATAGATCACGGGATTACCACTAGACGCACAGTTGCGGAATCGATGAAGCGCGTCGAGGCAGTGCAGACATTCCACGTCTCCTCCTTATCCTCGTCCCATGAGAAGCTCCCCTTGCGCGGCTCATCCAAGCACCACAGATGTAGCGCCTCCGAGGTCTCCACACGTACAGGGTGGAAGCGTCAAACGCCGGACTGCTAGGTCCGCGCGTGCAACACAGGCGAGAGGTGTGGAGGCTGGGTGGAATGATCTGAGGTCTAACCCTGGTCAGCTCGCCCCACCCTCTCTTATATAGGCGTCCCTAGTGGGCTTCTACATTAGCAGCCCATTAGTAGCCTAAGCCTGGTCTAATTCGGATCCAATCCTCATTACGCTTCCAGCCCCTTAAGTGTGTGACCCTATAGGTTCATATGCGTATAGACATGACACGAATACACTTATTCTATCAATAGTTGGTAGCGTCCTCTAGCAAGACATGCCAACTCCTAAACGCATACAAAGATCATATCGGACGAACCATCACAAGGTTTAGTACATGTCTTTCCCTTTGCCTCACGATATTTGGTCTAGCTCCAAGCTGAACTCCCTTCCTCGATACCGTGACTCGGAATCCCTTTACTAGGTTAAATCTTAACCATAGGTAGCACGGCCATGCATTTCTGGATCCGATCACTCGAGGGGCCCAGAGATATCTCTCTCAAGTAGAGAGGGGCAAATCCCATCTTGATTGACCATGTCTTGCAGCATTCTTCAGGAAAAACCCGAAAGCTACCTTTATAACTACCCTATTACGGTGCAGCGTTTGATAGCCCCAAAGTAGGTCGATCCACATCTCAAGTACATGCGACAATCTCAGGTCTAAGGAGAAAACGCACACGATGTTTAGAGAGAGAGCTGCAACTAATTGCCAGTCTCAGGTTGGGTCAGTCCAACCCCATGTTCATAACATGTGTCCACATCATTGGTTTGACATCTCCATGTCTATGACTTGCGAAACATAGTCATCAACCAATCGATGTGCTAGTCTAATATTCACGTGTGTCCTCACATGAACTCCGACTAGGGACAACTCTTAAATAACCATATAAGTATAGAGTTTCACAAACAATTCATGTAATTGCCAATCAATACAAGTTGCCTGATATGGATATTCAAGGAACATTACAATAACTCATGGATACATATGAAATATCATCATCTCTATGCTTTCCTCTAGGGCATATTTCCTTCATGACGACCCTTCCCCGGAGAATCACAACGAAGCCGGCCGCCGCCTGTGGTGGGCGACCGGACTATCGTCAGCGTGATGCGCTACATCGCGCAGGGAGATCATTCTCACATGCAGTGCCGTACCTGCCGTAGATCGACAAGAAGGGTAGCGGTGGTGAAGGTCGCAGGCGTAGCGTCGTCGTCTTCTGGGAGCCCCTCCCCCACGCGTCGTGAATCCGAGGCTGGAAGCCCCCATAATATGCTATGTCTAGGCTGAGGATCCAACCGCGTTCTCCTAGCGACAACGACGAAGACGATCCTGAAGCTGTGTCTATAGGGATAGACATGAGTATGACTAAAGGGGGGGCTTTAGTCCCTATTACGTAGTCCTGGTTTTAAATATTAATAAATGTCTGGAGTTTTAGTCCTGGTTTGTGGCTGGACCGGGACGAAAGGGAGGCCTTTAATCCCGATTCCGTAGTCCCAGTTAGGAAACCGGGACTAGTGGATCGTTTCCTACTAGTGTTGGTCTCTATACAACTTTCCCGAACTATGAAGATGTTGTTCTATTCTTGTGCCAGGGAGCTAACTAATTTCACATCTTAGGGAGTGCCTCTATGGCGAGCTTGTGGAAGATGTGCCCGAGGACTAGATCCTTAGGCATCTCCCTCAAGCTCGTCGTAGTGGTGTTCCTGATCTCGCACACCATCTTGCAGTTTATAACTTCTCTAGCTAGATCAATACGCCGGGGAGCTAACTACTTTCACATATTAGGGAGTGCCTCTATTGCCAGCTTGTGGAAGATGTCGGAGGACTGGACTCCTCCGGCATCTCCCTCAACCTGGCCGTAGTGTTATCCCTACTCTTGCACACCATCTTGTTTGCAGTTAATAACTTCACAAGGATGCCTATTTATAGATTAAGAAGAACAACATAGTGTCGACACTCACGACATAATGTCGACACTCTCCCCTGTCATAGTGTTGTCACCCACCGAAATAGTGTCGTCACTCACTGGCATAGTGTGGCCACTCACTGGCATCGTGCCACCAGTCACCAAAATAGTGTCGCCACCCATGTTTATTCCCGGTTGGTGTCTCCAACCGAGACTAAAGATGAACCTTTAGTCCTGGTTAGAGACACCATCCGGGACTAAACATGCTTGCGCCGGCCCGAGCCTACCGCAACCCCTTAAGTCCTAGTTGGTTTCTTAAACCGGGACTAAAGATGTTTCCCGCCATGTTTACCTCCCTTTCCCTTTGCTTCCCGCCATGTTTTCCTGCCCTTTCCCTCTATATATAGGTCGACCGTCATGACCACCCACACAAACACACATTCCCTGCCGCCTACTTTAGGATGCCCATCCCGCATCCTTGTTGTCGACTTTGTGGCAACGATGGAGTACTGGGCTTTGCCAGGCATGTCCGAGACTGGGCTCCGCTGGGCTGGCACTAGGAGGTGCTACCTTCCGAGACGCGTCGCTTGGTGAGGAATATGAGTCTTGTCATTGACCCAAAGATTCTTTGGTGGCCGTCGCGTGGTCCAGGCTCGGTGCAAAGGGAGATGTCCCTAAGGAGGTGGTACGGTGTCGTGTCAGCGAGGAGGACAAGCACATCTGTCGCTATATGGTGATGTTGGACATCAGGGTCTCTAATACCTGGCAGTTTCTTTAGGGATCCCACCCGAGATATGCTCCTGTGATGGTTCCTTCTCTTTGGGTGTTCACCTCCCGCGACATAGGAAACATGAGTCATCATCCAATTTGATTGAGCAAGATGTATTAGTTTTCAAATCCAGATTAGCAGTTTAGTTAAATAAAGAGATTGTCTTGGGAACTATTCAGAATGCTCGGGAACAATACATTACATAAATGTTTTCTTGTGAGTTTTAGAACACAATTACATAAAATGTTTAAACATTATTACACATAATTTCTTCGCGTGTGTCCCTTGCTGATGGCGCCTTAAACATGGAGCATATTCATTAATTAACAGGGTTGTTGGATCAGTGTTCACTGCTGAAAGGGCTATGTTTTCCCTTGCTATTTTGGTGATGATGACAATCCCACTTGTGATCTAACCTTGTGCTTGAGTTTCAGGTTAATTGTTTTTTGATGGAGCTTATGGAGTGTGTGGATGCCATTCTTGGAATCTCATGAAGACGGAGGTCTTTCATTATTCTCTTTCTCTCATTTTATTGTTTTAGATCGTCGTACTATCAAGAGGGGGTCCACCTCGGAAGGTTGTGGGGAATAATTTTTTCTTGCACAAACCATATTTGCATCGCCACAGCCATCCTATCCATCAGCGAGAGAGCGAGTTTCTGAGCCGCTGGTGCTATTTTTGTCTGATCGGAAGTTCCGGCCAGGAGCCAGAAGTTTCGCCCATGGTTGGGGTGATTAGAGTGGTCTTTTATCCCTTTTTGGTGTCATGATGCCAAAGGGGGAGAAAGATATCTATTAGGTTATTCACGGGATTTGCATGGGTCGAGTCACGAGCTCGCTTTTTCTTTGATCCTTTCTTGCTCGTGAACTCTCTATTTTATGTGTGTGCTTGTGGACCTTGTTATTTGAGCGGCATATCTATGTATGAGACTTGTGCTATCGTTTGCATGTTGTTGGTATGCATGTTGTTGGCTTATGGATGTTTGTATATGGTGGTGGAGTCTACATTGATATTATTTCATCTGTTGTCTCACACCACATATGTTTGGTGCAACGGTATGTTCCCTATCTTTTTCTTCCTTGCACATGTGCTGTTTTTGCAATGGAAAGGGGGAGCCCCCTTATATGTGTGCTAGTTTTGTCCTTAGAGCTTTCTCTCTACCTTGCACACACGTAGGTGGAGCTTTTTCCGTTCATTGCAAAATCTGCTCCGTCTTATGCAAATCTAATGGGATTGTCATCAAACACCAAAAAGGGGAGATTTAAAGGGCTATGTTTTCCCTTGCTATTTTGGTGATGATGACAATCCCACTTGTGATCTAAACCTTGTGCTTGATTTTTAGGTTAATTGTTTTTAATGGAGCTTATGGAGTGTGTGGAGGCCATTCTGGGAGTCTCGTGAAGACGACGGTCTTTCGTTTTTCTCTTTATCTCATTTTATTGTTTTAGATCGCCGTACTATCAAGAGGGGGTCCAGCTCGGAAGGCTGTGGGGAATCATTTGTTCTTGGACAAACCATATTTGCACCGCTACAGCCATCCTATCCATCAGCGAGAGAGCGAGTTTCTGAGCCGCTGGTGCTGTTTTTGTCTAATCTAAAGTTCCGGCCAGGAGCCGAAAGTTCTGCCCAGGTTTCTCTATGGAATGGAACTGGCCATATTTCTGGTCCAACTTCCGACAGAAGTTCCGCCCCCAGTTCAGAACCTTCTGTATTGAACTGTTCTAATTGGCGGAACTTCCACTAGAAGTAGCACCAGAAGTTCTGGCTGCGGGATTTTCCTTTGCTAGTTCTTCCGAGACTCTGAGCGGAACTTATGCCTAGGCATCGGAACCTCTGGTCAGGCAGTTTTGCGACCCAGTTGTTCCGCTCCAACTTCCGCTCCAAATTCCGGTCAAGCAACGTATGCTTTTGTTTGGAAGTTGTCTATTTGATGGAACTCGGCTCGAAAGTTGCTCCGGAAGTTGCTCTGGAAGTTCCGGTGTTCCACCGGAACTTCCAGTCGTGTCTGACCGGAACTTCCGGTCGAACTTTAGAGCGTGCGTCAACGGTTTTCAAGCCGCTGAAGCCACACTGAGCGGAACTTCCGCCCCCCACCGGAACTTCCGGTGGTGTCGCGAATAGTCCAACGGTTCAGATTGGAGGGGGCCTATTTAAGGCGCCCTCCTTCTTCATCCTACCTAACTCTTCAATTTTCTCTCTCCTCCATTAATACTAGGGCTTAACCTCATGAGATCTCTCTCCCTAGCCACTCAAATCACTTGATATTTTGAGAGGTGGGAGAGGTGACCTAGATCTACACTTCCACCAAAGAAGATTTGATTCCCCCCACCTATCCTTCGTGGATCTTGTTAATCTTGGGTTTCTTGGAACCCTAGACGGTGTAGGGCATTCTCGGAGCTAAGGGCATGTGTTGTAAAGCTCTATGGTGTCGTTGAGGGCCTCCAATTGAGTTGTGGAGCTTCCCCCTTGTAACATCCCAAAAATATTAAACAAGATTATCAATTTCTAATCACCCAAGTTTAGGGTTAACAAAAACTTTTGTTATTAAAATTAATATGAATGCATGTGTGTGTGATTAATGCATGAATGCTTTCAATGCAATGTTTGATTGCTATGAATGCTAAGGATTGGTTTAAAGATGAAAACAATATCATGTAGATCATTTCCAAGCAGAATCAAATGAAGAGAAAATCAAAAATAAGAAATATGAGCAAATGGTCATTTTGGCCAAACTTGTTCACTAGACTACTTTGGGTGTTCCTAGTCAAAGATTTCTAACAGAAACAAATCCAATTCTTCTCACCCCTTGCTAGACCAAGTAAAAGTGAACCCAAGCCCACCTTACAAACCAACAGAAACAAATTCCAAATATATTTAAAGGACAATTCAAAATTGAATCAAGTGTAGGTACTAAGATGACCATTTCTCAAAACCCAACCAAACCAGTTCACCTTGACAAACCCAAGCAACCTCATACTACCAAGCTTGTGACCAGAGCACTCACCAAAATTCAACCAAAAATTTAAATTTAAATTTCATGCGGCCATTTTATCAAACACTTGGTGAGCACAGTAACAACTGCCTAACTATCACTGTTCTTGATCAATGCCTTGTCCAATTCTTCTCCCCTTGTCACCCCTAGCACCCAGCAACGCATTGAAGCAGCTACCCCTCTACCCTTTGCACCAGTGCCATGCCGCCCGAAGCTCACTCGCCGACCGACCCTGGACATCACGCAGGAGGAAACGCCGCGCCCGTCCATGATGTCTAGGAGGCAGGCCACCATCCACCGTCACTCCCTGTCCACCCCTCGAGCATAGCCAAGCCATGGACCATAGGAAAATTGCCGCACCCATTTTCTCTGCGCCATGCCGAGAGCATGCTAGAGCGCCGCAGCCGACACGCTTGCACACGCCGCGCCTCGCCCTCACCGCGGGTAACTGCACGCGCCATGACCCTAGATACCTCCCAGACACGACCGTTTGCCACCACACGACCAACAACACCTGTACGCCGTCTCGAACACCGCTATTTCCGCTCAGAGCACCGAACGCTCCCAACCGTTCTTGACCGCCCCGTGCCGTGCCATTAAGCCAGTGACAATCGCCAGGAGACACCGCACCATCCTATGCCCTTCGCCATGCCGGTAGCTCGCTGTACTGACGTCGCTGGAGGATCTTGACCATGCCGCACTGCCCCTATCGCCGGTGTATAAATAGAGGCCACCCCAGCCCTCATTCTCCACACCATCTCACTCCCCTCTCTCTCAAAACCACCCCTGACCCTTCCCCGGAGCAAGGCGAGCACCAGCCCATGATGCGTGCACCTAGTTTTGACGTGAGACGCTTCATTGGAAACCCCAAGAGCAAGGTGTGATAAGCACAACGGCAAGTTTTCCTAAGTAGAGACCGAGGTTATCGAACCAGAAGGAGGAAGGAAAGGTCTCAAAGGTGTTGCAAGCAACATGGAAACCTGCACAACACAAACTCAAGACTTTGCCCCAACGAATCAGTGAGGTTGTCAAGATCACCGGTTTGCTGTAACAAAGGATTAACTGTATGGTGTGGAAGGTGATGAATGGTTTGCAGCAAGTAAATAGTGGAATATGTATCAATGATAAAGGTTGGACCGGGGTCCATAGTTCACTAGAGGTTCTCTCCTTAGATAAACAACATGGCATGAAGGGTAAACAAATTACAGTAGGGAAATTGACAGGAACTGAGCGAGGAATAACAATTCAATACCAGACAAAAAGATCCTATGAGATTCAATTGGGCAATACAACAATATACATAGACCGCCATCCAACTGCTTCTATGACTAGAAGTCCACCTTCAGGTTATCATCCGACCCCCCTCCAGTATTAAGTTGCAAGCAACAGACGACTGCTTTAAGAAAAGTGTGTAAGTTAAACAATCCACTTGTTCCATGAACAAGAGACCGTTGTTTTCTCCCTAGTGGCAGCAGCACATCTACAACCGAAGATATTTCTGTCACTTCCCTTGGAAACTAGAGGCATGAACCCACTATCGAGCATAAATACTCCCTCTTGGAGTCACTAGCAACTACTTGGCCAAGATAGCTACTAACAATGGAGAGCATGCAAGATCACAAATAACACAGACATGATAGTATCAAATAGACAAAACCATTAATCAATATGACATAGTAATCTCAATATCCATCGGATCCCCGCAAACACAACATGCATGTTGCAAATAGATTAGATCTTGATCATAAATGAAGCTCACAAGATCTATACACAAGGAGGAGATACAACCATCTAGATACTACATGGACCCGTACTCCAAGGAGGAACTACTCACGCTTCATACCAGAGAAGAAGGCCTCCGGGATGATCTCCCCTCTGATAGGGTGCCAGGAAGAATTTCAGATCCCCCCAATCTAGGGCCGATGGTGGCGGCGGCTACAGAAGGTTTCGTGGAGTTTTTATCGGGAACCTAGGGTTTCTGCATCGGGGGCTTCTTATAGGCGAAGAGGAGAGGCAGGGGCCACACCCTGCCCAGGCGCGGGCTGGGCCCACCCACGCCTAGGGGGGTTTGGCCACCCTGTGGCGCCCCTCTGTCTCGTCTTCTGGCTTTGTGTTGTCCATGGTAAAATATTGACTTTGGCTTTTGTCCCGTCCAATTCTAAGAATATTGATTTTTTGCCTTTCTGGAACCAAAAACAGAAGAAAACAAGAAACTGGCACTGTGGCAACTTCTTAATAGGTTAGTTCCAGAAAAGATATAAAAACACCTCAAAATGTAGACAAAGCAAAGCAAAGTAGATACTAAACAAGCATGGAACATAAAAAATTATGGATATGTTTCTGACGTATCAGCCCGCCGGAATTTCACCGGAGTCCGCCGCTGCAAAGGAGGAGAGGAGCTGTTGATTGGAGCCACCCCATGAGCTACCACGACCATCGTTTGAACCACCATCGTCGACAATGTTGTTCGCCCCCATCGCCGACCATAGATGGAGCCCTGGTAAGCCACCGCGTACCCCCACCATCGCCGTTAGGGTTCGGGTCGCCGGAGCTGTTCGACGGAGATGACACACCACAGCCGTAGATCCTAGTCTAATCGTGTAACATCCCAAAAATACTAAACTTGGATCATCAAACTCTAATCATCAAATTTAGGGCTAACAAAAACTTTTCTAAATAAAAATATGAAAGCATGCATGTGAGTATGCATTTCATTTTGAATTCTTTTGAACCACCTTTTTTGTGTGTTTTTCTTTGCTTGTAAATGGATTCTTAGGTGAATTAAACATCATCTAAACCTTTCCCAAACTTTTCCCAAAGACAAATAAATCAAAAACAAACAAAATGAGTGAATGGTCATTTTGACCAATTTAACTCCCATGCCTACTTTGGCTGTCCCAAACTTTCAGAACTTAACAAAATCTTGTTTGGATCTTTGCACCCCTTGATTGTACTCATAACAAAGTATCAAGGCCCACTTTGTGATCATCCAGAAACATTCAAATGCATGGTTTAAAGGACAGTTCAAAATTGAATCTTTATCATATGGGAAGATCCCACTTCTTCAAAAACCACTCAAACAAGCTCAACTTTCAAAACCCAAGTATCTGCAGACTCACCAGCACCAACCTAACACACCCACCAAAAATATTTTCAAAAATCAAAACTTGAATTCTTGCAGCCATTTCATCAAACACCTTGCAGATTCAAATCAAACAAAATCCAAACACTATTGTGAGCAGTGATTGGAGCCTAACTTGTTCCCTCTCTGGTTACAACTAGGCTTTAGTAGATCATCTAGCTCAATTGCAAACCTCTAACATCACTGTCAGCTTGGCAATGCCATCAATGGTGAGCAGGCCGAGTGCACCCTTGCCACCCACATGTCGACAGCAAGCTAGGCGGAAAACCAAGCCTGGCCAACATGTCTGGGAGCAAGCCAATACCCCACCGCCACTCCCTGTCCAGCGCTCGAACCTTGCCAACCCCTGGACCACACGCACGGACCATGACAAGCTCGCCAACAACCATGCCGAGAGCGCGCCCCATGCGCCACGCTCGACCGACGCCCACAGACCGCGCGCCGCCTTTGCCGCGTGCATACGTGATCACCACCGTCCCAGCAACCCCGCAGACACGCTCGTTCGCCGCCGCGCGGACCACACATGTTGTGCGCATTAAAAACCTCCGTCGGGCACGCACAGAGCACCGCCGCGTTCCGACCAAACCACACTGCCCCACGCCTCGCCACCATGTCGTTGAGCATCGCCAGGGAGCACCGCACTGCCCCCTATCGTCTCCCAAGCCGCTAGCCTTCTGTGCCGTCGACCACGACGAGCCCAGCTTGCGCCCGTCGGTTCCCTCTCGCCACTATAAATAGAGGCCACCCCTAGCCGAATTGAGAACACCATCTCACTCCCTCTCTTCATTGATCGTTCCACCCATTCCCGGAGCAAGGCGTGCAACACTTCGTTGAAATTTCACCGGAGCCTGCCGCTACTGGAGAAGAAGGGGGCCAGCGATTAGAGCCGCCCCAGGAGAAGCTGCCGGTACCAGGAGGTTCGCCATCGTCGACTTCATCGTTCGCCTGCCTCGCTGACCCTTTCCTGAGCCTCGGTGAGCCCCCAACGACCCCCACCTACCGCGTTAGGTTTCTGTCTCGTCGGTGTTGCCCAACTTCGACGATGACCCTCAACCGTTAGATTAGAACCAGATCCCATGGCTCACATCGCCCCATACCGCTTCGCACCCCCTCGTCTCACTGACGCGTGGGGACATCAACTTAACCAGCCCGCTTAAGCGCTGTGCTTAGCAGGCCGGCCCAGTATCGCTTCCCGCGCAGCCCAGTCATTTGAATTTAACCTTTTCCATTTTATTTCAAACACACTTCTGCACCCAGTTTCAAAAATCAACCCAGGTCGATTCAGTGAACCAAATTGAATGAAACCATTTTTTTAGAAAGTTCTGGGAATGCTGAATCCAAGCCCGTTGGATTCAAGTCATTTGGATCTCTAGATCATCCTTGGTAAAAATAACAAGGCAGAAGCTTTTCTGCATTCAAACATTTTTTAAATGTAAACCATAATAGCTTTTGAGTTGATTCCAACTCTCAAAAATCACATTTAACCATACCTTTCAGAATATATAAAAATATATAGGTTTACTTACAGAAATAATGTCCAAGTAATAAAAGAATGCTACATAGGCATTTCTAGTCACTTATTTAATTAAAATAAAAGGGTAAAACCTTATTAAATTGTAACACCACTTTAAATCACATTCCCATGGACTGAAATATGTGGTGATGACATGTTTCAACATGATCCCATGTTTGGTTTGGAGAATATTAACTCTTAAGTAGTTTTTCAATGAGTAGAAATTACTTTTCTAAAAATAAAAGGAATTAAACCAAGCTTTAATCTTGTGATGTTAGTGATGATGCTAGATCATCAATAGGACCCTTTTGTGTGATGATTGCAAGTAGTTAAGTATTGTTTGGTGATTGTGTACATCGTATTTATTTATAGACGCTAGTACCTGTTGGAGATATGCCCTAGAGGCAATAATAAATATAGTTATTATTATATCTTTGTGTTTATGATAAATGTTTATATTCATGCTATAATAGTATTAACAAGGAAACATTAATACTTGTGTGAATTGTAAACTTAAATTGAAGTCCCTAGTATAGCCTCTATACTTCACTAGCTTGTTGGTTAATAGATGATTGTGGTTTCCCTATCATGAACATTGAGATGTTATTAACAACAAGATCATATCGTTAGGAGAATGATATGGTGGACATACTCCTATAGATAAGCGTAGCATAAAGATCAAGTCATTTCAATAGTTCAATTGCTATATGCTTTCTGATACATAGTAACCTAATTCCTTCGACCATGAGATCATGCATATCACCTTTACTGGATGGATGCTTTGATGTCATCAAACACCACACCGTAACAGGGTGGCTATAAAGGTGGCATTGATCGTTCGGAAAGTATTGGTTGAAACACATGGATCAAGAGTGGGATTTGTCCATCCACATGACGGATAGATATTCTCTGGGCCCTCTCGGTGAAATGTCATCCAATTAGCTTGCAAGCATGTGACTAGGTCACAAGGGATCACATATCACGGGAACGAGAAAAGAGTACTTATCAGTAACGAGGTTGAACTAGGTATGCAGAGATACCGACGATCATAACCTCGGATAAGTAACATATCGTGAGACAAAGGGAAATTGGTATCGTATGTAAGTGGTTCATTCGATCGCAAAGTAATCGTAGAAATATGTGGGAGCCATATGAATTTCCAGATTCCTCTATTGGTTATTGTTCGGAGAAGTGTCTCGATCATGTCTGCATAATTCACGAACCGTAGGGAGACACACTTAAGGATTCGACGTTGTTTGAGTAGTTATGGTATTATGAGAAAGAGACCGAATGTTGTTCGGAGTCTCGGATGGGATCCGGGATATCACGAGGTGATCCGGAATGGTCCGGAGAATAAGATTCATATAAGGAAAGTCCCGTTTCGGAGTTGGGGAATGGTTCCGGTGTTTTCATCGGGAACATTCTAGAAGGTCCCGGAATGTCCGGCACTCCGGGGGGGAAGGGGTACATGAATGTGTCATTGCATGTTGGAATGATTGCATCATGTACTAAGTGTTCTCGCTGTCCGAAATAAAGGGTTAATTCAAATCCTAATTGAAAAAGTCAAACTGCCAGTTTTCGGTCAAACTGCCAGTTTTCGGAAAGAGGAGAAAGAGGAGGAGGTGGAGGCCGAGTTGGGGAGGGATTCCTCCCCTTGGCCGGCGCCTCCCAAGGCCGACTTGGGGAGGGACTCCCCTCCCCTTGGCCGGCCCTCCCACCTATAAAGGGAGGGGCAGGGCTCCCCTCTCTAGACACACAAGTTTCCTACCCTCTAAACCTAAACCCTAGATCTAAACCCCGGTTTAGAGCTATTTTGGTTTAGAGCCTTCTAATTGGTTTAGAGCCCTCTAATTGGTGTGTCTAATTACTAGACCACTAATAGCCTCTCTCATAAGCTCCACCATACTCGCACCGGCTTAAGGCGAAGCCCTGCGGGATCTCCCCTCTACTTCCGGTACCACGCCGTTGTGCTGCCGGAATCGCGAGGAGAGTGCTACAACCTCCGCTGCCTGCTGGAACAAGGGAGAGGAAGGTCTTCGTCGAGTACCGAACGTGTGACCGACTGCGGGGGCGCTGCTGGAACGTGGCGCCGGAAGGATCGTCTACACGATCTTGAGATCGGAAAGAGTACGACTACATCACCCACGAGAATCTGCTCTCGTTAAACACTTTGGAATCTTCGAGGGTGAGTTATTCCATCGACTCGTTGCTACAATCTAGTAGATAGATCTTGGCTTGTTTGTTTGTATGCGATAGAAAATTTTTGTTTTCCATGCTACGAACCCCTACAGTGGTATCAGAGCCGTGTCTATATGTAGATCTGTTGCACGAGTAGAACACAATGGTCATTGTGGGCGTTGATGCTTTTATTGTAGATTGCTTTTTGTGTACTTTGCATCTTGCGGTATGTTGGGATGAAGCGGCCCGGGCTAACCTTACATGACATCGTTCATGAGACTTGCTCCACGCTTAACATGCAACTTGTATTGCATAAGTGGCTTTGCGGGTGCCTGTTTCTCCTAGCATAGTAAAGATCCAATTTACAACGGGTAATCAACAATGCTAGTATCAATGTTGTGGTTCTTGTTCGTAGGTTAGAACGACACTTATGGAAAGCCCCAAACCACGTAAAATATGCAAAGAAAGTAGAAGCGTCTAACTTTGTTTTGCAGGGGTGTGCAGTGATGTGATATGGCCATGATTGTGATTATATTTGATGTATGCAATGTTCCTTATTGTAAGTTGGCAACCGGCAGGAGCCATATGGTTGTCTTTAATTTCTGTTAAGACCTGCGTGTCTATTCAAAATAGTTGTAATAGTTGAAGCTGGTGGACGACAACCATGAAGAAGCGTCATTGACCTTGATGCTATGCCGGTGATGATGGAGATCATATTCGTGCTTGAAGATGGAGATCGGAAGCACAAAGAAGAAAGGCCATATCATATCACATATTATGAATTGCATGTGATGTTAATCCTTTATGCATCTTGTATTGCTTAGTAGACGACGGTAGCATTATAAGATGATCCCTCATGCACATAAATTTCAAGTTCTGAAGTGTTCACCCTTAGTATGCACCGTTGCCAAAGCTTGTTGCTTCGAAGCACCACGTGATGATCGGGTGTCTTTGATTCCGCGGGTGAATACAACGTAAGCAAGCCAGATTTGCTTATGCGGTAACTAAGGTTTGATCTTGACGAGCCTAGCATGTACAGACATGGCCTCAGGAACACGGATCGCCGAAAGGCAAAGCATGAATCATATAGTAGATATGATGAACATGATGATTGTTCGCCATTAAAACTATATCGGCTCTCGTGATGATCGGTGTTGATATAGTAGTTTTGGTTCGTGTGATCACTAAAACAATGTGAGGGATGTTGTTTTGAGTGGGAGTTCACCTAGTTTAATTTCATTAATTAATTTGAACTCAATTTGTCATAAACTTAGTCTAAACTATTGCAAATATGTTGTAGATCAATGGCAGCCCCTACCATCAATTTTAATGCGTTCCTAGAGAAAGAAAAGTTGAAAAACAATGGAAGCAACTTCGCGGATTGGTTCCGCAATTTGAGGATTGTCCTCACAGCTGGTAATTTGACCTATGTGCTGGATGCACCGCTAGGTGACCCACCTGCAGCTGATGCTACCGATGAAGTAAAGAATGTTTACCTCGCTCGGAAGTATCAGTACTCCATAGTTCAGTGTGCTATCTTGTATGGTTTAGAATCGGAGCTTCAGAAAAGGTTTGAAGAGTCAGATCCATATGATATTGTCGAGGATCTCAAATTAATTTTTGAGACTCATGCGGCAATTGAAAGTTATGAAGCTTCTGAAAAGTTCTTTAACTGCAAGATGGAAGAGGGTAGCTCCGTCAGTGAGCATGTGCTTAAGATGTCTGGGCACGCAAATAAACTTCAAAGTTTGGGTATAGTGATTCCTAATACTTTGGGAGTTTACCGCATCCTCCAATCACTACCACCAAGTTACAAGAACTTTGTGATGAACTACAACATGCAGAACATGAACAAAGAGTTGCCAGAACTATTTGCTATGTTAAAATCTGCAGAAGTGGAGATCAAGAAAGAGCACCAAGTGTTGATGGTCAATAAGACCACCAAATTCAAGAAAGGCAAGTCTAAGCAAAAGGGACACTTCAAGAAGGGTGGTAAGAAAGTTACCATGCCAACGAAGAAGACCAAGGCTGGACCTAAGCCTGAAACTGAGTGCTTTTACTGCAAGGGAGAAGGTCACTGGAAGCGGAATTGCCCAAAGTACTTGGCGGATTTGAAGAACGGCAACATCAAGAAGAAAGGTATATTTGATATACATGTTATTGATGTGTATCTCACTAGTATTCGTAGTAGTGCCTGGGTATTTGATACTGGTTCGGTTGCTCATATTTGTAACTCGAAACAGGAGCTGCAGAATAAACGGAAGCTAGCGAAGAACGAGGTGTCGATGCGTGTGGGAAACGGATCAAAGGTTGATGTGATCGCGGTCGGCACGCTACCTCTTCATCTACCATCGGGATTAGTTTTATACTTAAATAATTGTTATTTGGTGCCTGCGTTGAGCATGAACATTATATCGGGATCTTGTTTATTGCGAGACGGTTACTTGTTTAAATCAGAGAATAATGGTTGTTCGATTTATATGAGTAATATGTTTTACGCACATGCACCTTTGATAGATGGTCTATTCTTATTGAATCTCGATAGTAGAAATACACATCTTAATAACATTGAAGCTAAACGTTTGAAATCAAGCGATAATTCGACCTATATGTGGCACTGTCGTCTTGGTCACATTGGAGTGAAACGTATGAAGAAACTCCATTCCGATGGACTTCTTGAATCACTTGATTTTGAATCACTTGAAAGATGCGAAGCATGTCTGATGGGTAAAATGACTAAGACTCCATTTTCTGGTATAATGGAGCGAGCTACGGACTTATTGGAAATCATACATACCGATGTGTGTGGTCCAATGAGTGTAGCATCGCGCGGTGGTTATCGTTATGTTCTTACCTTCACGGATGATTTGAGTAGATATGGGTATATCTATTTCATGAAACATAAGTCCGAAACTTTCGAGAAGTTTAAGGAGTTTCAAAGTGAGGTAGAGAATCAACGTAACAAGAAGATTAAATTTCTACGTTCTGATCGTGGAGGTGAATATCTAAGTTACGAGTTTGGCGAGCATTTAAAGAAGTGCGGAATACTTTCACAATTGACACCGCCGGGAACACCACAGCGTAATGGTGTGTCCGAACGTCGTAATCGAACTCTCTTAGATATGGTTCGTTCTATGATGTCACTTACAGATTTACCGCTATCATTTTGGGGTTATGCATTAGAAACAGCCGCATTCACTTTAAATAGGGCACAATCTAAATCCGTTGAAACGACACCGTATGAATTATGGTTTGGGAAGAAACCTAAATTGTCGTTCCTTAAAGTTTGGGGATGTGAAGCCTATGTAAAGAAGTTACAGCCGGACAAGCTTGAACCCAAAGCGGAAAAATGCGTCTTCATAGGATACCCAAAGGAAACTATTGGGTATACCTTCTATCATAGATCCGAAGGCAAAATCTTCGTTGCCAAGAATGGATCCTTTCTAGAGAAGGAATTTCTCTCGAAAGAAGTGACTGGAAGGAAAGTAGAACTCGACGAGGTTGTCGAACCTTCTCTCGAAATT
The DNA here is from genome assembly GCA_916181665.1 of Avena sativa. Lineage (NCBI taxonomy): Eukaryota > Viridiplantae > Streptophyta > Magnoliopsida > Poales > Poaceae > Avena > Avena sativa. The sequence continues at coordinate 164,683,437 of OV702282.1, forward strand.
GCGAGTAGCGCAGCACCGGAAGAAGTTCCTGTGGTGCCTGCACCAATAAGAGGGGAAGCTAATGATGATGATCATGAAACTTCGGTTGAAGTTGCTACAGAGCCTCGGAGGTCAACGAGAACTCGTACCACTCCAGATTGGTATGATTCCGTTATGAATGTCATGGTGGTGGACAACACCGATGACCCCGAGACATATGAGGAAGCGATGATGAGCCCAGATTCCAATAAATGGCAAGAAGCCATGAAATCCGAGATTGGATCCATGTACGAAAACCAAGTATGGACTTTGGTGGACTTACCGGATGGCCGTAAGGCTGTCGAGAACAAATGGATTTTCAAGAAGAAAACAGATGCTGATGGTAATGTTACTGTCTATAAAGCTCGACTTGTCGCAAAAGGGTTTCGACAAATTCAAGGAGTTGACTACGATGAGACTTTCTCACCAGTAGTGAAGCTAAAGTCTGTGAGGATTATGTTAGCAATCGCTGCATATTATGATTATGAGATATGGCAGATGGATGTCAAAACAGCATTCCTCAATGGAGACATTGATGAAGAGTTGTATATGATGCAACCCAAAGGTTTTGTCGATCCTAAAGATGCTAACAAGGTATGCAAACTTCAACGGTCCATCTATGGATTGAAGCAAGCATCCCGAAGTTGGAATCAACGTTTTGATAAGATAATCAAAAGTTTTGGTTTTATACAAACTTATGGAGAAGCTTGTATTTACAAGAAAGTGAGTGGGAGCTCTATAGCATTCTTAATACTATATGTGGATGACATATTGTTGATTGGGAATGATGTAGACCTTCTTAATAGTGTTAAAGAATATTTGAATAATAGTTTTTCAATGAAGGATCTTGGCGAAGCAGCTTACATATTAGGCATAAAGATTTATAGAGATAGATCGAAACGCCAAATATCATTGTCACAGAGTACATATTTGGACAAAGTTCTAAAGAAGTTTGGAATGGAAGAAAGCAAGAAAGGGTTCTTGCCCATGTTGCCCAATACGACCTTGAGTAAAACTCAAAGTCCGACATCGGCAGAAGATAGAGAAAGGATGAGTAAGACTCCCTATGCCTCAGCCATAGGATCTCTAATGTATGCCATGCTATGTACTAGACCCGACATTGCATATGCTGTTAGTTTAACTAGCAGATATCAAAGTGATCCAGGAGTGGATCATTGGACAGCGGTCAAAAACATCCTTAAGTACTTGAGAAGAACTAAGGATATGGTTCTTTCTTATGGAGGTGATGAACAGCTCGTTGTTAATGGTTACACCGATGCTAGTTGGAACACCGATCCGGATGATTCTAAATCACAATCTGGATACGTATTTATTTTGAATGGTGCAGCAGTTAGCTGGAGGAGTGCAAAGCAAAGCGTTGTGGCGAGATCTTCAACTGAATCGGAATACATGGCTGCTTCGGAGGCTTCACAAGAAGCAATATGGATGAAAGAGTTCATTACAGAGCTGGGTGTGGTTCCTAGTGCGCTGGACCCAATGTCTATCTACTGTGATAACATGGGCGCCATAGCCAATGCGCAAGAACCAAGGTCACACAAGAAGCTGAAGCATATCAAGCTACGTTTTCACGCTATTCGAGAACATATCCAGGATGGGGATATAAAGATTTGCAAAGTACACACAGATCTGAATGTGGCGGATCCGTTGACTAAACCTCTCCCGAGGGCAAAACATGACCAACACCAAACTGCCATGGGTGTTCGGTATATTACCATGTGATCTAGATTAGATGACTCTAGTGCAAGTGGGAGACTGTTGGAGATATGCCCTAGAGGCAATAATAAATATAGTTATTATTATATCTTTGTGTTTATGATAAATGTTTATATTCATGCTATAATAGTATTAACAAGGAAACATTAATACTTGTGTGAATTGTAAACTTAAATTGAAGTCCCTAGTATAGCCTCTATACTTCACTAGCTTGTTGGTTAATAGATGATTGTGGTTTCCCTATCATGAACATTGAGATGTTATTAACAACAAGATCATATCGTTAGGAGAATGATATGGTGGACATACTCCTATAGATAAGCGTAGCATAAAGATCAAGTCATTTCAATAGTTCAATTGCTATATGCTTTCTGATACATAGTAACCTAATTCCTTCGACCATGAGATCATGCATATCACCTTTACTGGATGGATGCTTTGATGTCATCAAACACCACACCGTAACAGGGTGGCTATAAAGGTGGCATTGATCGTTCGGAAAGTATTGGTTGAAACACATGGATCAAGAGTGGGATTTGTCCATCCACATGACGGATAGATATTCTCTGGGCCCTCTCGGTGAAATGTCATCCAATTAGCTTGCAAGCATGTGACTAGGTCACAAGGGATCACATATCACGGGAACGAGAAAAGAGTACTTATCAGTAACGAGGTTGAACTAGGTATGCAGAGATACCGACGATCATAACCTCGGATAAGTAACATATCGTGAGACAAAGGGAAATTGGTATCGTATGTAAGTGGTTCATTCGATCGCAAAGTAATCGTAGAAATATGTGGGAGCCATATGAATTTCCAGATTCCTCTATTGGTTATTGTTCGGAGAAGTGTCTCGATCATGTCTGCATAATTCACGAACCGTAGGGAGACACACTTAAGGATTCGACGTTGTTTGAGTAGTTATGGTATTATGAGAAAGAGACCGAATGTTGTTCGGAGTCTCGGATGGGATCCGGGATATCACGAGGTGATCCGGAATGGTCCGGAGAATAAGATTCATATAAGGAAAGTCCCGTTTCGGAGTTGGGGAATGGTTCCGGTGTTTTCATCGGGAACATTCTAGAAGGTCCCGGAATGTCCGGCACTCCGGGGGGGGAAGGGGTACATGAATGTGTCATTGCATGTTGGAATGATTGCATCATGTACTAAGTGTTCTCGCTGTCCGAAATAAAGGGTTAATTCAAATCCTAATTGAAAAAGTCAAACTGCCAGTTTTCGGTCAAACTGCCAGTTTTCGGAAAGAGGAGAAAGAGGAGGAGGTGGAGGCCGAGTTGGGGAGGGATTCCTCCCCTTGGCCGGCGCCTCCCAAGGCCGACTTGGGGAGGGACTCCCCTCCCCTTGGCCGGCCCTCCCACCTATAAAGGGAGGGGCAGGGCTCCCCTCTCTAGACACACAAGTTTCCTACCCTCTAAACCTAAACCCTAGATCTAAACCCCGGTTTAGAGCTATTTTGGTTTAGAGCCTTCTAATTGGTTTAGAGCCCTCTAATTGGTGTGTCTAATTACTAGACCACTAATAGCCTCTCTCATAAGCTCCACCATACTCGCACCGGCTTAAGGCGAAGCCCTGCGGGATCTCCCCTCTACTTCCGGTACCACGCCGTTGTGCTGCCGGAATCGCGAGGAGAGTGCTACAACCTCCGCTGCCTGCTGGAACAAGGGAGAGGAAGGTCTTCGTCGAGTACCGAACGTGTGACCGACTGCGGGGGCGCTGCTGGAACGTGGCGCCGGAAGGATCGTCTACACGATCTTGAGATCGGAAAGAGTACGACTACATCACCCACGAGAATCTGCTCTCGTTAAACACTTTGGAATCTTCGAGGGTGAGTTATTCCATCGACTCGTTGCTACAATCTAGTAGATAGATCTTGGCTTGTTTGTTTGTATGCGATAGAAAATTTTTGTTTTCCATGCTACGAACCCCTACAGTACCGACCAAGGATACGAGGAGGAGGAGGATACTACAAAGAAGAAGCCGAGGAGAACTTCAACCACTGCTCTGCACAAGGCAAGCCTAATGCTACTAGTTGAATGTGCAAGCTAACACTTGCAAGCTACTCTACTGATGCAAACAAACCCTTACTTGTTACCATGCCCACTATATGCCTTAACCATATGTGATCATACCCACTTGATACCCAATCCTAGTTTTACTTGCAAGCTTTCTACCTTTGTTTCTTTATCAAAGCTTTAACTTAGAGTGTACTTAAGTAGCTTGTAGATTCTAGAAAGATAATTGAAGGTTGCATAAAGAGCATAAAATTTGGCCTAAGCTAGAAAATCTTGATGTCCTTCTAAGGCATGAGATTGAACTTAGTAAAACTCCACTTGTTTACTACCCCTCATTAGTACTCACCCCCACTTGTAGATGCTAGTGCTAAGTATAAAACTTGATCAACTTTAGATGGTGAAAGAACCTGTTGGGCCCCCATGTGTGGTTTTGGTAATTAATGACAATCTTTATGGACTAATGTGTGTATTAAGTTATACTTGTAGAATTTGTCCATTGACATCGCTTGGGGCATGTGTTGGCTTCAAGGTTGATGAAATGCAAGGAAGATATGTTGGGCAAGCTCAATATGCGAGGTCGATGATGAGGAATTAAGAAAGGCGTTCCATCTTGAGAAGGGCAAGACCGTCTACATCGAGCTCAAGTGGAATGCTCAAGGAAAAGGTATAATCTTGATAGGTTTTCCCTTTTTCCGGTCTCACGTTATGTGTGTGAGACCGGGTTTAGGATAGATAACCGTACTATCAAGAGGGGCTCTCGTATGAGTATTTCGGTCACATCGTTCGGAGAGAGCTCAAACCTTTGCATACTTTCATCATCGTATTTGGTTGTTATTTGGTCTTATCCATGTGAGGATATAGAGCTTGTGGTAATCTCCATAACAAGCTCTTGTTCATCAAAATCGGATCTTCCGTTTGTATCTTGTTGCGATTTATGAGGCTTTTTCGGTTTCTCACCAAGTGAGGTATTTCACATTATTATACTTGATACTTTCTCACTTGGTGATAATCAATATTTCCACTTTTTATTGGGAAGCCCTTGTCGTCCTCTATCCAACGCAATTTTAAACGGGTCAATCGGAGCTTCCAGTCAAAAGTTATTGTCGTTTGAATATTTGCTTGTTAGTTTGTTTTCTGGGCCGAGCAGTAGTACCGCCCGGACGGGCCGGCACTACCGCCCGGGTCTAAAAATGGCCCGTTCTCTTTCTGCCTCGCTAGGTACCTAAATCCGGTACTACCAGCCGGCCCGGTAGTACCGGTCGGCCCAGTTTTTTCCCCAGATCCAGATCTAGCTCTCGCCCAGTTCGTCTGCCCCGTTTTCTGTGCTCGCGTTGACTCTGCCGCTGCCGCTGCGCCTGCTCGCTTGCTGTCCCGCTGGGCCCAGCCGGTCGCCGCTGCTTGCGCGCCCAGATGCGCCCGCGCCTGCCTGTTGCCCGCCCGCACGCTGGCCCTCACCGCTGCTGCTGCTCTGATTTGCTGCCAAGCTGCTCCCGCTGATCGCATCTGGCCGCGCGCCGCAGCTGACCAGCTGCATGCGATACTGCTGCCGCGCGCAAGCTTGCTTGGCCCCACTAGCATGCGCGCGCTCTGTTGCTGCTCTGCATCGCTGCTGCATGCTCTGCCCCACTTGCTAGCCCTTCTCGATTTCCTGCCTTGATTTCTTTGCTCGGCCTGGGACTTGTGCGGTACTACCGGTAAAATCCGGTAAAATGGGGCGAGATTGATGGATAGGCGGCGAGTTGCTTGGGTGTATGATGGAATGTACGTCTACACGCCCTGTAGGAAGGTTTATATAGACTCACCCTCCCAAGGGTTTACAAATCTCAACCGAATCTGTTAAGGTTTCGGTACTCGTTTAACCTAATCCGACTGGGCCTATCTACTCTCCTGGGCCTTCAGCTTCCAGTCGCTTGGATCCACACCAGGTCTTGATCCAGTCGCCGTCTTGCAGGCCCACTCGCCAGGTTGTGGGCCAGTCGGAAACGTCCTGCTGGGTATACCCCGGTAGGCATATCCCCATCAGTAGTCCCCGAGGCCGTCGTCGATTGGGCGCAGGTGGTTGATGGCAGTCGGAGCATACGGCTTCAACGCGGACATCCAGTCGAATCGGCGGCGGGCTCCTGAATAAAGGAGGAAACTAGTCATTTGGTCGCAGCTTTGGTGAACGGGTCGGCGAAATATTCAGTCACTGTCGTAGTGATCGGGTCGGCTAGCCGAGTGGCCGAAGTTGGACCATCAAAACGCAGTCAAACTAGCCATTGGGGTAATCCAACGGTAACTTTTGGCGTAATCACCGCGTAGTAATGGCTCCCTGATTTGGCGAGTAACAGCCGCTATATAAAGGGAATGGTAGGCGATCGGAGAACCACCTCCTCGTCATTTCCTCCGATTGCGCACACCTTCGCTTTCCTCCACATCGCGATCCAGCCGAACCGAAATCCTCCGACCTCCACGAACCTTGTCGCCAATGGCTCCCTCCACCAAACCATGGGGCAGGTCCAAGTGCACGAGAGCACAACTGGCATCCTTCGAGGAGGCCGGGATCCTGCGCGCCGGCAGGTGGCGCATCCCTGCGGCCGGAGAGGTGACTCCGGACCCGCATGAGGGAGAGTTCGTCTGCTTCACCAGCCACCTAGAGCGGGGGCTGGGATTCCCCACATCTCTTTTCTTCTGGCGCTTCTGCGCCTTCTACGGGATCCAGACGTCGGACCTGGGCCCGCACAACATCGAGCAGCTCGCCATTTTCGTGGCGTTCTACGAGTGCTACCTGGGCTGCAGGCCCTACTTCCTCCTGTGGCAAGATCTGTTCCACGGGCGGATCAGTCGCGAAGAAGCAAGCGGCCCGATGCTTGCCGCGGGCGGCCTGCCGTTTCAATTGAAGGCGAAGGCCTCCTTTTTCGATCTAATGCTACCTGCCAAGGCGGCGATTGAATGGAAGAAGTCTTGGTTTTACGTCACCGAGGCCACTCTAGACGGCGAGGTGGCGATCCCAAGATACTCCGCCGACCGGCCCGAACCGCGCCGACTCCAAGTCGGCAAGCTTCCAACAGACCAGCGGATGGTGGTGGATGAAATGCTTCAGACCATCTGCGGCCTGAAGAAGAAAGGTCTCCAGCCCATCAACTTGTATAACTGCTGGCTTGGGCGGCGACTCGTCCCCCTGGCCCGCCGTGACCACTACATGTACGAATACACGGGCCGGGAGGACTCGAAGAAATCCTGCCTCGCCGAGTGGCAACTCGAGGATTACCTCCTGGCGTTGAAGAAGATCACCCAGGCGGTGTACCTCGACGCGAAGGCTGGGGTCGCCCCCTACACCGCGAAGCATCCAGCCCCGACGGTAAGTCATCCTTCTATCATTCGCAGTCGCAGTTAATGCTGTCGCGGTTATACTGACATTGTCTTATGCCTATTGCAGTTATTTCAAGTGGTGGAAGGGTGGATTCCGCCCGCGGACGACCAGAATTCGAGCTCGTCCGTCCAGGAGGGGGGCGAATCGCCTCCAGCAAGGGGCGGCGTCGAGAGCGACAGGAGCGGCGACGACGACGAATCCGAGGAAGAGGTCGCCCCGCTGGTCCGGAAAACTCGCGGACAGCGGCAGCGTGAGCTCGAAGCAAGCAAAAGCCTCGAACGTCATGGCGATGACGATGACGAGCTCCCCGAGCACACCTCACGTCGCGAGGCCACTCCGTCGAAGAAGAAGAAGAAGAAGAAGAAGAAGAAGAAGAAGAAGAAGAAGGAGGTAAAGGCCCCTCCGAAGAGGAAGACGAAGCCAGCGAGACAGGCGTCTCCGCCTCATTCGCCAAGCAGCTCCGACGCCACCAGTCTGGCCTGGGGTGAAGCGCCACAGAAGATGGCGGCGCCAGATATCATCGCCGTCCTGAGCGAGGTGCCTCTGGCCTCGATACCTCCGCCGTTCGCCCCAGTCTCTGGGTCGGGGGCTGCTCCGGTCGCGGCAGCTTCGCCGCCTAGGGAAGCTCCCGCCGAAAACGTTTCGGAAGCTCCTGTCGCGGCCTCGACGACGAAGAAGCCGTCCGTGTCTTGGGCGCACGATGTCCTGGAGATGGGCCTCAGTCGATGACTGGGCCCCGAACTGGAGAAGCCGGCCGGCATCCGCACGGGGCTACGGTTCATTCCAGTCGCCAAGTGAGTTTAATTCACCTGCTTTATTTTCCCTTGTAGTCGAACGACTTTGCTCATATTCTCGATTTGCAGGACTGGGTTTAAAAAGATAGGCCATCCGTAGGTGGCCAAGGTGCCACTAGTCGACGCCGAGGAGGACCCCTCTCGGAAGAGGAAGGCTGACGAGGTCGCTGTCCCCACAGACAGTGCCAAGAAGGCCAAGAGCGACGAGGTCGTCACGGTGTCTGACGACACGACGGTGGCCCCGAGTGATCCTGCGGTGGTGGCGGCCTCGGCAATCAAGGAGGGTGCTCCATCGCCAGGGGTGACCGAGCCGGCCTCTTTTGGTGTTGGCGCGTCCATCGCGATCTTCCCGCGCTTCATGGCCAGAGCGGCCACGGCGAGTGGTACCACGCCTTCGAGCCGCGCACCTGGGGTCGCCGAGACGGAGGTTGAGCAACGCCGCGGGCATACTCCGGCTCTTCTCACCTCTGTGGACGCACTACAACTTCATGGCATGCTGGGCGCGGCCATCCAGGTATGTCCAGTCCCCGAGGATCGGGCCACTGAATTGTAGTGGTCAGATTCTTTTAGTGTTGTACTTTTATTTCTTGTGCCCAGTCCCCGAGTGTCTAGTCTCTGAATTTCAGCGGGTTAGGCACTTAAGTTTTTGATCGCCAGTCCCCGAGTGTCTAGTCGCTGAATTTTAGCGGGTGGGCACTTTAGGATCTTGTTTTTGCTAACTGTTTCACTTTTGCACAGGGTTTGCATCGTGAATCAGCCGATCGGCTCGCTGCGAAGTGTCGCGCGGAGAAGGAACTTGTCGCCGTTCAAGAGGCGAACAAGGGACTCCAAGCGATTGCTGCGAAGGCAGAAGAGGTTCGCTAGGGCCTTGTCCCGGCGAGTGAGCTGACGGAGGCGCAATCGGCGTTGAGTTTGGCGGAAAAGAGGATCGCCGACCTTGAGCGCGAGCTGAAGGAAGCGAAGGAGGAAGCGACCTCGGCGGATGGGCGAGCCAAGGCTGCTGTTACGGCCGCCGTTGAGGAGCGTAAGGTTTCCGACGCCCTTGTTGTTGTGCTTCAAGATGACTACTCCGCTCTTCAAAAATTCATCACGGAGCTCTCCCGCCCTTTGATTGGTGAGTGTGCCTGCCTCTTCCTGTAACATATGCATTGTGTAATTTTTGATGTATTCACTGTCACCTTCTGTCCGCAGGTCGGATCATTGATAGGCGGAAGAGGCGAATTCGTTCGACGCACGGCAATGTGTATCCACGCTGGTCGACTCGGCCATGTTGTCGGCGACATGCATACGGGCGTATCTTCAGGAGATGTCGCCCACGGAAGTAATTCCCAGCGACCTCATCGAGGTGTGGCAATACTTGGAGAAGGCGCCGTCGGTCGTCGAGTTCATGACGCGATCGGCGTTCCGATGCGGAGCGGCGACAGCGCTTAGCCTTGGGCTCGCTCACTTCCCGGAGGACTTCGACCTGGACGACATGACGAGTGGCTACCCGTCGTCGACTAGATCGGTGGAGATATCCGAGGTCCTGAAGTTGACGGATCGTGCCGCGGTGTACTCCGAGCGCGTCTGGGCGATGGGCGACCTCCTTCCTTATCAGGAGACGGTCGTCGCACCCAACGACCCCGAGCCGCAGCACTGGGACTTCAAGATCGAGCAACCCTTCCGTGCGGCGATGGCGGGTGAGCTGACGACGTACCCGTCAAACCCGTACACTCCCTTTATTCGCAATCGCAAGGGTGGCGGCGAGTCGTCGTCGAAGCCTGTGGAGTAAAATATTGTGCCCTGGGGCGTTAGTAGCAGTTCTGCCATTGGGCATACTTTGTATTTTGTGACAATTGCAACATGCTATAATGAGATATCATGTTGTTTTGTGAATTGTCGTGTGTTTCTGATTGAGGGTTGAACGAGTCCCCGAGCGCGTCCGCCCTTTTTTATGGGGTTTCTCGTTTTTTATGTGTTTGCGGTTTTGAATGTTTTGTTATTGAGGTCGACTCGCCCGGACTCGGAAAGCCAGTCGCAAGGCGACTCCCATGAGTGCTCTATACTTCACCGTTTTCCCTTGCGCGAACGAGGTCGGGTGGCCGAGTCCCCGAGCGTGGTACTTGGTTGTTCTAGGCGCGACTCGAGGGTGGGTGAGGACTTGGCGCGTTAGGGTGAGCGCATCACTCCTGCCTGGCCCGTCCGGTCAGTCGCATGGTGAGTCCTGGGCATGCTCTCGTACTTGGCGTTTTCCCTAGCCGCTCGCGCTGAACTGGTCGTCAGTCCCCGAGCGTGGTATTTGGCCGTTCGAGTCGCTATGTCGAGGATGCGGAGGATCATGGTCGCTGTGAGAAGCGAAGGCAGTTGTCTTGGCTCGTTGAGCCAGTCGAGCTAGGCGACTCCAATGGGGCTCCGGGTAGGCGTTTTTCATGGACGTTACAAGACCTGGGGTAACCCAGTGCCCTTGTAGCGCACTACTTGGCCGTGCCGATCGCTGTACCAGAGGTTGACTTCTGCAGTTAGCTTGACGCTGTTATTACGAGTGCGAGTGGCACAAGACACGGAGAGTAGACGCAATTTGCGGTAACCAATTCTTTTTATTTCATAGCGACTGGAGGATACATATGTGGGGTTCTAGGAATAGAACTTCCATAGGAGGTTTACATTCCATGGTCGCTTGATGTCGAGTTTGCCGTCCCCGTGGACGTCGATGAGGTAGTAGGCGTCGTTGCCGAGTACTCGCCCGATGGCGAATGGTCCCTCCCACGGGGGGGGGGGGGGGAGGTTGTGTATGCCTTTCTTGTCCTGGATGAGGCGCAGCACCAGGTCGCCTTCTTGGAAGGTGCGAGTTTTCACCCGCCGGCTGTGGTAGCGGCGGAGTCCTTGCTGGTAGATGGCGGTGCGTGAGCGAGCTAGGTCGCGTGCCTCGTCGAGTTGATCGACTCCATCCTGTCGTGCGAGTTCGTTCGCAGCCTCCGTGTAGTGGACGACCCTTGGCGAGTCGTGCTCGAGGTCGGTGGGCATGACTGCCTCGGCGCCGTACACCATGAAGAAGGGGGTGAACCCTGTCGACCTGTTGACCGAGGTGCGGATGCCCCAGATGACGGAGGGTAGCTCCTCGACCCAGCACCCGGCGGTGCGCTCGAGTGGTACTTGGAGCCGCGGCTTCAGGCCGTGGAGGATGCTCTGGTTGGCCCGTTCCGCCTGGCTGTTGGACTCCGGGTGGGCGACTAACGCGAGGTCGAGCCGGATGTGGTACTCCTCGCAGAACTCGGCCATGGCTCCTTTGGCGAAGTTGGTGCCGTTGTCCGTGATGATGCTATTTGGGAACCCGTAGCGATATATGAGCTCGCGTAGGAATTTGGTGGCGGTCTTCCCGTCGCATTTCCGGACTGGCTTGGCCTCCACCCACTTTGTGAATTTGTCGACCGCGACCAGGAGGTGGGTGAAGCCGGAGGGGGCCTTTTTGAAGGGGCCTACCATGTCCATACCCCACATGGCGAATGGCCAGGTGATTGGGATTGTCTTGAGCGCTGAGCTCGGCACGTGTGTCTGGTTGGCGTACTTCTGGCACCCGGCGCACCGCTGGACAATGTCGACGGCATCGGCGTGTGCGGTGGGCCAGTAGAAGCCGTGCCGCCTAGCCTTGGCGACCAGAGAGCGGGCGCCGGCGTGGTGGCCGCAGTCGCCGGAGTGGATGTCGTGGAGGATCTTGCATCCTTCGGCGGGTTGGACGTAGCGTTGGAACACGCCGGTCACGCTGCGCTTGTGGAGCTCGCCGTCGATGATGGTGAAGGATTTGCATCGGCGTGCAACCATCCGGGCGTCTGTCTCGTCTGCCGGCAAGGTGCCAGCCTCCAGGTAGGCGATGTACGGCTTGGTCCAGTCGTCTGGCTCGGCGATGAGTGCGACTAGGGCTGCCTCTGGTTGCAGCGGGACTCCAATGTCGATCTCCCTTGGGGGAGATACTGATGGCTTGGTGATCGTGTCGAGGAAGATGCCGGCGGGTGGTGCAAGTCGAGCCGACCCGATGCGAGAGAGTGCGTCAGCCTCCTCGTTCTTCCGCCTGTCGATCCACTCGACGGAGTAGCCTGCGAAGTGTCCCCCCAGCTTGTCTACTGCTTGGCGGTATGCCGCCATGGTGGGAGAGACAGTGTCGCAAGTGCCAGCGACTTGCCCAGCGATGAGGTCGGACTCTCCGTAGTAGCATAGGCGGTTGCCGTTCATCTCCTTGGCAGCTCACATGCCGTGGAGTAGTGCCTCGTATTCGGCCATGTTGTTGGTGCAGGGGGTGAAGTCGAGGCAGAGGATGTAGCGGAGCTTGTTGCCCTTCGGTGAAGTCAGCACGATCCCTGCTCCTGCGCCGTCCGCGTTCTTGGAGCCGTCGAAGTGCAGGCTCCAGTAGTGGAGGTATGGCAGCTTTTCTGGCTGCTGGGCCTCTTCCCAGTCGGCGATGAAGTCCGCTAGAGCCTGCGACTTGATCGCTTTTCGTGGCTCATATTTGATGTTGTGGACGCCGATTTCGACGGCCCACTTGGCGACTCGCCCGGTCGCCTCGCGGTTGCGGATGATGTCCTGCAACGGTGCTGAGGAGACGACCGTGATCGGGTGCTCCTGGAAGTAGTGCGGCAGGTGCCGCTGTGCTCTAAAGACCGCGTATACCAGTTTCTGGTACTGCGGGTATCGCTGGCGCGACTCGGTGAGGACCTCGCTGATGTAGTACACCGGTCGCTGTACCGGGCGCTCCTTTCCTTCCTCCGGCCGCTCGACGACCATGATGGCGCTGACGACGCGCTCGGAAGCCGCGACGTAGACCAGCATGGGTTCTTTGTCGACGGGGGCGGCGAGTAGTGGTGCTGCGAGTAGCACCTTCTTGAGGTCGCGGAGCGCGTCGTCTGCCTCCTTGTCCCACTGGAAGGTGGGGTTCTTGCGCATCAGGCGGTATAGGGGCATCGCCTTTTCGCCTAGGCGGGGGATGAAGCGACTGAGAGCCGCTACTCGCCCGGCCAGCTTCTGGACGTCGTGCAGGCACTCGGGTTTGCCGAGTCAAGCGATCGTGTCAATTTTGGTGGGGTTCGCCTCGATCCCGCGCTTGGAGACGACGTACCCCAGTAGTTGCCCTGCTGGTACACCGAAGGTGCATTTGCCTGGGTTGAGCTTTATCTTGTATTTCCGCAGGTTGGCGAATGTTTCCGCCAGGTCGGCGAGTAGATTGCCCTGGCGAGCGGACTTCACGACCACGTCATCGATGTAGACCTGGATATTGCGACCAATTTGGCTCGCGAGGCACTCCTGCATGCACCGCTGGTAGGTCGTCCCGGCGTTCTTGAGGCCGAAGGTCATGGCGTTGTAGCAGAAGGCTCCGAATGGCGTGATGAACGTCGTCTTCTCCTCGTCCTCAACAGCCATTTTGATCTGGTTGTACCCAGAGTAGGCGTCGAGTAAACACAGCGACTCCGAGCCCGCGGTGGAGTCGATTATTTGGTCGATCCGCGGGAGGACGAACTGCTCCTTCGGGCAGGCGCTGTTTAAGTTTGTGTAGTCGATACACATCCTCCAGGTCCCATTCTTCTTCTCGACCAGGACTAGGTTTGCCAGCCACTTGGAGTATTTGATTGGCCGGATGAAGCCTGCAGCGAGTAAACGCTGCACCTCCTCGGCGATAGCTCGGCGGCGCTCTTCATTGAAGGGCCGCAGCGACTGCTTGACGGGTCGCACTTTGGGGTCGGCGTTTAGTTTGTGCTCAGCGAGTTCCCTAGGGACACCAGGCATGTCAGAGGGATTCCATGCGAAGATGTCCCTGTTCTCACGGAGGAACTCGATGAGCGCGCCTTCCTAGGCTAGGCTCATGCCCTCCCGATCGTCACCGTCTGGCTGGAGTCGCCTGGGACCAGCTCGATGGTGCGGGTGTGCGTCATTGCCTCGAAGGCTGAGGTGTTTGCGCCCTCCGAATTGGGCTTCTTGAGTATGTTGGGATCGTCGTTGTTGACCCCGCTCGCGTACTTGGCAAGCTCGTCGGCGTGGTTGCTCTCTGCCGCGATGACGGCGTCGGCGAGTTCGTCTCCTTTGGCTTCGCACTCGGCGGACATGTCGGGGTCGCCGTTGATGGTGATGACGCTGCACGGCCCGGGGAGCTTCATCGCGTTGTACGCGTAGTGGGGCGCTGCCATGAACTTGGCGAACGCCTGGCACCCCAGGACGCAGTGGTAGGGGCTGTCGAAGGGTACCAGCTCGAAGACGATCCGCTCGGTGCGGAAGTTTGCTGGTGTGCCGAAGGTGACTAGCAGCGTGACCTTGCCGATCGGGTACGCCTTCCGACCGGTGACGATGCCGTGGAACGTGGTGTAGGTCGTCTCGACCATCGACTGCGGGAGCCGCAGTCGCCTGAAGGTGTCCAGGTACAGGATGTTGATGGAGCTGCCGCCGTCCATCAATGTCTTGGGGAGCCAGTAGTCGCCCACCTTAGGCTTGACCACCAGGGCGACTCGGCCTGGGTACTCGATGTGTGGCGAGTGGTCCTGGCGGCTCCAGGTGATGGGCTGCTCCGACCAGTTGAGGAACTGGGGAACGTCCACCTGGGCCACCGCGTTGATGGCGACAGCGCGGGCGATGACCTTCTTCTCGCGCTTCGTGTTGAAGCCTGTGAAGGTATGGAGCGAGCCGGCCACATTGCCGAATTTTCCGCCGTTTGGCCGGTTGTTGTCGGGGTCCTCCCACACTCGCCGTGCCTTCTCAATCTCCCTGAGAGTGTGGCAGTCGGCGGTCGTGTGCGTGGTGGGCTTCCCTTCCCTGCTGTGAAACGCACAAGGTTGGTTAAGGAGGGCCACGGGGTCGAACCTTGGTTTCGCCTTGTAGTTGCCGTCGTCGCGGCGTTTCCCTCCATCGCGGCGGAAGCTCTTGGGCTCGCGCTGTGCGTGCCCGGCGTTGGCGACGAAGTCGACTCGCCCGTCACTGCGGCGCTTGCCAGTGAGGCGAGTGTTGCTGTAGCGTAGGTCGGACCGTCGTCCGTTGTCATTGCCGCTCGTGCGGCGTTGGCCTCCCGACTCGTCGTCGGTTTCCTGGTTTGGATCTTCCTCCGCGTACCGTTTGGCGATCTCGAGGAGGTCCGGTATGTTGTCGAGCGTGCGAGAATGTCGCTTGAGCTTGGCGACCAAGGGCTCGTAGCGGCACGAGGTCTTGAAGCAATGGATCGCGGTGTCCGGGTGGATGCCGACCGTGTTGTACCATAGTTCTTGCCACCGCCTGACCCAGTTGCGGGTCGACTTGCGGGGTCCCTGGACGCATCGCTCCAGGTCCTCGATGGTGGTGGCGCGGGTGTAGGAGCACTCGTAGTGCCTGACGAAGGCGTCGCGCATCTCCTCCCAGGAGTCGATGCTATCCTGGGGAAGGGTGTTGATCCACTGCCTGCACGTCCCCTCCATCATCAAGGGGAGGTAACGGGCGGCTAGCAGGTCGGTGTGGCCAGCGATCCCCATCGCCATGAGGTATGTATCTAGCCACACGGAGGGGTCGTGCGAAGGGTCGTACTTCTCTATTTCCTTCGACGCCTTGAAGTTCGCCGGATATTTTTCGCCTCGGATCATCGGTCCGAAGCACCTGGGACCAAGTCGGCTTAGCGACCCCATCGGCTCGCCGTCGCGGCGATTGGTTAGGGTGTGTCGCAGGTCGTCGGGCTGGTGTGTGCGCCAGCTTTGGTTGTTGATGATGTGGGTGCGGGCGTCGATGGGCTGACCGTTGGCGGCGACGAAGTTGGTCGCTGGCCTGGGGTCATTGGTGGAGAGTGCTGCGTTCGCGGGTCAATGTTGGAGCTGCAGTGGCTCTGGTGGCGGGCAGTTGAGGGTGTTTGCCGCCAATGGGCAGCCGCTTGAGGCCGCTCTGCTGCCCGAAGAACGCGAGTACACCCGACCCTGCGAATCGGCGCCTGCGTTTTGCTGCTCGACCGCCTTTGCGAGCAGGGCCCTGACGTACTGGATCTGTAGGGCGCCGTCACCAGTGGCCGTGATGTTGTCGGCCGCTGCTCGGCCCGCCACGAGGTTGTCCATCGGGGTGGAGAACAGTGGTAGGCCATTCGCGTCTCGCTCCCGTCAGGAGACCACTATCCGCGGTTGATCCCTGGGGGGTGTGTGGTTGGGTGGAGGTGGGGCGCCCATCGCCGTCGACCCTGGTGGGGTCCGGGCGCTTCCTCCTGGTGGCGCGTTCTCGCAGATCGTGCGCTCGGCCACGCGGGCCGGGTCGTTCTCGTCGTCAAAGTTCAGGGCGCGCCCCTGGACGGTGGGGTTCAGGCGCGACCTGATTCGCTGCTGGTGGTAGCGTGACAGCTCCTGTGCCGCACCTGCTCGAGGCGAAATTTTTCGCGCTCGGCTTGTTCTTTGCGGACTAGTTCCGCCAGCTTCAGGCGGAGTTCCTCGACCTCCGTTGCCGTGGCGTTAGGAGGGATTGGGGTGGAGAAGGGATCCTCCGATGGATCGGTGCCAGTCGCCATGTAGGTTGCGGCATGGCGACCGGTCCCGTCGCGGAGATCGGCGGAGTTTTCCGACCCAGAGTCGAAGTCGAAGATCCCAAGGATGGAGGGATCCTCGAAGTCTCCCATGTTGGAGACCTTGGTGATGGAGCCCGCGGGTGAAGCCGCGGTGATGAATCCGGCGAGTGACGCTGGGGTCGCCGAGACGGCGTCGTCGTTGAGGGCCGCGTCTTCCGCGGCCGCGGAGTTTTCGGCCACATTGCTGTGGGCCGAGTTGTACTCGGAGGCGAGGCGATGGATCATGCGGACCTGGCTCTCGGAGAGCCGGTCGCGTGGCGGCGACTCGCGGATGCGAGCCGAGTCCTCCAAGACGATGACGTCGGTGATCGTGCCTAATGGCAAGATCGTGCCTAATGGCAAGATCATGCTGTGCGTGATGCGTCGCGCCGCCGGGACGTAGCTGCTCGGCAAGATCTGGAGCATCTCGCCGATCGCTATCATGCGGCCGGTGGCGACCGACTCGTTGATGGGCAGATTGGATCTCGCCGCAGAACACCGGCCAGACCGGCCAGGCCCCACGGTGGGCGCCACTGTCGTGGGAATGGTCACGGCAGATGCTGCAGATGGCAGCGAGTAGTAGAACGAAGGGCAAGGGCGGCCAGCCATCTGCGGTGCGAGATGAGGGCGGAGACACAGGGTTTTACCCAGGTTCGGCCCCCCGGTGGGTAAAGACCTACTCCTGCTAGATTGTATTATGGTGGAGGTACAATGGGGCGAGCTCGACGGCTAGGCGGCGAGTCACTTGGGTGTATGATGGAACGTACGTCTACACACCCTGTAGGGAGGTTTATATAGACTCACCCTCCCTAGGGTTTACAAATCTCAACCGAATCTGTTAAGGTTTCGGTACTCGTTTAACCGAATCCGACTGGGCCTATCTACTCTCCTGGGCCTTTAGATTCCAGTCGCTTGGATCCACACCAGGTCTTGATCCAGTCACCGTCTTGCAGGCCCACTCGCCAGGTCGTGGGCCAGTCAGAAACGTCCTGCTGGGTATACCCCGATAGGCATATCCCCACCAACTGGAAACTTATATACCTTAGTATTAGTTCCCTCACGACCAAGGTCTGAGATGAGGCTACCTTGTGAAGATTGTCCACCTGTGCAGTACCCAAGATGACAGTTGGTCATGGTTGGGAGGCCAAACTCACAGGAGAGGTGCTTATACTAGGGCGTGTAATTGAAAGGTTAGGATTGATTATCCGCATACTGAGTATGGTGAATTCAGGATTTGCTCCTGACGGATGTATCGAATGTTGTGGTGAAAGTGTACAATCTCTGCAGAGTGTCAAACTATTCGAATAGCCGCGTCCGCGGTTATGGACAGTTGGAGTGGCCATACTGTTCCCCTGTCAGATGTTTTCAAAATGACTTGTGAAATGAATTGAGAATTTGACTTGACCACAATAGGGTTGTGATATGAAATACAAGTTCCCACTTAGGTGTTATAAACTTCAACTAGCTCTCTTACTTCTGAACTTAGTAGAAATAAATCTGGCTTTTGCAAAACAACCCTAGAGCCTAGTGTCCTATTATCAAAAAACCCCTGCACTTGTTAGTATTAGTTTGCGAGTACTTAAAGAGTACTCATGGCTTTGTCCCTGGCTATTCCCGTGGCCAGACTATGAAGAGGAGTACCTGGAGGATGGAACCCAGGAAGGTTACGACAACTAGGATCATCTCCCATCGTCAGCATTGCCTGTGACCCCGAAGATGGAGCTTCGCCTACGCTACCGTTATTATTACGTATTCCGCTACTTGAAGTTGTATTAAGAACTGGATGATGAGATCCTTATTTGTGTAAGACCTTATGTATGGTTTGTAATGGATGATGTACTGTGGTATCCAATTCTGTTATGTCTCGCAAAAATGGTAATCCTGGGATTGCGATGTATGGCATAACAGGCATCTAGGATTAAAAATTCGGGTGTTGACAAATCGCACAACCCAGATTGAAACATACCGCTTCGTTTGGATAGAGCCGCTGACGCTTGCACCCGCCTGTCAGCATCCCGTTGCGCGCATGCTGTGCAGCTGGGCCGGCCTAGTATCATTCCCGCGCTCAGCCTAGAGATTCAAATAGATATTTTCCATTTTATTTAAAACCCTAGTTCTGTCAGTAGATTCAAAAATCAATTCAAGGAGATGTACTGAACCAAATTGCATGATTCCAATTTTTCTAGAAAGGTACTGAAATTATCAATCCAAGCCCGTTGGATTCAAACCATTTGAAATTATAGATCACCTATAGTAAAAATAACAAGACAGAGACTTTTTCACATTCAAACATTTTTCAAAAATAAACCATAAATGCTTTTGAGTTGATTCCAACTCTCAAAAATCACATTTGACAAGATCTTTCTGAATATGTAAATATATTTAGGTTTACATGTAGTGATCTTGGCCTAGTACTAAAAGAATGCTATATAGGAATTTCTAGTCACTTTAATTATTTAAAATAGTAATTTTAAACTTTATAAAATATGACCACCACTTTAAAATAACATTCCCAAGTATTAGAATATGGGGTGATGACATGTGTCAACATGATCCCATATTTTAATTGGAGAATATTAAATCTTAAGTAGTTTTCAATGAGTAGAAATTACTTTTCTAAAATAAAATAAATAAGACTAGGTCTTTATTTTATGTGATGATGCTAGATCATCTAGTGTGAACCTCTCTGTGCCAAATAGAAGTAGTTAAGTATTGTTTGGTAATTGTGTAATTCATATTTATTTATAGACGCTAGTACCAACCAAGGCTACGAGGAGGAGTACTACGAAGAAGAAGAAAACTTCAACCACTGCACCAATCAAGGCAAGCCATCCTAGCAAGCTACCACTTGCATGTTACCTATGCAAGCTAACACTTGCAAATTTCTTAACTATGGAAGATAGATAACCTATGCAAGATGCATTAGACATGCTTTGTTTATGCAACCTTGATTATACCAAATCCCAGTTTTACTTGCAAGCTTTATTCTTTTATTTTTACCAAAGTTATTTATTACTTTCAGTTAGTTCTTTGTGAGTTTTGGAAAGATAGTATAGATAGCATAAAGAGCATAAAACTAGGCCTAAGTAGTTAGAACTAGATGTCATACTAAGGCATCATACTAGATTTGGATAGTCACACTTGATTAGCACCCTCACTAGTGATTACCCTCAACTTTAGTGGCTAGTGCTAAGCATAAAAGTTCATCACTTTAGATTGGAATTCTTGGTGAAAATGATTATGAAAACCTTGGAATGAAGATTCATTCTATTGAAATGTTTTGACATGTGTCATGAACACAAGATGATTTGATGATGAAAATATTGAGGCATGAGCCTTAGCCCTTTATAAAAGCTGATGGTTGGGTTCAGATGTGATACCATTCCAATTCTACCATACAACCACAATACCCGAATTTGCGTAGGGCTTGACTATAAGTTTATATATCTTAGTATGGGTTCCCTTGCTGAAGATGTTTGAGCTGAGGCTACCTCATGATGAATGTCCACCTGTGCAGTTCCCAAGATGACAGATGGTCATGGTTGGGAGGCCAAACTCATAGGGGAGGTGCCTATACTAGGGTGTGTAATTGAAAGGTTAGGATTGATTATCCGCATACTAAGTATGATGATTCAGGATTGTTCCTGACAGATGTATCGAATGTTGTGGTGAAAGTGTACCACCTCTGTAGAGTGTCAAACTATTCGATTAGCCGCGTCCGCGGTCATGGACAGTTGGAGTGGCCATACTGTTCCGTCATCAGATGTTTTCAAAATGACCTGTGAAATGAACTTTGACTTGACCACAATAGGGTTGTGAACATGAAAACTAAGTTCCCACTTAGTTGTTGTAAAACATTAAACTATTTTTTTACTTCTAAACTCAGTTAGAGATAAACTTGGCCTTTTGCAAATAAACCTAGAGCTTAGGATTCCTACTCGAACTACTTTACTTGTTAGTGATAGTTTGCGAGTACTTAAAGAGTACTCATGGCTTTGTCCCTGGATATTCCCGTGGCCAGACTATGAGGAGGACTACCAGTATGATGGACAGTAGGAAGTCTATGACAACTAGGATCATCTCCCATTGTCAGCATTGCCTGTGACCCTGAAGATGGAGCTTCGATCGTGCTACCGTTATTATATATTCCGATGTGTTCATTGTATTAAGACTGGATCATGAGATCCTTTATTTTTAAGACCTTTATTTTGGTTTGGAATGAATGATGAACTATGGTACCAATATGTTATGTCTCGCAAAAATGGTACTCCTGGGATTGTGATGTATGGCATAATAGGCATTTGGGATTAAAAATCCGGGTGTTAACAAGTTGGTATCAGAGCCATTCTGACCATATGAGACCCTAGTTAGAATGGATGCTTGAATCAAAAACTTAGTTTCAAAACGGAAAAAATTTGAGTATTTATGAAAAACTATTCTCCTTCTTATCACTTAGATTCTTTCAAGAAAATTCATGGTCCTCAAAAATTCTTGCAATCCTACATAAAATTTGACACACTTGATCACCTCACTAACTTACTAATCCTATATTTTTATAGATGGAAGTCAAGTATAGCAAGTTCTACCAGTTGGGCAACAGAGGAGATCTCATCTTCGAGCGTGATTTAAGCCAACTCTTGGAACTTCTTGAGCGCCCGCACCCCGAGTTCTTCGGAGCACAGCTCAATGATCAACAAGGAGGAGAACTACAATGGCTGATCATTGCCAATCTCAGAGGCAAGATGGAGGCATCCACCTCAGAGGGGATCCAATTCAGCTTGAGGGAGAACAACTAGCTAGACAGACTCACCAGGGCTATGCAGGAGGCTCTTACCCGTCTGTGTGGGCAAAGCATCGACCAGATCAAGGGCACTCGCTTTGAGTACTACGCAATGCGTGATGCTATGGGACATCGATTGGAGGTACCAGGCCATCCAGAGCTGAAGCATCAGGTGGATCATAACGACTTCATGCTGTATGACAGGAAGAAGGACTTGGACAATGCTCATGCCTACGCCAACCACAACTATGCCATTGCAGTCAAGAAGGACTAGACCCTCGCCATCCTAGTGAAGGAGTGCAAGTCACTTCGCCGTCTGCGTGATAAGAAGGATCGCATCATTGCCCTCCTTTGTCACAAAGAGTCAGACTTGGAGAGACCATCCATGAGCGGGACATGCATCTTGAGGAGAGGGAGAACGAAGGTGAAGATATCCGTGGAGATCCCTACTCCTACCTCGGCGATGATGATGACTACCTAGAGGACCAAGTCATGGACTTCCACACTGATGATGATGATTCCGCTTTCATTGATGATGACGAAGCCACCGGTTCTGATGAGTAGTAGCACTTGAGAACTATCGTAGGTGTGAGTTGTATCCGGTCCCACTGTGTCGTAGCTTCACAGAAAGGTTCCTAAAGCCATATGTTACCTTAGTGTGGTGTGTGTTTGTATTGGGTTCTATGAATGAATGAAAATAAAGTTGCTAGTTGGCAAAACCAGAGAAACCCAAAGTTTAAAAGCTTTTCAAACACAAATACATGAACCTTAGAAATTTCCCTCTTATATCATGATCTATCTCAAACTTCAGATGCCTTGTGGAGGGAGCAGCTCATCTCAGGACCCAATGCTGCAAATCTTGCAAATGTTGGTTGGTGACCGTGAAGCTGGAGGAGCTAAACGTCAAGCTAATTTAGCCACCCTTCATCAGATAGCTCAGATGGCCAATAATAATCAAGGCCATCAAGGCCATGGAAACCAGGAAAACCATGGATCCAAGCTCAAGAACTTTCAAAACACCAATCCCCCCATATTTAGTAAGTCTGAAGAGCCATTAGATGCTGATGACTGGTTGCAGACCATGGAGAACAACTTAGAAATCATAGGAGTGGAAGCCAATGAGAAAGTACTGTTTGCCACCCATTATCTGGCAGGTGATGCAAGAGCTTGGTGGAATAGCATTCGCACCATGAATGGAGGACAAATGATGACTTGGGATGAATTCAAACTCAAGTTCATCCGAACCCATGTGTCACCAGGTTTGATTCTGTGGATGAGGGATGAATTCAAGGAGCTGAAGCAGGGAAGGATGACTGTGGTAGAGTACCGTGACAGATTTCTGTCTCTGTCTAGGTATGCCCCTGATGAGATTAGTACTGAAGCCAAGAAGAAGGAGAGATTCTTGAATGGTCTACATGATGAGATGTATACATTACTGGTCAACATTCCCTTCACTGACCTTGAAGCCTTAGTGGATTCTGCAATGGGAACCGCAATCATCGAATGATGCATCAACCAGGATCCCACCATACCCTGAAGTATCGCCCCAACCCGTCTTCTGGATATGCCCCGAGAAACAATAGACCCCCTATGTCCCGTCCGAACTATCCCAACCGTGTAGGAGGAAACCCAAGGCCCGGAGAAAACCACAACAACAACCTCGGCAACTCCAACAATTTCAATCATGCACCGCCCATGTCCAACAACAACAACAACCCCAACAACAACAATACTGCCACAAGGACTGGAAGCAATGCCATGCCTGTTGCAGGAAAATACAAGTCTCTGATTACTTGTTTTGAATGCGGAGTCAGGGGTCACTACTCCAACGAGTGCCCCAAGAAGCTGGCAGCAGCCACCAATGTGAATGCACCAGCTCAGCAGCAACACCGTGTTCAGCCTGGAAGGATATTTTCCCCAGGGAACTCGCTCAACCGCAACGTCCTTCTGTTTCACATGAATGCTGAAGAAGCCCAGGAAGCGCCAGATGTCGTGCTAGGTATGTTTTCTGTTAACTCAGTACTTGCAAGAGTGTTGTTTGATTCTGGAGCATCGCACTCGTTTGTTACAGAAGAATTTGCATGCACTAGTAAGACTCAACCAACAAAATTGAACCATGTTATGATAGTTCAAATACTTGGTTCAACCACCAAAGCTAGACAAATTTGGAAGGCCGTACCTATCAGAATCCATGGAATAGATTTTTATGCTAATATAATAGTACTCGGAACCAAAGGTTTGGAAGTAGTACTAGGAATGGATTGGATGTCGAAACATAAAGGATTAATCGACTGTGCCAAGAAAGCCATAACCATGACTAGTACCACTGGAGTATCAGTAGAGCATGTATCTGAGACTTTGCCCCGTCAATTCAAGTGCAACAAGAGTCTAGCCCAACCAACCATTGACCAAGTCAGAGTAGTCTGTGAATACCCCGACGTATTCCCAGATGAATTGCCCGGTATGCCCCCAGATCAGGATATCGAGTTTATCATTGAACTAATCCCTGGAACTGGACCCATAGCTCAGAGACCTTATAGTATGAACCCGTCTGAATTAGTGGAGTAAAGAAGCATCTGGATGCTATGCTGAAGACATGTCTGATTCAACCAAGTGCGTCGCCATGTGTAACACCGCAGTTCTGAAAAGACCGAGGCTTCTATGTGACATGCCAATCCCTGGATCGGTTCATTGGCCCACAATAGAATAAGATGAATAACATAGCAAAATATCCGTGTATCATAAATAACGAAGATCCAGAGTACCATTATTACAATAAAAGCTTAGCCCAAGGCTAGCTCAAATTATTCAGGTAGCAACATAAATAAAGTAAATTCTCCATTCTTCAAATTGCCCACAAGTGAACAAGTGCCGAGTGGAGTACCATGGCCTATATCGATTACTCAGAATCGGAATAACCTGCAACATGAAACGTAGCAGCCCCGAAGGGTCAATACATGGAATGTATGGCAAGTAGAGCTAGTAAACGGAGACAATAGTACTAACATCTACATGCATATTTGGCAAGTGGAGTTGTGTCTGGCTTGCATTTACAAATACCTTTGTCCTACTTTCATAAACAGTTTTTGAATTTCTTTGAAAAGATCCCAATTAAGTTAACCCAACAATATTAAAACAATTATGAAATTAGAATGAGCGAGAAACATGTCATGAAATCAATATCAAGCAACTCAGTTGTCCATAACCCGGGACACGGCTAAGCACTTAGTTTATACACCCTGCAGGGGTTAGTACACTTTACCCATGTGACTCGGCCAGCCCAGGTCGTACCATCACTCTCATTTTGGGTGATGATAGGGAGAAGTCCAAGAAGAGACTGTTCGGGAAGTAGCTCCTCAATCCCGACGCGCACCGGTCCAACCTACCAAAATTCTACATCTCTGGATACGCGGGTTCGAGTTACCACAACCTACTAAGTCCAACCAACCGCCCATTTCATTATTGGCACATGTTTGTACACGTAAGCTACCAAATAAAGAAGCCAATTAATTTCTCTCCATACCTGGGTGCCTTTCCGCAATGAAACCACCAAAAATTGTCAATACCATCACACCCAGGAGATTCATTGATTAAGTTGTTTTAGTTTTCACAAACCAATACTTTTAGAAACAAGTCTCAATGATGTAACCCAGCCCTCATTCATCATAGCATGGCTAAGCACATCTACCAACGGTGGTTCATCTACAAGGAAAGCCCTACCACATAATAGGACATAGCATAGCGATAATATCATCCTACACATGCATCTACAAAATACACGACAATGCATTGAAAATAGTAGGACGATATCATGAACAAAGTAGCATCTACTTGCCTTGGTTGTAGCGGTCGGAAGAACAATCCACACACGAGCAAGCGTTGCACTCGTCACAATCTACACGATACAATTGCAACCATAAACAAGCAATCCACAAGCATATGCAACAAAGATGATGCATGAAGGTATGCAAGTCAAGTGAATTGGTGCTACAGCTGCACCACATAATCCTATTCAATAATACTACTGATTGCATGCATGGAAAATAGTTTTAGTGCTAGGAAAACTATTACGCAAAAAGTAATGCTCAAAACTAGAGCTAGAACCAAATAATTCACTACCGGTAGTATACTGTTTGTAAAATCTTGGGAAAATTCTACAGTATGCGCATTGCTATTTAGGAACAGTACCAACTGGAATTACTCAAAAAGGAATTATAAAACTCCCGGAGTAATTAAAACACTGCAGAAAGCCACTAGACAGTTTCTGCAGAAGTTTTCACTGCAAGCCTATCCTTTTAATTCATGATGAGATTCCCCTCGTTCCACTGAATCCAGGAACATGTCATACGTGATTTTTGGAGCTACGGATCTTTTTCTACGAATTAATTACTCCAAAAAGGCCATTAACCTATTTGATTAAACTGTACTAAATCTTGCTGCAAAAGTCTGAACCAAAGGTACAGCAAGATTCTACATGACTCACTGAACCTACACATATTTTATTTGCAATTTTTGGCCTAGCAGTTTAATTTCTACGCAATTTACAAGTTTCTACCAAAATCTGTCAACTAAATCGATTAAAGTAATTACCCAGTCAACTGTGTCTGTTGACTGGTCAACGCGGCTGCTGACTGGGTGATGACTGGGCGTCTGACTAGTCAACGCCTGGGGCTGACCGGTCAACGACCGATCTGGACCGTTGATCCGAGATCTAATGGCGGCTGCGGACTCACCGGAAACAACGGCGGCGATCTCGGGACGGTGGCGGCGATCGGTTACGGCGATGGCGGTTACCTGCGCGAGAGGGAGACGGTCAGCGCGCGGATCAAGGCGGTCACGCAATGGCGGAGCGATAGCGCGGACGGCGAGCGGCGGCGCAAGGCACGCGGGGCGGCGCGCGAGGCGGCGGTGCAAGGCGCGTGCGCGCGTCCGAGAGCGCGCTGGCGCGCAGCAGCAGCGGCGGGCGACTGCAGGCGCGCGGCACCGGCGGAGCAGCGGCGCGGCGCTGGCGGCGGGGCAGGCGAGCTGCGGACGGCGCGCGCGCGGGCGAGGCGCTGCAGGCGGCGGCGGCGCGCGGCGCAGGCGGAGGCGCGCGGCGCGGAGCGGCTCGGAGGCGGGGCAGGCGCAGAGCGGCAGGTGGCGGCTGCGGCGCGTGGCGCTGCGGCACGGTGGCGAGCGAGCGGCGCGGCGGCGGGCGAGCGGCGCGGCTGCGAGGCGGGGTGGCGAGGCGGCTTACCAGGAGGCAGGGTCGGCGCGGCGACCGAGGTGGGCAGCGGCGCAGATCCCGAGGGCGCGGGGCGGCGGTTCCAGGTGGCGGCGGCGGGCATGGGATCCGAGGCAGCTGGGGAGAGGCGGGGCGCGGGGTGGGGTCCGGGGCTTTTAAGTGGGGCCCCCCTCGTGGGGTCCTACGCGGATACGGCGCGCAGTTGGAGGCGAATACGGCGAAAATCGGCCCGATTTTCTATCTTTTAAATGAACGGCCGTAACTTTTCCGTACGGCTCCGAACCGGGCGATTCTTGCTCCTACGGTTTTGTAAAATCGAGGGGAACAATCTAGGGTCAAGGGTTGAGCGAAACCACTAGGCTACAGGGGCGGACTACACTAGTCCCACTCAAGTCTCCCGCAGGAGCCTCGCAATAGAATAGAATAGGGTTTTGAAAATAGCGTTTCGCCGATTCTTTTCAATCGACGGTTTTGCATGGAAAAGTATGATGCAATGATATGAATGATATGCAGAACCAAATCTAAAATTTGGGATGTGACAAGACTAACCCCCTTAAGATGAATCTCGTCCTCGAGATTCGGCGCGGCTAGCAAATAGGTGTGGGTAGTCCTCTCGGATGTCATCCTCACGCTCCCAAGTGGCTTCTTCTTCAGTGTGGTGGCTCCACTGCACCTTGAAAAACCTGATTGTCTTGGTACGTGTAATCCTCTCCGCTGTCTCCAGGATCTTGACCGGCTTCTCCTCATAGGTCAAGTCATTCTCAAGCTGAACCTCTTCTAGTGGTACAGTGTCTCTCAATGGTGTATCCACCATCTCCGGATGGCACTTCTTCAGCTGGGATACGTGGAACACATTGTGAAGAGCGGACAGAGCCTCTGGCAACTCCAACTGATAAGCAACTTCTCCTTTGCGTGCTAAGACCCGATACGGTCCAATAAATCGAGGTGCCAGCTTACCCTTAATTCCAAATCTCTTGATTCAACGAAGCGGAGATACTCTGAGGTATGCTCTATCACCTATCTCATACACCACTTCCTTGCGCTTGGCGTCAGCGTAGCTCTTCTGCCTTGATTGTGCTACCTTCAGCCTGTCCCTAATCAAGGCGACCTTCTCCTCAGCGTCCTTGATCAAATCAGGTCCAAACAACCGACGTTCTCCTACTCCATCCCATAGCAATGGTGTCCGGCACCGTTTCCCATATAGCACATCGAACGGTGACGTCTTGATGCTGGTTTGATAGCTGTTGTTGTAGGAAAACTCAGCATATGGCAAATTCTCATCCCAACTAGAACCATGAGCCAAGGCGCAAGCTCTCAGCATGTCTTCCAAAATCTGATTCACCCTCTCGGTCTGTCCATCAGTCTGTGGGTGAAACGCTGTGCTAAACTCCAATCTAGTGCCAAGCGACTCGTGCAGCTGGCGCCAGAAGTGTGAGGTAAATTGGGTGCCTCTATCAGATACGATACTCTTGGGAACTCCATGTAGGCACACAATTCTGTCCATATAAATCTTGGCCAACTTTGCACTCGTATAGGTTGTCTTTACCGGAATAAAGTGGGCTACCTTGGTCAAATGGTCGACCACTACCCAAATGGAATCATATCCTGACCTGGTTCTGGGCAATCCTGTGATAAAGTCCATTCCCACTCTATCCCACTTCCAATCCGGCACGGGCAGCGGTTGTAGCAGTCCTGCTGGCTTCTGGTGTTCCGCCTTCACTTGGCTACATACATCACATAGGGCAATGTGCTCTGCGATGTCTCCCTTCATGTTGTTCCACCAGAATCTGTCCTTTAGGTCCATATACATCTTCGTATTGCCCGGATGTATAGAGTATGGCGAGTCATGTGCTTCCTGCAGAATCAACTTCCTTATCTCGGGATCGTTGGGAACGCACAAACAATCTCCATACCACAGGGTACCTTGCTCATCCTCGCGGAATTCCCTTGCTCGACCCTCCTTCATCTTTTCCTTAACTTCATCTATCTCTTTGTCTCCCACTTGAGCTTTCCTGATTCTGTCCTGTAGCGTTGGTTGGACTTCCATTGTTGCCAAGTACCCTTCAGATACTACCTCCAGTCTAAGGTCCTTGAACTGCTTGCACAAATCCTCAGGCAATTCCCCAATTGTCAATCCGTTGGCATAGACCTTCCGGCTCAGAGCATCTGCTACTACATTGGCCTTTCCTGGGTGGTATTGCAGATTCATATCATAATCCTTGATAAGTTCCAACCATCTCCTTTGCCTCATGTTCAGTTCCTTCTGTGTAAATATGTACTTCAGGCTCTTGTGGTCGGTGTACACATCACAGTGTTTTCCCATTAAATAATGCCTCCATACCTTGAGCGCATGAACCACTGACGCTAACTCCAAGTCGTGTGTGGGGTAATTCCGCTCATGGTGCTTGAGTTGTCGCGAGGCATATGACACTACTCTCCCATCTTGCATCAGCACGCTCCCAAGTCCCTGTCGTGAAGCATCATAGTACACTTGGAAATTCTTCTGAAGATCTGGTAAACACAGAACAGGCGCGGTCACTAGTCGACGCTTCAGTTCCTGAAAGCTGGCTTCACATACGTCTGACCATTCAAACTTCCTCTCCTTCTTCAGAAGTTCAGTCATCGGCTTAGCAATCTTGGAAAAGTTTTCAATGAACCTCCTGTAGTATCCAGCAAGTCCCAAAAAGCTTTGAATCTCTCCCGCATTCTTGGGTGCTTCCCACTCAGTTACTGCAGTCACTTTGCTTGGATCAACAGCGACTCCTTCTCCTGACACTACGTGTCCAAGAAACCCAACGGTGTTAAGCCAGAATTCACACTTGCTGAATTTGGCATACAACTTGTGTTCCCTCAGCTTCTCCATAATCAGTCGCAGGTGTTTCTCATGCTCAGCATCATCCTTGGAATATATCAGTATGTCATCAATAAACACCACCACGAACTTGTCCAAGTATTCCATAAATACCTTTTTCATCATGGTCATGAAATATGCCGGGGCATTCGTTAGTCCAAAAGACATAACCGTATACTCATATAAACCATACCTAGTGGTGAAGGCGGTTTTTGGTACGTCCTCCTCCCGGATCTTCAATTGAAAGTAGCCTGATCGCAGATCAATCTTGCTGAACACCTTCGCTCCTTCCAGTTGATCAAACAAATCATTTATGTTCGGCAGAGGGTACTTGTTCTTGATGGTTACTTCATTCAGCGAGCGATAGTCCACCACTAATCTCTTACTGCTGTCTTTCTTCTCCACAAACAGAACAGGTGCACCCCATGACGACGAACTAGGCTGAATGAATCCCTTTTCCAGCTGCTCTTTCAACTGCTTCTTCAATTCCTTCAGCTCATCCACATCCATCTTATATGGTTTCTTTGCTATAGGTCCTGTTCCCGGCATCAGGTCGATAAGAAACTCTACTTCCCTGTCAGGTGGCATCCCTGGCAGCTCTTCCGGAAACACGTCGGGGTAATCCTTAATCACCGGCACAGTATCCATGCTAACCCCCTTAAGAGAATTTAACTTACAACTTCACGGTCGCACTACCAACTTGAATCTAATCCTCTTACCATCCGGGGTTTTGAGTGAAACAGCTCGCTGTGCACAATCTATGTGTCCCCCATGCATAGACATCCAATCCATACCCAGAATAACGTCTAACCCCTGTGATTCCAACACTACCAAATGTGCACTGAAGTTGTGTGTTCCAATCCTCACAGTTAAGTTGCGGCATCCCGCGCTAGCTATCATATCTCCTCCAGGTGAACTCACTCTAATAGACCCTTTCATAGACTCCGTAGGTAGCTTGTACTTATCCACAAATGCCCTTGATATGAATGAATGCGATGCACCAGTATCGAAAAGTATGAAAGCTGGGTGAGTGTTGATTGGGAACTTACCAATCACAACGTCAGGCTCATCTGGAATCTCCTCCACATTCATGTGGTTCACTGTGGCCTTCTCATTGTTGGTTGGCTTCAGTCCTTTCCTCTCCGGACAGTTATCAGCATAGTGTCCCTTCTGTTTACACTTGAAGCATGTCACCTCACTCAGATCCTTCTTCACAAAGCTGCGATCACGGTTGCGGTCATGCCCACCGTGTCCTCCAGAGTGGTGAGAGTGTCCTCCCTTGTGGCTGTGGTGGCTGCTCCTATGGTTGTCATGACGATGTCCGTCGCCCCCATGGTGTTGGCGGTCATGGCTCCCATGGTAACTCCCTCCATGCTTGGAGTATCCATCATATGAAGTGCGAGAGTTGTGATGTGAACCAGAGTGGTGATTATTGCTCTTCCTTTTGCGGTTCTCCACCTGCTTGTGCTTCCCTTCCAAGATCCTGGCCTTGTCCATAAGCTCCTGGAAAGTGGGGCAATAAACCACCAGTAGTTGTACTGAAAGCTCATCACTGAGGCCATCTAGGAATCTCTCCCTCCTTTTTGCATCAGTGTCAACATCCCTAGGTGCATAACGGGACAGGTTGTTGAACTCCTCAATGTACTCGGCCACGGTGCGATTGGTTTGGCGCAAGTTGCGGAACTCCTTCCTCTTCAGGCTCAGAACTCCTGAAGACACGTGGTTGGTCCTGAAACCTTCCTCAAACATAGCCCAAGTCACAGTATCCAGCGGGTGGGTGATCTGAAATGTGTCCCACCAAGAAGCGGCTGGTCCCTCTAGTAAGTGAGCGGCAAACCTCACCTTCTCAGCATCAGTGCATCCGACAGTTACCAGATCCTTGTTGACTGAACGCAACCATTCGAGAGCAACCATTGGTTCTGTTGCAGTAGAGAACTTAGCTGGCCTTAACCTCAGAAATCTGGTGAGAGCATCTCCCTGAGGCTGATTGTTTCCATTGTTGTTGTTCTGAGCTTCCATGAACTGAGTCATCACTTGGGTCAGCTGTTCCTGAGCTGCCATGAGCTGCTCCAACTCAGTGGGTTGACGGCGGGGAGGCATCTGCGGTTCAGCACAGGTAAGTTTAGAAAGAATCAACTACGACAATAGGATTCTACCCATGCATATGATCAAACAACAACAAACAATAGCAGACAATCACAAGCAAGCCACACATCAACAAACAAGCGATCCAGCAACATCCCAGGGGTTATCCTAGCAGTATATACCTACTGAAATAGTTTTACAAGAGTTGGCAATGGTTAACTAAACAGTTGATCAACTAAGCAACAAAAACAGCAATCTGCCAGAACAGTCCAGCAGCGTTCACGAATTTTTCCGCCTGACTTAAACTCGTCAGAAAATTTAGCTGATTTTTGCACATATAGTACAGAGAGTTTCGCATCAGCCCAATTTGTTTCAGTTTTTTCCCAGTTATCAAAAAAATATGAAAAATCGTACAGTACTGCTGTATCAGCAGAAAACTGCAGCGAAAATAACACAGATATTAACCAAACTTGCCATAACTCTTTCATAAAATTCGCACAAATAATTCCTGGGATATTGGAGTACACAAATAAGCAACTAATCACTCTTAAACTAACACGAACTAAGCTTCAAAACGATCGAGACTAATCCTAACGAATTTACCTAACGTGGACTAATTGGTGGACTTCTATCTACTTCTTGAAGAGGTTGCGGTAGGTCCTTGCACTCATGCGTTGGCGCTTCGGTTCGCGGTACAACCATGGCGGCGGAGTGTACACTTCTCCTAAATCATCACTTGAGATCTCAAACTCCACCTCTTCTGGATCCTCCTCTTCTTCACTCTCAGCTGCAACCGCAACAGCTTCATCTCCTCCACCATCATCGTCTCCATCATCATCATCCTCGTCCTCATCATCATCATCGTTCCCACTGTCATCATCATCCCCATTATTGCCATCATCTCCATTGTCATCATCAGAGGGTGGATTTAACTGTGCTTGGAGAGCGGCAATCTGGGCTGTCATAGCTTCAATAGTTTGATCCCTTTCCTGGACGGTCCCTTGCAGCTGTTGTATGTTCTGGGTGTTCTCCTGCACGGTACCATGAAGATGAGCTATGGTTGCATCTCTGGCTATCAGGGCGTTCTACAGAACTCCGACAACTTCATGCAAGGTGTCAATCTCCTGTCCTTGGACCACCATACCATTGCTAGCAAAATCTGCAATCTCCTTTATCATCATCACCTTCTTAGCTAGAGCTCCATTCTCCCTTTCCATGTCCTCTATGTGCCTCCGACGGGGCGGCATGTTGTTCCTGTCGCCCGGGGTAACCACAATGTGCCCATCTTCATCACGCCTCCCATAGTCACGGTAGGGTGAATCTGCTGGCAGTAGGTGTCGGACATTATGGCACTAGTGAGACAGGGCTTCATGTATGGCCAAGTTGATTCCAAGTCCCCAGTTGCAGTATGTCTTGGTGTAGATCAGGTGCATAGGGTTTGGTAAGGCGGCGTCCCTGAAGATGAAGGTGGTGATCTCCCATGCATCCTCACCATATCCATAGGTGTACAGCCTTCTTCCCTTGAACATGGGCAGTGGCAATCCCAATGACTGCGAGAGCTATGCTAACTGTCTTGCAAAGGGCCTTGGTGACTCCATGGTTGCATACTCAGTCCTGACTTCCCCTATATATCAAGCAAAAGAGGAAAGTGTGAGAATAGCATATGGTAAGAATTTACGCGGGTGAAAGGCATAAGATGAAAGACAGAGTTAATATAGGCTTTAATAATTCTATGGCTTCCTAATCCAATCCTAGGTCACGATCCTACAGTCGACACACGGGCTCTGATACCATCTTGTAACACCGCGGTTCTGAAAAGACCGAGGCTTCTATGTGACATGCCAATCCCTGGATCGGTTCATTGGCCCACAATAGAATAAGATGAATAACATAGCAAAATATCCGTGTATCATAAATAACGAAGATCCAGAGTACCATTATTACAATAAAAGCTTAGCCCAAGGCTAGCTCAAATTATTCAGGTAGCAACATAAATAAAGTAAATTCTCCATTCTTCAAATTTCCCACAAGTGAACAAGTGCCGAGTGGAGTACCGTGGCCTATATCGATTACTCAGAATCGGAATAACCTGCAACATGAAACGTAGCAGCCCCGAAGGGTCAATACATGGATTGTATGGCAAGTAGAGCTAGTAAACGGAGACAATAGTACTAACATCTACATGCATATTTGGCAAGTGGAGCTGTGTCTGGCTTGCATTTACAAATACCTTTGTCCTACTTTCATAAACAGTTTTTGAATTTCTTTAAAAAGATCCCAATTAAGTTAACCCAACAATATTAAAACAATTATGAAATTAGAATGAGCGAGAAACATGTCATGGAATCAATATCAAGCAACTCAGTTGTCCATAACCGGGGACACGACTAAGAACTTAGTTTATACACCCTGCAGGGGTTAGTACACTTTACCCATGTGACTCGGCCAGCCCAGCTCGTACCATCACTCTCATTTTGGGTGATGATAGGGAGAAGTCCAAGAAGAGACTGTTCGGGAAGTAGCTCCTCAATCCCGACGCGCACCGGTCCAACCTACCAAAATTCTACATCTCTGGATACGCGGGTTCGAGTTACCACAACCTAATAAGTCCAACCAACCGCCCATTTCATTATTGGCACATGGTTGTACACGTAAGCTACCAAATAAAGAAGCCAATCAATTTCTCTCGATACCTGGGTGCCTTTCCGCAATGAAACCACCAAAAATTGTCAATACCATCACACCCAGGAGATTCATTGATTAAGTTGTTTTAGTTTTCACAAACCAATACTTTTAGAAACAAGTCTCAATGATGTAACCCAGCCCTCGTTCATCATAGCATGGCTAAGCACATCTACCAACGGTGGTTCATATACAAGGAAAGCCCTACCACATAATAGGACATAGCATAGCGATAATATCATCCTACACATGCATCTACAAAATACACGACAATGCATTGAAAATAATAGGACGATATCATGAACAAAGTAGCATCTACTTGCCTTGGTTGTAGCGGTCGAAAGAACAATCCACACACGAGCAAGCGTTGCACTCGTCACAATCTACACGATACAATTGCAACCATAAACAAGCAATCCACAAGCATATGCAACAAAGATGATGCATGAAGGTATGCAAGTCAAGTGAATTGGTGCTACAGCTGCACCACATAATCCTATTCAATAATACTACTGATTGCATTCATGGAAAATAGTTTTAGCGCTAGGAAAACTATTACGCAAAAAGTAATGCTCAAAACTAGAGCTAGAACCAAATAATTCACTACCGGTAGTATACTGTTTGTAAAATCTTGGGAAAATTCTATAGTATGGGCATTGCTATTTAGGAACCGTACCAACTGGAATTACTCAAAAAAGGAATTATAAAACTCCCAGAGTAATTAAAACACTGCAGAAAGCCACTAGACAGTTTCTGCAGAAGTTTTCACTGCAAGCCTATCCTTTTAATTCACGACGAGATTCCCCTCGTTCCACTGAATCCAGGGACATGTCATACGCGATTTTTGGAGCTACGGATCTTTTTCTACGAATTAATTACTCCAAAAAGGCCATTAAACTATTTGATTAAAATGTACTAAATCTTGCTGCAAAAGTCTGAACCAAAGGTACAGCAAGATTCTACACGACTCACTGAACCTACACATATTTTATTTGCAATTTTTGGCCCAGCGGTTTAATTTCTACGCAATTTACAAGTTTCTACCGAAATCTGTCAACTAAATCGATTAAAGTAATTACCCAGTCAACTGTGTCTGTTGACTGGTCAACGCGGCTGCTGACTGGGCGTCTGACTAGTCAACGCCTGGGGCTGACCAGTCAACGACCGATCTGGACCGTTGATCCGAGATCTAATGGCGGCTACGGACTCACCGGAAACAACGGCGGCGATCTTGGGACGGTGGCGGCGATCGGTTCCGGCGACGGCGGTTACCTGCGCGAGAGGGAGACGGTCAGCGCGCGGATCAAGGCGGTCACGCAACGGCGGCGCGACAGCGCGGACGGCGAGCGGCGGCGCAAGGCGCGCGGGGCGGCGCGCGAGGCGGCGGTGCAAGGCGCGTGCGCGCGTGCGAGAGCGCGCTGGCGCGCAGCAGCAGCGGCGGGCGGCTGCAGGCGCTGCGGGCGCGCGGCAGCGGCGGAGCAGCGGCGCGGCGCTGGCGGCGGGGCAGGCGAGCTGCGGTAGGCGCGCGCGCGGGCGAGGCGCTGCAGGCGGCGGCGGCGCGCGGCGCAGGCGGAGGCGCGCGGCGCGGAGCGGCTCGGAGGCGGGGCAGGCGCAGCGCGGCAGGTGGCGGCTGCGGCGCGTGGCGCGGCGGGCGCGCGCGCGGCGCTGCAGCGCGGCGACGGGCGAGCGGCACGGCTGCGAGGCGGGGTGGCGAGGCGGCTTACCAGGAGGCGGGGTCGGCGCGGCGACCGAGGTGGGCGGCGGCGCAGATCCCGAGGGCGCGGGGCGGCGGTTCCAGGTGGCGGCGGCGGGCACGGGATCCGAGGCAGCTGGGGAGAGGCGGCGCGCGGGGTGGGGTCCGGGGCTTTTAAGTGGGGCCCCCCTCGTGGGGTCCTACGCGGATACGGCGCGCAGTTGGAGGCAAATACGGCGAAAATCGGCCCGATTTTCTATCTTTTAAATGAACGGCCATAACTTTTCCGTACGGCTCCGAACTGGGCGATTCTTGCTCCTATGGTTTTGTAAAATCGAGGGAAACAATCTAGGGTCAAGGGTTGAGCGAAACCACTAGGCTACAGGGGCGGACTACACTAGTCCCACTCAAGTCTCCCGCAGGAACCTCGCAATAGAATAGAATAGGGTTTTGAAAATAGCGTTTCGCCGATTCTTTTCAATCGACGGTTTTGCATGGAAAAGTATGATGCAATGATATGAATGATATGCAGAACCAAATCTAAAATTTGGGATGTGACACCATGGAGATCACCCGTTTTGTTTGTGGATACGAAAGATGGAGGTAACCGTTTGTGCACGGATTATCGGAAGCTGAATGATGTCACCATTAAGAACAAGTACCCACTTATGAATGTAGAAGATCTGTTTGACCAGTTGACGGGTGCCAAAGTGTTTTCTAAGATTGATCTTAGAACTGGTTATCATCAACTCAAGATTCGCGCAACGGATATTCCAAAGACTGCCTTCACCACCATATATGGATTGTATGAGTACACTGTCATGTGTTTTGGATTAACCAATGCCCCCTCTTATTTCATGAACCTCATGAATAAGATTTTTATGAAATTCCTGGATAAGTTTGTCGTTATTTTTATCGACGACATTCTGATCTATTCCAAATCAGAAGAGGGCCATGAGCTACACCTGAGGACCATCCTTGAAACCCTTAGAGAGTATCAGTTGTATGCCAAGTTTAGCAAATATGAGTTCTGGTTAAAGGAAGTAGGATTCCTAGTTAATATTGTGTCAGGAGGAGGAATTGCTGTCGATACCGCCAAGATTAAGGATTGATACGTCCAAAACGTATCTACTTTCCTGAACACTTTTGTTAATGTTTCTCCTCTGAACTTGTGTGATTTGGATACAACTAACATGGACTGACGTTGTTTTCAGCAGAATTACCTTGGTGTCTAGTTTTTGTGCAGAAAATCAACTATCAGGAAAAATCCTGGAAAATATGCAAAAAATCCTATTTCACCAGAAGACTCATGGAGCCAGAATACAAGACGGAGTGGGGCCCTGGGGGGTCCACACCCCCAGCCGCGCGGGCCAGGCCTGGTCGCGCCTGGAGGGGGTGTGGTCGCCTCAGGCACCCCCTCGGCCTCCCTCTTCGCCTATAAGTTGCCTCTTGACCTAAAAACTCAGGGGGGTTCAACGTTTTTTTAGAAAGAGTTCCGCCGCACCGCCACCACCAGAAACCGCTATTCGGAATCAGAAACTCCGTTCTGGCACCCTGCCGGGACGGGGAACTTGGATAGGATCATCACCATCGTCATCACCAACGCCTCTCTATCAACCATCCATGTTTCTTTCATCCATGAGTGAGTAATCCCCCGCTGTAGGCTATGGGGATGGTAGGGATTGGATGAGTTCTATCATGTAATCGAATAAGATTGTTAGGGCATGGTGCCTAGTATCTCTATTAGTGCTATTTGACTTTGTTGCAACTTGTTGTGCTTAATGCTTGTCACTAGGGCCCGAGTGCCATGATCTCACATCTAAACTTATTATTGATTCATGATGATAGTATTGTTTCTGATCTTATCTGCGAGTTGTGTACACATATCATTGTCCGGATCCAAAGTCCCAGAAGTGAAAAAAATTGGGACAGCCGGAGGGGATGGCTGTGATGTGAGGGTCACATGTGTTCACAGAGTGTTAATGCTTTGCTCCGGTGCTCTATTAAAAGGAGTACCTTAATTGCCAGTAGTTCCCTTGAGGCCCCGCTACAACAGGCTGGCAGGACAAAAGATGTTGTCTGTAACACCCTCGGATCGGCCCTATACAAGTTTCAGCGATTCTCGCCAAACCCGCATAGAAACGATTCAAAGGTGTCCACCAGGCACTTTCGTGCGTGTGGAAAATGAAGTAATACCATTACACAATAGTCCACGATAGAACCCACAGAACAGATATATACAACAATGACTCAAAGAGTCACGAATACAAATATACGATACAAAGATCCAAATCACCTTTAAAAGAATACATCGTATGACTATGGACAAGATGCAAATTGAGCTAAGAGCCCTGAAGAATAACCAATGGCGTCCATAACCCTGCCCAGGACAAGCCGGAAGGGTAACTCTGCTAACGACGTCGATCTCAAAACCTTCTTAAGCAAAAGGGGTGCCAACAAAGGGCAAAGGAAAAAGAGAGCGGTCAGTACTGAGGCCAGTACACGGCGAGACTAGAATTCGGCAGTCCTCGCCTACATAGGTATGGTGGACTGAAGCGGCAACGCAGCATGCACTAAACAACCTATAGAGACTCAATACAACTAGCGACTATCAGATAGGGATAAGAAAGACCTATTCGGATCCAACCTGAAACTATCACCAAGCATACCCATCCTGGCATGCCCCCTTGATACCAAACGAGGAAGTTGTACCGAGGAAACTCACACAAATGGCAGTTTTATCCATTCCATTATAGTTGCGGCAATTACTAGTCAGATATAGATAGCATGAGTCATCCTGATGTAATAAGCACTGGGCACTTTTAGTTAACCATTCCGTTGTAGTTGGGATACTTACTAGTCAGATACAATTGTAACAGGTGAGAACCCAAATCCAGCAGTTGTTGGTACTTTTATATAGCCAGTCCGTTGTAGTGAAGCTGATTACTAGTCATTATAAATTCAAATTTATAGCACTACTTTAGTTATAGTTGTCTATGATCGAGATACTGTGCTCCAAGTCGTCCATAACCGCGGACACAGCTTTCAGAAAGTTTTACCCTGCAGGGGGGCACAAATAGCAACACACGCATGATCAACCTCGGAAATAAACCAAATGAAAACCCAACGAGGCATCACGACAGAACATTCGCAAGATTCATATTTGATTTCAGGGGGCCACCCACTAAGCAACCCGCGACGAAGTTGGCCAGTTCCGATACGGACCCAGAGGTTTGTGTCAATGGCTGTAAATGACTGGGAACCCGAAAGTGTGACTGGGCTTGTCGATACCGCGGAAACATTCCACTTACCTAAACAGTACAGGCGCTCCACCCGCAATAGTAAATAAAGCAGTAAAGCATGGCATAAGTACATGATAGGAATAAAGCCCCAAACTACTTTGTGGCCCCCAGAAATTAAATATGACTCAAGCTAGGGTTAAAGTGATTCATGGTCCCACATGTGGATAGTGCGAATATTCAAAGAACAGGTATCAAGTACTTGGGGTCCTACGGGACACAAGTGGACGGTTAAAAACCAAATAACATCTATTTTCCACCTGTGCCTCTACATTATTTACCTACTTTCAATTTTAGTTATTAAACTATAATTAAAGCCATGATTATCTCCAACATTAAGCATGAGGCATTACTCCAACAACTGTGGAAGATTGACGGTGCGATGCATCACCTGCGCAAGCAACTATGACTCGCAAGGCAGACTATCTACCAAACAACAGGTAATAGGATGTGTCCATGGCAATATAAGGGCTGCAAGGAAGTATAATGGGGTACGGAATCTATAGCATCGCAACACAGATAGTAATAGATCAACAGGAGGAAGTAAAAACTAGAAATGTAAAATAGGTAGAAAGGGGAAGAATGCTCGCCTGAGAAACATTGCCGAAGTTTCATCCGAAGATCGGGTCGACTCTCGCATCAACTCATCGGCCTAATCCGTGAAGAACTAAAGCACTAGAAGAAACATTGGATGCACTATTTAATACTACGACAAAAGATCGGGCATGATGCATGTATGATGCATGACATGGCAAAGGTGCAATACAATTAGGCAATATTAAGCGGAACCGGGGTCCCAACAATTATTTAATAGGTTCTTTTTGTTTAGCTACCCCACAATTTAAATGTTGTATTAAAGAGGCAAAATATGTCACCGGTTCACTACACAAATTTAAATGGAGCCAATATTACTATAGATTCGTCGCATATGGCCTCCATATTCGATCATGAAGTGAATCGACATATTGCCCCCAAACCACAATATGTATGCAAACATGTTCAATTTAATATGCAACAAATAGATGTCATATATATTATAAAATAGGAGAGGTCTCGGAAAAAGGGTCACACATTGGAGGTGTTCGGACGATCTTGGTTCGGGGTTTCGACGAATTTCGGGCTCGTCGGAATCGGCCTTGGGTCCGTGAAGGAGATCTTGTCAGCATCCATTGCATGGCACCGAACAGGTTGAGGTCTTGACATGGTCGTGGTACAACTTGCTATCAATCTAGCATGCAGTTCATGCAGTCAAACTGAGCAGACACTGAAATGATCCAACATGATAGGAGCAACAAAACCACACATTACAAAGGAAAACGGGTTTCCTGATGGCAACGATTGCTGCAGAAGGCACGACCGAGCCTGGCGACATGAACGAGGAGGCGCCCGACGCTGCAGGGAAGCAAAGGCGGCGCGCACGGGCTCGAGAAAGGGCGGCGGGTTGACCAGACAACGATGGCCGCGGGCGCGTCGGCCGGAGACGGAGGGAATCCCCGACGGAGCTTGCACGGGGTGGAGGTGGCGGGCTTTGTGGAGAGCGGCTCTGCGGGGCCGAGACCTAAAGGGAGAGGGCGGTCGCGGCGGCGGCATGGAGGATCTTGGGTCATCGGGGATGGGGACGAGGTGAGCAGAGGCGGCGGGGAACACGAGATTGAGGGAGAGAGAGGCGAGGAGCGGGAAGACGCAGGGGCCACAGGCAGGTGCTGCCAGTCGAGGAGGAGAGGGCACAGAGGTGAGCAACAAGGAAGGGGAGAGGGGCCCCCGGTGGTGCTCGGTGAGGAGCTGCGGGATTGCGCAGGCGACGTCGGCCACGGGATTGCGTGCAGGGAAATGGGGTGCGGGGCCGGGGGTTAGTGGCATTTGCGAGAGAGAGGAGAGGTGGGGATGGTGGGGCCACGGGGGGGGGGGGGGGGAGCGAGGAGAGCGGGGGTGGGGTTCGTGGCGAGCGAGCCAGGGTGGGGCCGTGAACGCTGTGTGGTGTGGGTTGGGTACAGGCGTGTGTGCGTGGGGTGCGACACGAGCGGCTCAGTCAGGGTGGCTAGGGGATTTGGTTAGGCGAGTGGCGGCTGGGAGGGATGTGGGGTGGGTAGGTGTCTAGGGTTAGGGTTTGGGGGTTTGGACTAGGTAGGATTGGACTGGGCCGATCGGGGTGGTAGGTGGCCTGGCTTTTAGGCCGGGCTGCCTCCCCCAAAGGTTTTATAAAACTTTTTATATTAATATTTAGTTTTATTTTTTAAAATATTTTGCAAATATTGTTAGATAAACAAAATATCCGGGAAGGTTCGGGGTTTCACATTTGAATAAAGATAGGGGTATTTGTAGAAAACAAAAATGGGGATTTTCGAAAATAGTTTCAGGAAAATACATGCATGATGACGCACAAATAAAATAACACGCGATTATCTAGTAGTGGATTTACCCTGGGGTGCTACATTGTGCAAGTTCTCATTGTGATCACGCATGACTATATATGGAGCACATGCCTATGATTGTTTAGTACTTGGATGCTTTATCTTATTTATCTACAATTGCCCTAGATCTTGAAGTTACATGTTTAGACTTGTCCATGCAACGCCCGTCCATCCATCCCTATGCCTACCGCACTCATATCCTACTATTTGCTACTACTATTATTATTGCTCCTATTTTGCTGCTGCTGTTACTTTGCTATTACTACTATAAACTGTTGCTACTGATAAACTTCCATGAGCAAGAACTATTTCTGGTGCAGCTGAATTGACAACTCAGTTGTTAAGGTTTATAAGTATTCTTTGTCTCCCCTTGTGTCGAATCAATAAACCGGGTAATACTACCCTCGAATACTGTTGCGATCCCCTATACTTGTGGGTCATCAAGACTATTTTCTGGCGCCGTCGCCGGGGAGCATAGCTTTATTTGTAAGTTCACTTGGATCTATTATTTTTCACTGCTATTCTTTTCATCATGGGGAAGTCTCGTGATGGAAAGTTTCCTATTTTACCATCCACTACAAGAAGAGGTATGGTCCTAAACACCTCTGCTGCTCTTGATTCACCGTCTATTATAAGTAAGATTTGTACACCACCACCACATACACATGCTACACACACTACTACTACTGCTGAATCTGAAATTGCTTCTGATACTCATGATGTTACTTCTACTATGCTTGATGCAAGTGGTTAATTAGGTCCTTTCCTAGATGCTACTATGGATAGTCTAGGAAATACTGAAACTCCTAGTGAAGACACTATTACACCTGTTAGCTCTCCTGAGTCTAGAGAGAGATATGATAATAATGATGGTTACATTGAGTTGACTGATGAATTTATTGAAGAGTGCCGAAACACACATGGTGCTAGTGCTATTAGGAGTCTCCTTGAGAGACGTACCATTATTCCTAAACTGTCTTCTGATCCTAAGTTTGCCACCTCTCCCGTAGATATTAAAGATGAATATTATGATTTTTCTCTTGATTTATCCTATTTAGATATTGTTGAGAAAGAACCTTTTGTGGGACTAAGAGTGAGAGTGCTATGGCACATATGAATGAGCTTTCCACTATGAGTGCTTTATTCTCTGATGATTTTAAGATGATCAAGTACTTTGTTACTAAGATCTTTCCCTTTTCACTAAAAGGAGAAGATAAAGCTTGGTTTAATAGATTACCTCCTGGATCCATTGATAGTCCTGATTGTTTGATTGCTTCTTTCTTATAGAAATATTTTCCTCCTAGTGCTAGACATGCTGCTTTGCAGAAACTTTTTGATTTTAAACATGGAGAAGAAGAGAAATTGCCTGAGTCATGGACAAGGTTATGTGCCTTGATTCATACACATCCTGGATGTCCATTACCTAAACATGAGCTTCTTGATATTTATTATAATGGCCTAACTGATGATTCTAGGACATACCTAGATAGTTTTGCTAATTGTGTTCTTAGAAAAAGAACTCCTACAGATGCTAAAGAATTCATGGCTAAAATAAGCAAGAATTATGATGATTGGACTTCAACTGAGCTAAATACACCCAAGCCTATTACTCCTGAACCAGTTGTGCCTGAACCAGTTCCAACACCAACACCAAAGAAGAGGGGAGTAATTGCATTAAATGATGAACTGATGATGGAAGCTAAGAAATGTCTAAAGGATAAAGGTATTAGAGCTGAAGATGTGAAGAATCTACCTCCTATAGAAGAATTATGCAAGACAATTCCCCACTCATCTACTATTGAGGTACACTCTCTCCACTTTGATGAAGGTGATATTCCCTATGGTAAGCCTCCTGATCAATGCTTAGATGAACTTGACACTTTTATCGTTAAACAAGGTAATTTTAATAAACAGGTTCAGAATGATTTATTGGAAAACTCTAGAGCTATTAATGAGTTGAAGGATATTGTGGAAAGAACTGCTAATGATATTAAAATGCTTTGTAAACACTTTCAAATGGTTCAAACTCAAATTGATCGACTTGCTAAGGTACAAAAGGATATGCTAGTTAATGCCTCAGGAAATAAACATGCTTATGGAATTAGAACTAGGAGTGGTATAGCTACTCAAGATCCTTTATATCCTAAAGGACACCCTAAAATAATTGAGCAGGATTCTCAACAAGGTGAAAGTAGTGGTAGTCCTCGTAAGAGAAAGAAAAAGAAACACAAAATAGTTGAGGAACCCTCTGAACCTGTTGTAGATCCTAATGGTATATCTGTCTCTGATGCTAAAAGTGAGCATGGTAATGATAAAAATGATGCTCCTGATAAGGAGGAAGTTGAGGAAGAACCTGAGAACTAAGAATACTAGATACACTAAGAAAGATTTTATTGCTAAAAAACATGGTAGTGAGAGGGAACCTTGGGTGCAGAAACCTATGCCTTTTCCTAATAAGAAACACAAGTCAAAGGAGGAAGAACACTACAACAAGTTTTGTGTGTAGATGAAACCTTTATTTTTGCAAATTCCGTTTACTGATGCTATTAAGTTGCCTCCTTATTCAAAGTATATGAAGGATATTGTCTCTAATAAAAGGAAGATTCCTAATGAGGAAATTTCTACTTTGCTTGCTAATTATTCTTTCAATGGTAAGGTTCCAAAGAAACTTGGTGATCTAGGTATACCAACTATTCCTTGCTCTATTAAAAATAATTATGTTAGAACTGCTTTATGTGATTTGGGAGATGGAGTCAGTGTTATGCATTTTTCTCTCTACAAGAGACTCCAGCTAGAAAAGTTGATACCAACTGATATATCTTTGGAAATGGTTGATAAGTCAACTAATATTCCTGTTGGTATATGTGAGGATGTTCCTGTTCAAGTGGCTCATCGTTGCTTGGTTTTAACTGATTTTTTTGTGCTTGAAATGCCTGAAGATGATAATATGTCTATTATTCTTGGGAGACCTTTTCTTAGTACTACAGGTGCTGTCATCAATTGTAATCAAGGAAAAGTAACTTTTAATATTAATGACAAAGAGCATACTATCTATTTCCCAAAGAATATTGATAATAGCTATTGCCTGAATTCCATTGAAAATATTGAGAGCATCAAAGTTGGAGAAATATATTGTCCCATTCCACAAGAAAGTTTTTAAACTATTATGATTGGGACCATTGTTATCAAGTTTGAGGAAACATAATCACTTTGTGGAATGCAAAGTTTTGTTTCATATAAGATTTTTTTGGTAACAAGACTTGATCAACCTTGTTAACAAAGGGATTTTAATGAACAAAGCAATGCTTTCACAGTGGTTATACTTGCTCACTTTTACTTTTCTCCTTCCTAGTTTTTGCTCTTTCTCTTGTTAGCTTTAGTTTTGCTAGTTGTTTGCTTGTTAGAGTGTCTTGGAACTTCTGTAGTTTTGGTTCTTGTTTGCTTTTGCTTCTTCTAAAAAAATATTTTCTGCGAGAAAATCAATTTTCATACCCT
This sequence comes from Avena sativa, assembly GCA_916181665.1. Taxonomy (NCBI): domain Eukaryota; kingdom Viridiplantae; phylum Streptophyta; class Magnoliopsida; order Poales; family Poaceae; genus Avena; species Avena sativa. Next base: position 164,728,382 of record OV702282.1, read on the forward strand.
AAAAACGGCCAAAAATAAAGTTTTCCGAAAATCCCAAAAAATTCATATTAATTGTTTCCTCAAAAAAAGGGGCAGGGGGACACCTGGAGTGGCACAGGGGGACCCACCAGGCCAACACACCCCCTGGTGGCATGGCTAGCCCCCAGGGCGCGCCTAGCCTGGGTGGGGCCCACCTGTGGCCCTCCAAGTTGTCTCCTCCCAGCCACTTCTTTCTCTCTCCCGAAAAACACCAGAAAAATTTCTCAAGCTCGAGTTCCTGCTTTTCTTTCTCCCGATTTTCGATCTCCTTGCTCAGCCCATCTTTGTTGCTGATTTTTGGAGGGATTGCTCCTTGGTATGTGCCTCCTTCGCTTGTCCAATTAGATTTGTGAATTGTAGATTGTATCTTGAGTATTTTGCTGCTATAGGTGTCAGGTTGTGTGATCTTGCATGCTTGTTATATGCTTAGATATTTCATTTTGATGCATGTTTAGCCCACTAGCAAGTTCCTATAGTAGTTCCTCATCATTTATCAACTTGGAAATCACTTGGTTTGATGTTTGTCTAAAAATTTCAGAAAGGAAGATGAGTGCATACCCACTGAATCAATATGATTTGATGGTACATGAGCCAATGAAATTCCATCGTGAGGAAGTAGTCTTCCTTCCATATATCCATGCCCTGAATTTATGAGAGCCTCTGGAATTTTCCAGGATTTCTAGACTATGATTACTAATGCAGGGTTGAAACACTTAGTTGAATAAGAACCATATCAGTATGTTAAGCTAACCATGGCTGTGGTGCAGGACTTCTGATTTACTTGGTCCTCGTTTAACCCCATGGTCCATTATAAAATCTACAATATAGCTGTCAACCTGCCTTTTGAAGATTTTTGTGCAGCTATTAGAGTGTCGCATTGGGCATCTTGTGAGAAGATCAAGGAGAGGCCCAAGCCACTTATGGATTTATATGTTGAAATTTTCCAAGGTTTCGACTTATGTTGAATTCGAAACATTCAGTTCCCATCCATTAGATATTTTTCCTATTTCATTACCAAGTATGTTCTTGCTAGAAAAATTGCTAGAAAGTTATCTTCTTCTGATCTAGCTTTTATCTCAGCGGCTTTGAATAGGGATAGATCTTATAACTTGGGTGATTTGATATCTTACCATCTTACCGCTAACTGCGAGAAGGGTGGAATTTGTGGAGGTCTCATTTCCTCTCGGTTTCTTGATTTCCATGGTTTAGAGCCTCACCATTCAGATTATCTGTTCCCCATAGAAAGGCTTGATCTTGATTCCATGGTTCAGCATAATTTTGTTTCTTCTTGGGCTACTGTGAGAAGTCTATCGTATGAATTATCCTTTGTCAAGCGTGGTTGGAGGGGGGGTAGGACTGAGAAAGTAGTCTATTTGCCTGCACCTGCTTTGTTTAATTTTGATAACAGGCAAGGATGGTTGCTCACGGAGGAGGAGTTTGACACTTACGTGGCGGAGCTCTCCCATCAAGAGGAGAATGTTGGAGAGGATCCCGAAGATGATTCGGTTCAGCCCTCCAACATGGGGGAGTCTTCATACTAGCAGCCCTCCTATGATTGGGGCGCGTCTTCTTCTTCATCGCGAGGGCCTAATTATGATCATTCCTATGATGACCCACCAGCTTGGGGTTACTACCCGCGCTATTGAGCCCCACTTAGGCCAAAATCCTAAGCTTGGGGGAGGTATACCGAAATCACACTCATATATATATGATGTTTCATCGGTTCTTTGTATATCCATGTCGCTTTCTTTTTTTGGTTCTTGTTTCTGCTTTCTCAAAACAAAAAAAATACCAAAAATATTTTCGTTGTTTCTCTTTGTTTGTTTCTTTGCCTTTTAGCTTTGGTTTTGCTTAAAAGAAAAAATACAAAAATATTTTGCTTTGTTTGCTTTTGCTTTGTGTGCTTGCTTTTAAAAATCGAGAACACCAAAACAATTTGTTGTTCTTCTTTGGTTTTGTGAAGTTATTTGCAGGGTTTAGCAGTCCTCAGTGGAGTTTGGTTTCATGTTATTATTCAAGTCACACAAGTGAAGGACAATAATGAAGATTAAGACAACTTGAGGTGTGGTGAGAGGCTGGTAACGAACTCTATTTGTTTTCATTTTTGTACATATACTCATCATTGTGAGCATGCTTAGTCTGTTCATGTAAGGTGTATGTTATTTATGGATGCTTAGTAGTTCTTGCTCTCTTATGATTAGCTCCAGTTTGCTAATAGTTTGTAGCATGTCATATGAATGTTTGCTTGCATTGTTTTATTCATAACTTGGTATGATATTGTGGTATCCTCATATGAATGTTTCATGTGAATCGACTTGGCACATGCTCACCCATGCATATGACTAAAAAATATTCAGTAAGCCTCGATGATTTATTTTGCCTCAGAGTTCTTGTATCACTTTCATGCCATAATTAGTCATGTTTTGTTGCAAGCATGATTATGACAGTTATTGCTCTCTTGTTTGTCGCTCCCTCTCTATTGCTATCCTTCACTTGCACTGAGTATGAGCTCTATTTGTGCATCCAACTCCCCAAAACCAATATTGCCAACAATGTCCACCATACCTACCTATTAGCATCATTTGCTATTCAGTGCAGATTCATTATGCCTTGTTTTCTTCCAAATAAAATGTTTGACTGTTTTGAGAAAGTTAGTTAGTAAAGCTCTCACGAACTTGATGGCACACTTTATTCCTTGTACTTAATAAACCTGAACCATTATGACTGTCCATGAAAGTTATATGCTTGCAAATTATAGGTTGGGAGTTAGCAGAACCGTGCTGTCACGGGGAAAGCTTTCAACACTTGTGGATATATATCCAGTTGATAACATGCTCTTTTGTTTGCGGATGTCGTCGTTGTGAAATAAAAGGGGAGCTTGTAAGTTCATGGAGTTATATATATGTGTTAGAGAAATGTCTGGGCTGCTAGCCTAAGCCATGCCTAATCATGGTGGAAAATTGCAGCATAACCATAATGAGAAATCTGTGAAGCATTCTCAATAAAAACCTATGCAAATAGAAAATAAAAAGATCGCTGAGATGCTTATTGTCTGCTTGCCTTGACATTTTGATTATGGGATAGCTCCTGTATCATGTGCAAGGGGTACCCCGTTGGCGGTTCTCTATGATACGCATGTATTTACGATGACAAGAACTTATCGGTAACTAAAGTTGAGTAGCATGAGGAGCGGCCCTCGTACTCAAGGGACATGAGATTTCCAGTTTATGGTTTGTCAAGCATATAACTCATATTGGACCTCACTTTCACCTTAACCATCTAAAGATGCTTATGATAGGGGCAATGAGAGCTCAAAGCTAATGAGTACCTTACTTTCAGAATTTGGAAGCCTTTCAAACTTTTCAAAACCTTTTTTACTTCCTTGTTGAGTCACCACTTATTCTATGAGCACCTTCTTGGGATCATAGTTGTCATTCTTAGTGTAATGTGCTTGTCTCAAAACTTGGTTAATTATGTCATGACTTTGATGCTTGTATCTTTGATATCTTTACTTCTAGTCTTCACTTGAACTTCAGAGGTGCCTTGGCATTGATATTGTGATCTACAAACAAAGGCAAGCAAGATACCATTCTATCATACCTTATTATGAGCATTGCAATGTTGCTTATGTTTATGTTTCATGCTACTTATTATTATTGAGTTGGAATCTCTTCATAGCTTGCAATGACTATTGAGTAGACTTAGTTGCACACTCCTTATTATGAATTGTCTAGTATCTCCTCCTGTGCTAAGAATATATACATCATATGAAGCAAATGTGTTCGTGAAAGTTCTTTTATCGCACTCAATTTTCAACTGAATTGCTTGAGGACAAGCAATAAGCTAAGCTTGGGGGAGTTGATACGTCCAAAACATATCTACTTTCCCGAACACTTATGCTACTGTTTCTCCTCTAAACTTGTGTGATTAAGATACAACTAACACAGACTGACGCTGTTTTTAGCAGAATTACCTTTGTGTCTAGTTTTTGTGCAGAAAATCAACTATTAGGAAAAATCCCAGAAAATATGCCAAAAATCCTATTTCACCAGAAGACTCATAGAGCCAGAATACGAGACGGAGGGGGTGTGGCCTCCGCGCGGGCCAGGCCTGGCCATGCCTAGAGGGGGTGTGGCCTCCGCGCGGGCCAGGCCTGGCCATGCCTAGAGGGGGTGTGGCCGCCTTAGGAACCCCTCGGCCACCCTATTTGCCTATAAGTTTCCTCTTGACCTAAAAACTCAAGGGGGTCGACATTTTTCCAGAAAGAGTTCCGCTGCGCCGCCACAACCAGAAACCGCGATTCGGAACCAGAAATTCCGTTCTGGCACCCTGCCGGGACGGGTAATTTGGAGAGGATCATCGCCATCATCATCACCAACGCTTCTCCATCAACCATCCATGATTGAGTAATCCCCCGCTGTAGGCTATGGGGATGGTAGGGATTGGATGAGTTCTATCATGTAATCGAATAAGATTGTTAGGGAATGGTGTCTAGTATCTCTATTAGTGTTATTTGACTTTGTTGCAACTTGTTGTGCTTAATGCTTGTTACTAGGGCCTGAGTGCCATGATCTCGGATCTGAACTTAATATTGATTCATGATGATAGTATTGTTTGTGACCTTATCTATAAGTTGTGTACACATATCATTGTCCAGATCGAAAGGCCCCGAAGTGACAGAAACTGGGACAGCCGGAGGGGATGGCTGTGATGTGAGGATCACATGTGTTCATGGAGTGTTAATGCTTTGCTCCGGTGCTCTATTAAAAGGAGTACCTTAATTGCCAGTAGTTCCCTTGAGGCCCCGCTGCAATGGGCTGGCAGGACAAAAGATGTTGTGCAAGTTCTCATTGCGAGCACGCATGACTATATATGGAGCACATGCCTATGATTGTTTAGTACTTGGATGCTTAATCTTATTTATCTGCAATTTCCCTAGATCTTGAAGTTACATGTTTAGACTTGTCCATGCAACGCCCGTCCATCCATCCCTATGCCTACCGCACTCATATCCTACTGTTTGCTACTACTGTTACTATTGCTCCTATTTTGCTGCTGCTGTTACTTTGCTATTGCTACTGATAAACTTCCGTGAGCAAGAACTATTTCTAGGTGTAGCTGAATTGACAACTCAGTTGTTAAGGCTTATAAGTATTCTTTGTCTCCCCTTGTGTCAAATCAATAAATTGGGTAATACTACCCTCGAAGACTGTTGCGATCCCCTATACCTGTGGGTCATCAAGGATGTTGAAGAATGGCAAGCCCCAACCAGTCAAACCCAAGTTTGCGCATTTCTCGGATTAGCGGGATATTACCACAAGTTTGTAGAAGGATTCTCGAGCATCGCAAGAACCATGACCCAATTGTTGAAGAAAGATAAGAAGTTTGAATGGACGGACCAATGTGAAACAAGTTTTCAAGAGCTCAAGAAGAGATTGATTTCAGCCCCAATCTTGATGATGCCGGATATCAAGAAGCCTTTTGATGTGTATTGTGATGCATCCAAGGTTGGTCTCGGATGTGTGTTAATGCAAGAAGGCAAAGTCATATCCTATCTATCCCGACAACTGAAGCAACATGAGCAGAATTACCCTACCCATGACCTCAAACTAGCAGTCGTAGTTTTAGCCTTGAAGACATGGCGACATTACCTCATGGGTAACCGCTGTGAGATTTATTCGGATGACAAGAGTATGAAGTATATTCTCACCCAGAAGGAGCTAAATATGAGGCAAAGGAGATGGATAGAGTTAATCAAGGACTATGACCTTGACATTCACTATCACCCCGGCAAAGCCAATGTGGTAGCAGATGCTCTTAGCAGATTGCCGTGTCGATTGAACACCATGATAAAAAGAAGCCTAGCCAAGTTTGCATGAGGAGATGGAAAATTTAAGAGTGGAGCTAGTTAGTAAAGGATTTTTGGCTAGAATAGAACTTGAACCCACTTTGATCAGTCAGATAAAGGAGGCGCAGAAAGGAAATGCTAATATCGACAGAATCAAACGTCATATCGGTACAGGGAAGGTACCCGGATTCACCGAAGATGAAGTAGGAGTTTTGTGGTACAAAGGACGTATCTGTGTACCAACAGATTCAGAATTGAAACAAGCTATTTTGCAGGAAGCCCATGATACTCTTTATTCTATCCACCCCAGAGGAACGAAGATGTATCAAGATTTGAAGGAGCAATTTTGGTGGCATAAGATGAAGAGAGAAATCGGAAGCTACATAGCCAAATGTGATGTCTGTCAGAGAGTCAAAGCGGGACATCAGAGACCCGCAGGACTTTTGCAACCCTTGCAGATTCCATAATGGAAATGGGATTCAGTTGGAATGGATTTTATCACCAGTTTGCCTACATCTAGTAGGGGAAATGACTCTATTTGGTTCATAGTGGATAGACTATCTAAAGTAGCTCATTTCTTACCGGTCAAGACCACTTATCAAAGTTCGAAGCTAGCAGAGTTATACATTTCTAGGATAGTCAGTTTGCATGGAGTCCCTAAGAACATTGTGCCAGATCGAGGAACTCAGTTTACCTTGAGGTTTTGGAAGAAAGTCCAAGAAGGATTAGGAACCAGACTGGATTTCAGCACAGCTTATCACCCGCGGACTGATGGACAAACGGAGCCAGTAAACCAGATACTCGAAGATATGTTGAGAGCTTGTGTGATGGAATATGGATCAAAATGGGAAGACTATCTGCCTTTCGCAGAATTCTCATACAACAACAGTTACCAAGCCAGTTTGCAAATGGCCCCATTTGAGTTTATGTATGGAAGAAAGTGTCGTACCCCACTGAATTGGTCGGAAGTAGGAGAGAGTCAGATTTTCAAACCTGACATCCTAAGAGAAGCCGAAGAGAAAGTTCACAAGATCCATGAGCACCTCAAGACTTCCCAATCCAGACAGAAGAGTTATGCCGACAAGAGACGTCGAGATCTATCCTTCGCTATAGGAGATTTTGTGTATATGAAAGTATCACCCTTGAAAGGAATGCAACATTTCCAACTCAAAGGAAAGCTTGCCCCCAGATATATTGGACCCTTCAAGATTTTGAATCGCCGTGGAGAAGTATCCTATCAACTGGAACTGCCGGAGGAGATGTCAGCCGTGCATGATGTGTTCCATATCTTGCTACTTCGCAAATGCCTAGAAGTCCCGGAGAAGACCAAACTTTTCAAGAATATTGATCACCGGATTATAGAGCTCAATAAGGACCTAACTTATCGTGAATTACCCATTCGCATTTTGGAAGAATCCTTCAGAACCACCAGAACCCGGAGTATCAAGTTTCCCAAGATCTAGTGAAGTAACCATACTGAAGAAGAAGCTACTTGGGAGCGAGAAGATTACATTAGGACTAAGTTTCCAGATCTCTTTAGTTCCTAGTTTTCTTTTTCTTAAATCTCGGGACGAGATTTTGTTTAAGGAGGGAAGGTTTTTAACATCCCAAAAATATTAAACAAGATTATCAAGTTCTAATCATCCAAGTTTAGGGTTAACAAAAACTTTTGTTATTAAAACTAATATGAATGCATGTGTGTGTGATTAATGCATGAATGCTTGCAATGCCATGTTTGATTGCTATGAATGCTAAGGATTGGTTTAAAGATGAAAACAATATCATCTGGATCATTTCCAAGCAGAATCAAATGAAGAGAAAATCAAAAATAAGAAATATGAGCAAATGGTCATTTTGGCCAAACTTGTTCACTAGACTACTTTGGGTGTTCCTAGTCAAAGATTTCTAATAGAAACAAATCCAATTCTTCACACCCCTTTCTAGACCAAGTAAAAGTGAACCCAAGCCCACCTTACAAACCAGCAGAAACAAATTTCAAATCTATTTAAAGGACAATTCAAAATTGAATCAAGTGTAGGTACTAAGATGACCATTTCTCAAAACCCAACCAAACCAGTTCACCTTGACAAACCCAAGCAACCTCAAACTACCAAGCTTGTGACCAGAGCACTCACCAAAATTCAGCCAAAAATTTAAATGTTAATTTCATGCGGCCGTTTCATCAAACACTTGGTGAGCACAGTGACAACTGCCTAACTATCACTGTTCTTGATCAATGCCTTGTCCAATTCTTGTCCCCTCGTCACCCCCAGCACCCAGCAATGCATTCAAGCATCTACCCTTTTGTAATGCCCTCGAATCGGGTCTATGCAGATCTCAGCATTTCCCGCCAAAATCCGCATAGAAGCGATTCAAAGACGCCCACCCGACACTTTCGTGTGGGTGGGATTTGAATACAAGTAGTTACATCACAGTAGTTTACAATAGAGTCCACTAGAACTTATATATACAACAACAACTTAACGAGTCAAGAATACAAAAGGTATAGTACGAATATACAACTCAAGAACAAAGAAAGATAGTATCCGAGTACGGACAAAATCCAAATGGGACTAAGAGTCCTGAAGAATAACCAAGCGGTGTGCAACCCTGCCCAGGCCAAGCCGGAAGGGTAACCTTGCTAACATCGTCAGTCACATACCTGTCAAATCCAAAAGGTGACGGCAAAGGGGAAAGGAAAACAAAAAGAGAGCGGTCAGTACTGAGGCCAGTACACGACGAGTCTTAGAATTTGGCGGTCCTCGCCTACATAGGTATGGCGGGCTCAGTGGCAGCAAATCTTGCACTATCTAACTTATAGAGACACGCTACAACTTCGGCTATTCGAGCGAGGTAAGAGAGCACTATACGATAACTATATATAACACCAAACATAACCCATCCAAAGATTTTCCCCTCGAAGACCAGTCGAGGAAGTCCCCTTGCGGAACACACACGGTGGCAATTTTAGTTAAGCAGGTGTTTAGTTGGTAAGGCTAATTACTAGTCACATTATTAAAGAGGCAAAACATTAGTGGCTTTGTCTATGATCATGACACTGTACTCCTGAGGCATCCATAACCGTGGACACACGGCTTCTCGAAAAGATTTACCCTCCAGGGGCGCACTACTGTACCCAAACACATGCTCAACCCTTCAGGCAACATATTACGCGTGCCATCCGAATCTCACGACAAGAACTGTCCATTAACTACGTGCATATATAGAGGCATCACCTACTGTGGGGAACCAACCACGAGGTACGACAATTCTTGAGGAAGGCACAGCGTTTGCGCCTACTGGTGGATCGGTCCCTTGCGGGGTAACTTGTACACACCGTGGGTGCCGCCACCGTGTACCGCGATTTATGTATGGAAGCCATGACAGTCCACCAAAATATCAAGTCCGAAGACATATCAACTCACCCATGTCCGAGGACATATTATGGTAGTTGAGAGGGGGATCCCAGAGGCCCCCACGTTTAGTTCGTGCGATCAACTCAGAACTGGTATCATAGAACGAACGGGTCCTAGGTCGGCTCAAGCAATTCCCAAAGGTGGTCCCTGCCAGGGCCTTATATTTAGGTGAAACCATAACCAACAACATCAGATTAATTATCTTATCATCAACCATATTCGAGTATCATGTTCCACCTATATGAGAGCGGTACTAAGCATTCCTACTACTCGCAAGGATAAAGCTAGATAATCAAACAAGGCAATAGGATAACCAAGGCAATATAGTGGAGCAGGTAAATAAAGGAACAATACTATAGCATCGACAATAAGGATAGCAATAGATCAAAGAAAGGAAGTAATAAAGACTATAATTGCAAAATAGTTAGAAGGGGGAGAATGCTCGCCTGTGAGACAAAGTCGAGAAACCGAAGGCTTGTCGTATCTCGCATCAACTCGTCGTCCTAATCGGTGAAGAAGCAAATCACTAGAAAGAAACATCGGATGCAATATTTAATACTTGGGCGGAAGATCCGGCATGTTTATGATATGATGCATGGCATGGCAATATGCGGTCCCACTTAGCAATATTAAGCGGAATCGGGATCCCGATATTTATTATTAGGTTCAAATTATTTATCTACCCCGTAATTTAAATGTTGACTTAATAAGATAAATCATGGCATCGGTTCGCTACTCAATTTTAAATGGAACCGGGACAAGCCAAATAACACTCCCATATATTCCATATTTATTTATTAGATGAATCACTATTTAACCCCGGACAACAATATGTATGCAAGCATGGATAATTTAATATGCACAAGTTATATTATATTTATAAAAATAGGGTATCGGAAAGGGATCACACATGTTGGATCGAAGAACTTGAGGTTTCAAGGTATCGGGCTTCGGATCCGGGGTCTCGGAGATCTTGGCGTTCCAAGAAGAAGAGGTACGGTTCCGTGTCGAAGACCTTGGGGATCCGACTTTGGGTGTCGAAGATAGCCGAGGTAGTCGAAGTCAAACACCATTAAATCATCTTCACATCTTCACACCGGCACTACACTCCTAGGTCATGCCACTACTTCACGGGATTCAGATGCAACTTCCACAATAGGAGGTTGTGGTCATATGCCAACAAATTCACCAATAGCCTGAAGCAAACACATGGTACGGGGCTCGATGGTCAAAGAAGCAGGAACACAAGCACCAGACGAGGAGGGCAAGGCAGCACCAATAGGAGCAGGAGACATGCGGGCTCGCGACGGCATCGGGGTGCAGACGGAACTTCACGGAGGCAGACGCCCACGCGAGGGAGGAGGGGCCGCGGCAGGGCGCGGGGCTCGGGTACAGAGGAGGTCGTGCGGGACGACACAACGACGTGGACTAGGGGAAGCAGCGACGCGGGGCTGCCGGGGCGGGCGCGCGACTCAAGCTGATGGGGCAAAGGTGTCCGATCTTTCGATGAGATGATAATGGTCGATTTGGTGGATTTTGGGCTTGACGATCCGACTACACGTGCGGGCACGAGCGCCAATGCAATCGCTAGGCCAATCTCCTGGAGGTTACTGATCCTGCGGAAACACGATCAGCCTGACTAGCGAGGGTCTTAATTCCTACCTGAAAACAAGAACAAGTCAGAACTAATATTGCAATCAAGATATTGCGGATTAAGATGAAAGCTTATTGAAAAGGTGGGATTTTGTATAGGTGCGAAGTACAAGATGCCTCTGCGATGCTCGAGCCTTGGCGAAGTTGCTATGATGGCTAACTTAATGTCTAAACAAAATCCGAGTCTATGGTGACGGCTAAGTGGAGTATTTAAGGAGGAAAAGGTAGGGTTTTGGCCAGCCATAGAAGTGGTGGCCGAATCTAACCCTAGAAGTCCTTTTCTCCTCAAATACAGACTCTAAAAAGTGGCTATTTAAAATCCTGTGAAAATTTCATGGGCCTGGCCCAAAATAAAGGTGTCGCAGCACCATATTAAGCCATGGACGAATTTGTGAAGTATTAATCTTGAATATTTCGTCCAAGTCTTCTTTCTTCATTACGGTGGCCTCAAAGTTCTGAAATCTTCATCCGTGGCCTTCATTTGAATCATCACATGCTTGCTTCCATCTCCATGCATGACCATGCTCGAATGCTTGTCCCTCTCATCCATGCTTGGTCCATCATTCCTAAGAGTAAGAAATACATCTGATTTAGGCAGCATCATATTCTCATGTATGTGAGGAATAGTTCCAAGAAACGAAAGTACCTGATAGTTAAGTTGTTTGGCACGAGATCGACTGATAGGTCCTTGTATGTGTGTAGCTGTAGGTACAACGGTTGTATCAATAGATGGGATGTCCACATCATAAGAGGAGCTAAGGAGGCCCGAGTGGCGGCGTCCAGACGACGGGGTGGAGGCGAGGCTCTCCGACGATAGCGGCGAAGGTTGGGGAGGAGAGGGCCGGTGACTGAGCTTCTCTGTGGGTGGCGGAGTGCGGTTGACGGGGTCACGCGGGAGTCAGACGATGGTGCCCTGGCCGCGAGAAGGAGGGCGGCAGCGGGTGCCTACGGCCTGTTGCGGGAAGACGAGAGGCGAGGGAGGCAGCGACTTGCAGGGAAGGCCGCCGAGGAGGAGCGACGGGCGGCCAGAGGTGGCGGCGCGTGTAGGGGTTCGTAGCATGGAAAACAAAAAATTTCTACCGCATGAACACACAATCAAGATCTAATATATGATCAAGCCAAGATCTATCTACTAGATTGTAGCAACGAGTCAATAGAGTACTAACCCTCGAAGATCCAAAGCGGTTAACGAGAGCAGATTCTCGTGGATGATGTAGTCGTACACTCCCGATCTCAAGATCGCGCAGACGATCCTTCCGGCGCTGCGTTCCGGCAGCGCTTCCGCAGTCGGTCACATGTTCGGTACTCGATGAAGACCTTCCTCTCCCTTGTTCCAGCAGGCAGCGGAGGTTGTAGCACTCTCCTCCCGATTCCGGCAGCACGACGGCGTGGTACCAGAAGTAGAGGGGAGATCTCGCAGGGCTTCGCCTTAAGCCGGAGCGAGTATGGTGGACTATGAGAGAGCCCTTGACGATCTACGGTTTAGACACGCTGAGGAAGAGGTGCTAGAGCCGGCGGCTAGGGCTTGGTGGTGCCTAAGTCGGCGTCAAGGAGAACCCTGGGAGGCGGCGGCAGCTGCAGGAGGTGGTGGCGCCAAGCTAGGGTTTAGAGGTAGGAACTTGTGTGTCTAGGAGGGGAGCCCTGCCCCTCCTCTTATAGGTGGAGGGAGACGCGCCTGGGGAGGGGAGTCCCTCCCCAACTCGGACCCAAGGTGGGCCGGCGGTGGGAGGAGGAACTCCTCCCCCAAGTCGGTTTCAAACCTCCTTCTCCTCTTTCCCAAAACTAGTCGTTTGACTTTCAAACTAGCCGTTTGACTTTCAAACTAGCCGTTTGACTTTTTCAAACTAGGATTTGAATAAACCCTCTATTTTGGTACAGCGATGACACCTAGTACATGATGCAATCATATCAACTTGATATAACACATTCATGTACCCTTTCCCCTCCGGAGTGCCGTACATTCCGGAACCTTCTAGAACATTCTCGATGAAAACACCGGAACCATTCTCCAACTCCGAAACAGGACTTTCCTTATATGAATCTTATTCTCCGAACCATTCCGGATCTCCTCGTGATATCCCGGATTCCATCCGAGACTCCGAACAACATTCGGTCTCTTACTCATCATTCCATAACTACTCAAACAACGTCGAATCCTTAAGTGTGTCTCCCTACGGCTCATGAATTATGCGGACATGATCGAGACACTTCTCCGAACAATAACCAATAGAGGAATCTGGAAATTCATATGGCTCCCACATATTTCTATGATTACTTTGCGATCGAATGAACCACTTACATACGATACCAATTTCCCTTTGTCTCACGATAGTTTACTTATCCGAGGTTTTGATCGTCGGTATCTCTGCATACCTAGTTCAACCTCGTTACCGATAAGTACTCTTTTCTCGTTCCCGTGATATGTGATCCCTTGTGAGCCAATCACATGCTTGCAAGCTAATTGGATGACATTACACCGAGAGGGCCCGGAGTATATCTATCCGTCATATGGATGGACAAATCCCATTCTTGATCCATGTGTCTCAACCAATACTTTCCGAACACTCAATGCCACCTTTATAGCCACCCAGTTACGGTGTGGTGTTTGATGTCATCAAAGCATCCATCCGGTAAAGGTGATTTGCATGATCTCATGGTCGAAGGAATTAGGTTACTATGTATCAGAAAGCATATAGCAATTGAACTATTAAAATGACTTGATCTTTATGCTACGCTTATTTATAGGAGTATGTCCATCACATCATTCTCCTAATGATATGACCCTGTTGTTAATAACATCTCTATGTTCATGATCAGGAAACCATGATCATATATTAACCAACAAGCTAGTTTAACAAGAGGCTTTACTAGGGACTCTTTTATGTTTACAAATCACACAAGTATTAATGTTTCATGTTAATACAATTATAGCATGGTATGTAAACATTTATCATAAGTATGAAGATATGATAATAACCCACTTTATTATTGCCTGTTGGGCATATCTCCAACAGTCTCCCACTTGCACTAGAGTCAATAATCTAGTTTCAAACCTTTGTGTATTCAACACCTATGGCTTTCCGGTGTTGTAAGTGCACGTTCGCTAGTGGTCAACTGATCTCTGGATCTGACACTTCCAGGTCCGTGTGTAATTGCATGTATTTGCGTCTCTACGCATCACTCATTCTCTAATGAGATGGCTTTGTATAAATTTGGTCCTTTGGTGAGACCTTTAGTTCTTTGGGGTTAAAACATGTTGATAATATTGTCGTACAATATATCTTCATAGTATTATCCCGCTATGAACTACACCTAGTTTGATAACAAACTACTTGACCCAAATGCCCTCTTTAGCTGCTATAATAGCAGTCATATACTTAGCCTTTTGTTGTAGTATCTGTCACAATGTCTTAACTTTGTAACTCATCCAAATCCATTATGGAACTTACTTTCCATTATATTGTGCCACCCTTAGTTTAGATTGAGATAAACTTAATTTGTACTTTGTGACAAAACTAGTATCAATGTAGTACTTTTACAATGAACTAACCATCTATTTGTCACTTCTACAAACAATATATTCTTAGTTCTTCCAAAAGATCATAAGAATATCCTTACTATTGTCCAATGATCATCTTATGAATCATTCTGGTATATGCTCACATCATTTAGAGCATAGGACATATCTGGATTTGTACATATCACAGCATAATTGATATAAATACTCTTTGTGATTTCATACATCAAGTATCAATCTATACTTGAATCTTTGTTTCACTTACCAAGTGTCAATACACTTGAATATATCATCAATATTGAACTCATCCAATCCTTTTTCTGTGACAAGAACCTTTCTTGTAGTTTCTATATTGAACTCATTCAATACATCATATATGTACTTTCGACACAACCATATTAGCGTCTATTGATGCCAAATATTTGGGTTTTGCCTAAGTCTTTCATCAGGATGAAATTCTTAATATGTGTTAATAAAAGATACATCTTTTCCAATCAGAAATATGTCCTCCACATAATGTATTATAAATATGTCTTAGCGCTCCCACTTAATTTCTTGCAAATGCAAGCATCTTCATTGTCTCTGATGAAATTAAACTCTTTTAACAGTTTCATCATAGTGAAGATTCCAACTCCGCTATGCTTACTTCAACCATTGAAGTTTGCATATGCTTTTAGCATCCTTTGAATTAACAAAACCCTATGGACCGTGTTATGCACATGTCCTAGGTAACAATTCTATTAGAAGAACTTGTTTTGTTTATTCAACTACCACATAACAAAATTATACGTAGTGGTTGCTATATTAATCCGTCTAGACTAAATATCACTATGAAAGATCAGATCTTGTCATAGTCAACCTTTGAACATTGTTGTGAACTCTTTCCCAACATGTCAACTATTTCATAGATGTGCAACATCCATGTCTATTTATTTATAGATCCAAACACAACTGTAAGGTCTTACACCTTTCTTGAGGGTCCTTCGAGTTCAAAACTTCATTTTTCGTGTATGGAACTATCACGGATTTTATGGCTTCAAGCCATTTTACGGAGTCAGGGCCCATCATCGCTTCTTTGCATGTAGTACGTTCATTATTCTCAAATAATGATTCAACCCTCAAATCTTGGTATTTGATTGTTTACTTGACCTACTTGTTTCAATAGGAACTTAGATCTCCGTGACCACAACCTTTGAGGCACGTGAGCCATGCGCATTATTGCTGCCTCCGGAACACTTTTCGGCGCTGCGCAACTCTGCACATATAGCTAAGGTTCTTTTAACCTTATCAAAGTTCTATTGTCCTCCCACTTAACTTTTCACGAAAAATTCCTTCTCAAAGAAACTTGACGTTCTAAGCGACAAACACTTTTGTCTCCGGTGTTATGGAGGATTACTTAACAGTTATTCGAAATAACATACAAAGACAGGTTCATCCGACTTTGGTTGCAAACATCTTTCTTATGCACAACATACCAATGTTTAAGAAAGGACTACTTGGGTTTTATCCCAAACCATAACTTTATATGGTGTCATTTCAACGGATTATGATGAAGCTCTTTTCAGTGGAAAAACGGTAGTCTCTAAAGCTTTTAATCTTTAAAATATAATGGCAGTTTCTGAATTACACCTTCGATCTTACCATGTCAAACAAGGTTTAATTACATATCTCGAACGCTCCATACTCTTATGGTGTTTCGGAATATGCAAATCCACGGAACGATTCCTTAAATCTTAGGTATTATGCTAAACTTGTAACTCAAATATCTTCCTTTATGATTTTATCATAAACTATTTATATTCTTGTTACAATGATCTTGCACTTCATCTTGAAAGTCTTTGAACTTTTCAAATGTTTCATACTTCATCCTTATTAAGTAAATATTCATATATTCACTCAAATTTTCGGAGAAAGCATATGAAGTTGAAATCCATCGCTCTTGACTACACATAATGGACTTCGTACAACAATATGTACAAGTTCCAATAGGCTAGTCATTCGTTCCCTTTTGGCCTATGAATGAAGTTTTAATTATCTCTAGGAAAGTTTCACAAGCGTCATGTGTCAAAAGACTCCAAAATTCCATCCACATGGAGTTTCTTCATGTTTTCTTTCAAATATAATTTAAACGGCGATGTCACTTCCTAAGTGATCTATCAATCAATTTGTCTTTCGACATTTTTAGCACTAGTTTTATGGATGTGATTTCTCCAACGAGATTTGTGAATCATCCATCTTTTATGGATTACGGCAATTATTTGAACAACCCTTTTGTTCTCATAATACCTGATAAAACAAATCTTGAAGGCAAACTTTGATGTTTAACGAGCAACACAATAACCCTTTATTTGTTCTCGATGAACATGATCACATATTCTTTTGCTAGTTACTTAGGCCATTGTAGTTCATGAATTATGTTGTTTCGTATGACGATTCACACCAACAAATTCAGTATCAAATACTTAAGAACCACATTTTTTAATAAGCAAAGAATATAGCCATAACATGTATATCATCTATATACTTAAACTGAACAATGCTAGTCTTTTCTTTTCTGCCATATATTTATGAGATTCTCTTTCAGTATTTCCTTTTCTGTTTGAAAGAATCTATCAACATCAATAGTGGAGTCATACATATGACACATAATCCAAAGCGTGTATAATTAAATACCAATGTCTTTGGACTTGCACTTTGAAGTAGATCACCATCATCAAATGTTTGGTGTTCTTTCAAATTCCTTTCTTTAGTAATCTCTTGGTGTAGTAAATATTTTACCTACATCAAATATTCACCCTTATCATGGAATTATCCATGATCAAGCTACTTTTAGCTTATAAAGATGAATCGTGAGTATAATGTTGCTATCCAAAACCTTTTGGTGGATCAGGACAACTAGTGTCTCCAACCCTTTGCAAATTCTCATGAAATATGAGAACATGACTTTTGCCATATTATACTCTGTCATGTTGCAACCAAAACTTCGTTTCAGATATCACAATATCTTCCACACATCATGGTTTCTGAAACAACTCTTTCAGATCCTAGATAACCTTGATATTAAGGCAATCCTTTGAATATCAAGAATCATGGAGACAAACATGATACTTATACACTAACACTTGGAATTGTCACTCTTGTTTTAATACCAATTATTAAACTTCATGGAGTAACCGGAACTTTACTGAAAGTTTGCAATAGGACTTTTAAACTTTAGATTAACACTTCAAAACAATACGATACCAGTTCGTAAAGTAACTAACCAGAATTCTATAGTTCTATCATCTCAATTATAACTAAGCGCAAGGTGCTAAACGGATGCCAATGACTACAACAACTATGCAAATTCACTTTGATTTAATTTATGATAAATAGTGTTCAACTTTTAATCATATTGCCGTTGAACTCCCACTCAAAACAATATCCCTCACATTGTTTTAGTGATCACACGAACCAAATCCACCACATCAAAACCGATCATCACGAGAGTTGATGTAGCTTCAATGGCGAACAATCAACATGTTCATCATATCTACTATATGACTCATGCGTTACCTTTCGGTGATCCGTGTTCCGAGACCATGTCTGTACATGCTAGGCTCGTCAAGATCAAACCTTAGCTTCTGCATGAGCAAATCTGGCTTGCTCATGTTGTCTACACTCGCAGAATCTAACACACCCGATCATCACGTGGTGCTTCGAAACAACGAGCTTTAGCAACGGTGCTTACTAAGGATGAACACTTTAAAACTTGAAATTGTGTGCTTGAGGGATCATCTTATAATGCTACCGTCGTGAACTAAGCAATACAAGATGCATAAAAAGGATTAACATCACATGGAATTTATAATATGTGATATGATATGGCCTTTCTTCTTGTGCTTCCGATCTCCATCTTCAAGCACGAACATGATCTCCATCATCACCGGCATTGCATCAAGGTCAATGACGCTGCTCCATGGTTGTCGTCCACCAGCTTCAACTATTACAACTACTTTGAATAGACACGCGAGTCTTAACAGAATTTAAAGACAACCATATGGCTCCTGCCGGTTGCCAACTTACAATAAGGAACATTGCATACATCAAATATAATCACAATCATGGCCATATCACATCACAGCACACCCCTGCAAAACAAAGTTAGACGCCTCTAATTTCCTTTGCATATTTTACGTGGTTTGGGGCTTTCAATAAGTGTCGCTCTAACTTACGAACAAGAACCACAACATTGATACTAGTATTGTTAATCACCCGTTGTAAATTGGATCTTAACTATGCTAGGAGAAACAGGCACCCGCAAAGCCACTTATGCAATACAAGTTGCATGTCAAGCGTGGAGCAAGTCTCATGAACGATGTCATGTAAGGTTAGCCCGGGCCGCTTCATCCCAACATACCGCAAGATACAAAGTACACAAGAAGCAATCGACAATAAAAGCATCAACGCCCACAATGACCATTGTGTTCTGCTCGTGCAAACAGATCTACATATAAACCTGGCTCTGATACCACTGTAGGGGTTCGTAGCATGGAAAACAAAAAATTTCTACCGCATGAACACACAATCAAGATCTAATCTATGATCAAGCCAAGATCTATCTACTAGATTGTAGCAACGAGTCAATAGAGTACTAACCCTCGAAGATCCAAAGCGGTTAATGAGAGCAGATTCTCGTGGATGATGTAGTCGTACACTCCCGATCTCAAGATCGCGCAGACGATCCTTCCGGCGCTGCGTTCCGGCAGCGCTTCCGCAGTCGGTCACACGTTCGGTACTCGATGAAGACCTTCCTCTCCCTTGTTCCAGCAGGCAGCGGAGGTTGTAGCACTCTCCTCGCGATTCCGGCAGCACGACGGCGTGGTACCGGAAGTAGAGGGGAGATCTCGCAGGGCTTCGCCTTAAGACAGAGCGAGTATGGTGGACTATGAGAGAGCCCTTGACGATCTAGGGTTTAGACACGCCGAGGAAGAGGTGCTAGAGCCGGCGGCTAGGGCTTGGTGGTGCCTAAGTCGGCGTCAAGGAGAACCCTGGGAGGCGGCGACAGCTGCAGGAGGTGGTGGTGCCAAGCTAGGGTTTAGAGGTAGGAACTTGTGTGTCTAGGAGGGGATCCCTGCCCCTCCTCTTATAGGTGGAGGGAGACGTGCCTGGGGAGGGGAGTCCCTCCCCAACTCGGACCCAAGGTGGGCCGGCGGTGGGAGGAGGAACTCCTCCCCCAAGTCGGTTTCAAACCTCCTTCTCCTCTTTCCCAAAACTAGCTGTTTGACTTTCAAACTAGCCGTTTGACTTTTTCAAACTAGGATTTGAATAAACCCTCTATTTTGGTACAGCGATGACACCTAGTACATGATGCAATCATATCAACTTGATATAACACATTCATGTACCCTTTCCCCTCCGGAGTGCCGGACATTCCGGAACCTTCTAGAACATTCTCGATGAAAACACCAGAACCATTCTCCAACTCCGAAACAGGACTTTCCTTATATGAATATTATTCTCCGGACCATTCCGGATCTCCTCGTGATATCCCGGATTCCATCCGAGACTCTGAACAACATTCGGTCTCTTACTCATCATTCCATAACTACTCAAACAATGTCGAATCCTTAAGTGTGTCTCCCTACGGTTCGTGAATTATGCGGACATGATCGAGACACTTCTCCAAACAATAACCAATAGAGGAATCTGGAAATTCATATGGCTCCCACATATTTCTACGATTACTTTGCGATCGAATGAACCACTTACATACGATACCAATTTCCCGTTGTCTCACGATAGTTTACTTATCCGAGGTTTTGATCGTCGGTATCTCTGCATACCTAGTTCAACCTCGTTACCGATAAGTACTCTTTTCTCGTTCCCGTGATATGTGATCCCTTGTGAGCCAATCACATGCTTGCAAGCTAATTGGATGACATTACACCGAGAGGGCCCAGAGTATATCTATCCGTCATATGGATGGACAAATCCCATTCTTGATCCATGTGTCTCAACCAATACTTTCCGAACACTCAATGCCACCTTTATAGCCACCCAGTTACGGTGTGGTGTTTGATGTCATCAAAGCATCCATCCGGTAAAGGTGATATGCATGATCTCATGGTCGAAGGAATTAGGTTACTATGTATCAGAAAGCATATAGCAATTGAACTATTAAAATGACTTGATCTTTATGCTACGCTTATTTATAGGAGTATGTCAATCACATCATTCTCCTAATGATATGACCCTGTTGTTAATAACATCTCTATGTTCATGATCAGGAAACCATGATCATATATTAACCAACAAGCTAGTTTAACAAGAGGCTTTACTAGGGACTCTTTTATGTTTACAAATCACACAAGTATTAATGTTTACTGTTAATACAATTATAGCATGGTATGTAAACATTTGTCATAAGTATGAAGATATGATAATAACCCACTTTATTATTGCCTCTTGGGCATATCTCCAACAGCGCGCGCCTGGGGTGAGTACGCGATGGCGGCGGGGACAAGGAGCGATGGAGGCGAGCGGGATGGAGGCGATGTGCTGGTGGCCCCTAGGGCGTGCGGGATCCAGGGCGTGTTGGGTGCGTGCGTTGCATGGTTGTGTGTGTGTGTCCTAGGTGCATCCGTGAGAACGTGTTGGGTGCAGCGTGTGTGCGTGGTGGTTCTGTGTGCGTGGCTAGCTAGGGTGTGCGGCGGCGGCAGGTGGGATGTGTGTGTCTAGGGTTAGGATTTGGTTAGAATTAGGGTCCGTCGTGTAGGTTGTAGGTGGCTAGCTGGGACTTCTGGTCCGGCCGGCTGCCTCCCCCAAAAAATACTTTTATTTTAAATAGACTTTTATAAATAGTTTTTAGACAAATAAAAGATCCGGAAAAAACCAGGGTTTTAATTTGAAATTAAAGGAGGGACTTATTGAAGGGAATATGCCCGAGAGGCAATAATAAAGTGCTTATTATCGTATTCCTTGTTTATGATAAATGTTTATTTTACATGCTATAATTGTATTAATACGGAAACGTTAATACATGTGTGTTTAATAAACAAAAGGTAGTTCCTAGTTATGCCTCTCTTATAAACTAGCTCGTTGATTAACAAGATGATCATAGGTTTCCTGATCATGGACATTGGATGTTGTTAATAACGAGGTCACAACATTAGTGTAATGGTGTGATGAACATTCATCCGAAGTATAGCATTACGATCAAGGTCATTGAGTTTATATTGCTATAACAACTTACGAAATGATCCTAATCCTTAGACCATGAGATCATGTCAATCACTAACACCGAAAGAGTTTCTTGATAACATCAAACGTCACACCGTAACTGGGTGATTATAAAGATGGCTTCAGAACTACTAAAGTGTTATGTTGAGGTCCATGGATCAAGAGTGGAATTTGTTCATCCCGATGACGGATAGATATGCTCTGGGCCCTCTCGGTGATATCACATTGATTAGCTTGCAAGCAAGTGATTTGATCACTAGAATATTATATCGCGGGAACGAGAAAAGAGTGCATGTCGGTAACGAGATCAAACTAGGTATGGAGATACCGATGATCGAATCTCGGACATGTAATATATCGTGAAACAAAGGGATTAAGATACTAGCGTAAAAGGTTCACACGATCACAGAAGTCATCGTTGAATGTGTGGGAGTCAGTACGGATCTCCAGG
The DNA here is from genome assembly GCA_916181665.1 of Avena sativa. Lineage (NCBI taxonomy): Eukaryota > Viridiplantae > Streptophyta > Magnoliopsida > Poales > Poaceae > Avena > Avena sativa. The sequence goes on from OV702282.1 coordinate 164,750,506, forward strand.
TCCCGCTGCTGATTATTGATCGGAGAGGGGTCTCGATCATGTCTGCATTATTCACGAACCGTAGGGTGACACACTTAAGAGATACCGACACCATTCGGAGCAAATGATATGCCAGAGAAAGAAAAAGGAAAGCGCAGGAATTTATTTCACTAGACACCGAAACTGTTTCGGTTGAAATTGCTGAAACTGGTTCTGCATGTGAAATTGAAATGTTGTAAGGGGTTTTATGTGAATGTTTGTTAATTAAAGTAATTAACAAAATTCTGAATAAATAAATAAAATAGTTTTATTTAAATGAGAGCTTGCATTAAATTTGGTGGAAATTTAATGCATGTGAGTGGATTTTTGAGTGGAGGCTTTTAAATGGGAGTGGAGGCTTTTCATTTTGAGTGGGAGCTCCACCCACATGAATGTGGAAGAGGTGGGGGCAGCCCCCATGGCTGGGCACCATGCCCCTTGGGTGCCCCCCCTCTCCCCTATAAAAGGCCCCCCTCTCCTACTCTCAAAGCACACCTCCTCGCGAAGGATCTCTCTCCCCCCTTTAGAATTTCCCCATGGTCTCGGATCAGCGAGATACATGTTCCCGGTGGCTTTTTCTGGAAGGATTTTTTGCTTCCGCTGCTTCGCTGGAGAAAGGGCGCGGAGGTTGTCGGGGTACCCGTACGTGTGTGCGATCACGGATGCACCACTGCTTTGAGGTGCTAGACTTGATCGTGCTGGACCGGATGGACCAGATGGACTTCATCACGATCTTGAGATCGGAAAGCATTCGTCTACATCATCCACGAGTACAACCTCGTTAACGCTATTCGGTCTTCGAGGGTATGTATTCTATGGATGTATATCCACCCGTTGCTTGTGTCTAGTAGATAGATCTTGGTACTTAGTTGTTCCCATCGTAGGAAAATTTTTGTTTTCTATGCTGCGAACCCTACACTTATTAGAGAACAAAATAGGCTTTGGTGAAAATATTTTAGAGGTCAAATATGCATGATGATGCGAAAAGAAATTAACATGCAAATTTTATTTTGTAATATTTTTGGGGCATTACACCTTTGCACCAGTGTCGTGCCTGCCGAAGCTCACTCGTCGGCCGACCATGGACATCACGCAGGAGGAAACTCCACACCCGTCCATGATGTCTAGGAGGCAGGCCACTGTCCACCGCCACTCCCTGTCCAGCCCTCGAGCTCAGCCAATCCATGGACCATAGGAACCGCGCCCATTTTCTCTGCGCCATGTCGAGAGCACGCCAGAGTGCCGCACCCAACACAATCGCACACGTCGTGCCTCGCCCTCACCGCACGTAACTGCACGCGTCATGACCCTAGCTACCTCCGAGACACGACTGTTCGCCGCCGCGTGACCAGCAGAACCTGTACGCCGTCTCGAACACTGTTGTTTCCGCTCAGAGCACCGAACGCTCCCGACCATTCTTGACCTCCCCGTGCCATGCCATTAAGCCAGTGATGATCTCTAGGAGACACTGCACCGTCCTACGCCCTTCGCCATGCCCGTAGCTCGTTGTACTGACGTCGCCGGAGGAGCCTGGCCATGCCGCACTGTCCCTCTCGCCGGTGTATAAATAGAGGCCACCCCATCCCTCATTCTACACACCATTTCACTCAACCACCCCTGACCGTAACATCCCAAAAATATTAAACATGGATCATCAAACTCTAATCATCAAAATTAGGGTTAACAAAAACTTTTCCATCTCAAAATATGAAAGCATCCATGTGTATGTGTATTTAAATTAGGAGTTCATTTGAATTGCCATGGTTCTGTGATTCATTGCTTGTAAAATGATTCTTAGGTGAAATAAACATCATCTAAATCATTCCCAAACTTTTCCCAAAGAAAAACAACTCAAAACAAATAAATGAAGTGAATGGTCATTTTTGCCAAATTAACTAGCATGCCTACTTTGGCTATTCCTAGCACTCAAAACTTAACATAAACAATTGTGGATCTTTGCACCCCTTGTTAGTACACATAATGAGGTACCAAGGCCCACTTTGTGATCTGCCAAAAACATTCAAATTCTAAGTTTAAATGACAGTTTAAAATTGAATCTATCTCATATGGAAAGATCCCACTATTTCAAAAACCACTCAAACAAGCTCAATTTTCAAAACCCAAGCAACCACAGAGTCTCAAGCTTATGCCTAGCACACCCATAAAAAATATTTTCAAAATTCAAAAAGAAGTTTCTTGCGGCCATTTCATCAAACACTTGGCAGGCAGAATTTAAACCAAATCAATTTCACTATTTTGAATAGTGTTCTGGCCAAACTTGTCTCCCATTTGACCCTCATTTGATCACATTGTCCCCTCTAGATAAAACCAGGGCCTAACTACCCCATCCCCTACCTCCTATCCGCATGGCCATGCCAAGCCCAGCCGCACCTCACCGGCCAACTTGGTCGCCGCCGCAGCAGACCGCCTCCCCTATCTTGCCATGTCTGGGAGATAGCCAACACCTCACCGCCGCCCACTGTCCCCTCCCCGAGCCAGTCCCATCTGTGGACCATCGAGGAAACCCCGTGCCCAGTGCCACCGCGCCATGCCGAGAACGCGCTAGAGCGCCGCACCTGGCACGCGTGCACACGCCGCCACTCGACCGCAGCCCGTGACCTCCGCGTCGCCACGACCCAGGGAGCACGCCAGACACCCCCATTCGCCGTCCAACGCCTCAAAGCCACAACTCGCTGTTGAAGCCGCCGCCTCTGCCGCTCAGAGCGCCAGCTCCGCCCGACCGCTTACCACCGCCCCTGAGCTCGCATTAAAGTCCTAGAGCACCGCCAGGAGACCGCGCGTCGATCGCCACCCTCAGCCATGCCGCTAGCAGCCTGTAGCCATGTCGCCACCGTCGCCTGGCCATCCGTCTTGGTCTTGCCGTTGAGCCTATAAAAGGAGGGCACCCCCAGCCATTTGTAGCACACCACTTCACTCCCCTCACCTCACTGATCGCCCACACCTCTAGACAGAGAACGGGGAGCAGCATCTCGCCGGAATTGTACCGGAGGAGGCCGCCACTAGAGGAGAAGGGCGCCGCTGATTGCGACCACCGCCGGAGATGCCTGGACCGTCCCTGAGCTCGCCGTTGACAACCAGTTCTTTTGCCCGCCTCGCCATTGTCGCTGGAGCCCTGTGAAAGAACATGTTGGGCCCCCATGTGTGGTTTTGGTAATTAATGACAATCTTTATGGACTAATGTGTGTATTAAGTTATAATTGTAGGATTTGTCCATTGGCATCGCTTGGAGCATGTGTTGGCTTCAAGGTCGATGAAATGCAAAGAAGATATGTTGGGCAAGCTCAATATGCGAGGTCGATGATGAGGAATTAAGAAAGGCGTTCCATCTTGAGAAGGGCAAGATCGTCTACATAGAGCTCAAGTGGAATGCTCAAGGCAAAGGTATAATCTTGATAGGTTTTCCCTTTTGTCGGTCTTATATTGTTAGTGGAAGACCGGGTTTAGGATAGATAACCGTACTATCAAGAGGGGCTCTCGAATGAGTCACTCGATCACATCGTTTGGAGAGAGCTCAAACCTTTGCATACTTGCGTCATCGTATTTGGTTGTTATTTGGTCTTATCCATGTGAGGATATAGAGCTTGTGGTAATCTCCATAACAAGCTCTTGTTCATCAAAAGCGGATCTTCTGTTTGTATCTTGTTGAGATTTTGATCTTGGCGGCTTTTCTGTTTCTCACCAAGTGAGGTATCTCACATTATTATACATGATACATTCTCACTTGGTGATAACCAATATTTTCACCTTTCATAGGGTAGCTCATGTCGTCCTTTTTCCAATGCAATTGGAATCGGGTCGATCGGAGTTACCAATCAAAAGTTATAGAGGTTTGAATTTTCCTAGGTACCAAAATACGGTAGTACCGCATTTTAATACCTGGCGCGGCAGTAGGTTTTGGCAAGTTGCCAAATGCCACTGCCCTCCTAGGTACCAAAATGCGATAGTACCGCATTTTAGTACCTAGCACGGCAGAAGGTTTTTGACAAGTTTCCAAAAGCCACTTCCGGGCTAGGTACCAAAAAGCGGTAGTACCGCATTTTGGTACCTAGCGCGGCAGAAGTTTTTTTACTTTGTTATTTGTATCTATCCTCCCTTGCTGGACTATGATGTTTATTTGCATGATCTTATAGAGGTTGTTGTCCTCTTCGAAATGAGACCAAGATCATCGAAAACGGAGTCCGGATGCAAAAGTTATGGCTGTTTTCGTTCTGTGATGACCGGTAGTACCGGACCAGAATCCGGTAGTACCGGGGTCCGGTAGTACCGCATTTTGGTACCGGGGAGCACAGAGAAAAATGCGTTCAGACCCCAGGAATCCCAGGGAATGTCCGGTAGTGCCGGGAAGGTCCGGTAGTACCGGGAAAAAGTCCGGTAGTACCGGGAATCGCATTTTTGGGCTGCAACGGTTGGATTTTGGAGGGACCTATATAAGGGGCCTTCCTCCCCAATGGTTCCTTAACCTTTCTTGCAAGTTTTCCCCTCCATTGTTGACCTTCTTGAGCTTGCTTTCTCTCAATCCCTCCGATGATTCTTGCATATTCTTGAGGGATTTGAAAGAGGAGATCTAGATCTACAATCCCACCAATCAATCTCTCCTCTAAGTGAGGGGAACATATTGGGATCTAGATCTTGGAGTCTTTTGTGGATTTCCTCCATTATTGTTTCTCTCTTATTCCCCCATAAGCTTTTGTAGCTTTGGTGGAATTTGGGAGAGAAGGATTTGAACACCTTTGTGGTGTTCTTGCCATTTGCATTTGGTGCATCAGTTTGTGTTCTCCTCGGAGGATTTGGTTTGAGTTGCTCATTGGAGCTTGTCCCTCTTGGGTTCTTGGAACCCTAGATGGTTTTGTGTCCTTGGTGGCATTGTGGCCTTGGTGGCATTTGTTGAGGCCTTTTGTGGCGTTTGTTGGGATCCTCCAATTAAGTTGTGGAGAAGTGCCCCAACCTTGTGAAAGGTTCCGGTTGCCACCGATAAGTGCACCGATGGTGGAAGCGTGGATCGATCCCGTTGGGGTGAGATTCACCGGAGAATAAGGGAGGCCTTTTGTGGCGTTGGTGGTTTGATACCACCCCCTCTCCAAATGAGACGTACTCCATGTTGGGAGGAACTCGGTAAAATATCGGTGTCCCCGCGTGCCTCGGTTATCTCTATACCCGAGCTCTTTACTTATGCACTTTACATTGTGATAGCCTTCGTGCTTGAAGTAATATATATCTTGCTATCACTTTTTTGCTTGTATTGCTTAGCATAAGTTGTTGGTGCACATAGGTGAACCTTAGTTGTTCTAGGTTGTGCTTAACAAAGTAAACACTAGTTTTATTCCGCCTTTGTTGAGCCACTCTAGGAAAAGTTTTAATCGCCTATTCACCCCCCTCTAGGCGACATCAATATCCTTTCACCCTGGTACGCCCCCTATGCACCCCCACCGAGCCACTAGGGTTAGAGCTCGCCAGCGACAGGTCCGTCATTGACGACGATCCCCAGCCGTTGATCCCCACTCTAATCCAACGTCCCACACCGCCCCGTACCGCTTCGCGCGTTATGGGTCACTGACTGGTAGCCCCCCTGTCAGCTGAACCCCACGCTATGGAGTGACACTGGGCCGGCCCATTAGCGTCTCCCGCGCGACCCAGCAGTTTAAATTTAGATTTTTCCATTTAATTTCAAACACAGTTCTGTACATTGATTCAAAAATCACCCCAGCTCGATTCAATGAACCACAATGCATGAAACCAATTTTTTTAGAAAGGTACTGAAATACTTAATCCAAGCCCGTTGGATTCAAATCATTTGGATCTGTAGATCAACCTTGGTAAAAATAACAAGGCAGAAGCTTTTCTCCATTCAAACATTTTTCAAAATTCAACCATAAGAGCTTTTTAGTTGATTCCAACTCTCAAAAATCACATTTGAGCATACCTTTCAGAATATATAAAAAAATATGGGTTTACCTACAGAAATAATGTTCAAGTAATAATATAAGGCCACATAGGCATTTCTAGTCACTTTATTTATTTAAAATCAAAAGGTTAAACCTTATTAAATTGTGACACCACTTTAAATCACATTCCCATGTACTGAAATATGTGGTTATGACATGTGTCAACATGATCCCATGTTTGAGTTAGAGAATATTAAATCTTAAGTAGTTTTTCAATGAGTAGAAATTACTTTTCTCAAATTAAAATAAATAAGACAAATGCTTTAATCTTGTAATGTTAAGTGATGATGCTAGATCATCTATAGGACACCTTTGTGTGATGATTGAAAATAGTTAAGTATTGTTTGGTGATTGTGTACCCCGTATTTATTTAAAGACGCTAGTACTAACCACGGATACGAGGAGGAAGGAGGATACTACGAGGAAGAAGCCGAGGAGAACTTCAACCACTGCTCTGCACAAGGCAAGCTAACCCTTGCAACTATGAAAATTAGATAACCTATGCAATGCATTAAGCATTCTTGGTTAGCCACATTTGATGATACCCAATCCTAGTTTTACTTGCAGGTTTAATACTTCTTTTTATTTACTAAAGCTTCTCTTAGATTTTACTTAAGTGACTTGTAGATTCTAGAAAGATAACTAAAGGTAGCATAAAGAGCATAAAACTTGGCCTAAGTTAGATAATATTGATGTCACCCTAAGGCATGAGATTGAACTTACATAAGATACACTTTTTTACCACCCCTCATTAGTATTTACGCCCACTTGTAGATGCTAGTGCTAAGCATAAAACTTGATCAACTTTAGATGGGAATACTTGGTGAAAATGGTTATGAAAACCTTAGAATGATGAGTCATTCTACTGAAATGTTTTGACATGTGTTCTCAAACACCAGATGATTTTGATGATGAAAATGTTGAGGCATGAGCCTTAACCCTTTATAAAACTGATGGTTGTCTTGATGCGATACCATTCCAATTATACCGTACAACCACAATACCTGAAAATTGGGTAGGGCTTGACTGGAAATTTATATACCTTAGTATGGGTTACCTCGTGGCCAAGGTCTGAGCTGAGGCTACCTTGTGAAGATTGTCCACCTGTGCAGTACCCAAGATGACAGTTAGTCATGGTTGGGAGGCCAAAATCAAAGGAGAGGTGTTTATACTAGGGTGTGTAATTGAAAGGTTAGGATTGATTATCCGCATACTGAGTATGGTGAATTCAGGATTGTTCCTGATGGATGTATCAAATGTTGTGGTGAAAGTGTACAATCTCTGCAGAGTATCAAACTATTCGAATAGCCGCGTCCGCGGTTATGGACAGTTGGAGTGGCCATACTGTTCCCCCGTCAGATGTTTTCAAAATGACTTATGAAATGAATTGAGACTTTGACTTGACCACAACAGAGTTTTGATATGAAATTCAAATTCCCACTTAGGTGTTATAAAACTTTCAACTAGCTTTCTTTGCTTCTGAACTTAGTAGAGGTAAATCTGGCTTTTTGCAAAACAACCCTAGAGCCTAGTGTCCTAACTACAAAAACCCCTTAACTTGTTAGTATTAGTTTGCGAGTACTTAAAGAGTACTCATGGATTTGTCCCTGGCTATTCCCGTGGCCAGACTATGAAGAGGAGTACCAGGATGATGGACCGCAGGAAGGTTATGACAACTAGGATCATCTCCCATCGTCAGCATTGCCTGTGACCCCGAAGATGGAGCTTCGCCTACGCTACCTTTACTATTACGTTATTCCGCTGCTTGAGTTGTATTAAGAACTGGATCATGAGATCCTTATTTGTGTAAGACCTTATGTATGGTTTGTAATGGATGATGTACTGTGATACCCAAATCTGTTATGTCTCGCAAAAATGGTAATCCTGGGATTGCGATGTATGGCATAACAGGCATCTGGGATTAAAAATCCGGGTGTTGACAAATTTGGTATTAGAGCCATCCTGAACATAGGAGACCCTAGTTGGAATGGACGTTCGAATCAAAAACTTAGTTTCAAAACCAAAGGAAGTGAGTATCTACAAAAACTTATTCCCATTCTTATCACTTTAATTCTTTCATGAAAATTCATGTTCCTCAAAAACTCTTGCAAAATACATAAAATTTGACACACTTGATCACTCTACTAACTTACTCATCCTATATTATTATAGATGGACGTGAAGTACAACAAGTTTTATCAGTTGGGGAATGGAGGAGAACTCATCTTTGAGCGTGACTTGGACCAGCTTTCGAAACTTCTGGAGCGTCCGCACCCCGAGTTCTTTGAAGCTCAGCTCAATGATCAAGAAGGAGAATATCTGCAGTGGCTAGTTGTTGCAAGTCTCAGAGGAAAGATTGAACCTCCCACTGCAGAGGGAATTCAGTTCACCTTAAGAGAGAACAACTGGCTCGATGGACTTGCCAGGGCCATGCAGGAAGCTCTTGCCCGTCTAGGTGGGCAGAGTATCAATCAGATCAAGGGTACCCGCTTTGAGTTCTATCCAAGGCGTGATGCTATGGGCAGCCACTGGAATCCCCACATCACCCCGAGCCGAAGACTCAGTTGGACCACCTTAACTTCATGATGTATGACCGTCAGCAGGAGTTGGACAATGCTTGTGACTACTCAAACCACAAGTCCGCCATCGCCAAGAAGAAAGATCAGACCCACGCCATGCTAGTGAAGGATCACAAGTCTCATCGCCGTTAGCTCGACAAGAAGGAGGGCATCATTGCCCGTCTTCGCCACCAGATCGCGGATTTGGAGGAGACCATCCACGAGAGAGACATGCAGTTGCAGGAAAGGGAGAATGCCGGAGAAGACCTTCGTGGAGATCCCTACTCCTATCTCAGCGATGATGATGACTTTCTGGAGGATCAGGCCATGGACTTATTCACCGATAAGGATGACTTCGCCTTCATCGATGACGATGATGATGATGAGAATGATGAGTAAACTGACTCCGAGGAGTAGTAGCACTTGAGCATTAGCGTTAGTGAGTTGTATTCGGTCCCACTGTATCGTAATTTCTAGAATGGTTCTTAAAACCATCTGTTTTACTTTGTTGTGGTGTGTGTTTGTATCGTGTGCTATGAATGAATGAATGAATGAAAAAAAAGTTGCTCGAAAATCTGAGTCAAACTTTAAAAAATGTTCAAGCCTCTGAACCTTAGAAATTTCCCTCTTTTCTCATGATCTATCTCAATCTTCAGATGCCTCGCGGAGGAAGTGGTTCATCCCCGGACCCGATGTTGCAGATCCTGCAAATGTTGGTTTCTGACCGCGAAGCTGAAAGAGCAGAACGTCAAGCCAACTTAGTCACCCTTTAGCAGATAGCTCAGATGGCCAACAACAATCAAGGCCATGGAAATCAAGACAACCATGGATCTAAGCTCAAGAATTTCCAGAACACCAATCCACCTGTTTTCACTAAGTCGGAAGAGCCCCTAGATGCAAATGATTGGCTGCAAACCATGGAGAACAATCTGGATGTCGCGGGAGTGGATGCTAATGAGAAAGTTATGTTCGTCACCCACTATCTGGCCGGAGATGCAAGAGCATGGTGGAACAGCGTTCGTGCAATGACCGGAGGACAGATGATGACTTGGGAGGAATTCAAAGTCAAGTTCAGCAGAACCCATGTGCCACCGGGTTTGATCAAGAGGATGATAGATGAATTCAGAGAACTGAAGCAAGGAAGGATGACCGTAGTGGAATACCGTGACAAATTCTTGTCATTAGCTAGGTATGCCCCGGATGAGATCGACACTGAAGCCAAGAAGAAAGAAAGATTCTTGAATGGTTTGCATGATGAGATGCAGACGGTGTTGGTCAATATCCCCTTTGCTGATATTGAAGCCCTAGTCATCTCCGCCATTCAGATGGAAGGCAAGATCAACGAAGCCAATGACAACCGCAAGAGCCGCATGATGCATCAACCAGGAACCCACCAGACACCAAAGTATCGCCCCAAACCATCTCCAGGATTTGCCCCGAGAACCAACAGACCCCCGATGAACCATCCGACCTATCCCAACCTTGGAAAACCAAGGCCTGGAGGAAACCATAACAAATCCGACAACTCTAGCAATTTCAACCGTGCACCACCCAAGTTCAACAACAACAATGCCGCCACCAACACCAACACTACCCCAAGGACTGGAAGCAATGCTATGCCTGTTGATGCGAAGGACAAGTCGCAAGTGACTTGTTATGACTATGGAACCAAGGGTCACTACTCCAATGAGTGCCCCAAGAAGAATGCCGCAGTCCCCAATGAAAATGCCCCAGCTCAGCAACAACGTCGTGTTCATCCCGGAAGAAGGTTTGCCCCAGGGAACTCGCTCAACCGCAACGGCCGTCTTTTTCTCATGCATGCTGAAGAAGCCCAGGAAGCGCCAGACGTCGTGCTGGGTATGTTTTCTGTTAACTCAGTACTTGCAAGAGTGTTGTTTAATTCTGGAGCATCGCACTCATTTTTCACAAAAGAATTTGCATGAACTAGTAAGATTCAACCAACCAAACTGAAGCATGTTATGATTGTTCAAATCCCCAGTTCAACCACCAAAGCTAGGCAAATTTGCAAAGCCGTCCCTATCCAGATCCATGGCATAGATTTTTATGCTAATCTAATAGTACTCGGAACTAAAGGTTTGGAAGTAGTACTAGGAATGGATTGGATGTCCAAACATAAAGGATTAATTGACTGTGCCAAGAAAGCCATAACCATGACCAGCACAACCGGAGTATCAGTCGAGCATGTATCTGAAACCTTACCTCATCAATTCAAGTGCAACAATAGTATAGCCCAACCTACCATTGACCAAGTCCGGATAGTCTGTGAATACCCCGATGTATTTCCAGATGTTTTGCCCGGTATGCCCGCAGATCGGGATATTGAGTTTATCATTGAACTAATCCCTGGAACAGGACCCATAGCCCAGAGACCATATAGTATGAACCCGTCTGACCTAGCAGAACTGAAGAAGCAACTTGATGCCATGCTGGAAATTGGATTGATTCAACCAAGTGTGTCACCATGGAGATCACCAGTCTTGTTCGTGGACAAGAAGGATGGAGGTAACCGTTTGTGTACGGATTATCGGAAATTGAATGATGTCACTGTTAAGAACAAGTACCCATTGCCCAAGATAGAAGACCTGCTTGACCAGTTGATCGGTGCCAAAGTGTTTTCTAAGATTGATCTTAGAACTGGCTATCATCAACTCAAGATTCGCGCAGAGGATATTCCAAAGACTGCATTTACCACCAGATATGGATTATACGAGTATACTATCATGTCTTTTGGATTAACTAATGTCCCCCCTTATTTCATGAATCTCATGAATAAGATTTTTATGGAATTCTTGGATAAGTTTGTCGTTGTTTTCATCGACGAAATTCTGACTTATTCCAAATTAGAAGAAGAACATGAGCTACACCTAAGGACCATTCTTGGAACCCTTAGAGAGCATCAGTTGTATGCCAAGTTTAGAAAATATGAATTCTGGTTGCATGAGGTAGGATTCCTCGGCCACATTGTATCAGCTGGAGAAATTGCCGTTGACCCTGCAAAGGTGAAAGGTATCGAAGATTGGCAAGCCCCAACCACTCAAACCCAAGTTCGTGCATTTGTCGGATTAGCGGGATACTACCGCAAGTTCGTAGAAGGATTCTCGAGTATCTCCAGAACCATGACCCAATTGCTGAAGAAGGATAAGAAGTTTGAATGGACGGACAAATGTGAAGAGAGTTTTCAAGAATTCAAGAGTGTTAGATGTATATATTTGTATATTGTAGTTTCCCCATATGTTAGGGGGATTCCTGCATATTTGCACCTGTACCTGTACTATATATTGTGGCCTTTGGCCCCCCAGAGGAATACATGTTGCATATTCCTGACATGGTATCAGAGCTAGGTTAGACAATTTTTCTGCAACATCGTCATAGCCGCCACCGTCCCTGTCATCGTCGTTCTTCCGACGTCGCCGCCGCCGGTTGACGCTGTCTCTGGCCATCTCTCTGGCCATCTATAGATCGGATCTGCCGTATTCTTTCCAGATCGATTCAGTTCGCCACACGCGGGTTCGAATTGGTCCCGTTCTCCACGCGAGATCTCCTCCACGCGCGGTACTGAACCCGCGGGATCTCCACGCACGGGCCACTCCACGCCGCCATCTCCATGCGCGGCCCACTCAACCTCCACGCGCGGGCCTTCACGTCGCGTGGGACTCCACACTGCCAACCTCCTGACCCGATGCCGCCTCCCGCCCTCGGTCTACCTCTCCTAACAGGATCTCCACGCCACCTCCCACCCTCGGTCTACCCCCGCCCTTCATCGACCTCGGCCTCGGTCCACTCGCCGTCACCACTGCCACCGGCCGTCACCACTGCCGGGAATTGATCCCCGGTGGCCGGAATTGGCTTCCCCCGGCCCTTCGGTACCGCCCCTCGTCCCGGTTAGCCGGAATTTCGCCGGATTTTGGCCGGCATCTGCCTGCAGCTGGGGTTGACCAGATCTGTAAAATAATAATAATAATAATTGTGAAAGAGATGTCTTCTGCATCGGGCTATGTTGTGATTCCTCGCTGCTCGGTGATCTTCGATGGCGTGAATTACCCTGATTTCGCTGCCTTTATGCGCGTTCACATGCGCGGTCTCCGTCTTTGGGGTGTTCTCTCCGGCGAGGTCTCATGTCCGCCGTGCCCCCTGCTCCTGTGGCTCCTCTTCCGCTGACGCCGATTGTTCTCGGCGTTGATGCTTCTCAGGAGGCCAAGGATGCTACTCAGAGTGCTGATGATAGTGCTGTTGCTGCTTATGACCTGAAGTTCAAGCAGTAATCTGCTGATATCGAGGCCTATCGCCACGCTCTGACTGCCTACACTCAGTGGGTCGATGAGGATGCTCGTGCTTCTGCTGTTCTCACCTCCAGTGTTCTGCCCCAGTATGCTACTGAGTTCATGAGTCTCCCTACTGTTGCCGCTCAGTGGGCACGTCTTCGTCAGCGCTATCAGCCGTCTGGGGATGCTCTTTACCTGTCTGTGGTTCGCCAGGAGCATGCTCTTCAGCAGGGTGATTTCACTATTAATGAGTTCTATACTCAGAGTGCTGCTATCTGGCGTCAGCTTGATTCTCTCTGTACTGCTGTTTGTGGCACATGCTCGTGCTGCCAGATTGTGCGCTCGGATTTGGAGTTTCATCGCATCTATGAGTTTCTGTCTCGGCTCCGCCAGGAGTTTGAGCCCCGGCGCGCTCAGCTGAATGCTCGTGGTCGTGTTCCGCTCTCTGAGGTGTTGTCTGAGCTTCGGGCTGAGGAGACCTGTCTCCGTGGTGCTGGTCTTCTTGCGGTTCCATCTGTGCTCGCTACTCGTGGTCCTCCTATGTTGTCTTCTCCCGTGACTCAGCCGCGGTCCTCTGTGCCACCGCCGATACTATCCACTCCTCCAGGTCAGGGTCAGAGTCAGCACCAGCAGTCTCAGGGTCAGAGTCAGCACCAGCAGGCTCGTGGTCAGGGTCGCCGTGGTTCTCTTCGTCACTTCTCTAAATCTTGATCATGTTGGATATCACGAAGCCCTTTGACGTATATTGTGACGCATCCAAGATCGGTCTCAGATGTGTGCTAATGCAAGAAGGAAAAGTTATATCCTATCTATCCCGACAACTGAAACAACATGAACAAAACTACCCAACCCATGACCTTGAGCTTGCAGCCATAGTTCTAGCCCTGAAGACATGGAAGCATTACGTGATGGGAAACCGTTGTGAGATTTATTCGGATCACAAGAGCCTAAAGTATATATTCACTCAGAAGGAGCTGAATATGAGACAAAGAAGATGGATTGAGCTAATCAAGGATTACGACCTGGACATTCACTATCACCCCAATAAAGCCAATGTGGTAATAGATTCCCTTAGCAGATTGCAGTGCCGCTTGAACTCCATGATTTTGAAGGAGCAACCAAGTTTGCACAAGGAGATGGAAGATTTCCTAATGGAATTAGTGAGTGAAGGATTTTTGGCTAGCATAGAACTTCAACCCACTTTGATCAGCCAGATCAAAGAGGCACAGAAAGGAAATGCTAGCATCGACGGAATCAAGCGTCGTATCGGTACAGGCAAAGTACCCGGATTTACCAAAGACCCACTGGATTGTTGGAACCTCTACAGATTCCGGAATGGAAATGGGATTCCGTTGGAATGGACTTTATCACCGGATTGCCTACTTCTAGTAAGGGAAATGACTCTATTTGGGTCATAGTTGACAGATTATCCAAATTCGCCCATTTCTTACCAGTCAAGACCACATACCAGAGTTCGAAACTAGCTGAGTTGTACATCGCTAGAATCGTAATTTTGCATGGAGTCCCCAAGAACATTGTATCGGATCGAGGAACTCAATTTACCTCAAGATTCTGGAAGAAATTCCAAGAAGGTTTAGGAACCCAACTAGATTTCAGCACAGCTTATCACCCTCAGACCGACGGACAAACGGAGCGAGTAAATCAAATACTCGAAGATATGTTGAGAGCATGTGTGTTAGAGTATGGATCTAAATGGGAAGACTGTCTACCGTTTGCAGAATTTTCATACAACAACAGTTATCAAGCTAGTTTGTAAATGGCCCCATTTGAATTCATGTATGGAAGGAAGTGTCGAACCCCTTTGAATTGGTCGGAAGTAGGAGAGAGTCAGATTTTCGGACCCGACATCCTACGAGAAGCAGAAGAGAAAGTTCACAAGATTCCTCAGCACCTCTAGACCGCCCAGTCAAGACAGAAGAGTTACACCGACAAGAGACGTCGAGACCTCGCTTTTAATATCGGAGAGTTCGTGTATCTGAAAGTGTCGCCATTGAAAGGAATGCAACGATTCCAGCTGAAGGGAAAGTTAGCCCCCAGATATATCGGACCCTTCAAGATTCTGAATCATCGAGGAGAAGTATCATATCAATTGGAACTACCAGCAGAAATGTCAGCCGTGCACAATGTGTTCCATATCTCATTACTTCGTAAATGCCTCGAAGTTCCAGAGAAGACTGAAGTTTTCAAGAATATTGATCACCGGACCATAGAGATCAACGATGACCTGACCTATCCCGAAGTACCCATCCGTATTTTGGAAGAAACTTTCAGGACTACCAGGACCCGAAGCATCAAGTTTCTCAAGATTCAGTGGAGCAACCATGCGGAAGAAGAAGTTACCTGGGAGCGAGAAGATCACATCAGGACGGAGTTCCTCGATCTCTTTAAATCCTAGGTAATCTTTTTCGTCCTTTTTCAAATCTCGGGACGAGATTTTGTTTAAGGGGGGAAGGTTTGTAACATCCCAAAAATATTAAACATGGATCATCAAACTCTAATCATCAAAATTAGGGTTAACAACTTTTCCATCTCAAAATATGAAAGCATCCATGTGTATGTGTATTTAAATTAGGAGTTCATTTGAATTGCCATGGTTCTGTGATTCATTGCTTGTAAAATGATTATTAGGTGAAATAAACATCATCTAAATCATTCCCAAACTTTCCCAAAGAAAAACAACTCAAAACAAATAAATGAAGTGAATGGTCATTTTTGCCAAATTAACTAGCATGCCTACTTTGGCTATTCCTAGCACTCAAAACTTAACAGAAACAATTGTGGCTCTTTGCACCCCTTGTTAGTACACATAATGAGGTACCAAGGCCCACTTTGTGATCTGCCAAAACATTCAAATGCTAAGTTTAAATGACAGTTTAAAATTGAATTTATCTCATATGGGAAGATCCCACTATTTCAAAAACCACTCAAACAAGCTCAATTTTCAAAACCCAAGCAACCACATAGTCTCAAGCTTATGCCTAGCACACCCACCAAAAATATTTTAAAATTCAAAAAGAAATTTCTTTCGGCCATTTCATCAAACACTTGGCAGGCAAAATTTAAACCAAATCAATTCACTATTTTGAATAGTGTTCTGGCCAAACTTGTCTCCCATTTGACCCTCATTTGATCGCATTGTCCCCTCTGGATCAAACCAGGGCCTAACTACCCCATCCCCTACCTCCTAGCCGCATGGCCATGCCAAGCCGAGCCCCACCTCGCCGGCCAACTTGGTCGCCACCGCAGCAGACCGCCTCCCCCTCTCTCGCCATGTCTGGGAGATAGCCAGCACCTCATCTCCGCCCACTGCCCCCTCCCCGAGCAAGGCCCAGCCGTGGACCACCAAGGAAACCCCGCGCCCAGTGCCACCGCGCCATGCCGAGCACGCGCTAGAGCGGCGCCCCCGGCACGCGTGCACACGCCGCCACTCGACCGCAACTCATGCCCACCGCGTCGCCATGACCCAGGGAGAACGCCAGACACGCCATTCGTCGTCCAACACCTCACAGCCACCGCTCGTCGTCGAAGCCGCCGCCTCTACCGCTCAGAGCGCCAGCTCCGTCCGACCGCTTACCACCGCCCCTAAGATCGCATTAAAGTCCTAGAGCACCGCCAGGAGACCGCGCGTCGATCGCCACCTTCAGCCATGCCGCTAGCAGCTAGTAACCATGTCACCACCGTCCCCTGCCCATCCCTCTCGGTCTCGCCGTCGAGCCTATAAAAGGAGGGAACCCCCAGCCGTTTGCAGCACACCACTTCACTCCCCTCACCTCACTGATCGTCCCACACCTCTAGCCGGAGCACGGGGAGTAGCAGCTCACCGGAATTGTACTGGAGCAGTCCGCCTCTGGAGGAGAAGGGCGCCGCTGATTGCGACCACCCCTGGAGCTGCCTCGACCGTCCCTGAGCTCGCCGTCGACCACCAGTTTGTTTGCCCGCCTCGCTGTCGTTGCTGGAGCCCTGGTACGCCCCCTATGCACCCCCACCGATCCACTAGGGTTAGAGCTCGCCGGCGACAGGTCCGTCGTCGACGACGATCCCCAGCCGTTGATCCCTAATCTAATCCGATGTCCCACACCGCCCCGTACAGCTTCGTGCGTTATGAGTCACTGACTCGTAGACCCCCCTATCAGCTGAACCCCGCGCTGCGGAGTGACACTGGGCCGGCCCATTAGCGTCTCCTGCGCGACCCAGCAGTTTAAATTTAGATTTTTCCATTTAATTTCAAACACAGTTCTGTACATAGATTCAAAAATCACCCCATCTCGATTCAATGAACCAAAATGCATGAAACCAATTTTGTTAGAAAGGTATTGAAATGCTTAATCCAAACCCGTTGGATTCAAATCATTTGGATCTTTAGATCAACCTTGGTAAAAATAACAAGGCAAAAGCTTTTCTGCATTCAAACATTTTTCAAAATTCAACCATAAGAGCTTTTGAGTTGATTCCAACTCTCAAAAATCACATTTGAGCATACCTTTCAGAATATATAAATACATATGGGTTTACCTACAGAAATAATGTTCAAGTAATAAAATAAGGCCACATAGGAATTTCTAGTCACTTTATTTATTTAAAATCAAAAGGTTAAACCTTATTAAATTGTGACACCACTTTAAATCACATTCCCATGTACTGAAATATGTGGTGATGACATGTGTCAACATGATACCATGTTTGAGTTGGATAATATTAAATCTTAAGTAGTTTTTCAATGAGTAGAAATTACTTTTTTTAAATTAAAATAAATAAGACAAATGCTTTAATCTTGTAATGTTAAGTGATGCTGCTAGATCATCTATAGGACACCTTTGCGTGATGATTGAAAATAGTTAAGTATTGTTTGGTGATTGTGTACCCCATATTTATTTATAGACGCTAGTACCGACCAAGGATACGAGGAGGAAGGAGGATACTACGAGGAAGAAGCCGAGGAGAACCTCAACCACTGCTCTGCACAAGGCAAGCTAACCCTTGCAACTATGAAAATTAGATAACCTATGCAATGCATTAAGCATGCTTGGTTAGCCACATTTGATGATAACCCATCCTAGTTTTACTTGCAAGTTTAATACTTCTTTTTCTTTACTAAAGATTCTCTTAGAGTTTACTTAAGTGACTTGTAGATTCTAGAAAGATAACTAAAGGTAGCATAAAGAGCATAAAATTTGGCCTAAGTTAGATAATCTTGATGTCATCCTAAGGCATGAGATTGAACTTAGTTAATCTCCACTTACTTACCACCCCTCATTAGTAGTTACCACCACTTGTAGATGCTAGTGCTAAGCATAAAACTTGATCAACTTTAGATGGGAATACTTGGTGAAAATGGTTATGAAAACCTTAGAATGATGAGTCATTCTACTGAAATGTTTTGACATGTGTTCTCAAACACCAGATGATTTTGATGATGAAAATGTTGAGGCATGAGCCTTAACCCTTTATAAAACTGATGGTTGTCTAGATGCGATACCATTCCAATTATACCGTACAACCACAATACCCGAATATTGGGTAGGGCTTGACTGGAAATTTAAATACCTTATTATGGGTTCCCTCGCGGCCAAGGTCTGAGCTGAGGCTACCTTGTGAAGATTGTCCACCTGTGCAGTATCCAAGATGATAGTTGTTCATGGTTGGGAGGCCAAACTCACAGGAGAGGTGTCTATACTAGGGTGTGTAATTGAAATGTTAGGATTGATTATCCGCATACTGAGTATGGTGAATTCAGGATTGTTCCTGACGGATGTATCGAATGTTATGGTGAAAGTGTACAATCTTTGCAGAGTATCAAACTATTCGAATAGCCGCGTCCGCGGTTATGGACAGTTGGAGTGGCCATACTGTTCCCCCGTCAGATGTTTTCAAAATGACTTATGAAATGAATTGAGACTTTGACTTGACCACGGCAGAGTTGTGATATGAAATTCAAATTCCCACTTAGGTGTTATAAAACTTTCAACTAACTTTCTTTGCTTCTTAACTTAGTCGAGGTAAATATGGCTTTTTGCAAAACGACCCTAGATCCTAGTGTCCTAACTACAAAAACCCCTTAACTTGTTAATATTAGTTTGCGAGTACTTAAAGAGTACTCATGGATTTGTCCCTGACTATTACCGTGGCCAGACTATGAAGAGGAGTACCAGGATGATGGACCGCAGGAATATTACGACAACTAGGATCATATCCCATTGTCAGCATTGCCTGTGACCCTGAAGATGGAGCTTCGCCTACGCTACCATTACTATTACGTTATTCCGCTGCTGGAGTTGTATTAAGAACTAGATCATGAGATCCTTATTTTTGTAAGACCTTATGTATGGTTTGTAATGGATGATGTACTGTGATATCCAAATCTGTTAAGTCTCGCAAAAATGGTAATCCTGGGATGCGATGTATGGCATAACAGGCATCTGGGATTAAAAATTCGGGTGTTGACACTGACCCTTCCCCGGAGCAAGGCGAGCACCAGCCCAGCGGAATTTCATCGGAGTCCGCCACGGTAGAGGAGGAGAGGAGCCGTCGATTGGAGCCACCGTACGAGCTGCCACGACCACCATTCGAACCGCCGTCGTCGACAACGTTGTTCTCTGCCATTGCCGACCCTAGCTGGAGCCATGGTAAGCCACCACGTACCCTCACCGTCGCTGTTAGGGTTCGGTCTCGCCGAAGCTGTTCGACGGAGACGACGCACCACAGCCGTAGATCCTAGTCTAATCGCACGACCCACATTGAAACATACCACTTTGTTTGGATAGAGCCACTGATGCCTGAAACCCCCATGTCAGCAGCCCGCTGCGTGCGCTGTGCAGCTGGGCCGGCCCAGTATCATTCCCGCGCTCAGTCCAGAGATTCAAATAGATATTTTCCATTTTATTCAAACTGTAGTTCTGTTAGTAGATTCAAAAATCAATTCAAGGAGATGTAGTGAACCAAATTGCATGATTCCAATTTTGCTAGAAAGGTACTCAAATTATCAATCCAAGCCCGTTGGATTCAAACCATTTGAAATTATAGATCACCTATAGTAAAAATAACAAGACAGAGACTTTTCACATTCAAATTTTTTTAAAAAATAAACCATAAATGATTTTGAGTTGATTTCAACTCTCAAAAATCACATTTGACAAGATCTTTCTGAATATTTAAAAATATTTAGGTTTACGTGCAATGATCTTGGACTAGTACTAAAATAATGCTACATAGGCATTTCTAGTCACTTTAATTATTTAAAATAGTAATTTTAAACTTTATAAAATATGACCACCACTTTGAAATCACATTCCCAAGTATTATAATATGTGGTGATGACATGTGTCAACATGATCCCATATTTTAATTGGAGAATATTAAATCTTAAGTAGTTTTCAATGAGTAGAAATTACTTTTCTAAAATAAAATAAATAATACTAGGTCTTTATTTTATGTGATGATTGTGATGATGCTAAATCATCTAGTGTAAACCTTTGTGTGCCAAATAGAAGTAGTTAAGTATTGTTTGGTGATTGTGTACCTCGTATTTATTTATAGACGCTAGTACCGACCAAGGAATACTTTAGATAGGATGGTGAAAATAATTATGAAAACCTTGGAATGAAGATTCATTCTATTGAAATGTTTTGACATGTGTTATTAACACAAGATGATTTTATGATGAAAATATTGAGGCATGAGGCTTAGTCCTTTATAAAAGCTGATGGTTGGGTTCAGATGCGATACCATTCCAATTCCACCGTACAATTGATGATTCCTTGATGGCGCCAGAGAACTTGGCGCTTGACGTGGAGTCTGTTGGGAACCCCAAGAGCAAGGAGTGAAGCAGCACAGCAGCAAGTCTTCCCTCAGTAAGAAACCGAGGTTATCGAAACAGTAGGAGGAAGGAAACATCACACAGGTGTTGCAAGCAACACGGAGACCTGCACAACACAAACTCAAGACTTTGCCCCAACTAATAGTGAGGTCGTCAATATCACCGGTTGCTGTAACAAAGGATTAAATGTATGGTGTGGAAGGTAATGGTTTGCAGCAAATAAACAAGTAACAGTGGAAGATGTATCAATGGTAAAGATTGGACTGGGGTCCATAGTTCACTAGAGGTGCTCTCCTTAGATAAACAACATGGCATGCAGGGTAAACAAATTACATCAGGGAAATTGACAGGAACTAAGCAAGGCATAATAATGCAATACTAGACAAAAAGATCCTATGAGATTCGATTGGGCAATACAACAATATACATAGACCGCCATGCAACTACATCTATGATTAGATTTCCACCTTCAGGTTATCATCCGAACCCCCTCCAATATTAAGTTGCAAGCAATAGACAACTACTCTAAGAAAAGTGTGTAAGGTAAACAATCCACTTGTTCCATGAACAAGAGACCGTTGTTTTCTCCCTAGTGGCAACATCACATCTATAACATTAGAGATTTCTGTCACTTCCCTTAGATTAAATAGAGGCATGAACCCACTATTGAGCATAAATACCCCCTCTTGGAGTCACTAGCAACTACTTGGCCAAGATAGCTACTAACAACGGAGAGCATGCAAGATCACAAACAACACGGACATGATAGAATCAATAAGACAAAACCATTAATCAATCTGACATAGTAATCTCAATATCCATCGGATCCCCGCAAACACAACATGCATGATTACAAATAGATTAGATCTTGATCATGAACGGAGCTCACAAGATCTATACATGAAACACAAGGAGGAGATACAACCATCTAGCTACTACATGGACCCATAGTCCAAGGTGGAACTACTCACGCATCATACCGGAGAGAAGGCCTCCGGGATGACCCCCTCCGGCAGGGTGCCGGGAAGTACTTCAGATCCCCTGATCTAGGGACGACAGTGGCGGCAGCTACAGAAGGTTTTGTGGAGTTTTTGATCGGGTACATAGGGTTTCTGCATCGGGGGCTTCTTATAGGCGAAGAGGTGAGGCCGGGAGACGACCAGGCAGGCCACACCCCGCCCAGGCGCGTGCCCACCCCTGGTCGCGCCTATGGGGGTTTAGCCGCCCTGGTTTGTGTCTCAGTCTCGTCTTCTAGATTCGTGTCCCTCACGGTAAAATATTGACTTTGGCTTTTGTCCCGTACAATTCCGAGAATATTGATTTTCTGCCTTTCTGGAACCAAAAACAGAAGAAAACAGGCAACTGACACTGTGCCAACTTGTTAATAGGTTAGCTCCAGAAAAGATATAAAAACACCTCAAAGTGTAGACAAAGCAAAGCAAAGTAGATACTAAAAATCATGGAGCATAAAAAATTATAGATACGTTTCCGATGTATCAAGCATCCCCAAGCTTAACTCCTGCTCGTCCTCGAGTAGGTAAGTGATAAAAAGAATAATTCTTGAGGTGACATGCACCATCAAAACCAATATCAAACCATTTTACAGCATTGAAAGCTGGTGTCAAAGAACTCTAAACATGTGCATAAAAGATGGAATTCTAACAATAGGACATAGTTACTATGCATGCAACATGAAAGGCTACAAACAAATATCATGAATAACATGCATTGAAAAACGTTTGTTTGTTTCACTTACAGAAAACATAGCATAGTGGCATTCAGCTTGTCCCTCATAGAGTAGCAAATAGATGCATAGGACACATTCAAAGTTCACAAGGGTGACTAGAAACAAATAGCACAAGAACAAGTAATATCACAATATGCATCAATCAATAAGCTTTGTGACACTGCACATAGATGACAACTATGCTCTCTTAATGGTGCCTAAAGGTAGAAAGTGGAGACTCAATAGTAGTGGAAGAAAGGTCCTTCACAGAGGGAAGCAGGGATTTCAAGTTTAAAAAAGATCTTCCAAAAATTATGGTACTTGTTAGCTTTCAGCCCTCATTGCCCATATCTTAAGCATCTTGAAGTTATTAAGGTTAAAGTGAACAAGATGGAGTATATGATTGACAAAGTATAAGTTGACAATCTCAAGTCCCTTGAATACGAGGGCCACACCTCATGCTACTCAACTTCAGTCACCTGTAATTTCTTGTCACTGTAAGTATTTGCATATGATAGAGAACCGCCAACGGGGTACCCCTTGCACATGGTACATGAGCTATCCCATAACCAAAATGACAAGGCAAGCAGACAATGAGCATCTCAGCAATCTTTTTATTTACGATGTGCATAGCTTTTTATTGAGGATGCTTCATAGATAGCTCACTATGGTGATGCTGCAAGTTTCCACCATGATTAGGCATGGCTTAGGCTAGCGGCCCAAGCATTTCTATAACACAAAATACAAACTCCATGGACTTACAAGTTCCCTCTTTATTTCACACCGGTGACATCCATAGACAAAAGAGCATGATATCTACTGAGTACAAAGTACAAGTGCAATGTTGAAAACGTTCCCCGTGACAGCAGGGTTCTGCTAATTCCAATGTATAAGTGCAAGCATATACAACATAGATGACACAATGGTTCAAGTTTATTAGGGGCAAAGAATATAAAGTGTGACATCAAGTTTGTGAGGGCTCTAATCACTAAGTTTTCACATAACAAAATAGTTTTTAATTGGAATATAGCTGAAAATAAGAATATACTAGGAATGGTGTAACACAACATGCATAGGAGTTTATAGTGGACACTTTGGAAAAACTTGGTTTCTTGGGAGTTGGAAGCATGAGTAGAGCTTACTCATACAAGTGGAGGCTAGCAAAAGACTCGGAGCAACCAACTTAGAGAGAAATAATGGCCACAATCATGCAGAGCAACAAAGCATTACTAATCAAAGCATAGAGTGGTACTACAAGTCAAGGACTAAATGATCATAGAGGCTATGATGACTTGTCATAGTCATAACATGGTGTGAACATGTAGAGGTCCCAACCTCATAAGGTAGATATCCCTGTGTTTACAATGCTAGTCCCTGGATCGATTACCTAGCATCCATAGTTTAAGATGTAATATCAAGAAACAAAGGTCATATTACAATTTATAACTAGGAATAAAATAATTCATTCCATCTTACATAGCTCATTTGGCTATCTTATTACAATACAGTAGATATAACTATATAACATGGAGTCCTTCATCTTCATATGCCATAGGCAATCATGTTGGTTGTAGACTTGTAATCCCTACTCAACAAACTTCACTAACATCAAACAAACCTTCAACATAATAAGTTACAGCCACAAGGGTCAATACGTTTTGAATTGTATTGGCAAGTGATTTTATATTGACATGGAGAATCTATCATCTACATGAATATTTATCTAAGTGGAGTTTTGGCTTGCCTTTGCATAAAACAAGTTTTACCTATTCTTTGAAAATAGTTTTTCTCTTTGACAAAACCTTTCATCACACAATGGCACACTGGATACCCTCCAGGTGCTTCCCTTGTTTACCCAACAAGTTTTAACTTAGAGAAATTGGGATGAGGAGATCCTTGATTGCTTCAATGCCATTGATGCTCAAATTGTCCATTGCTGGGGACACGGCTAAGTACTTAGGTTTTACCCTCTCGAGAGGTGGTGCACTTTCCCCACAAGAGTCGACATGCATCAAGACGAGATCTTTCGGAAGCCTTCCCTTAGACCAAATGGACGCGTTCCATCCTATCATCACTACCACCTTCTATCCATCTAGCTAAGTTATCGCAACCTATATGATCAAGGCCGAGCCCATATGCCATGTGGCTACACTGGAAGCTTCTCAACACAAAACATCTCAAATCTTCTTTGTTCCTGGGTGGCCATCCACAAGTGTGATACACAAGGTGAACCATACAAATGGTCCTTGTGTAACCACTCAACACAAATTCTTCCAAGCAATTACCATTCCACCCAGGTGTTTCATTCACTTAGTTGTTTTATTAATCAAAAACATATTCATTGACTTTACATAATATCTTAGCATGAATATTCCACCCTTGAAATATTTTAGCTAGGCTAAGCATACTAGCAAAACTTGTCTCTTGACTAAGGAAAATTCCTACCAAGATATATTCTATAGGATCTACTATATCATAGCTATATATAAAAATATAGTCCTATCATGCATACTACAAAAATATCACTAATGCATTATTGAAAAGATAGGACTTTGGATGAACAAATTATCACTTGCCTTTTTGGTAGAGAAACTAGGTACACTCCTTGATCATGCAATTGTCACGCTCTTCAAAGTTCACTACAATTCAATCAAGCAAACACACATTCAAAACTAGCATTCAAACAATTCACCACATAAAATAATGAAAACAAAACA